>CM064903.1:9465154-10788488 GCA_030347415.2 Decapterus maruadsi
GGATCAGACGCCACGACAACAAAACAAAACGCAGTGAGACGGAAACAAACAGGCGTAGCATTTTAACCCTGATGTTGTCCTTATGGGTCAAGGAAGGAAGGATGAAGGGAAGGGAGGAAGGAAGGAAGGAAGGGAGGACAAAGGGAGAGATGGGAGGAAAGAAAGAAGGGAAAATTGAGGTATAGTTAAACAGATTGGGTCAAAAAGGAAGGAAGGAGTAAGGACGAAGGGAAGGAAGCGATTGTGGAAAGAAGGAAGGAAAGAAATATGGAGGGACGGAACAGATTGGATCAAAAGAGGAAGGAAGAAGAAGTCAGGACAAAGGGAAGGAAGGAAGGAAAGAAATATGGAGGGAGGAACAGATTAGATAAAGGAAGAAAGCAGAAGGATGGATGAAGGGAAAGAAGGAAGGACTGTGGAAAGAAGGAAGGAAGGAAGGAAGGAAGGAAGGAAGGAAGGAAGGAAAGAAGGAAGGAAGGAAGGAAGGAAAGAAATATGGAGGGAGGGAACAGATTAGGTCAATGAAGGAAGAAGGATGGATGAAGGAAAAGAATGGAGGAAGGAAGGGGAAATGGATGGTGGAAAGAAGGAAGGGGAAAAGAAGGAATGGAAAATGAAGAAAGAGGGAGGGAAGAGATCAGGTCAACTGGGTCAAAATGGAAGGAAGAAGGACGAAGGGAACGGAGGAGTGAAGGAAGGAAAAGGGAAGGGACAAAGGAAGGAAGGAGGGAACAGGTTAGGTCAAGGAAGGAAGCAGAAGGACGGTTGAAGGGAAATAAGGAAGGAAGGAAGGAAGGAAGGAGAGATGGAAGGGAAAAGGGATTGTGGAAAGAAGGAAGGAAAGAAAGTTGGAGGGAACAGATTGGTTCCAGGAAGGACACTTGTTCTGACGGAGCGGACGCGTCACGATGACATCTATCTGCCATCGCAGCTTTTAAACTCTTCTTCTTGATTAGTCACTTCCTGGCGCCGAGTGGCAACTGGAAGTCCGATCTGACAATCAGGCTGAACGACCACTTCATTATTCAGTCCATCAGTGGCGGGAAAGTGTCTGATTTACATTCCTGTACAGCAGCTCCAACCGTGTGAATGAGCTTTTAGGGTTTTTAAGTTACTAAGATTGTGTTTCAAAAAGGTAAACATGGCTGAGAAAAACACATTTTCTCTAAGTACCCTTAACATTCAGCCACACAGCAGCAGCAACAGCCATTGTGTGTTAACGCAGGCCTGATGATTACCACCTCCTTCTCAAACATTTCACAATCACTTTAAATCCAGGCATAGTAAATCACACTGTGTGATCCTGCATTTTCCCGGGGCGAGGTGCTAAATGGACAGACGGTGCATGTAATTTAGCATCTGAAAATCACAATCCTCAGTAGATCAGCTCGCACATTTATTTGTGGGTTGATAAAGGGCAGTTTGCAAACCTTCAGTCGATCACGCCCTGTGTTAGAGGGTTTTCCTACCGACCGTGCCGGGCCCGGTTCCCAAAACCAACTTTGAACCGAATGGCGCATTCAGACAGAAAAAAGAAAGACAGAAAAGGCGTTTTCACACCTGCTTTGTTCCAATTCAGCAACTAAACCAATTCAACTGTTGCATTATTTTTGGGGGGATCGTTTGTGTTTACACACAACAGTTCCAAGCGGTCCAAAGTTGTAAACAAATGCCATGTGCTAAGAAACTCTTCTCTTATTGGTTGGCGTTGCTAACGGGAGGAGTGCAGAGAGTCTTCTACTGCAATTAAAGGGGCTATTTGGAGATCCAAAAAAATGGTACTATCCCTTTAAGGCCCATTCATACCCTATGGTAAAAACAAATGCATTACGAGAATCGGCGAAGAAGAGAGTAGTTGCCGGAAATTCAAAGAAGTAGGAGAAGACGAGAGTAAACATTGAACATTTAAAAATGGTCCAAAATTTGGAGACGATATGATGAGCGCTACATAGCCTACATTTAATGTTGGTGCCAGTAATGACAGCATTCGTAGACATGGCAACGTTTGCCGTGTCAACGACGGTGTCATTTAGGACATAACACTGCCCCCTAGAGGATAAGTTGCGTTACGTCCATAAAAACGGTGAAACAGTACGGAGGTGTAGGCCAGTTACAGAGAGAACGTTTAGTAGTTGGTTTCCTCCCTGTGAACCATGACATCATCAGTGGGCGTGTCCTTGGCTGTGAAGATGAGCTGGAAGGACGAAGGAGAAGGCAGCGACTGGCAACATGGAGACAAATAGTTTGCAGTGGTCTGAAGGTGAAGACATTAAATGTTTCAATGTGGGGCAAAAAAAACCAGAGACAGAACCAAAACCGTGTCCTGCAGGGTTTCTGGCTCATGAAGACATCACGAAGTGCGCTGTGATTGGCTCCAGTGTTTGTCTCCGTGTGGACCGAGGTTTGGATTCAGGCAAACGGCTGAAATAAATTCATCGACATGTTGCGTGACACCACAGTGGTGTGTTAGCCTACTGTGTGTGTGTGTGATGATGTGACGTGTGGGAGGGAGGCAGGAGAAGGAGAAGAAGCAGCTCTGATGCGTGATTTCCATTTTTTATAATTTAAAATGCAAAGCGCCTCAAAAGGCTGACGACATCACAGCATAACAGCAATTACCATTATGAACAGAGAGAAGAAAACACACACACACACACACACACACACACACGCGCGCACACGGCTGTGCAAGATGAGGAAATCAGTTGAATTAGACTGAAGGAAACTGAAATGTCGGTGTAACGTCTGAACCTCAAGATAAAGAGACTGACAGCTGATTGGTCCACAGTGTTCGGCCTCCATCTTTGATTTACCTTTCAACCCGTTCACCCCCTGATTTAAACCTACCATCACACACACACACACACATATAAAAAGATAAACATCAGTGCAAATGGACCGAGCAGAAAGAGACAGAAAGAGAAGAAGAAGCGGAGGCCGGTGCATGAAGAAGTGAAGCCCTGCAGCAAAGTGGAGCTACAGGTAGATACTGTAAAAATGACAAATATATAGGCCTAATCACCAGAGAGAGAGACAGCCAGAGTTTAAACCAGGCAGCTCTGAGCTAAACGTAACATCACAACTCTCCGTCCTCCACGGATCTGGGTTTTAATAAAACTAACGTTCGGCAGCAGCAGATGAGTGACAAGCTCACGTGGACATAAAAAGATCCATGTCCTCATGTGGTTCATCAACACTTAAAGCTGAAGTTCTGTGAGTAAACTCCAGAGGTTTGTTTGAGCTATAATAAAAGTTTAAGGTTGTTATTTAATGTGATACCTTGAGGTGAAGTGGGGCTTTCCATCTCTCTGTAGTGTGTTACAAAGTTTTTTGTGCAAAAATCCAACATTTCTTTGTTTTTTTTTCTTCGTTCATCTATTTTAATCACTTCATAACACATCTGGAAACAGTTTTTTTGTCCATTTTTTGTGTTTTTCTGTTTTCAGATCAAATTAAAATGAAGCAAAATGA
This sequence comes from Decapterus maruadsi, assembly GCA_030347415.2. Classification (NCBI taxonomy): domain Eukaryota; kingdom Metazoa; phylum Chordata; class Actinopteri; order Carangiformes; family Carangidae; genus Decapterus; species Decapterus maruadsi. The sequence goes on from CM064903.1 coordinate 9,468,626, forward strand.
TTTTTTTTTATATTTGCTATTGTGTTTTTCACAATACTGAGGGCTTATAAAACAACTTTCACTATTATCCTGAATATATTGGAAACAATAGCCTATAAGATCCAAGAAGATAAGAGCCGAGCAAGACACAGTTAGCCTGCCTCCACAGACCAAGCACAAATCTCAAATACAGGTGTAACCACTAAGACAAACTGTTCAACATGTCAGACACCAGTAAAAAACAGCAAAAGCAGTTTAACGAAACGAAAGTTTAGTTCAACTTAGACCTTTAGGAAAAACAAACTCCTCTTCCTCAACAACAAGTCTTCAGGTCAGGTAACATCAACTTTTTTTTTTCCATCAGAGTAACTCCTCTTCCTGAACCAAACGCATAGAGGAGATCTCTGCGCTAACAACAACAACCGTTACCGCAGTAACTTACCTTGAAGCCCGGCGGCCCACTGCTGCTGCTGCTGTCCAGGCGCTGTACGGTCCCGGTCCCGGTCCCGGTGAAGCTCCGGTAATCCTGCGTGAGTCCAGGTTTATAATCCACAGAACGAGGGCGACGGTCAACACGAACCGACCGAGGACTGAGTGCAAGAGCCAGAGAGAAGCTCGGTGCGGTGAGGAAGACGAACTGACACTAGGCCACTGCTGCGGTACGGTGAGCCGCCATCTTGGCTCTAACGGCGCCGATTTTAAAATGTGTCATCACGTGAAAATGACGCAAGGAACGGAAGAAGAAAGGGGGAAAAAAGTTTTAAATTATATTTAGCCTATTGTTTGTTTGTTTTTTTACTTAAAGTACAAATTATTATTTATTTATTTTTATGTATATGAAATTTATTTCAACATAATAGATATATTTTTTGTTTGCAGGTATTCCACATAGACTGTAAAAAGAATGGACGTAGCATCCGTGACGTCACCCATTGGTTTTGTGCAGTCGTTTTTGTGCCTCAAATATGGCGGTTTGAACAGCGCCATGTTGGATTGGCCGGCCGAGAACCCGCCCACTGGCCTCGAAGCAGCCTGTCTCTGTGCCGCTACGGACCTGTAGCTGAACGTTTCCACGCTCTGATTGGCCAGAATCTTATCCGAATAACAGCAAAACGGTAGCGTTAAAAAAAAATTCACCCCCCTCAGAGTGTGTACGAGGGTAGACACTATCGATTGAGACCAAAAAACGTTTTGGTACCAGGCTGTAAATATGTTTTTGAAAGCTGTAAAGTCGGGGGTCTATGGAGAGTTGCTCACTTCCGGTACCAGCCCCCACAGGAATCGGCGGGGATTGCAGTTTTTTGAACGCGGAAGTGAGCTTCACTTCTCAGACCGACAACTGCCCCCTTGGTATTCCACAATACTGATAACAGACCTGATTCATAACTGTAACTTTTCAGACATTTATTTATTCATTTGTTTATTTAGGGCATAGGGACAACGAGGCGTTTCTCAGTTGGCGAAACAAAAAATTACGCGAGAATAAAAAAGTCTCATATTAATGTGGATGAATCTACGTTACCCCCCCCCCCCTCACATAACACTAAGAAAATCCACATTAACTGGAGATACAGAGCTTCAAAACTGCTCCTGAGGTACCTGAGGGTCTTTTTTTAATCAACACACACACGCTGTCAGTGTGTGAGGCAGCAGGTGGTGCAGTCAGTGTCCTGGTGTTGTTGTCTGACCTCTGTCTCCGCCTTTGGCCCCAGGTTCATCACTACACCCCGACTTCCACCCCACCTCCCTCTGGAGTCGCCCCTGGGGTCGGGCAGGTTTAATCACCTCCACCTGGAGCAGTAATCATCTCTGAAGCTTTGAGCTCGACCTCCTCCTCTCGGTTCCTCTGACGTTCTTCAGCTCTGGCAGAAGAAGAGAGACGACAGGAAGCAAGGTGAGAGAGATCCAGTTGGTGTTTTGACCTACATCACAATAAAACAAGGGCAGTGTTTGTGCTAGAAGCTGCAGTTCCTCTTCTGAACACTAGAGTGAGTCTTCATAGACTCCAATGTTAAAGGGATAGTTCACCATTTTGGCAAATTGACCCATTGCCATAATCCCTACAGTCTTATAGGTTTGTTACCTTTAATTGTCGGTGCAAGCTATTTTTAGAATGGCAGAGCAGAGCCGCGAGCTGCTTGGTTTTCCTCATCAAACACACAATCCAACAACTCCAAAACGCTCTGTTGAACAAGTTGTGACAACACACATCAGCGGTTTTGCATGAATTTCCCTCTAAAACAACTCTGTGTGGTAACGTTGTGTTATTATCTCATAACGTGGTGAATGTGCAGGTCACAACTTGTCCACCATAGTGTTGTGGAGTTGGATTGTGTATTTATTTGATGAGTTTGATGAGGGAAACCAATGAGCCTCCGTAGCGTAGCTCTGAGCAGCTCACGGCTCTGCTCCACCGTTCTAAAAATAGCTTGCACCAACAATTAAAGGTAACAAACCTACTGCTATGACTATAGGGGTTATGGCAATGGGCCAATTTGCCAAAATGTTGAACTATCCCTTTAAAGTGTTTACAGCCTGGTGAGTCATACCAGTTGTACACTCTATGACGGCTTCAAGTGATTTAGAATTGGGGGCGTGGCCTCTCTGAGTGACAGGTGGCAAAGTCCTTTGAGTGATATTTTCACAGCTACAGATCCAGGAAGCTGTTTCCTGTGAGTCTGTGACTCTGATGCTGAGTGTCGACAGTAGAAATGCTGCCTGATGCATCTTTAGGTGTCACTTTCTGTGTGTTTGTTGCTATTACATAACTCATCCATGCCAATCACGGCTCCATGCAGCTCTGTGATCAGTTCAACACCTCCCTCCAATTATTCAGCTCCATCTCAGCAGGTGGCAGTGAGAGAACGTCGGCGGCCTCCTGCCTCTCCTCTCCGCTCCGCCACGTGGTCATTAACCCGCTCCTCGAACTGGAAAACGGTGCAGAGGGACGGAGGGGTTCGGTGCCCCCAGGGATCCGGTTTCCGGTCTCCTACCCCCGGTCGCCTCCCGGTCTCATCACAGCCTCCTGCATAATTCAGCGTGTTCATCAACTGTAATCTGATTATTCACCGGCTACTGGAAGATGAGTAATGAAGGACTGGAGCGGCGGCCATTTCCATATTCTACCCAATCTCCGAGGTTACCCAGAGACGAGGACAGAGGGACAAACGGATGGACAAGTGACAAAGAAATGACCAACAAGACCAGCATCCACATGTTTGAGGTGTGCTTTCTACTGTTCAGCTCAGGTGAAGAGAAACGTCAGCGCTCCATCACATTGAGACATTTTTAGACATAAAAAAAAAAGACGATTATATTGTTCTTGTGATTATAGCGTTCTTGAGCTTTGTTTTGACCAGAAATGACATTTTGACTAGAAACAAGACAAATATTCCTGGCAAGATTTTGAGTTTTTGCAGTGTGGTCGCATTTCAGGCTCGGAATCTGAGGGACCTGATGGAAGTTTGTTGTTGTTGTTGCTGTCGTTACCTTTAGCTTTGTGCTTATCATGCTTGAAGCTAAGGGTGTATTCAAACCTGTGGCTCGTTTGCGTTGTTCCAATTCAGGGGCAAAACCCACTTTTAGTTTTAGCTCATTTTAGTTACCCACTTTTACTTTGAGTTATCTGTGTATATTTTTGACCCAACCCGAGTCATCCTAAGTGGAAGCGAGCCAAGACCCCGTCTGAGTGATCACTTGTTTTATTCTGCATCTGAGTGTGGTTGCTGTGTTCACACATGGTCTTTGGGGTGAAACACTCCCTGTTTCGGAACAACTGCTCCAAACGAGCCAAGTCAACCCTACATTACGTCTGATCCTGCAGGAGCCTGGAATCAAACCAGCAGCCTTCCCCTGAGAGGACCAACCACCGTGCTGCCTGAGACACAGTAGGAAAGTTCATTTTGCTCTTGGACACTTCTTCTCTACACATTACACTCCTCCTTCATGATCCTCTAGTTTATTTTCCGTATTCTCATCCTCACATCGACCAGTGTTTAATCCCTCTCTCTGCACATGAACCTCACACGAGCCTGCGTCATCCCCGCGTACCCGCTCGGCGTCTCTTCTTGTGGATTCTTCGGAGGTATCCCACCTCTCTCCTCCTCGTTAGCATTCAAAGCGGCGCGTGAATAATTCCCACTGAAATAATTGATTTTCCTCTTTTGTGTGTGCGTCTGCTGGACCTCTCTGTAAATAATGGATGGCTTCATCATGAGGGACTCCCGGACCCTGGAGCCTGAGTGACGGCTGTTGCTAATAAAAGACACACACATACAAAGTCACATTCACACACACACCTGCAGTACAGTATAGCTGCACTTCTCAGCAGGGTGGAGCTCTCTCTGTGTCTCTATATGATGCAGATGGAAATAAATCGAAGACGTGAGAAAAAGCGCCTGGAGAGAAAAGTTACAGGAAACCAGAGAAAAGTGACACCGAAGTTCAGAAACGTTTCAGAGCTGACGTTGTTTCCTCTGGAACAAACTGCACATACGCTGCATCCAGAGCGACGGGAGCGTGCCTATGTTCCCACAGCCCTACACTCTTAGAAATAAGGGTTTAAAAAGTGTTCTTTTACAAGGGCTGAGGTTCTACCTGGAACCATTTGCTTCTGAAAAACCCTTTCCTGAAGAAATGGTTGTTCGAGGGTTCTTGGTAACACTAAGGGTTCCAGTAAAAGGGTTCTTGGTGGAACTCCCTGTGTGGGTTCTAGATGAAACTGTAAGAAGTCGGATATTGTCTGGATGAAACCCCCAGTAAGGGTTCTGGGTGAAACCAATACGCCATAAAAGGGATTTTTGTAGAACCTCTCATTGGGGGTTCTAGGTGTAACCTTTCACAGATGGTTCTAGGTAGAACCCTTTATGTGTTGGGTTCTAGATATAACTCTTTAAGTTGGGTTCTAGGTAGAACCCTTCAAAAGGGTTCTCCTATGAGGACACGCCGAAGAACCTTATATGGTTCTACACAGCACTTTTATTTCTAAGAGTGTACAGTATGTTCCCACAGCACTATGTTCCCTCATTTCAAGTTTTTTTTTTATCTTAAATTAGGCCCTATGTTCCCAATTTGGTCAATTACACTATTATCCAGTAGCAGTCGACTACAGATGTAATGTAGCTTTTAGCTAAATATGGGAACATATGGCTGACCCCTTCCAACACCGCTACTCCAATATAGGGTTGAGTGACGAACCCTTATACCGAAATTAAACTCACCTCCGTGAGTTAGTGCAATTTAAACAAGAAAAATCTTAGACACGAGGCAACACAGGGCTGAGGGAACATAGGACTGTGGAAACACAGGACTGTGGGAACATAGGGCCTAATTTTCAAAATTGTCAGTGAAAAAAAATAATTAGAAATGGGGACACATAAGGCTGACCCCCAGAGGGAGGGCACCTGGCAGGTAAACTGCAGCATAAACAAAGGCACAACCTTCCTCTTAAAAGGTGCAATAACTTTTTGGCCTCCCTGTCTGTAAGAACAAAATGGATTCAAACATCAGAGGGCTGATTTGAATATTACTTTGGCAAGTGCTTCACTCTATAATTCATTATGCTTGCAGATCCCCCTGCTTTCTATCCAGCACCTCGTATCTTTTAATAACCCCGGTGATTCTGCTGTTACTCCACCTGAAGTCAATGATCTCGTCAAGTTCTGCCATTAGAGAGATAAAAAGGCTTTAAACTGTCTCCGCCAACTACACAAGAGAAAAATATGTGGCTATTTAGCGGCTACGTGTTCCCCTCTCTGTCTTCTGCTGCTGTCTGCTGGGCAGGAAGTGGGCAGCACTGTGTATGAACTATAGTTCATTATGGTGTGTTCAGCCTGGTTTATGCTCCACGCTGTAATGACGCCGGTGCCTCAATGCAGTCGTGCACCTTTCAAAGCTCTGTGTCGAGGGAACGCGTCGCTGTGCAAGTCACTGGTGTTTATCTTCCTGCTTCTTTCTTTCTGGCACAGTGAAAAATGGCGACCAAAGTGAAGAGTCTTTTTGGAGTTGGAGATTGTTGATGTGGAACAAGAAATGCTACTAAACACTTTTATTTTAAATGGCGGTAGAGCATGAAGGAGAAACTGGGAAAATAAAATGCTGGAAATGACGTTCTAAGCGGACGAATCACAGCCCTTGCTGTCTGCATCGCAGAGTTTTTTGGAGGTTAACATTATGCAACGGCCAGTGACGGACCGGCCAGAGGGCAGAATGGGCAAATACTACAACGACTGCGTAGTGACGATGCAAAGTAGAAGACTCGCCTCTCACTAACTACAAAGGTGCAGCTCTGAACTAGTCCCAGTTTGTGTGTTGCTACAAAACCAGAGCTAAAGAAGCTAAAAGATGCTATGATGTTTTTTCAGACGAAGAGTCTTAACATTAATGGACCCCCCAGCTCAGAAAGGAGATCAATGGTGAGTTTGATGGCTTGTTCAAAGCTGAACTGCAGTATGACTGCAGGTATGAATGAGAAATGAATTTTGGCCTTTAACCGTCTGCAGGGCTTCATGAGACTTCAGTTGCATCTGCTGTGGTCCAAACATGCGACCATGAAGAATGGCTGCAGGAAACTGGAGAAAACATTGAGCACATCTTCAGATAAGACTCTGAAACAAAGACACAAACACAGGTTGGCTGTGTTTCTGGTGCACGTGTCAGTGAACACAGTCCTGCTGCTCTGGGAATCTTATTTACTGATAAAGCGAAGCCCAGTGAAACCAGCAGCTGAGCAGCTCTTACAAATAATTCATAACACCTGTGTGGACATGCATATGTACTATATGTTGTGGCCTTGCAGGTATCTGACAGCAGGAGGAGGAGGAGGAGGAGAATTCATTCACCGTTTCTCTGTGGACCAGTTTTGGCCGGTACATGCTTTACTATAAATTTCCAAGCAAAGATTTAACTTGTGTGTCTCTGTAGGACAAACAGACCCGACATTAACCTGTGGACGTCCAGGTGGTCCTGTCCATCTCCAGCTGCTGTAATCCCGCCTCCAGCTCCAGTATTCATCTTGTTTTTGTGGAAACCATCTCCAGACCCCTTTGAAAAACTTTTGAGAAGCAGAGTGCGGTCCCTCAGTACAACTTACCTCCATCACAGCACCACAACGTGTCTGGATCCAGCTGAAAAACACCAGTGAATAAATGCCGCATGCAGCGCTTCAAAGAGCCATAAAACCTTTAATGGGACTCCCCGAATCGCTCAGGTTACATAACGTGTGTTTTCTCTCCTCTGCTGCTGCAAGTCTATTAAAAAGGGAAAAAAAAGACTGGGGGGGAAGAGCCGAGCATTAGATGACCTCTGACCCCCCTCACTTATGGAGTTTGGGGGAAGTTGTCGTCTTTAATGAGACTGAATGTCCTTCACTTCATATCCTCAGTCTGCCTCCGTTATGTAACGAGAGCTCTCGCTTTAATCAAGTCAAAGCTCGGTGTCAGTTTGTCTCAGATCACAGTCGCTGCTTGTTTGGAGATTTTTTGCAAGTGTTGCCCCAGAACCAGAGCTCGCTGGGCTCCCACTGAACATTAGCATGGACTACATGAACGCTACGAGCCAGAGGACAACTTTAATCCAAGCAGAGTCTTAGCTACTTGTTGAGTTAACCAGTTGAGACGATGCTGTCGATTTAAAGACGTGTAGTCTTTGTGCAGAAAGGTTTTATGGCTTTTTAGTCAACCACTGGCTTTGCCCTAATGAGAGTTAAGCTGAGCCATGTACAGGCAGCCAGGTATCTGAAAAACTGATATCTTGTAATGCATGTTCTTCTTTTATCCAAATGAAAACTATTTAAGGTCACTGAGAAAGATCCAAAATGGAGATTTGGGAAAACTCTGGTTTCATGTTTACGTGTATAAACGGGGGGCAGGGGGGGGGGCGGCACGGGGGTGTTCGTGGATTGTCCGATCGATCCGCTCGTCACCTCCAAACTCACTCGTCTGCACCTCGTTAGACAAGTGAAGGAATAACAACAGTCTCGATACAGATCAGCTGACGCTGTTGCCGCTCTGTTTTTGAAATTTCCGGGTTTGATTCTCATGTCCGACGTCACGCTCGCGCTGACACTCTGCCCAATCAGCGGAAGGCAGTCGGCTGACGTCACGTTATAGTAACGCTTCGGCTCGCTTGGAACCAGGGCCGAGGAGGTACTAAAAATGGGACCTGGTACCAGGTACTAGGGCCAGTGGAAACACGCAAATAGCACACCGAGCTGTGCCGTACCGTACCGTACCGTGCTAGTGGAAAAGCGCCATAAGAGACCATTTTAAAGCTCAAGAAACCTTTGCAGGTGGTAGAGGATCATTAGTTATTAGATTATATTTTTTTAATTTACTGAATTTTGCGTTTTAACACACATTTTCTGATATTCATTGTAGCACAAACCATTGTAACCCTAACCCTAAATGGAGTAAATCTAAATTAAAGTGAGAATATGGTGGCTACAGAATAAAATCTAGCTCTGTAATAGAGCAAATACATCTATACATGATCTATGTAGGCCTATACTTTACAAAGGTTATGTTGGATGACTGTGTTGAGAAACTCTCTTAAAAAAAAAAAAATCCTACAAAGTAATTATGAGCCATGGTAGCCTATTCTCAATTGTAGCCTACAATGTATTTGTAGAGGACAAAGTATTTAAATGCATTCTGACTTTTTCTTTGAGAATGAATTTTTATTATGATCATGTTCAATATTTTCTGTGTGGTCTACAGGTTTCAACTCGAGCCTGTTGGAACTTAAAAAAAAACTTTATTAACAAGTTGACAGTAAGTTGGGAGCAGCGCACAGTGCACACGGAGGATTATCAGAGACACACAGACACAGAGATAGAGAGTGTCTGCATCACTGCACAGTAAGATGTATTTTCATTTCAGACTAGATTTCCAATCAGAGCCATCTGCCTGTCGAAGCCTCTTTTCTGTGTGTTTAGACTCGTTTTGAAGGGCTCGGCTGCTCTCGTGTGAAACCCGCCCCGCGTGTCGCTGAAGGATTACACACTTGTCTGGCTGCTAACACACCTCGAGGATCCTCACCGCCCCCTCCAGACCTGACCACGAGGAGCTGACCAAAAAAAAAAGAAAAAGAAAAAGAGGAGAGTCCGGCCGGCGGCTCCTGCTGCTCCTCGCTCATCCTCACACTAAAACGAATCTCCTTGTTGTTTACAACTACAGTCCTTCTGGGTAGAAAACCATTCTGGGTAGAAAACCATGAGAACAATAGTGACAGGCCGGAGTTTCGCTGTATTGTTCACGCCACTATCACTGTTTATAGCCTAGGCCTACTAATCTGGTGTTTGTTAAATTTATAAAACCAATGATTGGACAAACGTGTGCACGTTTTTGTAATTAGAACGTCTCTGTCATGGTTGTCATAGATTAGCCAGGCTAACCTTTAGCTACCTGTTTAACTTTAATAACTCAGTGACTCAACACTCCATGAAAAAATATTTTCTCCAGCGGATATCTGAGTTGCAACATGACTGAGCTAACTTGAATAGTTTCATGTCGTGTCCGACATCGAGAGGGTTTTAACAGCTGACGTCCTGATGTTAGCTTAGCTATCGCCGTTAGCTTAGCTGCTGCCGTTAGCTTAGCTGCTGCCGTTAGCTTAGCTGCTGCCGTTAGCTTAGCTGCTGCCGTTAGCTTAGCTATGGCTGTTAGCTGTCCCTGTCAGCTGAGCCACTGATGCTTTAATTAATAAATACCACACATAGCAACACAAAACACACACAGAGAAATAGTAATGTTTCTACAGTCATTTCAGATTTGTCGAAACGGTGATAGGGCGAGAAAAAAATGATATATAACTCTCGTTCTCATTCAAATTATGTGCTGATTTTCTACCTGGAAGTTGTTGGTGATTCGGTCTATAGCTTTGTTTTGTTGTTAATCACTCACTAACAGGAAATGATCTGCCCTCCTTTTATCTAATCGTCACACCGTAACCTCTGCCCCCCCCGGCCTCATCACACCGCCTCATCTCCAGCTCTGACTTCCCCAGCCGGCTTCAGGCTCCAGAGGCTTCACTCCTCATCCTCCTCCTCTTGGTCTCTTTGATGAAGAGGAAGTGGATCAGCAATCAGGCCGCTAAACATAGCGTGACCCCCCAGACTACACATGCACAGACACACAAACACATGTGCGCACACACACACACACACCATGCAGTGTCTCCCAGGCCTTCCTAATCCTCTGATTTGCTGCGTTTTTTTTGTTGTTTTTTTTTCCAGACGGGCAGTGAAGTACTCACACCAAGACACATCAAAGACACACTACACACTGTCAGACTTCCTGTTTGTGTGTGTGTGCAATCAGACAGCTGATAAGGTGAACATTGCATGTACAGTAGATGTGTGTGTGTGTGTGATGGTTTACAGATGACACGCATGAGCAACGTTGTTGGTTAACACACACACACACACACACTACTGAGCTGCTGTGTTGACCCACAACAAACACAACAACACCTAGTAAATATTAAATTATACGTCACAGCATCTCATCGCTCCAGTCTCCTCAGTCTGGTCCTGTTCCAGCTGATCCTGGACCAGATCCTGGTTCTCAGACCTCGTATCTCCAGATCCTGTCTGAACTGATTCAGATTTGTTCAAAAGCGAGACACTGAGGCCTGCGGGCGTGTGTGTGTCTGTGTCTGACACACATGAATATATATAAGTAGTACATATATACATCCATAAATCCATCCATATGTATAGCAGCTAGAGGCACAGCGGCGGTTGTTGTTGTTGTTGTCGTCTCTACACTCAGGCCCCGTCACGCTGCAGAGATCACTAAACACACAACTGCTCAGATTAACAGCTCCTGTGTCACATGTGGAGATAAACAAGAAATATAAACTGGAGTCGACGCCGTACAAGTGTGTTTGTGTGTGTGTGGCCTCAGATTTCTGATTACAGAACACACACACACACAGGAAGTCACATATATCTATAATTCGCCTGAACCGTGACTCGCCACGCTGCTGCAGTTACCATCACTTCCTGTTTACACAACAATCATCATGTTGTTTATTTAATTTTGAGACTGAAGAAAAAGTATAAAATAAAAACTAAAACATTTTCTTTCTCCTCCACAGCTCAGAGGGATGGAGGGATGGAGGGAGGATACAAAGGCGTGTGACGAGCGTGGAAGGTCCTGGAGCCGAGCCGAGCCGAGCAGGTTTGTGGACGTACGATAGGAATCTTAACCAGGAGAGCCAGAGGCGCAGATCGATGGACAGTCGTCCTTGATGGATGTCAGAGAAAGTGATGGAGCAGTGGAGAGAGATAGAGAGAAGGGGGGGGGGGGTGGGCTGTGACACCCCAATTAACTATCATGACTTTGAGCAGAGAAGAAGTGACTTTTACTTTTCATTTTAATTTGCTGGCAGCTCTAATTACCTGAGCTCGGCCCAGAATAAAAAAAAACCCAATAACAGGTGTGAAAATGACTGTTTCTTAGCTCATTTATGAAAATCTGAGCAAAAAATTTAATGTTCATCAGTTTTTTTTGTTTTTGTTTTTTTGGACCTGCTGTGTGTTTTTAACCCTCCTGTCCTCCTGGACCAAGGGAGGAAGGAAGGACAAAGGGAAAGTAGGAAGCACGGAAGGAAGGAAAGATGAATGGAGGAAGGGAACAGATCAGGTCAACTGGGTCAAAAAGGAAAGAAGAAGTAAGGACGATGGGAAGGAAGGAAGGAAAAGGGAAGGGAGAAAGGAAGGAAAGAAAGATGGAGGGAGGGAACGGATTGGTTCAAGGAAGGAAGGGGAAAAGGATTGTGGAAAGAAGGAAGAGAGAAAGGAGGGAAGGATGGAGATTTTTTTTGCAAATTTGCTTTCTTTTTCATCCTTACACATGATGTTTGAGTGTGAGTGTGACACCTCCTTGAACAGTCCTGGATGTTTTAACACTTGCAGGAAGGGTGAAGGGAAGGAAGGATGGTGGAGGGAGGCCACTGTTCTCCTGGGAACCGTCAGCGCAGCAGTAAAAACGTCTTCATCCTCCTCAGATGTGAGAGACACACGATTCCGTCTCTGCAGCTCCGTCCTCCTCTGATCTTCTCCTTCAGCGTCGTCAGCTCTGAGCCATCATATATATTTATATATATATATATATATATAGTATATACACAGGTGTGTGTCTTTCATCATCACGTCCAATCAGCTGATCTCGCCACAGGCCGATTAATGATAACGCCTCTGAATACGTAAGTTACTTTATTTATTCTCTCTCTCCACCGTCCATCAACACTAAAGCCACAAATTATGCAATAATGTAATACATTTTCACATCATTATGTAATAACGCTACATCTTGAACGCAATAGTAATAAACTTTGCTGCATTTTGTAGCCTAATAAGTTGTTACATTTTGCATCAGTTATTACAAATTGCAGGTGTTGCACTTTTTATGAAGAAAATGTAATAATTTGGTGCATTATGTAATAAACCACCAACACCCGCCAATGTGTGCAGTAGCCTATATGAATATCTACATGGACTGGACCACGGGCTCCCAATTAATCCCATTTCTTCATTAAAAAGTGCAACACCCGCAATTTATTACAAAATACGTCAAAGTTTTCTACATATTGGGTTAATGATTCTTTTTACAACATGTGGCAGATTATTAGAAAATGTGGCGTTATTACATAAAGATGTGAAAATGTATTACATTAATACATTATGTGGTGTTATTACATAATGCAGAGTTACATACCTGAAAAAAATAGCTTTAATTCTGTTTTCACTGAGTTTAGATTGATGAGGGAAATAATGATTTGTTTCTTTTTATGGCTGCAGCAGCAGCAACATGTCTGAAAGCACAGTATGTACATGTCAGGAATAAAACTTCCTGTGAACAAGAAGCAGAGTGGCTGCAGTGTGTCAGCAGGGGAAACAGAATAAGACTGATTACTGCTGAGGCCTGTGTGTTTGGGAGAAAAGTGAGGAGTGTTTATCGGTGCAGGTCAGGACACGGCGGCTTCCAGGTAGCTCCACTTTCTCCGTTCCAAACCTCTGATTGGCTCCTGATGAAAAAGCCGAAAATGCGTCAAACTGCCGGTTCAGACGGATAATAACAGAGGTGAAAACAACACGTGGATGGTTTTTTTTTTCCCTCCAAGGTCTCCTCAGGTCGGCTGCTGAACGCGCGGCTGAAACATTAAGCTGCACCGTGCGCCTCTGACCCGGAGGACACGCACGCCGACACTTCATTCATCGGTAATTGCTCGCCCGCATTGTAGCGCTGACCTCAGACCTGCCGGCGTTCAGGCCCGACGCGCTGGTACTTTATGCCCCAGACTGTTCCATCACTCTGTCATTGTGGAGGATGCGCCAGGCATTTAATAGCCAGGCGCAGACGCAACTCTTTATTTCATAGAAAAACCCACCACCGTCATCATCATCATCATCTTCATCATCTTCTTCAGTAGAAGCACCTTTCAGTCTGCAGCCAGGAGCGAAATCTGATCAAACAACAAATAAGACTTACTGTGGAACCTGCAGGGTCAGTTCAGGTTTATAGAGAACAGTTCATTTATTTCAGTTGAGTTCAAGTGAAACTCATACATTATAAAGATTCATTACACACAGACTGAAATAATCATGTCTTTATTTCTTTGTTGTACCGTACTTTCTGGACTATAGCTCTCGTCTCTGCGTCACCGCCACACAAACCTGCTCCGTGACCTATAATCTTTTGATCATGACGGTTAAAGCAACATTGCGGAGTTTCAGCTCAGTGCTTCCACCATCTGGCTGAAAAGCGCTATCGTCTGGGGGAGAAAACGAAACTTAAAGCAGATATCAGCGGTACGGCCGTTTCGGCTAATGCTGCGTTCAAGGCAGGCTTTTGAAACCGTAAGTTACAGCTTCAAGTCACAACTACAACTTTGTAGCGTTCCAGGCAACCCGTAGCTCGTGTTTTTACCGTCCTGTTGTCTGTGAAAGTCACTATAACGGCCTCTCGTAACTTCCGACCCGTGAACTGGTACCGGATCGAACTGGTATGACTTCACAGGAAGGAAAAACACAAAGTACGAGTTTCCTTGAACGTACCATGAGTTAGCAGCAGTGTTTCGCACCCGTGCAGGGAAGTTACATAGTGCGGTTTCAGCCGACGCGACCCCGCTCAGACCGTGGCAGCAGCTCCATTCATCCTATTAACCATTTTTCTACCGTTGCACTGAGTCTGGAAACATTATTTTAAGGCCGAAAAAACTCAGCAAAATTCTGCAATGTTACTTTAAGACCACACAAACGCACACGTTTTAACATCGTATATGTTATGTAACGTTATCCACAGCTCCATTTATTGATTTGCCGGCTTTGTTGTAAACAAATGCACATGGAGGAGAGGAGTGGAACCACCTGCATAGTTCCCGACTGTCTTTCTGTGTAAATATCTCACATTACAACATGAAAACCTGCAGCTTATATTCAAGTGCGGCCTATATATGTGTGTTTTCTTTTCAAATTCAGCTGGTGCAGCTTATACTATACTATGATTATGGATCGTGACTAGAAATGGGAAGTTCAGGCTGAATATTTAGTTTTTGGAGCCGTTTTGTTCATTTTCAGTTAGTGAAGTGCCGCCTCGGGCATGGACGGAAACTCAAACGTGCACAATGATGCACAGCTCATATCACTATGGAATCTGAACAACAGCGGGAGAAATTACAAATCAGGAGTAGGACAGGAGAAAGGGTTAAAAACAGAGAGCGTTGGCAGGTATGCAGGGGGCATAAAGGGCAACTCTGACTTGACAAGAATCACTGCACCTGAACGCACCACCTCTACATCAGTGAGCGTGTGAGGGAGCAGACTGAGGGTTCTTGGCCTGGTGCCGCAGGTGAGGTCAAGAGGAGGAAGGGTCAACAGAATTATTATTTAAATGTAGGTCTCCCCTCCGTGGACTGGGAGGACAGTCGGGAAGGAAGGAAGGGAAACTTTCAGCTTCGTGTGTGGCCGAAGTGTTGGAGCGACTTAATTCAAGATTCAATTTGGTGGCGGCTGCAGCGGCGGCGGTGGTGGTGAGTTCACGTGCGCAGCAGGAATACAGAGCAGAGCGGCCGTTCATTAAGGCTGCAGCTCTCTGTCAGTTTGCTACAGGGCATGTTTAGCCTCAGCAAACTGATCCTGCTTTTGTCTGTCGCTCATGTTAAGCCTCTGTTACTGCAGCCCGGCGGATTTTAATTAAACCAAGGGCTCTTCACACTTTTGTTATGCATAAACAAACTATTCGAATTAAATGAGAGAGAGGGTTTTTTTTTTTTTTTTCATTCACTGTCCATCTCATCTCCACTCTGGATAACAGGTGAGGCTGCAGAAACACACACACACATTGCCAGGAGCATACAGATTAGTGAATGTGTGTGTGTGTGTAGACTGTTGTTTGCAGGCGACTCCAGAGACGGTTGATGCCCCGTAGGAGAGTTTCATCCTTTCAGCTCAGTCATCTATCTGCTTCTGTTCCTCAGATTAATAACGAGCGCTTGGCTGGGAAGCTTTGTTGCTCAACGGCACCGCGGCTCAGTCTGGAGCGTGAAACCTTTTTTTTTTTTTTTTCGCTGGCACAACGCGATGAATCAGAGGCCAAATTCTGATTCAACCTCATGACTGCATGCGGCCTGTCGCCTCCGACACAGAAACAAGAGCAGGAGTCGGTCCATCCAGACGTCCTGCTGCTCAGCACGGGTTCCTCCCTGAGGGACGCTGCAGGCGCGCTCAGACCTGCCAACCTTTCCACATTTTATCACGTTGCAATATATTCTATTAAGTGTCAAGTGGCCCTCGCTCTTGTGACGTTTGGTTTAAACCTGCAGCTTCCCCGACTTGAAAAGGCAGCTTGCTTCAGGCGACTGGACTGGAATTCACTCAGTGACAAAGATTCAGCTTTCTTTCTTTTATTTTAAAAGTTGTCGAGGCCAATAACAGGTGAAAAACCTTAAAATACAAGTTTTAAGACAAATGTAACCCAAGAAACCATAATCAATCAACATAACCCAAAATCAAATGCTTAATTTTTAAACTACTAGAAATTAATCTTGGAAATACTTGGTTGAGGTTGGATTCCCTTATATTATAATGTATTAGAGCACCCCTGGAAAAGTCCTGGAAACCCTTTTATCAGGGAAACACTGGAGAAAGCTCAGGGTGAGCAACAGAGGAGGGATCCCTCACCCAGGACGTGCACGGCTGTTCACTCTCATTCCTCTGCCCTCTAGTGGTAAATAAGTCATTACTGTAGTTGTGAATTAACAATAAACCAACATGAATGGGCCGGTGACAGTGATGTAGGAGGCGGCAGCACCGAGCTGGTTTCATGCAGCTTCACACTGAGCGCTAACTGACACTTGGTGTGATCATAATTAACATGTGTTTTATATTTCACACAGCTTCTGGTGGAAAGAACGGGGGCGTTGGTAGAACTGGTGCTGGAAGCTGGAGATGGAGCTGGTGTGTGTGTGTGTGTGTGCGCGTGTGTGTGTGTGCGTTCTGAAGCCCAGAGATCAATGCAGCGTTTGATCTGCATGTATCTGAGTGAAGTGAGCTTCCAGAGAGCTTCCAGAGCTACCAGCCCTGGGGGAGACTCGGTGTAACGGGCAACACCTCGCTCCATCACAACCACCACCACCACATCACCCAACACACACATGCACCGTTTCATCTGCACTGCTGTTTCATCTCTCTCTCTCACACACACACACACACGCTCACACTCACGTCCATCATCGTGTTCCTGCAGGAACAAAGGCTCTGGGCTCTGATGGAGAAGCTCCTCCAGCTGCTTTCAGCCTGAAGAAGTCGTCTTTTCATTTTTTACTGGTTTGAATACTTCGTTATTTCACCTGCACCATGGAGCAGAGGTCAGAGGTCAATGATATCTGTTGTCCTGCTCCAGTTACTTTCTTTTTTCCTTTAAAGGGTTAGTTCAACATTTTGGCAAATTGGCCCATTGCCATAATCCCTATAGTCATAGCAGTAGGTTCGTTACCTTTAACTGCGTAGCTCTGAGCAGCTCACGGCTCTGCTCCACCATTCTAAAAATAGCTTGCACCGACAATTAAAGGTAACAAACCTACTGCTGTAGGGATTATGGCAATGGGCCAATTTGCCAAAATGTTGAACTATCCCTTTAATCAGGTTCAGTTACTGCGTCTTTTTTTATATTTTATTTGATAAATTAGACCATTTGAATCACTGCAAAGCATCTGAGGATCCATTTCCCATTACGTTCTTGACTTTACTTCAAAGCAGTTCATTCATTTACTCTGCAAGAAGTGCAGAAAAATAATCACTCCCTTGAAGAAGAAGAAGAAATGGAGTCCACAGTGACAACAAAAACCTTCTCAGTTATCAATTATCAGCTGCTGCTGCTGCTGCTGTTGCTCGGGAAGAAATGTTTGATCGGAACAAAAGTTTTAAAAGTTTGGTGCAGTTTAAGTTCCAACCTCAGAGAACAGGACGTATCAAACAGTCTCTAGCCTTTTTACCAAAAAGTGCAATAACTATTGATCAAGTCACAAAAAGTTGGACACCTCTCCATATCTGCTGTCGGCACAAAAAAAAGAGAAAGATTTTGCCTCCTCATTATGAGGCCGCGGGCCAGAGACGAGCTGAGTGAGTCAGTACTCTGCTCAGATATACACAGAAACACACCAGGTAACTCCATGACCTTCACAGGCGGTTACACTTCACTCATCCAAACACATCACTCTTCAAATAACAATGAAGTCGAGCAGCTTCACTGCAGAACAGGTTCCTGCTGGTCAAACACTGTCTGCTGCCTCAGGACAACAATGCATTTTAAAGGGATAGTTCAACATTTTGGCAAATTTGTCCATTGCCGTAATCCCCATAGTCATAGCAGTAGGTTTGTTACCTTTAATTGTTTGTGCAAGCTATTTTTAGAACGGCGAAGCAACGTGCATCAGCGGTTTTGCATGAATTTCCCTCTAAAACAACTCTGTGCGGTAACGTTGTGTTATTATCTCATAACGTGGTGAATGTGCAGGTCACAACTTGTCCACCAGAGCGTTGTGGAGTTGTTGGATTGTGTATTTGATGAGGGAAACCAAGAAATCCCATGAGCCTCCGTAGCGTAGCTCTGAGCAGCTCACGGCTCTGCTCCGCCGTTCTAAAAACAGCTTGCACCGACAATTAAAGGTAACAAACCTACTGCTATGACTATAGGGATTATGGTGATGGGCCAATTAGCTAGAATGTTGAACTATCCCTTTAACGCAATGGCGTCCAGCAGCTTTTGTTTACATACAACATGGCAGCTGACGATTGATCTGATTGGTTTGCATACAGAGTTAGTTTGATCTGTTGGCCACACCTCTTTGACGTCTCTCCATCTTTAATTTTCATTGGTTGTTGATGGAGGAAGAAATGAAGAGACATCCTCCTCCTCATCAACCTCCGTCCACCAGTTCATCACAGTTTCACATCGGTGTCAGATTTGTCTAATTACACGTGCGGACAAATTGGTTCATGTTTGTTTCCAGCAGCTCGTCACAGACTCTGAACTTCTCTTCCTCCTGTTGGTGAATCTCTCCGTTCTCTTTGAACACCGTCTCTGAAAGTCGGGCTGCGTCGCTGTGCTGCTGCTCCTCCGCGTCCCACGATGCTTTGAGAGTATTCACCCGTGAGAAGGGGGTGAAACTTCAGTTTGTTTTGACTCTTAACTCTTTTGTACCGTGAAACATCCAGAGCAGAGCACCTGAACATCTGGCCAGGAGTTTCTGCCGCTGCGCTTTTTGTTTTGAAGCAAACTGGGATCAAAAAGTAGAAGCTGTTTATTTTTTAAACCGTCATTAAAGACTGCAAGGGGGAAAAAAACAAGACACATGAGAGTGAATGAACTCAGCACATGTGCACACAAACACACACTAAACTGTATATGTGTGTGTTTGTGTGTGCAGCATCAATTCCTGCTGGACTCCAGGTATAGAAAACACACATCCAAGAACTTCTCTACTCACAGTGCACACACTTATTCACACTTTAAAGGACAATTCTGGGCAAATTCATCTTGGGGTTGTATTTTCCTAACATTTTAGGTTTAGAAGAAGGAATCTGAAGATTTTCAGTTTATTTGCTCCTGTTGTGTCTGTCCTCTGCTCCAGTTACTTTATTTTTTTCCTTTAAAGGGATAGTTCAACATTTTGGCAAATTGTTTCCTTTAATTGTCGGTGTAAGCTGTTTTTAGAACGGCGGAGCAGGCTCATGGGATTTCTTGGTTTCCCTCATCAAACTCATCTACTGTAATACACAATCCAACAACTCCACGCTCTTGTGGACAAGTTGTGACCTGCACATTCACCACGCTATGAGATAATAACACAATGTTACCACACAGAGTTGTTTTAGAGGTAAAGTCATGCAAAACCGCTGATGCACGTTGCCCTAAGGGACAGTTTTTCATCAAGCAGTCTCTGAATTTCCCTCTAAAACAACTCTGTCTCGTTCTACCTGCAGTCAGAAGGTCCTGTTTGTGTCATAAACACGGGAATATTAACTCTTGACTTGCTTTAAGTAAATAGACTTCTTGGTCCATGTTTGAGTCGCCATCTGACGCTGTCTGTGAAGAAAAACACTGTGGCTTTGAGGGATGTAAACAGCAGCAGAACTTCAATTCGCTCCATTTCATCGCTGCCATGACACAGGGACAGACAACTATCACAAGAACCTTCAGATTTCTTCTTTTAGACCAAAAATGTTAGGAAAATACCGCTCCGAGTTGAATTTGCCCGGAATGGTCCTTTAACTGCATCACACACACACACACAGAATATGTGTGAAACATGCATTTGCTCACACACCATGCAACATGTTCTCCTGCTGGCTCCTCCTGAATATTCACACAGCGCATCAACCGTGCACACACACACAAATTAACACACACGTGCACGCTCGTCTCGCAGTCTCTCGGCGCCGCTCGCAGCTTGTCACCGCAGAGTTGGCGTCCCGCGATACGGACAGGTCCAGATGGTGCTGTCACGCCTGTCACCGAAGCGCGTCTCCCAGAATACACCTGTGACAGCTGGAACATGTGTGCCCAGTCAGCGCGGCGCCGCTACATAGACTAATTATCACCAGCAGTCCAGCCGCCGCCGCCCGGACACGGGAGCCGCGCCTCGCCGTCACCTTACAAGGTTGGCGAGCCCCGGGCGACAAATCAACGGTGTCGTTGGCGTATGCCACCATGGAGAGGGAGAGAGAGAGGGGGAGGGAGCGGCCTCGTTACTATGGAGACATATAGCCATGCAGCCGGTGACCAAGGCTCAGACTCATAACAGTGTCTCAAGGTCAAACTGAACTGTCGTTACATGACGACAGGAATTTTTATCTGTCTGTAGGAAAACTCTGGACTGGACTTTCGCGAGATCTCACAAATAATTTTTTGCAAGATTTTGTGAGATCTTGTCATTTTAACTTGTTATTTAAAGGAATAGTTCAACATTTTGGCTAATTACCCCATTGCCACAATCCCTATAGTCATAGCAGTTGGTGTGTAACCTTTATTTGTTGGTGCAAGTTGTTTTCCGATTGGCGGAGCAGAGCTGTGAGCTGCTCAGAGCTACACTACAAAGGCTCATGGGATTTCTTGGTTTCCCTCATCAAACTCATCAAATGCACAATCCAACAACTCCACAACGCTCTGGTGTACCTTTAAGGACATCCTCGGGTGTCAGGCTTCGACAAGGTCTCAGGAAAACCTCCACCAATCGTCCACTAAACAGCCTCAGAAAAAAGTCATCAGACCAAAAGGTGACAGAAAAACCGACGTCAAACCAAAAGGCGCCTTTTGGTCTGACGCCATTTTGTCTGATGACTTTTTTTCCTGACGCCTTTTTCCTGAGGCTGTTTAGTGGACGATTGGTGGAGGTTTTCCTGAGACCTTGTGCCTTTTCATCTAAAGTCTGAGGCAGAAGCCTGACACCCGAGGATGTCCTTAAATGTACACCGTACTGGTGGACAAGTTGCTTTAAGGGCTGACGATGATGCATAGTTTGTCTGAGTTGTTGTTTCTCTCCGGAGACGCATTGAGCGTCACTGGAGAAGAAGGAGGAGGAAAGAGCGAGGAGCTCAACATTCAGCTTTTTATCAGATGTTCACCAGGAAGTTTAAAGTGAATAAAAGGAGAAAACGTGAATCTGGGCTGAGGCTTAAAACTGGTGAGACTATAGATATGATGAACTGCTGGTGGGGGGGGGATTCCCATGATGCACTGCTTTCTATCTCTCTTTCTATAACTGTACATGCAGAAGATTTGTTCTAAAAGCCTGTCCCATATAGACGCCTGTCTCTGATAGGAGCCGGGTCAGTTCACCAGGTGAAAGTGAATTAGAGGATTTACAGTCGGCCCGTAGGAACAACATGAGAACGATGTCCTGCAAAAAACAACAGAAGTTATCTGTACTATGTTGTATACTGACAGGAGCAGAGTGCAGTGATGAATATTCAGTCTTGGAGAGATCGTGACGACAGAGGTCTGTTTGCACGCTCTGCATCCGTCTGCTGCAGACCGGAGTCGCTGACTCAGCAGAATCCAGTTCACTCTCCTCAGCTGCTGCTGATCATTAGTCATTTCTATAATTTCCCAGCCTGTGATCAATAAAGTAAATCTCATCAGGATCCACTGAGACTCTGCACATCCCGGTGTAAAGTTTCACGTGACGAAGCATCTCCTCGGCGATCGTCTTAATGTTTAACGTCATGAATCTCTGAGCTTTGTGATCCAGCTCACAGCTCCACCTGTGCTGCTGCAGGGACCAGCTCCAAAAGTTTAGAGGGACACACACACACACACACCTCTAGATGATTTGTCACATACAATAATTACGGGTGAATATGTTGTGTTCACGCATCCCGGGGCTTCAGCCGCAGTTATGCTTTAATCTACTGAGCAGTTGACTGCCTGTAAAGCTGAGTTATTATTTGTTTACCACATATAAAGTGAACATAGATCACGAGTGAAGTGAAAGTGCAGCCGGCTTCGCAAACTGGCAGAACAGCTCACCTCAGCAGAAAGAGACAGACGACGGAGGGAGGGATGAAGGAGGGATGGAGGGAGGGAGGGGGGGCAGCTGGTTCCAGTGGCTGAGGAGCTGAGCTGAGCTGATCACGTCCCTCCTTGTTCTGTTTTGGTGACAAACTCCCCCGTCATTAACCTCTCTCTGCATTAATAGCAGCGTAATTAGTCCCTCATCCTCGATCCATAATGTTGAGTCAAGAAAGTGACGCTAATTTAGATCTAATTAGGCTTTTTGCAGACGAGGAGCTGTAACGACGACGAGCCGGGAGGAGGAGACGGAGTCGGGATGTGAGATGAGACGCTGGCGGTGAGAGGACGGAGAGAGGAGACGCCGGTCCGTCTGTGGATGAAGTGAAGGGGCGTTCAGATGCAAGCAGCAATTATAAATGTAAAACCTGCAGCGTTAACGATGCAGAACGTGACATGAAGATATGAAATATGTGAAAGAGACAAAACTTGTCAGTGCTTTAGTAAGAATAATTTAAAAACAGGAGATATACAGTATGAGTTTAAAACTGGGAGAAACAACAAAGAAGCCAGTTTCTTAAGGACGTCTACACATCCATCTCTAACTTGAGATCCAGATGTTGAAATACTACGGCGCCCCCCGAGGGACATGGGGGTGAAAAACTGATGAGTGAGACGAACTTTTGCGAGATCTCACAAATAATTTTTTTGCAAGATTTTGTGAACTCTTGTCATTTTAACTTGTTATTTAAAGGGATAGTTCAACATTTTAGCTAATTGGCCCATTGCCATAACCCCTATAGTCATAGCAGTAGGTTTGTTACCTTTAATTGTCGGTGCAAGCTATTTTTAGAACGGCGGAGCAGAGCCGTGAGCTGCTCAGAGCTACGCTACGGAGGCTCATGGGATTTCTTGGTTTCCCTCATCAAACTCATCAAATTCACAATCCAACAACTCCACAACGCTCTGGTGGACAAGTTGTGACCTGCACATTCACCACGCTACGAGATAATAACATAACGTTACCACACAGAGTTGTTTTAGAGGGAAATTAATGCAAAACTGCTGATGGGTGTTCTGGTCGGGGGATATGTTGTTTCATATCAATACATTGATTCCATCCTAAGGTTTAACTTGTATTTGAGTTTGCTTTTTTCTTTTTTACTTAGAGAAGGTTCAGAACTGTTTCTTGTGTTTTCTACCAGAATGAAACAAAAGTTTGTCCGATGAGTCATGAAGTGAAGCAGCTTCAGGATTAAAACACTCACTGGCTCCTTCTGCTTTACAACAGACAAGTTTTAGAGTGGAATTAGTGGATTTGCTGAGACAAAGTAAATCCAGGCAGAGCTTCTCTGGGTTCAGTTCAACTTCAGTAAACCTTTTCTGTAAGTGTCCTCTGTTTTTTTCTTCTATTACAGACGGAGGAGAGATAACAGAGAGAGAGGCAACAAACATCTGCAGTCGGACTTGACCGGTTTACGTTCGACATCTTAACCTCTGAGCTCAGAGGCTTTAAACTCTGATCATATCAGCGGTGACACACTGGACAGTTTCCTCTGTTACACAAAGCTGCAGAGTCACAGAGACAGGCAGGGATCAACAACAACATCAACAACAACTACACTTCCTGTTCTAATACGTGGCCTTATAGTATGTCAGTGGATACATTGTTATTATGATGTCATGTCTATATATGAATGCATGATTTATAGTATCCATTGAAAAATATTGGTAGGTCCACTATATCAGTGGTTCTCAACCTTTTGTACATCAAGGACCCTTAAATTACACAAATTAGACCAAATTTGGACCAAATTTAAAAGTAAACACCAGAAATACACAAATATTTGTTCAGAGACTGAAGAACATTACCTTTTTATACATTTAAATTAGGGCCAATGGTGTGAATTTTGGTGTGAATCTGCATCAGTCTTTTATCATCACAGTGTTTCGTCTGTAGACGGAACAGTGTTTTGTTGGGGCGACTGTGATATTTTAGAGAAACGGATCCCAGAGTGGGAGAATCTCAAAACGTCGCCCCAGGATTTTTGTGTAGACACCCAAAACGATGACGTCATACCCTCTAATCTTGAACCTGAGTCACACCGTTATAGACGTTAGAGTCCCTGTTTACATGCACGACGATGCTTGCAGATTCCTGTTGGTGTAATCTGCTGTTAGTTTCATGGGCTTCTATTGTTTCTTCTTTATAATCATACATAATAAATAAACTGTCGACACTTATAAAACCAGTAAAGATCCTGTGTGTGTGTGTGTGTGTGTGTGTGTGTGTATCAGGCTGAGGTCTTGATGTCCAGTTAGCGGTTTGTCTTTTGTAACGTGTGTGTTAATGACGAGCTGCAGCTCATCTTAATCAATAGGACCTGGACCTTCCTGCTCTAATGATTAAAGCCCGTCGCCCAGAAAAACACAGAGCGGCACAATAACTAACGGCCGTATCGAGCACAAAATCAAAGAGCCGTGACACGGAGGTAGAGACGCTGCTGCTGCGACGGCGGCGGTGGAGGAGGCAGGATCCGCTCCCTTTAGCGTTAACGTGCTGATTGAATGTGTTTGCTGCCTCTCAGAAGCCATTAGCAGGCTGATGTGATGCTGATCAGTGGAGTTTGCATCATCATGCAGCTTGACAGAGGGATGGCTGCTGCTGCTTTTTCTAATGGCCCACAGGAAGCAGCAGCAGCAGAAGAAGAAGAAGGGGGAAAAAAAGCCATTAGCAAATTAGCAAGTCCATCCTCGTCAGGGCTATTAGCCGGAGCATTTACCTCTCTGACCGCAAAGTTCCAGAGAAACAGGAGACGCTGCCGTGAACTCTGACAGAGTGACGGCATCGCTCACGGTGGAGACGGCGTTTTCTGGATTTCTGCTCCAACATTTAAAGACACAGAGCTCAGCAGCTGATTGGAACGGAGACGCTGACCCTCTCTCTTCATCTTTCAAAGTAATCCAACCAATAAATTCAAAGAAACACTCTTCCAGGATGATGTTTAAAGGGATAGTTCGACATTTAGGCAAATTCTCCTATTGCCATTGCCATTCACCACGCTATGAAATAATCACGTAAAATGTTATGTGACATATGAAGCAAATTTGTCCATTGCCATAATCCCAGTTTATAGATCTTAAAGGGATAGTTCAACATTTTGGCAAATTGGTCCATTGCCATAATCCCTATAGTCAGAGCAGTAGGTTCGTTACCTTTAATTGTAAGCAACCTCTAAAACAACTCTGTGTGGTAACGTTGTGTTATTATCTCATAGCGTGGTGAATGTGAAGGTCACAACTTGTCCACCAGAGCGGTGTGGAGTTGTTGGATTGTGTATTTAGTTTGATGAGGGAATTGCAAAAGTACCATGCAGCTCGTGTCTCTTCCCCACCGACAATAGGGATTATGGCAATTGGTAAATTGTACAAAATGTTGAACTATCCCTTTAATGTACCTTTATGCCTTACCTGGGCAGCAAGTTTTATTAAAACATTAAAAGCTTCAAGACTGAATTTCCCTCCAGAATTAATACAGTACAGTTGTATTCAATTCAATACATTGCACTTCAAATAAATAAAGTAGAGACAGTCGAGGTTGTGTGTGTTTTTGTGTGACTGATGTTTGTTGCTATAAGGAAAGATGTTACGGAGCAGTGCAAGTCACCTGAGTCTGTTATTACACCAGCCACATCATCATCATCATCATATCTGAGTGGTTATAAAGCGTCATGTTGGTCCCAGCGTGAACACACGAGCAGTGTGTGGATCAGTGGAGTGACAGCTGGCTTAAACAGTCTGGATGTGGCAAACGCTTTGATGTCATCAAAACCAACCCACCTTGAAACAGGTTTGTGTTGCTGGTGAATGACATCAGTCTGTCATTATAACACCGAACATGCAACACTCAGTCTCTCCTACTGTAACACACAGACTCCCAGTGTAATGGTACTCGAAATATTGAAAAAAAGAAAAGAAAAAGAAGAAAGTGTCAGACTTTGTTGGTGTCTGAACAGACCTTCATGACACTGATTGGCTAAATAAGTAAATATTGAACTCAAGGCAACCTGCTGCAGTGTAACCTTTGGTAAGAGCCAAATAACTTTTATTAAAGTTGCTCTGCAGGCGAGTTTTAAAGGTCACAAAATGTTTGTATTAAAGCTCCTTCAAAATAAAAGATGTTTGTATTAAAGCTCCTTCAAAATAAAGGTAGATGTTTGTATTAAAGCTCCTTCAAAATAAAGGTAGATGTTTGTATTAAAGCTCCCTCAAAATAAAAGTAGATGTTTTTAAAGCTCCTTAAAAATAAAGGTAGATGTTTGTATTAAAGCTCCTTCAAAATAAAGGTAGGTGTTTTCTCTTCTGATTGGCTCAGACCAAGTCTTGGTCCACTTGTCCCTGAGGTGTTAGAGCAGTAGTTCTCGGGCCTTGAGGAAGTGATGATTTGGCCTAAAATTAAAAAAAAAAAAAGCTTGAATAATTATTCTTTAACTTTCAAGGCTTCTGCAGAGTTTCGTTTTTCCCCCCCAGTAATTACCTGAACTTGGCACAAAGTGAACCCGCCCCCTAAAATCCAGGTTGGCTTTTCCCCAACTAAACTGTCGTTAATGAAAAGTGTCTGCAGAGCTGGAAAGTTTTCATCAAGACACAGCGACTGTTTGTAACTATTCCCACTTTCCAAGTCTATTATTTGATCATAAATGATGAATATATATGATATTATTATTTTTATTTAATGAGGGGTTTGTGAATCAAAGGTAAAGCTTCATTTCTTCTCCTTCAGTCAGAGGTGGAGAAAACAGATCTTCAAGGTGTTTTTCAGTTTTTCCTGAGTGACAAATACGAGTTACTGCTGAGCCAAGTGAAGACAGACACGGGGCCGACACCTTTCACCCTGATCTGATTGGCCGACCTCCGCGGCCTCGCGGCAGGTGGCGTGCGGCCTGAGTGACGTTATCCGCCTCGACCTCGGTGCGGGGTCACGGCGTGTCAGGTCTGCTTGCTGCGCTGCCCTCTGCCTCCTCCTGTCATCGCTGTGCAGGTGGGACGATGACAAACCAGGAATAATCAGGAAGAGGAGGATCCGTCCGTCGTCAGGGCCGGAGCCAGACTCTTCAGGGCCTGAGGCTGTGCCACCCCCCCACCCACCCACTACGTACCAAAGTCAGCACTTGCATAGTTCCCCTCTAACTTTCATCTTGTGTTAGATTTCTGCTACCATCTCTTGTGTTAGGGTAAATTTTGACCCGAGTCTTAAAGGGGCTACGAGGAGTTTTAGAAAGCAAAGTGTTTTCACACTACATTTCCCTCCAAAGTCGGAGGTTGGAAGACGATCAGATACCGTCGTAGTTCCGACCATGAACGATGCCAACTAGCAATCCTGCAGCGTTATTCCCATGACCTGCTGGGCTAAAGTCCGGGAAACTGAAACTAAGAAATGCTGCAAATTGCATCAAAATAACAATAAAGACAATACAATATATTTATTGAAAATGGACCCAAACAAAGTTGCCTACTTTTATGCATTAAAAACCTATAAGAACGGGTCAGTGGTGACTAGGGGTGTAACGGTATATGTATTCGTCCCGTCCCGTCACGGTACGGGGGTCACGGTTCGGTGCACGCAGTCACACGACGAATACGTCTGAGTGAGTGAGAAAAAAAAAAAAAGTCGAGTCCTCACTCCAATCCAGGGGGCGGTAATGAGCATAACAGCTGCCAGCAACCGTCATACAGAAGAAGAAACAGTTAGAAACAAAAACAAACAAAAGAAGAGTGATGGCGAGTGTGGAGTTGGAAGAGCCGCCGGCTTCATTTAAGTCAGCCGTGTGGGAACACTTTGGTTTCCCGGTGCAACATAACAGCGACGGCGAAAGAGTGGTTGACCGGACAAAGACTGTCTGCCGGCGATGTTTTACGGAGGTGCGCTACGTCGCTGGAAACACATCCAACATGCTAACACACATTAGCTCGTGAAACGGCCCGGATGCACTGCCTGTGAAACCGCAGCGCAGCGCTGGAGCAGAGGCAGGTTCTGATGGTGTCTTTACGTGAGCCGCGAGCTCCGTCTGTCAAGCAGACCAGGTTGTACCAGACGGGAAGTCGGGCACAGAAAAGGAGAGAGAATCCGGTCAGTTTTCAAAATAAAGTACCGGTAATTAACGGATGATTAATGTAGCTGTTGCCTGTCCATCTATAAATACTTGTCAGTTGCGTCTGCACATGAGACACATTGATACAGAGCTAGAGACAGACCTGTGGAGCCGCATTTGACCGGCGTGGAGAGAGCAAGAGAAGCCGCTCCCCGTGCGACCGGCAGGCAAACAGCTGTTTCTGCAATTTTAATTTTTATATTTTATATTCTAAATATTTAAGAAAAACACACAAGCAAACATTTAAAGCAAATTATATTAAAAAATATGGACTTTAATTTTTTTTCGGATTCTTTTCCTCTGTATGAACAGAATGAATGGTATGAGAACCCTCCCAATGCATTTGTTATATGTTCTATTCTATTTATTTTTATTACATTTATATCAGGAGATGGTTTTACATTTTGCAGTCAATTGGTGTCTGCTCAAAATAAATGAAAAAAGATAGTCTTGTACATGTGTGAGCTTTTGTTAATTTTTTTCCGCTGTACCGAAACCGTACCGAACCGTGACCCCCACACCGAGGTACGTACCGAACCGTGACTTTTGTGTACCGTTACACCCCTAGTGGTGACCCGAACAAGAGAAAGGTTAAATTTAATGAAATTTAATGAAAAAAACATCTGATACAGGATATAAATCCTCTTCATCAGACTCAAATAAATAACATACAAAATTTAAACACAAATATACCAACCCATACATAATCACTAAAATACATATAACAGAATAATCCCCCAAAATCTCAAGAAAACTACAAAAAATAGAAAGAAAGAAAAAGAAGAAAAGAAAATAAAAAGCAAACAAACCACAAAACAAAAATAATTCATACCCTTGCCCTTTAGTTATATAAAAAATCCTTGTTTGACCAACATTGATTGAGTCTATTTTTAAAAGGAAGGAAGATCCCTAATGAATATCCAAATTTCAGAAGTTCTCTATAAACAAAAATAAGTTTCATGACCACATACACACAATAAAGTACCCGACACAGGTGCTGCTGCATCGGTGCTGCTTTAAATGTGAAAGGTTTCCTTCGCTGACTCTCGTGTTGTGAGTCGAGCTCCCTGCAGAGTTTTACTTTGGTGTCATTGTTGTCGTCGTGTGTTTTCTCTCCTCCTTCCCGCTGTGCCGCTCAGTCCGTATTGAAACCGAGGCTTTGAGGAAGACACGTATTGGCATATGGTTAGGGAGGGTTTAATTTAATTTGTGTGGTATCTTACAGGTCCCCTGGTTACAACTGTTGGGGAGTTAATTGGTGTCGCTCGCTCCTCTGAGGACAGCAGAAGGCACATGGAGGCTGGCGCTCACACACACCTCCTTTTTGGGTCGTTGTTGTTTTATTAAGCAGAGAAGTGTATTGTCTCTTCATTCATCAAAAGTGTCAGATCATCCAAATGAGATCCTCGTTACCTGTGTACACCGGTGATGTAGAGAGCCAGAATCCTCTCGTCCAAGAATCCTGTTTACCTTTTCATTTTTTCTGACTCATCGCCACTTTCTCGTCATTTTGTTTGAAAGTGAAACGCATTGGTTCAGAGTCAAGAAAAATGAGAGGAGAGAGAGTGTGCACAGATGTCGGTTATTCAGCGCCTGGCGACCAGAAGTAAAAGATGGCAGCGACTCCTTCATCACAGCGCGACGCCGCTTTGAACGAGGTGGTGGCCGAGGCCAGAGCTCAACGCCAGGGCCGTTAGAGGAGGAAGGAGGAGGAGGACGAGGAGCCGATCCAAGACAGTGCTAGGAGAGGAGACTGATCTGATCGACACATGTAAAGGAAAATATAAGGAAGAAGAAGAAGAAGAAGACGATGCATTAATGAAAACACCTCCCAATATGTCGGTGCTGGACCAACATACATGAATGTGATCCCTCTGATCAATATTTATTTATCAGTCGCTCATTCTCATGATCTCTCACTGTCTGTGGTGAAGTTACCCAATCAGATTCAAGGAAAAACTGACCCAAAGGTGACTTGATGACATCATAATCCCTTATAGTCTGACATGTAATGAGTTTGAGCTGATGGATGGATGGATGGATGGATAGACAGAGAGACAGACAGACAGACAGACAGATAGATATATAGATAGATAGATAGACCATAACTGAATAAAAACTTCTGTGCAATGAAAAAATGTTTAGTCAATGAACAAAATGTAATGTGATTAAGACTTTGTCCACACGTACATTAAACTGGATACGTTCAGGCCTCATCATCCATCTAAATAGCTTTTTTGGTCCTTAAAAATGGATATTTCCAAAAACGCCTTGTGGGCAGTCGACTTACAACACAAAGGAAGTCGGTAGTCATGGATATAGTAAACAAAGATCAGACCAGAATTCACTTTGGTACTTCTATACTAATAATATTAATATTATTTTTAAATTAAATTAGATAAGTAAGAAAGGGTCCTGCTCCTTTTCAGACACTGCTCTACTGTTTGTATTAAATTTTATTTTTTTATGTTCGAAGTGAATTCATTCATTCATTCAAAAATCTCAGTTACCCAAGTGTGGACTACCTTCATGTTGTCAAAGTGAGCTATTACTAAAACTATGACACATAAATTCACTGTCAAACTTTAAGATTTTAGTCGTGGCCTTGAGGAAAAACATTCACTCAGAGTTTTTATTATCATGGCACGGTTTCAACAAACTGTCTGAAAATGGTTCTGACCTGATGGATCTTCACTGTAGTTTTTTTTTTTAGTTTCATCAAATAAAAAATAAATAAAAGTAAAATAAAAACAAATAAATAGCCCCCCCTCTCTTCTGTTGTCTTGTCTTTGCCAGCTCTGATCAGCCGGAGCCACTGATGTGACGGACAGACAGACAGACGGACGGCTGGTGGCGAGGCCCGGACGCTGGCAGCTGCATCAACATGCAGAACGGCATTCTGGGAAGACAGCGGGAAAAGAGAGGGGAGGCTTCAAATGGAAAGTGGCAGCTTTGTGTGTGTGTGCGTGTGTGTCAACAGGAGGTCAAAGGTCATCTACTCCTTCAGAGCTTCTCCCTCAAAGCTGAACCCCAAGCACACAACATCAACAACAACAACACAACTGCACAGGGACACATCTCCTCCTCCTCTTCTTCTACTCTTCATCTTCTTTCATTTTTCATCCCTCCCTCCTCCACGTGGCGCTCCGTCCCGTCCCGGCGGGGTTGAGATGACTTCCTGTCCTTCCGGCTCCGCCTGCAGCTCATCCAGCTCCTCACTGTCGCTCGTCACCGTCGCTACATGTTTAATGCTGCTACACGAGTTGTGCATTAAAGCGTGCGGCGGCGTGCTGTGACACCGCCACACCTCGGAGGAGAGGACGCTCGCATGTCACTGTTTGTCTCTACATCTGAAGCTACTGACACAGAAACTATGGGCTGTGTGTGAGCTGTCCTTTTTTTTCTCTCTAGAGGTGGGAGACACGAGAAGACAATGAGGTAACGCTGACGACTGGTGGGACCGAGTTGTACCGGGACGATCGTCTGTCTCCCTGTTTCCTGTCATTCGCTACCTCCACTGTTCCCCCCAAAAATATGAACAGGCTGAAACATGCTGCCAGTGTGTGTTTCTGTGGGGACACAATAAAGCAACGGACCGGTATCACATGATTCATATGATATTGATCACATTGAACATTAGCCTTTAGCCTTTGTGTGTTTTCTTAAAGGGATACGCCAACATTTTTTTTCGTGTCTTGCCTCACTCCCGAGTACATGACCAGCAGATGGACACCATCCTTTCAACTGTGCATGCAGTAACAAGGGAGATACAGGCAGAGCTGGCGCACCACTAATTAGCTTAGCACAAACACTTCCAGTGTTTGAGCTAAGCTAATTGTTAGCCTGCCTCCACCTAAAGTCATCAGAAACTCTTCAGCAACTCTAAACGGACCGATCTTCGTCTCAGAGCTGACAAAACTCTCCGGTAAGGCATGAGCGGTCAAATGCCGCTAACGGGACGAGATCGGTCAAAACGGAGGGTTCAAGCAAAAACAGTTTACATCGAGGCTAGGTTAGCTTCCTATTTCAAAGTAAAAGCACAAATTCTATCCTCATGATTTTCTGTATGTAAAGGGCAACGGGTGTTTTATTTTTGTGAAAGTAACCGGAAGTGCGTTGGTCACACGAAAAGCAGTCTAGACTTGAGTCCATGGCTTCTGCAATTCATCCAAACAAAATAGTAAACAGCTGGTATTAAGACAAATTAACGACACACTGCTGATCTAAACGGCTACTTTCTCACCTAAACATGTTTGAAATATTGATAAAGTGATGTATTTACAGAGTTTAGAGCTAAAATGAAATCAGCTTCTGACTGCTGATTTCAGCTCAGGTAGGAGGCAGGCTAACACTACCCATACACTTCCAGTGTTTGAGCTAAGCTAATTACAGGCGATACGGCTCTATCTCTCTTGTTACTGCACGCACAGTGGAAAGGATGGCGTCTATCTGCTGGTCATGGACTCAGGAGTGAGGCAAGACATGAAAAGAAATGTTGGGTGTATCCCTTTAATGTCCACACAATAATAGGAGCAATGATTTCCTCACACTCAACATCCAGACTGCGAATCCTCCTCAGTCTTTTTCCCTCTGACTGTCCGGCGCTCGGCTCGGCTCGGCTCGGCTCGGCTCAGTTCCCCGTCCTCAGCAGCGCCGATGATGAAGTGGAGCAGTGATAATTTCGCTGTCAGTGTTATAAACAGGGTCGGCTGAGTCTGACCCGTGGCTCAACGCGCCGGCCATGAATCAGCCGCGCCCGGCCTGCGTAAACACTTTGGGCCATAAATAACTATAATTAAAAAAATACTGGTTATTGCATAAATTAGGTAATCAATTAGGCCGCATTTGGTATTCATGCACTGCAGTTTGACTTATTAGACTCTCTGATGCTCCACTGTGGTTCACCGAGGTTTGGAAGACAGTATTTTTCTTATACGTGTGTGTGTGTTGCACACAGAGAGAGAGTGATGATGCCTCTGCTTCCTGTTGCTGTAAACACACAAAAACTAATACCAACATCTTCACCAAACATCTGGTTCATTATGAGTCCTAATATCTTAATTTCTTTATAAAAAAAAGAAAAGAAAAGAAAAAACTCAGCTAATGAGGTAAAATAATTAGTTTATTTCCACAGTGAACTTTGTTTTATCAGGATTTTTGTTTTATTCTTCAACAGTCGGAGTTGGAAACAGATTGTTTACATGTAAAGTGTTGCGTTCATGGTCATATTAGCTGTGTTCACATGCACACAGAAAGAGAGCTGCAATTTTGAAATCTCTTCTTTCTTTCCATGTTTTGTTCTCGTTGCAAATACGACTCATTCATCTTATATTTGCAACAGAAGAAGAGCAGCAGCGACAGGTTCGTGTTAATGCAGTTTATAGATTCATATAGCAGAGGGAAAACTTTCATCAGCTGTGTGACATGTGACAGGTGTGTTGTTTTCATTGCTTGTACCTGACAATCGCAGCTATCAGAAACGTTTTCAAGGTGTTGACAACTCAACTCAACTCAACTTTATTTATATACAGGTAACACTTTCAGAACAACGCAGACATTGATGGAACGTGCTTTACAGAAAAACAAAGAATAGAATAGGAAGAATACAAAACAGCAAGAAAAAACAAAGTAAATACATGTACAAGAGAAAAATCATAATAGGAAGAGAATCAAACCAGCATTTTGAGGTGACATTTGAAGGACGCCAAGTCCAAGACATGATAGAGAGGACTGAGAAGCACCAGAACACAGTGAGTTCCCAGTAATCAAGACGTGATAGAGATGATGGGATGGATAACTTTCTCCAGGTCAGCGGTGTTGAGGAACGAGCAGAGTTTGGAGATTTGAAACTTAGTTTTATTACTGTGAAACCAAGGTTTTTTGAATGATAGAGATGTGAAACCAAGGTTTTTTGAATGATAGAGGTGTGTGTGTGTGTGTGGGGGGGGGGGGGTAATTAACCAAGACGGGGAGAAATGCTTTGGTTTACGTGCCACGGTATCTGGTTTTCTCTCTCAGTTCTCCAGGTTGCAAAACCGTTTTTTCTGTATAAAACACAATTTCAATTAAAGCTGCAGCATGTGACGACATGAATCTATTTTTTGTTTTGTTTTTCTTTGCTGATTGTGCCTTTAATCGACGTCGAGGTTCGTTTACTCCCCCCCGTTTCCTGCAAACAGGTTTTTCCTGCAGGAGGGGTCGACTGACTCTCTCCCCCACACTCGACTCCCATGGTGCACCTCACTTAGAGATCATGAATAGTTGATGGGCAAAAGAACAACAATTGTTACTTAAGTCTTCATTGAATATTTAAGCGGCGACAGTGGCAGGTTGGTCTACGGCGGCGGGCGGCGAGCGGCGAGCGGCGAGCGGGCTTGTAACCAGGAAAACACAGAGGAGTTTCGTGCAATTAACTGCCGGGGGAAAACAGGAAGAATGAGGAGGAAATGGAACAAAGGAATTTTTTTTCTGTTTCTGTTTTTGGGTAAAAGATGCAAAATAAATATATTAATGCATTTTGTTCAAACTGCTCCTGTTTCGCTGCAGAGTTTAATTGGAGCCTCTGAGAACGGAGTGGATGAGCGCGCGGCCGACACATTAAGAATGGCCTCGGCATCTTCCTCCTCCTCCTCCTCCTCCTCCTCCCTCTGAAAGCTGCCGGAGCCTTGGCAGCAGCTGCTTTTGTTTATTCTGCACCTAACACGTCCCCCCCTCCCCACCCCCCCCGAAAAGTTTACCCTTGATCAACAAGCATATTAGGTTATGCTAATATTAGTCGTCATTAGAAAACCTGCTCACGGCGCCCGTTTCCTCTCCGTTCACTGACTCATTTGTTTTGATTACGGCGTGCTCCCTCCCAGAGCGTCAGAGGAGGAGGAGGAGGATGGGGTGAGTGGTGGGGGTGGGGGGGTGGGGGGGGAGGTTTGCCGGGCAGCGTGGGCGGCGTGCTAACAGAGGTCAGAGGTTAAATCCTGCAACATCTATAGCATTGGTGTTATAAAGCTCTCATCTGATGTGCAGCTCCAGCTCTTCAACGTGACGGAGGGAGGGCGGGGGTGGGGGGGGCGCTAATGGACTAATGGCTGCAGGGCTTTAATGTACTGAAGAGCACACACTCTACACACACACACACACAGACACACACACACAGACACACAGGGCAACAGATCAGCTCCTTTTTTACACTAAAACACAAACATAGATCCAACTATTTATTCAATATGAGCAGCAGGTGTTCGAGCCTTTGAAGAACATTTTGTTTGCTTTCCGTGTTCAAATTGATTGATTGATTGATTGATTTATAATATATAATTTAAAAAAAATTGCATATCAGATTTACATAGATAATGACCTTACATACCGCTATCTATTTTGATACACACATTTTCAACACGGTTCTACAATAAAATAAGTTATGAAATATTTAGTAGTTTTTGCATCAATGCAGTAACTATTCCTATTGAAGTTTCAGTAACAAATTTTTAAGTCTTTCTTACCTTAACTTTTTCAAAATTGGCAAAAATATCCATGAGAAAACACATTTGGGTCACTGACTGATGGCGGCCATATTGGATGTCCCAAGTGAAGGCCTGCTGGTGCATAAATAACTAACTGCACCCTGGTGGATGTGCAGGTCACAACTTGTCCACCAGAGCGTTGTGGAGTTGTTGGATTGTGTATTTGATGAGTTTGATGAGGGAAACCAAGAAATCCCATGAGCCTCCGTAGCGTAGCTCTGAGCAGGTCACGGCTCTGCTCCACCGTTCTAAAAATAGCTTGCACTGACAATTAAAGGTAACGAACCTACTGCTATGACTATAGGGATTATGGTGATGGGCCAATTTGCCAAAATGTTGAACTATCCCTTTAAGTGGAGAAGCTGTGAGCTGCTTTTGACTCGTCTCCTCCCGGCAGCAGGCCTCTCTTCTCTCTCACAGTAAATCCTGAAAATCGCCAGCTAGCGTCCGCAGTAAAGACGGCGGACATCATCGATGTTCCGCTTCTCCTGCTAAGAACTAAATCCATCACACATTGTGTTTCTTTCTCTCTGTGTTTTATTTCTCCTCCTCCTCCTCCTCCTCGTCCTCCTCTTCACAGACCGAGGCAGATTGTCCGACCTTGTTGGGAGCTGTGAGGGATCAGCAGGTTTCACACATCCTGTTAGCAGCTTTTGTCTTCTCCAGAGTGTCTGATGGAGGACATGAGGGCCGAACACAGATATTAACACCACGCTCAGAGGTGAAGCAGCTCCCAGTCTGAAGAACAACAACAACAACAGCAACAGCAACAACAGGAAATAAAAACACAATCTCTCAGAGCCGTATGAATATTTAAATCTGTTTGTCAACGCACATCCACTTCTTTCATTTGCTCAAATTAAGTTTCTCCTTCTTCTTCTTTATGATGCTGCTGCTGCTGCTGCTGCTTTATTCTGGGTTATTAAATGAAAGTGGTGTTGAGTTTTTAAAAATGAGCTGAATCGGTGACAGAAATGAGACGAGAAGATGAGAAAACTGTGGTGTGAAGGAAGAACAGGAGAGATAGAAAGTTTAATGAGTTCACACACAGTTCACACAACTTCACTTTAAATAACATACCTGCAGGGGATACAACAAAAACACAATCTGGACCAGTGTTGGACAAGTTATACTCTGGAGGAGTAATCAAATACTGATTACTCATTTTTAAAACGTGAACATATTAACAGTGGCATGTTGTCGTAGCCTAGCTCGCCCAGAACGTGTTCCTCTGCTTTGATTGACAGTTTGTTTTGCTTCTCTGTTAACGCTAGCTACCAACTGGCAAGACGTTGTCACAACATAGTTTCTCCTTTTCAAATTCAGGCGGTACCGCTACTGTCAACGGAAGGTCGATGCGGCGCGGTCTCTGTCGACGGCAGGCAGACGCGGCGCGGTCTCGATGTGAACGCAGCTTTACTCTGTTAAGAGTTTGATGAGGGAAACGTGGAAACACTGAGCAGCTCACGGCTCTGCCCCGCTGATCTAAAAACAGTTTGCACCGACAATTAAATGAACCTACTGCTAAGACTGGTACTTTGCTGGTTCTGGTACCAGTTCCAGGGTTACATCTGGTACCGGTACTACTTTTCGTACTGGTTCTGGTACCAGTTCTGGTGTTAGTTCTTGTACCGGGTTCGGTACCAATACTTGTTCTGATGCCGGTTCTGATACTGATTCTGGTTCTGGTGTCGGTTTGGGTACCAGTTCTGGTACCGGTTTTGGTACAGGTTCTGGTACTAGTTCTGGTACCAGTTCTGGAGCTGGTTCTGGCACTAGTGCAGCTAAGACTGGTAAAGGTCCTGGTCCTGGTTCTGGACTTGGTGGATTGAGGGATTATGGCAGTAGGCGAATTTGCCAAAATGTTGAAATATCCCTTTAAAGCTGTAATTTTGACTAAAGCATGTGTGAACTGTTTTAATTTGTGGTAAAGGAGCAGTACGTCTCTTTTTCTGTTTCCTCTGGTCTGTGTTGGAGCGGCTGAAACAGAAGAAGAAGAAGAAGAGAGCGTTGGGGCGCCGCCGCCATCTTTATCAGAGAGATCCACTTCCTGCGGAGCGACCACAGGAAGCTACGGCTCGACCTCCCAGATTAAAGCACCTCGCCGCCACCGCCGCCGCCGCTGCTGCATCCTTCAGAGGAGGAGAAGCTCTTCACACAAACACACAGATATCGATCCACGTATCCCAGATCACACACATCGCAGCGGCGGCCGACGTCGACGGCGGTGGCGGCTTCTCCCTGCTTTATCTGGGATTTTCTCCCTGACAAAAGAGCTCACGGCGGCGAGCTCGTTAAGACGGGTCGTGGTGGAATGCGGAGGGTTGGCGGCCACGCTGCAGGAGGATGAATCTGAGCCTAACGACCTTCACTGACAGACGTAATTCTATCAGGACCCAATCAGCTGCAGCAATTAGCTCGCTCTTTGTGCGCCGGGGAGACGGGGTGTGTGGATCCTAACCGGGGTCAATTAGAGAGTCGCCGCCGCCGCCACCGCTCGACTCCCGCTACATCACTCTGTCTGTCACCGGCTGACCGCCAACCCCCTTCCCCTTTAATCACATAATATAAATGTATCTCTGTGGCCTTCCCTTCATCTCTCGTTCTGCTGCTCTCCGTCCCCGGGCGGCTTCATCTTGGTCAGCCACTCCGCTTTTATTCCTTCATTTTATTTCCCTGGAAGAAAAAAGAAAACGAAGAGCTTCCTGTTGTGGCCCGGAGGTTATCGGACGCCGCCGAATCCGAGCCGAGCCGCCTCGTCCCCCCGCAGAGTCTCTGAAGGGTCACATTCTCATCGCCATTGATCTTTATTCTCCGTCTCTCTGTTCTTTTAATGGGGGGGCTTCCTCTTGTTAGGGTATAGCGTTTGCATATTAGTGTTTTAGTCTCGATGGCATGAAGCCGCTGACCTCAAAAGAGAAACCACCGCCGCCGCCCTCGCCATCCCCGCCACCGCCGCCGCTGCACATCAGAGTTCAGTCTGAGGTTCCCGCTCATCCCTCTGATCCACGACAAACACAGAGAGAGGGAACGTGACCCCGTCTCCACAGAGGGTTAATCCTGTCATCTCTTATCTGGGCGTGTTATCAGGACCAGGAGGAAGCCATGTTAATGGGGAGGCGGAGGGGGGAGGGGAGGGGAAGGGGAGGGAGGGGTTAATTAGATCTCGTAGAGGAACGCCACTGGAGCTCGACCTGGACTCAGAGAAACAAAA
The DNA here is from genome assembly GCA_030347415.2 of Decapterus maruadsi. NCBI lineage: Eukaryota > Metazoa > Chordata > Actinopteri > Carangiformes > Carangidae > Decapterus > Decapterus maruadsi. The sequence goes on from CM064903.1 coordinate 9,507,501, forward strand.
GAAGTCGCTTTCCCACTAAAATTAGTGGGTCGACGCTGGGTATTCTAACCCTCCTGTTGTCTTTCTGGGTCAAATTGATCCTATGTTCCCTTCCTACATTCTTACTTCCTTCCTTCCTTCCTTCCTTCCCGGTGTCATCACTTTTTCTTCCTTCCTCTGTTTTCTGTTTTCTTCTGTTCTCTATACCTCCATCTTTCTTTCCTTCCATTTCCCCTTCCTTCTTTCCTCCATGCTTTCCCTTCTTCCTTCCTTCTTCTTCATTGCTTGAACAAAACTGTACCCTCCTTCCATCTCTCTTTCTTTCCTTTGTCCCTTCCTTCTTTCCACAATCATTTTTCCTCCCTTTTTTCCTTCCATTCGTCCTTACTTCTTCCTTCCTTTTTGACCCAATTGACCTGATCTGCTCCCTCCCTCCATCTTTCATCTTTCCTTCCTTTGTCCCTTCCTTCTTTCCAGCATCTCTAACCATCCAGAACTGTGATGTTGATGTATCCAGTACATTTGTCCACTGTCACATATAAACCAGGAACCTATTGTTTTCAGCTGAATTGTGTGTTTTTTATTTATTGATTTAACTTGAATCATTAGTAAACTCAGTCTGATCTCATTCAAATGAAATAAATGAGTCTTTGTGGTCGTTTCCTTCGTCCATCAAACCTTTGAAGTCTCTCGTTGACACATCTTCACACGTCTCCACTAGCGCGTCTCCCAGGTGGTGTAACTGTCCTGTCCAGAGGGACCGGAGGGTCCCTGAAGGCACCACGGCGATGCTTATATGTAGTTAAATAAAGCCGGTGGCGTCCCTCCTCAGACGGCAGCGTCCTCCCTGCAGGACGCTCTTGTGCACGTCTCCGTCTGCGCTGACGGCGAGCTCGTCACTCAGCTGGCTGCATGAGAGCACTTCAGGAGGAGAGGAGAAGAAGAAGAGGAGGAGGAGGAGGAGGAGGAATCTGCCAGGGGAACGCCGCCACTATACCCAACAACAACGACGGCCGTCATCAGAGGAAGAAGAAGAAGAAGAAGAGGGGGGTTCTGGGAATTCTTTTCCTTCGCATGTTGAACCCATCTGCTGCCGAGGACGCTCCTGACGTTCCTGATGCTCCTGACGTGTGACGCCATCATCGTCCAGAGATTCAGACAAAAACGGCACGTTGTTGTGCAGCTTCCTTTAACTCAAGTTTTCAAACCAACACCAGTTCAACTCACAGGTTTTTATCCCTTCTGTGGGTCAAGGAAGGAAGGAAAGAAGGGAAAAAGGAAGGAAAGATAGAAGGAGGGAGGGAACAGATTTGTTCAAGAAAGGAAGAAGGGAAAGATGGAAGTGGAAAGGGAAGGAAAGAAAGATGGAGGGAGGGAACAGATCAGGTCAGTTGGATCTAGAGTAAGGAAGAAGAAGTGTGACGTGTTACATCAAAATGAGTCACATTGACCCAAATTTCAAAGTCGAGATTTTGGTATCAATGGAAAGATTAGAAAATAAGCTTTAAAATGATACCTTAGTCAAAGTAATACATTTTATAGTTTTCGAGATAGGGCCATTTGAATTACGATCTCCTCCTCTCTTATTCTGTTCTAAAACCTGAGAAAATTCCATTCAAAGTTTTTGCCTGTGATTCTGGCGTCTGTTCCTGTACCACTTGATTACACGCACCATATACGGCCCCTTGTTGTCATCGATGCACCATTCAATGACCCTCGGAAAGCAGAGAATCTCATAATTCAGATGCTGTTTACAGCTCGGAAACGGTTCAGAAGTTGTGATGTTTTGTTGATGTTTTGTAAAATATGTGCAAGCGTTGTGTTGAAGGAAGACGTTCGGTTTAGCATTTAAGCTACGTTCGATTAGCATCGTTGCTACGTTCTGTTTAGCATCGGCGCTAGCTCTGTTGGCGTCGATGCTACTCGCTTTAGCATCTGTTTCTGTTCCCTGCTTATCATAGAAGCACCATTCAATGACCGTCCTCCAGCGAATCAGATGAAGTTTACAGCTCGTCTCTACCATGAACGGTTCAGAAGATATTTCATGTTTTGCAACGATGCAACACTCATCTTCAGAGGGTTTAAGTAGCAAGTCAACTTTAATCATCATTTACTGGCCTTTTCTCAATTACCTGGACTGTGAAACTTCGGGAGATTGTTTTTGAAGGTCATAGCTTTGAAATGAGGGTAAAAAAAAATTATTGATTTTCTATGGGTTTACCACGTTATCAGCTGATAATCTAAAAATAGAACGTTGCGACATCCGACTCATTTTGATAGAGCGCGTCACAAGTAAGGATGTAGGGAAGGAAGGAAGGAAGGAAAGGGACCCAAATGTGACCCACCTGTTCCCTTCGTCCATTCTTCCTTCTTTCCACAATCCTTTTCCCCCTCCTTCCTTCTACTTCCTTCCTCTTTTGATCCAATTGACCGGATCTCTTCCCTATCCCTCCATTCTTTTCCTCCCTTCTTCCTTTCTTGGACAAATCTGTTCCCTCCCTCCATATTTTCCTTCCTTCCTTCCTTCCTTCCTTCCTTCTTTCTCTTCGTCCAAGATTCAGACAAAAACGCAACGTTGTTGTGCGACATCCCGCGACGTTGCATTGTGGGAAGTTTGTGGGTAAGAAACACACAAAACAACACAACGCAGCAGACTGCGTTTCCAGGGGGGAGGGAGCACGCCACATGAGGTAGCTACCTGCGGCCCGCGCACACACTACGCCGAGGGACTCAAGATGTGTGTGCAAATGTGTGAAGACAGTTTGTGTGTGTGTGTGTTTTGTTTACCTGCAACCCTTCAGAAACAGCTAGCGTGCAGAGTGAGGTAAATAGTAAAGAAGTGGTAATTGCACACAAGGGGACGAGTGTGTTTACGTGCGTGTGCATTGCAAATGGGAGATAGACTCTGCATGTGTGTGTGCATGTGTGTGTGTGTGTTTATCTGTGTGCAGCAGTGTGCAGAGAGCTGTGTGTGTTTCATGCCACTGCAGAGTTGGCACAGGTGTCAAAAAAAGTCTGTAATTAGACAAACAAACAAACAAACAACAGCACGAGAGACGACGGTGAAGTGAAGGGAGTGAAGGGGAGTGGGCGCGAGGAGAGACGGCTGCCACCAGAGGAATCACATGACTATGCACCGACAGACAGGACCACCACCACCACAACAACAACAACACAACAACAACACAACAAGTCACACACAGAAGAAAATGAGGTGAGAAATCCAACAGGAGTGACGTCATCTACTGGTCATGAAGGCTACAAGAGGGAGTGTCGACTACAACTCCCAGAATGCATTTCATGAATTTCAAATGTTGAGTTTCTTTGTCTGAGCAGTTAAAATAATAATATACGCTGCAAAAAATCTAAATCTTTCCAAGAATATTTGTCCTTTTTCTTGTCAAAATGTCTTATTTCTAGTCAAAACTGATCTATTTCTACTTAAAATTAATTAATTACACTGCAAATTAGCCTAAAAAATTAACTTGTTTTTGATCATCTTCACTTTTTTGGCAAACAAATTTTCACTTGAAATAAGTAGAAAAATCTGACCAGACCGGTGAAAACAAGTTTTATTGAATGTTGTAATTTAATCAATGAGACCAACATTAATGCTCCACTATCAGATTTTTCTACTTATTTCAAGAGAAAGTCTGCTTAAAAGAAGTGTTGAAAAATGAAGCCTGCGTAAATTGACAGCCGGCACGGAAGACTCTGCACTCCTCCCAAACAAACGCAAACTGACCCAAACAGCTTTCTCGTAAAAACTCAGAACTGACAACAGCGCTAAAGCCAGCATCAAAGCACATTTACTGTCTGTGTCCAATCACATTCATGCTCCTACCATTAGGCATTAAGTCTTTATTTGAAATGGCTCTGGCTGTCATTAACATCTTTGATTTCCCCGCTTAATATATGGCTTTACTGATTTTACGTATGCCATTTTAACTGTAGGGCTGGAATCTTCAATTTGGAGTACAAATCCTCCAAGCCAAAAAGATTTTGCCTTTTGTTTGAAAACCATTTCAGTTGTCTCAATTAGCTTTCTTCCAAATCTGGGGGTTAATTAGATTAATTTTTTTAATCTCCCTGAGCCCTAGTCAAAACTGATCATTTCGCTTGTCCATCCAGGGAGCTCCTAAAAATGAACTTGTTTTTAGATAATTTTCACTTTTTTCAAACACATTTTCACGAAATGTATTCCATTTGTGGCTATAAATGGTTTTAATCATGACGAGAGTGTTCCTGAATGAAATTAGCTATTTATGTGACGAGTCTTATTTTAAGTATAATGAGATTTATTTTGACTAGAAATAAGATTTTGAGTTTTTGCAGTGTAATAATAATAAACTTTATTTCTATAGCACCTTTCAAAACCAGGGTTACAAGGTGCTTCACAAAATACAATATAATAGAGATAATGAAGCAAATGAGACAAAAAAAATGAAGAAAAGAGTGAACAAGCATAAGATGAACTAATGGAAATAGAGAAGACAATAGAAAGTTCATCCTCTGTGGAGCAGGAATGTGGGGATGAGCCGGTCGTCCTGTTGGATTGTGGGAAATCACAGGTGCCATGGTGACGTGTTAGACTTCATGCAGCTGCACCAGATCTTGCAAAATCATGATGCTCAATGAAATCACAAGAAAACAGCCCGATACACCAGTGTGATCGCAAAACAGCACATGACGTCATAACGCACTGCTTTTTATTGGATTTAAAGGTTTGAGACGGAAACGCACTTGAACCGACGTTATTCACATTAATGTGTTTATTTGACACTGTATGTGTCTCTATATCTAATTAGATGTTTAGATTATTACTTTTACCTACTGTATGTTGTCTGTTTATAGATCATTTATGTGTGCAAATCTTTTGTTATGCTTTGATTGTGTCTTTCTATTGTAACACTGATTGGACCCCAGGAAGAATAGTTGATGTGCATCACATCCAAATCAAATGAAATAGTGGATGAAACACGGTTGCAGTCTCATGCTGTAGAGCAGGATTCATCCTGTCTATATTTTTAGGAAAATCCTGCAGAATCTACCTTTAAAATCTGCTTTTGTGTGTGTGTGTGTGTGTGTGTGTGTGTGTGGACAGTTTGTCAGGGCAGCAAGAGGTCGACGTGAAGTGTGAGATCTTCCTCTGGAACAACAAGTTCAGCAGTGGGACTGTAAATATAAATATAAATATATAAAACCTGGCATCCTCTGTTTGTCCTCCAGGTTGCCATGACAGCGAGCCGAGCACTTTGTGAGATTTGAATGTTGTGTTTTGTTTTTTACTGACTTTGTGCTGTAAATAACCTGCAGCAGGTGGACAGGCACCTTAAAACTCTGACATTTATTATCTCTGCAGGCGCTGGCAGCCGCTCGCACACACACAACACAACACAACACAACACACAACACACGCTGCTGTAGGTTGACCTCTGATGAGTGTGTATGTGTGTGTGTGTGTGTGTGTGCTTGTGTGTGTGCTGCATGCTGCATGCATCTTTGCCAAATGATATGTCTGATCATGCTGGGAAAAAAACACCACAAAAAAAAACATCAAACATGAGGAAGATTGTTCCAGAAATAACCTCAAAGCTCCTGAACAGGCCCCGCCCACCACGACCACACACACACACAGACACACACAAACGCACAAACACGCACACACTAACTGGGTCAGCAAGGTTCGCAAAAAAATACTAATACTGCATCATTTTTAATTGCCCCTGCACGCAATTTCCTGACAGACGCCGTCACTGCTAATTAGTTACTGACAGCGTTATTACCAAGTCCTGGTCCGGTACAGAGCCGGAATCGGGGCCGGTCCGCCACGCCACCGCCAAATTAAAGGGATGGTTCACCCAAAATCGAAATTTCACTCATTATCTCCTCACCCTCATGTGGACTAAGGGCTGGGAGAAGTTTCAGAGTCCTCCATGGCTTCTCTGAGTTACAGGGGGTCTCGGCGTAGCAGTGCATGTCCATGTAACGGTTGCAAACGGATACCAACTGTCTTCGTAACAGAAAGACACACCAAAAAACATCCAAATACCTCCATGCTGCTCATATGTAATGTCCATCTTGTATTAAAGCCCCGACATGAGAAATTGTCCTGAAAAAAAATAAATAAGTCCATATTTCAAGTTTGTTTTGTAGCGGAAGCTTCTCGAAGCTCCTCTTCTGCTACTAAACAAGCTTGAAATATGGACTTATTTAATTTCTTTCGGGACAATTTCTCATGAAATTTCAATTTTGGGTGAACTATCCCTTTAAAGCGTTGTGAACTAACGAGCACGTAGAGAGAGAGAGAGAGAGGCGCCAATTAAAAGAGGAAAAACGTCTTGTGCTCCGGCTCCGTCCCCGCGAGGCTTCACATGAAAGCCGGGCGCTGCTCGCTGTGATGCTGCTGCTGCTGCAGGAGGAAGAGGACTGATGCCTCCGACACAGTTCCTGAGTCGGAGGCATCTCGACACTAATTGGTTGATATAAACAATATGTTGGAGACAAGGACACGTGTTTGTGTTATTATCGTCATCATGATCATCATCGCACTTGGTTCACAACTTTTGAAGGGATAGTTCAACATTTAGTCAAATTGGCCCATTGCCATAATCCCTATAGTCATAGCAGTAGGTTCGTTACCTTTAATTGTCTGTGCAAGCTATTTTTAGAACGGCAGAGCAGAGCCGTGAGCTGCTCAGAGCTACACTACGGAGGCTCATGGGATTTCTTGGTTTCCCTTATCAAACTCATCAAATACACAATCCAACAATTCCACAACGCTCAAGTTGTGACCTGCACATTCACCACGCTATGAGATAATAACACAACGTTACCACAGAGTTGTTTTAGAGGGAAATTCAGAGACTGATGATGAAAAACTGTCCCTGAAGGCAACGTGCATCAGTGGTTTTGCATGAATTTCCCTCTAAAACAACTCTGTCTTGAAGTCTTGAACTTTATTTGGCCTCTGAACTGAGACACAACACTGAGGCGTCCCAGTGCAGTTGACCTCTGACCTTTTGGATGTCACTTCTAATCGCTGTATTTCACCCTTTCAACCCTTTGAGTCCAAACGTGTCATAATTAGTGGATGATTTTATGGAGTTATGATATAAAAGGTGTTTTTGTGAGGTCACAGTGAAGCTTGACCTTTGACCAAATTTGAAAGAAATTCCTCATCTCTCTCGCTCTTTGTCCTGATTTCCTCTCTTTTAACCTATAACTTTTTCACAATAAAAGCCCCAAAAATATATGGACGTCCAATCACCTGCGTGATTGTGGAATGGAAAAAAAATGTGGTTGATCAGTAAAACATTTTGTCTAAACAATAAGATCAAGGAAGTATCTTTAACACTAGAACCGCCGTGAGGTCATTTTGACCTCTCTCGCTTCTTAAAATGCGCGTAACTCTGTTTGCGTAAAAACCCTAGGTCTCCCAGTCGGTAACTTTTCCTAAAAGTGTGTTCTACATCATCTTATGCGTTTTCGTGATTCTGATATAAAAGAGAGCGAAGAAAAGAGTGATTTTACCTAGAACCGCCAAGAGGTCATTTTGACCTCCATTCATTCTAATGCAAAAATGCTAAATGGACTGCATTTATGTAGCCATATATATCATAAACCCAGCCAGACACACAGTTCAAAAGACTTTATGGTAATACTTGACATTCATATACACACACATACTTTACCAAAAATAACAATAGTGGTTGCTAGGCAACCAATATAGATGACTCTTTATTTTTCTACTGTTCGAATAGTGTGTGTATATAAACATGTATAAAATTGATTTTCCAATAATTGCAATCTGGGCTAAATAATGTCCATTTAATCTCTCAGTTTGCAGGTTAGTTAGTTATAGTTAGTTATTTAGTTAGTTAGTTATTTTGACCGCATCCCACAACACAACACGAGTTCAGAAAGTTGTCAAACAGTTAAAACAGGTCAAACAGATAAAAAACTAATATTACTCATAAACATTGAACATAACAATGACAATCCCTTGCTCTCATGAGAAATGGACATGAATTCAAAAATTTGAAACAATTTTGAAAATTTTTACATACACACACTGTTCGAAAATAGAAAAATAAAGAGAATATTGGTTGCCTAGCAACCACTTTTGTTATTTTTTGTAAAATATGTGTATGTATATGAATGTGAAGCATTACTATAAAGTGTTTTGAACTGTGTGTCTGGCTGGGTTTATAATATATATGGCAACATAAATGCAGTCCATTTACCATTTTTGCATTAGAGTGAATGGAGGTCAAAATGACCTCTTGGCGGTTCTAGGTATACATGGAATGTTGGCTGTTCTAGTGTTAAAAATTATGAACAAATATATATCCAGCAAAAAAAAGAAAAAAGAAAAAGAAAGATTTAAACTTGATATTGAATAAGTACTCTTCTGTGGCTTGTATGAATCAATTGCACATTTATTTCTTCACTGTTGATATTGTCAAAATGTTTTGGTTGAATGTACAAAATGTTATTGAAAGGGAAACTGGACATCTGCATGAAAAGGACATTTTTCTTTACTTTGAAAACAAACAAATGGAAAATGTTTTATTTCTAGGTAAAATTTCATATCCACAAAAAGAAACAAACTGACAGCAAACCAAACTTTACACTGTTTTTGAAGGAACTTTATCAATACAGCACCGACAAATCACCTGCGTCAGATTGAAGGTTTAAAACTCGTGTCCTCGTATAAATGCAGGTAATTACAGCTCATTAATGTGTTAGAGCTGTATTCTACAGTAGCCTATATACTGTATGTGTGCTTTAAGTCCAGCCCTCCTTCTCCTCCTCCTCCTCTTCACACCAGAGTCATTAATAAATCTCAGCTCGTCTCCACGGTCACATAAACATCCAGTGCTGCTGCAGCATCCTTGTTCTGGCTGCTTTTATCACACCATTTTAATCACTCTGCTGTTTTATCACTGCAGCAAATAGACTGAGCCGGAGTCGAACAAAGAGAAGAGAGGAGCACAACGACCCGGTGAACGCTAGCGGCCCCTCTTCTCTCCCCCCTCCTCTCGCTGCTTTAAATCTGAGGAAAAATACACGACTTCATCCATAAACTCATCCCTCTGTCCTCTCAGCCGCAGCCATTAGTGCTAATTCAGCTCTCAGCTTCCCATCACGCCGCACGCTAACTGCCCCTGCTGCCCCAGAGCTCGCCACCAAAACAAACAGGGAGGAGGAGGGAAAGCAAAGGGGCCTGAGAGCGTTGTGTCGTGTGGCTGGCTGTCAGTAGCAGTATTTTTTTTGCATGATGTATGAGGCTGCGATGAACATGGAACCTCACCGTGACTCTAAATAATTAAAGGGTAAAAAATAAAAAATAAAAAATGAAAGCTTCAAATGTTTGTCTTTGCAGAGGTGGCGTGACTCACCGGTTAATCAATGCTAACAGGGAGCGTCGGGGGACCAAACAGATCAATTCCCCCGACGGAGGAAGAGAAGCCGTGACGCTCTGATAGACTGACAGGCGGCAGGAGGGGGGGGTGGGGGGTGGGGGGTGTAGTATCTCCTGCACGGAGCAGGAGATACTACACATGGATTATGAATCTGCTGCATCTGTTCATAAAACAAAAGCCACGTAATGTAATAAATAGATGAAATTAAACAGGACAAACACTGGAGGCCGGGCTCATATCTGGGTGTGTGTGTGTGTGTGTGTGTGTGTGTGTGTGTGTGTGTGTGTGTGTGTGTGTGTGTGTGTGTGTGTGTGTGTGTGTGTGTGTGTGTGTGTAATAATGTGATTCAACAGATGCACACACACATACATCTGTGTTTCTACAGGAATAAGAGCAGACCTGCTGTTATTGGATCTGGTTCCTTGAAAAAAGTCAACAAACGATAAGAAAAGGCCCCGAAAACCAACCTGTCACTCCCTCCAGGAAATAGACCGCACCAAGAACCCGCTGGTAGAACACTGGTTTATTCATCTTCAGCTTTTCTATTTGCTTTCAGAGTAAAAGAAACACACTCACATTATCACTAACTATGGAAATATGATCCATTATCATGTGAAAAAACAAATGAACCGCCAGAAGAAGGACAGTGTCCCAAAGCAACACTCGCACAACTTTAGTTCCTACAGTACAAATAAAAACATTAAACATGCGATATATGTGCAAATAAACAACAACAAAAAACATGAAATGACAACATGAAGACAATCACATGTGTCAAGTGTTGAGTTATGAACAAACTCCTCAGTCCTTCCCTCAAACGTCTTCTGTTTTTACCAAACATGGAGAAGTAATTAATTTGTCAGGGACTAGTTTCAGCAGAGGATGAATCCTCATCACGACCGTACGGAAGCCTGTTTCTGCCAATGAAAATATAACACTTTGGTAAATGTAAATGTGTGATTTCTTTTTTAATTTGATAATCATGACTTTTTATCTCATGATTATGAGTTTTTATCCCATTATTTCAACTTTCATCTCATGATTGTGACTTTTTATCTGATTATTTGGACATTTTATCTCATTATTTTGAATTTTCATTGTATAATTATGACTTCTTCTCATATTCATGAGGTTTTATCTCATGATTCTGAGTTTTTATATTACAATTTTGACTTTTTATCTCGTAATTGTTGCTTTTTATCTTGTTATTTAGACTTTTTAAAATCTCATTTGTGACTTTTTATATCATGATTATGACTTTTTATCTCATTATTTGGTCTTTTTATTTCATAAATCTGACATTTCATCTCATATTTATGGGATTAGAAGTAAAAATGATCCGGTAAATGTCCACTAGGTCTTTTTATTTTCTCCCATCAGGCTGTGCACGAGGACCAGACCTGAAATTCTGCTTCCTTTGTCTTCACAACCACGAGGGTCTCATCTCATGTGGTCTCGTCCTGTCCTCCCTCGTCTTCAGGTTTTCATTACCGGCCGACGTGCACGGTTGTGCAAACCGAAGCACGTGAAGCCTGAGTGCAGCTCCCACAGCGGTCGGACCATAAATCGATGGCGGAGCAGCGTTCCCACTCGCTCCACTGACAGCTCTGCAGACCGGGAGGAGGAGAGGAGCAGATGTTAGTTACTATCACGACCATTAACCAGTATATACATTAGCACCTATAGCATCACATGAACCTACAGCCCATCATCAGCAGGGACGTCGTCTCCGTCATCATCATTAAACTTCATGGAGATAATTAATGATTTAGAGACTCGTGTTGAGACAGACTTTACAGAGCAGTTGGTGATGTGATATAAAACTGAACCGAACATATAAACACGTGATTAAAGTGACAGCGATGATGCAAATAAAAATAACTCAGCCCTGATCGCACAAACCTACGTAATTAAAAGTAACTGCACAACTGTCTGTCAGATTAAAGACGCTATGCATGGACTATAAAACATCATCATCATCATCATTTTATTATATATTATACATATTATTGGATTCTGTCCTGTTATGTTTTACCTGTAAATGCTGGTCTGAGGTCTGTAGCTTTAAGGTGAAGGAGCCGAGGAACTCACCAGGAGCTGAAGGTTGAAGGACATCACAGACTTTTATTTTGAAAAGCTGTCACTGCAGCTGAACCGACCACTGTTTCTCCTGCTGACTTCTATTTTATTTTGAAAAGTTGTCACTCAGCTGTCGTCAGTCTTGTTCTGACTGACACCAAACAAACACATGTTGTTGATGTTGTTTTTGTTTTTGTCTGTCATCCATGCAGCAATCCACCACAGTAATTAACGGTTGTAATTCACCACGGTTACAGGAGTAATTACTGTGATGCAGCGTGTAAACATCTCATGTGACGGTCACAATCAGAGGTAGAACATTCACTGTTAATTTCTTGTGATAATTTCCTTGTTTTATTTATACAGTAATAATCCACTGTATCCACTTGGTCCAGTGAGTTCATTTTGTTTGTTTTGAGGACATGTCTCATATGGTAAATAAGACGCTCAGTATCATCATCGTTAAAGGGTTAGTTTGTAGGAATTTGGTTTGCCGCCGACGGCCGTCTGCCTGAATGCAACATCAGTGCCTCCGTCCTTCCTCACACTACACATGGTGACAGTTTTAACAGTCCGAGTCGACAGCTCCGCTCAGTTTCCGTGGTTACCTACGATCACGATGCAACATGGCCGCCTCGGTTCGGTGCATCGCCCACTTATGTGTTTGTAACGACTTGTAACGACTCGTTCTAAGGAACTAGAAAGCTTTCATCTGTATGCGGTCAAATGATCTCTGTTCACCGAGGTCTGAGGTGTGAATCCGGCCTCATAGGCTCCGCCCACCAAAGCTCTGGAGTGAGTTGTTCTTCAGTTTTTTTTTCTCTCCGTGTGAAGCGTTGGTTTGTTTACACTCAGATTGTTTCTGCTTTTCGCCCCCGGCAGCAAAATTCTTCTTTCTGTTCATGACTTTTTCATAAATGCACTAATTGAATCACTGATTTGAAGCAAATTAATTCATTATTTACACGATGAGCTGAATGTATGTTTTCAGATTGAACTCAGACGACCCGACACATTTCACTCTAACATGTTCATCTCCACATGCAAACTCTGCCCCCCTCCCTCCCCTCCCTCCTCCCCCCCCCTCTCCTCCTCCTCCTCCGGGCCGTGAGAACCCTCTTCTGAGCGGATCACCGGAGGGGCCGCTGAGCTTCGCCTCTTTAATTCCTCCGACAGCGGTGTCGCTGTGATACCTCTAAGAGGCGAATCCCCGTCTCTGTTCTCAAACCCGACAATCTCCACCACCACCACGGCGCCCGGCGTCTGTCTGACTCGAATACCATCTGAGAGTTTAAAAAAAAAAAAAAGGAAGCCGGAGAGAAAGAGAGAAAGAGAGGAGAGAGAATCAGAGGCGTGTGGTATTTGTTTGACAGGTACATGTCTCTATAGGCCAGTGCCTTTCCAATTTAAGAGGCCCTTAAGCTGGGAGCAGCAGCTTAACATTATTCTCTGTGAAGAGACAGAGAGAGAAGGAGAAGAAGAAGAAAAAAACGTAGCTCCCTCCTTCCTCCCCCCTCCTCCTCTTTCTCTCTCCTTGCTGCGTTCAGAACAGGCCCTGTCGACCCTTCAAGGACGCTTTGCTGCAAGTGTTTCATCATTTGGTTGAATTTTAATTATTTTCCAGGCTTGTTAAGTCCCGCAGCGGCGGCGGCAGCAGTCGTGGCGTCGAGCGTAGAGCGTTAAGCGTTCCTCGCTGTGAAGGCAAAAGGAAGTGAAGTGGCAAAAGGTATGAAGGGAGGTCCAGGGGGACGGCGCCGGGATGACAAAATATTTCATTAGTCTCTGAAATGTTGGCTCACTCGCTCAAACGTCGAACGGCTCGTCGGCCTTTTCGCCGCCGGCCGCCGGCGCTGAACGAGGTTTGACCGGGTCGGCGCCGGCGCTCTGCTCTCGTTTACAGGACAAATCCCTGGAAAACTGTCGGATCCTGGTGTGATCAGGGACCAGAGGCCGAGGCTGGTTTCATTAAAGAAGAATCTCACTCGTTTAAAACGCTCCTGTTGTTCTTCTGGGTCAAACTGACCCAATCTGTTCCCTCCCTTCCTTCCTTCCTTCCTTCCTTCCTTCCTTCTCTTCCTTCCTTCCTTCCTTCCTTCCTTCCTTCCTTCCTTCCTTCCTTCCTTCCTTCCTTCCTTCCTTCCTTCCTTCCTTCCTTCCTTCCTTCCTTCCTTCCTTCCTCCTTACTTCTTCTTTCCTCCTCTTTTGATCCAATTGACCTGATCTGTCCCCTTCCTCCATTTTCTTTCCTTCCTTTTTCCTTTCCTTCTTCCTTCCTTCCTTCCTTCCTTCCTTCCTTCCTCTTTTGATCCAATTGATCGGATCTCTTCCCTCCCTCCATCTTTCTTCCCTTCCTTCTTTCCACAACCCTTTTTTGTTCCTTTCTTCATTCCTTCTTCTTTTTTCCTTGAATGAATCTGTTCCCTCCCTCCCTCCATCTTCCTTTCCTTTCTTTTTCCCTTCCTTCCTTCCTTCCTGCCTTTTTGACTCAATTGGCGCAATCTGTTCCCTCCCTCCTTCTATCTTCCCTTCCCTTTTCCCTTCCTTCTTTCCTCCCTTCTTTTCCTTCTTCCTTCCTTGAACAAATCTGTTTCTTCCTTCCTTCCTTCTCTTTGTCCTTCCTTCCTTGACCGAGGAACAGGAGAGCAACAGGAGAGTTAATTAAAGAAGAATCTCTCTCTGCAGCAAAAGACGACGTTTATTAAGTTCAAGCTGGACTTCTCCTCCTCTTCCTCCTCCTCCTCCTCTTCCTCCTCCTCCTCCTCCTCCTCCTCCTCCTCCTCCTCCTCCTCCTCCTCCTCCTCCTCTTCCTCCTCCTCCTCCCTGGTTTGTTTCAGTGAGCGTCAACCAGCAGCAGAGGGTTGAAGTTTAACATCACAATCATTTCATCAGCTTTATTATTCTGTCAAAGTCACACACTTGAAAAGCAGCGTTTTAAAATTCAGGACTCTACAGGTTCCTGCATATTTATGAAAAGCTGAAAAAAACATGAGCAGGGTTTGGTGTAAATGTATTCTTCTTATTTTCTTTCTCTTCCCACTTTCTAATGACTTTGATTATTTTTTTTTAAGATTCAGCTTTTATTTCACAATAAAAACTGGACTCAATGATGAAATTAGCAGATTCACAACGGTTAAATGGTGAGCATTTAAGATAGCCTAAAGTTAAAGCTCCTTCAAAATAAAGGTAGATGTTTCTATTAAAGCTCCATACAGTATAAAGGTAGATGTCCATGTGTAGTGTTATTATAAAGCAGCTCTAGGTTCTATATTAATACTGTGAAAGTATCAAAGCCTCAGTCCACAGAAAATGCATTAAAGCCTTAAAACCAGCCGTCAGGACTTCCTGTCACTTTGTGATGTCACAACAAAGCTCCACCCCCTCACCACCTGGACAACACCATCCAACATCTTGCAGGATTTGGTTTCTCTGAGTGTTTTATTCTGAAATCTGCTCTATTTTTTTTTTTGGAACCAGATCTGATATTGTGAAATAAATCCACACTTGCATCTGAGTTTATATTTGTAAAACATCTGGAATGTGTTCTTTATTGATGTACAGTATGTTCACATGCACCATTGCAGTGAAGCTATGAAGCTTATACATGAGGAGAAACCTGCAGCTTGTCTGTGTGTGCAGGAGCTGCTCAGGTTTGACATTTGTGTTATTCCCTGTAGTGTGTGGTGTGTTGTGTTGTGTTGTGTTGTGTTGTGTTGTGTTGTGTTGTGTTGTGTTGTGTTGTGTTGTGTTGTGTTGTGTTGTGTTGTGTTGTGTTGTGTTGTGTTGAATCAAACCTCTGGCCTGGGCCCACATCTGGACAGATTACGTGTTTTTGTGCAGCAGAATTGGTCCAGATGTGCACGTACAGTACAGTACAGCGTCTGACAGTGGTGATGTATGTGCTCCACATCTGGTGCTGTGGAGCCGAGGAGAGAACGAGCACACGGAGGATTTATTTATCGTTGTTGTCACGGCGTCGGTGTGAACATCACTCAGACTTTCTTCTTTTTTTTTTTTTTTTACTGACTGGTTCACGTGTGCGTCAGAGATCATAAACATTGATCGTGTGTTTACAGCCTCCTGTTAGCGTCTGAGCTCACAGTGCTAAACCTCTGCAACGCTCCTTTAACCTCCCCCCTCCTTTAAAGGACAATTCAGGAAAAATTCAACTCGGGGCTGTGTTTATTTATGATGCCTCATTCTGTGCTTTTAAATACGAAGAAGGCAACTTGAAATAAAAGTGTGCAAGCAAACAAGTCATAATAGCACGTGAAGTAGCAAAAGCACGTGAATGTCCCAGGTTTTGGGTATTTCTGGGGAATACTGTACTCGTGAATCAGTGCTGAGAAAAGACAAACTCATAACAAAATGTCAAATATAATTGTAATGTCTGTTGACACGTCACCCAGTAGTGCATGAGTGTTACTAAATTGTTAGGAAAATACAGCCCCGAGTTGAATTTGCCCGGAATTGTCCTTTAAGGCTCTCTCTGCTGCTCCATGTTGTGACTTCTACCTGACGCTGTTTTGCCGCCGCTCTGCCGTCGTCACCCTTGAGCTCGCCGCTCCTCCTCCTCCTCCTCTTCCTCCCTGGAGGGCGCTCTCCTCCTAACCCTGTTAATTACCACTCTTTAATTGTCATTGCCAATTTAGCCGTGAACAACCCCCCACCGCCCCTCCTTCCCCCCGTCTCATTACCACGTCCACCACTACCACCAACTTAGCCAGTGAAATTAAACCCCCCGCCCTCGTCCTCCTCCACCATCAGAGGCGAGAGCGTGTTCCTCCCCAGAGAACTTGACTCCTCAAAGCCTCCAGAGTTTAATCCTCCTGAAATGAGCTGCGCGCCCTGATATCTCCCTCTGGGTGAGCCAATCGTGTGCCTCGCTGGCCTCTCCCATCAGGTGACATCAGCGTCAGAGCGGCGGCCCGCGGCGGCCGGCATGGCCAGACCACCGAGGGCCACTGGCAACATCACCACGACGACGACAACGACGACTTGAGGACTTGAGCCACTTCTTTCTGCCTCATTAGCAGTCGGGTCACACGGCTACAGCCGAGCTGGACCGCGGCCATTAGCCCGGCCGCGATTAATGGCTACTTAGCCGAGGCAATTGAACATTACGGGACACGAGAGGAGGTGTTATGACTGCGGCGTGCGTGTCTGTTATGAAGCACTAAGAGCCTCGCAGACTTTTTACTTCACAATTATTTGTTCTGCGAGGAGCGAGCTGCAGGGAGAAATATATCTTCTCCTCCGATGTTGAGTAATGCCAAATCAGCATTCTCTCCACACAGAGCCTCGTTTCATTTCTTCTTCTTCTTCTTTTTTTTGTAATTTAAGGGCCCACATATCTATCTATCCATGCTGAGTAGACATCGCAAAATCTCAAAACCAATTTGGCATTATCTCCATCACATGCAACCCCTTAAATTTGCATCAGTGGAGTGGGTTTGGCAAGCAATTACCCCGATGCAGGACATTGGTAATTTGACGAGAATCTGCTCTGACAAGTCTGGACGCAGCGGGGAGGAGGGAGGGGGGGGGCGAGGGGGGAGTGGGAGGGCGCAAAGAGCCGGCCTGCAGCTCCACAGGAGGAAACATGAGGGTGGATGCGAGCGAGCAAGGGGAAGGCCTGAAAACAAACCTCCCCGAGTCAGAGATACATGCAAACATACAGCTCATTGTGTCAAAACATACAGTGAGACGGAGCTCAGCTGCAGCTCGCCGCGGTTTACAAGGTCACGGGCTCGTCGTCCGACTCTCCTCCGCTCGCGCTCTGCTGCTGTCAGCGCCGTGTACACTCACACTGCTCCTATACATGAGATCATCCAGTCGGTAAACGAGAAACAATCCAGGATTTAAGTTTGAGGCGGCGAAGGTGGATCCAAAGTCACGTACTGCACCTTTAATCTGTAGTAACTATTAAAATGCATTGGTTTTAATTGCACATTCCAAAAAGGATGTAAATTTAACCCTCCTGTTGTCCATCTGGGTCAACTGACCCACTCTGGTCCCTTCCTCCATCCTTCCTTCTTTCCTTCCTTTTTCCTTCCTTCCTCTTTTGATCCAATTGACCAGATCTTTTCCCTATCCCTCCATCTTTCTTTCCTTCCTTTTTCCTTTCCTTCTTTCCACAGTCCATTTCCCCTTCCTTCCTTCCATCCTTTCTTCCTTCCTTGAACGGATGTGTTCTCTCCCTCCATCTTTCTTTCGTTCCTTTTTCCCTCCCTCCCTTCCCTTCGTCCTTACTTCCTTTTTGACCCAATCTGTTCCCATCTTTCCTTCCTTCCTTCTTCCTTTCCTGTCATCCTTCCTTCCTTGACCCAGCCAGGAGGAAAACAGGAGGGTTAAATATGTGAAAGTTCCTCTGATCTCCACCATCCATCCATCTCTTCTCTAAATGCTCTCCTCTTCCTCCTCATCCTCCTCTTCCTCCTCCTGCTGCTGCTGTCGTTACTCTCGGTCTGGTTTGGAGAATAAATCACTCCACTGAGCTTCTTGACCTTCACAAAACAATCTCACCTCAAGGTCCATTTAGTAGCTTTTTCCAGAGCTTAACTCCAGATGCACAGTAGAGTACATGTTTGCCTTTACTGTGACCCCCCCCCCCCCTTCCTCTGAAATATGTGATGATCTCATCCTCATCTCAGACAAAGTGCTCGATTAAGATCAATGGGTTAGAGGAAAACAAAATGTCCAGAAGCCACAGAACCAGTCTGAACCGGTTCAGGATGGTTTATACATATTATTAATACTGTGAAAGTATCAAAGCCTCAGTCCACAGAGAAATGCACACTGCCTGTATTCAGAAACTGAGCCTTAAAACCAGCCGTCAGGACTTCCTGTCACTTTGTGATGTCACAACAAAGCCCCGCCTCCTCACCACCTGGACCCAACTTGCAGGATTTGGTTTCTCTGAGTGTTTTATTCTGAAATCTGCTCCATTTTTTATTACAGAAAACAGTCAGCCAATGAGAAGAGAGACTCAGAGACTCCTCCTCTCTTCTGATTGGCTGACCACGGCTGACCTGTTGTTACTAGAGCTCCAGATAGAGAGAGGAGATTGAAAACTCATGCAAATTTCACATTTTTTAAAACTCTACAGTGTTAAAACATCGAGGTTGAGTCTGTTGGTTCACGCAGGGCAGCGCTTTAATATCACACCTCCATTTAGAAGCTGTTTTGCACGAGTTTCTTTTGTAAAAAAAAAAATAAAAGCATCTAAAACCAAAGTTTTTCAATACGTCCATTCGGTGATTTTAATGTTTTTCTCCGTCCCTCTCTGCCCTGCAGCTTCTCTCACTCCTCTTTCTCCCAGACCTTGTTTTTCTTTCTTTCTTTTTTTTGGGCTTTTCGCATTAAAAGCAGAGGAGGCAATCACTCTGATAATGGCTGAGCTCACGCTATTATTGCAATGTAATGCTACAGTTGACAGTGTTATTAGTCACACCTGTGTTTGACAAGTTAAAACTCTGTGCTGCAGCTCTGCATTGTTCAGCTTCCTGCCCTCCCTAATTTAGAAACCGCTCATCTGAGGTATAGAACATTTTATCTGAGGAGGAAAAAAAAAAAAGTTATTTATCTGTTGCAGTTTTTTGAACCACAACATAATATCTGATCCAAACCCTCAGCATATAAAACTGAATTAGCTGCGTGGGCGGATCTCAGCACCGCCGCAGGCGTAGTAGCCCGTAGTAAAATAAGATGTGTGATTTGGATGAACTGACCCTTTAAATGTAAATGTAATCATGATGGAAGTGTCCTTTACGGGCGTTAGAGCAGCTTTACCTTCATCACAAGCGGCGTCCATCAAAGCTGAATGGCTCGGCTGCTGAGAGGTTTACGACTGAAGACTGAAGACCCCACTCGCCTGCAGGAGGAGGAGCTGAGGGGGGGGGGGGGGCCCCCCCCCACTCAAAACACTCCAACGGGCTACACAGGGACAGGGAAAATATTAATGAACAGGATTTTTTGCTGTATTTCAATGCATTTCAATGCATTAACGCTGCATTTATTTTAAGGCCTTTAGTCGAAGGTTCAAACCCTCTGTTCATAGATCTACGGAGATAATTAGACAAAGTCCAAGAGTGCACATGTTAATGAGCCTGTTTTACAAAAAAAAGTCCAAAAATACAAAAACCAGACCCAGAAAACAGCTCTATTTATCTCACATCAGGTATAAATTATACAGTAAATTGCCGTTTGGTTAAATAAAAACTTGTTTTAACAGTAGAGTCGTCGCCAGCTGAGAGAAAATAGAAGCCAGGCCTGTGAAAAAGGGACTGGAGCTGTGATAACTGTTCACTTCCTGTCGCACAGTCGTAGAAAGTTAATCGGTTCCTTGAGCTCGACCTCCTGGATCCTGTTTTATCATTTTGGGAGTTTAAAGAGGAAATATGCAGGATTTTTACCTCAACTCTGCTACATTTTCTACCTTAACGAAGCAGCTTCAGAGTAATATGATGGTTAAATAAATGACTTGTAAACTGTTATGGGGATAATTGAGGCTCTCGTCATAGTCGATGTTGCACAAGAGTTCTGCATTCATCTCATCTCGGGCTGCACGAAAAGTCCCTTATGCAGAAGACTGTGTTTACATTGTTTCTGCAGAACAAAAGGGGTAAAAGTGGCTGAGAACAACCAGTACAGGATGTAAAGTGCTGCATATGGATGCGATAAAAGGATCAGAGTAATAATAAAGTCACAACACGCCCCCACCAACACAGCCAGCAGCCCCCTGGTGTTATTTTTAACCCAGTGCTTGGTAACCACGACTGTCAGATAAATACAGAGGAAGAAGAAGAAGAAGCTGCAGGAACACCCTCAGCAGAATTAAAGTGTACTACAAGTATACTCACTTTATACTAAAACTGAGGAAATATACTTGAAAGTGTACTTTTGTAAACTTAAAATGAGCTATAAAGTCCATCCATCCATCCATCCATTATCTTCCGCTTCTTCCGGGGCCGGGTCGCGGGGGCAGCAGTCGGAGCAGGGATCCCCAAACTTCCCTCTCCGCCGACACTTCCTCCAGCTCTTCCGGGGGCACCCCGAGGCGTTCCCAGGCCAGCCGAGCAACGTAGTCACTCCAGCGTGTCCTGGGTCTTCCTCGGGGCCTCCTCCCGGTGGGACACGCCCGGAACACCTCACGAGGGAGGCGTCCAGGGGGCATCCTATACAGGTGCCCGAGCCACCTCAGCTGACTCCTCTCGATGTGGAGGAGCAGCGGTTCTACTCCGAGCTCCTCCCGGGTGACCGAGCTCCTCACCCTATCTCTAAGGGAGCGCCCCGCCACCCTGCGAAGGAAGCTCATTTCGGCCGCTTGTAATCGCGACCCTGCTCTTTCGGTCACTACCCAGATTTCATGACCATAGGTGAGGGTAGGAACGTAGACCGACCGGTAAATTGAGAGCTTCGCCTTTCGACTTAGCTCCCTCTTCACCACAACGGACCGATACAGTGACCGCATGACTGCAGCCGCTGCACCAATCCGCCTGTCGATCTCGCGCTCCATCCTTCCCTCACTCGTGAACAGGACCCCGAGATACTTGAACTCCTCCACCTGAGGCAGGATCTCTCCCCCGACCTGAAGGGTGCATGCCACCTTTTTCCGGTCGAGAACCATGGCCTCGGATTTAGAGGTGCTGATTCTCATCCCAGCTGCTTCACACTCGGCTGCAAACCGCCCTAGTGCACGCTGCAGGTCCTGGCTCGAGGGAGCCAGCAAGACAACATCATCCGCAAAAAGCAGAGATGAAATCAAGTGGCTCCCGAACCATACCCCCTCCGGCCCTTGGCTGCGCCTAGAAATTCTGTCCATAAAAATGATGAACAGAACCGGTGACAAAGGGCAGCCCTGCCGGAGTCCAACATGCACCGGGAACAGGTCTGACTTATTGCCGGCGATGCGAACCAAGCTCCTGCTCCGGTCATACAGGGACCGTACAGCCCTCAGCAGAGGGCCTCCGATCCCATACTCCCGGAGCACCCCCCACAGGATGCCACGTGGGACACGGTCGAATGCCTTCTCCAGATCCACAAAACACATGTGGACTGGTTGGGCAAACTCCCATGAACCCTCGAGCACCCTGCGGAGGGTATAGAGCTGGTCCAGTGTTCCACGGCCGGGACGAAAACCGCATTGTTCCTCTTGGATCCGGGGTTCGACTATCGGCCGAATTCTCCTCTCCAGTACCCTGGAATAGACTTTCCCCGGGAGGCTGAGTAGTGTGATCCCCCGATAGTTGGAACACACCCTCGTCCCCCTTTTGAAGAGGGGAACCACCACCCCGGTCTGCCAATCCAGAGGCACTGTCCCCAACTGCCACGCGATGTTGCAGAGGCGTGTCAGCCACGACAGCCCCACAACATCCAGAGACTTGAGGTACTCAGGGCGGATCTCATCCACCCCCGCTGCCTTGCCGCCGGGGAGTTTCCTAACTACCTCGGTGACTTCAGCCTGGGTAATGGATGCATCAACCTCTGGGTCCTCAGCCTCTGCTTCCTCAGTGGAAGGTGTGTCAGTGGGATTGAGGAGATCCTCGAAGTATTCCTTCCACCGCCCGACGATATCCCCTGTCGAGGTCAACAGCTCCCCCCCTCCACTGTAAACAGTGTTGGCGGAGCACTGCTTCCCCCTCCTGAGGCGTCGGATGGTTTGCCAGAATTTCCTCGGGGCCGCCCGGTAGTCCTCCTCCATTAACTTTTCCCAGACCCGAGTTTTTGCTTCCGTGACCGCCCGGGCTGCCGCTCGTTTGGCCTGCCGATACCCATCAGCTGCCTCGGGAGTCCCATGAACTAAGAAAGCTCGATAGGACTCCTTCTTCAGCTTGACAGCATCCCTTACTTCCGGCGTCCACCACCGGGTTCGGGGATTGCCGCCGCGACAGGCGCCGGTGACCCTACGGCCACAGCTCCGGTTGGCCGCGTCAACAATGGAGGTGGAGAACATGGTCCATTCGGACTCAATGTCTCCAACCTCCCTCGGAATCCGGGCAAAGCTCTCCCGGAGGTGGGAGTTGAAGACCTCCCTGACAGGGGATTCTGCCAGACGTTCCCAGCAGACCCTCACGATACGCTTGGGTCTTCCAGGTCTGACCGGCTTCCTCCCCGCCAGCGGATCCAACTCACCACCAGGTGGTGATCAGTTGACAGCTCAGCCCCTCTCTTCACCCGAGTGTCCAAGACATACGGTCGGAGGTCAGATGATACGACTACAAAGTCGATCATCGACCTCCGACCTAAGGTGTCGTGCCACGTGCACTGGTGGACACCCTTATGCTCAAACATGGTGTTTGTTATGGACAAACTGTGACTAGCACAGAAGTCCAATAACAGAACACCACTCGGGTTCAGATCGGGGAGGCCGTTCCTCCCAATCACACCTCTCCAGGTATCACTGTCGCTGCCCACGTGAGCGTTGAAGTCTCCCAGCAGAACAATGGAGTCCCCAGTTGGAGCGCTTTCCAGCACCCCTTCCAGGGACTCCAAGAAGGCCGGGTACTCTGCACTGCTGTTTGGCCCGTAGGCCGACACAACAGTGAGAGACCTATCCCCGACCCGAAGGCGCAGGGAAACGACCCTCTCGTTAAGCGGGGAGAACTCCAACACATGGCGGCTGAGCTGGGGGGCTATTAGCAAGCCCACGCCAGCCCGCCGCCTCTCACCTTGGGCAACTCCAGCGTGGAAAAGAGTCCAACCCCTCTCAAGGAGTTGGGTTCCAGAGCCCAGGCTGTGCGTGGAGGTGAGCCCAATACCTCTAGCTGATACCTCTCAACCTCCTGCACCAGCTCAGGCTCTTTCCCCCCCAGCGAGGTGACATTCCATGTCCCTAAAGCCAGAGTCGTTGTCCGCGGATTGGGTCGTCGGGGCCCCCGCCCACGACCGCCACCCAAATCCCTTGGCACCATCCCCTTCTGGACCCTCCCGCGGGTGGTGGGCCTACGGGAGGGCGGGCCCACGTCGCTCCTTCGGGCTGCGCCCGGCCGGGTCCCGTGGGCCCACGGAGCCCGGCCACCAGACGCTCGCCTGCGGGCCCCGACCCCAGGCCTGGCTCCAGGGTGGGGCCCCGGTGACGCCAATCCGGGCGACGTACACGTCCTTGATCTTTTGTCGTCCATCAGGGGTTTTGAACCGCTCTTGGTCTGACCCGTCACCTGCGACCTGTTTGCCTTGGGAGACCCTACCAGGGGCATTAAGCCCCGGACAACATAGCTCCCAGGATCATTCGGGTGCTCAAACCCCTCCACCACGGTAAGGTGGCGGTTCAAGGAGGGGGAGCTATAAAGTATACTTTAATAAACTGAAGTGTGGACTAGAAGTATACTTAGTACACTTGGGGTATATAGATGAGTGTACTTGTTGTATACTTGAAAGTACACTTATGTAAACTTAAAATGACCTTATAAAGTATACTTTAATAAACTGAATTGTGGACTAGAAGTATATACTTAGTACACTGGGAGTATATAGATGATTGTATACTGGTTATTATAAACTTAAAATGTTCCAATTTAGTCCAAAGAAGTATTACATTAGTATACTTTCTAGTATGCTACAAGTACATGGGCCATAGTATACGCTATACTTATACTTATACTTAAGCATAATAAAATAAACTTCAAACTTACTAGTTTTTGCTGAGCGCATGGAGGAGCAACAGTCCAACTCCTAACCCTCGGAGGTTTCCAAGGTGACGGGAACTTTTTAATTACAAATATGGGCCGGAGTCAGAGACGAGCGGCTTGTTACTGTAGGTCTCTCATCCTGGCAGCTCCTCCTCTTCCTCCTCTTCCTCCTCCTCCTCCTCCTCCTCTGTGTCTGGTTAACAGTGTTTTTTGTTCTGCAGAGTTCAGATGCTCAGACAGGTGGAGAGCGGTGGTTCCTGCTGATAGCAGGTGCTGCTGTCCTCTCCTCTCTCCGTTAAGTGCCTCCGCCTCTGCTCTTCCATTTTCATATTTCCACGCATGGCTGCCTTGACATTTAGTATGGAGAAATTGACTGTTTTCAGGGACTCTCGGGGGAGCGCTGTATTACTTTGTCCTGTCAGAAAAAGATGTCATGAAAGGAAGGTGATGTCAGGTCCGCCGGGTTGTTTATTGAATTTACGGCGCCATTATTTCGCCACTCAGCATGATTGTATTCATATTATACCCCATCCCACCAAGGTCGCCGGCGCACCACTTGCCTGGTGACCTTGTGCTTCTGGCCCCTGGGGGGTGGGAATAGGAGTATGTGTGTGTGTGTTGGGGGGGGGGGTTAACCAGAGAGACAGGGACCCTTCAGCTTTCAGCTTTGATGGACAGTCGAATAAAGCCCAGAGCTCAATGACACACCAATCAGCTCATGTCAGCGCCGGAGGAGAGAGCGGCGAACCGACGACGACAAGGTGAACACAGCCGCTTCAGATCGCCGGCTCAACAAAGCCCCGGACTGACTTATGCCCTCACTCCGTGCCCCCCCCCCCACACATCCGACATCCCCGTCCATCCTGCTGAGGTCACACGGTGCTGAATTGCGGCATTGATCACCTGCGAGGTGACAAAAACCATGTGTTGTTTTGCTGACCACCGATCACAGAAGAAAGATGGAGGTCGGTTTCTCTCTCCAGGGTGAGGTCACAGCTCCTGTTCCTGACTCCGCAGCCGTGACTCGCAGGTCATCGTCATGGAAAGCCTGGCTCTGGGGCTGGTCCGGGTCATATTCAGGATTTGATGTTTGTAGCCTATTTATATTCTGGAAATTGTAATCTTTTAGCACTGGTTTAAATTGCAACCTATAACATTACAGAAACCTGTGGGTGGAGTCACAGAGACGACGTCCATTTTTGTTATAGGGATAGTTCAACATTTTGGCAAATTGGCCCATTGTCATAATCCCTATAGTCATAGCAGTAGGTTTGTTACCTTTAATTGTCGGTGCAAGCTCATCAAATCCGAGTTGTTTTAGAGGCAAATGCTGCCCAAATGAGACTGCTTGCTGAAAAACTGTTCCCGACAGGAAGACACATCAGTGGTTTTGCGTGAATTTCCCTCTAAAACAACTCTGTGTGGTAACGTTGTGTTATTATCTCATAGTGTGGTGAATGTGCAGGTCACAACTTGTCCACCAGAGTGTTGTGGAGTTGTTGGATTGTGTATTTGATGAGTTTGATTAGGGGAAACCAAGAAATCCCATGAGCCTCCGTAGCGTAGCTTTGAGCAGCTCACAGCTCACGGCTCTGCTCCGCCATTTTAAAAATAGCTTGCACCGACAATTAAAGGTAACAAACCTTCTGCTATGACTATAGGGTTTATGGCAATGGGCCAATTTGCCAAATGGTTGAACTATCCCTTTAACAGTTTTGAAACTGAATTTCCATGAAGTCCTCCATCTTTATTATTTTAAAGCTGCACTGCTCTGCTGTGTTTCATGACTTTAAATAAAAACGTAATAAGACTCGCTGAAGAAGATCTTCTCACTGGACGTCTTTGGAGCTCCAGATCAGTGATGAGATTTTAAAACATCGGCATAATCCTCTTTAAAAAAAATCAATCAGCCCCGACCGCTTCGATCATTTAAAGACTGACCGTCCACGACCGAGCGTCTTCACAGCAGCTTTAACTCTGAATGAGTCGCGTCCATTTATACGATGTCAGCGCTCGTGCTGAGAGACACAGCGCTGTGTTAAGAGGAGTGATGTAACTAATCCTGTTGCTTGACATTTCAATGACATTTAGCATTACATCTCATCTTTGTTCCTAATAGGCTTCAAGGTGACTCAGCCCAGTCAAAGTGGTGACAATGTCAAACATGTCTAAGTCAAAAGTTTGGGGAGCTTTTTTAGAAAACTTCTGCTTCTCGAGCCGAAGCCAAATCGCGGCAATCACCGAAATGTTGGAGAGGGAAACAGTTTACACCTCACAGCACAGATACAAAGTAGAAGTACACTCATCCACAGTTAATGGTGTATTTTTTTCCTTTTTTTTCCCTGTCCTGCCAAGGCACTGTGATGAATTGCTTTGCCGAGCTCCGTTCCAACCAACAGACACTCGTGGCCATATTCTCCCCGACAACTCCGGCACAGACACATTATCAAATGGCAGCTATACACTGCAGTTATTTAAAGGTTGTCATGTAATTACAGCTGAGCAGCAGCAGCAGCAGCAGCAGCAGCCCTCATCTGAAGCCCTCGACGCTCTCAGGCTGCGCTCAGGGTCAATGTGAGAAAGCGGCGGCTGATTTTAGCGGTGCTGCTCCTGGTCCACTATCACACACAAGCTAATGGGTTTTATGGAAGAGACCTCGGCGCTGCGGAAACAGCCGGGGAGCTTCAAAGGGTTCTCCATCTAATGCACTCATCCACGGTAAAATGGAAACACGCAATTATCGATGGAACGAAATGGCACCTCCATCCACTGCGTCCATTTGTGGCTCGCGTCGCACACAGAAGGATAACATCTATGTTTTGTAATTAGTATAATTAGCATTTCTCCTTGGCGGGTTGTGCCGAGTTGTGTTCAAAGTTGATCTGATGCGTCGGTAATGATGTGACGGATTTATCCCCCTTGATGTTTCATCAGTCACACTGACATTTACCAGAAAACAAACCTCCCATTTTTTTCTAACCTGGAGTTTTTTTTCTTTTTTTTCCAGTGGAAAACAAATCCTTCACTGCCAAAAATCTACATTTAAACACATTATTTATATTCTGTGTCCCACATCCATCACAAACACACACACACAAACACACACACACACACACAGAAAGGCTAAACAGTGTCTTCTTAAATAGTAACATTTACAGTCAGCAGGAAAATAGACATCAGAGAATCGAACTACAGCTGTGGAAACAAAAACTGACATTTACACATCTGAAAACAAACCGTCAATAAGAAGAAGTAGATGCAGAGATTTATTAACTCACTGGAAACTGTCGACCGCTTTCTGCTCATTAAATGAAGCAGAAAAGTTTGTTCTTGACTTTGGAAACAAAAACTTTGACAGAATTAACCCCAACGTCTACGATTATCTAATTTAAAGGATAATTACCGTTTTTTAATCTGGACCTTATTTCTAACATAAAATACGATCATTTACCCACCCAGATCTGGTGTCATTACAAGTCATTCTGATGAAATGAGCTCCAGCCGAGAGCCGCGTATCCGTATAATGGAGTCCACGGGGCAGCAGAATGCAGCCTCTAAATAACACATTATCTGCAGAGAAACTCCTTCATTTCACCAGGATTTAGTTATTTCTGTTATCAACATCCAGGGTCTGTAGATTGACCTACTGACCTCTGACCTGGATGATGTCATCTCTGAGTGCTGCTTGTTGCTACCGCTAATGCTACGGTTCATCGAAGTTCAGCTTCCACAGGCTTCCTCTCCATAACCTGGACTCACTAAAGCTCCGGCGAGTTGAGATAAAAATGGTCAGAGGTCAGCAGGTCAACCTACAGACCCCGGATGTTGATTACAGCTAACCCCGGACTCAGAGGGGAATAGCACTAGCCTATCAGAACTAAATCTTGGTGAAATGAAGGAGTTTCTCTGCAGATAATGTGTTATTTAGAGGCTGCATTCTGCTGCCCTGTAGACTCCATTATACGGATATACGCGGCTCTCGGCTGGAGCTCATTTCATCACAACCACTTGTAATGACACCAAAGTTATCTGGGGGAGGAAATGATCGCATTTTATGCTAGAAATAAGAAAAACGGTAATAATCCTTTAAAGTGAGAGTGATTTTATCTTTTACTAAACTTCAAAACTTTTGTGTTATGTCTATTTGAGCATCTGATGCCAACATGTGCAAGGTTTTTCAGATTCCAGAGGTTCATTATGTTCAAATCAAAATCAAAGTTTTGTCTTTTCTCAGATGACAAAGTGTTTAAATTTGACTGGGTGCTGTCACTCAACCCCATTAAAAAACAAATAGCTTCCTCCACAGAGATGCTACAGTGCAAAACGATACTGACTCATCAAATGTGGTTTTGTTCCACTATCAGATAAAAAGCTGCAGCAATAATAATAAAAAGACTTGAGTCATCATCATTTATCTGTCATCTATGTTCCATCAGTATTTTATCACCGTTATAAAATACTCACTTCACTGTGATTTTATTTTGAGTCATACCCTTCATTAGCTTCTTTATTCCACCTCACTGTTTGCTCAGGATCTTATGCTTCACTCCTCCTCCTCCTCTTCATCTCTTGGCTAACCAATTGAACAATTTTTAAATAAAGATCAGGATTTATTGGCAACACACAGACAAGTTACAAATGAAGACAATGAGCTGAGAAACAGGACGACAACGTCTCCATCCACAGGTCCTGAGGGGTCACCAGCTGGGTTTCTTTCTATATAAAAATGTAACAAGTAAGTTCACTGAAATCAACAGTAGGTGGCGCAACGTTTCTAGTCAGACAGCAGAAGAAGACGGAACAACATGAGCAACATGATGACGTAATTACAACCCACAACTGAACAAACTTAACGGAAAGGAGCAGGGCAACAAAAACACTCCATCTATGTGCATTTGGACGCGTAATGCTGACTAGCATCCTAGTGTTCTGTATAGTAAATATAGAAAATGGTGCAAGATTGTTATTGTTCTCAATTTTCACCATTTGACTCGTGCTGGTTCTGGTTAGTCTGCATTTATTGACTGTAAACAGAGTTGAGCTCTAACTACTGGGTAAGAGTATAAGATATTGATGTTGACTTTGAAAATGTATTGTTTTGCTTATTCTGTCACAGTAAGACTTCTTATGGTTCAAAACAACTTGGAAAAAAACAAGCTCAGAGTTGTCAAAAATGAATTGAACGGCGTCAAACTTGGAAATTACAGGTCGGAAACTCGGGTATCATTTCAGAGCTCTGACTTTCCGACTTGATGTCACAACAACATCAAAACATGGTGGCCCTCGACTTAAATTGTTAATTGTTAATTAAGTTATTTGTTGAGGTTTTTCCGAGTTGGGAATTCTGACCTCCGAGTTGTTTTGAACTCAGCAAGATAGGGTGGATTATTGATGGACAACAGGAAAATGAAAAGGTCACAGGCATCTTCCTTACAAGGTGGAAGCCCCCCACCAGATAATACTCTGGACCCGCCCCTGTAAACCTCATCATCCATTTGCTCAATCTGTTTCGGTTGCACTTTGTCAATACGTGAAAACTTTACCACCTCCTCCAAGCGTGAAACGTCTTTTTGTGATATTTTGGGACTTTTTTAAATTTCTGTTTCCATAAAGGCACTTCTACACACAAATCTATAATGCCGATAAAAGCAAACTGATGGAAACCTGGAAGCTACTGATGAGTTTGTTGAGTGTGAAAATGAAGTGAAGCTCCATGTCTGAGTCCAGTTGAAGGCTAAGAAGTTAAATCTCCAAGGGGAGCGACGATCAGAGCAGAGAGCGAGCGGAGCATCTTCAGGACGGACGGAGATCATCGACCAAGCGACGAGTGGAACTGAGAGTTTATGACATGACACTGTTTGTGTGTCCTTCTCCTTTGTGGAAACAATAACTCAGCTGCTGTCATTTACAAAGAGATTAAGAGATTGAGTGGAGAGAGACGGAGAGAGGCAGAACGAGGGAGACGGAGGACAAGTGGCAGTTGTAGCCGTTTAGTGGAAAAGGTTGATGTTCGAGAGGCTCGGTGCCAGGGAGACAGTCAGGCTGTTCACTGTGTGTTTGTGTTGTCCATCCCATAATATCTCAGTAAATCCAGGGGGATTTATTCAAGTTTCAGGCAAACATTCATTTAGACCGAAGGCTTAGATGTTGGGGGTCAAAGGTCACGGTGACATCACTAATGACTCACGTTTATAAACATGACACAGTTTAACTGTTTTCTGATTGGCCGACTGTTTTCTAAAGTGATCCTCATTCTGAATAAAACACTCAAGAAACGTATGGAGCTTTAACACAAACATCTACCTTTATTTTGAAGGAGCTTTAACACAAGCATTTACCTTTATTTTGAAGGAGCTTTAATACAAACGTTGTTATATACTTAGTCGTTTTACGTCTACCTTTATTTTGAAGCAGCTTTAACACAAACACTGGAGTCTGTTTATCATAATCATACAATCTGCTCACATCCATAATAATCAGTATCAAACTCTCTGTGGACGTTTGTCTGCTGGACAGAATTTTGTGATGCATTCATAGTCAGCGCACACACACATACACACACACACTGCAAGTGCACCAAAAAGAAAGAGCAAAGTGCATGGTGGTTTTGTGAACCTTTCCACAACCCTCTTCTCATCAAGCTGACACACACACATACACACACCATTTTCTCTTTGACTTTCCTCTTGTTCAGTCAAACCCAGCGAACAAAGCAGCTCCTCTATTCACTTCTTTTTTCCACTGCAGCACACTAGAACATCCACTCTCCTCTCTTCAGTCTCTACAAACGTCTGGTGTTCGGTGGCGAGCAGCAGCAGCAGCAGCCGCGTCGTGGACAATGAGCAGCAAAACGGCTCGACCAGACATGAAGTGCAACACAAAAGCAGAAACTATGAGGCGAGCGGAGAGACAGAGGCTGAACTCCCTGAAGACTGGTCAGGTTTCTCTCATTTTCTTTTACCCATCTATCGTCTATAGCGCTGTCTGTGCAGGGTCGGAGGAGGCGCAGGAGCCAATCACAGCTGACATCTGTCAATCACTGGGCTGACATGCAGACAGACATTCACACAAGTGTTCATGAGTTTGAACTCCAAACTTTGACGGTATAAGGACACTATTATATTCACACTTCTTTTTTCTTTCTTTCTTTCTTTCTTTCTTTCTTTCTTTCTTTCTTTCTTTCTTTCTTTCTTTCTTTCTTGTGAGGAAATCATACTTCTCATGGGTGAAAACTTACCAAACTTAGCACAAAGGTCCAGTCTTTAAAGGGATAGTTTAACATTTTGCAAATTGGCCCATTGTCATAATCCCTATAGTCATAGCAGTAGGTTTATTACCTTTAATTGTCGGTGCAAGCTATTTTTAGAACGGTTGGGCAGAGCCGTGAGCTGCGGCGATCCTGATTGGTTCATTATTTTTTGCTCCCGTGAAGGAGTTTGCATTGTCCCCGAGTCCAGACCGTTGTGTGAAGCTCAGCGTAGCACCTCTGGTGGAGCTTTGCGGAACTACAAGGGTCTGGCGAGAGTCAGGCTATAGTTTGTTGCTCAGAGTTGGCCAAATTTGCTGTAAAACTTCTTCTTGCTACCCACTCTATACCGCCTGGCCTCCATACTGTATGTTTTTCTCTGTATATAAAAACAGACATTGATCAAGTGTCTGTGAAGGTGTTTGGAAAAAGAATTTGTCCTTCAAACAAAACAACATACGTGTTCTGAGCAGCGAGAATGAATTTGTCTTCACTTCAAAGATCGACCCTGAGGTTCTTGTTAGTTTTAACTGGCTTCGCACACACAGACACACACACACACAGACGCACACACACACAGACACACACACACACACACACACACAGAGGCACACACCTCCTCCTCCTCCTCCTCGGTCCGTCACAGGCGGCGATGGCAGGAAGTTGGTAGTTTAGTGAGGTGGATGTGAAGGTGACTCGTCAGGCTGAAGCTCCTCATCGTGTCCTGCAGGCTGTCAGGACGCCTGACCCACCCCCCCCCCACCCCGTCCTCTCCACCCCCCCACCCCTGCTCTCGACATGACAGAGAGGATGGCTGAGTGTCAGCTTAACCGCTCCGCCTGTCATGTCTGTCACGCCCGGCGATACAGGAAGTCATGTTTTCTGAGCGAACCTGGAGCAGCTCAAGTATTCACTACCCTCCCCCTCCACCCCACCCCCCCATCCCTCTCTGTCTCTCTTTTCTGTTCGGCTGAAGGACTTGAACTTCTCTCGTCCTCCTCCACCTCGCTGTCACCGCCTCCTGGCAGCTCCTGCAGCTTTTATCAGGTCAAAGACGGTGGAGTTTGGACAGACGGAGACGATTCTGTCGCGTTTCTCAAAAAATGTCATCTGTGCTTCTGAAACATCGAGAATGACCGATCAAAAAAAAAAGAAAAAAAAAGATGTAGGCTATGCCAAGACCTGCTCACATGGGTGATGGAGATGTCGTGGTGCCTTCAGGGTCCTGATGGTCTGGAGCTGTGGAACCTCTCCACCTGACCTGTTCAACATTTTGGGAAATTGGCCCATTGCCATAATCCCTATAGTTATAGCAGTAGGTTCGTTACCTTTAATGGTCAGAAATACATGCAAAACCACTGATGGACGTTGCCTTCAGGGACAGTTTCTGTATTTCCCTCTAAAACATAACTCTGTGTGGTAACGTTGTGTTATTATCTCATAGCGTGATGAATGTGTAGGTTGCAACTTGTCCACCAGAGCATTGTGGAGTTGTTGGATTGTCTATTTGATGAGTTTGATGAGGGAAACCAAGAAATCCCATGAGCCTCCGTAGTGTAGCTCTGAGCAGCTCATGACTCTGCTCCGCCGCTCTAAAAATATCTTGCACCGACAATTAAAGGTAACGAACCTACAGCTATGACTACGTATAGGGATTATGGCAATGGGTCAATTTGCCAAAATGTTGAACTATCCCTTTAGGTTTGTTGTGTTTTGTTGAAATGAGGGATTAGTTCTACCGTCTGGGTTGTTTTTCAGTGACACAGACTTTAAGATGGAAACACTCTGGATGAGCTCTTGTTTTGTATCAATAAGATCATTTTACTGCTGAAACCGTCGGCATCGACGCTGTTAACCTGGTGATTTTATTATTAGGTACAAACCATATTCACTCCTGCAGGCTGCAAATCAAACATCTCCTTCATTCTCAGCGTTTATGCACAGCTTCATTGTTATTTATATAAGTCATTAAAAGTTATGGGTATAAATAACAGTCCAAGGCCAAAAGATCACACGCCTCCTAGTCGTACATGCAATTTAACCTTTTGTTCCTGTAATGTTTTTTCCCTTCACTTCCAGTTTTTCCTGTGAGGACTGAAATGTTCAAATCGGTGTCTTCCATGTTTTATAATAATCAATAAAAACCACCTGAGTGATTGTGGACTCTTAGTCTGAAGTCTCTCTGTCTATAATGGATGCCTATGATGATGATGATGATGGTGCGACCCGGCCCTAGAGGATTGTGGGTCGTGGTGGTGAGTGGCAGCCGGTTCCAGTCTGTGTGTGTTTGAAGTTTTTTGGCTCTTTTATCTCCGTCAGTTCACCTTCACTTTGATCTCTGCCTCTCCTCTCCGTCCGTCCAGGTGACACGGAGACGATGGCGGCGGCGGTGCTCTGCATTTGTTTTCATTTCAGAGTGTCAGACCCCCTCCCCCCTCTGCAGCTCTTCAGAGGAGCGTGCCGTATACTTTTTACTCTCAGCTCTCCGTTCTTTATTGTGCGTAATGGAGTTTTAATGACGCCGTCGGTGCGACTGGAGGAGGCAGAATTAAGTGCACACCTGAGGTGTATTGAGTGCTGGTTTACATAACGTACACAGAGGAGGCTTTAACTTCTAATGAACAAACACTCATTCATACTGGTGCACGGTGAAAAGCCTGAGCCCCCCCCCCCACACACACACCAACCTCCCCCTCTGCTCTGAAACATTAGCGGGAAACTGTGAAGGAGTTAACACACGACGACGAGACACTTTAATGTTTTCTACCCCTGCAGGGAAAATAAGAGTTCAGCAGAACTGAACCCTTTCTCTTTTTTCTCATGTTATTCTGTTCCCACAAAAAAATCATCACAGCCCCCCCCCCCCTGGTTAAGTGAATCTTCATCTTCACAAGTCATTTAGATTATTGACTCCTGAAACAGAAGCAGCAGCAGAGCGCAGAGCGGCCCATTATGACCTGTTGTGTCTTCTATTAGAAACACAATAGAGACCAGTGGAGGCCGGCGCCTGGTTGCCTTCATGGCTCAGGTTTGTGCCGTGAAATATAAACGTGGCGCTTGGTTTAAAACTGTCTGCTTTAAAGCCCCAGTCTGTAACTTATTTGGCTTTTTATTAGGAAAAAACAAACATGTCTTTCATAAATATGTATTTCACTGAAGGTGAATCACATCTGCATGAAAGCTTCCTCGTACCTTCGGATGAGTCGTTACAAGTTGTTACAAATATACAGGGGGGGGGGCGCATCGAACCGAGGCGGCCATGTCCTGGGTCAAAGAAGGACGGAAAGATAGAAGGAGGGTGGGAACAGATTGGGTCAAAAAGGAAGGAAGGAAGGAAAGATGAAGGGAGGGAACAGATTTGTTAAAGGGAGGAAGAAGGAAAAGAAGGGAGGAAAGAAGGAAGGGGAAAGGATATAAAGAAAGATGGAAGGAGGGAATAGATCAGGTAACTGAATCAAAA
The DNA here is from genome assembly GCA_030347415.2 of Decapterus maruadsi. Taxonomy (NCBI): domain Eukaryota; kingdom Metazoa; phylum Chordata; class Actinopteri; order Carangiformes; family Carangidae; genus Decapterus; species Decapterus maruadsi. Next base: position 9,542,319 of record CM064903.1, read on the forward strand.
GTGGAAGGAAGGAGAAATGAGGACAAAGGGATGGAAGGAAAGAAGGAAGGATGGAGGAAGGGAACAGGTTGGGTCAATTGGGTCAAAAAGAAAGGAAGAAGGGAAAGAAGGAAGGGAAAAGGATGGAAAGAAAGATGGAAGGAAGGAACAGATTAGGTCAATTGAATCAAAAGAGGAAAGAAGAAGAAATTAGGACAAAGGGAAGGAAGGAAGGGAGAAAGGAAGGAAAGAAGGAATGATGGAGGAAGGGAAAAGAGTTCAGTTCCCACTAAAAGTCTCAAAAATCAAACATTACATACAGCAGCCTGGCAGCATGTGGAACAGCCCATGAATCATCCGGACTACAGTATAAATCATATAAATAATAATGTGTTGACGTGCCACACCTGACGGGAGGAAGGACGACCTCTGCAAAGGAGATTTAAACGGATTTGGGAGGAAGTTTTTTTGTAAAAATGGGACGAAGACATGGAGGAGGAGGAGGAGGGATCGGGATATTTACAGTGAGTAAAGAAATATGTCTGTGAAGTGATACGGAGGCAATTACAACTAATGGGGCTCCGACCACGTGCAGTTTTATCGCACTGAGCCGCAATGACCCCGACTTTATTTACCAGTGAGTAAAGAAAACAGGAGCTGCAGGTCTGGACTTTAACAACAAAGGAGGAGTCAGAGATCTGGAGGTCGGAAAACTGCACCAAATAGCAGTAGCGTGGCGTGCGGTGGTGTTTCAGTCCGGGCTAGCAGAAACAACACCCTCAACACCCCCCACCTTCCTCCGTAGCCGCCGACGTTTTAAATATAACGACGAACAACCACTGAGCATCACCATCGGACCATCTTCCCTTAGGTCACTCACAGTAGCCTATTAGCCCAACAGTATGCAAAACCAATCTGAAAAAGTTATATATTAAAAAAAAAAAAATGCACTCACCCATCACCACGGCTTGTACTGAGTAGGCCTAGTCCATCAGAACACTTGTTGTGCTCCGAGCTAGCTGTCAACCAGCCATACCATATTTTCCCACCTTATGCCACACACAGCTTGTTGGTTTGAGTTAGCATCCATTTTAGGCGTCTGTCTTACAAAAAATCAATTTTTCCTGCAAAGGTCCGCAGTCATATCAAAAAATCTTGCTATTAAATCACCCGCCGTCACCTCTCAGAATAACAGACTACATGCGTCATCACGCAGCTGCACATGGGCCAATCAGTCAGGCTAATTTCAGGGCCAGCTCTAGAAACTCTGCTAGCCCTGAGTTCTGATTGGCTGATGAGACTGTCACTCAACGTTTTAACCCAATAGCAGCGTCCAGCTTCGAAAAGGGTAGCAATGCAAAACTGGAGGAGTCAGAAATTTGAGTTCCACAAAACCAATCGTCTGCATACTGAACAAGTAATTGACTCCAGACACATTTCAGATTCACTTTTTAATTATGAAAAAAAAAGATTATTTAATTTTTGACAGGGCTAGCAGTGCTAGCCCTGCTGCCCCTGACTGCACGCCACTGCCAAATAGTCGCCAGAGCACCAACTGTGGATTGATCCGCCTCTGTTCCCTTCCTCCATCCTTTCTTCTTTCCTTCCTTTCCCCCTTCCTTCTCTCCTTCCTCTTTTGATCCAATTGACCTGATTTGTTCCCTCCCTCCACCTTTCTTTCCTTCCTTTCTCCTTTCTTTCTTTACACAATCCTTTTTCCCTCCCTTTCATCCTTCCTTACTTCTTTCTTCCATTTTGACCCAATTAACCCAGTCTGTTCCCTTCCTCCATCCTTCCTTCCTCCTGATTTGTTCCCTCCCTCGCTTCCATCCTTCTTTCCTTCCTTCCCTTCGACCTTACTTCTTTCTTCCGTTTTGATGCCATCTGTTCCCTCCTTCCATCTATCTTTCCTTCCTTTTTCCCTTCCTTGTTTCCTCCTATCTTTCCCTTTCTCCTTCCTTCCATCTTTCCCTCCGTCCTTCCTTCCTTCCCCTCATCGTTTCTGTCTGCCTTTCATCCCTCCTTCCTTCACCCAGGAGGAGTCATGGACTGTACCATTGCCATCAATAATTAAACATATTGTTAAAAAACTTGAATCAGTCTTCTGTAAAACCACGTGCACCAGCGACCGGGAAGAAGCCGCAGGTTCACCTGGTCGAGTCCAGAGAGCAGAACGACCCAGCAGCTCCGTCTGACTGAAATAAGACGTGAACATGAAACAGGCGGTTAATAAAGTCGATATTTTACACACAGCAACGCTCAAAGAAAAGATGAACGATAGAAAAAAACGTTTCAAATTCTCTTTATTCTAGTTCCAGGTGAAAATAACAAACAGAGCGAAACGATTTCATGTAGAACAAAGAGAGAAATTTATCTGGGAGTGAGTGTGAAGAAGAAGAAGAACAGCAGAACATACTGTACCGCACAGACAGACTCGTGTTTCGGCCCAAACGCTCTATGTAAGTGATTGCTGATGGAAAATAGGACTATTTAGGACTTATATTAACAAAAACATTCCACTGAATTATGCTTAGTATGTATAGAAATAAATACACTGAGGTGAAAAAACTGGTTCAAGAACCAGAGGAGGAAAACACTCAGGAGTGGCTCCTCAGTTCTTCAACAGGTTCCTACTGAACACACACATGGAGCCCTGCACAAGCCCTGAAAACACACAATAATTATATGCACATGTATAAAAACATGAAAATAAACCCAATAAAATGAAACTGAACAGCACAGAACAAAAAGCTGTTCCTCTCCCGGGAAGCACAAGAAGCAAAGGCAGAGTTTAGTTGGAACAAAGTAGTTTCATAGAAAGAATACGAGCTCCAGATCAAGGAATGTCAGGTTATAATCATTTTAATGGATTATATAACCAAACATTATGCAGCGCGATCACCCAGGTTACACAAACCTGCAGCCGAGGAAGAAACACGAGCAGAAACAGAAGCAGCTGATTTGAAGGTGAGTAAAAATCTGCAGCTGATCTCTGAACCTGGAGAGTCTGATTGACGACGACAGCGGCAGCAGCGGCGGCGACGATGTTCTACTTCCTGTTCTGAACTCCGTCGTCCTCATTGACTTAAGTCTGCCGCCATCATGAGACCCTCCTCATTGAGCATCACCTTGGGGGATAATGACGGAGGTTTATCTACCTGCTACCTCCTCCATAAGTGGCTCGCGGCGGTCAAGAGGGAAGCGGAGGGGAGGCCTCCATCGCTGTTGCCGCGGCAACCGGCATGGGAAAAGAAACATCAAGACGCAGATGTCTGTCTCTCGCTCGGCGGCCTCGTTAGGAAACAATCTGCAGAGGTTTTCATACGACAGGGAGGGAGGAACATTGTGTCTGAGCTGATGATGGAGAAGAATCTTCCTGCGCCGGGCGCCGCTCGCCGAAGCAATTATTGGCAATTTCATCATCTATGTATTCACGGACTGTAGTGAAATCCATTCGTCCCGCTGCCACGCTGGAGACTGAATAAGGTTTAATTGCGGGAAAACGAGCCTCATTCCTGGTCTGGGCTTAAATAAAAGGTGCAGAGGGAGAAAGAAAAGAAAAACAAATAAATAAAATAAAATAAATGAAAATAAAAATAACCCCCCGAGTTCATTTCACTTTTATTATTTCAATTTGTGAGCACGGATGACAACATTTTCACCAGAGATGGTCGTCATCCGGTGGAGACACAGAGCGTGATGCATTAGAGGACAGGCGGGAACACACGCACACACAGACACAGACACACAAAGCCACTTATTTTTCCTTTCAGGTTGAGCTGCAGTATTTATCAGTCACTCAGTGTGTAGTCAGACTGAGCAGGAATCAACTCCTGTGGTTAAATATGTGTTTTTTTATTATAATAATATTGTCCCCTATATGAATTATTCTTATTCATCTGTTACACATAAACACTGTGGTTATATAGCTCACTTTTCACTCTTGTTGTGTAACACTGGATCTGAAGAGGATGCAAAAATCAACGGAAGCGAAATCTCCATCAAGCTTCGACGATTTCATAAATTATAGGCTACATAAATAGCCTATTATAATTTAAAAACAGATTTTAAAGGGTGTGAATGGACAAATTATCCAAAAATATTCCAATAAAGGAGTTTTTATTAGAGGAGGTGACTGTAAACTAGCAACATACGACCTCAGCTTCACACATGTAGAATAAAAACTCTACACATACAGACTCTAAAGCTTTAAATCCTTGGGCTGAATTATTCTAACACGGTAAACAGTGTTGCATCATGAGCCTGCACTTCTCCTAAATGCCTGAACAGCAACAAGTTAACAACTGTAGCTAATTAGCCGTAGCTACAACACTGCATCTGTTGCACTTTAATTAGACGTTACATTGCTAAGATGCATCGTCCCTGCAGATAAACTCATGATAAATAATATGTGTAGGTTGTGCAGAGAGAGAATGTGCACATGGTGTAAAAGTGGGAGGGATTCAATCAACTCTGATGACTCAGGAGGGGGCGTGGCTTAAAAGGATAGTTCAACATTTTTTGGCAAATTGGCCCATCGTTCTGTTGTGTTATTATCTCATAGCGTGGTGAATGTGCAGGTCACAACTTGTCCACCAGAGCGTTGTGGAGTTGTTGGATTGTGTATTTGATGAGTTTGATGAGGGAAACCAAGAAATCCCATGAGCCTCCGTAGCGTCACTCTGAGCAGCTCACGGCTCTGCTCCGCTGTTTTAAAAACAGCTTGCACTGACAATTAAAGGTAACGAACCTACTGCTTTGACTATAGGGATTATGGCAATGGGCCAATTTGCCAAAATGTTGAACTATCCCTTTAAGATCCACAGGGGCAAAGGGCAGGTAAAGTGGACTGAGGTTATTTAACAGTGTGAGCGTTCAGCAGCGGCGTGGACATGATTAACTCCAGACAGTCAGACGACGGACCGGCACGTCGCCGCCGTTCTCTCTCTGAGGGTGGAGTTTCATACAAAAAGAAAAGAAAAAAAAACAGTTCCAGACCTGCAGCCTGAAAGAAATGTCGCCGCTGCCGTTCCTCTTCTTTTTCTGATCGTCGACGTCGTATCGTCACCTCCTGACAAGCTCTGATCTGGGAGCAGCCCGCCACTCTGTCAGCTCAAAGAACCAGAGAGAGGAAGGTGAAAAAGCGTCGCTCTCAGTTCTCTAATGGGCCGAGATGACTGTTCACCTCTGTCTGAGCTCGGCAGCGGCAGCGACATTTCTCCTTCTCCCTTCGTTTCTCATTCTTCCTCTTCTCTCTTTCGCCGTCAGACTAACCAGTGAGCTGATAATGGCTTTCCCCCCATTGAGGATTCATCCCTCGTTCTATAACTTTGCCCCTGAATGCAAATACACTCCGTCACATCTTCCTGCCTCCCCCTCCTCCTCCCTCCATCTCTCTCCTCTTTTTTTCTGTAGAAGCATAGCAGAGGATTAGCAGCCATGCGTGACTGATGGGGAGAAGATACGCCATCAGAATAAGTTAGAAGACGATCTCTCCTCCTCCTCCTCTCCCCCTCTTGATTTCTTTGTGCATGAAAGACGGAGAGGAAGAAGAGAGATGCTCGCTCCCTCTGAAGTGTCATCCTCTCCGCTCGTCTTGTGAAATAGGAATAAGTGGCTGGTTGAAGTGGAAGGAGACTCTGTTGGGGTGAATCTAATCCAATGCGTGTTTCTGTGGCTGGATGTGACGCCACATCACCTGCACGGCAGCCCGAGGCCCTCATTACTGTCACCATCTGACTCAGGCTGCATCTGCATCTGCATGTGTGTGTGTGTGGAAATTAAATGGTTATAAATTCCTCCAGCACCTGTTCACAGAGTGTTTCCATCTGAATGCAGCGCAGGCTTTTCAAGCAAATCAATCCCAAGCAAAAAAAAAAGAAGAGAAAAGCAAAAGAATCGCCTGCAAAAAGGTACGAGTGGTTGTCGTCGTTTGTCCCGTTGTTATCTCGGTCCGGTCGGCCAGACGGACGCGGGCCGATGCCGGCTGAATGTTGGCGAGCTCGGCTGTGGCCAAATGTATAGAACATATGCAACAGCTGGATTCAGCAAGGCTGGGCTGCACACAAACAGTGAAATAAACCCAGACCATCTTGTTTTAGTTTTAAAGGTGTACAAAATAATAACTCATCTATCAGACGATGGAGCCCAAACTTTGTGCAAAATTCTATTTCCGAGTAAATCCAGGATGAAAGTGAGGTAGTTTTTTTTTTGCATGGGATAATGCAGGTGCACAAATTATGTGTCACGTTGCTCACAATTCATCAGCCACTGATATTGATTCCGTCATCCATCAATCAAACGTCTGAGACACACACACACCGAACTCGGTCTCGCCCCAAAAACTGAATATCGCGCCTGCTTGATAACGACCAATCAAATTTGTTTTCCTTACTCAGGTGAACTCATGCAGCAACTCGTGGAAGGACGCGCGACAAACAGGACAAACGGCCATTTCTGAACACCTTTAACAGGAAACATCCCATCATACCTCAGCTATCTAATAAACTAGGAACAGAAACTATCCTGCCAAGTGTTTCCACACTACATTTCCCATGAGCCTCAGCGAGCACGGTGAAACTCTTGGACCAGCGCAGGACGGAAGAAAGAGAAAACATTTGCCAAGAATGTTTTCAAATCAAGAATTAAAGTCATAGGTTCAGACGATCAGATACCGTCGTAGTTCCCACCATAAACAGCGTTATTCCCATGACCCGTCAGGTAGTGGGAAACATTAATATGAGACTCTTTTAGAACAAAATACAAACTCCTGGTTGTCCCTTTAAATAAGTGTTATGTGAAATGAAAAGACTGATTTTTAAACCTCGTTTTGAAAAGGATTTGTAACTTCCTGTTTGTATGAGAACAAGACAACCTCAGACGTCCTGACTGATGTAACCAATGTAACCACATCTGGATCTGTGAACCTTGGACACCTGACCAATTGTTAAGCCACGCCCACTCTCAGCGACATGGACAGACACACATATAGGAACAACTTTAACACTAGAACCGCCAACATTGTATGTATACCTAGAACCGCCAAGAGGTAATTTTGACCTCCATTCACTCTAATGCAAAAATGGTAAATGGACGGCATTTATGTTGCCATATATATTATAAACCCAGCCAGACACACAGTTCAAAACACTTTATAGTAATGCTTCACATTCATATACATACACATATTTTACAAAAAATAACAAAAGTGGTTGCTAGGCAACCAATATAGACAACTCTTTATTTTTCTATTTTCGAACAGTGTGTGTATGTAAAAATTTTCAAAATTGTTTCAAATTTTTGAATTCATGTCCATTTCTCATGAGAGCAAGGGATTGTCATTGTTATGTTCAATGTTTGTGAGTAATATTAGTTTTTTATCTGTTTGACCTGTTTTAACTGTTCGACAACTTTCTAGTATCTGAACTCGTGTTGTGTTGTGGGATGAGGTCAAAATGACTAACTAACTGAATAACTAACTATAACTAACTAACTGGCAAACTGAGAGACTAAATGGACATTATTTAGCCCAGATTGCAATGATTGGAAAATCAATTTTATACATTTTTATATACACACACTATTCGAACAGTAGAAAAATGAAGAGTCATCTATATTGGTTGCCTAGCAACAACTATTGTTATTTTTGGTAAAGTATGTGTGTGTATATGAATGTCAAGTATTACCATAAAGTGTTTTGAACTGGGTGTCTGGCTGGGTTTATAATATATATGGCAACATAAATGCAGTCCATTTACCATTTTTGCATTAGAGTGAATGGAGGTCAAAATGACCTCTTGGCGGTTCTAGGTAAAATCTCTCTTTTTTTCGCTCTCTTTTACATCAGAATCACGAAAACGCATAAGATGATGTAGAACACACTTTTAGGAAAAGTCACCAACTGGGAGACCTAGGGTTTTTACGCAAACAGAGTTACGTGTATTTTAAGAAGCGAGAGAGGTCAAAATGACCTCACGGCGGTTCTAGTGTTAATAGCGGCAACTGGAAATGTCGTTCTTTCCACATCTTTCCTTTTCGTGAAAAGGTTTTTAAATGAGTCTTTGTGCGAACAGGCTGAATTCGCCTAAAGAAACGACGTTGCTGTTTTGTTCTGGTCTCCCACCGAGGAGCCGCTCCGACTCCGACTCAACCTGCTGCTTCAGGAGCAGAAGAAGATCTGCTGACGTGATAAAACCTGGACTCCTGATCAATAATGAACCAGTTGCAGCCAAAACCCTCCTCGTCCTGATCCTCGGCTTCCATCTCCTCCATCTGGACATCTGCTCAGGTCCTGAGGCTTGTCGCTGCTGCTAATTAAACGTACTGCACCCTCATTACCCAGAATCCCCTCTGTCACCTGGGACACTCGCCTTGCGTTTCTTGCCTTCTTCTTCTTTTTTCTTTCTTTCTTTTTTTTTGCCTTAAGATTAATTGCCTCTCCGTCGGGTGCTGTTGTGTTTCTTTCTCGCATTTTCAGGCTGGAACAAGGCGGTAGGAACCAGCGTTCTGATTGGTCGGCTGCTTGGGGATCAGGCTTCTCGCTGTCATGTGACCTGCTGAGTCAGACACACACACACAGCACTGATCACCTCTCAGGAGACACACATGACCCCATTACATCTCTCTCTCTTTCTCTTTCCATCTATATTTGACAAACAGTGGTAATAAAATAACTGATGGACAGAAACGTTGTTGGAGGAAATAGTGATGTCATCTTGAATTCTGAGGTCAAAGGTCGAGTCAATAACTGAAGAAAACAATGTCCAAAACAACTGAGAACCAAGCCACTAAATGGCAGAAGACCAAGGGCCATGACAGATGGACGATTTGACTATTGATTAAGGAACAGACAGATGCAGATGAAGATAATCGGAAACAGTCAAGTTTTCAGTCATATCAGTGTGTTGATGAAACAACCTGTTGCCTTGTGCACTTACACCACTATTGATGTTCACAGCTTTCTGAGTCTCCCTGACCGTTGACCTGTAGTTTAGACTCTTTGGTTCAGTCCTGCAGCAGCAGCTTTTCCCTCTACTCTCTCCCTAGTATTAGGGCCAACCAAAAGAAAAGAAAAAAAAAATCCAGCCAAAAAACAAAAAAAAAGAAAAAAAAATCCAGCACAAGAAAAAAAAAAATCTGGTAAAAAAACAAAAAACAAAAACAAAACCCAAAAAATTGTAAAAAAAAAAAAAAAAAAAATCTGGTGAATAAAAGAATAAATAAAATAAAAACAACAACAAAAAATCCGCCAAAAGAAAAAAAAAAATCTGGTCAGAAAAAAAAAACTGCCCAGGAAAAAAAAAGCCAAGCAAAAAAAAAAAAAAAAAAAAAAAAAAAATCCGGCACAAGAAAAAGAAAATCTGCCACAAGAAAAAAAAAAAGCCAGGCAAAAAAACTGCTGAGGCTTACAAATACATAGGATAGGCCTATCTCCTCTCCTGTAGTATTAGTAGTATTTACAAATAAACAGGAGCCTGTCTGTCACCTGGCCTTCGTATCCCTCTGAAGCTGGACTCAGGTTCATGTTCCGTATAAACCTGGATTCAGATTTTTAAAATAAATCTCCACCTGGCTCCTGACAGCGGCTGAAACGCTTCATCGCTGCTGCCGCCGCCGCTCTGCCAGATCAGAGTGGATCAGACCAGAGTAGGAGGGAGGAGGGGGGGTGAGGTGAGGTGAGGTGGGGGTCGGTTTGGCGACTGACGGTGCCACCGCCGCCGCTGCCGCCACCACCCCGGGAGAAATCAGCGGCTGGAAGCGGCCTCTGTAATTACCGGCGGCTCTGCTGGGCGCTGATTGATGCCTCTTGATGAAGTAGTTCAGTGATTGAAGAGCAACGAAGCTCAGGGAAAATCTATATGAGAGGCCTTCTAGCGGCGGCCGCGGCAGCCATTGGCCGCCGCTTCTCTCCCATTCTGCTGGTTAATCAGACACAGCTTTGGCCCCATCACACGGGCGGGCAGGTGAACGACCATCCTGGCTCATCAATCAGATCGATCAATCACCCGATAAGAGCGCAAACACGGCGCAGGCCAGAGCTCGCTGCTCGCCGCCTCACCTGCTGTGGATTATTTGACTCTCCATGCAGCCATCTGACCTGGATTCATTCATTCTGCTCCGCTAATGCTGCTGCTGCTGCTTTTCATTCTTTAATATTTCTGCAGTAAAGTGCAGTGTTATATATGACAGGCAGCTTTCACCGAGCTCAGGGTCACAACAAGCACCAAACAGGCTCATAATAGACTTCCTGCTGTCTGACGGCTTCCTGGAGGAGTGGATGAAAAGATGCAGGAGGACAGAGAGACTGGAGTTTTCATTCAACAACCTCTGAAAAGCACATCTATGACAACACACACACACAGACACACACCGTGTTGATCAGACAGATTCACGTTCCACAGACCAGACATTTTAACTTGTCAGACACGGCTATAATTAATTATGCTAATAATCAGTTGCATCCTAATAAGGCGTCTGAGAATCAGAGTTGTTGTTGTGTATCCTACGTTATTACACTCAATTTATAACACATTTACCTCCTTTCATTCTTCTTCTCTTTCTTATTAGTTATTGTACATTTCCTCTTGTTAGGAAAACAACAACAGTAAAAGCTCACATACTTCTGTGTGTGATGACAAAGACAAGTAGATTGAATTCATTATGAATCAATTAAACATATAATTAAATAAGATACTGGTGTGTGTCAAAATAGTTTACCTCTTTAAACGGAAAGCTTACCCAAAATTCAAATTTCACTCCACGCCATGGTCCAAGTTATATTATCCATTTTTGCAGAAACTGAGAAAGTCATTGTTGTAAAGAAAGACTCATTAGGTGAAAGACAGACAGACTTTAAAAATAATTAACATCTTAAAAGTACATTTTAAATTCCATCTTTGGTTTTTCCAACAAGGACGTACGAACAGCTTGTCTGTGACTTTAGTTTCTCTCTCTTGAATGATGAAACAGTTAAATTAAACAAAACGAAGTCTGAATGTCACAAATCCACAGAATAAAGATATCTAACTCTGAGTCTGGAAAGAAAAAATGATGTAACCAGGTCCTTAAAGTGACTGACAGGAAACTAAGAGCTTCAGAGTCTGAGACTCACTGCTCTCTGCATTAAAGGGATAGTTCAACATTTTAGCAAATTGGCCCTATATCATATCCCTATAGTCAAATCCCTATATTCATAGCAGTGGGTCCGTTGCCTTTAATTGTCGGTGCAGAACACCGAGAACGGCGGAGCAGAGCCGTGAGCTGCTCAGAGCTACGCTACGGAGGCTCATGGGATTTCTTGGTTTCCCTCATCAAATACACAATCCCAACAACTCCACAACACTCTGGTGGACAAGTTGTGACCTGCACATTCACCACGCTATGAGATAATAACACAACGTTACCACACAGAGTTGTTTTAGAGGGAAATACAGAGACTGTTGATGAAAAACTGCCCCTGAAGGCAACCCTAACCCTCTAAAACAACTCTGTGTGGTAACGTTGTGTTATTATCTCATAGCGTGGTGAATGTGCAGGTCACAACTTGTCCACCAGAGCGTTGTGGAGTTGTTGAGATTGTGTATTTGATGAGGGAAACCCAGAAATCCCATGAGCCTCCGTAGCGTAACTCTAAAAACAGCTTGCACCGACAATTAAAGGCAACAAACCTACTGCTATGACTATAGGGATTATGGCAATGGGCCAATTTGCCAAAATGTTGAACTATCCCTTTAAAGGTCCCATATTCAACTCACTTCCTTTGTTCACTGACCTGAAAACCATCTCAGTGTCGTTTTCTCTGGAACTCCAGTAACAACAGGTCGGTGTCAATCAGCCAATCAGAAGGCGGCGGCTCTGAAACTGACTAAAACTCATGACTAAAAACATGTGCACAGAGTCCGTACCGTCACCTCAGATCCTCCTCCTCCTCCTCTGTCTCACCTGTCCGGGCGTCTGAGAAGGTCAGGGATTGACGGGGGCCTCCTGCGTTCCCTATGGTGCATCATGGTCACTACAGTGGACAGCTGTTTAAAAGTCATTCCATCCTAAATGCTAAGGTTTCTATGGTTGAATTGCCTATCAGCCCATAGAGGGCTCTCTGCTGCATCACTCCACTGAGGTTAATTCAGTGGTCAGTCGTTGTAACTGCAAGTAAATTTTATCTGGATCCAAGGTGGCAGCCCAACAGCCACTTAGGTGGGCGGCCCCGGGCATATCCTGTCAAACCGTCTTTTCCAGAAGGACCCTAGATATGAAAAAAATATGCTGATATACAGTAACATCTCAGTAATACTATTATTCTTTTATTTTTGAAAAAAATATTTCAAATAAGTAGTAAATTAGGATTAACCATGCGTCCACTGAAGTGGACGTCATGCATCAAGCACAACACAAATCTTGTAATTGCTTTACCTTATCTTGTGACTGTTCTGGTTGTAAATTATATTATAAATATAAAAATACATTCCTTTGCTCTATTTATAGGCTACTTATTTAAAAATATACACTTTTGTGCAGATTAGCTGTAATTTGTGGGGCCAGATAGCATAGGTAGGACGAGGGAGCTGTGGAAGATGTGTACTGTTGACCTGGCCACACTCAAGACCAAATACATCTTCATGCAATGCTGTGTGCCAGTGTGATCTGGATGCTTTGCCACCTTTCATAAAGCCTAGGTTTGATGAACTGAGCATATTACTGAGGTGAGGATTATTTCTAAAGACATGTTTGGAGATGAAGAGACTAATATTTCAGTTCTTGTTGCCGAGAACATAGTAATTACAGTGTAATACATGGTAATACCAGTCCTGCAGCCTTAAAGAAAATGGTGACTAATACAAATAATGTTCTTCTTGTTGGGAATGTTTTGAAACAAAGAATTGGCTTATAGAGTTGTAAGAGTAATTTATTCTATTATTCAGGCCTATACACAATAGGCCTATTTTAACGTTGTGTACAACGTTAAAATGGGTAAAAAAATATGTTAAAATGTGTTGAAATGTTTTGCAAAGCATAAAATGAAATTATAGTTATTGAATTGACCATAAATAAAAGTTTTGATTAATTTTTACATTAAATTCATATTGTTTTATATGAGTGCTTAGGCGCATGTAGTCCACTGGAGTGGACATGTCTGTAACTCTCTGAAAAAATCATATTTGAAAAAAAAAAAATTTTTAAACTTTTTTTCATGCCCTAAGAAGGATAAAAACACTTGAGAAAAAAATCTTGACTAAGGCTAACATAATTCATGCACCATAGGGTTAAAGCCCCCGTGTCAGTGTATAATTACGCCACAATTACATGCATCAAGCCGAGCGGCTCCATCAGAGACTGCTCGGGGATAATCAGTGCTTTCAAACAGTCTTTCACTCGCTCGCCGGCTCTCTCGCTCTCTCTGTGAGCTCAGGGGTTACTCTGCTATTAGCAGACAAGAAGAAGAAAACAGCAGGGGAGAAAAAAAAAACATGGTGGCATTTGAGGGGAGGGTAAAGAAGACAGCAGGAAGGGAAAATCCTTTGACATGTCCCTAAAATGTCTCAGAGCGCCTCAGAGTTGGTAATTACCCGCATTTTCCATATTCATTTCTGTATTAATTCACCTTAATGCCAAAATATTACAGCCCTAATCTCGTGCAAATACCTACCTGTCATGGCAGTCTTGCATGTTATTATGACAACGAGGGGAGAGGATGGGAGGATGGGGGGGTAGAGGGAGGGGGAGGAGGTAGAAACACAGCTGCCATGTTGATTAAGGAAGCTGAAGAGCGATGGAAAGGCCGACGTGAATCCTCCTAGAGCTTCCTGCGAAATACCACGGCAAGAAAAAAAAAAGAAATGAACGTTCACCATGATGGAGGAGAGACGATGCGTTCACTGCACCTGCTTCATGTAAAGGTTTTTGGCGTCTGGTCTGGCATTTCCAAAAAAAAAAAAAAAATCTGGAATGAAATGCACACAGCCTGTATTCAGAAACTTAGCATTAAAACCAGCCGACAGGACTTCCTGTCACTTTGCAATGTCACAACTTGCAGGATTTGGTTTCTCTGAGTGTTTTATTCTGAAATCTGCTCTATTTTTTCATTGGATCACTTTAGAAAACAGTTGGCCAATCAGAAGAGAGGCTCAGTTTCTTATCTTTGTGTTTTTCCTGCAGCTGCATGGTCACAGTTTTCTTTCCCGTCCTTGGAAAACTGTCCTGATTCATGTTTTTGTTCCACTGGGATCAACAGTTTCATCTTGTACACGACCAAACTGAAACCATGCAGGACTTTACAGACCTGCGTGAGCTCCTCCAGCTGCAGCTCCCTCACTCTGGGGAGATGTTGGGCTGGATGATCATCCAGGAAAGCAGGAAACATCCCAAAGTTCACTAATTGGTAAATCTGTATATAGAATGGGAGCCACTTAGTAAAAGTGTAGTTGGTACAGAGAAGCTTTAGTTTGTAGGTTGTTTAATGAGAAGCAGGAGGAACCAGGGTGGAGACAGTGTGCACCGTCCATGACAGAGTAAAGAGGCTCCTACACAGTTAAAGTGAAGGTAAAAAGGACTAAAACCATTACAGGAAAGAGGCAAAAACCGGCACATCCAACGATCATGGCTTGGGTCAAAGTTGAAAAGGCTTTGCTGCTATGGTTACAATGCTAACAAACACTCGCCTGATCTCCTGCGTCTTATTAACACATCGACCCATCGCAACCTCCTCCTCCTCCTGACCTACATTTTCCTCTTGCTCTCGTCATCATCATCATCACCACCACCACCACAGGGCCACGAGGTGTTGGAGCCGCCACAATCAGAGTCTGAGTCCAACTCTGGTCTATGAAGTGTGTATCATGAACCAGTGGTTCTCAAACAAATTAGACCAAAAATTAAAGCAAACTCCAGAAATACAAAAAGATGGATCGATAGACAGGTAGACAGGTAGGTAGGTAGGTCTGGGACTAAAGGATGTTACTTTTTTGGTCTATGTACATTCAAATTAGGGCCAATGGTGCAAATCTTTGGGCAGTTTTATGGATACATTTATGTAAAAAAATGGTACAATTTCTCCAAAGAAATCACGAAAAGTGGTAGAAATTCTCAAAAAAAACAAACCCAAAAAGGTTAAGCTTAAAAAATTCTGGAAAAAAATTTCAAGAAAAACTCATGGACCCCCTTGAAACCTCTCAAGGACCCCTGGGGGGTCCCCGGACCTCACTTTGAGAACCACCGTCATAGACTGTATATGAAAGCTGCAAGCTTATCTACGTCACTCAGCTTCCTCTTTAGTCCCGCCCCCAAAAAACTGTTGTTGACGACAATAACTGTTTTACCCTTTGACTCCAGAGTTCAGTAATAGTTATCAATCTTTTCACGTTTTCACCAACACATATTGTAACTTATTGATATGTTTACATCCAAATCTCGTATTTCACTTTGTACAAACTTCCTGTTTGTCTTTCATCAGGTCCTGTGTGTGTGTGTTTTTTCTCTTTGGCCCAGTGTGGTTTGTTCACAGCACGACGAGTAGGCCTATCACTTCAGGAAAAATTGAAATCTAAAATGTTAATGTGTTTTACTCTGAGCTGTGTGTGTGTGTGTGTTGTTTTGTGGTGGCAGGATCAGGAGGTAAAGGAAGGAGGGGTGCGATACCTCACCGTTGCTACTGCAGAATCATTTCCTCGTGTATTTACATGCAAATTCTCCCCTGTGCTGCCTGCCGCTCTGCAGCCACAATGGAGCTCAGCAAATCATTGTCTCATCACAGAGAGATGGATTTCATCCCTGGGCCTGGCGGATGTGGAGGGAAACCGGGGCTGAATTCATATGTCAAGCTCTCTGCGGCTGCCACCGAGCCAGACTACTCGTCCTCCATCATGGAGGAAGGCAAACAGCCCGGGCCCTTTAGCATTTGTGCAAATGTCAGAGAAAAGGACAGATCTCAGGAATTAACAGAGGTGGGAGAAGCTGGGAAAACCTCAAACCGGCCAAAAAAGACGGAGACGGACTCGGAGGCGGTGGCGGCCGCTGGCTTTTTCCTTCCACGTAGAGGAATTTCATCCTGAAGGTAAACACATACGTGAAAACCATGCATAATGAGACAAATATTTAGTTCATAAAGCCTGAAGAAGCTCTAGAAATGATGGACACACATTTAAAATGCATCATATAGATGTGATCTGCTTCAAAATATTTCAACTACATTTAATATCTTGTATTATATCGTCCCCAAACACTACATTAACTCCTCTGTTTATCTCTTGACATTAACGCCATGTCTGTGTGATGAGTATGAATGTAATTCCCTGGAAGCAACTCTCTCCAAATCCACAAACACATCATCACGACAACATTAGGGAGGTGAAAACATTTACAGCGTGTGGGAAACAAAACCATTAATGACCTTGTTGGCTGCGATGCAAGAGAAATGTATATTTGGTTCTTGAACACTTTGCAACCACTGAAATAGCCTGACGACTTAGAGATATTCGCTCAAGCACATGTGCATCTTCACCTGCCAATACTGCCTTTCAAAAATGTGCATTTCAAAATAAAAGTGGCGGTTTCACAATAAAAGAGAGATAAAGAGATAAACTTAATGACAATAAAAATAGCGACACGACAAAATGACAAATGTTGGACCACTGCTACAATGAATATGGATGTGGTTAGCCTAGCTTAGCATTAAGATCCCTAGCGAGCCTGTTTCCGTCTGAATGTAGCCTAGCTAACAGATTTTGCAGCGTTGTTGTTTTGTCCTCTATCTGATTAAATATATGAAACATGTTGTTTCCTTGCAGTTATAAAGAGAAGAACAAACTTTGGTCTAAATCTTGACCCACTAAGCTAGTTAGCATGCATGCTAATGTTAGCAGAGATCCAACAGTTAAATTAATTTCTTTCTTTTGTGGCATTGTATCTCTTTAATACATTTATTAATGTGATTGTTGTGTGATGGTTTTCTCATAAAAGACCTAATGTACTTTGTTACTGTTGCTAAACAACAAGATTAAACAATTGCTGCTCTGAGGAGCTATTTTCTTTTTTAGTGATCTTGTGTCAGCTCTGTTTTTCCTCTCTGTGTGAATTGACTCTTGAAAATGACTATTGGAGGGTTTTAAAATATTTTCTATATTTTATTCATCATCTCCATGACAACCGAGGGCACTCTGTGAGCTGATAACAGCTCCGATGAGGTTGACACAAAGCATCTAAGAACTTATATTCCGGATAAAAGTTTTCTCCTCGTGAAGTGAAAAGTGAAGCAAAACTCCTCAAACAGCACTTAGAACCAGAGCGCAGAGGTGTTTTTATTTTTTACTTTTTGCAGGAACAGGAGGTCGGCAGCGAAGCCACGTCTCACACTCCTACATACAGTACAGGAGCTGGGAAAAAAAACCTTCATCAGAGGGTTAAAAAGTTGAACCTGGAAGTTAGCCAGGTGCATCGTTGGGGAAAGCAGCAGAGAAAGTTCCTCCTGCCAAGTTCCTGTCAAACTCCAAAAGTGATAACTGCTGCAGGAGAGTGAGGAGAAGAAAAAAAAAGGAAAGAAGAGCGAGGCAGACGGACTGAGTCTCGCTCGGATTTTGGATTTTTTGGAGCAGAATTATGAGTCTACGGCGGTGACGCTGGTGGCGGTTTTTGGAGGACTCGCTAATCTTCTTGGTGACTTCAATGTTATCTTCAGCTGGGCGGGCGGGGCCTTGTTCAGGAAGCGTCTCCTGCTGATGAAGAGGGGGGGGGGGGGGGGTTAAAAATCTCATTTTCTATTCAGCGTGCCGCTCTATTCAGAGAGCAAACGGCTGCTCATTAGTCAGAACGTCCAGAGAACATCAAATCATTGCATATCAATTGGATTATGTTATCGTCCGAATTGAATTTTTTTTTGTTAAGAGTTTCCAAAAAAAAACTAAAGAGGGTGAGGGTTTGACCCAGGCAGCGTGGAGCGAGAACCAGATGGGATCTTGGTTTCTGTTTGGACCAATGACTGATGGCTTCTCTTAATTACTCTCCCTCTGAGCCGCAGACTATCTCTTCCTCTTTTGTCTCCGGGCTGACTGTTGACTTCTGAAGGTCTGTGTTTGCCCTTCAATCTGCCGCCTTTTCATTCAAGTTGAATTCAAAAAACATAAAAAGGAATCGAAAGAAGAAGCTGAGATGAGTGAAGACAACTCAACTTTACTCGTCACCATCAGATCCAGATATCTTCAAAAACATATATAAAAAAGTCTAAAACTATGTAGAAAAGAAAAGAAAAGATTGTGTCTGATAAATGTCACACAGTTACAATGTGGAGTTTTTTTTTTCTTTTTCTTTTGTCTCAAGTTTTAAAATTTTGAGATGAGAATCTGCAAAGTTCAAGAAAACTTTTTGATTCAGAATCAAAAATCCATTCAAATGATATGAAGATAATAAAATACAATCATTTAGACACAAGTTAAATATAATACATGTTTTATTTTTTATTCACTCACTTCTATGCAGATGCTCTTATCTGTTTTTGTAGTTTTACTTTAACTTGTTCTGACTTTTTTAATCTCTTCTTCATGTTCAGCCCTTTTATTTATTTTAATTAAATCAACAGCTCCTCCTGGTCTCAGTTTTGTTTTCAATGGTTCCTGTGTGTTCCAGTTTTTCATCCACCAATTTGTAAACTCATGCTTTCGAATGAACTATATACATTATCAATAATTAATAATCAATATTTTAAGTATGACCTGCTCTCATACATAATTTTTTGTCTTTCTATTTTTCTATATGGATTCTTGATACAAATTAATGTGAATTGAGACCTACTTTTGTGTAAAACTGTGTTTTATCTATTTGTATACTATAATACCTTAGGACAACGGATGTGAATTAGCAACCATGCTAACTCCGGCATATTTACATTGATGCTCAGGCTGACATGTTGATTAATATGCAATGTCTTAATCAAATGAATAAATAAATAAAATACATTATACAGTATGACAATTGGATTAGATTGTAAAGCTATTTGTACATTTTTGGGGAAGTTGTCTAGGGATCAATTTATTGACAGCTTCTCAAAGGGAAGAGATGAAGACATTTCACCTGTATTCATGAACCTGACTGGACTTCACACCTGGACAGAGCAGCCGAACTAACGATGTGAGAAAATGATGTGTGAAGTTTCAGTTGCACCATAAAAATTAGATTGTGCCTCATTGTCTGTGTCGTGGTTCAGGACTTCATCAGAGGACGGTATTACTTCACTGTTCCAGTTCTACAGAGGCATCATCAGGTACTGTACCAGCGTCGTCGAGAAGAGAAGATGCAGATTCTATTCACCAGCAGCTGCAACAAGGAAACAGAAAGAAAAAACCCCCAAGCAAACAGATTAATTCCTGTGGAAGGAGCCATACAGGATGTTCATCCATAAGGACTGAATGCATCTATGTTTATGTTGTTGTTCCATCTCCTACAATAGACTTCACATAAAGCATTTCATGTTACGTTCCATGGAGGAGCTGAGCTGCATAGAAGTGGTTTATATGGTTATGATATGATAACAGCCCGTATCAGAGAGGGGGAATGAGAAAACAGGAGCTGGATTTAAACCAGACTCTGGCAAACTGCCTGCAGTGAAATTAACTATTATATTTTTATCTTTTGGGTCAATTTGTTTCCCTGTTATTTGTTGCTGCTCCTGATATTTCTGCTGTGTTAATGTATTTATCTTTTTTTTTCTTTTTTATTAAACAGCAGCAGCATTTAATATTATTCCTCCAAACAGAACCAGAACCAGAACCAGAACCAGAACCGTCCAGTCCAACCTGCTGAGGATCAACTTTAATATTCAGTCAGAGTCGGGGCCCGATGGGACCGACAGAGTCTCTGGGGCTTCAGACCAGACAGAAGAGGAAGAGGAAGAGGAGGAGGAGGAGGAGGAAGAAGATGAGCATCAGTCAAGGAGTTGGGAGGTTTCCTCTGGATTTGGACCCGATGGCAGCAGCTGTGTCCCTGCAGACGGGTTAGACAGACTATTTCTTCCTCAACTGATCTTTTATAATGGTTTCTTTTTTTCTCTCTCATGGTGGTCAGAAAGTTGTATTGATCATCTGTTTTGTATAAATAAAGAGGTGAAGGAGAGAAGAGGAGGAGATGATGGAGGTGATTTTACAGCACTGGAGCTCGTGTTTTTGTGTTTTCTTTTCAAATTAAGAGCGTGGTGAATGTGAGCAGAGACAGGAAGCAGTAATCCAGTTTCAGGTGTAGCTGCAGTGATGTGATCCAGATCTCTGTGAGTTCATCACTCAGAGAAATCTAATAGAAACAGACCTGGTAAACCTCAGACCTGCTGCTGCAGTCTGGTCTGGTCTGGTCTACTGGACCCTGAAAGAAGCCTGTATTTATCACTGTGTCCTGCGTTATTTATCGCTGCTGGAGTTTGTGTTAATGATCCAGATGCAGGATGAGACCGGCGACCTTTGTGAAGTCATAAAGCAAATTGACTCAGTTTGAGTGGAGTAAAGTTTTTTGTCTGTTATTTACTGCGTTGCTGCTCATCGTTGTTGGTGCTGCTGCTGTCAGCTCCACCGAAAATAAATAAATAAATAAATAAAACCCCTCAGTGATTAGTCGTCTTAGTGTTCCTCTGTAATGAGCTGTTATATCGGACACTCTCCGATTTCTAATGAGCACAATGTGGTAACTGGGTCTTTTCCTGGAAAAAGCTGCTGCTGCTGCTGTTGTTGTTGTTGTCAGTGAAGATGAAACTAAATCAGAAACACTTTCCAACTCTGGTCTCTGAAGACGTTTCCTTTAAACCTCTGACACTTATATTCTACATTTAATATCATCTACCATAAAGCTTCAAGTGGAGTCTTTTGTTTCTTTTTTTCCTCTGCACTTAAAATCAATAACTGCAGCTCTGGTTTCAGCATTTATTGGTGTTAAAAGAGACTTAGTGTGTGTAACAGGGTTAAAACGTGGATCCAGCTACTTGATTTTTATCAGGGGGATTGTAAATGGTATATTGTTGTTATGATGTACTGGTAACCACAACAGAGTTTTTCTTTGGATTCTTCTTCTATTCGTATATGCAGCTAGAGGTCACTGGACTCGCACAGATTGTTGTAAAACAATTCCACCTCTTCAAGGCCCGCTTGTTTTGTTTCACCTCGGTCGCGATTGTTGCGTTCATATCCGACCAAACGAACCGATGTTTGACGTAAGACGCTCCATGTTTCGGAGCAACTGTTCCAAACGAACCAGGTGTGAATAGACAGACCGGTGTCTCTTTGGGACAGGCTTTTGTCTAATTTAGAACAAAATCTTCTGGTCAGAAGGTTCTGTTGTTCCTACTTAACCCTCCTGTTGTTCACCTGGGTCAAGGAAGGAAGGAAGGAAGGAAAGAAGGATGGAGGGAGGAAAGGAAGGAAGGCAGGAAGGACGATGGGAAAGATGGGAAGACAGAAGGAAGGGTAAAAGGAAGATGGAAGGTTAGCCCTCATGTTGTCCTTCTGGGTCTTCCATCCTTCCTTCTTTCCACAATCCTTTTTCCCTTACTTCTTCCCTCCTCTTGTGATCCAGTTGACCTGGTCGGTTCCCTCTCTCCATCTTTCTTTCCTTCCCTTTTCCCTTCTTTGTTTCCACAATCCTTTTTGCCTCCCTTCGTTCCTTCCGTTCGTCCTTACTTCTTCCTACGTTTTTGACCCAATCTGTTCCCTCCCTCCATCTAACTTTCCTTCCTTTTCCCCTTCCTTCTTTCCTCCCATTATTCTCTTTGTCCTTCCTTCCTTCCTTGACCCAGGAGAACAGCAGTAAACCTTTTCACATGTGACTGATAGGGATGTGCACGGTTACCCGGGTACTCGAGTACTCGAGTAGCAATCTGCTACTCGGTTATGAATTTATTACTCGGGTACCCGAGGATTTAAAAAAACGGCAGGTCAGAGCGCAGTCTAGTGTCGGATCAGACTACATTATCATGCCGTGGTCCGGCTTTTTGTAGTGTTAAACAGTTTCGGATCAAGCAACGTGATTTTCTGATGTGTAAAAGCGTTTTTGGATCGAGCCTCGGACTTTCAAACCTTTTACAAGAATCTGTGGTGGTTCCCTTCCGTTCCTTCTCGTCAGGTCTGGTAGAAAATATACTTTCACTTTACAAACCTTCCCTGTTATTTCCTGAAACGATGTGAGGCAGAGAGGACCGAAGGCACCAACATGTGTAGTGTGGACTAATAAATAAGCACCGCTAATGATTTTAAAAAAGAAAAGAAAAAAAAAAGTTTTCTCCTCCGTGGCATCCCTTTGTCCTTTCCTTCCTTAAAGATGCACATTTGCCTCATATGTGCATCTTAAACTCCAGTCTCTACTGTTATTATCCACCTGACATTGTGTGACGACAGTGTGTCAGTCAAACCGGACAGAGCGCATTTATGCACCGGCTGCGCTCTGTCCGTGAGACATGACGTCATTTTATTTTTATTAGAGTACTCGATTACCCGATTAGTACCAGCTTCGGTTACTCGATTAGTAAACTATTCGAAATGCCCATCCCTAGTGACTGAATCCTACACGTTACATTACATTCACCTTCAGTCACATGGTGCTCCATGACAACACTCTGTCCTCCTCCTCCTGTGACCGTCCACTCCCTCCGTCCATCACACCAGCTCGGCCTTGGCTGCTCTCGGCAGCTGCTCTCCCTCGGCCAGCTTGACTCTGTCATGTCGTCACGACGATCCTTGAGACAGACTCTCTTCTACCCGACCTCTGCTCCGTCCGTCTGACACCTGCAACATGAAAGCATCACATTTATAGATTCAGCACTTTTTCTGTACAAAGTACTTTGCTGTCACACAGTAAAAGGAACTGACTGAAACCTTCAGAGCCATAAAAACTTCAGATGGCAGAGTTAGAGCAGGGGGGCTGATGTAAATGACTCACTGTGTGTTTATGGACCTGATGCTGGAAACAGTGAAAGAAGTGAAGTGGTTGTGAGGTTTGATTTCTTCTAACAGATACGTCTCAGATATTATTGCTTATCGTAAATTCTCAAATAAAAGCCTCTCAAACAAACACTGGTCTCCTGTACTGAGCCGGGTTTGAGCAAACAATAGCCGGTCTCAATTATAAGACGGGTCTCTTTCTATGTTTATTCTGCAAGTTCTTCATTCATATTCAAATTTGTTTTCAACCTGAACCCGGTGCGTCCGGCCATGTTGTTCGGCCATCCTGTTGAGAACTGGACAGAGGCGGATCCTATACACAGTCTGTGGCTGGAGCACACTTTTATTTAGAAGTTTAATCTCTTTCCTTCTGTTCTGACTTTTAAACAGAAGTTGTTGACCTTCAGGGCTGTCGCTCGTCTCTTTTCCCACTCGACGGAGCTTCAGGAAACGCATCTGCGTTAGACATGTGGGTCTCCTCAAACCTCTCCTGCCCCCACTTTGCTGTCCTTCAAACTTCCTACTCCTCTTTCCTCTGTTTGTCCTCATCCTTTCAAAATGAAAACAAAAGAAGTGACTGACTCCGCTTTACTTGACTCCTCCCTCTCCTCTGCCTGGTTGCTGATGGTGGAGGAGGTGGAGGAGGACGGACAGGCCAACATGCTGCTCGTCGCCGCCCATTAGAGCGTCGCTCCATCTTGGTCCTGCAGATCAGTGGGTGGTGTAATGAAAACTCAGCTCTGCCTCAGTGTGACCACTATGGGGAGGGAGGGAGGGTGGGGGGTAATGAGCAGCCAATGAGACGGCAGCTCTGGTCACATCCTGTGTATGAAGCTGCTGATTCCATTATTATTACTGTTATTATTATTAGACCATGAAGGAGCGATCAATAACAACACTGATTCTAATGAAATGAAACATACATCAGTCAGTGGTAAAATGTCTTTTCGTGATGTTTCAGTTTGAAGACGTTATTGATGCAAAACATTGTCAGATTGACGAGTAATCAGACTCCAAAAAAAAAAAAATCAATCAAACCCTGGTTGCCAGTTTTGTCGAGTTTTCTTCACAGTCCGTCAGCGGTGGAGGAAGAAATCAAACCTGTCAAAATAAAACATGGGAAAATCACAGTGATGAAACCAGATGAAATGGAACTCAATCAAGAAGTGAAAAAGTAACAAGAAGTCAAGGTAAATTTTAATTAACTAGACTTATTACATTTTGCTGATATATGTCACATATATCAGCAATGAAATAAGTCTATTCTTCTTCTTATTCTAGCACATATAATATGTGCTAGAATAAAATAAAGTGTACAGTGCTGTACAGGTTAAAAAACGTTTCTATTAAAGCTCCATACAGTATAAGGTAAATGTTTGTGTTAAAGCTCCATACAGTATAAAGGTAGATGTCCATGTGTAGTGTGATTATAAAGCAGCTCTAGGTTCTATGTTAATACTGTGAAAGTATCAAAGCCTCAGTCCACAGAGAAATGCACACAGCCTGTATTCAGAAACTGAGCCTTAAAACCAGCCGTCAGGACTTCCTGTCACTTTGTGATGTCACAACAAAGCAGTCACACCGAGCCCCGCCCACTAGCTGCTAAAAACTAAAAACCAAGATAGACTTTTGTTCTTAAATGCACAAATATATCGCCGTTTTATGTCAACGTTCCAAAATAAAACACAGGAAAAGAGGAAAATATGGAGCTTTAACCTTTCAAATAATGGCGTAAAGGTGAGGTCGCAGCATCTATTACCTTCTCCCTTCAACCTGCAGCAGCTATAAAGTTACAGCTCAGACATGTAGAGCAGAAATGTGTGCAGAATATAATATAACCCCCAAAACAGACGAGATAATAGAGGTTACAAAAGGAGCTGTTGGTTTCTGTTGCTTTCCTATTTTAGGCGGTTGAACTGTTCGTACTTCAGCTGCCTCCAAATCCCAAACACAAAATAAGGGTCAGTCTGAGGTCTTCATATCTCAAAAACACCTCCTTTATGTTCTTTAATCACGCTGATACTACCACTTCTCCCACTGTTGCATTGAAAAAAAAACAGAGCCAAAAAAAAAGACATAATATAGTTATTTTTGTGCAGTCCCAGAGACACCAGTTGGTTACTAAACAGTGGATTTTCATGTTCTCTGTATCTGTGATTGGTGTTGACAGTGTTTTTTTACACAACACTGCACCTCCCAAATTAGTCTATTAGGATTTCTGTGGCTGGATGTTTCTAACAGTTTGGTCAGAAGTGGACACCACAGAGCTGTGTCAGCGCTGGTGCACGCTGCAGCTGCTCCCATTATCATTCTGCTTCAGGGGATAAATACTGTGGTCTGTTTGCATTGCTTTAAACCAATCACAGTCTTATTGGGAGGCTCGGAGTCCAGGATGAAGCAGCAGCAGCAGTAGTAGTAACCCTCTAAATTGATGTCTGGAGGAAACTTGATCCAACGAGGTGACTCGTTAGCTGCAGTGTGTTGGTTGGAGCTCAGAGGTTCTTGTTGTCTCCTGTGGTGAGCTTTTGAAAACAATCGCCCCTGTTTCCACTGAGGAAGTTCCTGGTAAAACTTAGAAGGTGGGAACTTTACTGGAATGTCCTCCATTGCAGAGTAGGACTCATAAAACCAACCAAACTCTTGAGGCGACACAATCATTGTGCAACAGTTCCAATTGATATTGAGCTGTTGTGCGACAGTTTTCCTTTATTTCACTTGTGGTTGTTGTTGTTTCTCCGGCTGTGTTGATGCTTTCAACTCATGCTCCTCTTCTGCAGGATTTTTAAAATGCCGCTTAATTTTTGTCTTCTTTTGGCGTCCCATCTTGCAATCACATCTCGTATACCAAATCAGGACCAAATGAACCTCAACCCCGACCAGGAGTCATTCGTGGCTGCTCCGAGTACCTAGCCCAAGGCAGGGACTAGTTTAGACCACATAAAAGTACCGGGTTAAGGTAGAAGAGGAGTCTAGACTGGGAGAACATTTGTTTCAACATAACATGAAGAGCTTCAGGTTTCATTACTGAAACTGGCCAAGTGGACATCCTCTTTCAAGGGTCCTGCAAGCTAATGCATCAGCTGTGCAAATTTAAGAGATTAAACCTGGTGCAGGAGTTTTAGGCCTGATCTTCTTATGGATCCGGTTTGTCAATGGAAAGCTAAAGGTACAAGACGTCGAGCTGTGTGACCAAGGAAATGGTGGAGATTGGACAGAGTGACGAGAGCTGGGAGGTTGGAGATGATGAGGCAGGAAAACGAGACAACTGGGACAAGAGGAAATCAACATAACCACAGAAGACCATAAACCAGGTTTCAACACTGCAGCAGGAACTATTCCTCCAATTCCGGAGCTTCAACCTTTAGAAGATTTGGCTGGAAGCCATCGTAAACCAGGAAGGCCCAACTGAACGGAAAAGATATTCTCTAAGTCGTTACTGGTGTGTAATGAAGTTGGACCATGAAGGATCGACTTGAAGGTTGCATTTTCTCAGAGATATGAGCCTTCAAATCGACAGCTGAACAGATGAGCTGGGAACAAACAAGACACAGTGGAGACGTTATCAAACCATCATATAAAAATGTTAAATCACTTAATTTTAGAGTTTTGTCCTTGAACATTATATTTCAGAAAAACAAACCTTGAGATATTTCCCATAAAACATATCCAGATGTTGGAGATCACAGCAGACTGTCCCGTTCAGACTGTCTTCACTGTGTCTCTGCAGTGTCCACACCTCTCCTCGCCTCCAGCCGCAGAAGTTGAATTTTTTCCCCAACAGCTCCTGTGGGGATGGAGCTGCAGCAGCAGTAAAAGCAGCGAGGCCATAAAACCCAAGAACGGACGTTTCTGTAATTCACTGGAACGTTACGATTCCCAGCTGAACGTGGAAGAGCTCTGTTTCTCTGCCGGAGCTCAGGTGTCTACACCGGCGTCTGATTTACTCACAATCATTTAGTCTGTTTGTCTTTAAATGTAAATCCACTAAAAGCACAACACTGAACACTCACACAAGAGACCAAACTCCCAGGACCAGAACAGCAACTTTACACTTTAAAGGGATAGTTCAAATTTTTGGCAAATTCACCACGCTATGAGATAATAACAGAACGTTATTTTAGAGGTAAATTTATGCAAAACCGCTGATGTGCGTTGCATTCAGGGACAGTTTTTCATCAAACAGTCTCTGTATTTCCCTGTAAAACAACTCTGTGTGGTAATGTTGTGTTATTATCTCATAGCATGGTGAATGTGCAAGTCACAACTTGTTCACCAGAGCGTTGTGGAGTTGTTGGATTGTGTATTTGATGAGTTTGATGAGGGAAACCAAGAAATCCCATGAGCCTCCGTAGCATAGCTCTGAGCAGCTCACGGCTCTGCTCCACCGTTCTAAAAATAGCTTGCACTGACAATTAAAGGTAACGGACCTACTGTTATGACTATAGGGATTATGGCAATGGGCCAAAATGTATTAAAGGGATAGTTCATATCCCTTTAATATGTCCATAACATCAACACCACAGTTAATTTACCAGCTGTGGCCACTAGAGGTCTCCAGAACAAACACTCTATCGGGTAAGGACCAATTTAATCCTTTAAAATGACTTTTTTCATTGTTACCGCCTTCCAAATGACGTCATCTGCATCAATTTCATTAATTCGCTAAATCACTCAATCTGTAAAACTTCAGGGCTGAACAGATTTGAATTGACTTTTTTGCTTTTCTCTGATTTTGTTCACTTTTTTCTCACTTGATTTTACTTTCATATCGAACACATACCTAACATTATTGAAATGTTTAAGAGTCCAAAATTCAACAAGGCTTAATGGGAAATACGTAATTGCTATTCAAGAGTGAGCTCTTTCATACAAAATTATATATAAAAAAAGGTGTGTTACATAAGATACAACACCTTCTAAGTCATACTTAAAGCAGAAGTAAGTGATATATTTGTGTTAATATAAGTCTTAAATAGTTATATCTTCCGACAGCAATCACTTACATAGAGTGTTTGGACCAAAACACGGGTCTGTCAGTCACTCTGCTCTGCTCTGAGCCGAGGAGAAAACATTTATCGTATCCTACAGTTTTTATCCAATGAGGAGAGAGAACGGCATGCAGGGCTGTGTGTGCAGCCAAGGAACGCCGTGAATGTGGCGACGTAGGGACGAGGACTGTTATGGTGCGTTCAAGGAAACTCGTATTTTTCCGACCGTGAAGTGGTACCAGTTTGATCTGGTACGAGTTCACCGGTCGGAAGTTACGAGTGGCTGTTATAGTGACTTTCACCGGTAAAACAGGTCGGAAAAACACGAGTGGGTTGCCTGGAACGCTACAAAGTCGTAAGTTGTGACTTGAAGCTGTAATTTACGATTTCAAAAGCCTGCCTGGAACGCAGCATTAGCGAAAACGACCGGACCACTTACTTCTTCTTTAAGGTTAAAGACAAACTCCATATAACCGAATAAATGTCAGGCAAACAAAAAATGAAAAGGAGAGAAAAGGAACATATACCTGAGTGTAGATCAAAAGAAAAGCATGAGGATGTTTCTCACCTCATGTGTGAGGTTCATTGAATTCAGCTCAGTATAGTGTCGCATCTCAACATAGGTGATGTCAGGAGACTTCACAGATCAAGGTCCTTCCTGTTCGACACAGAGAGAAACCATACAGTCTGTACAAAGAGCAGCGCTTGGCAGCAGGAATTCATTATATGGACTGGCATTGAATTGACATATTATACTTCCAGCATAAAACATTTATGTTAACTTATACAGTATAGGAAAAAGTATTTGGAATGGTAACTTTTTCATATTGGTGTGTGTCCAGCCCATATGCTTATATATCAGACACATTACATACAGTAAATGTACATCCACTCTAAATACGGTATATATTGATGTTATTATAAATAATGAGGCGAAACAGTCAGCTCAGATAATGATAAACTTTTTTAATAAACGCATGTTAGTTTAATGAACCCTAATAAACGGACTGATTCTTCATCATCAAGATATATAGTCTCAATGAAAATCCACCGTATGGATAATAAGAGACTTTAATATGTTCATAGGTATATTAAAAAAGACATTATTAATGCAGGTAATAAAGGTAAAATATGACATCACCCTAGAAAAAGGTGTGTATGATCTCCTCACTGCTTCCAATTTGCTGTTTATCATTATTCATCATTCAATGACAGGAAAAGTAGTACACGTTGCTGAGTCTGCTTAATAACGATGTACAATCGGAGTACAGCAACAGCTCTTAAAATCTGGCGCAGGTCCATTTCGAGTACTGAATGGGATAAATTGAGCCACTTCTGCGCTTATTGGTTTGTTTACAGTAGTACAGGAAGTTTACAACTCTTCTTCTGTAGTCCGGGAGCCGAGGGGCTGAACCTTGTTTCGTCTGATAAAGTTTTTTTCTTTGCTGTTTCTTGTAGCTGAGGGGTACCTCTTCAAAATCCAAGAGGGTGCCCGATGATATCCCTTGAGCATTTTTAAATATTAACCCCTTAATGCCCAAAGCGCCAAAATCCCCGTAAAAATGATGTAAGCCCCAATTTGGTGACAACAAATAGTCATGAGTGTACAATATTTGGCAGGGAGTATCATGAAACATAGGGGAAGGTAAAAAAATAAGATTCTGGGACGTGCTGCCATCCTATTTAAAAATATCACTGTCAATATCCCAAGAAAGACAAAAAAAATCACAAATTCCTGTCAAAAATGATATTTTCTACCACTTTATCTTTAACATCACTGCTTCATATGTATATAGAAAATTACCCAAGTTTGTATGCTTCAATTCGTGCCCAGGATGACCTTTCTATCTCAAAAATTGCACTTGCTATGGCCGAAAAACTGTCACTATACCTCAGATAAAACTAAACGGAATGTTCGGTCTGATGGTCATTCCAAGGGCTACTTTCCAACAGTTAATGGAGAAATCTGAATGTTGAAAGGTCAACAGAGATGGCCGGTATGTATTAGGTTTTTATTTTGATTCTGATTAATTTTATTATCATCATTATTATTGTTGTTATTATTATATTCATGTATTTATTTTTATTTGATTCTGCAAAGACAATCAAAATAACTCTCTTTTCCTCAGGCATCTCCGTGGTGTTTATTACCAACTTTTAGGCAAAGGAAAGGCTCAAACATACCATAAAACTGGGTCCTTTTATCCTGCTCAGGTGATTGCCAGCACTTGAGCTTGTTGTCATCAACACCAATAATGCTCTTGAGCACCCCACATGGAAACATGAACAGAACATTGTGCATGGCAAACCATGCACTTCACAGCTGCACTTCATGGAGTTGCATGGGCTTTTGCTCTTGCAGCCACACCTGATCATCTCCAGAATGTAGTCTGGTACAAGTTTGGTGTCTTCTAGTAGATGAACTGGGAGCAGTGAAGGTTTACACCAAGGTTCACTGACAGTGTCACCTTTGTGTCAACTATTGCTCTTTTCTTGCGGGGAGATTCCATGATTAGTCGTGCGTCCTGCCTGATGGTAATGGTGAAGGAGTACGTCTGTGTCATCAGAAACCACTGAATTTGTTGGGCTGCTATAGCCACTGCCTTCATCTCTGCCTGTTATGGCATAAAGGAGAGCATGGACATGCCGGGGGAAATAGAATGGGAAAGGACTCCAAACTTAGCTGCTCTACCACCAACAAAACAATTGTTCATTGAAAATGTTAAGAGGGCCCACTTTCAGGCAATGTTGTGGCTAAACCTCAGTGTAAACCTTCACTGCTCCCAGTCCATCTACCACAAGACACCAAACTTGTACCAGACTACATTCTGGAGATGATCAGGTGTGGCTGCAAGAGCAAATGCCCATGCAACTAAAGTGCAGCTGTAAAGTGCATGGTTTGCCATTCACAATGTTCTGTTCATGTTTCCATGTGGGGTGCTCAAGAGCGTTATTGGTGTTGATGACAACAAGCTCAAGTGCTGGCAATCACTAGCCTTGTAAACCAGCCTCCCCCGGAAATGCAATTCATTTCATTTCAGAGGGGGAGTCTGGCCTCATCTCCATTGTAACCGTTTCGCCGAAACCCTGACGAGGTAATCAGCGTCGCCGCTGTGATTGACACAGCACGTTGGCCAATCATCACATCAACATTTTTTACATTGGGCCTTGTGTTCCCACAGCCCTGCGTTCCCACATTCAATGATTTATTTTCTAAATTAGGCCCTATGTTCCCACATTTCCGTTTTCTTAAATTTGAAACTGATTTCATTCCCTCACCCTTTTATGTTTTCATTTAGGCTAAAATGTCCAGGTGTGCCTGACCTCAGTAGTCACAACAATAATGATCAGGCACACTAATTTGTCCAATAATAAAAGACAGGAATTAGCTGAAGTTCAGGGAGTACTGGAGCTCTGCATAAAGCCATTGTAGATTGTAAGTGGGTGTCAGGTAGGCCTAGCTTTCTTGTACACCTGTCTGAAATGTAAGAGATATTGGAGCTTGGTTGGGAGGTGGGCTCGTGGTGGATGCTGGAAAATTTCCCTTATTTTAAAATCCAAAACTTGACCACACTGCCTTGTAATCCACTGTCTTGTTTTGCACCTGTTGTCTAAACTACACTCAACTGTCCCACCAACTCAAATTTATATATGCTTAGGCCTACATGTTATAGCTATAATAAAAAAACTTACTTCATATTTAATAAATTTTGCACACCACACGTATTACTCTCTGACAGTAGCACTGGATACTTATATAAGTAACACAGTGAATAATATATTATCAGCCTATCATAATTATTAGATTAGATTTTAGATTTTATTGTCCTTTACAAGGATAACTGTTTCCACCTCCGTACATAGGCTGGCTATACCATTTTGCAGTGGCGTGCACAGACATTTTGAAGGGCAGGGGCGATTGGGGAAAAAAGGGCACATAGCGCATCCTTGCCACTGAAGGGGCACTTTAGCACGCGTGTTGGCTCCTAGAGGGCACTTTAGCACATATTTTTTGCTGCCATGAGGGCACTTAAGCACACGTTTTGGCTTCTAGAGGGCACTTTAGCACACATTTTTTGCTGCCATGAGTGCACTTTAGCACACGTTTTGGCTCCTAGAGGGCACTTTAGCACACATTTTTTGCTGCCATGAGGGCACTTTAGCACACGTTTTGGCTCCTAGAGGGCACTTTAGCACACATTTTTTGCTGCCATGAGGGCACTTTAGCACACGTTTTGGCTCCTAGAGGGCACTTTAGCACGCGTGTTGGCTCCTAGAGGGCACTTTAGCGCACATTTTCTGCTGCCATGAGGGCACTTTAGCGCACGTTTTGGCTTCTAGGGGGCACTTAAGCACGCGTTTCGGCTCCTAGAGGGCACTTTAGCACATATTTTTTGCTGCCATGAGGGCACTTAAGCACACGTTTTGGCTCCTAGAGGGCACTTTAGCACACATTTTTTGCTGCCATGAGGGCACTTTAGCACGGGTTTTGGCTCCTAGAGAGCGCTTTAGCACACATTTTTTGCTGCCATGAGGGCAC
The DNA here is from genome assembly GCA_030347415.2 of Decapterus maruadsi. NCBI lineage: Eukaryota > Metazoa > Chordata > Actinopteri > Carangiformes > Carangidae > Decapterus > Decapterus maruadsi. The sequence goes on from CM064903.1 coordinate 9,574,724, forward strand.
TTTAGCACACGTTTTGGCTTCTAGAGGGCACTTTAATGCGTGTTTTGGCTTCCAGGTGCAGAGAGAGTATTCTAAGGGGACTAAAATGAGCCATTGTACATTATTCTACAACTTGAAATAAGTATATTATGAGCAATCCTGCAGACACTGTTTTCCTTTAGTTCGGTACAAGCTATGTGCTCACTTGCAACTATTGTTGCCACTCACAGAATCAAGCTCATGAGCAAAAAAATATTTATCCCAGGTACAATTTTTGGTGGGAGGGTTACTCTAGAGGCTGGAATGATTAAAGCAGATATCAGTGGAATGTTTTTGTTGATAAAAGTCCTAAATAGTCGCATTTTCCGTCATCAATCACTTACATGGAGTGTTTCAGCCGAAACACAAGTCTCTCTGTCACTCTGCTCTGCTGTAAACCCAGGAGAAAACTTTCCTTGTGGGATACAAGTGTTATCCAATGAGGAGAGAGAACGGCATGAAGGGCTGTGTGTGCAGCCAAGGGATGTGGTGATGTAGGGACGAGGACCTGACGAGGGCGGGGGCTGCTAACTCATGGTGCGTTCAAGGAAACTCGTACTTTGTGTTTTTCCGACCTGTGAACCTGTGATCTGGTACGAGTTCACGGGTTGGAAGTTAGGAGAGGCCGTTATAGTGACTTTCACAGGCAACAGGACGGTAAAAACACGAGTTACGGGTTACCTGGAACGCTACAAAGTCGTAGTCGTGACTTGAAGCTGTAACTTACAGTTTCAAAAGCCTGCCTGGAACGCAATATTAGTCAAAACGACTGTATCGCTGATATCTGCTTTAAATAGGCTAATAATTAATATGTTTTGGGGGAAAATTATAAGAAATTTATGAAAATAACCTCTTTCCAGGAGGATTTGCATCCGCCATGTCTTCTGCCGGAAGGAGCAGGAAGCGGATGATGTCATGTGATAGGAAGCACTTAGAAAGCCTATAGCCTATAAATCAAAACCTTTGTCTAAGTTACATATAAGTGGAAAAAGTTGCATTAGTACCTTTGATATTTTTAATTGTGAGTAGAAAATGACAGTGATACACTTCGGCAACAATTGTTGCCAGTGGGACAATGGAAAGTAGCCCTTGGAATGACCATCAGACCGAACATTCCGTTTAGTTTTATCTGAGGTATAGTGACAGTTTTTCGGCCATAGCAAGTGCAATTTTTGAGATAGAAAGGTCATCCTGGGCACAAATTGAAGCCTACAAACTTGGGTAGTTTTCTATATACATGGGAAGCAGTGATGTTAAAGACAAAGTGGTAGAAAATATCATTTTTGACAGGAATTTGTGAAACAGGCAGTCATTTTTTTGTCTTTCTGGGGATATTGACAGTGATATTTTTAAATAGGATGGCAGCACGTCCCAGAATCTTATTTTTTTACCTTCCCCTATGTTTCATGATACTCCTTGCCAAATATCATACACTCATGCCTATTTGTAGTCACTAAATTGGGGCTTACATCATTTTTACGGGGATTTTGGCACTTTGGGCATTAAAGGGTTAATATTTTAAAATGCTCAAGGGATATCACCGGGCACCCTCTTGGATTTTGAAGAGGTACCACTCAGCTACAAGAAACAGCAAAGAAAAAAACTTTATCAGATGAAACAAGGTTAAGCAAAAAATCAGGCTTTGGCTCCCGGACTACTGCTGTTGTTTTAGATAAATTAGACAGCTGCAAAATGCTGTTATTCTGAATAAAGCATGGTGCATGTGTACGCACTTCATCAATCTGATTAAGAAATTTTGCACATGTACTGTAAACATAGCTTGTGCCACACCCCTGCCTAACTTCCTGTTTTGTTTTTTTTATGCTCTGAGAGTCTTTAAGCTAATGTTTACACCTGAGCTCATTTATCCAGAACTACGCCTGTTCAGACCTCAGTCACACCGAATAGACGTCCTTTTATTTCCACATTTCTTCCTTAGATTGTGAATAATGAGAGAGAAGGAGGGAAAGTGGGACTTGTGAGTGTGTAAAGCTGAGGGGAGTGGGGGAGTGTATTATAGTGTTTATCTGCTGCTGTTTGTGTTTGTCTGTTCATTTTTTTAAATGAATCCAGTTTAGACGAGTGAGCGTGGCACATTGTTGAAACTCATTTCCTGCAACTGTAATTTTTCCTAGGTGCTGTATTTACCAGCAGATAAGAAAACAACCTTTACTGCTCATGTGCATGTGTGTGTGTGTGTGTGTGCATATCTAAACTCAGTCTGCCTCCTGCTCCCTTCTCTCTCTGGCAGCAGCAGCAGACGACAGCTCTCTCTTTTTCAGCTCCTCCATAAATCTTCAGGTATGACGACGGAGCTCAATTAGCGACGGCAACGACGACGTCTCAAAATGTCATCCTCTATTGTTGCTGCCAGATAATTATTGTTAAATGCCTTTTTTTATTGTTGCTTGTGTGTGCAGGAGCCAATTCTCATTTAGCACTCAAAGGCTAAAAACTGGAGTTGGTGTCATTTAAAAAAGAAAAAAAGAGAAAGAAGGGCTGAAGTAATTAGGAATCCACCAAGTGCTCACCAGGAAATACACAGAGCAGTTTGTAAAGAGCTGGTTGGGAGGGGTCACATGAGGGAAACCACAAGGAGCCCTAAAATTGACACAAATTAGACCACAGACCCCCATTGGACCAAATCTTGTAAACACCAGAAATAAATGCGTAAATAAATGTTACTTTTTTATACATTCATAATAGGCCTATTTCCAAAGATTCACGCCATTGGCCCTAATTTAAGAGACATTTCTGGAAAAAAAAAAAAGGGGGGGGGGTACAATTTCTCCAAAAACATTTTAACATTTCTAGGAAGAAGTGGGAAAAATTCTCAAAAAAAAGTAAAAAATTAAAAAGTAAAAATTTTATTGGAAAAAAAGTGTAAAGTGTAAAGTAAAAAATAAAAACAAGTAAAAAAAAAAATATAGAAAAAAGTGGTAAAATTTCAATAAAAAGTTGGGGACCCCCTTCAACCCTCTCAAGGACCCCACGTTGAGAACCACTGTACTAGAGAATATAAATAAACTACATGGTGCTACTGTACCAGTTTGCTCCAGTGAACCAACATGAATGGATCGTCTCTCTGTGAAGCTGAAGTGTCCTCAGAGCTGCAGCAGAGACTGATCATCTCTGCTACCATTGATTTCTGTCTTTTTATGTCCTAAAATCTAAAATAAAATAAAAGAAGGTTATTATGGACGGTCCTCTTTCAGCTCTGCTTTGGTCTCCACCCGCTCATTAAAACGTCTGTTTTCAATCGAGATTTATTAACGGTCCATAAAATCAATAAGAAACAGCATCAGAGGCGGTAAAACGTAGATAAATCCTCATGTTGAAGAGCTGCAGGGACCTGCCCCCCACCCACCCCCCGCCCCCGGACGACGTGAACACACCAACAGTATAAAGACACAGATTTTTAGGGAATTTAGATGAATATAGATGTGCGACACCTTCTGTTGCTCGCAGGCTCGTCCATTTGTCTCCATTAGAGTCTGCGGAGGGAATTAAGCCGTGCATCTGTTGCAGGTCATGTCTGGATCTGTCATCGACTCGCAGCGTCGAGCTACGCAGGTTCATTAACAACAAAACTACAAGGACAGCAAAACGCAGCTCACACACACACACACACACACACACAACTTTCAGCTCATTTCATTAACAAACAAAAACAACAATCAGAGCAAATGCACAGGAAAACCACCATTAACAGATGGACACATGGACACTAGTCTGTGTTGTTAAATATGAGCTCAGCTTTTGTCCCCAGTTTGTTGAAAAACATCAAAGAATTCAGTTTCCAGTTTGTTTTAAAGTTTGTTTCGGCCAAATGATCCTCAGATCCTCTTGAATTATGAACCTCAACATTCAGAAAACTGTGACAACAACATTTATCACACAGAGCTGCTCAGACACCAGCGGGTCAGACTGAGGTAATAAAGGTTCTTTCACATCAGAAATAAATAACAAATCATGAAATGAACAAAAAAAACAAAACTTACAAGAGCAAGACAAAACAAACAGACCGGAATCACCTGATAGTTTCATTTCCATCGTCATAAATCAACTAAAACTGTCCCACTGTTCATAAATCACCTCCACAACATCTTCTCAGGCCACGTTTAAACATCGCTGGGGTGTTTTGGTTCTAAAATAACATCATTATATCACCAGGTCGTTTAAAAAAAACAACAAACATTTACACAAATCTGCATAAATGCGTCGTTAACATGCCAAACCAATGGGCAGCGGTGTAATGAGAGGCATAAAGCCATGCTAGCCAATCAAAATCCTGCAAAAAACACAACAACAATGAATGACACAAGTTACTTCCTGTTCCTTCCGACACGGCAAGAAGTAAAAACAGGCGAACACATGACACTGATGCATCTTCTGTGACGTTCTGAAGCTTACGACTCAGTTTTCTACGGGGCCTCAAATGCAGCAGGTCCCATGAGCTGTGACCTTAGAACTAAACATTTCTAACCGTCTAAAATATATAGCATAATAATATATACAGTATTAGTTAATTAGTTGAAGTGTGGTTCTACTGATTTGTCTCCAAGGAGACTCAGTGGTGATGGTCTGGTGAAGTTTCACCTGTTTCTAACTGTTTTCTCAGAAGTTGCAGAACTTTTGTTCCACAGCAGAAAAACTAGAGGACGTTGCCCATAAATGCATGCGTATAAATAAAGGTTGTTTTTCTTCACAATATGACGACAATAACAGATACAAAAGCATCCGTCCATACAGAGAACAACACACACACACATTCCAAACACGAACCAACCACATAAAATGAAAAAGATCAATTAAATAACGAAAAACAACTTCACAAAACAAGACCTACAGATAAAATATGTCCTATATACATTAACGGTGCAGCCGTGATAATAGAACGGATCAATTCCGGCACAAACAGAAAATAAATGAATACACAGTAATAGATAAAAAGAAAAGAGTAACACAAAAAGAGAACTATACTGTAGGACATCATGTCCCTGATCCAGGCTGAGTGGTAAATAGAGTTTATATACTGTATGTCTTTATGCTCCAACCTTAACAAGCCCCAGTACTTCATCACATATATGTTTTGGTATTTCTGTATCACCATCGCCACGGTGACTTCTCTCCCTCCGACTGTGACAGTGTTTGAATGTTTGGTTTTTCTGAGGCCGATTCACGCAGCCGTCGCTTCCCGATCGATTACGGCTCATCTCGGAGCTCGTTCAATACTTTTGTCATCAATAAGCTTCCGTATGGATTTGTCAGATAGCTGTGGATGGATAGAGAGGGAGACGGGGTAGAGTGGGATGGGGTGGGGGGATGCTATGAACTCTGGGAAACGTGTCTCTTTGCTCGGCGGCGGCTGTCAGAGCGGAGAGAGCGCCGAGAGAGTCGTTCTGCTTCAGCGACGGGAAAATGCCACCGAGCTGCTCGGCTTCCCCTCTCATAAATACTCTCAAGGACCGCGGCTTTACAACAAGTCAATAGCTGCTGTTAGCAACACACACACAGTTGCAGGGACACACACACACACACACATATACGAGGAGCGGTGAGCTGGTACACACAAATAAAAAACACACATCAGCAGAATACGCAGATGCATGCTGTCAAAATATAAATCAACAATCACAGCACTACATAAACACAAGTGCCAGGCCAGCAGAAAGGGCTGCTGGGATAAATATGGAGGCCGGGGGCTGACGGAGCGGAGTGGGGGGGTAAATCTGCCTGCAGAGGAAAGAAGGATGGAGGGAAGACGACAACACTAATCTTTATTTAAAAGAAGCATGGTCACAGTTTCAGAGAGAGAAACTCCTCTGTCCCGACTGCCTTTAAACGTCTCATAGAGATGATGTCGACCCCGTTCACATCTGGACCTGGCTACACATCTGTCTCAGGGGATCGGATCAGTGTTCAGCTCTGGGGTCAAGGGTGAAGGTGCTGAAGATGCACATCAGACCACATGAGTCTGGACCATATGAGTCCACGTAGGTCTGAAGGACTGTCTCTTCTTCTCACTTTGTTGCTTTGGAAACAGACGAGCAGGTCAGCCGTTGGATGCTGAATAGAAACTTAGATGTTACACATCAGGTGGACCAGTCTTGGAAGAGCGTGGTCTCTGTGGGGTCGAACCTGGGCGGTTCCCGACGAGAGAAGCTTCTCAAACGCAAAAAAACCCTTCTTCTTCTTCTTCTTCCTCCCATGGGTCATTATACTGACGGCAGCCGCAGCAGATCATCATCAGTCCTGCAGCAGACGAGACGTGCGTCCGTGGAGGAACCAAACTGCTGCCAGTTCGATTCCCACAGCCCGGCCCGATCGCCTCAGCCTCCACGCTCATTTTTATTTACAGCTCCGCCTCGTCCCACCGATGTGGAGCTGCTGGTGGGGGAGGATGGATGGATGGATGGATGGAGACAAAGGGGTGAAGCAAACCGCTGGCTGCCTCTGGATGGTGGGCAGCTGTTATTTTTAGCCAAAGCAGCCATAATTACCCGGGCAACGACTAACAAAATTGTTCAGGCTCGGCTGGGCAATTAGGACGGGCGGAGCAGCTAATGGAGAGAGAATTACACAGACCTCTCCCCCATTAGCCCCCATTTACAGCAGGAAATTCACTGGGAGTGTATGGACCGGCCGTGACTTCCAAACCAGATTATACAGCTCTGAAACCACTCTCCTTTATCCCTCCATCTCTTCATCCACACCCCCTCCCCATGCCTCTCCTCTGGACACTATAGAAATCCATCCATCCCATATTTAGAGGAAATGTAAAGGAAGCAGCAATTAAACCTGTTTGAAGCCAGGAAATGAATTCTTCCTGTTGCAATCTGCAGAAGCTGAGACAGTTTTCTAGTTTTCTGCCGCAGCGCTGGCGAAGTGGCATTTCCCTTGTTGCTCTAATATCTGTGCAACTCATTACACACTCTCACGGTGGAGGGAGAGGAACAGCGTTGTCACACCGAGCTCTGGTCATTTTAATTGGTGGAGGTAAAGAAATACAACCTGCAAAACACTGGAGCCTGTTTGAGATGGGACTTGTACTCAGTGTGTGGTGTTTAAGTGCATCGTGTGTGTGTGTAGGTTTCTGCAGTGGAGTGTGGAGGAGCTGGAGCTGAGGAGCCGTCACTGCTTTTACTTCTGTTCATTTAGAGAAAATGTCTGGAGCAATTCTTTTTTGTTTGTTTGTTAAAACCTTCCTGTTGTGCTTCACTTCCTCCATCCTTCCTTCTTTCCTTCCTTTCTCCCTTTCTTCTTTCCACAATCCTTTTTTCCTTCCTTCTTCCTTCCTCTTTTGATCCAGCTGGGTCTGTTACCTCCCTCCATCTAACTTTCCTTCCATTGTCCCTTCCTTCTTTCCTTCAATCGTTCCCTTTGTCCTTCCTTCCTTCCCTTTATCCTTCCTGCCTTCTTCCCCTTTGTCCTTCCTTCCTAACTTCCTTTCGTCCTTCCTTCCTTGACCCAGGAGGACAGCAGGAGGGTTAAATCAGTGACGATAGCGAGTCGACCACGTCGGATCAACTAAGCCTGAATCAACACTCGACTTGTTTACAGTAAATGCACTGCGGTTTTTAAACATCTTAAAACTCATTTTATATGACGCGTATTCTTAACTTCCTGATCTTGTTTAATTATTCTAACATTTTATCTGCCCTGCAAGAGCACTTCTATTGTTTTATTTATTTACTCTGGGACTCATCAGGACTGAAATTCAGGGCCAACATATAGAGAGCAAAAAAACGTCCATGTTCATGTTCGGTCGTCACAAAGAACCCGTGCAGACACATGGAGAACATGCAAAGTCCACAGACGCAAAAGAAGAAGAAGCTTGTTGCTGCGGCAACATGAACATGCAGCATAAATTTAGTAAAGTAAAGAACAAACACCTCAGAGATTAACTGAGGTACAGAGTTTAAAATATACATTTTAAAATGTTAATATGAACCTGTGGGTGTGCGTTGTATTGTTGTGGACAGCACTGTATGTAAAAGTGTGAGTGTGTGTGTGTGTGTGTGTGTGTGTGTGTGTGTGTGTGTGTGTGTGTGTGTGTGTGTGTGTGTGTGTGTGTGTGTGTGTGTGTGTGTGTGTGTGTGTGTGTGTGGTCCTCACTCTGATGCCTCTACAGGAATGTGTGTGTGTGTGTTGCAGGAGAGCGGCCTGTAGCTTCAGGCTGATACCTGTGGATCTACAGAGCTGCTGCATTAATTATGACAAACTGCACAAGATTAAAAATGGAGGTGAGGTGAGTAAGAAGCTGCTTCTCCACAGGTGGAGATTATGAATATGAAACACAGGCAAGTGTAATCAGCTGACACACACACAAACGCACACTACTCATACTGTACACACACACACACTTCTCCTTGTTCTCTTGGTCGGAGGAAATCGCAGCATCTGGAGCCGAGGCTTCACGAAAATATCAAAGGCACAAAAGAAAAGTATTAACAAGGCAAAAGTTCTTGATCCCTTTTTGTACGATGAAAAAAAGAAAAAGGAAAAGGAAAAGCAAAGCAGCAGAGGAGATTTCCATTCCAACATTAATTCCAGCACTAGTGAATTTCCAATGTCGGCAGCCATTAAGGCCTGTCAAATCAAATGTGACACCGGGGGAACGAGAGAGAAATATTCAAATCATCTTTCAAATCTTTTTCCAGAGCTGCCTCTCTGAGCGCCGCCGCTCCAGCCACTGACAGCTCTGACAATTAATTTATGTCTTACAGATTATTCCATAAACCACTGCTCGACCCCTGAGGAAGTGCACACCAGCACACACACACATGCACACACGCATACAGCTAGAAAACAACAGATGTGCATGCACGCCATGTTCCTGCCGGCCCCGCCCTCACCGCCACCGCCAGGTATGTTTTGCGGGAACATGTGACGTGTCGATCATCAGGAGAACAACAGCTGCTGCTGGAGGAGCGAGGAGAGGAAGAAACACTACGATGGTTAAAATCTGAGGCGACTCAATGTCTGATTGAGAAGAATATTTCAAAGGCTTTAAGGTTTGTAAACAAGTGCAGCGTAAAGGGGGCGTGGCCTAATAGAGCCCACCTGTATCTATGAGCTCATAGCACGACCTGCAGATGTTGAAGATAATGTTGTGCTGCAGATCCTGTGGGTGAATTTTAATATACATTTATCATATTTATCATTGTGTTTAAAAGGATAGTTCAACATTTTGGCTGATTTGCCCATTGCCCTAATCCCTATACTCATCAGTATGGTTCGTTACCTTTAATTGTCGGTGCAAGCTATTTATAGAACGGCGGAGCAGAGCCATAAGCTGCTCAGAGCTACGCTACAGAGGCTCATGGAATTTCTTGGTTTCTCTTATCAAGCTCATCAAATACACAATCCAACAACTCCACAACGCTCTGGTGGACAAGTTGTGACCTGTACATTCACCACGCTATGAGATGACATGTTACAGTCTCTGATTTTTTTTTCAGTGTCAAACTAGCTGCATTTCCATTACCCCCAAAAATTTGCCAAACCTAAATATTGCGACAAAAAAAAAACCTGGTAATGGAAACACCAACATTGCAAAAGATAATGCTAAAACATTTTTACGCTCTCATGAGGTGGTTTTTTCAGATGTGTCGGTATTGCAAAAGTGTAATGGAATCACTTTTTTTTGCATTTACATGTCACCGGCGTGACTGGACTTCACGTAGGGGTCACGTGACCTGTATTCATCTTTATTCTTTACTGTGAATCGTTGATCATCAGTGAGTCATGGTTTCAACTGATTTGATCAGGAGCTTCTTCTTTTTCAGGTGGCGTCTGGATTCAGCACTTTATTTTTTTTTATTTGTTAAGAAATTCCACATATGTGAAAATCTGAAAGAAAAATTCTCCTGTTGGGAACAATTTTCCTCTAAAGTGAAGTGACTTGAAGTGACTCAAAACTGACGTCTTGATGGAGTTATTTGTGTGTGTTGGCTTTGTTGCCCGCTCTGTGGTAAAACGCAGTAATCTCTGTGTATTTCGAAAAGCTCACAACAGAAATCGGTCGCTCCCTGGTGCTGTTGGATTTCTGGAAACTGCACAACTTGAAAATGACAAAGTTGTGTTGACAGTCAACCATGACAAGTCTAACACTTCATGTTGTTGTAGTAAAATTTCACTGTGGAGCTTTTTTTCCAGTTCCTAAACGACTCAAACCCCTGACAGCTCATCGTCGACCTTCTCCTGTGATGGGAGTTCATTTTCGGATTTGTTTTATTAACCGGTGCCAGATTAGTCCTCGGTGGGACGGCTGCAGGGGTGTGGGGGTGAGGGTGGGGGTTGGTTGGGTGGGTGTGTGGGGACGTGAGAGCCTTCCCTCCGACCTGCCGAGGTGCAAGCAATTAAGAAGCAGGAAGACGGAGTCTGTCAAGAGCGCCAACGCAAAAGCTCAAGACACCTAACCCACTTAGACGCTTTCAGCTCTTTAATAAAGAAACTTCTGTAAACTGTCAAAATGATAATAGCCCGGGCCACCGCTGGTAATTGCAATTAGAGGAGGTAAAGTAGGATAGTGCTGCACACACACACACGCATCCCCCTGAAAAACTGTAACCTATTTTTTTTTTCTACCCCTGACATCACTCAGTGGAAAACATGGCTTCATGTAAAAACAATGGTGGAGATGTTCAATCGTGCAATCCTCCTCCACATGTTTGACTTTAGTTCAGTAAAAGAAAATAATTATCATGAACATCACCAGTGTAAAATACAAAATAAGAGTCTAAAAACTGTCCAACACAAAACAAAGGATGAGGACAAAAGAAACTGAAGTCAGAAAAAAAGAAAAAAAGCAAAGAAACATGAATAATCAAAGAAAAGGAGGACACTTGGAAATTAACAGAAATATTAATATTAATATCTAAATATTTAATAATAACTTAAATCAATATTAATGTTTCTTGGGGAAGCGCCATAAAGAAATGAGAGGATAACCTAAATACAAAGGAGAGGTCGATGCTCTTCTGTTTTTTGTTTTGTGTCTGAAATCATACATTTAAAAAGTAAATATAATATATCTTGAAGAAACTTATTTTATTCTAATTTTCATGATTTTTTTGTCTCTCTCATGACAGAGGACCCTTTGATTTTAGTTGTCTTGACCCCAAGTTCAGAAGCTATGTGTTACAGGTTGCTAACCTCTGCAGGAGACTCAGAAGTTGAAGATATTTGAGATTCCAATTTCAACTTTTGTTTTGGTTTTTATTTCTACATTCTTTTCATCACGGTAACCAGCTAGCTGTAGCATCCAGTCTGCACGTTATCCTCTTATTTTTATAAAACATGAAGCTCTTGGTAATCAACTGTCATCTTTAAACCAGACTCTAGTGCAGACCTCGACATGACTGATTCACTTTCCTTTTAAAAAATAAAAGCACATCTCATCTCATGCCCCGTATTTAATGAGCTATGGGGCTTTTAATTTGACATCATTGACTTCCTGCTTCATTTCCATCTCTCCGAGCGCCTCGGCGATCTGAGCGAATCCTCTCGGTTCGCATTAACGAGTGCATTTGACTTCCCACGTGTTAATGGAGCGGCAGTCACATACTCATACGTCCATATTCATACGGAGTCTTATCTGATGGATGACAGCCATCAACCGCCTCCATCACCGAGGAGATAAACCGAGACGAGGCGGAGGAGGAAGGGACCTACGTGTTTGATGTCTTATCTGCAGCTCAGGCGACTCAGTATATTCTGAATGGGTATTGATCGGCAGATCGTTGACGGTATTTCCAGGTGTGATCTGTCATTCCTTCATCTTTGACTAATTGATTTTAAATCAGATTTTGTCTTTTTGAAGCTCAATCTTTAAATCGACATGTGGCACCAACACAAACAAACACAAACACACACACAGGGTTTGATGAACAGTAAACATCTAAAGAAACAGCAAATCATCCGAACATACCAGCGAAGTGACCGACCGACGTGGCCTCGAGGTTTGTTTCGCTTTGTTGTATGTTTTTTTTGGTGTTTCATGAATTCAATGAGGCTTTCATTGCCTGATTCGATATGCGGCATAAAAGGCCACAAAGACAATAAATGAAGACTGAGCTGGATTTGCATCTCTTCTCTTCCTGCGGGGCTAAATTTAAAGGATCAGTGAATCAAATCATTAAAAGAAAAACCCCTGTCTGCCAAGCGTGAAGGAAGGAGTTAATTACTGCGAGTTAGTGGTTTTGGGGGAAGTTTCAGTTTCCTATAGACGCTGGAACTGGAGCTCCTCTTCCGCACTGAAGGATCCATGGCTTGTTTGTGCATGGATTAACAGCAAAGGGAAGGCAAATCAAATAAAATTAAGTATTAATATGCAATATGCATAATTGACAAGCCATCGCTTGGAGTGCTGTTCAAAAACTTGCAACAAGGTAATAAAGTAAACAAGCGGAGGGATGAAACCAGACTCTCATCAGCCTGAGCGAGGAGGAAACAACAGGTCTGATGTACAGAGCAGCTCTATATGCTTTTATTTTGAACAAATTCATTATCTCTAATTGTGGTTTTCAGCAGAGACCTGTCAGCGCTTATGAATATGTAAAAGCTGCAGGGGAGAGCTGTACCTGTTGACAGAGGCTCTGTCAATTTTTTGGGCTCCTGAATCTTTTGTTTTATCACCGGAGTGCATGAATAAAACTGAAGCCGAGCGTTCAGGTGGGTTTAACACATCAGGGTCAAGTGTTTCTCTGATTATTTATTTATTTTGGTTTGTTTTTCAGAGCTCCCACCTGCCAAATGCTAACGGGCGTTTTCACAGCTTTACCGGTCGACTTGATAAGTGGACTTGGACAATGAGCCTTGGTCGTCTGCCACAGCACCTGAACTCAGTGTGGAAAATGAAAAATGAAAACCTGGGATTACTTTTTCACGATGCAAAAGCGGTTGAAGGTCGCAGCAGCTCTTCCTGAATTTCTAAAACTCTGAAGGATCTCCACATTTGCTTTTAGATGTTTTATCATAGAAAATGTCAAGTCACACTCATCTCCTTCATGCATCCACAGCTGTATCCAGAGGTGGAGCTAGCATGCTAACTAGCTAGCCTGTTCCGCTGTATTGAACCTGATTTCTACGTCAAACAAACGCCCCCGATCTGAGGCAAATCAAAGGTTGATGGGCGAACACCACTTGCTATGTGTGTGTGTTTGAACTCTTCAAAGAGCTGCCCAGAGAGCCGACGCCTTTGAAGTCACACAGTCTGAACTTCACATTATATCATAAAGACAACAGCAGCTAAAACTGTCCAGAGAGATCACTGGTGAACCGTGTGGAGTCAAACTTAACAAAGTACATAGAGACACAATGGGAAAAGAGAACTGGAAAGTGTGAAGACCTCATGAGGACTGGATGGTTTTAGTCGAGATAAAAAAAAAAAAACATGAACATGAGAGAACTTTCCTGGAAAAACCAAATGGACCAGATTAAAACCTGGATGCTGGAGAGCTTTTCCACCAGGTTCTTGTTTTGGTAACACCTCAGCAGGGGTTCGAGGCGAGCTGAAACAATACTAAAACCTGACGTCATCCGACTGCCGGCCACTGATTGGCCAGAGCATCGCCACTAGTAGAGACGCAAGCACGATGATGGGTTGTCTGATGGATGTCTGTGAAGAAAAGGTTAAAATGTCTATATTTTGTTCAATAAAGGTATTTAGTTAAAGTAATAAAAATATATAATTTCATTGCTTTTTTTTGTTTCTCTTTATAACCGATTTTCAGCCAGTGAATCAAAGTGAAGTAGTTTCAAAAGTCTGTGAGGAAAAAAAAAAGGTTGGTAGGTCTGCTTTCACATGAGTTGAATGGCCGCCGTGTGGAAATCGACGAGGTGCAGACGAGTGTGTTTAGTGACTGATGAGAGGATAGAAAAGAAGAGCAAGATGGAACGACGATGGTACGATGGTAAGACGACTCTGCCCACGCGGAGAGCAGAGCTGCATATATGTGCATACTTTCTTTTTTCTTCCCTCTTTCTTGCTCAGACATTCACTATCCGGATGATCTCAGCATACTGTATATAACCATACCATACAACCATACAATTTATCCACTGCATCGATGCTATAGCAGCTATTGAAGCTCTCGATCCACCACCGGCTCCTACAATAAGCTACATTCAACAGCCACAAACAGCTGTGAACCTTTATAAACTCACTAACGTTCTGGTTTGAAGAGAAAGAAAAGAGCGAGGAGTGAAGGTCTGAACATGAACGGACTCAGTGTCTCTAACAGCTTTTAGATTAAAGCAGGAACAGGGACCTGTTCATGTGCAGCTTCGCTCCCTGTGCCGACCTGCAGGCCTCAACCTGTTGAATCACAGGAGAGCTCTTGGCATCGGTGCCGGCTGGCGGGCACCGCCCTCCGACGACCTCACCCCCCCCTGACCACTTCACCTCATCTTCCTCCTCCAGCTTCACTGAGACTCCATTAGCTCTGTCGTCCTTCAGCTCGGCTGTGATGTGAGATTAGACGCCGTCGCCGCCGCGACCTCCCAGGTCGCTCTGTTCTCCTCGGTGAAGCTCGGCGAGCAGCGACTCCTGACCCGCTGCCGCTTCACAGGAAGGACTGAGACTAAAACGGGCCTAACAAGCTGATACACATCATCTGAGTTCTGACCTGTCTCCTGCTTAATTAGTTCACTGTGTATCCTGAGTAAATTAAGAACAACGGAGCTGCAGCTCAGAGACGGAGACGCCTGAGCGGCTCTCAGAGGAACACACGTGGTAACAGGGCGATTTGTTCTGGACAAAGACTTCTGATTCATTCATATAAATAATGATGAGTCACTTTCTCAATAATATAAACTCAGTCCTTCAGCAGAAAACCAAAGGAAGTCTGTGTCAGGTGGAGGCTTCGGTGGATGAATCGTTTGACAAGCTACCATGTTATTGTAAATCTTTGCATATTTGAAAATAAAAACTTTGACTGATTTTGAAAATTGGAACGGCGGAGCAGAGCCGTGAGCCGCTCAGAGCTCAGCTATGGAGGCTCATGGGATTTCTTTGTTCCCCTCATCAAAAAACAAATCAACTACACAATCCAACAACTCTACAACGCTCTGGTGGACAAGTTGTGACCTGCACATTCACCACGCTATGAGATAATAACAGAACGTTACCACACAGAGTTGTTTTATAGGGAAATGCTTAGACTGATGATGAAAAACTGTCCCTGAAGGCAACGTGCATCAGTGGTTTTGCAATTGAATTTACCTCTAAAACAACTCTGTCTGGTAACGTTGTGTTATTATCTCATAGCGTGGTGAATGTGCAGGTCACAACTTGTCCACCAGAGCGTTGTGGAGTTGTTGGATTGTGTATTTGATGAGTTTGATGAGGGAAACCAAGAAATCCCATGAGCCTCTGTAGCTCTGAGCAGCTCACGGCTCTGCTCCGCCGTTCTAAAAATAGCTTGCACCGACAGTTAAAGGTAACAAACCTACTGCTATGACTATGGGCTAATTTGCCCAAATTTTGAAACATCCCTTTAAACAAAATCATGTCTGAAAATTATAATTTGAGTATATTTACATCTAAATCAATGTATTTCTCTTCATTCTTCCTCCAACTCTATGAGGATTGGCTGCTGTAGCTGTCAATCATTATCCAGGACAAGTACCTCCTCCTTACCAGGAAACATGGGATCATACTGAAGTGTTTCAGGGCGTCTTTAACTTCAGCCTCCTCCCAAATCTAAGCAGCTGTATGGATGTTCAGCTTGTTTCATCAGGAGCTTCTTCTTTTGTTCATTTCTGTTCACGCTGTGACTGAAGTCTCTCTCTCTCTCTCTCTTTTCCTTTTCTCTTTCTTCCTTTCACATTATCATCAATCATTTCCTCAGTCTGCTGCTTTGTTGTTTTTTTTTTCCCCCTGGGCACTTCCAGTGAGAGTTGAAGAGAAAGAAGCCCGACTTCACATGACTTCAGTGTGTCTTTGTACATGTTCTTTTCATGTCCTGGTGAAAGTCACAAACCACTGGCAGCTCACGGTGTCAGGGAGGGGGTGTTAGTGGTGGTGGTGCTGGGGGTCCTGCAGGCATGTCAGGTCATTAAAAGAGATCCCAGTGCTCAGAATAAGGTGAAGAAGAGCTGCTGTTGTAGCTGTTAGAGTCTCTGTTGACAGAGGGGGGGAGAAGAGAGAGAAACATGCCCACCGCTGCAGCTTTGTAGAATAAAGAAGATGTTTTCTGTGGAGCTTGAACCTGCAGAGTTTTTGCAGTTGAAGTGAATGTGTTGTGATCTTTTCCCTGGTAAAGACGATAAACCTGCTGTGCTGTGTTGCTGCACTCGGCTTCCTGTCAGCCTCTCTCTGCTGGCTGAAGGAGCCGCCGAGTAAGAAGTCTCTGTCGTTTGGTTTTCACTGTCACCTCCACCTACCTACCTACCTACCGCCCACCACCTCTCCCCCAGCGAGATGCCTTCCCTTCCCTCTGATGCAGCCAGGACGGATCTACCAGCTGCACTGGTGGAGGTAAAGTAGGCATGTTAAATTTTGCATGCATTCCCTTTGAAGTGTCAGGAGATAAAAAGAGGAGATCCTTTTATTTTATGTGTTCATTTTGTGCAGAGAGGGACAAGTGGAGGCCAGGTACATTAGGGCCAGGGCTGGAACCTGTGAAAAACATCAACCTTCAGTTTAAAACTCACAAATCTGAAGCTTCTCTCACAAAGTGCAGCTGGAAATCTGTACATGAACACATAATGAGAAATAAACTAGTTATTATCAGCGACGTCAGAGCGGTGAAGCCATTTCTTAACAACATGAGCTGACACTTTTCTAGTCTTAGCATCCAGTCAAAGCAATTTTCACTACTACCGTTGCTGTTAACAAATCCAAACTGTTACTGTAGCGGCTCAGGTTACATGATGTTGTGGTTTTCTGCAGCCACACAAACAAACAAGCAAACAAGCCGTAATTAGCAAATGACAGAAACAATAGTAGTCATGAAGATGCAACGGGCACGATGACTAAAGACATGTTGAGATTAATCCATGAGGGCGCTCCAGACCGCACAGTTACATTTCAACATGTGTCCAACATGGCGGCTCTTATCGGTGCAGAATCACTGGATATCAAAGCAGTGCTTCATTTCCAGTGAAAATAAACTACAATACTGCATGTTAACAAGGAGAATATTAAACCAACATACACGACGAGTACTAAAACAGTGCACGACAGAAATAAACTGTGACAAAGTGACACTTACTGTTCAGGGGGGAACCGGAGCCAACTGCAGACACAAACATAGTTGAGTGTGTATAAAGTCATTTATCCAGGACAAAAGTGGAAAAAAAGACAAAAATGTCTCCAGTCCAAATGTAAAAATCCAAATTAACGGTCAACAGATCCGAAATCCCATTTGTCACATGTCTCCAACCAAAAAAGGCAAACCAGGAAGCATCCAAAAACAATATCAAGCAACACAAAAGATGCAAAAAAACCCACCAACAACTCAGGCCCTGTTAACACGGAGCAAAAACTGTGATATTTCAATGCGTTTTGGCCTCACGCGTACATGAAAACAGAACTTCAAGTTACCAAAAACGATATGTTTGAAAACTCATGTGTGACCTGTGTGTTTACCGCCATCTTGGAAGGAAAGCAGAAAAACAGGAAGTTATTTGTTTGTTTGTTGTGTTTTTTCCAGGATTCTGATTGGCTAGTATGGCTTTATGCTCCTTGTTACTGTATCACATGCTCATTGTAGCTCTTAACTGTGTTTTTATGCGAGTTCATGTAAATGAAGAGTTTTCTAAAAACAATCTGGTGTGGCGATGTTGTTATTGAAAACGTAGAGGGGGGAGAATCAGTTTTTGTAAAATACCTGATGTGTAAACGTGGCCTCAATAGAACTGGAGAAGAACAACACGGTGAACGATGAAACAGTAGTATATCTCATCTAATTTAACTTACCTGTCATCAGAATCACTGTGTCATGATGTCATTGTTTTAATTATAGCTGATTATAATCCTGCAACAGGTGCAATATTTTAATTTAGATGCAGAGTTTGACCTGCACACATGTGAGTGAAACACTACAGTCCTGAATTTCATTCAAGATTTATAAGTGATTTAAAAAAATTGTCATAGTTTTAAAAAGTTAACAGGAAGCGTTAAATATAATTTATAATTGTGTGTGTCTCTGCAGACCTGCACTCACTGTGTGTTTGGCAAAAGTTTGGCTAAAACACACACAGACACACATATTGAGCAGCTAAGATGTCCTCCAGAGCAGAAAACATGAGTCAGTGTGTGGAGATAATTTCTCTCCCTTTGCAGTTTTATCTTCTTTGACTGAAGTGAGTTAAAAAAAAAAGACTGCACAAGGTTTAAGAAAATAAGATTTGATTGGACGTGATTTTTCTGACAAAATTAAAGGAAGCAAGGTTTTAAACCCAGCTGCTTAGTTGAGATGTACATAACTTTGCATATTGTTTTTGATTTTCTTGGAGGTAAAGACGTGCTTTTTGGGTTTTTTTTCTCAGCACAGAGGCGTCGAGTCTGCATCTTTAACTCTGCTTCCTTGATCACCACTCGTCGCCTCGGAGTTATTTTTTGCAGGAAGAGGAAGTGACAACGACGTCAAAAGGCCTCAGAGTGGAGTGACACCCCCCTCCGCCCCCCCGCGGGGGGAAAAAAATAAATAAAAAACGACGCCCCCTCTCCCTCCCACCCCCCGACGTCCTCTAACCAAAACCTCCCCACCTGAACTCACCGAGGGTTTGCATTCCAGTTGCTGGATCGTTAGCCGGGGGTATTAGGCGTCTTGCCTCGGACTTGCATCATCGCCTCCCGTCTCAAAGTTTTGCCGCGGCGTCTTGCCTCTCTTCTTCCTCGTCTCTGTCTCTGTCTCTCTCTGGCATGTAGATTATTCTCATCAGCTTCCACTCACCATCCCATCCCTGTGGAAGACAACACAAAACCAGGAGATGGCTGAGGAGACGAGCGCCACAGCCCCCTTGTTTTTTTCTTTTTTCTTTTTCATTCAAGCGCAAGGTGACCCTGATGGAGATGCAATCATACATGACGCCATCACAGAGCTCCTTGACCCAATACGATGAAACAGAGAGGATTATGGTTGAATTACTCAGGAGCTTTAAAGGAAAAACAAAACAGTGATTCCTGAGTTGGAGACATAAAAAAAAGAGAAAAACAAAAAGGTAATTGGTTGCAGCAGGTAGGATGTGCAGCAGCTGCAGCAGCTGCTCGTCACTCAAGGTCACACATGAGCTGCCTGCTGCGTGTTGGTGCGTTCAGACACGGATCTGTCACGTTTAATGTAATGTAAATATAACAACGTTGCTCCCAGTTGCCCTGACACACACACACACACACACACAGAGGGTGACATAATGTTTAGCATCTACAGTAACAACCTGAGCTTCTGGTTCCCTGTTGCAAGATAATTAAGAAGAAATATAAATTTCTCAGCTTCTCCTCTATAATATTCTCTTTCTTTTTTTGCTTGGCAGCTCTTAGAGGTATTTAAATAAATCGGTTGTGAAAATAATGTGCAGTGGTTACACTGAGAAGACCTATGCTACTGATAATGAGCGGCCGTGATGCTTAGTAGAAATACATTGTCTTTTCTTTTAGGTCGACTCATAGTCATTATGAATGTGATCGTTGGCTGAACCTCGTCCTCATTAAGACGAGTTTTGTAGTTTTAAAACTCAGGTCGCTTCATCTCAAAGGTTCTCATGCAAAAAAAATAAATGAATAAATGATACAGCACATGATTTTATTGATTTGATTTGATTCTGTTGCAGCAGGAGGTGGACCAGTGGACCAGGTGGAGTGTCGACCTTTGACCCCGTGCTATCCTGCACTGTCCTGTCTTATTAGAATAAAAGCAAAAATGCCAAAATGAAGAAAAAACAAGCCAAAACATGAATGCATCAGAGGAAGCGACTGGAGAGCATCACTTGTTGTCGCGTGTTGCTGCAGCAGGTGACATCGGACACAGAGTCAGTCCTCCGTAGACTAATCCGTCTTGGTTAAAGGTTAAAGACTGGATCTGTGGACACTTATACTACCACAAAACATGGGCCAAACACTGGTACAGACGAAAGTCTCAGTCCAAACTTCTCAGCCAATGAAAAACTCCCTCCACTGTTTGATTTTTTTCTATGGAATTTGGAAGAATGCAAAATGGAGTCAAGAGACACAGATGGTCAGCCGACATAAAAACTACAAAGAAAAGAAAAGACATTTCTGCTGCTCTCAGTTCAGTCTCGATTGTTTGATCGTTATTATGAATGCTAAATAAAGGCGTTGTTTGTCCTCCATACTGTTGGATAAGAGCTGCCAACACTTTTGAGATTCTCAAATGGGACATGCGTTGGAAAAAGGTTTAATCGCTCCATCTGGAACATTTCTGTCTCCAACTGTTTATCTCAATGAGCCAAATCCTAATGTTCACATGACAGCAGCGTGGAAACATGCCGTTACCTATAGCCTCCATACGGCAGCTGCTGCTAGAGGCTGCGTGTCAGAAACTACACTGGACTGGTTCAAGTCTATTAAAGAGTCTGTTTAACTATTAATGTGAGTGTGTTGATGGATTACAACAGTTGGGTAAATAGGCACAGGTTTCACTCTTCTGCCGTTCCCACTCCTCCTCTTCCTCCTCCTTCTTCTTCTTCATCATTTTCTCTGCTGAACTCACCCTGAGAGTGGGAGCAGCGTCATCGTCTGAATGTGCATTGTGCGGTGACCATGACGGGGTCAGGAGCAGCAGCTGTGTTTTTTGTTCAGCCGGTGTTTGTTCTGGTACACACAGTCTGCTGTTTGAATTGACACAGTCCAACAGACATGAGATGCGCAGCAGCATATTTGCTGTGTGTCTTTTTTTCTTCTTTATTTTTTGTGCTGCTATAAGTTGCAGCGTCTCTGCGAGGCTGATTCCTGAACATTTATTGTGGTGGGAGAATGAAGCGTCTGCGACTGAGCTTTCTGGAGCAGGGTGAGATAAAGGTTTCCTTTGATACGATGACAGTCGTGACTCTGTGGCTGCAGCGCTGCTTTGGGTCGAGCGTCTGCTGGGAAAAGCTCCGACTTCTCTTTAATATCATTTCTAAAGAAATCACTTGCAGCTCCCGGCGGCTTCGCATATTTTGAGCACTCGGGGCGCAAAGCACCAGAGGTTAAATATATTTCAACTTTTTTTTTTTTTTTAAATGAAGAGAGTTGCTCCTGGAAAGTGTTTCCAGCAGTTTCACTCGGCAACAACAGCAGCTGTGACCAGCGCTGCCTTGACGGAGCCAGTGGAGCCGTCAGTCCAACATCACACCACTTTGATTGGCAGGTGACCGACATAGGAGACGTCCGCTGCTGAGGATTTTCCACCCCTTTGCAATCCTGCTGGAATATCGATGTGAAGATCCAGTTTTATTATTATTTAATGTCATATATTCTATAGAAGTCGTGGTTGAATTACAGCTGAAGCACTTCTTCTTCAAACAGAGCAGGGACGATGCTGTGTGCTTCTTCAATACAAGCCACCGACGCTTCAGACACACTTTCAATCCACTCAGCAGCACACAGGCCAAGGCCTCAGCTATAAACATGTTAATCCATGTGACATCTAAGCAAATCATCGCAAGGAACCAGTGATAGGAGGGGGAATAATTGCAAGTGAAGCAATAAAAACCAGCATGTACAGTATAAGTAGGCTGTCATGTGTTACTGTGGAAGTCAGAAGTTCACAGCAGCCAAACCAGTGAGATGCCAGATTAAAGCTGTCTGTTATGAGACACAGGCCCTGGAAATGTTAGGTTTCAATACAAATATTTTCTAACATTGTTAAAAAGCTCGACAAACTAACAACAAAAATACCTATGTATTGACTCCAATGGGAAAACTGAACATCAACACAGATTATAGTCGATTCTTTTGCCCCACAGTCATTCAGTCGCATCAGTGCGACAATTTGAACTCATTTTTGGCCGCGGCATTGATTAAAGCTTGTGTACATCTCTTATGAACATTTTGACACAAAAACAGCAATTTGCAGACAGACACATCAGGAGCTCTGCTGCGTTTGAGGCCAATAAATGAACTTTCAAAAAAAACAAAAAAAACACTCGTTCAGTGAGAACAGCTGATGTGGTCTCTCACAGTCAACATTCACTTCAGCCTCAAAGCTCCCTGTCTGACTTGTCCCTGAACATCACACAGAACATGGAGCCCAGGTTGTTGAGAAAAATGTTTGGTGTTTTTACTTTTCTCAAATGTAAAAATGGGTCATGTTGGACCTTCAGCCTTATTTAAGCCCAACTACTTAAACATTTTCCATTGTGCTCCTAAAAAATCTTAGCTAGAGCCCTGTATGTAATGTTAAGCTTTTTATACTGAGGGAAAATAGGTTCACTGCTCATAACCCCACCCCCAGGCCACATGCACACACATACAGCACAAAACTAAAAACTAATATTGGTTGTAAATATTCTATTTTCTCACACATATTTGCATTGTTTGTCTTTCCTGATTTTTGCTAAGGCAAAGAGCCAGTTATAACATAAAAAAATAATCTACAGCGTTAAAAAAATGATATTTTCACCAAAACGGCATGTCTCAGTACCATTACACACATTTATTCTTTTGCCCCACAGTCACCGAAGTACAATTTGAACTCATTTTTCACAAGCCACATCTCTTCTGAACATTTTGACACAAAAACGGCAATTTGCAGACAGACACATCAGGAGAAAATGAACTTTGTTCACGACCTGTCTCTGTCTCAACAACACACTCTCGCGAGATCTGGCACAGAACTCCCAGGCGAACGCCCGCAGTGCCCTGCTAGGCTGCAGCTGAGCTAACAGCTCGGAAAACTGCTCATCACGGTGACACACAACAACAACACATCATCACAATATAAAAAAAAAAACATGTCTCAGTACCATTAAACATTTATTGATTATTCTGACTGGCTTTCTCTTTATGTACTGAACAAGAATGGCAGTGCTAATCAAGCTAACGGTGCAGCTAACTCACCAGAGTAGTTCAGAAAAGCTCGAGGAAACACTCAGCTCCCGTGATCGGTTTCACGTCCACCAGGTACGTTTCTCTTCACACTCGCTTTCCAAGAATAGTTTCACCACAGCTTTCACAAAATATCATCCCGTTTGGTCGCCGAACGAGGACACTTTGCTCCGCCGCTGCATGAGGTTTATCTTTTTTTCCCCTTTTCTCTCATCTGTCGCTCACCTTCAAACGCTGAGAGCTGCAGGTGATGCATTCAGGTAAGCTCAGAAATTGCACTACCAAACGAGAAACAACTGAGATGCATTCAAAGAGTTCTGTACATTACAGTACTATGAAACTAACCAGGGTTAGTCTACATAAGGAAAGACGGCCTGGTCAATGGCGTCCCCTCCCCACAACAATAGGCTATACACCTTTTTTTTTTTTCAAAAAAGTAAAAGAAGTAAAGATGGCAGCCCACCCTACCGGAGTTTAGTTTTAGTTTTTTGGTTTAGTTTTTTGGGGGGGTTTTTAATGACCACATGTTCAGGTCAGGAAGTTTCACATTACAGCCAGGGAGGTTGAATAAGTGTAATTTCACTCCGTACTTTATACTGAAGACGTGTGAGGAAAACACCTGAGAACCTGCATGTGAAGCAGCAACGCTGTCAGCTCAGACAGGAGCTTTAAAGGCAAAACACTGAGATGAATCACTGCTTTGTTGTTCAGATACATGATAGATGCCTTGTCATGTGTTTTAAAAGGTCGCTGTGAACTCATGAAGGCTCGGTTTACCATCACCATGATAGGACCAAACTAAGGGCAAGTAAAAAGCACAATGTGATGAGGCCTTATTTCTATTTTTGTTAAAGGGATAGTTCAACATTTTGGCAAATTGGACCATTGCCATAATCCCTTTAGTCATAGCAGTAGGTTCGTTACCTTTAAGGTGAACTCTGTGTGGTAACGTTGTGTTATTATCTCATAGCGTGGTGAATGTGCAGGTAACAACTTGTCCACCAGAGCGTTGTGGAGTTGTTGGATTGTGTATTTGATGAGTTTGATGAGGGAAACCAAGAAATCCCATGAGCCTCCGTAGCGTAGCTCTGAGCAGCTCACGGCTCTGCTCCGTCATTCTAAAAATAGCTTGCACCAACAAATAAAGGTAATAAACCTACTGCTAAGACTATAGGGATTATGGCAATGGGCCAATTTGCCAAAAAATGTTGAACTATCCCTTTAAGTCTGAGACCAGTTTCCCTTTTTAGGTGAATTGGAAAATTGAAAAAAAGAAAAAAAAAGAATTTGGATTAAAATGACTGGAAATTAAACTGTATTGGATTCAGTTTTTGGTTTTTTATAAAGGTGATTTTCTCCACTGAGTGTCACAGCAGGTTGAAGAGATTCAGATATTAGAGTAAAATAGACATGTTTTCATTCTAATAGCGCTATCAGCTCTTCAAATGGGTTTTCATGTTAAAAAAAAAGAGTCAAAACTCCACAACAAAGAGCAGTTTAATGTTTGTGCAAAGAGCTGCTGTGTTTGGACTGAGGGCGAGATCTGCTCTTTTATTTCACCATTAGTCTCAGGTGAATCGCTTCCAACCTCCTGCTGCGCACAGCGGAGACCGAGGAACGGGCAGAAAAAGAAGAGTAGAATAAAAGTGAAATAAGTCAGAGTGAACGAATAAAATCTCAGAGTGACTGGCGGCTTCGGCACCTAAACCAAAAGAAGAAAAAAGAAAAAAACCCAAACACCACCACAGGCTGGTCCTGTATACGCACAGATCTCCACAACTTTCTTCAAAAAGATGGCTGATAAAAAATGGATGTTTAACAGTTTGCTTTCAAGTGCGGCGGCGGACCCCTCTAAGATCGACGAGTTTGAGTTTGATGTTAATTCTACTGTTAGTCTTTGAAAAGTGCTGGCAAGTTCTTTGAGAAGAGCCACACACAGACACATTAACACAACTTTGAACTGCTAAATTGTTCTAAGCAACATGGCCGCAGGAAATTTCTTTTTTGCATTTGAAAAAAGACGACGTGAGTGAGCACGAGAGAGAGAGAGACAGAGAGAAGCCTCTGCTGAGATAAACAGCGGCGATGTTAAATTCATGTCTTGTTTTACTTTGAAAGGAGCGCGGCATCAAAGGCGCGGGGCAGAGCATCGCGCAGCAGAAAGAAGATTAATGGAGGAGAATGTCTCTCTAAGCGTTTTGGTTTATAATAATTCAGGGTGAAGACAGTTTGCATCTGTAGCCTAAGCATCCACCCTCCACACCGCCTCACCCACTCACCCACCCTCCACTCCACCAGCCCAGATAGATTTCTGCAAAGTGGTTGTGGGTTGGGTTTTTTTTAATTTTTTTTTACGGAGGTGACAGATGGACGCGGAGCTGCAGTGGACTGGAGAGTAATGAAAGGGCCGGTTTCATCCTCGCTTTAACTGTGATGATTTAAAGACCCACTTTTATTACCATAATAATCTGCACCATTTACTGAACAGAGACTTGTCTCCTACTGTACAGTACGTCTGAGCAAATTAATACAACACAAATATGTATTGTGTCTTTTATTGCTGTCAAAGATGTCAAACTTGTCATCAAGAAAAAAAAACTAGTACAGGTTTTGAGCCAGTGCCTTTTTTTATTTATTTATTTATTTTAAATGCTTTAAAGGGATAGTTCAACATTTTGGCAAATTGGCCCATTGCCATAATCCAGTCCACTTTAAAAACATGTCATAAATATGCATGCTTCTGAATGTAACAGCTTCAAAAATAATCCTACAATTGTTGATAATGTATGATCGTGGTGTGACTGCTGTTTGATTTGTATTATTCTGATTAATGCAACTGTTAAGTGATTGTTGTTTTCATTTGATGTGCTCTCGACGTCATTGGAAATGAGGGTTTACCCTCAATGGCCCTCGAGATATAAATGAAGGTTAAATAAAAAGAAAGAAAGAAAGAAAAGTCACAGCAGTAGGTTTGTTTCCACAACGCTCTGGTGGACAAGTTGTGACCTGCACATTCACCACGCCATTAAATAATAACACAACGTTACCACACAGAGTTGTTTTAGAGGGAAGTACGACAGGAGAACGCTGGAAACTCACGCTGGTTTGATTGAACATGATAATGAGTTCACTGGACTCAAACGTCCTCCACAGTCTCTCAGAGCTTTGACCTTTTGGATGTGGTGGATCAGGAGATTCCCATCATGCATCTGCAGCAGCGGTGTAACTCTGCAACCTGCACTCTGGACTCTCCAGCTTCTTTGTACTGTTGCACTCATTATCTGCCATTGTTGCAACTCCACCACTCCAACAAGTTATATTATACAAGTATAAGTTACAAGTCTATATCTGTGTCATTATTCTGTATATAGCCTACACATCATATATTTTCCATCGTGCAATCTCCTCCGCCTGTGCCGAACGTTAATCTTCTAATCCTTTGTAGAAAGTCAACACTGTATATTTTTATTTGATGTTTTCTATACAACTGTACAGTATGTCTTATTTCTTTATTTTTACCATCATTTCTTACACTCTCAAAGTACATTTTCCCATACTTGAGATCAATAAAAAAAAGTCTTATCTTGACATCCGTGTTGCATTTGAACCGATGTGTGGTTTCCAGTTGTTTGAGTGTCACGCAGTTTATTCTGAAACTTTTATTTCTTACTTTATTTCCAGCAGCAGGAGCACTCTGTATTCTTTATTTAAACACGTCAGTGTCATTTCCTGCTGCTGTTGACTATATGCGTTGCTTGTGTTTCCACATGGCTGCGTGACTCCTGCCAGAGAATTACATCTCCAGCTCCTCCACAGACCCTCAGCCCACACAATGCATCCATTTAGACATTTCTACCCCCACCCACCCACCGCCCCTCCTCCTTTTAATATTAACGACGACGGGGGAAAAGCATGTAAAAACAAAAGCTGCATTATTCCAGAGAAAATTCATAAAATTAAATATTTAGTGTTGTTTTATTTGACAGAAATGCTGAAAGAAAGGAAACATGCTGCACAAATGCACCCACATGCTTTTTTTTTCTCCCATGATTCCACAGGGTCTCCTGCCAGGCAGTCTGCGCTGGTGTGTTCGCCTTTCATCCTGTAACACATGGCCTGTCTGTGATAAAGGGATGTGGAGTGCAAAAGAGGCAAAAAAAAAAGGAAAAAAGGGGGGGAAAAGAAAAAGCTTTTAAAGTTGTATTTGGTGTCCCGGCTCTCCCCAGTCAGCAGGCAGCAGACTTCTTATGAGATTAGACATTTTTAGGCAGCCAGTCAGTCGACTCCTCCGCGCCGTCTCCGTCTCCTCTCAGACTAAGTTTGGCTGCCGTGACCCTGCGGGGTTTGAGAGCGCTCGGTCCTTTCTCGCTCTCCGCCACCGCTGCTCTGAAGGCCGGCCAAAAACGGTCTCAGCAGTGGCGGAGTGGTAACTGGAGAAGAGGGTCAGTAGGAATATCTGCCACTGCTTTAAAAAAAAACCCCCAAAAACCTGTGAATAAAGACTCTGAAGGCTGCGCAATGATTTCTGCAGTGAACGCATCAGTCCGAGGTCGTTGTAAGGAAAATGAAAGCAGCTGCAGGCAACGTCCTATTGTTAATATTGGGTCATATATATTTATGTATATGGGTCATATACAAACCCATCCCTCGGCGCTGTGCAGCGGCCAGCTTCTCTGAGCTCATTGTTGTGACTCCCGTCAGTGGCGCTTAAAGGGATACGCCAAGATTTATTTTTTTGTGTGTGTCTTGCCTCACTCCCGAGTCCATGACCAGCAGATAGACACCATCCTTTCCGCGTGCAGTAACAAGGGAGATAGAGCCGTATCGTCGTAATTAGCTTAGCTCAAACACTGGAAGTGTATGGGTAGTGTTAGCCTGCCTCCTACCTGAGCTGAAATCAGCAGTCAGAAGCTGATTTCATTTTAGCTCTAAACTCTGTAAATATATCACTTTATCAACATTTTAAACATGTTTAGGTGAGAAAGTAGCCGTTTAGATCAGCAGCGTGTCGTTAATTTGTCTAAATACCAGCTGTTTAGAATTTTGTTTAGACGAATTCGGCGCTACTCAAGCTAGCAGTTGTGACCAACGCACTTCCGGTTACTTTCACAAAATAAAACACCCGTTTCCCTTTACATACAGAAATACTTTTACTTTGAAACAGGAAGCTAACCTACCCTCGATGTAGCTAGCTTGAACCAAAATAAACTTCTTTGCTTGAACCCTCCGTTTTGACCGATCTGGTCCCGTTAGCGGCATTTGACCGCTCAAGATGCCTTACCGGAGAGTTTTGTCAGCTCTGAGATGAAGATCGGCCTGCCGGTTTCCGTTTAGAGTTGCTGAAGAGTTTCTCTGATGACTTTAGGTGGAGGCAGGCTAACACTACCCATACACTTCCAGTGTTTGAGCTAAGCTTATTACAGGCGATACGGCTCTATCTCCCTTGTTACTGCACACACAGTCGAAAGGATGATGTCTATCTGCTGGTCATGGACTCGGGAGTGAGGCAAGACACGAAAAAAAACTCTTGGCGTATCCCTTTAAAGCTGCAGCAGCAGCATCTGGTCACATGGATGGAGTTGACTGTGATGGAGCCACAGCACCGACCATCATCATCATCCTCACAATAACAACATCAGGAGGAGACAGTCAGAGACAAACAGGTGGGAGGAAACATTCGACCCTAGCGCCCAGTGCTCTTTAAAATGACAAGAATGTGTTTTGCAATGTGTCTGAGTGGTTTTTACAGTAGGTACTACTTCAAAGTGGCCATTTCACTCGCGCAATACGCGATTCACGCGGTTGCGTGAAATTGTAGGTCACATTGTAGCCACTAGGTGGAAGCATCGTACTGAGATGCAGCTCAAAGTAATTCCGCGTTTGACCACAACGTAGCTGCAATGGAGAGTGGCGCTGTTCTCAGGCCACAGGCTGCTTCACCTCCAGCTGTGGTCGAGAGAGCTAGAGAGTGAATGGAGTGAGGGACCGCTCAATGCTGCCGTTCAATCACATCAATGTTGTTGTTTATTGTTTCACAGTGGTTACAGTACGTACAACAGGATCAGTGGTTCTCATGGGGGGGTCTTGAACCCCTCCATATTTGTGATCTCTCCTGTAGCCTGGCCGGGTCTGGCTCCGAGTTTGAGCAAATTGTCTCATATCTATTTTCTGTAAGTTCTTGTAGATGTAACAATCCGCTCAGAGCCGACGACCGCTCGTTTAACCAGTTTCTAAACTGCTTCGTCAGTGCCAGCAGCCTGGACCCGATGCGACTGGACTCACGAGCGGAGCAGCTGCTCCAAACACACAATTTGAAGGGACACATTAGATGTTGATTTTGATAGGACTACTTGAGCTACAGCGGGCTGATTTTAGCCAAGAGCAGCAGGTTGTTTTAATGGAAAGACGAGCGATACAAAAAAGCTGATCACAGCCTGAAGCAACAGTGTTGCTGCAAATTAACAAGTGGAGGCTGCTTTTAATTTCAGACAGCTGAACATTGCGCTTTTAAAACGAATCTTATCAAAATAAAAAAACTATAGCAAACTGTCATTTTTTAAATTTGTGTTTTATATTGTTTTCATAGAATGCGAGTGTTTTATTGAAAGCGAGACTTGGCGTGTGAAAATCATGAAAATCAAAAACATGGACCAAAACGGCTCAGTAATATGCACAAAATCCAAACGAAACGAAAATGAACTAAAAAAAACTAAACATCATGATCTCAATCTGTGTTTTAGCCTATGCATGGCTCTGTGCGTTTGGCGTGTCTTTGAGTTCTTGGAGTGTTAGGAGAGCTACTGTAGGAACCGGTTTTTCTGTTCAGAGCAAAGTACTGTGAGGGGGAGGGTGGAGCAGGACACAAACACCCATTGGTCAGAGATAAAAGAGGATGCTAATGTGTCGCAAATGTGTTGCATTGTGTCCAGCTGCCGTCACAGCTACAAGCACACCTATTGGTCATGTCTATTAAGATCATTACTTTCAATAGAGCCGAGTAGGTGGAATATAGTAAAATAATTTTCATTCTAGTTTTAGAGGCTGTATTTAAAAATTATAGGCTTTAAGTAAAATAAAGTTACTTTACATCGCGTACTGTTACTGAGCTGTTTTGGTCCATGTCTGTAAGCCTTTTTTCCCTGGATTATATTTTCTAAATTTACAACATTAATATAATATTGTTTTCGTTTCATTTCGTTAAGGAAAAAAAAAATCAATCAATCCATTTTAGTTGAAACTATGGGATTGCAGAGCAAAGAAGCCCGTTGTCCGACCTCACCCAGTTATTGAATGTTTACGTTGGTGCTGATTAAACTTGTGAATGAATGCTGCTTTGGTTCTTTAAGATTCTTTCCTCATATTCTGATTATTTTTAAACAGTGGCCCAACATTAACATACAACCTAAACTGAGATTCAAACCCTCATTGCAAAGTATGAGCGGAGACATATTAACATCTCTATTCATCTCTGCGCTCCATCGCCCATCGAAACAGCTGATTTACATGTCGGCTCTTAACACATGCCGATTGGCCATTCACGCGGCTTTGTTCTTGGTTTCGGCCAATCAGCTTGTAAGCACATGGCTAATTATCAGCTTTCAGCCAATCACACTGTTTTATTGTGAGTGTGCTATTTGTATTGTCTGCCAAAACATGGATGAATGAAACACGACCACGTAGGCTACGTCTCATATTTATATAGGCTAGAAGAAAAGTTATTTCAAAATGTATACCGTCGCCCAGCCCAAATGTTTTCTATTATTATGATTAAACATTGCGTCAGGTCGGACCACGGGGTTCTTTTATTTATTTATTTTTGCTGTGGTCAAGCCGAGAGACGCCTGTGAGGTGTATTCACAACATTCTATTTGCTCAAACCTGCAGCCAGACTGAGTAGCCTACACAGCTTTTTTTTTTTGTTTTTTTTTTGATAAGTTACATGACGGTCTGGGAGCCGGACGCTACAATATGACTATTGCACGCCACCAACAGTGAATGTGTAAACCTATGTCCCGTAACAACCCAACCTTCATGCCCCCCCACCTCTAAAATGAATCTGGCGCCGACGTGTGACATAAAAAAGACCACAGTTAAACATAAACGCAAAACGAAAACGGATTAACATAAAATGGGAATATCACAGATACATTCAAAATACGGTTGGCCTGATAGTATAGTAAGTCTGTCCTTTCTAGAGGGACCCTGTAGCGACAGGCTGAAGGAAAGAGTTGGAATGAGGTGTAAAGCTGGTGAAGTGTTATTATTAGCTACATTCTTGTATTGAAGCAACAACGAACAGAAACATAAATCAGGAAACTGTCCATTGCCGTTCGTGCTCACTGCTCCCTGCTGCTGCATGTTGTCGACTCGTCCTCCTACTCACAGATGCCACCTGGCGGTTGTTTCGGCACATTGGCGCTTCTCATAAAAACACAATTAATCCTCTGCTAAAAAGCTGCGTGATTCACGCGAGAATCTCGCGTGATGTCGGCCAAAATGAAGTAGTACCTACTGTAGTTGTGCTGCTGCTGCTGCTGCTGCTTCTACCAAATAGGCCACACAAATAAATCAATGCAAGACCCTAAATGTCTAAAAAGAAAACACTATTTATGTCCTGAAGTGCATCAGTTCACAACTATCTCTAACTCAGGCGTTAGTTGAAAATGTCAGAAATGTTGGTGGCCCTGCAAATAGCAGCAAATTAAAAGTTCCTAGTAAAAAGCCTCAGTAGGGATAAACAATTAAAAACGTTTCCAAAGCAATTAAAGATCATTCTTTATTCTAATACATTTTAAAACAGCATTTATATTGTTTATACGAGGAAACTTTTAACACTAGAACCGCCGTGAGGTCATTTTGACCTCTCTCGCTTCTTAAAATGCGCGTAATTCTGTTTGCGTAAAAACCCTAGGTCTCCCAGTCGGTGACTTTTCCTAAAAGTGTGTTCTACATCATCTTATGCGTTTTCGTGATTCTGATATAAAAGAGAGCGAAGAAAAGAGAGATTTTACCTAGAACCGCCAAGAGGTCATTTTGACCTCCATTCACTCTAATGCAAAAATGCTAAATGGACTGCATTTACGTAGCCATATATATCATAAACCCAGCCAGACACACAGTTCAGAAGACTTTATGGTAATACTTGACATTCATATACACACACATACTTTACCAAAAATAACAATAGTGGTTGCTAGGCAACCAATATAGATGACTCTTTATTTTTCTACTGTTCGAATAGTGTGTGTATATAAACATGTATAAAATTGATTTTCCAATCATTGCAATCTGGGCTAAATAATGTTCATTTAGTCACTCAGTTTGCCAGTTAGTTAGTTATAGTTAGTTATTTAGTTAGTTAGTCATTTTGACCTCATCCCACAACACAACACGAGTTCAGATACTAGAAAGTTGTCAAACAGTTAAAACAGGTCAAACAGATAAAAAACTAATATTACTCATAAACATTGAACATAACAATGACAATCCCTTGCTCTCATGAGAAATGGACATGAATTCAAAAATTTGAAACAATTTTGAAAATTTTTACATACACACACTGTTCGAAAATAGAAAAATAAAGAGTCGTCTATATTGGTTGCCTAGCAACCACTTTTGTTATTTTTTGTAAAATATGTGTATGTATATGAATGTGAAGCATTACTATAAAGTGTTCTGAACTGTGTGTCTGGCTGGGTTTATAATATATATGGCTACATAAATGCAGTCCATTTACCATTTTTGCATTAGAGTGAATGGAGGTCAAAATGACCTCTTGGCGGTTCTAGGTATACATGGAATGTTGGCTGTTCTAGTGTTAAACAAAGTTTTGCAAACATGTAAGTGTAAAGCAGAATAAATAAATAAGAAGAATAGAATAGAATAAATAAGATAAACCATAAACTCTTCATTCACAAGCTATTTTTAGAACGGAGGAGCAGAGCCGTAAGCTGCTCATGGGAACTCATCAAATGCACAATCCAACAACTCCACAACGCTCTGGTGGACAAGTTGTGACCTGCACATTAACACAACGTTACCACACAGAGTTAGAGGTTCAAAACGAGTTCTTTTGTGTACAAAAAGTCATGCAACAACAGAAAGGTCCTCGGTTTTGTAGTTGTTGTCCATGCAGATGTTCAGCTTCTTCTTCATGGCCTCAACTTTAACTTATACGTTGAATATGGTTGTGGAAAAAACAACCAGTAATCCAAGATTAAAAACTACCAGATAACTGGATAAACCATAAACTCTTCATTATGCATAAAACGCTCAGACAGTTGAAGGTTATGTGAACCTCAGACAGACTGTATGTATATTTATGTGCCAGTTTTTAAAATGTAATCAGGCTGAAAATCATGTAGGCTATCAATCTGATTCCTCTGGACACAGTCAAAATCCACTATAAAGTCTAGTGCAATCTGATCATTGTGTGTCGCAAAGACACAGAAAAACCTTCTTATTGCAGGAAATAAAACTCATTCCCATCATCAGAATCTTGGAAAACTGAAACTGAGCTGTGAGCCACACGTTAGCTCATTAGCTTGCGCAGGAAAGAGAAGAATTACGACCGCGGACAGTGAACGTCGCCAAAAAGTCCCAAAACAGATTTATAAGGTTGTATTACTAAAGCAATAAAACATGTATCTGAATTAATCTCAATTCACTTACAAAGAAAAACTGCTCTGAAGGCGAAGGTTGACAAAAAAACAAACAATGCATTTCCTGACGTGACTTATTTATTATATTTAACGGCCTCAGCAGCTTCACTGACCTGGATGTGAAACACGGAGCTCAGCACTACCTGGACCTCCGAGTTAATGTCATTAAAACCTCATTAACTCTGAGCTTGTTGTCGTTGTCGTCGTCTGTTGTTGTCGGTTCACGGCGTCCGCTCGCCATCCCTCCCTCCCTCCCTCCCTCCTCCTCTCCGAGTGGCCGGCCTTGCTTTGAAGCCTCCTCAATTAAATCCTGCGTCCTGGCGGAGAGAGAGGGCAGTACCCCCTGTAGGTTAATTATGTCATTACCCGCTTGTTGGTGAGATTGTTTGATGAAATATGAGAGTAATAAAAATACACGGCCAAAGGCAATCTCAAAATGAGGCCCAGAGCTCGGAGAGACGACACAGAGCTCCTCCGCGCTGTCAGCTTCATAATTCACATCACGAGGTAAAATGTTCGCGCTGATACGGGCGGGCAGGAACACAAATAAGATGCTCGCAGCGCTCAGACAGACACAGGTTGAGACTGGAGGGGGGACCGCTCATTCATCCCAAAATGTTATTTCTATGCAAATGAAAGGGGCAGGAATTAGAGGCAGGAAAGTGGAGACGGTTACGAGTCCCGCCTGTTGCCATGGGGACTGAAATCTCATATCATCAGCGTCAAGTGGGGCATGAAGCAGATGAGTCGAGAGCCAAGAGGGCAGACGAAGACGAAGAAGAAGAGGAGGAGGAGAAGGAGGGAGGAGGATTGTTTTAAAGGAAACGACAACAAGTTAAAGGGGTAGTTCAACATTTTGGCCCATTGCCATAGTCCCTAATGGGACTTCTTGGTTTCCCTCATCAAACTCATCAAATACACAATCCAACAACTCCACAACACTCTGGTGGACAAGGTGTGACCTGCACATTCACCACGCTATGAGATAGTAACACAACGTTACCACACAGAGTTGTTTTAGAGGGAAATTCATGCAAAACCGCTGATGCACGTTGCCTTCAGGCCAGGGACAGTTTTTCATCAACAGTCTCTGTATTTCCCTCTAAAACAACTCTGTCTGGTAACGTTGTGTTATTATCTCATAGTGTGGTGAATGTGCAGGTCACAACCAGAGCGTTGTGGAGTTGTTGGATTGTGTAGGCTATTTGATGAGTTTGATTAGGGAAACTAAGAAATCCCATAATGAGCTTCCGTAGCGTAGCTCTGAGCAGCTCACGGCTCTGCTCCGCCGTTCTAAAAATGGCTTGCACCGACAATGAGAGGTAACAAACCTGCTGTTAAGACTATGGGGATTATGGCAATGGGCCAATTTGCCAGAATGTTGAACTATCCCTTTAAAAACTGAGCCATTCGTTTTCACATTTCTGACCTTTTCAGGAAAATTTAACCTCACGCAGATTCTCACATGAAAAGATGAAGAGAGGGTGGAAATGGAATATTTTAGTGGAGATATCAGAAGAAAACTGAACTCAAAACACCAAAAACAAATCAACAGAAGTCCAAAACTTTTCTCAACACGTTCCTGGAGGTCGAGGCCTTGTTGACCCCATGACCTCTCCTCTTAAACCAACATTTACTCCGCAGAACAGGTCGAATTCATGCACCAGTGAATGTACTGTAGCAGCTCACTGCCAGACACAGACAGAGTTTGTGTTATATATCTGGATAAATACAGACACAGATACAGTCAGAGATCTTTATTAATCCCAAAGGCAAACTGCAGACGCTTCATATAAATCATTCTGACTCTGTAGCTACTCGCTGAAGGAGGACTGTCAAATATAAACTGATCTTTAAAACATGGAGACCACAGACAGCAGGAGAGTTTGAACCAGTTTTTAACTTTATAATCCAACAGAAACTTGTGATTAAATGTGACTTTAGAAGAAAATGTTGTTTGTTCTTAAAACAGCGATCCACTGTGTGTGATGCTGTAACGTTGTCACACAAACACGTGTGTCTTATATTTTCTGTTTTTTTTCTATATTATTGTTGTTAGTCACTATTATTTTTATTTATTTTTATTTTTTCATGTTTTTTGATATCCTGTGCTTTTGTACATGAAATTGTAATATTAATACCATTTTAGGAGGCTTCAAATAAGCCCACTGTGGGTTTTTTTTTGTCTCTCCCTGCACTGATTCATCATGTTTTATGTGTATTCTTTTAAATTGTGCAAAATAAAGAACTGAACTGAATCAATCAATCAATCAATGTTTATTTGTCTAGCCCTTTGCAACAGCCCCGAGGGTGAGCAAAGTGCTTTACAATAAATAAATAAATAATACTTTAAAGACTATAAAAAGACTTAAAACAGAGACAGCAATAATGGTATGTACTGTATATTTACACCTAAGTACATAAAGTCAGAATAAAATAGAATAATAAAATAAAAGCTTTAAAAACAAAGGTTTTGAGTTTGTGATGGTGCTGGTTCCACATCTGGATGCAGCTACAAGAAAGTGTTGGTGGCAGAAGAGCTGATACACCTCCTCCTCTTCCTCATGAATGATCCTCCTCCTCCTCCTCCTCCTCCTTCTCCTCTTCCTCTTCCTCATGAATGATTCTCCTCCTCCTCCTCCTCCTCCTTCTCCTCTTCCTCATGAGAGACCCTCCTCCTCCTCTTCCTCATGAATGATCCTCCTCCTCCTCCTCCTCCTCCTCTTCTTCCTCGTCCTGCTGAAGCAGCAGTCTGTAGTGTTGTGTAACCTTGCGTAAGGCATCGTCCGCTCAGAGAGAAATGGCCTTTTCACTTCTCACCTCTTCACCCGCATCAGCATCATCGCTATCACCATCACCATCGTCCCGGTGACATCAGCACATTCGTGGAGCATCTCAGCGAAACCATTTGAACGCAGCTATTAAAATCATGAAACATTAACGGTGCTAAGAGCAATTACGTCGTCCGTCCACAGCCAGAGGGGCCACGTTCATTTATTATGCATCTGTTGCTTCCCCCCTCCCATATACCCCACTCACTCACTCACTCTCGCCCACTCTCCACCCTCCTCCATCCCCCCACCCCACATCCGGCTTTCAAACTGCAGGGCAGGTTAGAGCCCGAGTGTTGCCGGCTGAGATCTTGCCACTATTAAGAGAATTAAATCCAGCTAAGAGGCTCTCTCACAGAGAACATAAATTCTCCATTATCTCCCCTTCTTGGTGGCCTCCTCCATCCCTCTTCTCCTGCAGCGGCACAAGCCCTCAGAGCTCGGCTGCTGGAGACTCTTAAAGCCCCACCGGATAAATATAAGATCTGTTGAACGAGCGCTCGACTCTTTTTCCCCCCCTTTTTTTTAATGTTTTGTTTGTGACACACGCAACTTTTTTTTCTTCTTCTTTCTTTTAAAGCAGCATTAACATAAAAGCCTGCTGTGTCTGCAGAGGTCGATTATGCTGCAGCTGCAGGAAGTGATGTGCTGACAGATTGTATGGCTTTTTTTTGTGTGTGTGTTTGTCTCTTTTCTTTATGGCTTTTTGAACTCTGGCTCCTCTTCATGTTTCATGATGTGAGAGCAGCGTTGATCTGTGAGCGTGAAGCGGTTTCAAAGTTTGTGTTTGTGCACTCAGAAATAAATCAACGCCAGAAATAATCCCACCAATACGCCTTCACAGCGAGTTATGGTGTATCACAGCTATGCATCGTAGTATTAGGTCATCTATAAAAAATGCTCATTATTACTGTATAAAGTTTGCATTTGAATTAAAGGGGAAAAAAACACCACTATTCCACTCGTACGCATTTAAAATCATCAGTGATGAATGTAAACAGAGTTTGGCCTCGGGCTTTAAAACTCTGCCTCGTTAATAAAGCTGTGTTCTGCTTCCTAACTCTAAATCCTTGTGAAAAGCGGGTGCACGTGCACAAGTGAGCTCTCCGCCCTCACACTGACCTGGGCCTGGATGTAAACACGGCCTGAGATAGACGCATGAGCCGGATGGAGGAGCTGGACGTAGGCGGACGTGCACAGGAGGTCGCTCACGCATCGCCGCCTGCTTCACACATGTTTTATGTATGAACTGTTACAGCACTTGCCGTTTTCAAATCTGCGTTTGAAAGCTGAATCGACCAATCCGCTTCTTTCAAATGCAAAAGAGCAGATGTTTGGGACACGAGTGTATACGTGTACATGTGGTGGAGATAATAGTGGAGCCAATGTATTCTTTATGACGTAGAGGACGAAAATAAAAAGACAGGAGATGATAAACATTGTCTGCACCATCTTGGCACAGTCTGGCTCCGCCCCAAATTGGCAAGAGGAGGAGCCTGTGTGAAACTTAAAGAGGCCACACCCCCTAATTCATCCATCATCTCAATATAATGGAAACAGATGAGTTACATAAAAACAGAGGAGGACGTAGTGAACTTTAATCTGCAAACGCGTTTATTTCTGCTGTATAATTTTTATTTTAACAATATATAACACATACTGAAGAATTGATTAAAAGCCACATTAAATAAAAAGGTTTTCAGCTGCTGAGGCTGCATCTCTTTTGGCTCTTGGCAGAGTATTCCATAGTTTTAGAGCTCAGTCTTTGAGCTCAGATTTGAAGCTGCCCCTGAAATGTGTCATACTATACTTTTGACTGTAAATTGTACAAATTAAACCACAAATTCGATTAAAATACTAAATAATGCACTTTTTAAACATGAAAAAGTGCAAGAGAGCCTTGTGAAGTGTCTGTAGATGCACCAACTTTAACTTCTCTCTCATCTGGACGTAGGAAAGTTAAATTGAAAAAAATAAAACTGCAGGATAACAAGATTATAATGTTGTAAAGTTGTGCCAACACCTTTCATCTGTTCCCAGTTTTTCTGTAATTCCAGATTAAAGTGCAGTCTGAACAGTTTCTCCTCTGGGCCTGTTGCTATTTATAGCTCCTATATCATCATTGATTTATCATTGTACCTGTGACGCATCGTCTGCAATGACATCTCATCAATGAAGCTCCAATGATTCATGATGATTCACCAATCTTATGTCAAACACAACCGAGGATGAAATTAAAACAGTCAAAGCAAAGGTCGGAAAAAAACATATTGCTGATGCATAATGGACTCCAGAGGTCAACCACATCCCTCCATCCTCTGTATTAAGATACAAGTAATAAGCGATATGAGTGTGTGAGTCCAGATGTTTTGATCTGGAGCCGACAGGACGACTGGTTCCACTGATTCACTGTTTCTGCACGGAGATTATAATATGGAGTATTTATGAGCCTCTGTAATACATGGACCTTTCAACATCTGACATCATTATGCATTATTAAGTTTTACAGCAACTCTTTTGATGCATTATGAATGGGCCATAATTTCTACTGCTGGGTTTTCTATATATACACGTCCGTCAGTATGTGGACACCCATCCGTTCCTCCTTAATGTGACTGAGCTCTTGAGCTGCAGACGATCCATAATGAAACTCAGTCTGCACCTTTATAATGTATCTAGATCTCATGGTGCATTCAGGTCAGACCAGAATCGTAGTATTTATAGGTATCAGACTTGTAAAAGCTACCACCTCCACACTCTGATCTCAGTGTGTAGTGCACATGACTGAGGAAACACCTGATGATGTCATAGTGACCTCACACACTTGACATAACACAGGTGCATCCACGCTGAGTCTAAAAATGACACAGATGTAAAACATTTTCTAAAATCAATCAAATGAATTGATAATAAAGAGAAATGAATCATTCTGTATTTGAACGGAGCTGTAGCCGCAGTGCACAAGCAACCAACAGATCAATATCTTCACCAAACTCATATTTTAGCTCACTGAAAAAAACAAAAGACATGTTAAAGCTACAAAATGAAACTTAAAGTGCATTGTCTGTTATATTTGAACCTCTTTTACCTGAAAGTCCAGATCAGTGGATCACAGACACACCTGATCTGCAGATCATTTATAATTAAAAAGCTATAAAAACAATGAACTAAAACTTCTTTTTTCAAAATCACTCTTTGCAATTAATTACTTAACTTTTTTCCCTTAACTTTTACTCATATTTTCCATTCATTAGCCTATATTTCATTCTTATTATCATTACAACTAATTTGCATGATAATGGTTTTGGAAATACATGCTCTAAAACAACATGTAACTCAGTTATTTTTTGTATTAAATATGTTAAACAGCTGATAGTTGAGACAGATTGTGATCATGAGCTCTGGGTGGGCGACTCCCCTGCATGTCATATCTTCCCCCCTCTCTGATCCCATATTTCCTGTCTCTCGTTCATTTCATTATCACATCAAATGAAACATAAGTTCAGTTAGAAAAGAAAAAAAGAAAAACAAAAAAGAGTCTCTGAGCTCGTTCCTGTTTGAAACAACACGCTGCTGCTGCAGCCTCTGGAGCTCAGACCTGCTGAGGTGGCGTGCAGCAGGAAGTCTCCCCAGTGATGCTCCGCTTTCCGAGGAGCTGATAATTGATTCATTATCTCTCTTTACCCCCCTCGGCTCTGACACCATCACCTCTCCCCCCCTCCCCCTCCCCCCTACAACAGGCCTGTACGAGCTCCAACATGATATGAGATCAGATGAAGCAACCGGTGCTGCAGCCGGAGCCGGGCTGTTTAAGGCGATTATGTTGGAAGCGATTTTCTCTTCTCTTTCTCTCTTTTCCTTCTTCAGTCTCTCATAACCTCTGTCTTCAGCTGGTGGAAGCCAGGCAGGCGGCGGCGGGTGGCGGGCGGCGGGGAGGAGGAGGGCGGGAGGTTACAGGAAACATGAAGGGGCACAATGCTGATGATTAAGGATCAGCTGATTAGGCACTTGCTGTGTAATCTTAAATATGAAAAAAAATATATATATATGGGATATGAAATCACTTGCTTTACAGCCGTGGAAGTGATTTTCCTCACAATGGGGGCTACTCAGAAGTTCCAAAATGGCCATAATCAAAGGTGCCTAACAAAAAAGCCATCTGAAATTTGGTGAAGTTTGGCCTTCCACTAATCAGCTTTGTGCCACAGAAAAGCCACTGAATATATTTGGCCCTTTGTGCCGTGGTGATAATGTGAGCGAGGCGAAGCTCCAGATCCTTTGAACACAACCCATCCCTCTTTACCCCTCCCCTCCCCTCCTCTCCCTCCTCCTCAGTTATCAGCCTCCTCAACACTTTCTCCAGTTTCTTTCTCTCTCTTCTCTTTCTGCAGCAGCAGCAGCAGCAGCAGCGGAGGAGGAAACTCCTGCTTGCTTAATTTGTCCAGGGGTAATTTGACTGCGAGGCATACCGGAGAGGATTGATCGACTCAAATCAAGACTATTGACTCCCTCTGTGCCAAAACACATTCATTCACCCCCTCTGCTGACTCCTTCCTTCCTCCGCCAGGCAGCAGACACTCACTGACATATCGGTGGCGGCTGTGCTGCTGGTGGTGGTGATGCTGGTGGAGGAGGAGCTGAGGTCGGGGCGGTTCCTGTGGTCCGATGGATCGGTGGGTGGGAGCGTCCCCCCGATGTGCAGCTGCAGCAGCAGAAATCTGAGCGCATGCAGACAATTAATGAACTCGCTGGGCAGTTTGGATGATCTACGCCGGCGTCCTGGCCCGAGGAGCAGAGGATCATTTCACCGCTGTCAATGGTTGTAGAGTTTTCCATTAGGCAGAATTTATTCAGACGTTGAGGTGGTCGGTTCAGATCTTTAAATAAATCAGAGCCTCGGAGCGGAGAGGAAAAGAAAAACTTGTTGTGGTATGATGTTTAAAGGGATAGTTCAACATTATGGCAAATTGGCCCATCACCATAACCCCTATAGTCATAGCAGTAGGTTCGTTACCTTTAATTGTCGGTGCAAGCT
This sequence comes from Decapterus maruadsi, assembly GCA_030347415.2. Taxonomy (NCBI): domain Eukaryota; kingdom Metazoa; phylum Chordata; class Actinopteri; order Carangiformes; family Carangidae; genus Decapterus; species Decapterus maruadsi. The sequence continues at coordinate 9,616,271 of CM064903.1, forward strand.
ATTTTTAGAAGCGATTTTCTTTCTCTTTCTCTCTTTTTCCTTCTTCAGAACGGTGGAGCAGAGCCGTGAGCTGCTCAGAGGATGATTAAGGATCAGCTGATTAGGCACTTGCTGTGTAATCTTAAATATGGAGGATCATGGGATTTCTTGGTTTCCCTCATTAAACTCATCAAATACACAATCCAACAACTCCACAACGCTCTGGTGGACAAGTTTTGACCTGCACATTCACCACGCAATGTGATAATAACACAAAGTTACCACACTCACTGACATATCGGTGGCGGCTGTGCTGTGGTGGTGGTGAGATGTTTTAGAGGTAAATTCAGAGACTGTTGATGAAAAACTGTCTCTGAAGGCAACCTGCACCAGCGGATTTGCATGAATTTACCTCTAAAACAACTCTGTGTGGTAACGTTGTGTTATTATCTCATAGCGTGGTGAATGTGCAGGTCACAACTTGTCCACCAGAGTGTTGTGGAGTTGGATTGTGTATTTGATGAGTTTTGATGAGGGAAATCCCATGAGCCTCCGTAGCGTAGCTCTGAGCAGCTCACGGCTCTGCTCCGTCATTCTAAAAATAGCTTGCACCGACAATTAAAGGTAACAAACCTACTGCTATGACTATAGGGATTATGGTGATTGGCCAGTTTGACAAAATGTTGAACTATCCCTTTAAGTCAAAGTAAAATTAAAGTTAGTAAATGTTTGATTTGCTCTCAGTGGAAAACCTTCTGTTACAAGTTTCAGATCAGATCAGCTGACAGGAGAAACGACAAGACAACATTAAAAAAAGAGAAGGAATGAAGGAGGGGAAGGAAAGAGAGAGCCGGCGGGGGTGGGGGGGGAGTCAGCCGGCTGCAGAGAAAACAAGCATTCAGGGATGCCGTACACTGTAACTCTTTAAATCAGGATAAATAATGAAAAACCTCCTGCGAGGAGCGAGATGACACAGATGGTGCCGTTGCAGCTGCGATAAACTCTCCCAGCATGCATCTGTTCTGTTTTAAACTTTATCACCGCTGCTGCTGCTGCTGCTGCTGCTGAGCAGGAAGAAGAAGGAGAAGAAGAAACTCAAATCCTTCTTCACCGCTCCATCCTGCACAAACCCTCCACTCCACTCGCTTCCTCCCTCAGCTGGCGCACGCTCCTGTGGCGCTGCAGGAGAGTTTTATGAGGCGTCGTCGAGGAAATGTGGCTCGTAACACGAAGCCATGAAGACGGAGATTCACATGTTTTTAGATGAGAATGTTTCACTGGGAATAAACATCACCGTCTCAGTGACGAGTCACTGATAAGGTTGATATTGAGGGATTTCAATCTGACTCAGAAGCAATCAGTACAACAACATGTTTTACAATAACATTTATTCTAATAAAAGTTGTTTTTTATAATAGAATTAATCAGTCACAGATGTAATTATAGAAATTTGGTGCAAATAAAGAGAAAACCAGGAGAAAAGAATCAGAATCAGTGACTGAGAGCAGAGATCCAGCTAAACTGAGACATCAGGTCCTTAAAGGCAACAGGTGCACGGCCCTGAAACAGCACCTGGAGAGAAGTGTTGCCTTGTGGGTAAACCGAAGGACACACACACATACACACACACACACATTCATGAAGGCATTTTCTGTCATTGGCACATGCATGGTTGTAAACTCTGCTCTGCAGCACAAAGGTCAAAGGTCACATCACAGTGTCACTTTAGTCTTGTCATTTGCACAGTGGTTCCCAGTCTTTTCTGGCTCGTGACCTCATTTTGACATCACACATTTCTGGTCGACCCCGTCAATCAAGATGCACCAGCTCAGATATTTTTTATATGCTGTGTTTTATTTATTTAGTTTAAAAATTATATATTAATATGCTTTTTTTTAATATCAATTACTAGACATTTCAGGCGACCCCAGTTGAATTCCAGGCGACCCAACATGGGGTCCCGACCCCAAGGTTGAAAAACACTGCATTGGCAGTTACAGAACATGATTATTATGCCACTTTTATAATTTGTAAGTGTTGTATTAAAGTTCAAGGTAATTTACAACCTCTTTGGTCTGGAGCACTTTGGTTCCACCTGTCAGTGTTTGCAGAGGGACAGATTTTGACGTGACGTCTATGAGAGCAGAGTAAAGCTGAGTGGCTCCTGCTGTGTCACTGATGATTATAAAAGGAACTTGTTCTGCCTGTCACAGTTAGAGTCAGAACAAATCTGCAGAACTAACGTCAGATATTATTCATTAAGTCAAAAATAGAAGTTTTCCCTCGTTTTTTCCTCATTGTTTAACTTCTGCAGCAACAATCAGTGTGTTTTCTGTGTGTTCGATACGAGTGGAGATGTTATAAGTGCAGAATTTGTCCCTCTGTGGCTCCTGTAGTTGTGTTTTACTTCCTGTGTGAAGTTCTCAGGTGCAGCAGCGCCAACACGCCTGCTGCTGCTGCTCATTAGGACACTGGCACACGAGAAGCCCCTGGGCCTCTGGGTAACGAAGGGGCCCCACGGACTTGTGGGTAATTGGGCATCTAGAGTGGAGTACAGGTGAAACACACGGCTTGTCTCAGAGTTCTGGTTGGCCAATCAGCTGGTGCGCGCTCGCTGCTTCAGCCAAGTGAACAGCGGGTGGTGGAGGTGGAGGGAGGGGGGGTGGGGATGGTGGGGGGGCCTCCAGGGACCAAAAAGTATGCAAGGAAAGTTTTTGGAAAGCAGTGATGCTGAACTGCTGTGAATTAATAAGAGTCAGTTCCTGTCCTGTTTACGGCTTTTTGTTTGGTGTTTTTGTTGTGCTCCTGGGTCAAGGAAGGAAGGAAGGAAGGAAGGAAGGACAATGGAAAGAATTAAGGAAGGAAGGAAGGAAGACCGAAGGGAAAGAAGGACGGCAAGGCAAGGCAATTTTATTTGTATAGCCCGTTTTCACAAACAGTTTGTCTCAAAGGGCTTCACATGACATCGTAACAACATCCTCTGTCCTTAGACCCTCACATCGACTGAGGAAAAACTTCATGGAAAATCCTTTTAACAGGGAGAAATCGGAGAAAACTCAGGGTGAGCAACAGAGGAGGGATCCCTCACCCAGGACGGACAGACGTGCAATAGATGTTGTTACAGACAAGACTGTTACAGTTTACAGAAGGAAGGAAGGACGGAAGGACAGAAGGAAGGAAGGATGAAGGGAAAGAAGGCAGGGCAGCGGGAATGCAGGAATTTCCCTCTAAAACTACTCTGTGTGGTAACGTTGTGTTACTATCTCATAGTGTGGTGAATGTGCAGGTCACAACTTGTCCACCAGAGCGTTGTGGAGTTGTTGGATTGTGTATTTGATGAGTTTGACGAGGGAAACCAAGAAATCCCATGAGCCTCCGTAGCGTAGCTCTGAGCAGCTCACGGCTCTGCTCCGCCGTTCTTAAAACAGCTTGCACCGACAATTAAAGGTCACAAACCTACTGCTACGACTATAGGGATTATGGCAACGGGACAATTTGCCAAAATATTGAACTATCCCTTTAACAATCTTAAGGTGAACTAGACACAAATGAAACAGCGGTGACTCTCGTTGTGCTTCTATGGCGGCTCACCAACGTTAAGGTGCATTAGCGCCACCGACTGTTGGCGTGTGAACCAGAACCACCTGGTTCTGTTTCTGATCCAAACTTCTCTCTTTCTTTAGAAAAAAAAAGGTCCTGAATAATGAGGAGAAACTTGGGACAGCAAAACTCTTCGGGGTCAAAGCTTTATTCGTGTACTTCCGAATACGTATTTGGGTTCGGGTACATACAGGCGTTTTGTGAGAGAACAAGACTGACAGAGTTGTTGTTGTTGTTGTTGCTGCTTAGCCAGCGTGTGATGTCGATGTCCATGTAGCTGTTGTTGTCGTCGTCGTGGAGATCCGTTAGTTCAGCCTCCAGGGAGCGGGCCGAGCTGTGAGTCGCCCTGGGACTGACTGAATACTCAATTAAGGCAAGTGTGTCTAAAGGAAAAAACAATGCAGCAGCAGCAGAGATCCCAACCGCTGACAAACTGACCCCCCCCATCCCCCCCCCCCCCACCCCACCCCAACCAACCCTCTGCCGTCGCCATGACAGCTTAATCATAGTTGTGCACAAACTGTCCGACAACGCTCAGCATCGGTTCAGTCACGGCTACGCAGAGAGAAAGAGACACAGGGAGGGAGAAAGAGAAGGAGGGAGGGTGGGGGGGGGGTTGCCGTGGCGAAGTGGGAGTTGGTTGTGATTTGTCATCCTGCTGCTGCCGGTGTTTGGAGCTCGCTCTAATGACCACGCCATCGCCGTGACAGCGGCCCCCGTTTGAGCCGGGGCCGGGGATCCATCATTCTCCTCTTTGTGGCTCATTGGCTCTTCTTCCTCCTCCTTCCTTTCTCTTCTTCTTCTTCTTCTTCTTCCTCCTCCTCCTCATCCTTCCTCCTCCTCTTCTTCCTTCTCCTCATCTTCTGCCTCCTCTTCCTCCTTCTGTTTCCTCTTGTTCCTCCTCTTCATCCTCCTCCTCCTGATCATCCTTTCTCCTCCTCCTCCTCATCATCATTCCTCCTCCTCGTCCTCCCACCTCATCTTCTTCCTCCTCCTCTTCCATCTCCCTCCTCTTCCTCCTCCTCATCATTCTTCCTCTTCCTCCTCCGCCTCCACCGCTGTCGATGTCTTGGAGAGAGGAGCAAATAAAGGAGACAGCAGGTTTACGGGAGGCCAGGTCGCCAGGGAGGAGATCTGACGGTAACGGACAACGTGGAGCCTCGGGTGTAGTTTGTCTCCAACAGCAACAGCAGCAACACAACACAATGACACAACAACACAACGACACCTGCAGCTGCAAGAACGGAGATGATTTGATGTCCCACTTAGACGCTCAGTCGCTTCCATCACACTGATCCACTGAGAGTCGCAGGGAAACTCCACCGCTCAGGTTAAACATATGATGCTGTGTGTGTGTGTGTGTGTGTGTGTGTGTGTGTGTGTGTGTGTGTGTGTGTGTGTGTGTGTGTGTGTGTGTGTTGTGCACAGTATATTACAGTAGATACCTAATGCATCAATACAGCAGGTCACACACGCTCACTTACTCACTGTGCAGAAACCGGAGCTGCTGATATTTTCTCTCTGTATCTTTTTAGCCTGTGCTTTCAAAGTAAAACACAAACACGTTATAAATAAATACATATAAACATCTGTGCATGAAACTGTGTGTGAAATTCCTATAAAAAGAAAATATGAACTCACTGTAACACACGGTTCAGTCTATAAAATCAAACAGTCTCTAAACGTTACATTATGGAGTTGGAAAACATGAAATTTCAAAATAAGAGCACCCACTAAATCGCCCAGGGAGGATTTTTACTGCTGCTTTTACGACCATGATCATAATTTAACACAAACACTTAAACACACTATTACACGTGCAGGCGTAGAACAACAGGCCACTTTTCTTCTTCTTCATATTTTAACACATTTTACAAGTCTATGCAAACATACTTTATTATTTATCTCATTTTAATTTTCTGTAAATGTTTAATGCTTCATATTTTCATGAACATTTATTCTTCTCTGTCCACTTTGCTGCTGTAACGCTGCACTTTTTTCCATCTTATAAAGGATGATATTATCTAATATTTACCTGTTGTGTGTTTATTTTCTTATAAAAAATGTAATATTTTAACTCGAGCCAGGAAATAAAACATTAAAATAAAATAAAATTCATGTTGAGTTGATGTGAATGTGCAGTTTTTCTTTTCTTTAGGATGTTTCTGTATGAAGCGTCTCTTCATGCCCGGCGCCTCCTCTTCATCCGTCTCCTTTGTGTCACTTTATCACCACGGAACATAATTATTCTGCCATTTCGGCTGCTCGCCGTCCAACAGCAGATTGCGATCTCGAGAGGCCACTCGGCGTGAATGAAAGGTCAGAAGTGACCAAAAAGCTTTTCGCATGAGACGGGCGGCGGGATAATCTGCCTCCTCGTGTGTTGTTAGCATCTGAACAACACAGAGAGAGAAGGAGAGAAGGAGAGGGGGATTGTGGGAAGAGAAGCGGTAAATATGATGAGGTAATTCCAGAGAAAAGCAAAAAAAAACCCCTGATAAGTCACCGAGAAGGAGATGGAGTGGCTAACAAAGCAGTAAAATATGGACAATGAGGAGGACCTGGTGAGCGGCACCACATCCAGATATGCATGAGGCATAAATCAATATTTATTGCACATAAAGAAGCAATTTTCCCACCATGAATGATTAAACTTCCCGAAGACGGCCGCGGTCGGTCCGCATTATCACGTTTGCATTCAAACCCGACAGACAGAAAGAGAGAGGGACTGAGAGTGGGGGGGCAGGAGGGGTGGGGGGGGGGATTATAGGAGCGGGTGTTTGAATGCAGCGGCGTCGCACCTGAGCGGATGTTTACAAACTGCAGGTTATTATTATCGTCATATCGCATTTCCACAACCGTAGTTTTGCCTCTGAATATTTCATGTTTCAGCAAAGCATTGTGGGTATGACAGGAAGGTGGGGTGGGGGTGGGAGAAAGCATTTTGTCTAGTGATTACCTCTCCTTTTTATTTTTTTGATGCAGGATTTACAGCAGCTTTTTTTTTTTTTTACCCCTGAATTTGTAAATCACTCAGAATGGACTTGTTTATTTCTATCAGTGTCATAAATCTGTTTTTCTTTATTGTTTGTTTCAACAGCGTGTAGTTCAGGAACCTCGTGGATGATGGATGGAGCTCCGGCTGACGGACCGCTCTGCTTTTCTGCTCCAGTCGGCTGCAGATTCTTGAACTGGTTCCTGTTACTGGTTGAAGTGGACAGTCAGGGTTTGTACTGTTGACGTGCACAACATGACCAGTTTACTGAACATGAACCTGTGGCCTCATGTTGAGGCTCCAGATCCATATGACTGAAGCATTTCTACACAATGAGCTGCTATGAAACGACTCTTAACGCCCTGTCCTCAGGCTAATGCTCTACAGTCGCATTTGTTCCTATTCTATACAATGAATTAGGATTGGGATTCTGTGTTTTTTATGTATTGTGTACAAGAAATGCCAGTATAGAAATCTTGAATCTTAAATCTTTACTCTGACATTATGGTAGGTAACAAGGCAAATTTTGCATGTGATGAGATTACATACAAAGTCAACACAAAGAGTGCAGTGTAATTGGGTTTAGGTGGACGTACTAATTGGGCAGAAGCAATTCTCCACAAACTGACAGTGTATAGTTTAAGTCTGTTTAACCAGAGCATTATGTCAGCCTTAACCCAACCAGAGCGTGGTTGGTCTGTTTGTGCCCAGCTGAGATGTGGAAACTGGATGTTTCATTTCAATTCCAGAGGAGAATAGAAAGACTTGAGTGAGGTGGAAAATGAATTTTTTTTCTGTCCATTTAATCATGAATGTAGACATAAGCTCTTCCTTAAAATGACCACAGAATTTCCTGATTTTTTGTTTTCTACGTCTGATGATAGTAGACTAACATACCAGTTTAGTGTTTTATTAGCTCAATACAGTACGTGTTGAATGCTCACCAACAGTGCATGGGCACACTTTGAGCCCTAGTTTGCTGGTGCAGCGCAGGTGGCGCAAGGTATCGCAGCCCGTCTATTGCAAGTTTGAAGCAGCGCAGACTGGCTCAAAGTCTAGTCGGGAGATTGGCAGATCGCGCTCCGCCAATATGGGTGTGGCGGCGCAGCAGGAGGCGGTGTCACAGATTCAGCTTGGTGAAGCGGAAGTTTCGTGAGAAAATGTCCCGCCGACTCTGCGCCGAAAGCAGACCACCTCAAAGCAGGTCTATCTCGGCGCAAGGCGAAGCTGAGCTGGCGGAGAGGGAGATTGGTTGACCGGCGAACAGTCCACACATGTCAGCAAAACCTCACAGACAGGTTTCCACTGTTCCAGACGCATTTAGATGCAATAAAACCACAATAACCTCTATTTAATGCAACTAATGGAATCAACACGTGAATTTCTATCTATAAAGAGTGTCCCGTCACATCTGACGTCAGATCAAAGGCTGTTGGCAGCGTAATGAAAACTCCACCTGAATTAACTCAGCAGGGACCAACTGGCACTGGAGCTGTGGATTGCGGACTGAGGGACTGCATGTCACTACCGTGTTGAGATGTGATGATCCGCGTTTTTTTTATTTATTTACTTATTAATTTATCAACGGGCCAGCACGTCAGGCAGCTGTAATAAAAAACAAAAAACAAACATCTCTCAACCACAACAGCCTCGGTGTCAGATAGTCAGTATATAGTTTGTCTCATCACAGAAGGACAGACAGACAGAGAGAGGGAGGGAGGGAGGGGGGGGAGAGCGAGAGCGTCCTTTACGCGGATTCCATCCCTGTTACAGTGTTTGTTTATATTGTGATTAGTGTACATGTTACACTCGGATCCAAGAATCTTGAGCGGATCTTGTGTAGTTTATAAAAAAAAGTTTATTTACCAGCGGAAAAGCCCAGCAACAAAATAACAGGCAGGAAAACAAAACAACTGACACACTGTAACGTTTTTGTAAGTCTCTTTCCTGGGGGGTCTCCCTCTACGTCATGTTTTTCTTTTAACTGCTGCCTCGCGCTGGGTTTACATTAACATTCACAGGAATATAAGGTTAACTCAATTCACCTCTCATCTCTACACAGGGTTTGAATAAATGTGAGTTTCTTTATTAGTTTAGTTGTTTTTTTTTACACTGGCCAGCGGTTTTCAGTGTATCAGATCAAACCTGTTTAAGGATATTAAACTCATTATTCAGCCACTCTGAGCTCGGACCTCCGGACCAAAACAGCTGTTTCCTCCTGGGAGAGGTTCGGCCTGTGGCGTCGCTGTCTCCTCCTCTCCTCCGTCCATGTCAAAGTAGGAAATGACATCACCGCGGCTCAGTTTCATTTGATTGGTGAAAATCGGAATCGGCTGTGTTAATCCCACTTCAGCCTTTCTCTCCTCCTCCTGCCTGCCTCACGCCCCCGACTCCTCCCTCCTCGGCATTTGCGCTTGGAGGAGGTGCAAGGGGCGTGGGTGCGCCGGTCTATACCGGACTTCGCGGCTCACGATTCTTGCAAAACGCGCCTGGACACACCCAGTTGACGTGGCGCAGCTGCGCTGCGAGTTGACTCCGATCGGTCTGCCAATCTAGGGCCCTCAGAATGTTTGGTTGTGGATTATGGTTACTGAGGGCTGTACATGCCTGGATAGCATATGAAGAGATGTTTATTACGTATTGTAAGCCCATGCAGGCTGGGCAACTTTTTGGCGTATGACACTGTGAGAGAATAAAACTAAAACTAATATCTGTATCACATGAACTAGTTAGATTCTGTGCATGGATGCAACTACACCACTGAATGGTGCAATGTGAATGTGGCCAATTTTGCGTCATTTGCGTAAATTCCTAGCTCTCGTCTGTGCGCACCACGACATAAACGCTCTCCATAACTCGTTAATGATAGTTAAGACTACACAAATACACATGTCGTAACATTGTATATGTTACATAACGTTGTTAAAAACAAATGCACATGGCCAGGAGGAGGGTTAGCAAAACAGTGCAAAAGCAACCAGACTTGCATCGTTCCTCTTTATGGCAAGAATCCTGCATAGCTCCTCATTAAAAAACAGTGTTGCATGCTCTCTATTATTTACCTTTAGTTTCCATTAGCAGAGCTTTAAACTTTAAACCAGTTGTTGGTATACAGTACATATTTATTTGCTCTGTCTAGTTTCTGTAACTTGTCGGTTTTGGGAGGACACAGAGTTTGGGAGGCGACCGACTGAAACACGGAGGAGAGGGTAGAAACATTGAGTCATGACTCTGTAATCTGTGCCAGCAGCAGCAGCAGCAGCTCGTATTGATCAGTCTCTGAGTGTGTGGAGCAACGTTCTGCAGCTTGAACTGAATTTAAAACAAACAGGTGTCAGTTCTCTGTTCATCCACCACCTGCTTTAACCCTCGTTGATACACACGCTGGCGTCCTGCAGAGGATGTGTGTTTCATATCTGGATGTGGTTGCAGCTGCAGGCTGAGTCATACCGTCCATTCAGCTCTGACTCAACCAGCGCTGTCAATCTGACCCGCTCGTCTCTGGACCGTGGGAGGAAACACAAAGTACAAGAGAGAGTCAAACTCCGATCATCCTGATGTGAGACAACAGTGTGAACCAAACACCCTCACACCTTGGCTGGGATCCAGGAGGCTGCATCACTGGGAGGCTGCACCACAGCTCTGCAACCAAACCAAGGTTATTATAGGTTTATTTTGATTCTTTTTTTTTTCTTTCATGCTTTTTCTTTTTCTTTTTTTTTTACTTTTGTTTAGTTTTAGTTTCAGTTCAACAAGTGATTAAGCAGTTTTAGTTCAATTTAGCCTTAGTCTCAGGAGTAAAGTTTCTCTGTGAGAGCTCCAAAGATGAACTTTCAAATTTCTTCCCGTCATTCCCCATTGACTTTTATAATATCAGTCCCATATTGGTGCATGTGACATTTTCTACTTGCAACTTTAACCATTTCCTAGAGAACAAGAGTTAACAAGACTACGAGGAGTTTTGGAAAGCGAAATATTTTCACACTACATTTCCCATGAGCCTCTGCACGCACGGTGAAATTCTTGGACCGGCGAAAGACAGACGAAAGCGAAAATGTTTGCCAAGAATGTTTTCATTCGTCAAGAATGAAAGTCAGAGGTTTGAAGATCAGATACCGTCGTAGTTCCGACCATAAACAATGCCGACTAGCGATCCGGGAAACCGAACGTTGGAAATGGTGATAAATGGACTTGCACTTAGCTATATAAGGCTTTTCTAGTCACTGGGACCACTCAAAGCACTTTACACTGTAATGGTTGCAACATTATTCAAGATTTCAAGAAAACAATACGTTATTGTCCTGATACAATGACATCATTCATAACCATTGCAGCTCTAAAGTTAAGAAAACAACAGTTATAAATAGTTTTTCACCGAAGGAAACGTCATTCAGTGTAACAATGTACAGACGAGCAGGGAAATGATGGAGTCATGCTTCACACAGGCTGAAACAGCTTCATGTCTTAGCACAGTCATCTTAAGAGAAGGTCAGGGGGGGCTACGTCTTTATCTGTGCGTCTCCATGGAAACCAGATGATGACTGAGAGATGCCGATCAACATCCCACCATCACCTGCGAGAAAACATAAAGTCTTCTTTTCTCAAGATCTCTGTAGAATTATGCTGTTGTTTCTGCAAAACAAAGAAAAAATAGGATAAATGCATGTATTATGGCTGCTTTGGGCTTCCGTATGTGGTGGAGGAGGGGGGGTAGGGGGGTGCAAAGCAGCAGAAGGAGTTAAACACATGTGAGATCTAAGGATGTTGGTAAAACATCCTGGACTCAGTGTGCTGAGTCACAGTGTGATGTAAATGTCGCCTCACAGATATAAAGTGACAGTGTTTTCCATTCTTTCATTACATATCGCCATAAATAATGGGTGAAGCTGATGCAGGTAAAAAAAAAAAACAACAAAACCTCAAACTCACAGGTGCACGTCAAAGTGATTCTGACAGTAAAAATTATCACAGGGAGAGAAAAAAAAAACTCTAAGAGGAAAAACAAAGACGTGATGAAACACAACTTTATCAATGTCAACAGTCGGCGAGAGAGGAAAATTGTCTGCTCACGAATTAATGAAGGAATCCACGAAGCTGCTGCAGATTTAATACGGAGGACACAAAGTGACAGAGACGACTGTAATCTCCATCCTGTCTCTTACAGTTAACACAACAACACGCTGCTTTTAAACGTCTCGGGGCAATGTTTCATAAGTTTACTCTGTTCCTGGAGAGTCCACCCTTCAGTCAGATCAGCTTCTGATTGGCTGAACACACCTGAGATAGGCGATCGGAGCAGGAACTGGTGGGAAACTTCATGTACATAAAGGGTGTTTTCACAAAGTCTGAACCACCTCTTCTGATGCGACCGTTTGGATCGGATAAAACGGAAAAGTCTGAAAGTCCGGACCAAACGAGGTCGATGGGAAAGGCCCGTCATACATATCTGCCTTTATGTTATTAAAGGTGATGAATCTACATTTATCTGATCATAATTAAAACATTCAAATTAAACCAACACTAAGTAACTTTTCAACCTCCATATAATATTTTCAGAAGCGATGGTACATCGACTTACAACCGGTTGAGTGACACCTCTGCCATGGCCTGAGGGGGGTTAGGGTTAAAGACATTGGAAGTCAAACACCTATGTGGGATTGCCATTAACATGGCTGAAGCAGCAAGAAAACCAAAAGAATTAAAAGTTTTGTCTGAGGAGACTAAAAAACTAAAGAGGGAGAGTAATGCAGCTCCGCTCCGGTATGGTGGCAGAGCCGATATGTTTCTATTCTAGTCAATGTGTGAACTTCCACCGGCTGCTGCTCCACTGTGTCATGGCTTCGCAACACGCAGAGCTTCTATTTTTGCCGAACGCTGGAGCACGGAGCATAAATTCAGCACAGAGCAGTTCGTGTTCGGGAAATCATGTACAAATTACAAAACAGAACGTTAAAATACACAAAACACAAAACAATAAAATACTCTGTGCTTACGGCGGATCATATTTCCCCCTTTTTTCCACTGGCGCCGCCAAACTCAACCAAAACTGAAAGTTCTTTACTATTGCTTTAATACTGAAAATACAAAGCGTTGATGTTGACAACATGAAGGCACAATCAGTTTTCATGAATTTTAAATGAGAAACCATTAGGTGATTGATTTAACCTTTGATATCTTATCTATCTTTAAATAAAACTGCCTTGCCACGGCCTCTGTTTACCATGTACAGTTGATAATGGTACAAATTCATCCTCTGGGGACCACGATCGTCTCTCGACACAGGATGATTGATATTAAAACAGATGGGATCATTTATTGAGCCTCTGCTCGTCTCAGTCACAGAAATGACAGATTTATTTATTGAAGCGGAGGCGTCGCCGTTCTTAGAGCTGCAGTCAGTGAGTGTATCCACGTCCATGTAGTCAAATCAAATAGTACCAGAGTTTATTAAGTGAACTGACAGGCGGAGCAGCAGCCACTGAGCGAGGCCACATGGATGTAAAAAAAAAAAAAAAAGGCTGATGGTGCGTTTAATTCCCTGTTGGGAAAAAAAAAATCCCTAATGATGCAATCATCCAGGAGTCTGCCTCTGGCCAATCACCTGTCAAATTATGAAAAGCGCTGTTTGTGGTTTTAATCTCGCTGAATGCCATTCAACAATTTTCTATGCAGAATATTAGAGCGTAAGATGAATTAATCAGAGAGAGAAGAAATCAATCGGGCCCTGACATTTCGAACTGTGCTGCACGCACACACGCACGCACGCACGCACGCACGCACACACACACACACGCACACACACACACACACACACTGTCTGCCAGGTCCCATTCATTCTGGCTGATTTGATTACAATGCCACAGACTGAAGTTGCAGAACTTGCAGGACGTTTGAACGTTGCTTTGGTTGATGCTGAACGCAGCGTTTCGTGCTGCATTCAAAGACCTGCAGACAAGTCTGTGATTGACGGTGACTCCTCAAGTCCTTGATGGACATAAACTCCTGCCAGGAGGAGGGTTAGCAAAACAGTGGAAAAGCAACCAGACTTGCATCGTTCCTCTTTATGGTAAACATCCTGCATAGCTCCTCATTAAAAAACAGTGTTGCATGCTTTCTATTATTTACCAACATCTATTATGTACCAACAAACAAACAGGTGTCAGCCAAGTGATTGACGGCGGCTCCTCGAGGCCTTGATGGACATAAACTCCTGGTTTAGTCATCAGTACAAAAAAAACACTGAACAAGTGTACGTGAAAAATATTCACCAACATCGAGCCGAGGCAAAAGATTACACTTTGCAGAAACCTGATAAAACATTAATAACACTCCTTTTTCCACAGCTGCTTGTTACTGTTGGGAGTGGTTAAGAACTATTTTCTATGTTATTTTTGATTTAACAAGTCGGTTTTAAAGTTATTTCTACAGTGGAGAGCACTGACACCCCAAACCACACAAAAACATAACACAGAATGTGTCACTGTTTTGAAGAATGACATCATCATCATCATCATCACATGTTTTAAAGATATAAGTTTATAATAGGCTACATATGATATACTCCCAGCAATATGTTAAAAATATCTAATTGATGCATTTTAATATTAGCCTACACCATGTTGAACCAATATAGGCTATGACATACTGTATTCATTTTATACAGTTTGTAGGAATGTAGGTGTACTGTATCCTATCACAATAACACAAAGTTTGTATTTTAAATTCCTCATTGTTTACAATATGAACACACAGCATAGATATTTTTAATCAAAGTATATTGCAGTGTAGCCTAGAATGTGATATCATTATGGGCATGGATTTCTAATCTAATTTTGTAAGTTTACTTAGTATGTAGGCATAGATAGGCTAAATGTTTTACATATCTGACACTGTAAAACTTGAATTAGTCGATTATTTCTCAAGCTGTGGAGGAACAAATTTAAGATGCTTTTTTTTTAGTAGGTTGTCAATTAAACTTTATTAGGCTAAATTATTAAAGTTGTACAAGCCAGACAATCTTTTTTGTGTATATTCATCCTGTTTCTGCTCCGATTTTATTCTGAAAAACCCTGACTTTGCGTTTGTTAGCTGCTAGCTTAATGCTATGAGTCAGCAAAAAACAAAACAAACAAAATTAGCGTTAGCCGTTAGCCACAGTAATTGTTTCCTTCGGTTAATGGAGCCTGCAGCTCTCTGAAGAAAACTCCATGTCCTTGTCAAGATGATGTCAAGATGATATTCATCAGTGACTGAAAACAGGCGAGGACTTTAAATATTCATTTATTTATTCATCTTTCTTCTTCGTCTTCTTCTTCTTCTGAGACGCAGCTCTGTTGTTTGATATGAAGGATAACTGATCTCCTGCTTTTAGTCTTTCCCGGCTGCGTCCCCTGATGGATGTGTGTACATGCATGCGGCAGCGTATGAGCTTGGAATCATGATG
Source organism: Decapterus maruadsi (assembly GCA_030347415.2). Taxonomy (NCBI): domain Eukaryota; kingdom Metazoa; phylum Chordata; class Actinopteri; order Carangiformes; family Carangidae; genus Decapterus; species Decapterus maruadsi. Next base: position 9,631,288 of record CM064903.1, read on the forward strand.
GATGGCCGGGTGAAGAGCAAAGAGCATGAGACTGTGTACACCACCACGACTCCGTACATCTCCATCCATCTCCTGTTAATGCAGCAGCCGCAGCTCTGAGGCTCGGGGACACTTTGTTGACGTCCCAGTGAATCCTGGGTGATTTATCATGTCGAGTTGCAGAGTTCAAGCCCCGCACGCATGCCGTACACAACTCCATCTTGATTTTATATATTACATACACACGTTTGTCCCGTCGACTTCCTCTGTTCTTGTGTTTCATTTTCTTCTTCCTTTATCTACAACACGCCACTTCGCCTTCTCCACCTCCTTCTGTCCAGTTTTCTCACCACCTTATCTTCCTCCATGTTTTTTTGTTTGTTTTTCCATTACTTCTTCGGTCATGCGTTTTGGCTCCTATAGGGCACTTTAGCACGCATTTTGGCTCCTGTAGGGCACTGTAACGCACGTTTTGATCATCTAAAAGTGAAAATAATGGTTTGATGTGAGATTGAAAACCAAATAAAAAAAAGAAGTTGAAAAACATGAGCTACTTTGAAAAATGTCACCGCTTTATCTCGCCCTCAAAACAAGTCTTTACACAGTTGATAGTCTTTAAATCAACAAATCCTGCAACACAGAACTCAGAGAGTCTTAATGGGTGACAAACATCTGTCTGAATCTGAATAAGTCAATCTGTGTCGAGGCCGTCAACCAATTACCTGAGCCGCTCGTGTGAGAAAAGTTCAACTTGGCCAAATTCAACAAGAGTTTGACTCTTTCTCTTCCTCTATCATCTTTTTTTTTCTTTTTTCTTTCTTTGCTCTTTGTAATTCCGTGTATTGTAATTCCCTTTGGTCTCCCCTTGTTCCCTCTCATTCTTTCATTATTTACTTATTCCCTTCCAGTCTCTCTTTTTCCTTTGTGCCTTTTTATTTGTCTCTTTTTATTTCTTTCAAGAGGCTTAACACAGTCTGTGTACTCGTCCTCCATCTCACTCTTCCTTTTTCAGCTTAACAGGCATTTACTTTTATTTTATTTCTTTTTCTTATTTTACATTTCCCCTGAGAAAATGACCTTTTTTTTATTTTCGTCTTTGAATTTCAGAGATAGAAATGCGGTTATAAAGTTTCTGCCCCTAACAACCCCCCATCCCCATCCCCACCCACCCCAGCCCCCACCCCCCCACCCCCATGCACATGACAGCATCATGCAGATGGAGTTTTTTTTTCTTTTTGGGCATGCATGAACATTTAATGCCACAACACATAAATTATTTTCATTTTGGAGATATTTGGGAGAAGCTGAAAGGATTCCCAGTAAAAAGCAGGCTGTGGTAAACATGTACTACCCCCCCCAGCCCCCTTTTGGGCCAATCACTGACAAATATGACTTCTTGTTTTGAGCTTGTTTCTGCATGCTGTCCCCCCACTGGGCCAATCACAGTCATTTTAGATGCTGGAACGCAGCTTAAATGAGATAAAATGAGACTCCCTGAATTTGTCAGAATCAGATCTCTGGGACGCTGTCAGAAAAAGAAAAAAAAAAGAGAAAAAAAAGTGTGCTGTGTCTTTCTGGATCATATTCCTTCATCTCGTGTAAATTTGTGTCAATACACAGCTCACAAACATGCCATCTGCGGAGAAAAACAAAAAAAAAGAAAAAGAAACATGCTGGTAGAAAGTGAAATCACTTCAACCTGTTTCCAATTCCAGACAACTCCTTCGTCTTCGTCTTTTTTCGTCGCCGGCGTCTTCTTCTTAGACGTGGCTGAGGAGAAGTGGCAGCATCTGGAGACGAGACCGAACCAGATTACGGCGTTCGAATGAGGAAAAATGAATGTCTTAATCCAATCGGCGTCCCTGAGATATCGCGCGTGACAGATTGACAAACAAGGGGTAAATTTGTTGTCTTTCAACCAGTTTCATCATGACGCCGCGGATCTCCTGTGGTTTTCACTGCAGTTTCATCCACTGATGAAATGAAGGACACGGCGCGGCGCAGTCACAGGGAGGCGTCAGCGCTGCCGGTGACAAAAAGCTACAAGTTGCTGTTTTTTTCTGTTTGTTTGTTTGTTTTGTTGCACATTTTATGTCCCTGGCAAATCTGGAGTGGTTTGGTTTCTTTTCTATTTCTGTCGCGGCAGTGCAACGAGAAAAGAAATACAGAATCTGAAATGAGTTTTACAAACTTCTGTCCCAGGGAACAAAAATAGGTAGATGTTTGTATTAAAGCTCCATACAGTGTAAGTGTTTGTGTTAAAGGGATAGTTCAACATTTGGCAAATTGGCCCAGATTTGTTACCTTTAATTATCAATGCAAGCTATTTTTAGAACAGCGGAGCAGAGCCGTGAGCTTCTCAGAGCTACGTTACAGAAGCTCATGGGATTTCTTGGTTTCTCTCATCAAACTCATCAAATATACAATCCAAACTCCACAACGCTCTGGTGGACAAGTTGTGACCTGCACATTCACCACGCTATGAGATAATAACACAACGTTACCACACAGAGTTGTTGTAGAGGGAGATGCAAAGACTGTTGATGAAAAACTGTCCCTAACGGACACGTGCATCAGTGATTTTGCATTAATTTACCTCACAACTTGTCCACCAGAGCGTTGTGGAGTTGTTGGATTGTGTATTTGATGAGTTTGATGAGGGAAACCAAGAAATCCCATGAGCCTCCGTAACGTACAGTAGCTCTGAGAAGCTCATGGCTCTGCTCCACCATTCTAAAAATAGCTTGCACTGACAATTTAAGGTAACAAACCTACTCCTACTAAAATGTTGAACTATCCCTTTAAAGCCCCATACAGTATAAAGGTAGATGTCCATGTGTAGTGTGATTATAAAGCAGCTCTAGGTTCTATATTAATACTGTGAAAGTGTCAAAGAGAAATGCACACTGTCAGGACTTCCTGTCACTTTTGATGTCACAACAAGCCCCACCAGCCCCTCACCATCCAACAACTTGCAGGACTTGGTTTCTCTGAGTGTGTTCTGCTTTATTTCTGTATTGGATTGCCAAGTAAAAACTCTCTGACCCGTTGTTGCTGCAGAGAGGAGGAGTTGTGGCTCAGGGGGTTCAGTGGGTCAACTCATACTCAGAAGGTCAGTGGTTTGATTCCCACATTCTCTGTGCAGATGTCAAACCCCCCAAACTGCCTCTGAAGTGATGTGTGGATGGGTCAGTGAAATGCCAATGCGAATGGTGAAGGCCAGAAAACCATTATATAAGCACAGACTATTTACCAAAACAGAAAACAGTGGGGGGAAAAAGTGGAGAATATTAGAAACAGCTCTTGGTTCACTGTATAATACAAATACTGATGTGTAGGAAGGGAAACAAGCAATGCAGTTTGATGAAGTAACTCACATTTACAAATAAAAACAATGTGAAGTAGAGAGGGAGAAAAGGCCTGTGGGCTCTGTAGAGTCAGAGTAATGAACATGTTCTCCTGCAGGACTCGTCCATCTGTCACTGCACAACATTAAACCTGATGAATGCATACAGTGAGTGTGTGGATGTGCATATCTAAAGAAAACTGCCCAGTCACCAGGTGGTTTGTCAAAAACTTCAACACCAACACACAAACACAAAAAAAACTGTTTGGTCTACAGTGTTTAAAAACTCTCATTCAAATTCTCCCTATAACAGGTTACAAGCCTTGAGAAGTCAAGACAAGAACTTGTTTCTATGCAAAACTTTTTCTTTTGTGTTGTATTGTTCCACGACACAAGCAACCTGCTGAATAAAAACAATTGCATAATATGATACAAGGCCTACAGTCTTTAGAAATAAAACATAATCACTGAAAAAACTCAATATCTTACCAAGAATATTTGTCTTATTTCTAGTCAAAACAATCTCATTCTACTTAAAATTAGACTCATCACATTAAAAAAAGTAGCTTGTTTTTAGACACTTTTTACTTCTTCCACTGTAGAAAAGTCTGAGAGTGGAGCAGGTTGTTCTTTCTTATTGCAAACACAAAAAAACTGCTTTCACTGGCAGATTTTTCCACTTATTTCAAGTGAAAATGTGTTTGAAACAAGTGAAAATGATGGTGAATTTTTAGATGATGAGTCTCATTTTAAGTGGAAAGAGATTACCCTTAGCAAAGAGTAGTTTATTCAAATGTACTGTACAAGTATAATTTTATACTAAAACTGAGGCAGTATACTTGGAAGTGTACTTTTGTAAACTTAAAATGACCTCATGAAGTATAGTAAATAAACTAAAATGTGAATTAGAAGTATATACTTAGTACACTTGAAATATACAAAATGTCTAATTGACTAGAAATTAGACATTTTGACAAGAAGTAAGACAAATATTCTAGATTGTGAGTTTTTGCTGCGTGGTCATGATCACTTCCTGTTTTATGTTGAAGTAACTTTCCTCATGTGCCTGTGGCTGTTTTTTTTTACTTCCTATCTTTGTCCCATTTCATTGTCTCCTCTGTCCTAATGTGTTTCACCTGTGCTCCATTGTTCCCCATGTGTCCCCTCGGTATTTACGTCCCCGTCCTCCTCTTGTCTTTGTCAGTCCGTCTCTTGTGCTACAGCTGTCGTCCTGTTTTTACCTCTGTTGTGTTTCTGTCCTCCACAATGTTCCCTGTGGTTTTAAATTTCCTGCTTTCATTTTTTTCACTCACTTTTTTGTTGCTGTCCAGACTTGCACATCAAAACCTGACAGGATGAACAATCAATAAGTAGTTTTGCTGTTATTCAAGTTTTTCAAGCAAAAAAAAAAATGCAGCAAACATTCAAACCAAAAGGAATCTGTCTTTATTTCTAAATGTGTCAAACACCAGACCTCAGATCAGCTCACGGTCTCTTGGTGAAGAATCGGCTGCTTCATCTTAATCTAGCAAAACGTTGTTAGGACAAAGACTGACTCAAACAGCACTGACAGTCGGAGAGTTGGAGAGGTGAAGGTTTATTATCCTGCACATTTTCAAAATAAAAAGGAAATTCATTCACAAAGTGAGAAAGAAGAGGACTTCCTTTGTTGGACTGTGATTAAACTCTGAATGAGCCAATCAGCTGCAGCCCTCAGGTCTTCAAAGGTCAGTTCTCCACCTGTTGCCTCAAACCTGGAGCTCAGAGGACGTTTCTCGCTCAACGGCGATGACGTAACGAGGAGTCGGCTAAAGTGGAGCAATTAGGGCTAATCAAATGGCAGTCTCCTTTATACAAATGTTGGGAAAGGTCAGCGGGCCGACAGATGTAATTGATCAGATGGCAGTTTCCACTCAGCGTGAAGGTTAGCTGATGCTGACATTTGTTAGGATCATTTCCAGCCCTGGATTAAAGCTGTACAATGACATTTCACATTTGTCGGAGTTATTCTGCTCCGATACGCTCTGAATGCACAACAGGAGGGGAGGCTTCGGGTTTTTCATGCCGATCTATGAAAGCACTGTGAGGGGGAGGGGGGGGGGCAAGGTTTACCTGTCAATCAACACACAGACAATGTCCCAGTGTTAAATATGTTGTTAATGTGGAAACAATCAGGCTCTCTCAGCTGAAATGATGCTCTGGAGTTATGAGGAAAAAAGAAAGAGGTTTTGCGGCTCTGTCTTAAAGGGATAGTTCAACATTTTGGCAAATTGGCCGCTTGCCATAATCCCTATAGTCATAGCAGGAGGCTCATTACCTTTAATTGTCGGTGCAGTGGTAAATGCAGTGACTGCTTGATCAAAAACTGCCCTCGACAGGAACGTACATCAGCGGTTCTGCATGTATTTCCCTCTAAAACAACTCTGTGTGGTAACGTTGTGTTATTATCTCATAGTGTGGTGAATGTGCAGGTCACAACTTGTCCACCAGAGCGTTGTGGAGTTGTTGGATTGTGTATTTGATAAGTTTGATGAGGGAAACCAAGAAATCCCATGAGCCTCTGTAGCGTAGTTCTGAGCAGCTCGCGGCTCTGCTCCGCCGTTCTAAAAATAGCTTGCACCGACAATTAAAGGTAACAAACCTACTGCTATGTTATAATGGCTGCTATATCCTGCAGCCATTATGTTAAAAAAGCAGCATATGTTGAACGTATAGCAGGCAGGACAACAAAGAACCACTGTCTTGTACCTCATCCATCTTCAAAAGAGGCTAAAACTTGTTCGGTACTGCACTATTGATGTTAATTGAAGGCAAAGTGACAAAATGCATTTTAAAAATCTGATGCCTTTTCTAACTACTGATATTTTTGTACGTGAAGTCACTTCTGACTTTGTGCAGCTCATTTCCAGAAACTTCTTGTTGGTGTTATTGGTCAGTCGGCCACTCAGTCTCACATTTCTCTTCATCTCCTGGATGGATGAGCATGAAAACACATTTTTCATGAGGATGAGTCATAACTTTTCATCACTTTTTTCTCAGTCCTTCCAGAGTTTTTTATTTATTTTTTTATTTTATGATTCTTGCCTCAAAAATTCTTGATTATGTGGTGGGTTTTCTTAAAAATTGCGATGAAATAAATTTTATGCAGTACAATTTTAGAAATTTGCTAAACTCTGATTTGATTTTTTTTTTAAAAGACAAAGTGAATCCCCTTCCCTGTTTTCACTTTTGTTATAATTCAATATTTCAACATTTTGTGAAACAGTAGCATAATTAATTTTATCATTGAGCAATCTTTTATTTTCTCCTTCACTGTTTTGTTTGTCTTCTCACACGAGGTGATAAGGTTGAGATATTTGTGATTTGTTCAGTAAAAGTGAGGCGTCTTTGAAAAAAATAAAGTGTCCTCCGCATAATCACGTTTTTTCTTGAGGGACTGTTTTCTCTAATGCAACGAAAGCTGGATTTTCTCTTCTTCCAGTGTCGTTACAATTAAATATGTCTGTGGATTTCCAGACGTCTTCCTTGGAAAAACTAATGTTGAATGTCAATTATGTGAAAAGCAGAGCTGGATTAAAGCAGGTTAATACAATTCAAGTCATGTGTTTCATAAGATTTGAATCCCAATCAGTGTCATTTTGGACAAATCGGTGCACGTGTTCATGTGTCTTGTTTGTTGGCTGTAACTTTGTTGGTCACGTAATCAGATCCTCGCAGCCTTCGCCCCTGCAGCGTCGACTCTGGATCTGTCGACTCTGGTGCCTGAAAAAGATTAAAATCAAATGATTAGGAGAAGAAAATGGCTTTTCAGCTGTAGGTAAACTGTCAGTGTTGCACACGCACACGGCTTCAAGTACAAAATGTGAACAACGCCTATGGATGGAAAAATCTCCTTTAAAGCCCCAGTGTGTAACTTATTTGGCTTTTTATTAGCAAAAATCAAACATTGCTTTCACAACATATAATTGTCACACCTGTGTTGTTTTGCCTGGTGCTGGTGGACCACTTCTTTACATAGACGCTCGCTGTTACACGCAGCGTCTGTTGTCCGTCTGACGTCTGCCCCATTTCACCTGAATGCAACTTCAAGAACATGTTCCGATATGCATATATCTGCTAGATGGGGAGAATTCCTACGTATTATACCTTTAATTTAAGTTTTCCAGTCTGTATTATCTCGCTGGTGGGTTCTTTCATCATCACCATCATCATGTTGCTGGAGACGCTGGACTCTGGCTGTGTTTAAATGCTGGAACACAGAAAATGTATTTTTCACCATCTGAGACTTTGGAGAAGCTGCGGTACGATCGCTCCCCTCATCCTCTCCTTCCCACACCAACATGGGGGGGGGGGGTTCTGCATGATGAACTGCATGTGTCCGTCTCTGCAGGGAGGGAGGAGGAGGAGGAGGAGGGTGAGGAAGATGGAGAAGAAGGAGGGTGTTCACCTCATCCAGAAATAATCCAATTCCACGGGAGGATGAACCAAACCTCCACCCTGCCGCTCTCAACTTCACAAGCATGAAAAGAGCTTTAGAGCCAGAGGTTGCTGAGGAAAGACCCCAGAGACCCACTCTCTGTGTGCCTGTGTGTGTGTGTGCATGGTGTGTGTGTGTGTGTGTGTGTGTGTGTGTGTGTGTGTGTGTGTGTGTGTGTGTGTGTGTGTGTGTGTGTGTGTGTGTGTGTGTGTGTGTGTGTGTGTGTGTATTATAGCATAGACAGCAATTGACACCCCCCTCCTCCTCCTCCTTTTACCTCCTAGACCCATTTATAAATCGGGAACACAGTATGCTGGGACAGTCTGTGTTCCCTCATTGATATTCTCCCACATACACAAACACACACACACACACACACATGCATGCACGTGCACACACAAAAACACAAACGCACACACACGCTGAGATGAGAAAACTGATGTAACAGCTTGTTATGACTCAATAACGGTGGAGTTTTTTTTATTTATTCCTCCCCCCCAAAAATCCCATGAAAAAGTCTCTTATTTATTTATTTATTTATTTATTTATTTCTATTCATCGTTTAAAGATTCACAAGTGATCACATGACTCGGCCTCGTCCACCTCTGTCGGCCTCATCATGTGTCTGTGCTGCTCCGTCACACCGGCGTTGTGTAGATGTCACACATTAACGAAGACAGAAAACAACAAATAAGCCTTTTATCTTCCTCTGACTGTCTGGGAACTAAAACACCATGATTAGTTTTAGCTTTACCAGAGATAATTAATCCTTAATACTGAAAAACACAACAGGATTATTTCATGAAGGAGTAAGGAGGAAGAGTCATTTCCAATTGCCATAAAGAGAGCTGTTAGCTTGTTAGCTCCTGTGCAGACTCTCACCTCTGTTGAGGCGTATTGTGAGGCTGTTGCTCATTGTTTCAGTGGAGCGGATGTGTTTTAACAGCACCATGCAGGTGACAGGTGACAGGTGGTGTGTTTACATCACTGCTAATTGGAGCCACAGTGGCTCATTGTTGCTTTTCCCATCATGAACAAAAGCCTGATGTTTGTGAATTTTTGGAAAATGAAATGGTTGTAAACCTTCGCAGCCATAATTATAACTATTCATATTAAATCACATATTTGAATACTTCAATAGAATATTTGTCATCTTTTTAAAGGAGTAGTTCAACATTTTGGCAAATGAGCCGATCACCATAATCCCTATAGTCATAGCAGTAGGTTTGTTACCTTTAATTGTCGGTGCAAGCAGAGCTGTGAGCTGCTCAGAGCTATGGAGGCTCATGGGATTTCTTGATTTCCCTCATCAAACTCATCAAATACATAATCCAACAACTCCACAACGCTCTGGTGGACAAGTTGTGACCTGCACATTCACCACACTATGAGATAATAACACAACGTTACCACACAGAGTTGTTTTAGAGGGAAATTCATGCAAAACCACTGATGCTCCACTGAGTCTCTGTATTTTCCTCTAAAACAACTCTGTGTGGTAACGTTGTGTTATTATCTCATAGTGTGGTGAATGCGCAGGTCACAATTTGTCCACCAGAGCGCTGTGGAGTTGTTGGATTGTGTGTGAGTTTGATGAGGGAAACCAAGAAATCCCATGAGCCTCCGTAGCGTAGTTCTGAGCAGCTCACGGCTCTGCTCCGCCGTTCTAAACATAGCTTGCACCGACAATTAAAGGTAACGAACCTACTGCTACCTACCTAGGGTTATGGTGATCGGCCAATTTTCCAAAAATGTTGAACTATCCCTTTAATAACACTTGATATTACCCCAGGGGCCGGACACAGCAGACAAACTGGAGATGACAGTAGAGACAGAAACTGTTGAAGGAGCTGCAGCGAATGAACAGAAACAGTCACAGCTCACGTCGCACAAATGAATCCAGCTGTTGCCAGAGTTGATGTTTGATTACAGGGTTAAACACACACACACACACACACACACTCCTCCAGCTGTTCTTAGTCATGTTGCCTCTTCAGTTTGTGAAGTCTGGACCATCTCTGCTTTGTAGCCAAGTCATCGGAGCCGCATCCGCTCTTACCACAGGAAGTTGTTTATACCCATGATGTGATTTAGCTCCCTGCTGACGGGAATGAAGATGAGTGATGTGGGAATATTTCATTTTATTTCATTATTTCAGAATAAACCCCATTATAGCCTGTGTTTTTTTTTTGGTATTTTAAAGTTCAGACTCACTCTCTGTACCTTCAAACACTCTCTAATCCGAGCAGCTCAGACTTTAAAAGCATCCTCGTCTCTCCCAGGCGGCGGCGGTGGCGGCAGTGGAGGATCCACAGAGGTGACGCTCTGTGCTCCACATATCTGAGTCTGCAGGGACCTACAGCGGCAGAACCAGAGGCCATTGCCGTCCTACAGACCTGTTTACCATCCCACTGTCCTCAGGACGCCCCCCTCCCTCCCTCTGCTTGGCACAGCTCAGCTCGGCTCACTGTCTGCCATTGCCGCAGGGAATCGGTGTCATCCATCCATCACCTCCCCCGACGACAGGCCCGCAGGCAGCCATTCGTCTCATTCGCTATCTATCCTTTTTTTTTTTAGGGGAAGCCGCTAATTAGCTGCAGTAACGATGACTGTTTGTTGTGCTGTTTTTAACATTTTCACCGGCGCTTCACCACCTTGGAAAAAATCTACTAAGGTGACACGGGAGGAGAGTCGCAGCCGAGTTTGACTTTTGATGAACTTTCTGGTGCTTTAAAAAAACAAAAAAAACTGTGCAGAGCTGGATGATGGAGATTAAAAAAAACATATATGAACACAAGGTTTACGGCACAGCGCAGCAACATTTACTCTTTTATATGAGTTATATCTGTATGCACATGCATGTGATGCCTGTGTTCATGCCCAGCAGGCCTCTCATGCATATCTAAGTACTTTATTTTGTTTATTTGTGGTTTCTTACCAATGAATTATTAATAACATGTTTACAGAAAATGCCTTGAAACACAGCAACACATGTAGAGCCTATGCATTTAAAAGAATATAAGTACTTTCAGCTAAATGTAATACAAATGCACAAAATACCTCATGCAACCGGATAAAAAAGCTTCAAGTACAACTGTGTGTGTGTGTGTGTGTGTGTGTGTGTGAAAAATTGTTGCATCGACTCAATGTAAACCTTCAGAAGTGTCTGTTTGTGTTTGCGGTCGAGGTCGGTGTGAGCAGGTCGTGTCAATTTGCCGCATTTGCATATCAACTCAGTCCAAACCTCATCTAGTCTCCCTCCCTCCCTCTCTCCCTCCCTTTTCTCCGGCTGATTATGTCTCACTCCGGCTCTCACAGGCCTAATTTCCTCTCTTTCACAGCCAATCGAGTGGGTATTTGTTTAGTTTTGCAGCGAGAGCCTCTTCACCGCTCTCCGCCGCATCAAAGTCGTCTGCTTCTTGTCTGCAGGAGAGCGGCGGCGGCGGCATTGGTGGCGGCGGTGACTCGAATTACCTCGGGGAGCAGGGCAGGTCTTGTCTCCCACCAACACCAGGGCCACCGAGGCCTCCGTTTGAAGTGCAGCTAGCGGAGGGAAAAAGCCTTTAAAAATGATTGCTTTTATGCTAAAGGCCTCTAAACGGCGTGATGGGCAAACGGTGATCGTCTGCTCTGGTCTGGTGCTCGGAGCAAGGCATCAATAAACAATGAGGGCTGGATGTGAGGAGGAGGAGAGCGGCTGGAGGAGCTCTTCATTAGCTGTCGCAGCAGCAGCCTTCACTTCCCTCTTTTATCTCAGATGAGTCACTCTCCATCTCTGGGTGTTTCAATCCGATGGGTCGGTCGAGTCACCCCTCCCCCCTCCCTGCCTTTCATGTTTTAAATCCACACTCTTGTTCTCCATGTGTCACCTCCAGTCATTCTCTGGCTTTTTTCAAACCAACTCTCCCTCTCAATTAAACTTCCTCCTCCTTCCCCCTTCCTCCTCCTCTTCTTCTTCTCCGGGCTCGGCGCTAAATCAAATGAGCAAAAAGTGTGGGAGAATTAAATCCAAATGTGTCTCGCATATTATCCCAGACACATAAGAGTGGAGCGGCGATGACCTGCTGGAGCCAATTAAAAGGCAAAGAGTCATCTCCCTTGATGTGCACTGTCACTGATGTGCCGTCTTACCTCCACACTGTGTGATATTTTCCATTTGATGGGGGAAGTGAGCCGATCCCCGCTCATCTTTGTCATGTCGGAGGTGATGTGATGAGTCCCACTGAGCCAAGAGGATGGAATCTCCTCAGAAATAAATGGAAGAAACTGATGCCGGCGGCTTATTGCTCTCTGATAATGTGTAGTATTATGATTCCAATAAATCAATGAATTTGTCACACTTGCGAAAAAGTTTTGCATTTGCACTTCATTATGTTGGAGAAGTGCATCGCTCTTGAAGCTGTTGACAAGCTCTTGACTGCATCAGTTTTGTCTGACAGACTGTTTACGCACTGGAAGCTGCAGGATGAATCCACATGTCCACCTCCAGACTCTCACAGTCCTGCATGTCTCCCTGCCATGTCTGATGGGCTCACTGTCATCACGTCAAAGTCCGTGAAGGTGCTTCGCCATCGGGGAATAAAACTTTCGACCAGACTGAAGAGCTCACTGACCGTGGATGTGATCAGAATATCAGAATTTCTTCCTATACTATACAGTTCAATGTTGACGTGTCTCCAAAACCCTCACGTCAATCAAACTAAGGGCGTGCGTGTCATACTAGAAACAGCTGTCAGCGATAACTGATCTGTGGATTGTCACCCTCTGTATGGATCATTAAATATAATTTGTGTTGATGATGATAACACAGTGTCGGCTGAATTCTCCCTGGAAGTCTTTAAGAAGTCCACTGAAGGTCCGCTCCTGCAGATTTGATGACTCGTCAACTCGGACATCCCCTGGCTCTCTGGGGTTAATTAGTATTCAGGCCTTAAGTGCAGGTAAGTCAGGACATTTAGATTCAGGCCTGTGCTTTGACCCTCAACCAGGTCCTGATATAAAGAAGTTTGATAAGTGAAGAGTTACTGTGGCCCTCCAGTTTCTATATTAATGTTGGATTCAGGGTGCAATCAAATGTTGGATGGATTTTGACACATTAAGACTTGATTTATAAATGTGCATCCAATTATTTTCTTTCAGTTGTACCTGTGTTTCAATTATTTAAACTGAAAGTCCACTGAAAACTCCTTTTGCAGATTTGATGATTTAACTTGGACACCTGCTTGAATAATATAAAGGCCTAAAGTCTGCAAAGTGCAGACTGGAGTTTTGCACTTATGAGAGATTCAGGGTGAAGTCAAACATTGGAGAAAGTCTGACAAATTAAGACCTATTTTTCACCTTTGAGACCTTTCAATCAAATGATCGTCTTTTCTTTTTCTTTTTTTTGTCAGTAAAATTGTCATGTTTCACCAAAGCTGAATCAAGACCAACTGGACCTGACTAAAGATACTTGAAATCTACAGAGTATCTGCACCCAAGTCCAGCTGCCATGGATTTAAATTCCCTCCGACACTGGAGTCAATCAAACATTGTCAATGTGAAATGGCATATCGTCTGCATAGAAGAGAATCTGACCTATATTTAAGACATGCACAGCTGTATTTCTGACTGTGATGCCTATTTATTATCACAATGAACTTTCTGTGCAAGCCACACATGCAGATATAAACACACACCGGGATGGTGGTTACATATACAGATAGGTATTTGTGGCTTATACGCAAATTTGGTAGGTCGTTGGCCTTTTTCACAGAGAATCGTGTTAGTCCATTCAGCTGTTGGATCATTCCTGATATCTGCTGTGTTTAATGTCGTCTGCACTGCACTATGGATTATTGAACAAATCATTGATTTCATAAATCTGAACTCAGGTTAGTTCAATGTGATATAAACCGTCACATTTCACTCTTTAAGGCTGGTTGTTGTGTATATGCTGATGAGACGATGCATCCTGAGACTGATGTGGGTGAGGGAGTTTCGTGAGCTAGTTTCAGTTTGTTTGTTTTCACAGTGACAGAATGGAAGTAGAAATAAAATATGATGAAACTCTGTGATGGAAATGAAGGAAGGAAAATTCAGGCAAAGTAGAAAAACAACTAAAGAGGTCAAAGAAATCCTCTCCCCTGACTGGAGGAGCAATCAGACATTCAGCAGCTCCCATGATTAAATTATGAAAGCTAGTACTTGTAGGTGGGCATGTTCAAAGCTCTTTCATCACTTTACTTTTTAAAATCTTGCTTCCCTGGGTTTTCACACAAACATAAAATCCTACCAGCCAAAGGAAAAATAGATCAAAGTCAGTATGGACTTGTACTCCCAACTGTATAATTCATTTACCTGCAACTTTTTTTTTAATCACCATCTTCATCTGTTATTAATACTGGAGCCATAAAAATCATTATCATTACTATCAGAGCAAACCTTAGCAGTCACGACCAGCCTCACACGGCTGCTGCCGCCACAACCGCTGCCGCCGCCGCCGCTGCCAATAAGGCAGGAAGACATCAGGACGGGGGCTTGAATCTGTGAAGACACGGACATCTGGCTCAGTTTCAGAGCCCGTCCTCCGCTGCAGAGCCGGGGAGGAGAAATCCCCCGTGACAATACATCAGTGGAAGATCCTCCACAGCCATATGCTGCCTTTAAAAGCCGCCTCTTTTCCCCACTTTGCATCACGATGGGGATGTTTAAAGAGGGCTGGCAGGGTACTTAAAGTGCTCATTAACAGAGGCACGTCCAACATGTTGGGGAAGGACCTGCATTTCCACACCGGGACCTTAAATTACTACAACACCCCGCTCCTCCTCCCCCTCTTCCTCCTCCTCCTCCCTGCTCCTCGATTCAAATTGCTGACCGCAGGCTCCCACGCCGTTTTTCTCGCCTTTGACATTTTGAAGACTCTTGTCGCCGCCGTTAACCGGCCGCCGCTTTATGACAGCAGGGGTTTGGAGGGGAAGAAAAGACGCCACGTCTGCAGAAAAAACGACAAGAGCCAGTCCTCATTAGTGTCTGGACGAGCGCCAGCGTTAAATGAAAGGAAGAGGAGGAGGAGGAGGAGGAGGAGGATGGCAGAGAGGGCAAAGCAATCAGATGGCACCTTCCTCCTGATGGTGATGGATGGTGAGGGAGAGGCGGCGTTCCAGTAACACTTGTCCCCGTTGGGGATTTCCTCTTTGTGGCTGCTGATGGGAAAGTTTGACTGCACCTCAGAGATGCTGTAGAATCGTGTTTGGGACGATCCGCTTGGCGTTTTGACGGATGCTGACAAGCTGAGTGATGCTGCTCTGGGGGCCGACAGCTGAGGACGGTCACGTGACTGCGCTGCTGAGCTGCTCGTAGCGAGGCCTTAAGGATAACGCCAGTCTGTCCGGTGCAACAGCATAACCTCCACACACTGCCAGCTTCTCATGAGGTACAGGGAGGACTGTGGCTCTGATCCAAGATTAAACCTATTTGTGAACTGAAGATTTGAGGTTTTTGACCTTGCACCATGAGGCCATCGTCTTCAAATCTGTCTAAATCTTTTTAATGCCCTTATTGTGCCGGAGCGACAGACAGGATATCAGGGGAGGCATGAAGCAAAAGGCTGCGAGTTGGATTCCAACCCAGAGTATTGTGGTTAGGACTCAATGGGATGGGCCACCAGAGATACTTCAGTGTCATTAAATCTAATGAGCCGTTTGCCTGATACTTCCTGGTAAATGTCTGGTTGGTGAAAAAACCCTTAAACCTCCCAACAGTGTTCATCAGACTTCATGCATTTTGTTGTTTTGTTATCGACTGTAATCTCATGTTTCTGTGTATACCTTTTAAACACTTGACTTGTATATTGTGTAGTCTAACATTTATTGTACACTTTTGGACCTCTGTGCATACTAAGAGGCCTATAATTGCCCATATATGGCCCACTTGAAGCCCGCCCGTCCAATTAATGACAGAGGTGTGATGTCATCAGGCCTTCAGACTATACCTGCTACCTGTCACGCCATTTCTCTAGTTGCCTGAGGAAGACCACTTTGGTCGAAATGTTGCATTTACCCAATAAACCTATGAGAGCCTTAATCCAGCGTGTGGATATTCTCTTCTTGTTAGCTTCTTTTTGTCTTTCCTCAGAGATTATAAACCTTTATACTGACTTTACCTGTCCTGTGGCGTCTTTGAGTCCGTTACACCTTCAGTCTCCCTCCCAGCCAGACATTTCACACCTCAGATTGTATCTACATTATTCTATAGATGTGTATTATTTAACCTCAGTCACTTTCTGTGGACACCAACCAATGCACCTCTTTGTCCTCCTCCTCGTCCTTCCTCTCTGCGAGCCGGCCGTTTCCATAGCACCTTGTCATGTTGATAAAGTGAAAGCGATGAGAGCTCATTTGATGGTGGCCCCGCACAAAAGGTCAGGAGTCAATAAAATTATAAAGCATCATCTGCCGGGGACCATACTGTAAATGTCAATGTCAAATCTCATGACATCCTGGCCTTTAATTTTACAGATGTTTTGCTTAGGACCAGAGTGTTAAACAAACCTCCCTATTGTCTGAAGCACTCAACACATCGACCTCATGTCCCGGTTTCGCTTCAGCAGCTTTGTCCTCCGATCCCGGGGTTAAACTCTACATTTCCTCTCTGCTCCACAGACGCTGATGGAGCTCATGCATTTAGAGAACTCCTCTTCAAAGGGAGATGTGTGTTTGTACTGTCTGAGCCTCCTCGCTTTGATAATTGTGGGTGGATCAAGGTGAAATCCTCCTCTAGATTCTGTTAACTGTGTGTTAGTGAAGGAAATGTTTGATTAGCATGCGGCTTCATTTGGCTAATTTGCTAATATCTTGCAAATATTGCATCAGCGTTTTGGAAATGTGGTGACTGGTTCATGTTTTGTTCATCAGGTGCCCCTGACATTTTGTTATTTTTGTCTTTTTTGTGATTTTTGCTGCCTAATAAATAGATACAAGGTGAAAAATAACATTAGACATGCAATAACATGTTTTTTGCAAGGATTTCGATTTTTTTGTAGTTAGATGTCCATGTCAACATGTAGGAATGACAGGAAGACGAGCTGAAATTTTAGAACAGCGCCGCGCTCATCAATGTCACTTTTCTGACCAGAATCATGAAGGGGCGGGACATACGTTACCGACAGCAACACAACCGGAGACGTGGTTCGGTTTATATCATGACACAGACATTGAAGGTAGGCCGACCTCAAGGTCCATGTCAAAAGCTGCCGCTAATGCTGTTGTGTGTATTTCTGACACTCGTTGTAGTGTTTACATTAAACAAGGCAGGAACACCCATGAGTCTCGGTAGCGTAGCTCTGAGCAGCTCGCGGCTCTGCTCCGCCGTTCTAAAAACAGCTTGCACCGACAATTAATGGTAACGAACCTACTGCTATGACTATAGGGATTATGGCAATGGGCCAATTTGCCAAAATGTTGAACTATCCCTTTAAGTGGCTGCGTCTTCCCTTTCATCTTCCGAACTTTTGACCCCTGGCACCATGTTGGAGCTGAACCAGACCAGTTTCATGACTTCATCTGTATAAAACCCACAGTGTGCTTGGCTCAAAGGCAGCGGGGCAGCAGTGAGTTCACAGGGAGCCATGCAGGCCGAGTCCTGCCGGGCAATTGGTCAGTCTTTGTTTTTATGCCGAGCACTATTACCTTTTGTAGTGAAAAAAGGATTTAAGCACTGCAGTTCGATGTGTTGGTGCAAAACTGTGCAATTTCTCATGAAAAATGAATTCCCAGCTCTCCACTGAAGTCTTTTCAGTTTCCATTCGACTCTGGCCGTCTCTCTCCGTGGTAAATAGTCCAACCCGGCGCTTTCTGGACCAAAACACTTTGCTAGCCCATCGACTCGGCCTCTTCTCTTTTCTCCTCCAATTCTATAACCTCCTCCCCACCCCCCCCCCCTCCCATCCTCACCACCCCATCAATTGGAAATCTCTCAGCATCGCACCTCAGACACCCAATCCCGGGCAGACAACTCCACCGAGTATTAAACAAACATAAGCAGAGAATGGAGTGGCTGCTGGAGAGGTAGATGGTCGGGGTGATAGGATTGCCAGACAGAAGGAGCAGAGAATCACAAGTGCTCTGAATTGTAGGTCTGGAACCGGCAGCGAGAGGGAGAGAGGACCTTAACATGATGACGGTGAAGCAGAGAGACACCTTGGAGTGTGAACAAAATAATGGAAAACAAAAAAAAAAGTGAGAGGAAGACGACGGAGGAAAAAGCAAAAGGACAGAAGCTCTGATCCGTTTAAGTTCAGTGAAATTGGAATTACTAAATCATGAAAAGAATTAATTGAAAACATTTCCCCTCTGTTGCCAGATGATGAAAATGTTTCAGCCACTTGACATCATCGGTGTTAAGCCGGTGTTGTTCCCCCGCGGTTTTGTCTGGTTTACCTCCAGACGGCCTCTCGCCGGACGCTCGCACGCTCCACACGGGAGGATTTCTGCAGAGGCATGGGAAATCAAAAAAGAAAAAGAAAATAGAAAGAAAGAAACCAGACTGGGTGTAAATAATGGCGAGTTTTAAAAGTTGAAAACCTTCTCCGCTGCATAGGGCTCCCTCATTACCCGAGAGGTCTTGTTGCGTTTCTGTTGATGAAATCGTTCTCACACGAGGCGGCGTGCAGCGTTTAACCACACGCTGCTCTGCTCACCTCCCGCCCAGGACATTTCCCTCCGACCGCACCGCCCAAATTCATCGGCTCGTGCATTTCTAGTAAAAAAAGGCAGAGCTGCAGACATCAGATGTGTTTTCTCGTCAACCTCACACTGCTCAGTTTGCATCAGCGTCAGTTCACCTATAGACACAGCAGAGCTCCCTCCGTTACAGCAGGAGGTTCAGCTTAAGACAAAACACTGATGATGCTTTCAAGTGTTATATGATGCATAATGATATTGAAGGGGTAGTTCGACATTTTGACAAATTGGCCCATTGCCATAATACCTATATTCTTAGCAGTAGGTTTGTTACCTTTAATTGTTGGTGCAAGCTATTTTCAGAACGGCGGAGCAGAGCCGTGAGCTGTGAATTCTTGATGAAAAACTGTCCCTGAAGGCAACGTGCATCAGTGGTTTTGCATGAATTTACCTCTGCTCCGCCGTTCTAAAAATAGCTTGCACCAACAATTAAAGGTAACAAACCTACTGCTATGACTATAGGGATTATGGCAATGGGGCAATTTAACAAAACGTTGAACTATTACTTTAACATGTGACCCAATAATATATCAGATGAATATCATCCTGCAAAAGTGCACATCTGCACATTTTTTGCACATCTGCAGCCATGTGAGAGACAGTAATGCATCTAAGGAAAAAGCAACACATGCTGCTTCATTGTGAACGACTTGTAGTTTTCCTCCATCACAGACTGAAGCCTTGGTCCAAACAGACGAGCACTGATCTGAGTGCGATGCTCTGGTGGCTGCGTTCAATCTGAGCCAGACTCAGAGTGTGAGACGAGCTCCGTTCGGTGTCTCAGACCTCCGTCCTGCAGAGGACTGAGACATATTGAACATTTTCTCCATCCAGTCCAGTCTGGAGCTGCTGCCAGCGACCAACACAACACACCATATGTGTTTCCAGCAGAGTCCCCGACCAGAACCTGCAGCACAGACACTGAATATTTAATCAGATGACACGTTCTCCTATCATGCACTGCACAGGAGCCGGAGAGAGAGAGAGAGAGAGAGAGAGAGAGAGAGAGAGAGAGAGAACGATGAGCATCACACTTGTTGCTCTCACTGGTTCACACATGTAATATTATATGAATATTATATGTGTCATAGATGTCACTTTCATTATTGACACATTTATACATCAACAGTGAAATGTTGTGGTATTTAATTCATTTATACTAGTTTAAAACAACATACATGCTAAAAAAAATCCCATTTATATGTTTATCTGTGTTTATTTTATTGATTTCTCATAGATTTTATACATGCTAAACACAATAACAGGTTGGATGGATATATATGTATTTATATGCACAACAACATAAGCAAAGGTACAAACATCCATGTGATCTAAAACATGAGAGTTCCCATTTAATTTACTATTTTGATGCATTAAATTTACAATATACACTATATTTTATACTTGTTGGACATCACATTTGCATATAAGGAGTCAAATGAACATTAATGAACACTGAATCTTAGTTAGTTGTTACCCACACATATCCAGTTGGCCAACATGGCAGCAGACATCTTTTATCAGTATTCACATACTAAATAAACACCTTTTTGGCTCCATCAGATTCTCCAGAGTTCAAATATTCAGTTATTATTTCACTAACTGCAGCACAAAACAAAACAAAAAAAGTTCATTCAGATTCACTTTAGAAATGGGCTGACGTCAACATAGTGTTGCCTCCCAACCAGTCAAGTGATGGTGAAACCTGTTTTTTTGTTCTCTCCCTGCATTATTTGCAGATCTTTTATCCATAAGGGTAAAAATCAAAAGTATTTTACATCATGAATAAAGCCGTAATTTTTCTGCGTCATATAAACTTTTATTGTCATCTGTCCATTAACATCTGGTAGGTTTTTATTTGTATTGTTAGATTGTGCTGAGTTTAAAACGTCCCTGTTACTGTTGAATCTGTCGAGTGGAAAATGAACCGCACTCAGCCAATTTTATTTTTATTTATTTATTTATTTTTGACAAAAGGCTCGCTTTCACTTCGACTGGCGACAGTCAAGGACTAAACTTTGCTTTTGTGCAACGGATGAATTCAGACCTTGAAGTCTTACTCTTTGTTGTGTTGGAGTCTTTGTGGAACTGGCCCCGGGGTCTTCGCTTCTCTAGAGTCGATGACAAACCGGTTTTCCTCCTCCACCGCCATAAAACAATACGAAACAAAGCTGAGGCTCGTCACTGAGAAGCTACGACTCACACAGACACACAAACAAACACAACACAACCCAGCAGCCTGATCATGACACGGCTCGTTGGAAGAAATGTGCAAAACGTGGCGTTCAAGGCTCTTTGTAGCCGCCACCTGACTCTGCAGCACTTGAACGTTTCACTGTATGAAAGGCCTGTATTCACTGAGCTCCCAGCATGCCTCCCTCTCTCTGTCTCTCATGGTTACATGGCTCTCATTGTGTCGCTAAAGGAGCAGGTGTGTTGTTGCGTGGCCGGGTGAATTATGATAATATAAGTAAAGTGGCTCAATACCCGACAGCGACCTGCAGCTTCACGTGTCCTTCATGTCACATCACTAGGAAATGAAGTTCCAATCCTGTGTGTTTCCAGTAGCTACAAACTTGTGCAATGTTCCCCGCCATGTTGTTGTCTTGTGAGTGAACCGCAAACAACGGAAGCAGTTGTGGTGAAAGTGCACCACGTCACACTTAATTCGAACATAACTGTTTCCATCTCTTTAGAATCAACCAAACCCACGTTGCAGTTTGTGTGAATCGGGGGATTTTAGTTCAAATAACTGCTCTTCCATCATAATTTTCCGATGTGATACTTCTAGATGCATCTAAACATTATTATTTCATGTATTTATATATATATATGTAATTTTCCACATGATGTACGTATATAAAAAAAAAAAAAAAAGAGCAGAAGCCAGCGATCCGGTCGTTGCGTTCCAGGCAGGCTTTTGAAACCGTAAGTTCCGGCTTCAAGTCACGATTTATGACTTTTCTAGCGTTCCAGGCAACCCGTAACTCGTGTTTTTACCGTCCTGTTGCCTGTGAATGTTCACTATAACGGCCTCTCGTAACTTCCAACCCGTGAACTCGTACCAGATCGAACTGGTATGACTTCACAGGTCGGAAAAACACGAGTCACGGGTTGCCTTGAATGCACCATGAGTTAGCAGCCCCCGCCCTCGTCAGGCATCTATTGGTCCTCGTCCCTACGTCACCACATTCACACACAGCCCTTCATACCGTTCTTTCTCCTCATTGGATAACACTTGTATCCCACGAGGAAAGTTTTCTCCTGGTTTACAGCAGAGCAGAGTGACAGAGAGACCAAACACTCTATGAAAGTGATGAAAGTGATGCTGACGGAAAATAGGACTATTTAGGGCTTATATTAACAAAAACATTCCGCTGACTTCTGCTTTAAATAAAACTAAAGAAAACAGATGTAAGTTGATGTGGAGAAGCTGCTTCCTTGATAGAAACTGAGAAGAATCCAACAGATATAAATAAATAAACCGCAGCAGCTGCTGTGAGGGCATTTTTCAGAAATTCGTTTTGAAGTTTTGAGGCTGTTGAGGCAGGAAACAATGAGTCCAAACTGAACATGAATAAAGTTGATTATTGTTGTGTTTGTGCAGGAATCTGCTGCTGCTGCTGCTGCTGCTGCTGCTCTCCTCCTCTGGATCGTAGAGCTCCACTGAGGCCGACGGGGAGAAATGACAGCGAGAGCCTGCTGGGAGATTTTCCGGGCGTATGGGTCCATTTTCTGGTTCAGATCAGGTTAGCGCTGTTGTAAAATTGAGTTTATTTGGGCGTAAAAACTCCAAACATGAGCCCATGAAGGCAGCACATCCCCTCTGCTCGTACATATCGAGCGGCTCCTCTTGCCCACCAGCGTCCCCGTCTGCTTTTTTCTCTGGTTTCTTCAGATTTCTCTTCGTGTTCGCGGATCATCATTAAAGCCCCCTCTTCCTCTTCCTGCTCCTCCTCCTCCTCAGCCGCGAGGAGATCGTATATGCAAATGTCTTACCAAGCGTCTTTAAGGTTTTTCTGTGTTAATTCATCCACACTTTTCCACGGCGGGTTCACATGGGGCCACATTATTTTCATTCTCATTATCTTCTGCTGTGTATACTGCTCTAAATACTTTCTAAGTGCAATCTGAGGCAGGCTCCTTAAATGTTTTATGAGTTAAACCTCTCTGTAGTTCCCATCTCGGCTCCGGCTGATATGCATTTGTGCAGAGCTGTCAGAGTCGGGGCACTTAGCTCTCAGTCAGCCTCCCGCTAACATGGCGGTATCTCTCTCTCTGCTTTAGATACCGCAAATAATGAAAGGGGGAGTCGGCCGTCTTTCAAAGAGCACTTCAGAACATTTCTCTTACAAAACAGCTCTCTCCCTCTCTCCCTCTGTCTCCCTCTCTCTCTCTCTCTCTGTCTCTAACTCGGCGCTGAATACAATTGCTTCTGGGGGTACAATGAAAATGTTCTTCTTCCCCCCGCCGGCGGTGACCTCGCTCGTCTCGCATTCACGTTCCAAAGTCACAGCTCATCACAGAGAGAGAGAGAGACAGAGAGAGAGAGAGAGAAGAGGGAGATAAAGAGAAGTCCAAAAACTTTTTCTTTTACTGCTTTATATTATTTTATTTTATTTTTATTTCTTACACTTTTCAGAGATGGACAAAAGCACACTGCAAGAAATGAGGTGAAATGAGGTCTGCAATAAGAAACGATAGATAGATAGATAGATAGATAGATAGATAGATAGATAGATAGATAGATAGATAGATAGATAGATAGATAGATAGATAGATAGATAGATAGATAGATAGATAGATAGATAGATAGATAGATCTGCATTTATTGGTCAGTTTCATTGTCTTCATATATCAATGCTTCAACTCACACTGACCTATCATTATTTGCTGGTTATATTTACTCTCTGCTACATGCAATTGTATATTCATATGTCTTTTTAATGTGCTATCTATGTATATACTCTCTCATCTCAAAAAAATCTATTACTGCACTACAGTAATTCTCAGCCATTAAAATGTAATTTTGTTCAGATGCGACTGATAATAATGTTTAAAATCTAAATGTGATGTGTTTACGTGTGTGACAGAGCCAGAACTTTGTCCATAACTGATCCACACCTCAATAAAACCCCTTTACATTAAGATCTTATAAAATGTTCAGGAAACACCAGAGCAGCGACTATTTCCTCACGTCTGGTGGCCTACAGTAAAAACCTGTGCAGATGTTCCAGCCAAAAGCTCATCGATCTCCACCGGCTCCACCAGACCAAACCAATCAAAGTCAAGTCACCAATGCTGCGTTCAGGGACTCAACTGAGAGTTTTCACCATCGACTACTGTGCAACAAGCTGCCAAAGTCAATGAGAGGAGCAGGTATACGTCGCTCTCCTCAGAGTTCAGCTCTCCTCCTTCCACGTCTCATCTTCATTTTGAACTTCTTTTATCTAAAAAGCACCAAAGGAGTCCATGAATGGTAAAATGTAAGGATAAAAAGACTGATTCACCAAATAGATGATCAGCTGCTCCTAACAAACTATGAACGGCTTCTTGTTAAGATGGAGATGAGGATTTTTTTTTCTTTTTTGGAGTGTGCCCTGTGTTATGAGCTCCTCCATCCCAGCTGCTCCTCTACCCATCATCTTCCTCCTCCTCCATCAGAGCAGCGAGCCTCACACAAATCAGAAAAGAAGCGGACCGACTGCTGTTTAATTTCAACCTGCGATCAATCTCCAATCAACAACACTATATAGGTAATCACCAGAATCTTCTGCAGGAGAAGAAAGCCAATTTTCACAGCCTATATATCAGTGTGTGGGATCCCCCTCATTGATTGGTGTGTGAATACAGGCCTGCAGCAGCAGCAGCAGCAGCAGCAGCCTCTGTTTGTTTATGAGGAGCAGATGGAGCTCGATTTCACATCAGGCCGGGTGCTCGGAGACGTCGTGTCCAAAAGGCAAAGGTGTCTGACTCTACAGCATCATCATCACCACCAGCACCGTTATCATCATCATCATCGCCAGTATCAATACGCCACAGACTTTCCTGTTCTGCTGGTGTACAAATCCCTAATTAAAGGAGCACGCTGGCATTTTGGGAAATGCTGTTGCTCGGAGTTGGATGAGAAGATCGATTTTCGGTCCAGACCTCAGATCAGATGATCGTGTTGTTCAGTCGAAGCTGCTGAAAGTTCAGTCTCTGCTCATTAAAGGATGCAGAGCATTTATTTGTCTTTACTTTAGTCTCTGGCCTGTTGCTGCTCCAGCTGGAAACATCTGGGACATGGAGGTGGACGAGCAGCGTTATAGATCGTCTTCTATAGGTGGACACCATGAAGCTGCTCACAGGTCACTGAAATGTTGAAGTTTGTTTTTTTTAAACCTTAAATTAAATTAAGACAAAAAGTCTTATTAAAACAAAAAAAGTCAAGACTGTGAGCCAAAAAGTCAAAACTGCAAGATAAGAAATCAAAATGATATGAGACAAAACGTCAAAATGATGAGACACAAAGTCGCAATTATCAACCAAAGAGTCAAAATTATGGGACAAAAGTCATAATTATAACATAAAAAGTCAAAATTATAAGACAAAAAGTCATAATTACGACACAGAAGTCAGAATTAAATGACAAAAATTATAAGATAAAAAGTCAAAGTCATAAGATAAAAAGATAAAAAAGTCATAATTACGAGACAAAAAGACTAAATTATGGGACAAAAAGTACCATAGAAATTATAACCCAAAAAGTCATAGTTAAGAGCCAAAACGTCAAAATTGTGAGCTAGAGTGTCATAAGTGGGGTTGTGTGTGTGTAGTAACAGCATCGACGCCGTGCTCACTTCGCTCTCGTCCTCTGCTTCACAGAGTCTGGAGGAAGAACTGTGTCGGAGGAAAGAAAGAAAGGAGGTGTTGTTCTTATCTGCAGCTCCTCGTTAGGATGAAGATGCTCCACGTGTCTGCACAGGAACAGTGTGTGTGTGTGTGTAGTATCTGTATAAGTGTGTGTAAGTATCTCCTGTGCTGACCGGCTCCTCTCAGGTCGGGCCGAGGGCACTTTTTAAACACACTGTTTTTTTTTTTTTTTTTTTTTCAGCCGCGTTAGCAGATTTTATAAAGTTGAACACCTCGGAGGAAAGACTGAACTCTCTCCAACCGGTTTTATGGATTGTTATAAAATGGTTCACACACACACACGCACGCACGCACGCACGCACGCACGCACGCACGCACGCACGCACGCACACACACACACACACACACACACACACACACACACACACACACACACACATATATATATTCATGTTTCCCTGAGGATGCACACACACACACGCACTGGTCCATCTCCTCCTGACATGTGTTGTGTTTTTCCCACATCTGCATTGAACAATGTAAACCTGGAACATGAGAGCAGCCGCCAGCTACTGAATCATTTTATTCATTAGATTCAATTTGAAATAAAAAAAAATGAAAACAGAATACTGCAGGATGTAGGCTATGTGAGGATTATTTTTTTCTTTGTGTATTTTCTGTTTTACAAAGTTTTTGGTCAGAAACACAAAACATCTCATGAGGTGTTGACAGGTTCTTCTACTTTTTCCACTTTCTCTCATTATTATGTGTTGTCAGTTGTTAATTAGTGCAAGATTTTGAGAAAAAAAAGTTTTTTACATCATCTGTCCAGAATCTGTTGGTGTCGCCAGGAACGAGACCAAACCTGACAAATGTCGGTTTTTCTTCTTTTTGTGGAAGTGTTAGAGCTGTTTAAAAATATCTCACAGACATACAGGAGAAGTTAATCAAAAACGTTTATTATCGATAAGATCTTCAGAAGTTTTCTGAAATCTAGTCTCATGACATCTAGTACAATGTCACGTGACATGTGTTTATTGGTTTGTTTATTTGCTTTGATAAAGTTTATTTGATCTCTTTCGTGTTGCTGATACTTTGGACACTTTATTTCTCCTCTGTTGTTTTTGAATGAGCAGAAAACCTTTAAAACAGAGCCGTGTCCTCCGTGACCAGCAGGAGACACTGACTTTATGTAAAGTTACACTTCATTGTATTTAAATGTTTATGTATTGTTGTTTTACAGAGTTGTGTTTCTGCTCTGAAGAGGTCAAAGGTCAGAGGCTGCAGCGTCTACACATGAAACAGAGAACTTTGTCCTTCACAATAAAAGCTGTTCCACTGTAAACTGATGGTTCAGGTTCAGGTTCAGGTTCGATTCCTGAACCTGAACCTGAACCTGAACCATCAGTTTACAGTTTTACCTGCTGGACGACCCGTTCAGTTTCTTTACACCGCAGATTAGATTCAGGTTTGTCGGCCATGTTGGATGTTTGATGTTCACCTGCAGTCGATCTGACTACTACTACAGCCGTCCTCCTCTTTCTCTTTCTTGTCTTCTTTCTCCTCGTCTTCCTACTCTTCCTCTTTTCTTCTCTACTCATCCTCCTTTTCCTCTTCTTCCTTTGTCTTCCTTCTCCTCCTCTTTCTTTTCTTCTCCCTCCTCCTCTTCCTCCTTATTTCTATTCCTAATTCTCTTCTTCCTCCTCCTCTTCCTCCTTCTCCTCCACTTCCTGTTTCTTCCTCCTCATCTTTCTCTTCTTATCCTTCTCTCTCCGCTTCATCCTTTTCCTTTCTCTTCTCCCTCCTCCTCCTCCTCTCCCTCATCCTCTTCTTCTCCATCGTCCTCCTCTCCCTCCTCCTCTTCCTCTTCTTCTCCCTCCTCCTCCACTCCATCCTCCTCCTCGTTCTTCTCCTCTTTCTTCCTCCTCATCTTTCTCTTCTTATCCTTCTCTTTCCGCTTCTTCCTTTTCCTTTCTCCTCTCCCTCCTCCTCTCTCTCTCTCCTCCTCCTCCTCCTCCTCTCATCAGCTCCTGTGTTTGAGCCCAGCGGACTCTCACCGGTCAGATGCTTTTTGTTTGTCACATTATTTTCTCGCGGTAAGCCTCGGGCGCCGCCGAGCCCGGAGAAGCCCGGGAGGCGGCAGCTGTTGTGGAGAGAACGCCGCCGACGGCAACGATCCTTCATCTGAACAGAGAGTTTACTGCTGCGTCAAAAATAAACACAGCACAGACACACAACAGTGATACTGGACAGGAAGTAACCACTAGATAAAAAAAAAACATTTATTAACATTTACAAACAGATGTTGCAGATGTTGCAGATGAACGCTTCTATATCTGCTTTCAGTTCATTGTGATAAATATCAATACAGATCATTATACGGATCAATACATTTGATTGCAGCTCCATTCATGAGTTGATCCTGAAGCTAAGACTCTGGTTTTCACATCCTTAACCATCCTGTTGTCCTCCTGGGTCAAGGAGGGAAACAAGGAAGGAAGGAGGGCAGGAAGGAAGGACAAAGGGAAAGAAGGAAGGAAGGACGAAAGGAAAAAAGGAAGGAAGGAAAGAAGGACGAAGGAAAAGGAGGAAGGAATGCAGAAAGGACGAAGGGAGAGATGGGAGGAAAGAAGGAAGGGAAAAAGGAAGGTAAGGTAGATGGAGGGAGTGAACAGAGCTTCAATTGGGTCAAAAAGGAAGGAAGAAGTAAGGACGAAGGGAAGGAGGGAAAAAAGGATTGTGGAAAGATGGAAGGGAAAATGAAGGAAAGAAAGATGGAGAGAGGAAGGAAACAGACCGGGTCAATTGAGGAAGAAGAAGCAAGGACGAAGGGAACAAAGGAAGGAAGGACTGAAAAAAGGAAGGAAATAAAAATGGAGGGAAGGAACAGATTGGGTCAAGGAAGGAAGCAGACAGACGAAGGAAAGGAAGGAATTGAAAAAGGATTGTGGATAGAAGGAAGGGTGGAGGAAGGGAACAGATTAATCAACAGGTAAATTATTTTCTTCGCAAACATATTGCCAGTTGTTTTAATTTGTGTTTCTTTAAATTACACACATTCAGCAAAAGGTTTTGATCTAAATAAAGTTCATCAGGTTTGTGAAGAAGCACCGGCGCTGCAGCTGCTCCGTTGACTTGTGGATTATTGAATTGTTTTATGTTTAATCCAACTTGGATATTTATTCATCTATTTGTTTGTGTGTAGTAACACATCCAGGTTAATTATCTGATCCTTTTGTTTGAACACTGAATTGAAAGTAAAATTGATTTCTGTGAAAGACGGTGAAACTTAATCACAAGAACAAGTTCTTATGAGGTCATTTCCCATGATGCTCTTGGTGAAAGTACATAATTATTAGTATATCAACAATGTATCTGTCATTATGTGTGTGTTTTGCTTCTATCTATCTATCTATCTATCTATCTATCTATCTATCTATCTATCTATCTATCTATCTATCTATCTATCTATCTATCTATCTATCTATCTATCTAAGGAATATGAAAAACTAACAACGTCAACCAAAATAAGAGGTAAATATGCCGTTTCATGAGATAAAAACATGATAATAAACTGTAGAAACTCCAAAAACTCCTTGGTGTTACTGTAATGTTTACCCTCTCGGTCCTCCTGCCGTAACACCAGGATAAAAAAAATTTAAAAAATGGCCTCCCATTCGGAGGTGTGTTTCAAATTGCAACAGAAGCAAACTCAGCCCCAAAGAATCCCATTAGGGGAAACTCAAATCAAAAATAAAAAAAAGACTAAAATATAGCCCATACGTCTATTCATTATTTTTCTCACGTGAACAGGGTAACATTTTTAACCTTTAGATATCTCCATGAAAATTGCCCAGTTGATCACTTACGTTAAGACAAACAAAAAATGTATTACAAGTTTGTTTGAATTGATTGTTAACATGAGCAAATTGGGATAAATGTGCATACATTCCACCATTTCGACTGTACGGGTATAGCATTGGTGGTGGTACCAGCATGACTCCTGTTGACTCCTTCAGCCACTCAACAGGAAACCACTTCAAATTTCAAGATGGCCGCCGCCCGCCGCCTTAGTGTATAGCAGGTATGACATGCTCCTTATATTATGACAGGAAGCAGCAGCTCAGAGAGACGAGTGAGCGTCTCAAACAGGGCCAGGCGAGGCCTCCTGGGGATGGAGGGGTGGGGGGATTGGGGGGGGGTTCAGTCCCCAGTAATAAAAGGGTAATTAGCTGTAGCTACCCCCCCTTCCCCCCTTTCTCATCACGAAGCCTCACCCCGAGAGCCTGCCTCCTGTCTAATACCATCATTTCCCCCGATGGATGTCGGAGCACGATGAGAGGCTGTCAGGGGACGCCGCCGTATTCATGATGGAAATTACTGATGTTCTCAGTAATGATGTGAAAAAGATATACCGCGGACCTCTCCACAGACTGCTCGTTCATTTGGATGTGTCAATCAACGCACGCTGTCGCCCCCGTGATGATTGCTCAAGGAAAGGGAAAGAAAGAAAAGAAAAAGAAAAAAGAAAACACAGTTTCCTTCCCCTCATGTTAAAAGACGAAGTTGTTGAGTTTAATGAAAGGTTTGATCAGGATTAAAGCGGGAGCCGCTGCACCTGAGCGCTGATTACGGCGGCGAGGCGAGGAGCAGGCGAGCATCCTGCAGACAACCTGCTGCACACGGCGACTAACAGGAGGCTTCCTGTCACTTCACGTGGTGGTGAACACCCACTCTGTGACGTACGCTGAGCCGAGCTCCGAGCCAAAGGAAGCATCCTCTCAGTGTTTCCTTCTCTGGAACAAATGAAGAGAAAGACAGAAAACAAAGCAGCCTCCGTCTTCCCGCCGCTCAGATTTACATGAAATGATGTGGTTGTTTCTCAAAATACAAATTAAAAAGAAAAAAGCAATCACAAAACCAACTACGAACAAACAAAATAGTTTTAACGTGGAGAGTTCACTTTGGAGTTTTCAATCCAGAGAAATTGTGTAAAATTGGTCAGAACTGGAAAAGACGACTCACGCTCAAAAAACTGCTGAATCACCACCACGACTTTCATAATGACTCAGCATTGACTGGAAAAAAGGGAAAACATTGTTTGTTAAAAAAGGTAAAACAACATCCTGGCGCCGAGGAGAAGAAGCTGCTGCTGTGATGTGACAAAACGACAACAACAACTTCCTGTTTCGCCGACGGGTTACTCTCTGCTGATTGGTCGGAAATGAACCAACAATTCTTCCATCTCTATGCTTTACGGCTACATGCTGTCATTCCGACATCCCACCACTCCGACATCCCGCTGGTCCCACCATTCCGACGAGGCTTTCAGACCAACAACACCTGATCTGTGTCACATCCGTCCGTCCACCTCGACCTCTTCCAAACATGGATTTCGGCTCTTTACACAACATTACGTCATCGCCGTTTTCCCCTCGGCTCTTGTCGTCATCACCAGGAATCAATCGCCTAGCAACAAAACATCACTACGGATCATCTTCGAGCATCTCGTGTGGCTGAATAATGACTTGTTTCGTTACATGAATATAAATAAAATCAACCTCCACTGAAGTCTAAAGGCTAAAGATATCTCCATCTGACTCTCCGCCAATTAGCAGTAAACAACCTGTAAACAATGAGAACATCACTCATCAGAGTTCAGACCTCTGTCAAGGCCAAACAAGCCTACACACACATACACACACACACACACACACACACACACACACATACACGTCAGATATTATCAAGAGGCTCCAATTATATACTTTCAAATTTAAATGATAAAAAGTATTCCTTATATAAGACAAACTGCATGGGTTTATTATCTCATATACTGACACTGACTTTATTAGTTACATGTTGACTTAAATGCTGTCGCCATAGACACTGATACAGATATAAAAGCTTCAGTACAGTATAAACGTAGATGTTTGTATTAAAGCTTCAATACAGTATAAAGGTAGATGTTTGTGTTAAAGGAGAAGATCTACCCCACAGACAATGGACCCTGCGACCCCCTGACTACGTATTGGGGGTCAGCTGTTTTAAATCCTCTATGAAGAAGTGGGGCCTAGTGGACAGCGCAGCATGTGAGTGCGGTGATCCTGAGCAGACTGCGTTCACATACTCACCACCTGTCCCCTGCACAGACCACCATCAGAGGACGTCCTCTTCCAAGTAGGACCAGAGACGAGGGCGTGGCTGCATGATACAGATCTGGACGTATGATGACGATACACGAACACTGTCTTTGCCTTTGCCAACAGTTTTTAAAAAAGTGTATTTCATTCACAAGGAAAGAAAAAAAAGCGTTCAGTTGCTTTCACGATCACACGCATTTCCTGCTGGAAATGCTTTCTTTTACCAGTCACATACATAACATTAACATAAAATACAAAGTCATCATACCCCATTGATTTCAGGCTGTTTGACCAATAATATTGATATTTACAACTCATTAAAAATGAAATAATGTTATTTTCACTTTGATAAAGATGATTATATTGTGTATATGCAGCTCAAAAGTGTTAGATTGGATTTATTTTCATCTCCAGTCTGTAA
The DNA here is from genome assembly GCA_030347415.2 of Decapterus maruadsi. Taxonomy (NCBI): domain Eukaryota; kingdom Metazoa; phylum Chordata; class Actinopteri; order Carangiformes; family Carangidae; genus Decapterus; species Decapterus maruadsi. Next base: position 9,663,230 of record CM064903.1, read on the forward strand.
CGTGACAAAAGATCAAGATTTTGTAAAGGTATGAGGACTTTCTATTATGTCTATTGATTGATTCACTCATCTACAGAATTAGTTTGAAGTGAAAAATGTTTTAGGTCTAATTAGGTCTAATAAATTAGATTCATTCTTTCAGTCCGATCTGATGTATTTGTGACTCCGGAAGAGGAGGAGCAACAAGGAAACAGGAAGAGGCTCAACGTCACAATGCAGAAGTGAAACCAAAAGAGTGAGAGGTCGAGGACTGAGAGGAGACAGAAGGTCAAAGTGAGTCCACCAGGAGTTTGTCAGCAACACAGCAGAGTCTCTACCAAACACTGGTGAGTACAGCTCATCATATTGAGTGTGTGAGCAGCAGCTTTAACACTGAGCTTCATCTCTGCTCAGCTAAAGCTTCACTCTCTTCATGTCACACTGACTCTAGTGAACTGGCTCACAACAGACCTGAGGCTGTTTGTCCACAGAGACACTAGAGTCCACTTTAAACTGTCTCTGTGTCTCTGCTCAGGACTTTTATAACTCTCAGCTTCTCTCTACACTTCACCTCATTTCCTGCTTTTAGAGCCGTCAAGTTATCACCTGCTGCAGCTGCATCACTCTCTACTTCCTGCTGCTCTTTCACAATAAGAGCTGTACACTTTTATTGTGAAGGAGCCAGAGGAAACTTGATAGATAGACCAGGTGTTTCAAAACAAACCTGGTTCTGTCCGTGTTGTTATTCCTGTTATACACAATATGAATTACAGATATCAGAGTATGTGTGTGTGTGTGTTTGTTTGTTTTTTGGTAAATGTGTGTGCATATTCGATAAACTAAATTTAGAACAGAACATACAATGTATCAGAGTCTGTGTGAAGGACTCTGAGATTAATTCTGGTCCATTGGACCTGGTTTGTCTCAAAACTTTTACATGAAAGCATGAAAGTTTATATCAACCATTAGAGAAGAAGAAACTGATGAAGAGGGATCCATGTTGAACTTCCCCTAACCCCTAGTTAGAGAACCAGAGTCTTAAAGAGACAGAACATAATTTAAATGTATGTGTTTGTTTTCCCTCCCTCAGTGTGTAACATGTCTGCTGCCAGCAACCTGAGGTCTGAAGATCAGTTCCTGTGCTCCATCTGTCTGGATGTCTTCACTGATCCAGTCACCACATCATGTGGACACAACTTCTGTCAGAGCTGCATCACTCAGCACTGGGACGTCAGTGACAGGTGTCAGTGTCCAATGTGTAAAGAGGTTTTCAATGTGAGACCTGAGCTGAAGATCAACACTCTGTTCTCTGAGATGGTGGCTCAGTTTAGACGTGAAGCTCAACAGAAAACCAGCAGCAGCAGCTCAGAGCAACACGTTTCCAAACCAGGAGAAGTTCCCTGTGACGTCTGCACTGGAACCAAACTGAAGGCCCTGAAGTCCTGCCTGGTGTGTCTGGCCTCCTACTGTGAGACTCACCTGGAGCCTCATCTGACAGTGACACGTCTGAGGAGACATCAGCTGATGGAGCCTGTGGAGAACCTGGAGGACAGGATGTGTAGGAAGCACGATAAACCTCTGGAGCTGTTCTGTCAGACCGACCAGACATGTGTCTGCATGCTCTGCCCTGTTTTAGACCACAAGACTCATGAGTTTGTTCCTCTGAGAGAAGAATATGAAGGAAAGAAGGCAGAGCTGCAGAAGACAGAGGCTGAAACTCAGCAGATGATCCAGAAGAGACGACTGAAGATCGAGGAGATGAAACAGTCAGTGAAGATCAGTAAAGCTGCTGCAGACAGAGAGAAAGCAGAAGGTGTTGAGGTCTTCACTGCTCTGAAGGAGTCTGTTGACAGAGGCCTGAAGCAGCTCATCAAGGAGATCCAAGAGAAACAGAAAAGCTCAGAGAAACAGGCTGAAGACTTCATCACAGAGCTGGAACAGGAAATCTCTGAGCTGGAGAAGAGAAGCACTGAGGTGGAGCAGCTCTCACTCTCTGAAGACCACCTCCACCTCCTCCAAAGCTTCCCCTCCCTGAAAGCTGCTCCACCCACCAAGGACTGGACACAGGTCAGAGTCCGTCCATCATATGAGGGGACTGTGATGAGAGCTGTGTCTCAGCTGGAGAAGATGCTCCATGGACAGATCAAAAGGATGAAGATGAAGAGGGTCCAGCAGTTTGCAGTGAATGTGACTCTGGATCCTGATACAGCATATCGTGGTCTCATCCTGTCTCATGATGGAAAACAAGTTCATTATGGTGATGTGTGGAAGAATGTCCCAGACAACCCAGAGAGATTTTCTGCTTGGTACCATGTTTTAGGAAAACAGAGTTTCTCTTCAGGCAGATTTTATTTCGAGGTTCAGGTCAAAGGAAAAACTGAGTGGATTGTGGGAGTGGCCAGAGAGTCGATTGACAGGAAGAAAGGCCAACCGAGTCCTCAGAATGGTCTCTGGACGATATGGCTGACAAATGGAAATAAGTACAAAGTTGACGGTGACCACCCAGTTGATCTCAGTCTGAGGTTTGGTCTTGAGAAGGTGGGGGTGTTTGTGGATTATGAGGAGGGTCTGGTCTCCTTTTATGACGTAGATGCTGAAGCTCTCATCTACTACTTCAGTGGCTGCTGCTTCACTGACAAACTACACCCACTCCTCAATCCCTGTGGTAATGATGGAGGTAAAAACTCCGCCCCTCTGGTCATCTGTCCTGTCAATCAAACTAAGTAGACTGATTAAATGACTAGTTTTTTTATTTTTGTTATTCTGGCACATGAATAATAATCATCTCATCAAAATTCTTTCTGGTTTCCGCTTTCCCACAGGAATATAAATGTCCCATTATAAAGAGGGCGTTGCAATTTGCTTAGTTTTGATAATTTCCCAAAATTTTCCTCTGTCAAACTGGTTGCCAAATTTGGCACAAGATGTTTTGTGTCATTTTAGCAGACAAAACACTGATAGGATCACCAGGGGTACAGCGAGTGGTGACCATAAGAAGATCTCCTTTGGGCAATCAACCTTCTCTAAAGGGTTCCCGGATGTGGAACTCACTACTGACCGACATAAAACTAACCCAAGACATTGGGATTTTAAATACAAATGTTAAAGTCTGGCTGAAACAAAATCAGAGCTGTATGCATTTTTAATGAGTCATGACTTGGTATGATTTTAGATGTACTGTACATCTTATTGTATGTGATTTTGATGTCTTTTTTCTTACCTTCTTATCTTTAAAAAAAAAAAAACTAAAATCCTAACTAGGGACGGGAGTTGGAAACTAGCATTGGCTATAATCTCTCTATGCAGAACATCAGTCACATTGATTGTTTGTAACGAGTGGAAGAATTACTATGTTAACCTGCATTGTCCCTATATTGTCCCTAAACTAAATTAAAGACTATGATGTACCTGTATTGCAGATAAAAACACATGAAGACATTATACTGTATGTGGAACCTTTTATAGACAGATATTTGTGTGTTTGCATGAAAACAATAGGGTTCAGAATTGTTTTCCCACAAAGGACAAAAATTAAAAAAACATGTGAATTTAATATAAAAGTCTATATTGTTTACATTATACATGGTCACAACGTCTTAGGTCATATGAGAAATCACACTAAAATAAAGTACATACAACTGCCTTTATATATACAGATATACAGACAATATTGTGACGCATTTAGCAACATAACTTTTGATATAGAAGAAGAAGAAGAAGAAGAAGAAGACGAAGAAGAAGAAGAAGAAGAAGAAGAAGAAGAAGAAGAAGAAGAAGAAGAAGAAGAAGGTTTGTTGAGATCTACATATGTTAAATCTGTTAATATGTAAAATTTCAAGTTGGTTATGATCAAGAGAAGCGAGAAAATAGTAGAAATACAGGCTCTTTGTTGTTAAATAAAGTGCTACCACTTTACCTGAATATGTGTTTATAAAACTGACATAACACCTGTCATAACCCTCAATGAATGCTTAAGATGGCTGTCGTTAGGTGTCATTCGGTTAAGTTATGTCACTTAATGCAAAGTTGATGATGTCCTTGATGTCTTTATGACAACTTGACATTATTTTAAAATGTTAGCAATTAGGTCTGTTATAACAGATTATGTTATCTTTATGTCAAGGACAACTCACAACTGACACTGACTTAGTTACATGTTGACTTAAATGCGGTCGCCATAGACACTGATACAGATATAAAAGCTTCAATACAGTATAAACGTAGATGTTTGTATTAAAGCTTCAATACAGTATAAAGGTAGATGTTTGTGTTAAAGGAGAAGATCTACCCCACAGACAAAGGACCCTGCGACCCCCTGACTACGTACGGGGGTCGGCTGTTTTAAATCCTCTATGAAGAAGTGAGGCCTAGTGGACAGTGCAGCATGTGAGTGCAGTGATCCTGAGCAGACTGCCGTCCACATACTCACCACCTGTCCCCTGCACAGACCACCATCAGAGGAAGGCCTCTTCCAAGTAGGACCAGAGACGAGGGCGTGGCTGCATGATACAGATCTGGACATATGATGACGATACACGAACACTGTCTTTGCCTTTGCCAATAGTTTTTAACAAAGTGTATTTCATTCACTTGGAAAGAAAAAAAAGCGTTCAGTTGCTTTCACGATCACACGCATTTCCTGCTGGAAATGCTTTCTATTACCAGTCACATACATAACATTAACATAAAATACAAAGTCATCATACCCCGTTGATTTCAGGCTGTTTGACCAATAATATTGATATTTACAAATCATTAAAAATGAAATAAATGTTATTTTCACTTTGATAAAGAGCAATATATTGTGTATATGCAGCTCAAAAGTGTTAGATTGGATTTAATTCCATTTCCGGTCCGTAACGTGACAAAAAATCAATGTTTTGTAAAGGTATGAGGACTTTCTAAAGCTATAAGTATGTCTATTGATTGATTCACTCATCTAAAGAATTAGTTTGAATTGAAAAATTTTGCATCTTGTGAAATATTAATGTGCAGTTAAAATGCGCTTAATCTAATACATTAGATTAGGTCTAATAATCTGATGTATTTGTGACTCCTCTACTGAGACACGATGTAGATTGATTTACAACAAGTCTCTGAAATGTTCTGACAAAGTTATTTGACCTTCTTTAATCTGTTTCTTACGGTGGCTCTGAAGTGCAAAACACAACAGCAAATCAGACAACAACAGCAAAACAGAAAACACAACGGCAAAAGAGAAAACACAACACAAAAAAGAAAACACAACGACATTAACCAAACCGGAAAAGGTAGGTACCCTTGTGCGACATGAATCGTCGCTGATTGGACAAAAGAACTGGTCCGTGCTTTGAACCGGAAAAGACGGGGTTTGTTTTCATTTTTCGAAATCACGAGTGCCATACATAGCGGCCTCTTTGCTGGTCCCGCTTGTCTGGCGCGCTGGCGGTGTTGTCTGTCCGGTTCAAAGCACGGACCAGTTCTCGGGTACCTACCTTTTCTGGTTTGGTTAATGCCGTTGTGTTTTCTCTTTTTGTGTTGTTTTCTCTTTTGTTGTTGTGTTTTCTGATTTGCTGTCGTTTAGTAATTTGTCGTTGTGTTTTCTCTTTTGTTGTTGTGTTTTCTGATTTGCCATTGTGTTTTCTTTTTTGTGTTGTGTTTTCTCTTTTTGTGCTGTGTTTTCTCTTTTGCCGTTGTGTTTTCTCTTTTTGTGTTGTGTTTTCTGATTTGCCGTTGTGTTTTCTCTTTTTGTGTTATGTTTTCTCTTTTGCCGTTGTGTTTTCTGATTTGCTGTTGTGTTTTCTCTTTTTGTGTTTTGTTTTCTGTTTTGCTGTTGTTGTCTGATTTGCCGTTGTGTGTTGCACTTCAGGGCCACCATAGTTTCTACATATTTAAATGTCTTACTTGACTGATGTTAATTTCTCCTGAGTGGTTCCCAGTCTGTCTCAGCAGCTGTCACTCACACACCTGACTCCTCCCACCTGTCAGGTGCAGCTCCACCTTTGCTCCATGTTCACCTGAGAAACACTGCTGTTTCACAATAAGAGCACAGACACACAGAGCTGCAGAGGGAGGAGGAGGAGCAACAAGGAAACAGGGAGAGGCTCAACGTCACAGCGCAGAAGTGAAACCGAAAGAGTGAGAGGTCGTGTACTGAGAGGAGACAGAACGTCAAAGTGAGTCCACCAGGAGTTTGTCAGCAACACAGCAGAGTCTCTACCAAACACTGGTGAGTACAGCTCATCATATTGAGTGTGTGAGCAGCAGCTTTAACACTGAGCTTCATCTCTGCTCAGCTGAAGCTTCACTCTCTTCATGTCACACTGACTCTAGTGAACTGGCTCACAACAGACCTGAGGCTGTTTGTCCACAGAGACACTAGAGTCCACTTTAAACTGTCTCTGTGTCTCTGCTCAGGACTTTTATAACTCTCAGCTTCTCTCTACACTTCACCTCATTTCCTGCTTTTAGAGCCGTCAAGTTATCACCTGCTACAGCTGCATCACTCTCTACTTCCTGCTGCTCTTTCACAATAAGAGCTGCAACCTTTTATTGTGAAGGAGCCAGAGGAAACTTGATAGATAGACCGGGTGTTTAAAAACAAACCTGTCTATGTTGTTATTCCTGTTATACACAATATGAATTACAGATATCAGAGTATGTGTGTGTGTGTTTTTTTTTTTTTTTTTGGTAAATGTGTGTGCATATTTGATAAACAAAATTTAGAACAGAACATACAATGTATCAGAGTCTGTGTGATGGACTCTGAGATTAATTCTGGTCCATTGGACCTGGTTTGTCTCAAAACTTTTACATGAATGCATGAAAGTTTATATCAACCATTAGAGAAGAAGAACCTGATGAAGAGGGATCCATGTTGAACTTCAGGGAAATAAACAGGACGCCCCGCCCCTAGTTAGAGAACCAGAGTTTTAAAGAGACAGAACATAATTTTAAATGTATGTGTTTGTTTTGTCTCCCTCAGTGTGTAGACATGTCTGCTGCTGGTCACCTGAGGTCTGAAGATCAGTTCCTGTGCTCCATCTGTCTGGATGTCTTCACGGATCCAGTCACCACATCATGTGGACACAACTTCTGTCAGAGCTGCATCACTCAGCACTGGGACGTCAGTGACAGGTGTCAGTGTCCAATGTGTAAAGAGGTTTTCTATGTGAGACCTGAGCTGAAGATCAACAGGTTCATCTCTGAGATGGTGGCTCAGTTCAGATGTGAAGCTCAACAGAAAACCAGCAGCAGCAGCTCAGAGCAACAAGTTTCCAAACCAGGAGAAGTTCCCTGTGACGTCTGCACTGGAACCAAACTCAAGGCCCTGAAGTCCTGCCTGGTGTGTCTGGCATCCTACTGTGAGACTCACCTGGAGCCTCATCTGACAGTGACACGTCTGAGGAGACATCAGCTGATGGAGCCTGTGGAGAACCTGGAGGACAGGATGTGTAGGAAGCACGATAAACCTCTGGAGCTGTTCTGTCAGACCGACCAGACATGTGTCTGCATGCTCTGCCCTGTTTTAGACCACAAGACTCATGAGTTTGTTCCTCTGAGAGAAGCATATGAAGGAAAGAAGGCAGAGCTGCAGAAGACAGAGGCTGAAACTCAGCATATGATCCAGAAGAGACGACTGAAGATCGAGGAGATGAAACAGTCAGTGAAGATCAGTAAAGCTGCTGCAGACAGAGAGAAAGCAGAAGGTGTTGAGGTCTTCACTGCTCTGAAGGAGTCTGTTGACAGAGGCCTGAAGCAGCTCATCAAGGAGATCCAAGAGAAACAGAAAAGCTCAGAGAAACAGGCTGAAGACTTCATCACAGAGCTGGAACAGGAAATCTCTGAGCTGGAGAAGAGAAGCACTGAGGTGGAGCAGCTCTCACTCTCTGAAGACCACCTCCACCTCCTCCAAAGCTTCCCCTCCCTGAAAGCTGCTCCACCCACCAAGGACTGGACACAGGTCAGAGTCCGTCCTCCATCATATGAAGGGACTGTGGTGAGAGCTGTGTCTCAGCTGGAGGAGACGCTCCGTGGACACATGGAGAAGATGAAGATGAAGAGAGTCCAGCAGTTTGCAGTGAATGTGACTCTGGATCCTGATACAGCACATCCTTATCTCATCCTGTCGGATGATGGAAAACAAGTTCATGATGGTGATGTGAAGAAGAATCTCCCAAACAACCCAGAGAGATTTTCTTTTTGGTTACATGTCTTAGGAAAACAGAGTTTCTCTTCAGGCAGATTTTATTTTGAGGTTCAGGTCAAAGGAAAAACTAAGTGGATAGTGGGAGTGGCCAGAGAGTCGGTTGACAGGAAGCGAAACATCACACCGAGTCCTCAAAGTGGTTACTGGACGATATGGCTGGCAAATGGAAATAAGTACCAAGCTGGTGTTAACCCCCCAGTCGAACTCAGTCTGAGGCCTGGTCTTGAGAAGGTGGGGGTGTTTGTGGATTATGAGGAGGGTCTGGTCTCCTTTTATGACGTAGATGCTGAAGCTCTCATCTACTCCTTCACTGGCTGCTGCTTCACTGACAAACTACACCCACTCCTTAATCCTTTTACTAATTTTGGAGGTAAAAACTCTGCCCCTCTGATCATCTGTCCTGTCAATCAAACTAAGTAGACAGATTAAATGACTAGTTTTTTTGTTTGTTTCTTTTTATATTCTGTCTCATGATTAATGAAAATCAAACTTTTTGTTTCTAAAGAAATCACCTGATCTACAAATGTTAAAGTCTGGCTGAAACAAAATCAGAGCTGTATGCATTTTTAATGAGTCATGACTTGGTATGATTTTAGATGTACTGTACATTTTATTGTATTGGTATGTGATTTTGATGTGTTTTCTTTTTTTCTACTAAAATCCTAACTAGGAACAGGAGTTGGTAACTAGCATTATTAGCTATAATCTCTGTCAAATGAAATGAAATGAAATTGAATATGATATACTGTGATGTATCTGTATTGTACATTAAAACACATGAAGACATGTGGAACCTTTTAGAGACAGATAAAGATTGTTTTCACTTATTTATCTGTTAGGGTTCACAAATGTTTTCCCATAAAGGACAAAAAGAAAGAAAACATATGAATTTAATATAAAACTCTATACTGTTTACATTATACATGGTCACAACGTCTTAGGTCATATGAAAAATCATACTAAGATACTGCCTTTATATTTAGACAATATTAGCAACACATTTAGCCAGAAGAAGAAGAAGAAGAGCCAATCTATGTTAAATCTGTTAATATGTAAAATTTCAGGTTGATTATGATCAAGAGAAGCGAGAAAAGAGTAGAAATGCAGGTTATTTGCTGTTAAATAAAGTGCTACCACTTTACTTGAATATTTGTTCATAAAACTGACAAAACACCTGTCTTAACATTCAATGAATACTTGTGATGGCTGTCGTTAGGTGTCATTCGGTAAGTTATGTTACTTGATGCAAAGTCGACATTGTCCTTGATGTCTTTGTTCTGACAACTTGACATTATTTAAAAATGTTAGCAATTAGGTCTGTTATGACATGTTAAAGGACAACTCAAACAATGTCAACTTTGCATCAAAAGTGACATAACTTACCAAATGACACTTAACAACAACTGTCATGAGTATTCATTGATGTTTATGTCAGGTGTTATGTCATGGTTATGACAGTGTTATGTCAATCTTATGAACTCACATTCAAGTAAAGTTTTACTTTTAGCAGTTAGCACACAGTTAAACACCATGGACCCTATGAACGCAGCTTTTTGCTGTCGGGTCCTTATGACTGTTTGCAAACAGGCACAAACAAGCAGAAACTTCCAGAGACATGTGTCAATGTCGAAGTGTAAAAAGCTGCAGTTCCTCTCCAGACCACTAGAGGGGATCTCCAACAGCGAGTCAGTCTCCACTAACACAGCTTTGGCTAAAGATATGTAGAACTGTTTGAGTGGCAGGTGTCAGATCCAAACTGGCCCCCCCCATTTCTGGATGACAAAGGAGTTGGTGGGCGGAGTCAGGCAAGCTGCCAGGATGGCGTCAGTGCAGCAGCTCAACCTGAGCTTCTTTAGAAACCTGTCCAGTAAGACACTGATTGACTGATGACATGTTTCCTGAGCAGGACAGAACACGATGAAATGACACAAACATGAAAATTGCCATCATTCATGTACATGTGGTGAAAACTCAGCATGTAACACACTGGTTCAACTGAAAAAGAAGTCCTACATGTACACAGGTTTATACGAGAGCAGCAGCAAACACACTATTTTATTCGGCTCTTACACTTCCAGTCCTCTACTTTTTTCTTTCTTTTTTGCTTTAGGGAAGGTGAACAAAAATTATGCAACCCTTACAAACTCTTAGTAGGAAAAGTATTACTTTTACTCCAGTCCCCTGCCAGGTGCTCCCTCGCCTCCTGCAGCTCCTGCCCTCGCCTCGCCTCTCCTCGCTCAGGCTTTCAGTGTTTCGTTTTTCTTTTTTTTTTTTTACTGAAACATTTGCAGAGAAGCGTTGGAGGGGCTGCAGTTTGTGCTGCTGTTTAATTTATCTCATTGTTACCGGGATGATTCTAATATTCAGTCTGACCTCGTTAGAGATGTATTATGACAAAAAAAACACATTTGTCCTCAGTCTAATCACCGTGTGCAGGTGAAACGCCGCAGGTACCAACCAGCTGCTGGTTTCTGGTCAGCCCTCAGAACAGATTCCTCCCTGTAGAGATGAAAGTGAAAAGCATGTTGTGATAACTCACCGACCTTTTTAACCTGGAGCGATACAACGAGTAGTGATAATGTTTTTGTGTTTTTTTTTCTCCTTCAGGTAAACAATATATATTTTTCAATGTGGAAATGTTTGAGCAGACCTGTCTCGGCCTGAACTCGCCTTGAACCTCTCAGGTGATATTTATTTCATGCAGCGGTGGCCGGGCTGGGATGGGGTGGACCTGCCATGTTGTTGCCGTGGCGTTTCAGAGGTATACAGTAGACAACAGGATGCTCGCTCAGGGCGATGGACGTGTCGAGGAGCTGTAATCCGAAACCGTGCGCGCTTCTGCAGGAATCAAAGGAAACCTGAGGGGAGACGAGACAAGGTGAAGGACACTGCAGAAACAGATCCACCCCCCCAAACACAACCAAAAAAAAAAGAAAAAAGAGGAGAAGCTGGCGTTTCTTTGAAAGCAGCGAGCGCTGTCAAAACAGAGGCTGGTCAAACAGCTGCTTTGTCAACAGCCATCGTAGAGCAGAGTGTCTCTCTGTCCAACATCAGTCGGAGCGCCGAGGATAAACCTGCACGCTCACCGGTGCTACCTGAATGCAGCACTGAGTCTCTGACAGTCTGTGTTTTCCTCACTTCAGTATCAGACACCTGTGTGTGTGTGTGTTGCATTCAATGTGTCAACAATGAAGAGAAAACCTTGAGGTTTTTTTTCTCTCTTTCTTGATCAGGTGAAGGGAGAGCGTGTTTCACAGCAGTGCATGATGGGAACAGTGGAGCTCTGCTGGTTCATTGTGGATGAATCATTGAGCTGATTTTGATCCGTTTTCAGGTCAAAAAAACACAAAAGTGACTGGATGTGAACAACCAGAGGCTCATCCACTCTCAGAGATTCACTTCTCTCTGCTTTCCTCACCCTGCTCCTTATTATCAGGTGAAACCAGGTATTTGGCAGCCAATGAGAGAAGACCTTGCTGTCATCAACCAGCCAATCATGTTCTCCCTCTCTCACTTGCTGCAGCTCTCCACCTGTTTCACCTCCAGTCTTCATAGATCATAGGCTCTGATAATTAAATCAACAACGTGTCAGCAAACGAGGACGACAAGGAGCTGGAGCATTACACTTAGCCCACGTACACATGAAGAACAGATATCTTGTGATGTGTTGTAACCTTTGGTCCACATGAAAAACTCACTTTTTCAATTTCCGAAATGTCAAGTTTGGTGTTTCTCCATGGAAACAGAGGAAAATGCACTGAATATATATATTATATAAATGTTGAATATAAATACACCGCAGGTAGCTGAAAGTTCACCATCATTTGTGTTGATATGGAACCATTTTCCTGTTGGGGACATTTTGGTGGTTCCTCCTGCGCTGCTCTGTCTGTGGCTGCAGTGTGAGTCTGGATCAAACGCATCGTGGAGCTGAGTTTTGCTGACGTGGGAGAAAAATCTCTCCCGGCAGAGCAGTTTCCACACAGAGATTTTATTGCTCAGCTCTAACTGTTTCATGAATGGATGTTAAAACACGAGGATGCACAGAAGCAGCAGAGATACCGGGCCTGACCTCAGCAGGAAGCTCTGCTATTGGCTATGTATATGAAGCTTCCTGCACATTATGTGTGGACTTGTAAATCAAGTTCCCCTCGATGCTGATTCACCACAAACCTATTTACATGTGTTGCAGTGGTAGAAAACAACTGTAAGAGCTGCTCATGTCCACAGACTTTGGTTCAGTTGCTTGTGTTTCTCAGCTGTCGCCTGGGAAAGGATGAAATAATATGAAAGGTATGAGGGAAAGTGAAGGTGCTGAAGGTCCTGAAAGTGAATCTGACCAGAGAAGAACAAACTCTCGGAGCTGGAGCTGTTTGAGCTGCTGCTCTGCCACTCACTTCAGTCAGTCTGTTGTTGTTGTTGAAGTGTGGAGGAAACCAGGAGCAGACCTCAGATCAGCCTGTCAACGAGGCTCCAACAGCTGGATGTGAAGGACTCAGGCGTCACATCTGGAGACATCTGGGCAGCAGGTGAAGGATTCAAACACGTGTCAGAGTCTGAGTGAGTGACAGCTCCACTCCACGCTGACTGTGGACTCTGAGGTTTGTCTCAGAGTTGCTGCTCGGCAACCGACATACCAACAGGTTTTCTTTTTCTTGTGCTTTATTCACAGCTGCACTACTTCCTGAAATAAGCCAGCTCCTTTATTCCCTGCCTTACATTATTGGACCAACTGATTAATCCAGCTGTGCCTGACCATTGTTGTGAGGTCAGACACACCTGGATTAATCAGCTGGTCCAATAATGTAAGACAGGAAATAAAGGAGCTGTCTTATTTCAGGAAGCAGTGGAGCTGTGCATGAAGCCCATTTGACTCCTCATTGGACCTTCTGACAAATAATTAAAAAATATTTATGGTAATTCCAAAAAAAAAAAGATTTGCATAGAAAATGACCTTACATACCTGCTGTATCTATTTTGATACACACATTTTCAACACGGTTCTACAATAAAATAAGTTATGAAATATGAAGTAGTTTTACTTTGCATCAATGCAGTAACCATTCCTATTGAAGTTTCAGCAACAATTTTTTAGTTTTTCTTACCTTAACTTTTTCAAAATTGGCAAAACGGCGGCCATATTGGATGTCCTAAGTGAAGGTCTGCTGGTGCATTGCATCATTGCATGTATCTGATTGTATACATTAGGTTTTTTCAGGAAAAAGGAGGTCTGAAAAAATGTATTTTCATGTATCAAATTTGATACAAATGGTGACAAAGGGTTTTTGAAGCTGCAGGTATGAGATGTTCCTCAGGTGTCGTAGGTTTAGTTTTATAACAGTTTCTAACTCACCAGTTGTTTTTGAGATGGATCCACTTCAAGTACGAGAACGGTGGTGCAACATTATTATTGATGTCTATACTGAAATATGTTTTCCAAACACCAGTAGCTGCAGTGAATCTGCTGCTTCAATTTAATTTATATATGTATTCATTTCTGTGTTTCTGTGTCTGTCATTTAATCCTAGCACTAAAGACAACCTTTATTTCATATAGGGGAAGTCTCTTTATCTTCAAGCCGATCTATTTTAAACCTTCTATTGCTCTCATTGATGTGATGTTGAATACAGAGTCCACCAACCCACGACCTTCAAGCCACATATTTAATGATGAGTGAAAAAAAACAAAAACATCAGATGAATGAAATAAATGCTGTGAATACATGTAATAATATTGACACAAAAGAAGCTCAGATGTCCTTCATACTGAAGCTCGTCAGTGGTTTAGAGGTTGATGCCTGGAGAGAAAACAGAGAAGCTTCTGAAGAAGAACTTCCTCCATTTGTAAACCTTGATCTCAGCCACGAGTTCAAAATGCTGATATTTGTTCTGGAGCAGCAATGAGGACTCAAGTGCTATCGCAAACAAAAAAACACCTGCACTTTGTCATAAACATGGTTCCAGCATGTATGATCGAATAAGATTCATGCATTGTTTCCAATCAGATTGATGGAAACACTGCATGTAAACGCAGCTAGTGAGTCATAGGATCTCACGTTGCCACCACTGACAAAATGTCAGCCGGGCCCAGATGGGACAGGAAAGTCTTTTTGTTTAAAGCCTCAGTGACTTTTTATTAGCAAAAATCAAATCTGTCTTTCATAAATACATATTTTACTGTAGTCGAATCACATCCACATAAAAATGAAATCTTTCTCGTACCTTAGAATGAGTTGTTACAAGTTATTACAAATACATAAGTGGGTGACGCACCGAACCAAGGCAGCCATGTTGCATCGACATTTTTTACGTTGAGTGGCATTTTACCTCTAGAGGCCTGTTTATCCTGTTACATGCAGCTTCTGTTGTCTGTCTGATTTCACATGAACGCAACATCAAGAATACGTTCAGATATGCAACTGCACCACTAGATGGGGGGAATTCCTACGTATTATACCTTTAAACCATTGAAACGTATGTTTGTTCCCTCTCTGTCCTCTAAGGCGTCCTGGTGTTTGCTCTGTGTTTCCTCTCCTGTAGTGCCGCTGTGGAAACTTTCGGAGGGAAAACGCTGTCGAGAGGCTGAAAGACTCGTCGGCCTTGAGCCAGAGAGTCGGTGGCATCGGCAGCTTCTGATTGGCCGGCAGCTCCCCCCACCCCCAACCCTACGACGTCCTCCAGCTGCTGAGCTTATACACGCTCATGAAGGGGAGGAGGAAAACATCCCCTGGCCTCCCCCTCCCTCCCCCCACCGCGCTGTGACAGGCTTAGCGCTGATATGAGGGGATGTGTTATCTGCTGACTTCCAAATTCATAAATCTTTGAGATCAGACGAAAATTGAAGTGGCTTGAAAAGGCTGCGAGCGGAGATTGACACGTCTGAGTGGCTCTCTGGGCGCGCGGCTGCAAACTGCATGCTAATGCACCATCATGCATGTGTTTGTATGTACTCAGCGTGTGACTGTGTGTGTGAGTTGTATGCATTGTGTTTCATATACCTACGCACACACATGCATATGTATGAGGGGTAACGCTCCACTTGTGCACAAACACAACACCAGACCCACTGTGGAGAAACACACATCTTCAGTCTCATACTCCAAAGGCCAAGAAAGAAAAAAAAAATCTATTTCTTTTCAAACTCGACTTGTTGTGAATGTTTTCCCTCTTGTGAACACAGAGATTCCTCTTGTCCTTGGTTTGTCAGTAGGAACAGAAACTGAAGCAAACTCTAATCTCCCCTCTTGTACATTTGAGATTTTTTTTACTTTTTTTTTTCTCTTTTTCTCGAAAGCTGCGAGGAAAAGTTTTGATCCGAGCTCCGTGTTGTGTTTTGAGCTCTGTGGTTGGTTTGGATCAGTTCAGATTGTTTGATGAACCGGAGCGTCGGCGGCGAAGGCTGTGGTTCAGCTCCGGTACCAGAACTGCTGAGTCATTATACGTTCTGTCTCGATATAAAATCAGCTTGAGCAGGATTTAGTGTCGACGTGTTTGTTTACAATGAGATCTTTGATTGGATGATTCCATTTTGTTTTAAACGCTGTTATTTTTTCTTTTGACCACAAAACTCCTAAAAATATTTTTGTGGAATAATCACTGAATTACACACGTGTCTCTAGACTGAGAATAAAGTTGGACGTCACCCACAGGTTTCTGAAGACGCCATCTTGTCGGTACCAGATGCCACCAGATCACATCTGTTTGTGTACCAGGCTGTAAACATGTTGATTTCTGCTGGAAGGTTAAAGGACATCTTAAAGCGATAGTTCAACATTTTGGCCCATTGCCATAATCCCTATAGTCATAGCAGTAGGTTCGTTACCTTTATTGTCGGTGCAAGCTATTTTTAGAGCGGCAGAGCAGAGCCGTGAGCTGCTCAGAGCTACGCTACAGAGGCTCATGGGATTTCTTGGTTTCAAACTCATCAAATACACAATCCAACAACTCCACAACGCTCTGGTGGACAAGTTGTGACCTGCACATTCACCACGCTATGAGATAATAACACAACGTTACCACACAGAGTTGTTTTAGAGGGAAATCTGTGATTTTGAGTTTGTTATTTCTCAGTCGGTCATTTTAGACATGGTAGAAAATCTCAGTTGTTCTCAGTGGTTTGAGTTGTCTCATCACTGTGCACTCTGAGTTCCTTTGTAGTGATTTATTTCACGTTGTGTCCTAATGGGGAGGTTTCTGGTGAAACACTTGTGGGAACGTATAAGACGCATGTCACATGACATAAGTCAGGAAGAGATCAATCTCAGCAGGTAGCGACAGACGGCCTTTCTTCTCTGTTCTGGCGAGGCGGGTGGGCACCTCGCTCACTGCCCAGCCCAGCCACTGTTTTCTATGATTAAATGTCTTTTCTGTGTGTTTATTTACTAGTTCCTGAAAAGGCTATGTGATCTCATAAGCATACTGTAAGTGTAGGTTTGAAGCTATGATCTATTTGTATTGTTTACCAAATGTGTATTATTTTCTTGGATGGTGATTTGAGAGTGTGATTCCTGTCTCTCCTCTTTGTCTACAGCTTGAGTGTCCAAGGCTGGGTCTGCTCCGACACGCTGCTCTGTCTGTGGTGGGACTGTACAGGGTGACACATTGTAGTGGTGTGTATATATATTGCTTAGTGACACTGCATGATATCTTTAAAGTAATTAGATGTAGAGTTTGTAGTGCATGTTTGCGGTGCTAGACTTGCTGTCCCCTTTTTCTGTCTTCCACAGCTTCTCTCAGCTGGTGAGCACAGCAGACCCGACCTTCTGAGCATAAGGAGACGTTAGTTGTCACTATCCAAATTTTGTTTGTTATTTTGCCATATTGTGCCATCAACATAGACTGATCTGATTGTGATAAAAAGAGGTTATTTTTCATACAGTTCCCGCTTCTTGTAAGTTGTTCTGGGAAGTATGGGCCACACAACACAAAGAGAAATCTAGTACTAATCAAAGATTCCTCAAGTAGGAGGTGGCATTGTTGACATGTTTTAGTGATTCCCAGTGCCAGGCACTACACGCGTTACGTTCATGGTTCAAAACGTAACAAATCTGTACAAATCTGTGTCCTGATGGATGATCAGACGCTGCAACAAGTGCGGTAATTGTGTCCTGAGTGACAACTAAATTACACAACTATCCTGTTGACACCACTCTCAGAAATGATTGCAGAGGCTGCAAATCGTCAGCAGTGTGTAATTTGCAGCAGAGAAACTGTTTAAATGAGCCGTTTGAGTCGAGGGGGTGAACAACAGGAATTAGGAAACGCTGCAGGAACTTTTAGCCACTTTTTACCCACATTCATTATGTGTACATACATGTAGTCAAGCTTTGATTGGTGTAGAGATGATTGTAGTTTCTGAACAGTTCATTTCATATTTTACTCAATCCAATGTGTTTTTTCTTTTCACCGAGCATTAAAAGATGAATTTTAATAAGAGTAAAGAGAAAAGATGTAAAAGGCCAAATTAATTTCCACATGATTTACAATTTAAAATTCAGCATTTAAGTGCAGATAAGAGGTGCAAAGATGAAAAAGGTTTATAATTATTCAAATGTGACTGGTTGGAGGCGGGGCTTGTGTTGCATGGTAACAAAACGCTGCTTGACCTCAGCGATGTGTTCAGGTGCAGAGCTGCACTGTGTGATTCAGATGCTGCAAACGTGGATTTTAGATCTGGGTCCAGTTGTTCAAAAGGTGTAATCTGGATAAAAAATTTTGAAATCCCTTTTTATTTTATTTTTTTATTTTTTTCTTTGCTATCCAGGATCACGTAATCCATTTTAATTTTATCCCAGTTTTTCAAAGCCAAGCAGGATTGGATCAATCTGATCCAGATCCAAACTTTTCAAGATCACCACATCCGGATAATGAGTGTTGTTTCTTCAATGTCTTTTTAAACAGCCAGACTCCATCTGGTTGGGCTGTTAAAATGAATAAAAACAGCAAATACGCAGTACATTAGTGAAATTGTGAATATTTCCCGATGTGTTTCAAATTTAAATTTCATTAAATTAGTTTGGGAAATTTTTTTCAGTTGTAGAATATTATATAAGTTAACTTTATTTACTAATCACTGTTACGGGTTAAAAATTAGGTGCAAAATAAATGTTTATATCCTACATTATACATTTTGTATATTTTATATAATAGTATAAAAAATAATAATATATAAATTAAATCACATTTTGTTCCAGAATCCACCCGACTGCTGGGATCAGAATAATCCTGTTTTGTTTTGTTTTTTTGGATCAAAGTCCAAATCCAGATCCAACTAAAAAGTTTTGAACAACACAAACGAGGGTTTGATCCACATGAAAACCAAGATCTAAACCAAGATTTGGTTTTGAAACATCCCATTTTCAAGATTTGATCCAATCCATTATCCAAAATCCAATCGGATTTCCTTAGAACAACTGGGCCCAGTAGCATGGTCGTGTTTCCTGTTTTTTGTCTGGAAAAGTGGGAAAAAAAACATGAATATTTTTGAGAACAGGAAGAAAAAAGAGAAACAGCAAGAGTTTCTGCAGTGTGTGTGTGTGTGTGTGTGTGTGTGTCAGGGTGGCGTGTTGGGTGAAGATTGAGTCTGAGATGGAGTGTGAGATGTGAGCGCTCTGCCTCCAGATAAACTCTCCTCTCTTCCTTCCTCTCTCCTTCTCTCTCTCTAATTTATTTCCCTTCCTCTGATTTATCTTGTTTTCCTCCGTCTTGTTGCTCGTGCCCAGATAAAATCCCCCAAATTGCATCATGCGCCCCTCTGCAGCAGCGCTGTACTTTCAGGCCACAGCGTAGTGTAGTGCAACAACAACTAAAGAAAAAAAAATGCATGTGGTATCTCTTAGATTTGAGTTATAACACCATTTATACAGACGACAACTCTTTTGATGTAATTATTGTGTGTCTGTGTGTGTGTGTGTGTCTGCACAGACGCGTCCGGAGAAATATCACAGAGACACTTTGTCTGCCTCTCGCTCTGCAAACACGCGGCAGCAGCAGCAGCAGCAGCAGAGAGGAGAGTTACTCATAACTTTGTAAAAGTCTTTGGCGCTGTTTCTCTGCAGCGTTACCGTTCGCTGTCGGTCCAATTAAAACTGGAGCAACAGCTTTGTGTTTGTTTCTGTGATGGTGACTCATGACTTTACCTCGAGCAGGACCTTCATTATAATACAGGACGAATATGAACAACAGACTCAGTTTCATGGGCTCTTGTCAGGTTTGAAAGCTGCAGCTCATGAAAATGAAACTCAATCAGGTCCAAGTTAAAGGGATAGTTCACCCAAAATTCAAACTTCACTCATTCTCTATACCCACCCAATACAAGAGGGACATTACAGACGAGCAGTGTATTTGGACTTTTTTTGGTGTGTCTTTTTGGATGAAGAAAAGTGAGCACCATTCACAACCATTATATGGATAAATACTGCTGCTCGGAGCCCCGCTGTAACTACGAGAAGGCACGGAGGACTCTGAAAATTCTCCCAGCCCTTAGTCGACATGAGTGTGGGGAGAAAATGGAAATTTGAATTTTGGGTGAACTATCCCTTTAAAGTGAAGCTCAGCTCTGAGTTAGTGAAGTAAAATCGGGGTTTGAAGAGTTTGACTCGATGCACTTTTGTTTTTATTCAACAATATGTTCATTAAAGTGTGTGTTTTTTTTTTTTTTTTAATACAGTAAAACACATGTCTCTTTAATCTAAACGCACAGCGGCACAATACAATATAAAATAACAACTTTACTCCTCATGTACATTGATATAAAAAAGACCAAATAAAATATATTTTATCTGCACCAAGTTGAGCTCAATGTATGAATCACTGACTCGCTGTGCAACACTTTGCCCATTTCCCAAAACACTGAAATTGATTTTTATTTGACAGTAAGTCACAGAGTGTCTCACTCTCGTTATTTGTTCATTTGCAGCCTGAAATACAATACAAAACAAAACAAAACCCAGGATCCACTTGACTTAACACAAGTGACTTGAGTAGATTTTGGTACTGAAAGGTCAAAGGTCATGGCCACAGACTCCTTATGAATGTGATTTTCAGTTTGTGAATGCAGCGTCTCCACAATGTTTCTTTAGATTCACTAAACCCACATTCACTTGAACTGAACTTCACCTCAGCTGAGTGAGTCGGAGCGTTTTACGTTATGAAATACAGAGACTCACAGTCGTTACCTTCTCTATAGAGCACAATGAATACAAGAGTTCATATACAATTTCTTCTCAGAGAAGTCATTTCTGTTGACAACCATGATGCACAAAAAGAAGAAAATACAAACTTCTCCTACAGTCGTTTTAATTCCCACCTGGATCCACGTCCTTGAGCTCCACGTCGTTTTCTCTGAGCTGCTTTTTAGTTTCAGAGTGGATTCAGACTCATCTGTGAAAATAGAGTGAGACGTTTCTTTATAATCATGTGAACGTCAACACACAAGCTTATTTTAATAAACACAAAGAGCAAAGCCTCCATTGAAGCTCATCTAAGGTTCTGACAACAACACAATGGAACAGGAAGTTGTTCCCATCTGCTCAAACATCCCATGCTAACAGGAAGTCAAACTATGCTCTACTG
This sequence comes from Decapterus maruadsi, assembly GCA_030347415.2. Taxonomy (NCBI): domain Eukaryota; kingdom Metazoa; phylum Chordata; class Actinopteri; order Carangiformes; family Carangidae; genus Decapterus; species Decapterus maruadsi. The sequence continues at coordinate 9,683,969 of CM064903.1, forward strand.
TAGCCTACAAATGTCATAATTTAACCGTCTGACCTGAATTATTGCTGATACGGCGTGGTGTCTGTTTTTTGGCAAATTGGTCCATTGACATAATCCCTAAAGTCATAGCTGTAGGTTTGTTACCTGTAATTGTCGGTGCAAGCATTTTATAGAATGGCGGAGCAGAGCCGTGAGCTGCTCAGAGCTTATAAAACATACTCATACTGTTTTTTTCAGCCTCTGACCACGTCTAATGCTTAAATCTTCTACAGTTGAGACAATTTAATCCACATGAATAACAAACACTGTACGCCCTGGCAAGTTGAATGCGGCAGCTATGGTTCAACAGCTGTTAGGCTAATAGTTCACAGTAACTTAATTCAATGGGAAAATGTTGCAATCATCATTTCTGGTAGGTGCACAACAACTAGTGCTGAAAAGCAGAACTTGTGTAACCACCATAATTTCATTTACATTTAATATTGATGTTCTGGCTGGCTGCATCAAATGACCTCCTTTGTTGCTTCAGGCTATATATATATATTTTTTTAGATCATGTTTAATTTGCAGTGTCTGTTTTTTATTTGGCGCACTCATCTGAAAACACACTTCTTCTCCTCCTCTGTCCAGTTTTACTTCGTTTCATCTGGTTTTCATTAGAGACTTTTTTTTAATAACCTCTGAAGCACCTCGGGAATCTAGTGCATGAGACTTTGGAAACGCCGGGCTTCTTCCTTTCTAGCTTTGCCAAGGAGGTCATGTTTGTTGGTTGGTTGGTTTGTTTGTTTGTTTGTTCGTCAGCGGGATTATGCCAAAAGAAGTCCTGGACCGACTTGGACCAAATTCAGTGGAGGGATGGGTCATGGGGTCAGAGAGGAACCCATTTAATTTCTGTGCTGCTCCACTGAGGTGGTAGATGCGTATATGAAAACACATAAACAAAATAAATGGTTCTGGTTTCCACATTGTTAAAGGATAATAACCGTTTTTTACAATATGTACCTTATTTCTAGCATAAAATATGATCATTTACTCACCCAGATAACTTTGTTGCCATTAGAAGTTGTTCCGATGAAATTAGCTCCAGCCGAGAGCCGTGTCTCCGTGTAATGCGAGAACACGGGGCAGCAGAATGCAGCCTCTAAATAACACATTATCTACAGAGAAACTCCTTCATTTCATCAGTATTTAGTTCTGATAGGCTAGTGCTATTCCCCTCTGAGTCATGTTATCGACATCTGGGGTCTGTAGGTTGACCTGCTGACCTCTGACCTGGATGATGTCATCTCCGACCGCTGCACGGTGCGGCCTGTTGCTACTGCTAATGCTATGATCCATTTCTGCGTGTTTCTGACTTGTCAGAACAAAATATTATCAGAATGAGCCTGGCAGCGCTCAGAGATGACATCATCCAGGTCAGAGGTCAGCAGGTCAACCTACAGACCCCGGATGTTGATAACAGCTAACCCCGGACTCAGAGGGGAATAGCACTAGCACATAACTAAATATTGGTGAAATTAACAAGTTTCGTGGCGGATAATAATTATCTTTTAATTATTTATCTTTAATTCTGAAAAGAATAACACACACTCAAACATGAACAAATCTTAAATCATAACGTGTGAGTTCTGTGCAGCAGCTCCACTCTCTCTAACACAGTGTTGAACTTGACGCTGCTGCAGCCTCAGTGTTACACACAGGCTGACAACGCAGTTCACAACTCTGTGTATTCACTTCCTTTGAAGTGGTGTGAAGGTCTTATGGAAGATTTCAGCCATATAGTGGACTCACAATATCCCACAATGCATCAGAGGAAAAATACTAAATGTGAAAAAGAAAGAAAAAGAGTGGACATAATAAAGATATATAGCTACACATTTTGCTGCAGAGCTGCAACATGTCACTGTGCACACACGCACACACACAGACACACACTCACTATGACTATTGAACAATGAACGATTGAATAATTTCTGATACTGAGACACAGGAAGTGCAACAACACAACGGGACGAACTGTTGTTTGTTCCTTCAGCTAATGGCTTCACTGCTGAATAATTACAGTCCAACCCTGCACTGCTAATGGACGCTCACATGACACACACTCACACACACAAAGAGGCGCATGCAATTACAATAAGACAAGATGCAAATGAGGTGTCTGCTGCACACGCACACACACATATACACATGCACAAATAAACACACAGGCAATTACAATAAGACAGCATGTAAATGAGCTTCCACACACACACGTATGTATATAGATACAGGCACACACATCTCAATAAAAGAGAGGCTTAAATGAGATTCGTCCCTCTCTTTGTCTCTCTCTCTCTCTCACACACACACACACACACACACACACTCTCTTCCTGTCGGTGAGTGAAGTGTCAGGTTAAGCAGAATGAATGGACTCGCTCTGAAAACACAAATTGCAAAGTAAACAGATTAGAGTGAAAACAGACTCCTCCACTCCTCCACCCCCTCTAACCACTCCACCTCTCCATCATCCATCCTCGCTAGCTGTCTCGCTCTGCATCTCACTTCGTTTCTCTCTAAGTGTACAGTCACAGCAGCTTTTATAGCGGCTACATTATTTCAGATGGCAACAACAATCACTTTGGGAGTTTTGTGCATCGAGTTGTGGAACTTTGTGTAACTTTGACGGGTGAATCTTCTACATTTTGGCCCCGAAACGGAGCAAGTGGAGTTCACATCCTGCTGCAGAGGAGAATGAACTGCTGCCTGGGAGGAAACAGGTGCAGCGTCGCCTGCAGCCACGCGTCAGACAGGAGCCAAAGGTAAAAGTCTGTCTGTGGAATAACATCTTAACTGAGTCTGAGTCACACTGGTAGAAACAAAAAGAAGAAGAACAGAAGAAGAGGAGAAGAAGCTTGCACTGTAACATGTCTCCTAAGAGTCGACCTGCCAGAGCACAGTCGCCAAATCGCCCCAGAAATTTGTCAATGTGCCACAAAGCTTCTCCCGGCACCACTTCAACTTCATGAGTCAGCTCTCATCATCTGCTGCTGCCGCTGCTGCTGCTGCTGCTGCAGGCCTCCAACCCAACAATGAGCAGAGGCCTCAGAGCTGAGACGCACCGAGGAGAAGGAGGAGGAAGGTGAGCAGTGTGGCTGAACCCAAACGAACCTGCAAGAGATTTTGTATCACATTGCAGAGAAGAATGAGCTGCTGAGGTCTCTGATTGGCTGAAAACTGGAGAACCAAACACAAATGGGCGAGCTGAACCCTTCAGGGCTCTGAGCTTATTTTGGCCATTTTTTAATACTTTTGATTTTGCCACAATACATGTTACCCATGTTTAGTATCTTTTTTTTCTTTTTTTTATCAACTTAAACATATTGGTTCAGAATATAGACAAAAATCTCATTGAGTACTATCAGCTGATTCCACCACTTTCTTCTGTTTTGTACAATGACAAATATTTGGAAAGAAATGCAACGCCTGCCCCGAGATCTACCAGTACTATTGTACTATCAAACTGAAACTGTCATATCTGTGGTTTTACATGTCAATCAATGTCAAAAACTGGAGAGAGTTTCAAATGAAACCAATCCATCCATCCATCCATCCATCCATCTATCTGTCCTTTCATCCATCCATCCATCCATCCGTCCATCCAACTAACCGTCCATCCATCCATCCATCCATCCGTCTATCTGTCCATCCATCCTTCCATCCATCCGTCTGTCCATTAATTCTTCCATCCATCCGTCTGTCCATTAATTCTTCCATCCATCCATCCATCCATCCATCCATCCATCCAATCTTCCATCCATCCATCTATCTATCCATCCATCCATCATCCATCTATCCATCTGTCCATCCATTCTTCCATCCATCCATCCGTCTGTCCATTCATTCTTCCATTCATCCATCCATTCTTCCATCCATCCATCTATCCATCCGTCTATCCGTCCATCCATCCAATCTTCCATCCATCCATCTATCCGTCCATCCATCCATCCAATCTTCCATCCATCCATCCATCCATCCATACATCCATACATCCATCCATCCGTCTGTCCATCCATCCATCCATCCACTTTTATTATTGTGTCATCCATACCTCTGTATGCCCAACCGGGTCCAGATCATCATCACATCACAGAAATAAGAAAACAAACTGGAGTTTAAAACCATTATCTGAAAAAAGGAAAACAATGCCAAGGTTCAAGAGAAAACGTCAGAAATTAATTAAACACATTTTCCTGTCTTCTCTTCCAGGCTTGAGAAATAAAATTGGCAGTTTTAAACACACTGAAATTAAACAATTACATCCATGCTGATGATGTTTTCCATCTCTGATTGGTCGGAGGCTGTGCAGTCACACTTCTTGGAAGTCAGACACTCAGTCTTCAGGTCGGAGGCGTGGCTCCTCTGCTCTGAGACTGACTTTTTTTCTTTTTTACTTTGCTTCACCTGCTGTTCCCACTCCGTGACCCCTCTCTGTCCTGTCGCCTAGCAACTTCTTTTCTTCTCTTCACAAATACCTGAGATTTTGGGATTTCAGGTCGGACGGTCGCTGCTGCTGAAAAGTGCCTCTCCAATCAGTCACGTAGACGCCCCTCCCTCCCTCTTTCTGTCTTTGTCTGTCTTGCTCTCTCTATCAATCCGTCTCTTTCTTTCTTTTCTTTTTTTTTTTGGCTTGTCATCGAATCTGGCAACATGCTCCGACACTGGAAACACACACGCATTTCCCCCCCTCGTCTACACACATGCTGGTAAACACACGCGCACAGATTGCAATCAATATGCAATTTCCCCTCTGTGTATAAAAGATGGACCTACTTGGAGGCCTTCCCGCTGCTTTTGAGTAACGACGCGTCTACATGAAGTGCCGCTATAATTCTCATAACTGCACCGCTCGCTCCCTAAATTGTGATAAAAAGGATTTCATCTTGTGGGCAGATGCAGACACATACGGCCAAGGGAACGAGCGCTGATTTATCCTCCGACTTTCTGTTTCATCTCCTCTCTTCCGCAGCCAAAACATGAAAGTAGAGAAACAGATTAGTTGATGGAGTGCTTCAACAAAAAGAGTCATGGCCCCCGACACTTTAGAGACACCGGAGCTGCTTTTTGGAATAAAAAAAAACAACCTCCCTAGCTTTTTTTTTTCCCTCCCGCTCTCGTCTCATTTGAGGGTTTTGAAGTGAAGACTTTGGGGTTGGACGATACCGAGGAGACTCAGTCTCACTCCTTTTCTCATTAGACTCAAAGTTTGAATTCATGATCTTCAGTGGAGGGAGAAGAGAGAGGAGCAGCTCGGCTCCGCTCCCTGAATGCAAATTAATTTTATAGTTTCAAGATTAACTTTTCCTCTTGATTTTATAATGACTGTGAACCTGAGTGTGAGCGGCACCACGATAACACGGAGGAAGTCGGACAAGTTTGAAAGTCTTTTTGAAGTGGTTTGAATATCAGACCGTTGGACAGGATTAGGATCTTTTTTTTTATTAAACCAATAGCCTGTCGATACGTGACAGAAGTGATACAGATGATTATGAAGCCAAGTAAAACTTCAAAAACAAGACATTAGTAACTGATGATGTTTGTAACACCAAAGTGAAAATGATTGGTCACTGAAATGTATTAATCTTTTGGTGGTTGTTGTTGTTGTTCAGTGACTACAGATGTAAATGAGAGTTTTGCTCCAGCTCAACATGTACAGACAAATATCACTGTGAGACTGTGACAGTTCTCAGAAAAGTTCCACAACTAATGAGCTCATTTAAAAATTTGACATCAAAATCTAAGTTTAGTCTAACTTTCTCTGCCTGTAAAACTAATGGTGCATTCCAGGCAACCCGTAGCTAACTCATGTTTTTCCAACCCGTGAACTTGTACCAGTTTTATCTGGTACAAGTTCGGGTCGGAAGTTGATTGATTGATTGATTGATTTTATTTGACACTTTCCTATAAAACATGATACATGATTTCTGTACAATAGTTAAAACAGAAGGTTGGGATAACACAATAAAGACACAGGGCTTATTTCCTGATTGATGTCTGAGCCATTTTTTCAGCTCCTTTTTAAACCTTTTTGTACCGCTAACAGACAGTTGATGACTCATCCTGCACTTGTGGGTGGTGCTTTATTTTGCATCCAATTAAAATCAATTCATTAGATGTGTACCATAAATTAACCTTGGATGGGCTATCTGTACGATGTGTGCATCCTGCACCGTCCACAGAGGCAAACAGCTAACAGTTAGCTTAGCGACTGTAGCTGTTCCTGTCAGCTGCAGCCACTGAATAAATACCACACATAGCAACACAAAACACAAACACACAAATAGTAATATTTCTTCAATCATTTCAGATTTGTCTCGACAGTGATAGGTTGTGAAAACACGATATATAGCCTAAACTCTCGTTCGTTACTACAGCTGTCCTCATTCAAATTACGTTTTCTACTCGGAAGTAGTCCCTCCCGACCAGGAAACATTACAAAGTCATGAGGTCACTAGAGTCAACCGCTTCATCTCAGTGTAAAGAGCAGACAACACATGATCCTTCCTGAGTCGACTAATTACATCATTGATGTACTGATTGCAGATTATCCCCGAACCAGCGGGGAGCCGGTCCATTGTCAGTGTTGCAGAACGAACTTGTGAAGTCGACTCTCTCAGCAGAAGTATCCAAATCGGTTGAATCCTTTAAAAACGAGACAATTGAAACAACAGCAGCACTATGGAGCAGCCCACAGGCAACAATTCAATTAAACCACACAGCAGCCTTCGCGCTTCCTGGCACCGCTCGTCTCCGCAATTTAGAGACGCCCTGCCTGACTGGACCGGCCTCCGGGGGACGAGCTTTAGGAGCCCAAAGTCCAGCACATTACATAATGGATGGGGTGCCACGGGGGACGGTCCATTCTCATCGCCCAGGCAACAGGTGAATTTCAACAATGCACATTTGAGAGGCTCACAGATTTCCTGGAATACAATGCCCCCTCCTGCTGCCAAGCGTTTATGGTAATGCTCCATTCAGAGGAAGAATGGTGGATTAGTGCAGCGATGGAGCTGGATGAGCTCCATGTCCGTCCTGATGCTGCTGCTGCTGGAGCTGGAGCCGCTGGTGATGATGATGATGATGGACTGGAGTTGAACCTGGGTGAAGGTAGGACCCAGGGGAGGAGTCATGGAGCCAGGAGGAAGTTTACCTTGAAGTCATCCTGAAACATCTCATCTAGTTCTACATCACTAGTCTGGAGCCGTTGACTTGTTGTTTTGGTAAGCAGCTGGAACCAAGACGAGACAGACAGGTCTTCCCGTCAAAATAAAAGCACCAAAGAAGAGTTTCTTTGCTTCTCACCGGTTGCACCGGAGGATGAACAAACCTTGACTTCAGTTTCACCGAGCTGTCGAACACAAACAAGAAGCTTTTCTTGTTGTTTTTGAACAAATTATGTGTTTTTTCCCCAAACTGCCCTTTTTACCCCTCTTGTGAATTGTGTTGAATTTATTCAAGGACACGACTCATGAGTAGAGAAGATTTTTTTTTTTTTCTTTTTAACACAGAGACATTTCAAACATAATCTGTCATTTTCACACATCAGTCACAAAAGAGTTCAATATCCAGAGTCTTGTTTGGAGAAACTAAAAGAAAAGTTAAGCGTTCGTCATCCATCTGCCGCCCTTGGTGTTTACTGTAGATGGATTTTTGTCTTTCACAGCGGCTGAGTGACGGATGAGACTTTTAACAAGTTAGTTTTGTGGTGGTGGTGCTGTTGTTATTGTGTGTCAGGTGACCGTCTCTGTCCTGGGAGAGCTCACCGGCTGCATCTGGAAATAAAACAAACAATGATTGAGATCTGATTCCTCTTCATCCTCCTCCAGAGGATCAGGCAGGAAGTGGGAGAGAACAGAGACCCTGACAGCTCTGTAGCCTGTCTGACACCTGTCTCTCTGTCAGCAGATACGAGTCCTCTGTCCTCCCAGAAACCCATGCACAACCACACAGCAAATCAGATCCCAAACTTCTCCTGTGTTTTATTTTGAAGGGCTGAAGGGCTCCTCTCATCTCAGCTTCTCTCTGGAGTTCTAGTAACAAGTCAGTGTCAGCCAATAAGAAGAGAGGAGGAGAGGAGGAGTCTCTCTTCTGATTGGCTGACCGTTTCTAAAGCGATCCAATTAGAAAACAAATTTCAGAATAAAACACTCAGAAGAACCAAATCCTGCAAGTTGTGGGATGGTGTCGTCCAGGTGGTGGGCGGGGCTTGATGCAACTGCTTTGTTGTGACATCACAAAGTGACAGGAAGTCCTGACGACTGGTTTTAATGCTGCGTTCACATGGAGTCCGGCAGACGGCAAACGGTCCGTCGGGACAGCACAACGGCAAAACGCATCACTATGTTGATATGGCACCATCATATAAAACAGTGATCAGAGACGGGCTTCTCCCATGTTCCTCTCCTGCTGCAGACGGTGGTGAGTCAAGGTTGTGGAGGCTGTGGCTGCTTGTGGAACGCGGCAGGCAGCAGAATATCTTAGTCTCCTTCCTCCTCCTCCTCCTCCTCGGAGAAGAAGCTGGCGGCTGTCAGCGCTGCAGACCGGTCGGCTCTGCCAGCTGTCACCGACGCTCTGTACAGGAAACTATCACTGACAGCTGTCACCCCCCCCTACCCCTCCTTCCTCCTTCATCCTACTCCTGGCATCGCCCCCCTCACCCCCACCACCTGACACCAGCCATGATGCCAGCTCGGTTACGCGGCATCCATAAGGTATCAGACGGCTGTTTATCGCACCTGAAGTCGGAAGAGGAAGAGGAGGAGGAGGAGGAGGAAGAGGAAGAGGAAGCGGATGCACATGGAGGGTCATTGTACAGTGTACACCTCAGTTCTTAAAGGGATAGTTCAACATTTTGGCAAATTTGCCCATTGCCATAATCCCTATAGTCACAGCAGTAGGTTCGTTACCCTTAATTGTCAGTGCAAGCTATTTTTAGAACGGCGGAGCAGAGCCGTGAGCTGCTCAGAGCTACGCTACAGAGGCTCATGGGATTTCTTGGTTTCCCTCATCAAACTCATCAAATACACAGTCCAACAACTCCACAACGCTCTGCTGGACAAGTTGTGACCTGCACATTCACTCAAATTCATTCACGTAAATTCACGCTGATGCACGTTGCCTTAAGGGACAGTTTTTCATCAACTGTCTTTGTATTTCCCTCTAAAACAACTCTGTCTGGTAACGTTGTGCTATCATCTCATAGCGTGGTGAATGTGCAGGTCACAACTTGTGAGTGGTTGGATTGTGTATATGTTGAGTTTGATGAGGGAAACGTCTCCGTAGTGTAGCTCTGAGTAGCTCACGGCTCTGATCCGCAGTTTTAAAAACAGTTTGCACAGACAAATAGAAGTTGACAAACCTACTGCTATGACTAAATAGGGTTTATGGCAATGGGCCAATTTCCCAAAATGTTGAACTATCCCTTTAAGACCTAACATTGACCTAACAGTAACCTAACAATATTTACAGTTTTTACTGTTCTTGGTTTTGTTTTATACAGTTATTTTTTCAGTGAGTTTCCCCTTGGTATGAAAAGCGCTGTATAAATAAAAATGCTTTGCCTTATACTGTATATACACATGCACTGAGACTGAGGAGGCAGCGGTTTTAGGGAGGTGTCAGCTCTTCAGGGCTGGGGTGTCACCTGCAGGGGGGGTGGAGGGCTCCTCTCCTCTGTCACCGGCTGCCAAACATCTCCCATCACAGCAGCAGCGATGGCAGAGGCTGAGGCCTGGAGCCGGTGGCTGATGGCTTTATCGCAGTGGGACGTGGCCAGAGGGGGGGTAAGAGGAGGAGGCGGAGGAGGAGGAGGAGGAAGGGGGGTGTATAGTGCACTGGTCAGACCTCCAGTGGGTTTATTGGATGATATAGTACTTAAAGCCAAACAGAGCTGGTTCTGAAGTGTTGAAGGCCCAAGGCAAGTTTTCCTCTGTGGGTCCATGTGGAGTTAAAAATAGGCTGAGTGTGGAGCTGCAGCGAATAAGTCGGTTGGTTGAATAACATCATCTTGCGTGCTCTGAGTTGTATGTGAGTTATTAACCGCCGCATGTGAATGTTTTTATTGGCTTCATCATCTTTGGCCTTGTGGAAAGTATTTCTCACTCTAAATGACACTTCACCACTTATAGAGCATTTTTAATGAAAAGCTGCATCTCCAGTGAAACGAACGGCCCCCATTAATACTTTATTTTTCTCCCCACAGTTTCACCCAAAAGGTCAAATTAGCTTTTATAGAATAAAACTGTGTGCAGTTGTTTGTCCAGCAATGACATTATATCATTACTGTGGCTTTCTCTCCGTAACACTGTGCAGGTCTCGACTTTGCTCTGGAGATATAATATATTCGCGCGTGTGTGTGATTTGCTGCTGCTTGAATAAAATTGAATCGAAACAAGACTCACATGGAAACATCACATTGATTTTCATTTTTAATACGTAGAATGCAATTATGTGTAAGGTCAGAGACAACACAGAGCTTCCCTGTAGATCGTATCTGCTGTTTAGAAAGAGATGGATGGAGCGAGAGGCAGAGAAGTTAAAAGTGGACGTGTTGCAGGTCCAATGAAACCAGAAGAATCAGGAGAGAGGAGGCGTCGATCCTCTCTTCTGATTGGCTGACGCTGACCTTGCGCTCAGGGGAGAAGCTGAGAGAGGAAATGGAAAAACACAAATAGTATATCTTCTTCTTCTTCTTCTTCTCAACAACACTTCAGTTCCTTCACACAGGAGACAGAGAAAATATAAGAAATGTTTCAAAGGAAGTATTTCAGACCATGATGATGCCACGGAGTTGAATCGAACAGCCGTGCTTTCACAGTCAGCAGCAACCTGCTGACTGTGAGTGTTGTTAAAGGGATAGTTCAACATTTTGGCAACTTGGCCCATTGCCATAATCCCTATAATCATAACAGTAGGTTCGTTACCTTTAATTGTTGGTGCAAGCTATTTTGAGAACGGCAGAGCAGAGCCGTGAGCTGCTCAGAGCTGTATGTGTGTATGTGGGTCTGTAAGTTGACCTACTGACCTCTGATCTGGATGATGTCATCTCCCACCGGTGCATGGCTCATTCTGATAATAATCATTCTGCTTCAGCATTCAGGTCCATTTTTATCTCAACTATCCAGAGCTTTAGTGAGTCCAGGTTGAGGAGAGGAAGCCTGTGGAAGCTGAACTTCATCCAGCTGCTCATTTTGTTCTGACAAGTCAGAAACACGTAGAAACAAACCGTAGTATTGGCGGTAGCAACAAGCCGCGCTGTGTGGCACTCAGAGATGACATCATCCAGGTTAGAGGTCAGCATGTCAACCTACAGACCCCGGATGTTGATAACAGCTAACCCCTGGACTCAGAGGGGAATAGCAGTAGCCTATCATGACTAAATATTGGTGAAATGAACAAGTTTCTCTGCTGCTAAGTTATCTGGGTGAGTAAATGATCATATTTTATGCTAGAAATATGTATTATGTTGTATATTGTAAAAACAAACAAACAAAAAAACGGTAATTATCCTTTAAGGCTCAGTTTCTGAATACAGGCTGTGATGGTACAATAATGGCACTTTTCCTGTTTTTTTGGGGGATGTCCCAAAACCAAAGGTGTGAGGCAGGAGGGGTAACAACAGCCTCACAACCTGCCCCCAGACTCCTGAACACGTCAGACCTGGAACGTCTCTGCACTTCCTGTTCGGCGTCGGCGGGTTTTTAACGTTTGTCACTAAATCACACGCAGACGTCATAACATAAAGCAGCACGGGCTCATTTGCTCTGAACGAAGCGCTGCAAACGGTTACTGTGTGCGAGGTGTCATGTTTATGACAGCATTACAGAGACTTTATGATGTCAGGGGAGTGTGGGGTAGTGTGTGTGTGTGTATGTGTGTGGGGGGGTATAGGGAGGTGTTTCCTGGTTTATTTACCAGGGATAACAGACACATCTCAGACGCGGCTCCTCTGGGATAACACATTCATGAATGAGACACTCGGCTCATTTCACGGGAGAGGCGGATAGATTGCTGCTCTCCCTCCTAACTATCCAATCGCTCTTTGTTAAACAAGGCACAAACCCAATTACAAAGTGCCACACGCTGACAGTTTATTAACATCATCGCCGCGAGAGAGAGACAGAGACAGAGACGGAGGGAGAGAAAGAGGCCGCGGCGGAGTTGTTGTTGAGGGAGTTTCTGCTCCTCCTGTTTGAAGTGCTGGAATGAAAGATCGTCCTCTTATTCTGAAAAGGTGCTTTGTGTTTGCAGAGGCCGGACAGGTAATCAGTTATACTTTCTATTTATCTTCATTGCTTTTTCCCCTCCTTCTTCTTTCATTATATGATTATTATTATTCTATTTTATTTACTCTGCAGAACACGGGGAGGAACAAGCCGGTGCCTGGGGGTCAGTGTTTCCTGTAGTGCAGAAAGACTTGGAAAGGCTAATGGAGTAATATTTTCTGTGCTGCGTCTGATCTCAGCCTCTGATCACTTCATTAAACTGATGTTGATGAATGCACAAAGCAGCCGGGGCGCGAGCAGACTCAGCAGATGCATCTTAATCACGGAGAACAGGAGAGGAAGGTGGGATGCATGTAATCACTCACTCACTTCCTCCCCTCCTCTCCGCCTTCATCCTCACTGTAATGAACTCGCTCATGACGGAGCAGATCTGCCACTTCGCACAAAGGATGAAGAGGAACAGGCAGCGGCAGACCTAGACCACCATGTGGAAACAGCCTGACGTCAACCCCTCCTCCTCCTCCTCCTCCTCCTCCTCCTGCTGCTGCATGACGCAACATCTGGGGCATCAGGTTCAACCAGGGGCAGCTGACTGATCCTCTCTGGTTTACTGAAGCCACATGAAGCGGGCCTGTATCGGTGCTAGTAGGACAGAAACATGGATCGATAACAGAGTCTATATACGTAAGTCCCAGGGAGCCATGTAGTAAAGGACACAGATGTTGAAGTCTTAAGAGCTCAGTTTGATTATTGACGATACGACAGAGCTTTGAGAGGAAACGGTTAATTTACTGTTTACTGTTCTTCTCTTCTCCCAGGAGTCACCAGGTCAATCCAGAACCTGTGGCTCCACCCTCTGTTTTCCATGTTCATGTCAGAGAGCCACAAAGCCCTTCAAAATAAGGGCGTGATGTACAAAGATTACAAATAAAAAGAGCGAAATTGCATGTTTTTTTGTTACATATTTGGTTCAATGTATCAAATTTAGACACAGTCATGACGACTGCAGTTGACTTCCATATTTGGTAAATCACATTGCATGTTCCAAATGAACCCTCCTGTTGTCCCTTTGGGTCTAACTGGACCAGTCTCTTCCCTTCCTCCATCCATTCTTCTTTCCTTCCTTTCCACAGTCCTTTTTTCCTTCCCTCCGTCCTTCCTTTGTTCTTACCTCTTCTTCCTTCCTCTTTTGATCCAACTGACCTGATCTGTTCCTTATCCCTCCATCTTTCTTTCCACAATCATTTTTCCTTGTCTGCCTTCCTGCCTCCTCCCTTATTTCCTTCCTTCCTTTGTCCTTACTTCTTCCCTCCTTTTTGACCCGAATGACCCAATCTGTTCCCTCCCTCCCCCTTCCTTCCTCCAATCCTTCCCTTTGTCCTTCCTTCCTTGACCCAGGAGGACAACAGGGGGGTTAAGCTTCATCTGCATTTTCTCCTCCCAGTGTTTTGCACACCTGGGCAGAAACGCCTTCTCCTGCATCATTGACTCACATCTGCACAACTCAGTGTGCACTGTTTGTTAAGCGGCGTGCACATTTTGCACAACTTTTTACATGTGCAAACCATTGGTAAATCAGTCTGTGTGATTTCTCAGAACCACAAATACACCAGCGAGACGGACACATGAAGTTGCATTCAAGAAAGTTCTAGTTTTGTCACCGATTTGCACAACATTCCCACATTTTTTGCAGTAATTTAGATGTCTGACTGTGACTTTTTACAGTTTAGTCTTGGTGTCTCATATCTTGGGGGATATTTCCGCCCCTATCCATCACCTCTCTATGTGAAGGAGCATTAGTGAGAGGTGGGAAGGATTCTTCACCTTCACAGCAGCAGGTGACTGAAACCATCTTCTCTCCCGTCCAGCTGCCTCGGCTTCCTGCAGCTGCTTCCGCTGAAAACGAGACCATGTGGCGGAGAACTGAGAATTTCGATGAATTCATGAATCGCAGCTCCTGTCGCCTAGCAACCCTAACACCGAATTTCGAGGATTCGAGACCCCAAATAAGTTTTTTAACAGATGTAGCGACCGTTAACTGTTGAACTGAGCTGAAACCCAGTATTTAATTTTATTTTAAATGTGCGATCCTGCAGACGTTCACTGCCGGGCTGCAATGAATCAAGATGAGATTCAGTGTTTAAAGAAACTCTGCAGCTCCTGAAAACTTTAGGTTTCATTCTTAACTTCATTTAGAAGAAGTGTTGGAGCCAGAAACAGAGAACATGTCCGTGGAAACACAATCAGAATACAAAGGTAAATGGGTTTACACTAAAGTTGTCCTAGCAACTAGTCATCCATTCATTTCTAGAACATTTTTCATGAAATAAATGCAACACAAAGTGCTTTACATAATAAAAACACAACCCTCCTTGAATACAACAGAAATTTCTAGGATATTAAAGAAGAAAACAGGATAAAATAAGTACAATAAATAACCAAACAGGCAAAACAAGCAAAGGATGAGAGTTAACAATGCATAAAGAATAATAAAAGATTAAAATATGATCAAATATGTTCCAACTTGGTGAGACTAGGCATCATTTAGGTTATAGCACCTTAAAAAAAAACATCAAAGACACAATGAGTTGTACAGTTAAAATAACATAAGCTAAAGGTGAAGGTACTTCATTTGCCATATACATAGTTGATACAGTGAAATTCTTTCTTTTTCTTTGACCAATCCCTGAAGAGCAGTGGCCAGTCACGGCATGGCGCCCGAGGACCGACTCCAGATCTGGAGCCAGTGCCAGAGACACCGACTGAAGGATGAACCTACCTGACGTGTTTTTAGTGGTGGGGGGAAACACACAGACACGGGGGAGAACATGCACTGCACCACAGTGCTGCGGTTCGACAAGATCCTTCAAACAAAGAGAAAAACACTGACAAGTGACTCATCCTCTGAAAAATACAATTAAAGTCAAAGTAGAATCCTTTGGCCCCTGGCGTTTAACCTGACTTCATACATGATGACGCATCAGGAGCAGGTGTGCAGTGGTTCGGTATCTCAACCCAAGGATCCGGGGATCGAACCAGCGATCCTCTGGGTGGTGGACGACACTGCTCCACCTCCTCCTGATGTAAAGTTTAGTTTATTCTCTCTATGTGAAATGTTTAAGTACAGGAACAGTTCAGGCCCGTTGGTCTGAGACTCTCTGTCTCTCTACTGTATGGAGTATGTATGTATACTATATATGTATGTGTGTTTGTGTGTGTGTTTGTGTGTGTGTTTGTGTGCATGCAGCGATGCAGCGCGGCCTCCGCTGAGATCTCCTCCGCTCTCCGCCCACCGGCCGACAGCTTGTACAGGATCCTCAGCGTACGGCGGCCGCCGAGCTCCCGCGGGCAAAAACAAATGTGAACCATAAATCTGGCATATGGCTCGCCTGGGGCCGCCGCAGGTTTACAGCCACTCGAGGGGCCGTGGGGGGGGCGAGGGGGGAGTCGGCACTTGGTGGGCTGGTCCAGCCATTAAAAATGGGCCACATGCCATTAGAGTGGACACACTATGGCATAATGTTGTATAATTTCCTTCTACTTTAGAACGATTAATTATTCATTTTCCCTCTCGCAGGAGACGAGGAGGCCTGGCCGTGCTCACCGGGGGAACAGGCAGGAAGAGCCTTAATAGATTTCTGTGTGTGTGTGTGTGTGTGTGTCGTACGCATGTGGCTGAAAGTTGAAAACCCACTTATATGTTAATAATATATGTGAATAATCACAACACCCTCTCAGAGTTCAGGAAAGTCATGACAACATTTAACCCTCCTGTTGTCCTCCTCGGTCAAGGAAGGAAAGAAAGAAGGAAGGAAGGAAGGAAGCATGGAAGTTAGGAAGGACGAAGGGATAAATGAAAGGAAGGACAAAGAGAACGATGGAAGGATGGAAGTAAGGAAGGAAGGACAAAAGGACAGGTGAAAGGAAGGAAGGTCAAAGGGAACGATGGAAGGAAGTTAGGAAGGACAAAAAGACAGATGAAAGGAAGGAAGGCTGAAGAGGAGGATGTAAGGAAGAAAGGAAGGAAGGACAAAGGGAATGATGGAAGGAAGGAAGGAAGGAAGGATGAAGGGACAGGTGAAAGGAAGGAAGGACAAAGGGAACAATGGAAGGATGGAAGTAAGGAAGGAAGGACAAAAGGACAGGTGAAAGGAAGGAAGGTCAAGTTAAGGAAGTTAGGAAGGACAAAAAGACAGATGAAAGGAAGGAAGGCTGAAGAGGAGGATGGAAAAAATGAAGGAAGGACAAAGGGAATGATGGAAGGAAGGAAGGAAGGAAGGATGAAGGGACAGGTGAAAGGAAGGAAGGACAAAAAGACAGGTGAAAGGAAGGAAGGATGAAGGGGAGGATGGAAGGAAGAAAGGAAGGAAGGACAAAGGGAACAGTGGGAGGAAAGAAGAAAGGGAGAAGGGAAGGAAAGATAGATGGAGGGAGGGAACAGTTGGGTCAAAAAAGAAGGAAGAAGTAAGGACGAAGGGAAGGAAGGAAGGAATGAAAGAAGGGGAAAATGACTGTGGAAAGAAGGAAGTACGTAAAATAGGAATAAACTTGTAACAGAAAAGTGAAGGAGGAGAGAAAAGAGAGAAATCTTGAGGAGACGAGTTGTGTGACGTTCGTTCCTGCAGAAAGAGAGAAATGTTTCGTGGCAGCTTGTTGATCCCTGCGGGGGGGCGGGAGGGGCAGGGGGAGAGGGGGTCAGAGGTCTTGCTCCTGGGCAGTGGAGCAGGTCAGAGAGCGGGGTCGCTGCTGCTGCTGCTGCTGCTGCTGTCAGCCGCCGGCGCTCTGTGTCTCCACATGTTTCCTCGTCCTCCGGGATGCCGTTTGGCAGCCCGGCAGATTGTTGTTGTTTTTGTGATATTGGCAGTTTGCCTTCGTCAAGTCGACACCAGACTCAACGAGGACACGAAACTAAAACACCAGAGTCAACAGGCTCTTCACCGAGGCCACGCCATCTTTACTGTTTTATGTCCTGCAACTCTTGTAAAGTCAAATATAACTGCGTTTGTGTTTGAGACCTCCGTCGCCTCTGACCTCAGCGACATCTGATGCAGGGAAAGGAAGATAATTTTACATAGTTGAAACTTTGAAAACAGACTCAGACTCTGGTGTCAAGGTAAGAGGAGGAGAATAAGTCGTGAGAGAAGCGATTGTCTGCAGAACTCCTGATCCAATCTGCAGCATCGCAGCAAACGATCCGCCGCCGCCGCCGCCGCCACTGCCGCCACCGCCGCTCTAAACCTGTGAGACGTTCAACGTTCCTCCTTTAATCCTCCTGAGAAGACGGAGCTGAGAGGGAGGAATGTGCCCCATCAAACAGCCCCCACCCTACCCTCCTCCCTCCCCCCCATGAGGACCAGAACAGAGACTCTCTTGTCTTCAAGGGGATTCACAGGTGAGCGGCCGACCTCTCCTCGCCAGATCACTTTCTCCACCTGAAGCCGAGCCTTGTCCCCCCGCTAAACGACCACGATGTAATTAGTCTCGGGGACACAAAGACTTCAACAGCCCCCGCCCCGGTCGCTAGAGACATCTCAATGACTCATTAGGAGACAACAGATTAGATAACGGAGGTCTAGGATGTCCTTCGCCGCCGCCGTCCACCTGCTGACAGGTGAGCCGGACACAAGCTCCGCCCCCCTTCGTCGTGAGCAGAGGTCGCGATCTCTCCCATGAGGCCCTTGCTAATGGATGTAACGGGAGGGGCGGGCAAGTGTTTGTGCAGGTTGAGTTTCAGGGGCGACGAGGTCAAAGAGGCCGCCGACCACGAGAGAGAAGGAAGGACGGAAAAAAGAAAGAGAAAGGAAAGAAGGAGCTCAAGCTCAGGATGAAAGGAGAGAAGAGATGTAATTGGATGGTGATTGATACCGACCACACACACACACACACACAGGCTGAAAATAGATTCTACGTTCTCGTCTGACTGAGCCGTTGCATTTCAGAATAAAATGCTGCATTAAAGGAATAGTTCACCAAAAAATGAAATTCAATAATATTCCTTTATGGTCTTTTTTTAAATGTATGTTGAAGGTTGCACTGACTGGTTTGGCACTTTAATTTCATTGTACATGTTACAGTGACAATTAAAGGAATATTTCACCAAAAAATGAAATTCATTCAGTCATTATTGCCTCACACTCTTGCTGATGGATACTCCGGGGTAGTTTTTTATTCCTCAAGGGTCTCCAGATGCACTTTGAGAAATAAAAGACTATTCCGGAGTATTCATCGGCATGAGGGTGAGGCAATAATGACTGAATTTCATTTTTTTGGTGAACTATTCCTTTAAATTCGGCGGAGGACATAACAGCAGCATCACTGGCTTCCACTCTCAGAGCAGCTGAATGACATGAACACTTTATAAAAAGGCTGCTAATAGCAGCTACAGGTCATGGTGCCCCGTGTCACCGCCCACCCCTGCCCTCACTTTCCTCTTTCTCTGTGCATTTCCTGTCCTCTCTTTTGTCTATCAAATAAAAAGCAGGAAAAAAACCCCACAGAGCGTCGAACAGGAGCTGCAGCTCAGCCTCACTGTTTACCAGCAGCAGAAACAACGAGTCTTTTATACAAAGAGAAGACGAAACAGCTTCGTATTTGTGCATTATGCAGAGAACAGTGAGTCCAAGTCCGCCTTGACATTTCTCCAAAAGGTTTGTACGGAACTGAACCTTGATTCACCTCAGGGTTGTTGAGCTGTGATTCCATATAGCGTTTTTACTTTTTGTTTTTTTTTGGCCTGTCAATAAAACAGCAGAAAACACAGCGAACAAGCTGCCAAACAAAAAGTTTTAGTAACATCACATTTACATAAAAATCCAGTCCAAATGAAGTGAGTTCAGGGTGAAGGTTTTGGACACAACTCAGGCAATCGTCTGTTTCAACATGAAAGAAATGCATGATGGTATATATATATGGCTCTGTTGCTTGTGGGACACAGTGAGTCCACTACTTAATTCTCATTCAACATTCAGACAGCAATACATCATGGCAAACTCACTAATGGACAATACAGTAATGGATTTCACTCTGACAGGTTTCAAAAATAATTAGAAAAGATGATGTAGCTTAGAAAATAATTACGGAGAAGAACTTGAAAGCAGAAGAAGAATAAGTGGCAGAAGTAGACGATGAACTAGAAGTGGAAACAGATCTAGATCTGATAGATAAGAAGGACTTGGAAATAAAATAACTAAAAGTAGAAAAAAAAAGACACAACTACTGTGGGCGGGGCTTGGTGACTGCTTTTTTGTGACATCACAATGTATCAGGAAGTCATGACAGCTGGTATCAAGGCTCAGTTTTTAATGAATATAGGCTGTGTACTGCTTTATAATCACACCACACATAACACAAACGTCTATGGAGCTTTAAAGGGATAGTTCACCCAAAATTCAAATTACACCCATTATCTACTCACCCTCATGCTCCTAGCTCCCTGGTGACACAGGAAGAGCAGTGAACTGAGGCACTGGGAACTTCCGCTACAAACAAGCTTCAATTATAGACTTATCAACTATGACCAGGTCCCTGCTGTCCATCATGGTCTCTTTCACTTATATCGGTCTACAATGGTCTACAAGTACTCAGGAACCAACACTGACAATAAATATAAAAGCTAGAGTCAGTCAGACAGGGACTGTTTCTGAAAAAAAAAAAGAATATGTTCCTGATAGAAAAACATAACCATGTTTGGTTTTCATCAGTCCTCAAGGCCTGACTGGAGTGTGTATTTACATGTGGTAACTTTACAGCTGGTTGATTTTCATTTAAAAAATGCAGTGAGTGAGTATTTTCGAGTATGCCTACTACGCCCACACGGTAAAAAAACACAAAAAACAAACTTCTCACTTTGATGCCAGAAACTTTCAACACGTCAAAACACTGTTTGCAACCAATTTCAAATTACTGTAAAAATGTTACTGAGGGTAAAAACCATTTCCTCTGCTTATAACGTAGCATATGTTAGCATATGTAAACTCTTTTTAGAAAAAAAAATAAAAGGGAATGTGGAATGAACTTTTCCGTGGCTTTTCCCCTCCACTGCCTCTGTGACACGAGGACTCGCTGATGGCTCTGTAGTTAAAATATGGAGTCTAATCCGTCTCTGAAAATGCCGTCCAGGTCGACGAGCTCATTTAAAATTTCCTGACACTGACAGCGCTGACAGCTGATCCTCCGAATAAATGGAGCGGCTCGTCAAAGAAAAGAGGAGTCGGAAGAAGAAAAAAAAAAGAAAAGAGAAAGTCTGTCAGGGAAGGCGAAGACGAAGACAGCGGTGGCGGCGGCGGCGGCTGCTGCGGCCACGACTCTGAGCCTCTTCACAGCCTGCAGCCACAGGGCTTCAGAGTGAAGGAGCTGATGATAAAATGAGTTTTTGAATATGGAGTGAGCCTTTTTAAACCTAATTCCTCCCGGTCTTGCCCCAGAAATACAAATCTGACATGTTGTAGGAGGGAAGGGAAAAAAAAAAAATCAAGGGCAATCACATCAGTTACTGTCAAAGAGGAGAAAGAGGGCGGGGCCACGACACAGATCAGAAGAGACATCTGAGCCGTCGTTTTTTTCCCTCTTTCTTTCTTCCTCCTTTGTCCTTTATCTTCAGCTCCGTTAGTGTCACTTGTTAATTAGCATCGACTAATGTGTTGAAGTGTTTGTGTGACTCCGTCGGAGCGTTGCAAAAAAAAAAAAAAAATCAATGTGGTCTCTGATGGAGCCAGCAGGCAGCTCGCTACACGGCGGCGGCGGCGGCAATAAGAGTCACACTGTTTGTTCACTTCCTGTCTGGTTCGTGTTTGATAACGACCGCTGCTGCAACATCCTGGCTTGTGTAAATCTATCAGCACCAGCGTCACGTTCACTTTTCATTTTAATTTTGAGTTTCATTAAACGTCTCTGGAAACAGGCTACAAAAAGACAAAAAGTTGAAAAGTCGAATTGTCCCTTTTTTTCTCTCATATGTTGTTTTGTCTTAAAAGTCTAAATTATGGGACAAAACGTCACAATTAGCTATATGACAAAAAAATTTAAATCTGTCAAATAATTGCGACTTTTTATCTTGTAATTTTGACTTTTTGACTCATAATTATGACTTTCGTCTTACATGTCAGCATGTAAGTCACCTGTGAGCAGCTTCATCATGGTGTCCACCTGTAGAAGAAGATCTGTAACGCTGCACGTCCACATCCATGTCTCAGATGTTTCCAGTTGAAGCAGGAATATGTGAACAAGGCCAGAGACTAAAGTAAAGACAAACAAATGTTCTGTATCCTTTAAAAGTACCAGCGAGTCTGGTTCAAAGCTTTCATGCACAATGGCACCAAAACTAAACCTGGTGGATTCAAGAACCTTTTGAAAAAGCAGCTGTAAGGAACATGATTGTGGCACTTTGTCATTTATGTAAAACCTTTGCAACAGGAAGTTGTTTTGTCCTTTAGAAACAAACATTCACCTTGTCTGGAGATTGATTTTCATCACCATATTTAGTATTTATTCATGTTCAGGGCAGTTTTGTTGAACATAAATGCAAATTAGCCTTCGCTCAACTTTCACTTCATTAATTACACTGTATTACTATTTTATACTATAAGGTCGTTTTGGTCCCATAGTGCTCAACGACAGCTCAAACAAATGACTTAATTTTACAGCTACAGTACGTGTGATTATTTTTCTTCAACATTTTTATGCTGAAATATTCGGCAAAATGAAGAAAAAGCCTGGACTGATTGAGCTGAGAAACATAATGATGCTTCTATACACAGGTGCACTTCATGGAACAATTAAAAAAAGTATAACAATGATAATGAACAGACTCAGTTTGATTATGATTCTTATTTTTTTTAGGAACAGAACATCTGTGTTTCATCTGCGTTTGACGTCAGAAACCGTCTGCGATAGTCAGCGTTCACCTGTTGCTTTTCTAAATTTAGCTCCTTGTATTTAAGGCGAGACACTGGAGGCAAAAACACAGTTTTTTCATGCACTGATCAATTTTGAGATTTGGGGCTATTTTCCTTTCTGAACATGTTTTCTTTCAGAACGAAAGAAATGGTAGAAAATCCACATTAAGGTTTTTATTTTACTTCATTTTGTCTCTTTCATCAGTAGATTTCTTCTAAATTTACCAAACAATATGTAGGCTCCAAAAATTGTTGTTTCCTCTGTATCTGCAACCAATCATAAAAGTATCATTTACATATGGAATTGCACAGTACAAATCTTTAAAGGCTGTTTTCTCAAAATGAGTTTTTTTTTTAGCCCGAAATCTCCACATCAGCAGCTCTTACAGACACCAAACCTTCCACTTTTATTCCTGTCTATATTCCGAAGGTTTTTACAGAGGGGATTGTTGATATATCATTCACAGCTTGATTTATACAATGTTTTGTTCCTAAAAACATGGTGAATATTTTCTCATTTACAGAGATATCCAAAACCCCCTCTGTAAAAACTTCTGACTCTAATGTGTCAACAAAACAAAACAAGAATTTTGAAAGTAGCTTCATCCATTATTGCAGTAGATATTGCCTCATTTACATATTTAAACATAACATTTTGACAAAACTCATAATACAAAAAATAATTGTCTTTAAACTTGGGAAGTTTCATGGTGATATCTGTTAGTTAAAATTTTTACCCTATTCACCTAGAGGAGTTTACTGAGACGTCACGAGGCCTCGACAGCTCGACCCTCGTCCACCAGACTGGGGTCTGACTCGGCGTGTTGCACCTTCTGAGGACTCGAGCCGAGCTCTGGCAGCAGCAGCAGCAGCAGCAGCAGCTAATAGAGACGGAGCTGCTGGAGTCTGTAGATACCAAAATTAGTTTCCTGCCCTGCCAACTTCTCAACAAAATCCAGTGTGTGGAACTGCGAAAATAACAAGGCCTGTAGGATAAAATTATTCACATTCTTGTTCTCCGGCTGTCGTCGTCTTCTTCTTCTTCTTCTTCCTCCTCTTCTTCTCTCTATCCCTCCCTCTCTATCCCACTTTGCATTAAATCCACGATTAGATTTGCTTGGTACCAGCAGAGCTTGTAGGCGATAAAACACATTGTTAAAGTGACATGTAATTACCCGGCCTCTCTTTTGACTAATTAAGTCAGTGCTGCCTATTATGTGGGAATGTATAAGGAAGTCAGGTGATCAATAACACTGAAGGCGAGAGACAAGCTAATTTCTCAACGCTCGGATCGCTGATTCCTGCAATATCCCCGTGGTCGTGTTTATCATGGCTATATGGGAGAGGCGGCAACATCCACCACGCGCTCGCCGCTCCACGCGCCACGTGGCTCAGGAGACGAGTGATGCCCCCGCTGCAATAAAACAAGATCCTTTTAATTTCATGCTGCCATAACCTGCCAGTCATGTTGATGACGGGAGTCGGGTCGGATCCATGTTAGTCAATATACAGTATTTCACGGCTTCACGGCTGAGGCAGACGGGTGCAGAACCGACCGGGAGGTGGACGCTTTAGATAATAACAGCAAGGAGGAGGGGGGGGGGTATTTAAAAATGATTGATGGAGGTGTCCTGAGATGTTCAGGCTCTGCCCCTCTAACTAGTGACTGGACACAGGAAGTCCATCGTTAATCTGATCCATGACTCATCTGTTATAGGTTATAATATTCAGTTCCACATCAATATTCTTTTAAAAGGCATAGTTCAACAATTTGGCAAATTGGTCCATTGCCATAATCCCTGTAGGTTTGTTATTGTCGATGCAAGCTAGTTTTAGAACGGTGGAGCAGAGCCGCAAGCTGCTCAGAGCTATGCTACAGAGGCTAATGGGATTTCTTGGTTTTCCTCATCAAACTCATCAAATACACAATCCAACAACTCCACAACGCTCTGGTGGACAAGTTGTGATCTACACATTCACGCTATGAGATAATAACACAAATTTACCACACAGAATTGTTTTAGAGGGAAATACAGAGACTGTTTGATGAAAAACTGTCTCTGAAGGCAACACGCATCAGCGGTTTTGCATGGATTTCCCTGTAAAACAACTCTGTGTGGTAACGTTGTGTTATTATCTAATAGCGTGGTGAATGTGCAGGTCACAACTTGTCCACCAGAGCGTTGTGGAGTTGTTGGATTGTGTATTTGATGAGTTTGAAGAGGGAAACCAAGAAATCCCATGAGCCTCCGCGTAGTGTAGCTCTGAGCAGATCACGGCTCTGCTCCACCGTTCTAAAAATAGCTTGCACCGACAATTAAAGGTAACGGACCTACTGCTATGACTATAGGGATTGTGGCAATGGGCCAATTTGCCAAAATGCTGAACTATCCCTTTAAAAAGTGACAAAACTGAAATCTAGATCAGGCCTCCACTGCTGGCTTTAGTTTCACAGGTGAATGAATAGAAAGTCAATGTGACTGAAACTTTAAATATTAGTTAATAGACGTGTCTGATGTTTGTTAGCACATTGAAGGTGTACTGTAGATGAGTTCACTAGGAGCCACAGTAAGTAAGGAATGAAGGGCCTGAGAAAAAGGCTTTCAAAAGCAAGAGGTGCATTCATCAAAAAACATCTGGAACTCCAAGAGCATCTCAAGAAGAATGAAACTGAGGCAGTACAAAACACAGGTGATGTCGGTGTTAGGGGGACAAGGACAAGGAGACAACAAGGCAATCGTTTCACAACAAGTGTTTAAGAAGAATCCTCCATCTCACAGATGTGTAACACCGACAGCAAACCATCTTTTTGGCTCAGAGTGAGTTGTCGCCATGTGTTTCACTGTCTCACACGTTCACTCATCTGTAATCTGTTTCCTATTCATCGGGGCTCAGACACCAGCGCTGGGCAGAAATCAAGTTCTGAATGTTCTGAATACACAAATTAGAAAAAATGTGATCAAACATTTTTCTCCTCAGAAGTTTCACCAGAGCAGAACTTTGTTTTTGTTTTTTTTTCCTTTTTTTGTTAACTGATATCTACAAATCCAATGTTCAGACACATAAATGCAGCACAAGTGGAGAAAGAAGCAGGTGCTGTCAATTAACTCCATTCACAGTCGTCTGGACTTCGATTTCCCTCAGAGAAACAGCAAAATTCAAGTGCCACTTACTGCTCTTATGTGAATACCTGCTGTGTGTTTGTATTTAGTCCTCTTTTCATCAGCCTCTGACTAAGCTACTAAACAAGCTCGTTGTTGAGTTGTGTTGAAAGTAAGTAGACATTACTGATAATATCCTGCACTTGATGAAAAACTAAATAGTTTGTCGGAGGATCTGAGCGTAGGAACTTTAAATGAGGGCAGAACATCCTGTACTTCAGCAAACGATGGAGAATCAGGAACACTGTCTCCCTGATCACGATCTTCTCAGCTTCTTCTCTTCCCGTCGCGCTCGCCTCGGCCGGCAAACGTCGAGCAATGGACTCCAATCTGCAGAATGCGTTTCTTTTTTTTTGTTCCCTCCGTCTGTCCTTTCTTTCTCTTTCTTTTTCTTTTTCAAGATCCATCAGGAGGAAAATGGAGCTTCTGTCCGAGGTGGACTGAGAGGAGATAATTCACAGGAGGAGATAGAGGAGAGAACGGGCTGAAATGAAGTGGAGGAAAAGAGAAAGGGGAAAATTGATGGGAGGAAGGTGGCATAAACACGACGGGTGCTTCTGGTCCATCTCAAATGAAAATCCAATTTCAAAAAGGGTTTGTGGAGTTTATGGGGAAAGAGAGAAGAAGAGGAAAGGGAAGAGGAGGAGGAGGGAAAAAAGCAAACAAGTAGAGGAAAAAAAGAAAAGAGAAAACATCTGAAGATGAGCAGTGGTGAAAGACATTGCAAATCCTGAGGGCCTGAGGAAAGACAATGATCTTCAATTACCAGCTGTTCTGTTCTCAATTTTAGACAAGAGGCAAAGGGAGAAATGAAGGAAGGGCAGGAGAGGAGGAAGGAGAAGAGGGAGGATGTGAAGTGAGATATTAGAGACGAGGAGGAGGGGAAAAAACGTGGAAGAAGAAGAGTCAAATTGCAGCAGAGCTGTGAAGGAGGAGAGGTAACGGAAAAACAAACCCAGACTGAAGACTGGTGTAGTTTTATTCATCATTCCCCATTATAATAATCTTTGTTTATATAGTGAGCACCTTTCAAAGTGCAGTTACTAAGTGCTTTACAAGACACAATAAAATGGAGGAGGAACAATAAGACTTTAAGAAGCAGTTCAGAGGTTTTACGGCGACTCACACAATTAAACTAATTGATAAGAAACAGGACGATGTGTTAGTGGATTCAGACCGAGTGCAGGAGGGACACTTCTTCTTCCTCCTAGAGTTAGACTTTCTCCTCATGCATATGTAAGTACGATGAGAATTTAGCGCCAATCTCAGTGATGTATTCTTCCTAGGAAAGGCTTCTGGTTGAAGGGGCAATGTGGGAGAACGTTGGAGTTTCAGATCGAGAGGAGACGAGAACAAACAGCTGAACTGAAGATCTTCTGGGGATTTTCTTTCCAACAATCCTGCCTTTGACCCACCACACGTCCTGTGAAGAGCAGATCGTCTGGACGAACTCGGTTTATGTTGGTGTGTCTTTGGCAAGGTCAGGCCAAAAGCTGCAGTACCTCTCCAGACCACTAGAGTATATATAGAATGCAGCATCTAAATAACACATTATCTGCAGAGTAGTCTGGCCTACCGGATGTGCGCTGCTGCGATTAGCCTCTGATTGGTCGGAACGAGCCACCCGGCGGAAGTCCCGCCTCCGTGTTGCAGCTTTCACAGTCCGCCCAGTAAAGGGAAACATCAACAAACAACAACAGGAACAGAACCGTGGATCTATTATACATCTGTGTCTTGAACTGAACAGAAGATGAAATGTCCGTCAGCGGTTGCCGACCGCCGTTAAACCGAACAAAAGAATAAATATTTGTCAACGGTTGCCGGCCGTCGTTACATCGCGGACCGAAATCCAGTTTCCAACCGGCAATATTTTGCAAGCGCGCCGTTACTACGGCGTTGCTACGGCGTTGCTACGGCGCCGACCAAGGCAATTGTGATTGGTTGAAAAAATTCCAAACGGCCGGAGCGTTTTTTTCTCTAATCGCAGAATCATAGGCGGAGCAGCCAGACTCTCCTTCTTCTCTGGAGGAGAGTCTGGCGAGCGAGACTATCTGCAGAGAAACTCATTCATCTCACCAATCTCTTTTTATGCCTTTATTGATAGTATAGTAGAGAGGAGACAGGAAATGGGAGACAGAGATGGGGGGAATGACATGCAGTACAGGGCCGTCCGACTCGGGACGCGAACCGGGGCCGCCTGCAGCGAGGACTATAGCCTCTACATACGTGGCGGGCGCTCTACCAACTGAGCTAAACCTCGCCACCAATATTTAGTTCTGATAGGCTAGTGCTATTCCCCTCTGAGTCTGGGGTTAGCTGTTATCAACATCTGGGGTCTGTAGGTTGACCTGCTGACCTCTGACCTGGATGATGTCATCTCTGAGCGCTTCCTGGCTCTTTCTGATAATAATCATTCTGCTTCGACATTCGGGTCCATTTTTAGCTCAACTAGCCGTAGCTTTAGTGAATCCAGGCTGCAGAGAGGAAGTCTGTGGAAGCTGAACTTCATCCAGCTTCTCATTTTGTTCCGACAAGTCAGAAACACACAGAAACAAACTATAGCATTAGCGGTAGCAACAAGCCGCGCCACGCTGGACTCAGACATGACATCATCCAGGTCAGAGGTCAGTAGGTCAGACCTACTGACCCTGGATGTTGATAACAGCTAACCCCGGACTCAGAGGGGAATAGCACTAGCCTATCATAATACATATTGGTGAAATGAACAAATTTTGCAGTAGATAATGTGTTATTTAGAGGCTGCATTCTGTTGCCCTGTAGACTCCATTATAAGGATATACGCGGCTCTCAGCTGGAGCTATTTCCATCGGAACGACTTGTAATGACACCAAAGTTATCTGGGGGAGGAAATGATTGTATTTTATGCTAGAAATAAAGTCCAAAAAAAACGCAATTCCCCTCTTATCTGGTTTCAATCCAGACTTTGACCTGCAGATAAACCCAATCACAGTTCAGATCTCTGTCAATCTGCTGCCTCCACATTTAACTTGATGTCTCTCAGTAATGAGGATTACTTTTCCAAGACTGACGAGGACACTGTCCCAACATCTCCTTTGTCTTCAACGTGACGTAGCCCTGGAGAATGCAGAGCGGCTAATCACTCGGTCTGTGAATAGATCTGCATTGTGGCCGATTAGTTTCTCAGTGTAAAACATCTTGTTTGTCTCTGAGCCGTTCTCCTTTCTGTTGTCACGTTGTCTGTAGTTTATTTTCTGCATCGCTTTGCATTCTGCCCGTTGTCTTTATGTTGCTAATGTATTCGCTGATTGAGTCACGCTGAATGAAGGCCAGAGCCACAGCATTTGCCATGCTAATTGCTTGGCAGATAAACAGCAGAGGTGCCCTTCCACCAAAAACAAGAAGCCTTTTCTTTCTGTCTTTTTTTTGTTTTGTTTTGTTTTTTTTCATTGTAGTGGTGGAATTGACTCCTGAGGTTCTGGCAGTTTGGTTACCTGGGAGAAGGTGGCTCTGAATCCAAACAACAGCTACAGAAAGCAGGAGGCATGAAAGCGGCTGTTTACCCCGCTGAAAGCTCACCGGGTCATTATCGGCCTAATTAAACCGCAGATTATTTTTAGAGTCCTGTCAGATTCTGAGCTCCTGTGTGTTTATCTACACAGAAACAAACAAAAAGTGTTTTAAGATTTATTGCCAACTGTCATGTTAGCTCTCTGCCTGTCCGCGGTGTGAAAGCGAGTCCTGGTGGGAAGCTTTACATCAAACGGCCCCCTTTAGAAACACCTTTAAATACTCTCCGTCTCTCGCTCTCTGAAGTCCTCGCCGTTGCTTGGCTGTCGGCTCGTCTCGCGCTCTGCAGAGTCGACTGGATCTGATTCAAGCTCCTTCCTTCCTCTGTCTCTCAAATTCAGATGAGCTTCAACTGGCACGACTGCTGAGATGAAGTGAGCGAACAGAGAGTGGGAAAAAAACGACCACAAACAAAAACACGACATCAAGAAACGACACTTTGAAACAGTTCACATCTCCAGCCGACTTGACGTCTGCAGTGAGACTGCAGAGCACAAGCTTTGAGCTCATTTCGATTTCTGACCGGGAGAGAACACAGGAAATAAATCACAACAACAATCATCAGTATCATATTTCACTTTTGATTATTCTCACTGGTTTTAGACGATTGAAATCTGAGATTTACCTTTATTTATGGTGCTCCAGTCTTACATTTTACATCCAGGACCAGTGAGTTGATAGTAAACTCATTGCATCAAAGAAGTTACGATCGAATAGCATAAAAATATAACCTTGTAATATTTAAGTTGGAGCAATAGGACTAAATTACTTTATGAACTCCAGAGAAAAAAGAAAAAAAAACATCTGGATCCAGGATGCTGAGGGTGCTCTTCAGGTGGGGACATGAAGTTACAAAGCACTAAAGAAAATGTCCAAGGCCGTCCTCTAGCAAAGACTAAATGGTTTAAATAGATCCGAACAAAATATTTATATTTCTTTTGTACTGATGTATTTTATCCCTTTCATCATGAAAAAGCCAGCCTTATAAAGGTTTTTTATTTTTCGCTTGAGGAGTGCCTTGGACTTTTTGTTTTGGACTTTTTGAACTCATTGGTTGTGGATAGTAGCAGATTGTATCAACACTCTGAATGAGATAATAACGGAACATTGCAAAACTGAGCCGCTTTCGAGGTAAATACAAAGACTGCTTGCTGAAAAACTCTGTGTGGTAACGTTGTGTTATTATCTCATAGCGTGGTGAATGTGCATGTCACGACTTGTCAACCAGAGCGTTGTGGAGTTGTTGGATTGTGTATTTGATGAGTTTGATGAGGGAAACCAAGAAATCCCATGAGCCTCCGTAGCGTAGCTCTGAGCAGCTCATGGCTCTGCTCCGCCGTTCTAAAAATAGCTTGCACCGGCAATAAAAGGTAACAAACCTACTGCTTTGACAGGGATTATGGCAATGGGCCAATTTGCCAAAATGTTGAACTATCCCTTTAACTCCACTTTGACTAAAATTAGTGTAATGTTGTATCTTATTTATCTCATGACATGTTGAAGTTTATACCTTTTTAGAAGAGATTCCATTGTGTCTGTGTACTCACTTATTTTTATAGGACTGTTCTTCACTCTGTAGGTGGAAAATAAATAAAAATATCCATTATGTTGTAGTTTATCACATCTGGCTCTGATCTGGTGACGGGAGCACTATGTCAAAATTCTCCAGCGTCCCTCACCCATAGGGCCCATGGTTGTTTACTTTGGCCTTTACAGCTGTGGAGCTACTAGGCTTCTGATTGAATTCGGGTTTCTTTCTAAAAAAATAGCCCAGGGGCTTTCAGGGGTTGTGGGCATGACACATATCAAATCATTCGCAACCATTGTTTCCTGTGTAAACCACCGCAAAGGCAGCAAATAACAGCTTCTCACTGGAGGCTGGCGAGTTGTGACGAGATGCCAACGTCCTGTTTTCCCAACACACATCATCATCCTTCCCTACTGTACCATGACGACTATCTCCTGTGTTCCCGTCTTCATCAGCAGATGGAGTTTCCTCAGTTGTCATGCGGGGCGTGCTAATGCCATCACTTCCTCACTAAAGCTGATCACTGTAAACACCCGTCACAGTTTATAGACCGACTCCGTGCTTCAGCACTTGACCTGCTGTATTTACTGTTGCTGTGTGCTCACAGTTCCCCAGTATAATGAGGGATTACCACTGGCATTTCAGATGTGCTCACTCTCAGTTTGATCTCTGGATGTAGCGGTTTTTAGATAATCTGAATACACAGCTGGTTTGTTTCCACAGCTTGTCAGATTCTGTAATAATTATTTTTTTTTGCTGCTCCCAGATCTCACACAGGACTGGAGTGTGCAATGTTTTGTTTATTTTTTATTATTTATTATTATTACACCAACAGCAGGTAACAAGCTCGAGGACCGACAGCTCAGGAGGTGAAGAGCTTTTACTAAAGAGGCTCAACTAAACAGTTAACCCACGTCAACCAGTTACTAGTCTCCTAAAGGGGGCGGAGTCATGGTCTGCTGGTCTCCTAAAGGGGGCGGAGTCATGGTCTGCTGGTCTCCTAAAGGGGGCCGAGTCATGGTAAGAGGGCGGAGTCACGGTCTGCTGGTCTCCAAAAGTGGGCGGAGCCACGGTCTGTCGGTATCCTAAAGGGGGCGGAGTCATGGTCTGCTGGTCTCCTAAAGGGGGCGGAGTCATGGAGAAACCCACATGACAGGAAACTGGGGGGTCTTGTTTCTAAACCGTCTTCGGATGCAGTTTAGATGCTGCCTTAAGTTACATTTGAGCTAAATTAGCTTGTTTGAAATGTTGCAAAGTTTAGCAAACATTGAAGATCATAAGAAGATAAACTTGTTGCAGATTTGTTAAAAGAAGCTAATATCAGACGGTTACTGTCTCTGTTTTCACTCAAGTATTCAGGAGTTTTATTTGTTTGGCTCATTAAACAATCTGAAAATCCTAGTGTTGGTGAAGGATAAGTTTTATTAGCAGTGGTGGTATTTTAATTTTGCTCCAACTCACGTGTGATTTTGAAGGTAACCTACTTGACCTTGATCATTTCTATTATTTTACTTCATACTTGTTCTCCACTTCATCTCAGAGGGAAACATTGTCATGTCTCCTGCTGCCATTATTTGTCGGCTTTAGTTGAACACTTCACTGAAGCACCAGCACTGAAAAAGTTCATCCTCCCCTGATTGTCACTGTATAACTCACACTTGGTCCAAGGTTGTACTCATTTACAGTATCATCTTATCTACCATTGAAAATATTTTCCTTTTTACAACATCATGGCTACATATGCTATAAGCTATGTTTATTATAGTGTTTAAATCATGGAAAGATTATGAAGTCAGTCTTTTATCATTTGGGAACCTTTTCATTTGTGTGTTTTTGGTTTAATAGTTTTTTCCCCTCATTAAACCAGTATTTTCACGTCAAGTCTATTTTTTAGGATTCCTCCCATGTGGAGAGAACTGTTAAAGATCACTTTAACAAAACAGATGATGCTAATTACGTTTTTGCTTTGTTTCAGATTTTATTTCCTCTTATTTCTAAGTAAAGTGGCAGGTTAAGTTTTCCCATAATAATTACTTCTCCCTGTTCATTTTATTTCCCTTTATCTCTCATTCTCTATCTCTGCTGTCATTACCTGCGCTTGCTTGACCAAGTGACCCCCGGAGATTCAGCTATTCCAAATTGATTCTTTCTTTTTTTAACATCGCCGCATTAAATTGAAACCAATCCCCAAACGCTTAAGAGCTCAAACTGCAACCTGACTTCTTTGCCTGTCCTCCTCCCTCTGTATCAAGAGAGAGGGAGCGAGAGATTAGGACCAGTGGGAGGATGGAGAGGGGGGAGGAGTAGAGGAGAGGGAGGAGGACGAGGTGTGTGTGTGTGTGTTTGACGGCAGCTCTCACACAATGAAGCGACAGGGTTCGTTTCGTCTTCGGAGGATTTGGTAAATCCGGAACTGTGTCGAGCAGCTTTAGACAGAAAGGAAAGGCCCGCCGGAGCAGAACCGCTGAGCATGACAACCAGTTTTATTTTATGTCATTGTATTCAAATTTACTACATCCCCAACACTTATCACCCCCCCGCCACCCTCCTGAGCGCACACAGGCCCACTTTGAAGACGGATCACCGTGGAGAAAGAACATATTTTCCCCCTTTTTCCAAAGTCAGATTGGCACAAATTGAAGCAGAGGAACTTTTTATGTGTGTCAGTGCTGCACAATGGAGAGCACACTGTAAAAAATGAACACCTTAAGCTGCCAAGAATCCACTATTGAGCCTTAAAATCTTTATTTTCTGTTGAATTATATACTTTTTTTTTCTTTTTTCTTTGTGCAAGGGAGTCACAATTAAAATGTTCAAAATGACTCTGCCACCAATTTTACACCTCGTAATGACCTCAGATGAATAAC
Source organism: Decapterus maruadsi (assembly GCA_030347415.2). Classification (NCBI taxonomy): domain Eukaryota; kingdom Metazoa; phylum Chordata; class Actinopteri; order Carangiformes; family Carangidae; genus Decapterus; species Decapterus maruadsi. The sequence goes on from CM064903.1 coordinate 9,717,212, forward strand.
AGACTGAGGTGTGTTAGAGCTGGAGATGATAATGATATCAACTCTTTATGGGGGCACTCATTGAAATATTTGGAAAATCTAAATTTCAACACCTACTTATTCTAAACTTAGGGACTTGACTTGAGTTAAAGGGATAGTTCAACATTTTGGCAAATTGGCCCATTGCCATAATCCCTATAGTCATTGCAGTAGGTTCATTACCTCTAACTGTCGGTGCAAGCTATTCTTAGAACGGAGGAGCAGAGCCGTGAGCTGCTCAGAGCTACGCTACGGAGGCTCATGGGATTTCTTGGTTTCCCTCATCAAAGTCATCAAATACACAATCCAACAAGTTGTGACCTGCACATTCACCACGCTATGAGATAATAACACAACGTTGCTTTAGAGGGAAATTCATGGAAAACCACTGATGCGTGTTGCCTTCAGGGACAGTCTTTCATCAACAGTCTCTGTATTTCCCTCTAAAACAACACTGTCTGGTTATATAAATATTTCTGTGTTCATCTGCTTTAACATTTTACAAAAGAGTAAAAAAATAAACTTCTCTTTATTTCTTATTCCTTCCTAAAATCAATGTATCTATACTGACAATGGATTAAATTAGTCAAAAACAGAGCATTAGTTCAGTTGTAAATGTAGGATGGATGTTTCTTCCAGTGTGTGGTGGTTGTGTACAAAAGCCTCAGTGTGATTCCTACTTGTTCAACACACATTCACCACGTCAGGCTAACTTTAGCTGCAGCTGACTGGGCCTTGGAGGGCATACAGACTTTACTCTCCGCCTGTGGGATGAGGTCCAGCTCTTTTAATTAAAAAAAAAACACCCACCATCTTCAACAACAATAAAGGTGTCCAATAAAATCAGGTGGTGGCAAGATGCGAGCGACACCACGGTGGCCCTGGGATCCGCCAACACTCAGAGAGTCTCAGCAAACAAGCGAAGGAATGAGAGTCTGGCTTTTATTTTATTATTTTCTTCAGAGTGCGAGGTGACAAAGATGACCCTGCAGGAATGCTTTTAGCCGCCGGGGCTCTTGTTTCCAGCCTCTCCAGCTCAGCGGAGGACCGTCAGAGAGCCGGTGCTTAGTCCTGCAGGACGTACTCTAAAGAAGTCATTTTTATCTCTCCCTGAAGAAAACATCTTCAACACCTCTTAGTAAAAGCGCCCTTCGTGCTTTCCTGCTGGTATGAGGACAGAAAAACCTGTTATCTAAGAAAAGAGGGAAGAGAGGGGGGAAAAAAAATCAGCACTCATGATTACAGTGTTTGAGCTGTGTCGTAGAAGTTTCCTGCAGAGGTTCATCCACCTCACTTAGCTCTGGTATTTATTTAAGTCCAGGTGGGCGGGATCTGACCTGTCACCCTCACCTGGACTGACTTGGAGAACAAAACACAGTTTGGAAAGATAAAGAACTCCCCATTTTTAAAGGTTTGATATTGGAAAATGTGAAATTCCCTCGTGTTTTTTTAAAGGATAGTTCAACATTTTGGCAAATTGGCCCATTGCCAAAATCCCTACAGTCATCATAGCAGTAGGTTTGTTACCTTTAATTGTCGGTGCAAGCTATTTTTAGAACAGCGGAGCAGAGCCATGAGCTGCTCCGAGCTACGCTACGGAGGCTCATGGGATTTCATGGTTTCTCTCATCAAACTCATCAAATACACAACCCAAAAGCTCCATAATGCTTTCATGGACATGTGACCTGCACATTCACCATGCTATGATATACTGTATAATGCAGAGTCTGCTTCCTGAAAAACTGTCCCTGAAGGCAACGTGCATCAGCGGTTTTGCATGAATTTCCCTCTAAAACAACTCTGTGTGGTAACGTTGTGTTATTATCTCATAGCGTGGTGAATGTGCAGGTCACAACTTGTCCACCAGAGCGTTGTGGAGTTGTTGGATTGTGTATTTGATGAGTTTGATGAAGGAAACCAAGAAATCCCATTAGCCTCCATAGCGTAGCTCTGAGCAGCTCACGGCTCTGCTCTGCCATTCTAAAAATAGCTTGCACCGACAATTAGAGGTAACGAACCTACTGCTATGACTATAGGGATTATGGCAATGGGCCAATTGGACAAAATTTTGACCTATCCCTTTAATTATAAACCAGGAATGAAAGGTCACAAGGTCAAGCCATGGTGTACTGGTGAGTCTTTCCTAAAAACACAAAATCTTTAAATTCTACTTCCTGCTGCTTTTTTTTTCTCTTGCACTGGCAAACAACAGAAAAATAAGTATTTAACACTCAGCAATAGACAAAGGGACGTCTCCAGCCAGATGTAGCCGGGGAAGGGCCAAGATGGCCTTGGGCAGAATCCAGCACGCCTGGTTGCCAGAGTCATGAGGGCCTAATTCCATCGGCTGACACTGGCCCAAAGCTGGTCTGAGCGCTGCTAACAGGACCTGATAATCAGTCCAGATTGGCCCAAGTCTGCACCCCTCAACCCCGGCCAAGTATGGTAACCATGTATAAGCCAGAACAGTTGGGCCGCGGGAAAAGGGACAACAACGCATAAATTAATTCTCCATTTAAAGAAAAAAAGAGAGACAACCAACGGTCCGCAGTCGACCAGAGGACAGTTTAAAAGGATCATTAGAATAATTAGAGTCAATATAATATAAAATGTGGTTGACTAACAGAGCTGTATAGAGAAAGAGCACTGACATTTTTTATTTCTATGAAAGTGGTGGCAGCACATTTTGAATTAATTATGAATGAATGACTTTAATTGTAATGGAGGATTTTTTAAAGTACAGAAGTACCCGCAGTAAGGGTACTTACAGTATCAGATGTTAAAGTACTCATAGAATGGCTCCTTATCCGGTTTTATATCATCGGATTATTATTATTATTACTTATTCATTAAAGTACATTTTAATGTTCTGCAAAGGTTTCAACTGGTGGAGAACATTTTCACGACGTAATGCATCACTCTTTTAAGAGCTTCTCTTTTCTTCTGTTTTCAAAGAAAAATATGTAGGTGTTCAGAAATGTAATGAAGTATTAAGCAGCTTCAAATGGGAAGGCAAGACTGTACTTCAATCTCCATGCAATATAAAGTTATATACTTGTAGAAATGCTCCATACAGTATAAAGGTAGATGTTTGTGTTAAAGCTCCATACAGTATAAAGGTAGATGTTTGTGTTAAAGCTCCATACATATAAAGGTAGATGTCCATGTATAGTGTGATTATAAAGCAGCTCTAGGTTCTATATTAATACTGTCAAAGTATCAAAGCCTCAGTCCACAGAGAAATGCACACAGCCTGTATTCAGAAACTGAGCCTTAAAACCAGCCGTCAGGACTTCCTGTCACTTTGTGATGTCACAACAAAGCCCCACCCCCTCACCACCTGGACCCACCGTCCATTTGCAGGATTAGGTTTAGCTGCTTTTAGCACTCTAAAACTACAACTGAGATGGTTTTTGATTCCTAAATGCACAATTGTATCTTCTCAGTGATCAACATTTCTAAATAAAACACATAAATAGAGGATATCGAGACATTTTTCAAGCTGCAACACAACGGCTATGTTCAGCTACAACTCATTCTTACACCTGAGATATTTTGCTTGTGTGAAGAAGTTGAATAATCCTTTGAGATCGTGGAGGTCAGATATCTCCCCATGGACCAGAGACTGAGCCAGAACCAGCAGCCGAATATCTGATGGTGGACAAAGTCACCATCAGCCCCTGTGGCAACTTTCACTTTCCATAATTAGTAAAATGTTTCTTAACTTCTTTCATACCTGAATAACATTATTTCGAAACTTCAATAAACTTTTGACGGAGTTCTGTCCCAGAGTGGAGGTTTTAAATTCCTCCTCCACCTCTGCTCCTTATTACTGACACCAGTCGGCAGCTCCACCAGGATCCTCTTCTTCTTGGAGACGTCGTACAGGACGAAAAAAAAAAAAAAAAAAGAATCTCCACGGGTCTGATTTCACTTGGAGCAGCAGCTTTAATGATCCCCGCTGGGTATTAGCAGAGCCGTACCTGCGGTGGGAGTCGATCCGCAGGTCGGGGGATTTAACCCACGCTCTGTTTCTGGAGGAGGCTGCAGGCTGCAGCCGGAGAGGACGGCTTCACGGCTTCACAGCGCAGAGGGTGTGGGTTCAATCCCAGACTGAGACTGGAGGTGGCACCGTGACTCTGACTGTAGGATTAAAGAGATGTACGACACTGCTGCCAACCACTGAGCAAAGAGATTATCAATAATTTTCAAAATTATAAAGAAAACTACAAAGATTATTGATAAAATTAAACATGAACCAAACTCTAATTTTAACCCTTGTGTTGTCTGACGGTCAAAACTGATCGACAGAAGGAATCTGAAGGAGACGGGTCAGACCAGAGTTATATATATAATAATATAATCACTGTTAGTTAAAGGGATAGTTGAACACTTTGGAAAATTGACCCACTGCCATAATCCCTACAGTCAGTAGGTTAGTTACCTTTAACTGTCGGTGCAAGCTATTTTTAGAACGGCGGAGCAGAGCCGTGAGCTGCTCAGAGATACACTACGGAGGCTCATGGGATTTCTTGGTTTCCCTCAGAGACTGTTGATGAAAAACCCCTGAAAGCAACGCACATCATCGGTTTTGCATGTATTTCCCTCTAAAACAACTCTATGTGGTAACGTTGTGTTATTATCTCATAGCGTGGTGAATGCGCAGGTCACAACTTGTCCACCAGAGCGTTGTGGAGTTGTTGGATTGTGAATTTGAGGAGTTTGATGAGGGAAACCAAGAAACTCCATGAGCCTCCGTAGCATAGCTCTGAGCAGCTCACGGCTCTGCTCCGCCGTTCTAAAAATAGCTTGCACCGACAGTTAAAGGTAACAAACCTATTGCTCTGACAATAGGGGTTATGGCAATGGGCTAATTTGCCAAAATGTTGAACTAGCTGTAGAGATGGATAATTTACATATTGTATATGGTCTGAGGCTCAGAATGTAAATCCCTTTTAAAACTGTCTCCACCTGTAGTCCAATTGGTAAACTAACCAGGTAGAGGACACACACACACACACACATCTGCTGTGTAGGTGTGTGTGTGTGTCTCACAGGAAGTCCTTGTAGACTCACAGTTTTCCTGTTTGAATGGTCCAAATAAAGCCACATTAATCTTCCACTGCAGCGTGTTGACTGATGTTGGAATCACACTGAAGCTTTCTAAGCCGTTCTGTCAGCACGAGTCTTTTATTCCTCCGCTGTGTGTGTGTGTGTGTGTGCGTGTGTGTGTCTCTGTGTGTAAAACACCTCAACATAAAGCCTGCTCTCCATGATGGTGTGAAGATACACTCCTGTAATCTCTAGCAGTTTGTTTTCAAGGGCTCAGCAAACAGCATCCAAATGCAGGGTGATAACACGCACACACACACACGCGGTTACACACACTCACTCACACACTCAATTATGCAGTTCTGCCTAAGAGTGTAAAAGAAACACACAGCGCTCACGTGCTGACACATGAACACATGTCACAACACATTCATTGTTCTCTCTGGCTTGTTTTCATCCATCTTCACCCCCTCCTCCTCCTTTTCTTCTGTTTCTGCAGCTCGTGGTGCGTTCAAGTGAAGCTCGTAAATCTCAACCAAAAGTTGCGTTGTCCTCCTGGGTCAAGTAAGGAAGGACGAAAAGAAAGAAAGAAGGAAGTTAGGAAGGATGGAAGGACGAAGATATAGATCAAAGGAAGGGGAAAGAAGGAAGGAAGGACAAAAGGAACAATGGCAGGAAAGAAGGAAGGGAAAAGGGAAGGAAAGACAGATAGAGGGAGGGAACAGATTGGGTCAAAAAGGAAGGAAGAAGTAAGGATGAAGGGAAGGAAGGAAAGGAGGGAGGCAAAAAGGATTGCAGGAAGAAGGAAGGGAAAAGGGAAGGAAAGAAAGATGGAGAGAGGGAACAGTCCAAGTCAACTGGATCACAAGAGGAAGGAAGAAGAAGATTGTGGAAAGAAGGAAGAAAGAAAGGAAGGAAAGAAGGAATGATGGAGGAAGGGAACATGTGAGTGAGGTTTCATTCTGTTCCTGCAGCAGGACCTGAGCTGAACCTGGAGGATGGATGTTGAACCTGGTGCAGGAGCCGAGGAGGAGGTCATGTGACCCCGAGGTCGGCTGAGGTGTCATGAATTTCCGACCTGTAATTTTTCACATCCACCACCTGGAAGGGTTGACTGGGATAAATCCATCCCGATGTAACCGGCACAAGCAATGACAGTTAAAGCCTAATCTCATCAAGTCTATAATTAACCTCATTTTTTAAATCGTTAATGTCTGTGATACGACCTCCGACCCTCGATCCATCATCGTCGCTCCGGAGCTGAGGATGCAGCGGAGTGACGGTCGCCGTGGATACGAGGACGGACGATTTTCACATCATCAGTTATTTCAGTGTCACTTTGTGTCACATCATTAAGACGTGGACGATGATCGAGGGTATTTAAAGATGAGTCTGAACAGAAAAGTCCAGATCCACTGTCATACATCAGACCTGCACAACTACAGTATGGTGTGTGGTGACAACGTGAAGCAGCGCAGGATCATGGGAGTTGTTGTCTTCACCACTATTGTCGTCTCCTGGTGTGGATTCATTCAGTGTCAGAAGTTCAGGAGGGTTTTATCTGGAGCTGAAGGTTTATCCTCTTCTCCGCAACAACCACAATCACATCAGCTGATTAAAACCAATAAAAACACAGAATAAAGCATTTTCATGTTTAACGTCAGTGATTCACAAATGGACACAGGAGCAGCTGTGAGCTCAACTTTAAAACTCATCCAGTTTTTAGTCACATTCTTGACCATGAAACCAATACATTTGACATCATACTGTACAGTCCTTCCAGAAAAACACAGGGTGTTATGGGTTATACAGCTACAACAGAGTATTAGAGCCACATAGGCAAATAAGAATAAAGTTGTGTCTCATAAATGTATGACTTTAATCTCGTAAATTTATGACTTTATTCTCACAATGTTTTTTGACTTTTTTCTCATAGGAAATGTACGACTTTATTCTTGTAAATTAATGACTTTATTCTTGTAATGTTATGATTTTTTTCTAATAGGAAATTACATCTTTATTCTTGTTAATTTGCGACTTTATTCGCGAAGTCTGTGTTTTGTTTTTTTCTAATACTCGTACTGTAAAACAGCACATTTAACCCCCCAAAAAATAAATAAATGTGATGTAATATTCAAGGTATTTGTGCAATTTTATGTGATGAAATTGCTAAAGCTGCTACGGCTGATTTTGCAATGAGCGTGATTGCATGAATGTGGGTTTTTTTTTTCTTTTGCTTGTTTTTTCTGAAGGAACTGGTCAACATCGGGCGACCAATGATATGTGTTGTTTCTCTGGTTTGAGGTTTGATATGAACATTTAGGAAAATGAAATGCAATGCACGCAACTCGACAACATGTAGAACATACAGTCTGAACAGATTACAACTTAAATAGATAGTTGTAGGTAACGGGTCAGTTTCAGCACCGAGCTTTGTTGGTGCAGTTTTTGCAAACTCATATTAATGCATGAGACTCTGCATCTTCACAGGGACTAGTCTGTCATCACCATTCATTAATGTTCCTTTGTATTTTTGTAATAAGGAAACTTGGGACCAAGACTTTAAGGTGTTCCAGACCAAATGAACCAGATAGTAAAAAAAAAAATCAGTAAAAACTATTTGATACTGATTGAACTGAGCAAGAAAAGAGACTTTAAATTATCATACAATTTTTCAGATCTGGTAGAAAATGACCCGTGGGGTTACTGGAGTATATGAATCTCCTCCAGTTTGTAAAATCGGTCCTGATTATAGTGTCAAAGATTTAATTTAAACATGTCAAACTGTGTGTAAATGGTTTGTAGGAAGCTCCATGTAGTGATTAAAGATGTGTAAGGGCTTCAGCGTGAAATTGTTGCTATCAGCCTCTGGAAACCTGTACTGGTCGGGGGCCGTGACAGCATGAGGGAAAGCTCATAGTGTCTGCGGTGATACCGGTAATAGAGTCTGCTCGTCGGACAGACAGGACGGGATAATGGTTCGATAAAGATTACAAAGAGGAGGGGAGTCAGAGGACACCCCTGTCTCGCTCCTGCAGCTGAGCACAAAAGGATATTTGGCTGAGAGTAATTACAGAAGCTCATGGAAAGTCATGGAGGGTTTGAATTCGGCAGGTTGAAGCCCGGTCCGAACCCCGCTGTCGAGTAAATCTTTATTATCTCTGAGGGGCAATTTGTTGTACAGCCAGTGGTCGATTAAGATCAAAACGGCGCTAACGGAGGAAGCAGCAGGAGCAGAAACAGGCCGCCGCCACCAACGTGTTTACAACACAGCAGCAGCAGCACCTGCTTCCTCACCGCGGCAACCAATCTGCCTGGCTGACCCGTAATGAAAGAGTCTGATGCTCGGCTCACACTCACAAATGAATTTTAGGATTTTCCCGTCAGAGAAGCGTCTCTCCTCTGATTGGCTGGCTGCTTCCTGAGTGATCAAATAAAATAAAAATATAGAAGATTTCAGGTGGAGATTTTGCAGCAGTTAAGATTAAAAAGTCCGATCAAAAGCCACATGATGTCAGATTATTCTCAATACAGTCCCTCCAGGAATTTGCGATGTCGCGATTGCAACAATTAACACAAATTTTGTGCGATCTTGCAATTTTACCAACCTAAACTACAACTTTTTTTTTTTGCAATTTTTATTTGTCAGCAACAACAGCAACAAAAGCACTTAAAACATTGCAACATGCACCACATTTTTTTCTAAATGTGGCTGCGAAATCAGGCATTTTAGTCTGCAACAATCACAAAAAAGCCTGTGAAATCCTGCAGGGACTGATAACACACAAAATGTGAAAAAAAAAATCCACAAACCACAAAAAGTCACAATAATGACAAATAAAGAAAAGAAGAAGAAAAAACACTGAAAACAATGGGCAACACTGTAACTTCAGCATACATCCACACACAGTAATATAAATCCACTGCAGACATTAGAAGAACTGTGGGCGGAGCTTTGGGTTGACTGCTTTGTTGTGACATCACAAAGTGACAGGAAGTCCTGACGGCTGGTTTTAAGGCTCAGTTTCTGTGTGCATTTCTCTGTGGACTGAAGCTTTAATACTTTCACAGTATTAATATAGAACCTAGAGCTGCTTTATAATCACACTACACATGGACACATTACTTTTTGACAATGTAGGTCATTGTTAAGTGTTTTACTTTTTTTGTCTGAGGTAGGTAGTTCCAATATCACCTTTTTTATTTTTACCTTTTTTTTTTGCAAATGTCTCATGCTGTGCTCTACTACTACTACTACTACAAAAACTACTACTACAACTAGTGTAATTGTTGAGTTTGCAGTAGAAAAAAAGTGTGAGTGATAGTTGACTGTGTGTTTGTAAGGCCTTGAGCTGCACTATGTATATAATTCTCTTCTGTGCTTGTTCTTATTTGACCAATTATATATCTTTCTTCTCTATTCATCATGTCTGTTTCATAATCCTTATGGAGCAGCCATGCAGCCTCATTGTGCAGCTTATATAGCTGAACCTTGAACGCAGCATAAAGGGACACAGAAAAGATTTTCTTTTCACTCACAAAATGTGAATACATGAACTCTACGTGAGCATACAGCTGCAAACATCTGGAGGAAACCTGTTCTGATTAGCACTTAAATAAAATGGAGTGTTTATTACTTTCCATGGTAACATTGATATTAGCTCATTAAGACACAATAACCCGGTTCTTTTCCCACATGGTTGTTACTGTACAGAATAAAAAGCAGCAGAGTAAAACAACACAAGAGCCAATGAGACGCTCCTCCTCCTCCTCCTCCTCCTCCTCTTCTTCTTCTCTCTGTTCGTCTATTGTCCCGCTGATCAGTGGCGTCCTCCACCATGCTGATTTCGTTTTTCTGCATCAAGGCTGTTTTCATTTATCCCCGTGCTTTTGTCATCTTCTCACACGCTGCAGTCTCCTCCACTTCTCCACCACCACCGCCGCCATCGCCGCGCTCTCTCTTGTCATTTAGTTCCCTTATCAGGCCTCGGCGCGGCCGTCGCTTGTCATCAGAGTTTTGAAGTTTCCTGGCTTTCATTTGAGCGTGAGGCGAGAAGTTGTTTTCATATCTTCTCCTCCACAAATTTGTAATTTTCTTCTCTCAGTTCCTCGTCACATTTTATCACTCTGCGTCTGTTTTTTTCAGTTTTTTTTTATCTCCGTACAAATCAGCTCAACCAATTTCAAATGGATCAGGGGATTTTTTTTTCGTCTCCTTCCATTCCCCCCATCAATATATCTGAAAGCACCTGGATGATGAAGATGATGATGTGGTGTTGTGTATGTGTGTGTGTGTTTTTTTTTGAGTAAAACACAATGAGCTGATCAGAGAAGTGAGTCTGTGGGCAGCTCAGTTTCATCTTTTACACAGAATCTCACTGATTAACATCAACAACTTTTAAACAGTGACTGTTTTATTTTTCATCTCCAAGACGACGCTTCTTACCTGTCGACATCCACCAGGTGTATAATTAGATGTTTTTCATCAGATGGGAGGAAGCTGTATCAGTCCTCACCGACTCAGATCGTTTTGCCATCTTTGCGATTTGATGTGTCTCACCGGCCGTGTTCAACCACTTAAAGGGATAGTATCATTTTTTTTTAAGTGTGGTTGTATGATCTACAAATAGCCCCTAAGTACTTTAATTGCAGTAGAAGACTCTCTGCACTCCTTCCATTAGCAACGCCAGCCCATAATAGCCCTGCCCAGAGATTTACAACATACAATGTTGTGAATGGACCCAAAGAAACGGCCTATTTTCACGGCCTAAAGGAGGTTTTACCTGGAAAAAAAAACACAGTTACATTGTTGACTATAATATAATTTTTTCCAGCCCCTCAAAGTGCAGGAAAAACACTGTTTTTTTTTTGGACCTAACCAACTCACGTATGCCTCCGCCCAGGGTTAGTGCCCGCTGATCAGCCAGAGGATTTGGGTTTTGTCCTAAACAACCCATTCCATGTACTTTTATCAGAATTAGTGACAGTTCCAGTAAATATGACTGAATAATTGTTACAGTCCGACCTGGTCCAAGGAAGGTGTCCCTAATAAAGTGGGCAGTTTGGGTACATCCGCCTTGTTCCAGATTGGCCACCAGTTCAAGGTGAACTCTGGACTGTAGCGTCAACCCACCACACCAGACTCTCTTCATCAGTAAATGAACAAATGCATCGTTTGTGTCGAGTTTGTAATTTGTGATTAAAACATAAACAAAACTAACTGAACACAAACAGTAAATTAGATCCTTTGTTCTTTTGGCTGCGGCTCGGTGAAGTTTCCTCTGACCAGCAGGAGCCGTGTCTGTTTACACGACTTCCACTGTGTGATCCTTCAAACAGACGCTTGAAGAGTTCAGACTCTTTCATACTTTCCTATCAGTGCTTCTGTTTGTCTGTTCTGCTGCTGATCAGGCCTGTTCTCACTCTGTGTGTGTGTGTGTGTCTATGTGTGTGCCGACGTGAAATTAAAAGGATTCAGCGAGGGCTGCAACAAAATGAAAAGACACACATGAGGAATCTGGAAAAGAAAGAAACGAGCTGATGCAGGAGAAACATATGAAAGGCTAAGACAAGGCTGCTCTGCCTGACGAAGATACAGAGAGGACGGGCTCTCATTTAGGACAAACTTAACAAAGCCATCCAGGGAGGTTGTCACAGCGAAGCCTTTGTTCGTTATATCGTCTCTACAGGTCTGAACGTGTTGTGTCTTTTTCACTTTTTTTTGTTCAGAAGTTTTTATTTTCAGCTCCAACTTTCTCTCTGAGTTCTGGATTTCTGCGAGTGGAGTTGCCTCTGTTCTCATTTTTCATGTAGACGTCTGTGAACGCACCACAGCAGGTTGTTCTGGGATATTTTGGGAGGATCTGTGAGGACGACCTCCCCGGGGGTTGGACATGTTTGGTTCTGAGCTCTTCAAAGATACAACAGGTCAACATGACAGAGGATCTCACCTCCCAATTGGTACATCGTGCACATGCACACAAATCAGCATCAAACATCTACACACAAGACATGCAATGCATTTGTTTCAATGCTCCTCAGCTGCTGATGGACATCTTCACACCAACACGTTGATCAGTTCTGGTTTTATTTGTGATGACTTGGTGCAAGGTCAGCAGGGGTCGGTCAGTCGTCAGCAGTCGGTCCAACTCTAAAGGATTTCTGTCTGTAGCCGATCTGTTGATCTGGTGAGGTGAAGTTCTGAGATGACGACAGTTTAAAGGGATAGTGTCTTAGCAGTAGGTTTGTTACCTTTATTTGTCAGTGCAAGCTATTTTTAGAACAGCGGAGCAGAGCTGTGAGCTGCTCAGAGCTACGCTACAGAGGCTCATGGGATTTCTTGGTTTCTCTCATCAAACTTTTGATGTTTGATGAGGGAAACCAGGAAAAAAATAGTAAAAATAGCTTGCACGGATAAATAAAGGTAACAAACATACTGCTATGACTATAGCGATTATGACGATGGGCCGATTTGCCAAAATGTTGAAATGCGTACAACTCACTATAACCTTCTGGACAGATTCACTTAGCAAAGCATCAAGAAGAAGGTCAAGCTCCAAACTTGTCCAATTTAAATCTCTAAAGTTTGCATCTCTCTCCGAGCCTTTCTTCAGGAGCCTTGCAGGGTTGAATTTTTGTCCCACTTCAACATATGAGGCCATTCTTAGAAGTTGTTTATATAACATTTTATTTTTTTTCTAATTCAGCCTCGGCCACAATCTCTGCAGCCCGTTCTTGTATTGACAGTATAGTTTCACTTTGTGTCACCGGCTGTGTCTCTCTCTACTGTTGTGTTGCAGAGCACAGCTGCTGAACAACCATGACAAAGTGTTTTTCATCAGAATTTCAGGTTTAAAAGCTACCAAAGTGCCGTTATAGCTGCTGAACTGAGCTTTTCAAATTGGGACACTCGTATGTGAAGATGGTCTTCACAGCCACCTGAAGGACAAAGCCTCTGATCTGACCGATGTGTGGACGTCTTCCTGTGCAGCTGTCCTAAATGCAACTATGGGTTTGTTTCTTAATGAAAAGCTCAAAATTCACAGTAGCAACTGGACTGATCCTGAACCAGCTTTATATCAACAAGATTTTCCATTTGCAACAACACACAGTGAACATTGTAGGTGTTTAATTCAGAGCTATGACCTTGTATCGGGTTTTGTTCTGTGTTCCGTCTTTTGTTTTGCTGCACACCACTTTGTTCAAGAGGACAGGAACACGTAGCGTATATTGACTGTTTTATTGACTTTGTAAATATGGATGATGCACAAAGACCGAGCCTGTTCACATATGAAATATTTATAAGAGTTGGTAACTGGGAGAGAGAAGCTTGGCAGAGGAATAAAACCAGGATCAACTGTAGCAGCATAAATCGACAACAGAGCAGTAATTCATAACGCTGTAACCTGTTTACTTCTTTTGTTCCTGTGCATGCATCACCAGTAGGGATGGGTATTGATAAGATTTTTGCGATTCCGATTCCATTTTCGATTCTGCTAAACGATTCGGTTCTTTATCGATTCTCTTATCGATTCTCATTTGGAAAAAAGGAGAACAAACAGGTCAATTAGAATCAACTTTAGTTCAGTTAGAAGTACCATGATGACTTTACAAACTGTCTTGAGGTATAATAATAAAAAAAATAAATATTCTTGTATGTAGAAATTAACAACATACAATACACAGACCTGCAAACTCCAGAGAGTAAAAAAGGTGACAAGGTCTGAAAAGCCAAACCAATGTAGGGTTTGGCTTTTAATTCTGGGTGGCCAGTACAAAATCTGATGGGCCATCTTTTCTCAGTGCATTTTATCCAGTGCACATCACAAAACCATTTTATTGCACAACTTTGTTTTTGTTGTAACTTATTCTTGACCAACACAATATACACAGATGAAATGATCTAGTAGGCCTAACCAATCACACAGCTCCATGTTGTCCCTGTGTGATGTTCAGGGACAGGTCAGGACTGTCTGAGGACAGAGAGCTTTGAGGTTGAAGTCTTATAAAAATGAAATGCACCTGTGACAGGTCTGTAGCTACGCCTTGACCACATGTCAGCTGATCAGTTTCAGCTGTTCTGCATGTTTTTTTTTTTATTATTATTTATTAAGCTCCGGTAGCGACCGGCTAAAATACGGGAGGATATTGTGAACCAGCGCGGATCCGGTGTCTTTATCAAAGCGTCACTGTGCTGTTTGAGCTGCGTTCATGAGGTTAGAGGCTACCCACCTCTGCCTACGCGCCTTCGCCTTTCAAACAGCGACACAGTACCGGTGTTCAGGCCCCCCCCTCCGTTGGAGAGCTTCGCTGCGGCATCATGACACTGGCAGGGCGAGCACGGGCAGCGATCCTTCCCGCATGAAGGAGCCCGTCTCGCAAAAAAGCCAGCAGAGGAAGCAGCAGCAAGGGAGGTGACGTCGGCGTAGAGCAGTTTAAATACCAGTTCCCCACGATCAACCATCAGCTGATCTGCACCTGTGAGTGCTGATTAAAGCTTGACGTCAGGCCTGCCAGAACAACGTAATCAATTTTCGATAACATTGTAACCTGTTTACTTAAGGGAATCGTTTTGTTCCTGTGCATTCTCAACAAGAACCGGTTTTCGATACCCATCCCTAATCACCAGGTGTTTGATACTGTCCCATGTGGGAGGAGCCAGATGTTTGTCTTCTTCTTGTTTCATGCACTGTGACATCTGGATTTGTCCCTTTCCATCAGAAACACCATCAACGTATCAGCTGAATGAAGGTTCCTCTGGGTTAGCAGTCGGTTGGTCTGAAATGTCTTTATTTGGATAACTGCCTTGAGATATACCATCTCGTTTTTGAGAGGGTCCAAACATATACATAAACATACATTCATCAGACAAACATGTTCTCAACAATATAGAAAAACAAACAGACAAACAAACAAAAAAATGAATCACAATAAAACAAACAAAGGACAAACCACAGTTAATAAAACAAACAAAGGACAAAACCACAGTTAATGTAACAATTCAACAAATTGGAAAAAGGAACAGGTACAATGAGAAAACAGCATGCTTGAAGATATCAAGATAAAAGCTCTTCTACCAAATGATTTAATGGCATTAGGAACAGAAAAAGGGGCTGCAATGAATGTCTGATGAGTTGATGTATATGTTGTAAGATACTGCTTTAGATAGGATGAGTAATTAAAGTTGGCCTGGTTATGTCAGACTGGGATGTACATATGACGGTGTCATCAGCATAAAGTTGTACATGGCATTTACCAAGAGGTGATGGGAGATTATTTACATAGATTGAAAACAGAAGTGGGCCAAGAGTTGACCCCTGAGGGACACCACGGTGTTGAGTAAGGAAATCAGATTGAAATCCATTCAAGACAACACTCTTGTGAAGGTAAGAGCTAAACCACTGGACAACATTGAGAGAAAGACCAATATTGTAAAGTTTGTCTAACAGAAAATGATGAAAATCAAAAGCTAGTCTGCAGTAAATCCATGATAACCAGACCTCTTCCTCCTCATTCTCCTCCTCCAGCTGAGAGGATTCAACCTCTGCTCTCCTCAGATCCTGCAGAGCTAATCCCCGTCCATCCATCCTGATGGAAACTTTACAGCACTCGCTGCAGAAACCGAGGCGCGAGCTCAGAGAATTGAGGTATCCATTCCGACGACAGTTTTACAGCGGCTAGGTCCGCTTAGCATTAAATCCTCCTTCTCCTCCTCCTCCTGACTGAGGACTAACCTTGTTTTCAGGGGGAAAGCAGCGAGGAGAGAGGCAAAAGGCACACTCAAATTTAGTGTTTAATTTGGTTAATATCATCGGCTCGCTCTGCAAATTTACTGCAGCCCTCAATTTGAATTAGACTGCGGGGAGCCGTTAGAGAGAGAGGCCGCGTCCATATGAATGAAGTGTGGACGCTAATGCAAATGCACGAGCGCTGGTCGATACTGCTGTGTTTGCTTTTCTGCATGAGCCCCTGTTTCCCCAGTGTGTGTGTGTGTGTGAGTCTCACAGTGAAATATAAAAGTGTGGAAACATATTTGACACATGCCGTGCACACAGCTCATTTACAAAAGCAAATGAATACAAGACACTGGGCTCGTTTGGGAGGGCGAATAAACACGGCAGCGCCGGAGTGTTGGGTCAATAAAGTTAGTTTGACTCGATGTTTCAGAAACACTTTCTACTCTGGAATTCATTGTGTGGGTCAATATTGGTTTAACTGTGTTTCTGCCTCCGTGTGATACAACAGGTGACTGAGGTGTCCATGAAACAACGTCTGGAGCACACGGGACATTTGAGGCTTTGAACAAAGATCCAATCTAAGTAAAGTTTTTTACCTTGTTGATGATGTGTTAATAATACCAAACGCATGATGAGTGAAATAATCATTTAAACCAAGACTGAGCATTTCTCCCTCAGCCAATCACAGGTTCAAGGCCTTTACACACCAGAGATGAGATGTATAAAAGACAAGAAAAAGCAACCCCTGTCACGCATCGTTACAGTTGATGTTTTCAAACCGACCTCATTTGGTCCGAACTTTTCCGTTTGATCTAAACCAAATAAACAGGTGTGAAAGCTCCACTGGACCAAAGACCTGATATCTGGTCAACGCAAAGAAGATGGTCTCAGTCCAGACCAAACTAAACCATGGTTTTGTCATGTGAAAGCTTTTGTTTTTTTCAATGGTTCAGACTTTGGTTAGCCTACACACGTTAGCGTCCACGCTCCACCTCCCTGGTCTCTCCTCCCAGGACTCTCAGCAGAGCTTCAGTCGTCTTCTCCTTTCCTGCCGTAGACGTTCATCTGAATCCTAAACCAGGCTCCATGTTGGACCTGATGGTGCTGATGCTGCTGGTAGCGACGACATCACAGGAGAATTATCGTTGTTCATTCATTTTTACTAACGAGCTAATCTGAGGAGAGCTTTGCGACGACGTCATACGCTCGCCTGTTTACAAACCAATCAGTGTCAAGTAGGGAAACACAGCATACGTAACTGATGAGGACAGGACGTCAACATGTCAGGAACAGTTCTTTGGTGTGAAACCAGAACCAACCGGATCAGATGGAGACGATGAAACTGACTTTTTCAGACTGTCAGGTGTGGAAACGCCCTCATCATGACCTTCCTGAACGGTGGCAGACGAGTCTTTCATATGGAAGTCCTTGAGGTTTTATTCGGTGCAGAGTTTAGCATGTGTGTGTTTCTTCCTCTGAGAAACTAATCAAAGGTGTGATCATCAGGTTCCCAGAAACAACAAGTAATCTACTGCTGATTAGAAACGAATGGGAACTGTGTGTCACAAATACCTGAGATCCTGAGGAATAAAGCCCTGATGAATCACCTCTCTGATTAAAAGAAGACATCATCAATCACCCACAAACCCTCTGATACCCAGAGCCCAGAGTCAGAAACCAATAAGCGGCCGACTGGGCGGATTTGTCTTCGATACAGAATCACTTTATTACAAATGTCCGTCCTCCTTCCACCGAGACTTTTCTCCTGCACTTGAGAGATTTACAGATGAGTTTGTGAGTGAGCGCAGAGCTCAGGCTGCTCTCTCAACAAGCTCTCATCAGGATTTATCCACAGATATTGGAGCCTGTGTTGTGCGGCATGTTATTTTCCTCATCACACAGTGTTTTATTATTTCCATCCCATATCATAGACATCTATTCCCCAAAGAAAACCTGCTCTCGGTCTCAGAAAAGCTGCTGTCTGCCTGTCTGTCTGTCTGGGCTTGCCAGATGAACTCCTGCTTCTGCTCTTAAAGGCACAGTCCCACATTTCTTACCCTGAAACAGACATGTTATTACTGCAGTTTCATCAGCTAATATTTAATGCCTTAAGCCTGATTTATGCTTCTGCGTCGCGGCGACGACGTAGCAGCAGCGTCGACGCGGACCCCGATGCGGACCCTACGCCGTGGCCTGACGTGCACCTCCAAAAAATCCTGACTACACGTCGCGGCGTCGCGACGCGAACCTCGGGGACTGTGATTGGTTCGCTCAGAACGTCAGTGTGGTAAATTCACCCGTTCAGCCTCGACTGGTCGGACAGACCACCTCCACAAACGTGTTCTTTGTCACCTGCGCTTCAACATTTGCTATAAAAGCGTTTATTTTTCAGTTACCATTGTTTACTGTGACCGGAAGCAACAAGCTCCCTGAGGAAAACCATATGAGCCCCCGAAACCACACGGACACACAGCCACACCCCCCTCGCGGCTTGGCGGTGAATGGCAGAGCAACGCGTTCCCTCGACGCAGAACTTCGAATGCTCAATGACGGCGTATGGTCGACGCCGTAGCTCCGCCGTTGCCGCGACGCAGAAGCATAAACCAGGCTTTACACGCCACATGACTGTGAGTACGTCGTCTTCAATGAGCATCTCAGCCTGTGTCCTTGTGGCTTCAGTCAATAATCTGAAACACAACTTTATTACTGAGTATGTTTAGTTCCTGGGAGCTGACGCCGTCTGTTCATACTACTTTTTGGCCATATGATGTGCATGAGTTAATTTCATATGTGCATTTATGTTTAAATGAAAGGAAATGCATTTAATTTGACATATGTTCAGGACCAGAGATTGTTCGAGCCCATGCATGTCCTGATTTAAACCTATCGTATCCAAACTTATCCAAAAAACAAACAGTTTCCTAAGAACGAACATGGAGAGTCTTCATTTAATCTGATTTAACAAGGTTTTTACAACCTCATAAAAAAACGATGAAAACCTCTGACTTCACCTGGGACAAGGTTTAATATCCTTTTTTTTCATATCCTTCAAGCTTCATGTTTCTAGTTAAAGACCCCGAGGAGTTTTGTCTTTATTGTTATTTTGATATTATTATTTAATGGTCGACTCGCCCAGCGTTTAGCGGACGATACCTGATGGGTCATCGGAATAACGCCGCCGAATCGCCATTTATGGTTGGAACTATGACGGTATCTGATCATCTTCCAACGTCCGACTTTCATTCTTGATTAATGAAAACATTCTTGGCAAATGTTTTCGCTTTTGTCCATCTTGCGCTGTTCAAAGAATTTTACCATGCACCCGGAGGCTCATGGGAAATGTAGTGTGGAAACCCCTTGTTGTCCCTTTACCTGTGGATGAAGGAGGAGACTCACCTGAACACTGTCGTTTTGCTGTAATGTATAATGAACCGATCACAAGTTTAATGTTACACAGTTATTACATACAACTTTTCAGATTATCACACAATAGTTGTTTCCACACAGACGGACACACACTTTGGCAGAGAATCAAACTTCTTCTTAAGACCGAGATGTTTTTTTGTTCCAACTTTGGCACAAAGACAAGAAAAAAACTGAGAGATAAGAATTATTTTTTCTCATAAAAAGGACTTTAGTTTAGAAAAACTCAACTTTCATCACAATCTGCTCTTGATGTGTTTGTCTGCAGCGTCGGCTCATATCAGTTGATCAGCTGATTGGCTGCTCGCTGTGAATAGTTCCCACTTTGAATTTTTTTTTTTTTTTTTTTTGAATTTAGTGAAAACTTTGCAGCATTGTGTTCGGTCGATGAGCAGAAAATTAACTTTGTGTTGTGTTCAAACACCTCGACGCTGCGTCTTCCTCTCACACCTCACTTCAATACGCTTTGGTGCCTTTTTATATATTTTTGGCTTCGGGGTCATCAATATTTTCATCAGTGAGCCCCACCCACCCCACTCTACTCCCCCCCTCCGCACCCCCCACCCCACCCCGCCCTGGGCTCCTGCCACAGTAATATCCAGTATAATGAGTCTTTGCCAAGCAAACAGACCCGCAACAATATTGAGAGCTTCTTTTCTGTCCACAGACATTATTTCCCAAGGGAGGATGAAAATTAAAGAAAGAAGAAGACGAAGAAGAAGAAAAGAAATTCATCCATTTCATCCATCAACATTGACCCACAAAAACAACCCTCCGCTCCGTCCCACCCTCCTCCGCCCACGAGCATCATTCATAACCCTCCATTACGTTCTCACAATCAGCCTTTAAGCCACAACGCACTTCCCACACAGTCGGATAAACTCCCGGAAATAATCCCATACGAGCGCAGTGACATCACGGCGATGATTCATCCAAACCCGCGGCCAACCCGTCATGTGGGATCTCGTCGTCGTTGTCAACGTCTTGTGTCGGCTTTTGCCAGGAGCCGCCTGCAAACATGGCGCTAATTAGGCAGCAACATGACCTTTGGCCCCCGAGGCAGCGACGCCGCAGAGACAGTAGAAGAAGAAAAGAAAGTGAGAGAGAGTTCCTCAGATACGGGAGAAATAATAATCATAATAATAATAAAAATAACCTCCCAAAAATACCCCAAATAAAGTCAAAACTGAAAAAAAGATGTTGTTAAAAAAATGTCTTGAAGGAGAAGAAATGTACAGTACAGGAAGTAACTTAGACTTTCAAAATAAGATTTGGTTGTTATAGTATTTATATGTTATTTTCTAAACCTAAGTAAATAATTAAATACATGCAAAGTACACGTATACTGCTAATTAAAATATCTTATGGCTGCATTTTCACACTTAGGCCTACTTGTTTTTTAATGCATTAAATATTTACATCTTCTTTTATTTATTCATGAATGTTTTGTCGTTCATATTTCAAAGGGAAATATTTTACCAGTGGATTCACACTGCATTTATCTGAGAGAGTTCAGTTACCAGCTCTTTGTTGGAAGATATAACATTTGGGATGATATTTTAGAAATTCAAAAAAAGTATATATATGATTTAAGATCAAAATTAATGGAGCAAGGAGCAAAGATGGACATTTGGCATAAAGCTGGATTTTAAAAAAGAAGAAGAAGAAGAAGAAGAAGAACAGAAAATTGAAGTGAATTGATGTTTAGCCACCAGTTGCTGCTGTCACTATCATAATCATATAGCTCATGAGAACACAGATGTTGCACAGCTGGAATCAGCTCAACTTCCTGTTTCTAATCACAGCAGCTCCTTCACTGTCCAGTTGGTGAAACATCAACATTCTCTCATATGGAAACTAAACCGCTGCTCACGAAGTAAAGAAACACCAGAATCACACCGACCTGTACTGTTCTGTTAATGTTGACGTCGCTTTGTCAAAGTGTGCTCTAAAGAAATATGTTTTCTTATATAAAGCAGTAATGTGGTGATTGTATTGGTTGATCAACGTCCAATCATACTCCACCATCACCACATCGACCTCCAGCTTTAATTTCTGCATGTCATCCCCCCATTTCCTGTCTCTCTCTCGACTGTGCTATCGATTACAGTAATGGCAATAAAAAGCCCCAAAAATGCACACACAAAAATAAATATGAAAAACTCCACTCCTTCTCCCTGCACCATTATTTTCCCTCTTTTTACCTTTGATGTCTCCTGTTTGGACTTTATGTTTTGGTTCCTGTCTCACTCTGTCACTGGTGCTCATTTGCATATTCATACACATCTTTATTATGTGTGAAAAACCTGTAAATGTGCAGAATAAACAAACATTTTAATTGCTGGAGAAACGCTCACAGCCACTCGGCCCCATCCAGCCAATCACAGAGGAGGAATATCTGTGGCTTTGGTGTAAAACTGAATTAATCACGTTTCCTCGTTATAGAAAAATCATGACAGTGGATTCATATTTGAATCTGAATCATAGTAGTAGAAGAAGAGGAGGAGGAGGGGGAAGAAGATGAGGAGGAAGATGGGAGAACAAGAAGAAGAGGAGGAGAGAAGGAGAACAAGAAGAGGAGGAGGAAGAGGAAGATGAGAGAAGAAGAATAAGGGGAGAGGAGGAGGAGAAGAGGAGGAGGAAGAAGAGGGGATAACGAGAAGAAGAGGAGGAGGGGAGATGGAGAAGAAGAGGAGAGAAGAAGAAGAAAAAGAAGAAGAAGATGGAGAAGAAGAAGAGGAGGAAGAGAGGAGGATGAAGCAGCTGCAGCTCGGTGTCAGGTCCAGTGACACAAAACAACACTTTCTACTTAGTGCATCATCTGAGCAGAGAGCGTAATGTGAGTCAGTGTGTCCGTGACTCACATGCATGTTTCCACACTTTGCACATAGAGCTGTCACACAGAATAAACACAAACACCCGCTGCCACACACACACACACACACACACACACACACACACACGTTCACGCCTCAGCGGCGACGGAGAGCGTTATGGTGTTTGAGTCGAAGCTAAACACGCGTGAGACGACGAGACGAAGAGGCTGCAAAACACAAACTCGGACTAATGTTTGTGACGCGTGTCGGGAACAGGCAGAAGGCTCAGGCAGGACGGGGTGTGTGTGTGTGTGTGTGTGTGTGTGTGTGTGTGTGTGTTACTGCCCAGAGCAGAGAGTCATCTCGCTGCTTCCTCCGTCCCCGTCAGATAAAGACGTACAAATAAAGATCCACTAAACATCAGTCATGAACGTTTTCCATCTCCTCGTTCCTTTCAATTTCCTTCAAATTATGAACAAACTGTTTATGTCTGTATTCGAGGCTCGTCTCCGTCTTCAACAGAGACGTAAACACTTTGTTATTTTATTAAACTGTTTTCTTTTAAGAAAATAAAAGATTGTTGCAGCGATACTGTGACGTTCAGCAGCTTCAACGAGACGGACGACGTGTTCAGCTCTGAGCTGTCACACAACAAATACATGGCTCACAGGTGTGTGTCTGTAATTACGCCGCATTATCTCATAGATTTTCACGCCATTATGTAATAATGTGGCATTTTGTTTTCTAAATGCGCATCCCTACTTGGGAGTCCATGGTCCAGTCCATACTGTGCCACACACTGGGAGTGTTGGTGGTTTATTACATAATGTACCAAATTATTGCATGTTCTTCATAAATAAGTGCAACACCTGCAATTTGTAATAACTGATGCAAAATGTAACAACTTATTACAAAATACCAGCAAAAAGTAAGTGAAGCCATTGGTTGGGTTTAGGCACAGATAAGTAAAGATTGCATGTTTTCTAGGATGTCACTTCCTGCAGCTCATGTCTACGCCATCTTGCCACAACTTCCGTCTCCTCCTCCACTTCCTCTTCCTCCCCAGGAAATCAAACCCTTCATTAATCACTACACGGTCCTGTACAGTCGTCTCACTCTGCTTCGACCCTGTTTCTCTGGGACCAGAGCTGCAGAAACCCGCTTCCTGGGAACGGTAATGCAGCAACACTACCTGTTTTCTGTACTTTTGTTTGTCTATAACAGGCCTGAAAATGACGTTGTGGTACTGTTTGATTTAACGTGAATGGATACTCCTCAGTCGTTACCAATAAAGTAGTTTCAACATGGAGGATACATCATGTCGATATTTGTTCTGGTGGTTTCATCTTTAACATGGTTTCTGGGTTGGATTCCTGGGTCTGAGGCCTGTTCCTTCTCTCTGGGTCTTCTTCCCTTGGTGGTTTACTTCAAGTCCACACATTCACATCACGTGACTTTAAATTGTCTATATGTGTGTAATGTATGTGAGTGTCTGTATAGGTGCTGACCTCTGCCCTCAGGCTAGGGCAGCTGTGATTGGCTGCAGCCTGCAGTCTAACCAGTGGGTGGATAACATCCTCTTTAGAGTTTTAATGTTGTTTTAACACTGGAGAAAATTAAACTGCACTTGTCTCCAGCAGCTCAGTTCACGGCTCTGGTGTTATTTCACTCTGGAGAAATATCTGACCCTGTGGTTTTCGCTGTATAATTCACACTCTGCTTCTCTGAGTAAAGTCAGTAAAGTGGCTTTTTACTGGCGTTTGCTTCCTGCAGCCTTCACAGTTTCTGCAAATCATTTGACATCATGTTGTTGCTGTTGCTGTTGTTTTTGTTGGACAAATTAGGCGTTATCATGCTAATGAAGGCGTCAATGAGAAGCGACTGTCAATAAAGTTTAGAGAGGAGCTGAAGGTGCAGAATAAAGCAGAGGATTTGGATCTTATCCAGTGTTTTCTCTCTCTATCTCTCCGGCCTCCTCTTTTATCTGTCCACTATCTGTCATGTATACAGCTGAGAATCGTTTCCATCACGACAGGGCGATAAAATATCTTTGTGGTCATCTAAGTGAAATGAAGACTCTCTGGCAGCGGCGGACATCCTCAGGTTTCCCCTCCTGACCGAAGAGAAGAAAAATGTCTCAGACGCCAAAACACTGAGCCGAGGATCAGATAGATCAAACTCTGCAGGACTTGGCACAACTTTCAAACAAGCACCACACCGTCTGAGATCGATCGCCGCGGTCTGTCGCTCTAATTGAAAGCTCCCAAAGGTCGAAACCAAACGGAAACCCTAAACATGTGAACCGAGACGACTTGGCTGTGGACGGAGGGAGGGATGGGATGGGATGGGATGGGATGGCAGCGGTGGCTCCTGGCCGCAGTCCAGTCAGAGCTCCGTTCGACTTGAGCTCCTCTGCGCGGCGGAGGGAAGCTGTTCTGGCAGAGCTCCATCTAGCAGGAGTCAAGCCACGCGCTCCTCCCCCTTTAATCCTCGCTTTAACCAATTCAGCTCCCGTCTGCTTCCCGAGATCCCTTCCCCGACTTCTCAACGTCTTGACTGAAAATCTCTTCAGAGGATCCCAGGAAGCTGGTACAGCCTCCAGGAAACCGGAGTGTCTGATAAACACTTTGTTCGCTCTGCGGCGGCTCATCTTCTTCTTTCCTTCATGCTGCCGCTTAGCTGTATAGCTTCTTGACTTGATTTTTTTTTTTAAATCCTGACGCTCACTTCCAGGTGTAAGACAGCGGAGGCCCTGAATATATGACTGAATTACTGCCTCCTTATCTTAATGTGAAAGCTGTAAAGTCCTCTTAGCGAGTGCAGCCAGTTGTCCCTGGGTGAGGCTGAATCCACAGGATGTTTTTTAAGCCGGGTATTTTCATATTTTTCTGACTAAATGATATGACAGCTGAAAATCTTTAAAGCCAAATAATGACAGTTTTTTCTCTCCCTCTATTTTTTTTAACCTTAAGTCATGTGAAATGAAGAGCTGCACTGCAAACAGGCAGGTTGTGGTTAATTAATGTCACAGTGGCACAAAGATGTGAAGAGAAACCAGTAGAAATCCTCCTTTAAAGTCACACTGACTCTGACACTGATCATGTAAAATAACTGTAACCTGAGCAGGAAGTCACAGCAATTAAAGTTCCATACAGATGATTGTGTTAAAGGTATATTTCAACATTTTGGTGAATTGGCCCACATAATCCATATAGTCATAGCAGTAGTTTGTTACCTGTATTAATTGGTGCAAGCTATTTTTATAACAGCGGAGCAGAGCCGTGAGCTGCTCAGAGCTACGCAACAGAGGCTCATGGGATTTCTTGGTTTCCCTCATCAAACTCATTAAATACACAATCCAACAACTCTAAAACACTCTGGTGGACAAGTTGTGACCTGCACATTCACCACGCTATGAGATAATGACACAACGTTACCAGACAGAGTTGTTTTAGAGGGAAATACAGAGACTGTTGATGAAAAACTGTCCCTGAAGGCAACACGCATCAGAGGTTTTGCATGAATTTACCTCTAAAACAACTCTGTCTGGTAACGTTGTGTCATTATCTCATGGTGAATGTGCAGGTCACAACTTGCCTCCGTATACTGTAGCTCTGAGCAGCTCACGGCTCTGCTCCATCGTTCTAAAAATAGCTTGCACCAACAATTAAAGGTAACGAACCAACTGCTATAATGGCAATGGGCCAGGTTGCCAAAGTGTTGAACTATACCTTTAAGATATTCTCATGGATTGACCCTTCAAAATACACACACAAAAAAAACAAAATAAGTGTAAAGTTTGGGATTTTTCTCTTCCTTCATAATCTGCAGAGTCTATTCTATTTTTTATTTGATTCTTTCTTCTTTTTTTTCCCATCATACATTGCTGGCGATCCATTAGCAGTATTTGTTTAAGTCTCTGTAATCAGCAGAGGGTAATGACTAAATATTCTGTCTGATTTCCAGGCTGCAGCTCCGTGGCCTCCAGGCGCACTAGTGATGAATGCAAAAAAAAAAAAAAGGAATAGAAAATGTAGTCTGTTTATACGGCAGACTTAAAATCACACCCCCCCTTTATTTAATCTCTTGTTGATTAAAGATATTACAGCCTCATTGCTCGGGAAAGAAGTGTGTGACTTTTTAATTCTGTACCAAAAGACTTTCTATTTAATAAAAAACCATTATTAACATGAGCAACTTTAACGAGCTTGTTGATCCCAGCAGTTTTTGTTATGAACTAGTGGAGTGGTACTTCCAGGAAAGAAAAAAAAGAGAGAAAGTTACTGAGTCAGCCTCCTACAAAACTACATTTATTTAAAAATGCATGAATTATGATTATAAAAGCAGGGCAATTTTCATATTGCTCTCTGTGGTGACTAGATATGCTCTCATTCTGCCGCAGCCCATGCCGCTGATAAAGCCTCGCAGTTGGATGATAAGAGTTAGCACAGATACTGTGGCTAAATACAGCGCAATCCCCCCTCTCTGCTGTACAACACCCACAACCCCCCCTCCACCCCATCGTCCCTGAGCTCAGAGGAATAATGTGTGTTGTTAATGTAAATAGGCATAATGTGAACTCACGAGGGGGATGCCGTTCGGATTCATTAATCTTCCATTAGCGCGACAGTTATTAATTTTCATTTAAAGGTGCACAAAAAGAGACTTCTGCGGCCGATTTATCAGCTTAAACCAGGAGGTGAGATAAGTGTTCAGACCTTATTAAGGAAAAGAGAAAAATAAACAAGTGTGTAAAAAAAATATAAACTAAGGAGCAGAGCAACGTTTTTTTTCTATTATGAAAACTACTCAGTGAAAATCAGTGTTTATTACAGTTCTGAGTGCAGAACATGCGCTTCAACTGGGAGCAGCAAAGTCTGCTAGCTCTTTACACGACCCTTGCTTTATTTTTGTTGTGTTTCTGTCGTATTTTGTCAACTACTGATGGATAAGTCTGTGTGGAGAGGAGCTTCTTTCACTGAAAACGAGCAAGTCTCGAGTCTTGACCCATGCAGGTTCATTTTTTGACCTTTATTTTGAAACATCTCGCACTAGTCCCCCCCTAAAGGTATGAAAGTGTAATGCCAAAGATTTAAATCTTCTCCAGGTTTTAATAAAATTTAATCTAAAAAATTTAATAGAATAATTAACTGCCTCTTTCATGCAAGAACATTACCAGATTTTATTTATTTTGCTGTAACTCTCCATCAGAGAGACCTTTTTGACGATACTTCCTGATTTTAACTAAGTGCATCTTTACTAAAAATTAGTGTAATAAACAGCAGATATCACTGTATGTGGCTTCATGTCTCACTCTGTTTCATTCAGATGTTAAACTCTAACTTCTATTCCTATAAGGAATGTGTGTTGAAGACAAAGGAGGCATAATATTGTTGAAATGGCACATATCTAATTTCAAGTTGCTCATACTGTTTTGTTAAAGGATAGTTCATTGAATATCTTAAAAATGCACTTGTATTATATTGTTCTTTGCACTAAAGCAAAGGGAAAAGTTATCGGTTATATGCTTTTATTTTACTGGTCAGGCCCACTTGAGATCAAATTGCACTGTATGTGGTCCCTGAAGTAAAATGGGCTTGACACTTCTGATCTAAACAAAAAAGACAAAGAACTAATCTAAGAATCCCTTCAATAAACAATACAGACTCAATCTTTTGTCAGCAGATTAATCGTGGAACCTGCTGCATTTACAGGATTTTTTTCTAAAAGGTCAAATCGGGGACGAGTTCAACAAAACTCTGCAGGAGGTAAAAAACTCCCAGGGTTCCTGACATTTCCATTTCTTTCAAATCATTTTCATAAAAAGAACTGAAGATGTAAATGTCCCTTTAAACCCCAGGCTCATGTCCAACGTGTTGCTGGAACAGGAAGTTGCTCAGAGTGGAGGACTGGACCAGGAAGCCTCACTTTATATTAGTCTGTGAAACTTCTTAAGGTCATAGAGGTTGTTTTTTTTTTCTTTCTTTTAATTTTCAGCACCAGAGATCAAACATATCAGTGCTATTATCGGAGGTCAGTGCACATCAGACAGGTTGTGAACTTCAAAGGCTTTTCTGTCTCAGCGTTGGCAGCGACGATGCTCGGCCGCTGCCAAGACTCCGTCCGGGGACAGGAGGGAGTGATGTCAGCGGTCGCTGTCCGCGGCTCCCGGCTCGGCCCGGAGCCCAAATCTGCTCAAATCGACGCCAAGATCGGCCTGTTTTCCATAACACACCCCCATCAACCCCCCTCACTCCTCCCCACCGACGTGGTTCAGTATATTAAAGCGCTGGTTTTGTTGCTGCTGGCTGCACATCGAGGTGAACCGCAGCCGCTGGGTCGTTTGTTTACATCATTAGAGACGCGTGATGTGCTTTCAGCGGCAGCAGCATGGGGCCTGGTGGGGGTGTGCGTGGGAGGGGGGGGGTTGATGTCCTGAGCATCTTTGCTGCAGAAAAGCTGCGGAAGATAATTCTCATCAAAAGGAAAAAAAAACTGCTGTTATTCTGCTCACGTTCCTTCACCTTTTACTTCCAGCACGTTCTCCGGAGATAAAAACAGCATTAGTTAAATTGAC
The DNA here is from genome assembly GCA_030347415.2 of Decapterus maruadsi. Taxonomy (NCBI): domain Eukaryota; kingdom Metazoa; phylum Chordata; class Actinopteri; order Carangiformes; family Carangidae; genus Decapterus; species Decapterus maruadsi. Next base: position 9,745,834 of record CM064903.1, read on the forward strand.
AGAATAGGTATCCCATCATGCACTGCTCTGACCTCTCCCCACTCCTCTCATTGAGCATCATTTTCTTATTCATGCACACATAAACAATGAGCTGGACCTCATTATAAAGGCCTGCGCTCAGAAACTGAGCCATGAAATGTAACTTTGTGATGTCACAACAAAGCAGCCACGCCCACCTGGATTTTTTAAAGGTCCTCTGTAAGGTAGATGTTTGTATTAAAGCTCCATACAGTATAAAGTTAGATGTTTGTGTTAAAGCTCCATACAGTATAAAGTTAGATGTTTGTGTTAAAGCTCCATACAGTATAAAGGTAGATTGTATTCAGAAACTGAGCCTTAAAACCAGCCGTCAGGACTTCCTGTCACTTTGTGATGTCACAACAAAGTCCCGCCCCCTCACCACCTGGACCCAACAACTTACAGGATTTGGTTTTTCTGAATGTTTTATTCTAAAAATTTGCTCTATTTTTATTCAATCAGAAGAGAGGCTCAGAGTTGTATCTAGTATCTATCTATACTGTATGTATCCTCACTGACTTCCTATCACTTTGTGATGTCACAACAAAGCAGCCACCAAGTCCCTCAACATACAATACATGCAGGATTTGGATTTGTGTGAGTGTTTCACCTGTGTTTCACCTTGAGAACCAGGACCCTATCTGACTTAGCCTAATGTTTTTTGGGGTTTTTTTTGCATTATGTTAAATGAAGAATTAATGTGTGAAATATTGAACTGCAGCTCCAGCTGAAAACAATAATTGTAAGTTTCTATATTCAAAATGACTGACTGCCTTGTTCTGACCTAGTTCATCAGCTTCTTTCCTCCTCCTCTTCCTCCTCTCTGTCTAACTTTCTCTCAGTTTCTGTGTGTTTGGAGGTTGGCACCGCCACGTTGGGCTCCACCTCTGTTTCCGTCTGATTAAATCATAGCAGTGGTGGTGAGACGGGTCCCACAGAGTCCGGAGCAGAATTATTAACCTTTGCTGTCGGAAGGACGTCTCTCTCTCTGCAGGCCTGTGGTGAGACAACCGGCCAAAGATGGACGCCCCAGTTCACAGCACAGTCCTGTATGTGTGCGTGTATGTGCGTCTAAATGTGTGTAAGTGTGTGATGAAGCAGAGGCGGGGCGGGTCAGCTCGCCATTCAGAATAAAGTCATCCATCCCTGAAGGTGTCTGAGTGGCTCGCTCCACGCCGCCGGTCACACCCCCGTTCTCGCTGATCAGAGACGAGACACCGGGCGCTAAATAATTCAACAAAGAAAACTATCAGCGGCGCAGGAAGGCATGAAAATTCACAGCTCACAGGACGTCATATTTATTCTGGAGGGATCTGACGGGAGGATGAGGGAGATTTAAATTCAGAGGATGACTTCATTAAAAACTCAACACGGGGACCGGTGGATGCTAACCTCGGCTAAACGGCGAGAGAGAGGGGCCGGTTTTGACATCCGTCTGCTACACTGTGGGCTTCGAACATTTCTGACTGAATTAGTTGACATTTAGAAGTTGAAGCAGTTGAAAGTTTATCAAAATTGTGTATTTTTGCGTAAATTAAATAAATCTACACTGAACTGAGACACTGGGAGCTTCCACTACAAAGAAGCTTAAAATTCATACTTGTATAATTTTTTTCATAACAATTTCTCATGTCGGAGCTTCAATACAAGAGGGACATATGAGAAGGAATTTGAATTTTGGGTGAACTATCCCTTTAAGTCCTGTTTATAGTGTGATTTAGCTGTTTTTTGCCCGGAAGGCTCTAAGGAAACCTGGCACACTCCTGAACAAAGTCATACTTTGAGAGAGCGCCGTTCACAAACGCCAGAATGAACGTGTTCACAATAACGTTCATCAAGCGGAAATACAGTACGTCCAGTTCACGTTCACCCAAAATATGAACGAGTTCATGGACAATGATCGTTCATTGAGCGCGTTCAGGCACAACACTGATAATCATATTAATCCCAGCTGATACATTTGTGCAGCGCACCCTGCAGGTCTCCATCATCTCCACCTCCACCCAACATCTCTCCACGGGCTTTTAATCTCCTTCATCTGTCTCTCCTGTTCTGAACTCCTGTGCCTTCACTACAGGGAGCTGTTCTCCGCTCGGCACATTCCTCCTGTCTCATACTATAATCCCAGTAGGTTGAGTGGGCAGACTGTATAGTTGACTATTGTTAAAGCTGAGCAGAGGTTTCATGCACAGCTTCACCTTCCTTCCAGGGTTCACGGAGAGGAAGTGAAAAAGTGCAAACAGGCCGAAACTACCTGCAGTAAACAGAACGGCTCTATTGTCGGACCCACGCATCGCCGAGAACAGGAGCAGAGTGCAGGGAGAAGATATAAGGAGTTCCTGTTACAAGATGTTTCACATTTCATTTCAGCGTTGTGGAGTTTTTTATATTGAGTGTTTCTATGATGACTTCTTCATGATGCAGGCTTTTACACCACCAATGTAAATGTGGATCATGTTTCTTTATATTGAAGTGTTTACGCACAGGCAAAGCCTCATCTGTAGAAACGGTTCAGGGTTATCACTCCTGCAGGTTTACAATCAGTCATGAAAAAAATAAATGAATAAAAAACGCCTCGATGCTCTGAGCATGCTGCAGAACTCTGCACACTGCAGGTTTCGAGTCAAAAGTCGTGCAAAAATGTGCAACAGAGGAAACTTTCAATGAAAAGTAAATCATAGGATGCGTGGGAACTGTACAGAGTCAGTTTGTTTGTGATGTCAGAGGTCAACCAGGAAAAAGCTAACGGATGCTAACGAGTTGAAATTCAGCAAATCAACCACCTATCTTCGATCAATAAATCCGATTTAATTCCTCCTCCTGTGCGTGGTCGAGCTGTAACTGTAACTCCATTTAAACATGTATGTGAACGTACTGAGTGTGTTTCCTGCGGGCGAATTCAGATCAGCTGCCAGAGGTCACCGGAGGTCGTCTGCAAAAACAAACAAAAAAAACTGAGTTAGCTACAATTGCTTTAGCAAATGCAAAAGTAGTTCCAGTCCCGTAGGTTCATCACACAACTACAAATTAAAGGAGACATGTTCTGCCCCTTTTCCACAAATTTACATAGTTCACAGGTGTCAGACATGTCTGTGACAAGCTTCAGTCAAAATACCCCAAGCATCAAACATCACGGCTGGTTTCAGTGTCTGTCCCTTTAAATGCAAATGAGCCGCTGCTCGCCAGGCCCCACCCCTTCTGCTGGTACCTGTACTCACAGGTAGGGGTGGTGTTATGCAAATTCAAAAAAACTAATGACATCATTGGAAGACAACCCTTAACAAAAAGTTGTTTATTAAAGGGTACAAGTATACTCATTATATACTAAAACTACAAGTACATGGTCCATAGTATTTGCTATACAGTACTTATACTCAAGCATACTTAATAAAATGAACTTCAAGTACTTCTTGCTAAGGGAACTCAGGAAACAACTGATAAAGCCACATGGTTTCTACCTCAGGAGCCGGAAAATTACTGATTTATTTGTCAGTTCCCAGATTTTGGGGGCCAGACGGAAAAAGAGCCTTCAAAAACTAATATTTCCATAATAACCCAAACTGGACCTTTAAATACCCCAAACTGGACCTTTAGTTGCCCTGATGTCCTCCATTGGACACCTCCCATAATAATTGGCTCATGTTTAGTGAAGCCCTGTTGGCTGAAGTGTGTTTCTGTTTCTGCTGTGTCGTGTCCGTCCCGTCAAAACGCTGCTTCTCCAACTAAAGTCGTTGGTGTTGTTGTGTTGTTGTGTCTGCTGCTGCTGCACTCAGAGTGTTTCCAGACTTTTGACCTCCACTGTGTTTTCTAGTATAATACATGTTGCTGTCAGATGCCCATTCTTTTTAATTGCTTTTGCTGCACAGAGAGGTTTGTTTGTTTCTCACTTCTGTGCAGCAGCAGGAGCACTCGGGAGCAGATAACACTGATGGCCAAGTCCGGTCCGGTAAAGCAGAGAGTCCAACCCCTCGTGTGCTACTGTATACTTTCAATGTTTTAAAAACTTGTAACTTGTGTAACAGTGTGGTGTTTGTTTGTTTTTTAGCATTTCAGGCTAAACTTCTGTTTCCTCTTTGTGCAACTTTTTATTCATGAGCCGCCAGGCATTAGCGGCTTTATTTCAGCCGTCTCGTTTGTTGTGGTGCCCTTCCTGTTATGAGGAAGCCCCCGTTCCGATAGGGCAGAGCCGCCGCTTTGAAAGCAGCCATTAAACCTCTGTCAGCTGTTATATTTACCATAGTAATAGACTCTGGCACAATGTTTTCTGACTGATTTTACTCTCTGTGAGTGAAACCAGTGAAACTCCGCTGCTAATGTGGCTCAGACCTGACTCGTTGCAGGGTTGTAATTAGCCTATTAACAGTTAACAGACTGATTTTTTTTTTTTTTTTTTCTCCACTCTCCCAGTGAAGGCCACAGTGAAAACATTTAGACTGCAACTGCTGGAACAGACTGGAATAATCAGCCCTGGTTTACACTGATAATTGCCTGTTATACAATAAGAAGGACAGAGTGGAAGCATTGTTTGTGACACTCTGACACACACAGAGACACACACACACAGCCGCAGATGAACCGACAGCCCACGCCGAAGGACGAGCCAGCAGAGATCAGGTCCCTGCTGCAGGGATCCAGGATCCCAGAAACCAATTAGATAATGAATGAAGCTCCAGGCTTAACGAGACCCCGAGCGTGTTTCCGACAGCCGGCTGACGGGTTGACAGGTAATGTGGAGGGCCTGGCGATAACGAGGTCGCTCCGTGATTGTGACAATTCGATTTGTGGTTTAACCTCCTGAACCCACAGTTTTCTCCTTCCACCTTAAATGTTCCCGCAACATGGTAAATATGTCACGTTCAAAAGCAACACACACACACACATACACGCATATACAAGCTGTTCTCTGACATTTGGTCGTCATTGTGATGCATCAATTACATGCACACACACATAAACAGATACATCCATACATACATCCACATCCCTTATGTGTGAAGACATTAGGTGTGCAGCATCATTCAGACCGACAGCTCATGGAAACTACAGGATTAGAAATAAAGTTCTGCGAGTTTGAACAATGTTTGACCTTCCAGCTGGAGGTTAGACAGGATGAGTCACCGACGGCTGACAAGAGTGTCTTCGTCTTCTTTTCTTGGCCGACTATAAGAGGACTCGCTGTATTTATGTAGCTTAAAACTTAAGATAAAGTTTCTTTATCGAACTTACTGTTTCAGATAACTAGAGCTATATTTGAGTTGTGTTGTTCTGCCTGCTTTGGACTGAGTTTGCAAAGTAACAGGAAGTAAAGCTGGCACTGATTTTTTTGTAACAAGGCACAAAAATTTAAAGTGAGCGAACAGGAAAATTTCAGGATTTCGGATTATTTATAGCATTCGGCGGAAAATATGACAACTGGGACTGTTGGGTTTATTGCACATCATGCACACACAAATATGGGATTTCTGCATGTGTCATAGACTTTTCAATCAGGATGGGAAGTAATTAGTTGAGTGGTTTACGCTCTCAACTCTGTGAATGCAGCATTTCTGTCTTTATGCAGTACAAACCTGGAGCTCTGTGCAAAAGGCCGACTGTCTCTTTGTCATTGATGCACCACTTAGACATTAGCTGCGTTTACAGGCAGTGTAAGTTCCTAAATCTGAATGAATCTTATTCGATCTGTATACAGGAACACTGAATAAAGCGATCCACATTCAGTCTGTGTATATGGTCAGAGTCTCCAAACCAGAAACGTCTTTAACAACAGGGGGACAAATCGTCAGATTGTTGCTAGTCACTTTTGACAAAGAAAAAAAAAATCACCAGATTTAGCAAGAAAGTCATAAATTTGGCAACACTTTCCTATTTCCTGTTTCTTATTTCCCACGAACGTCAGTACGTGACTCCTACATATTTTTCTGTACCCGTGAAGCATTTCGGTCGGTGCCACAATAGAACTGAAGTTCGGTACCCAGCCTAATACCAGCACCAGTACCAGAACCAGAACCAGAACCAGAGCGGTTCTGAACCAGTTCTGGTTCTGGTTCTGGTCACGTGATCAGAAACGGTACCAGTACCAGCACCAGAACCGGTACCAGAGCCGGTACCAGAACCGGTACCAGTACCAGAACCGGTACCAGTACTGGTACCAGTACCAGTACCAGAACCAGTACCAGAACCGGTACCAGTACCAGAACCAGTACCACTACCAGAACCGGTACCAGCACCAGTACCAGAACCGGTACCAGTACCGGTACCAGTACCAGTACCAGAACCGGTACCAGCACCAGTACCAGAACCAGTACCAGAACCGGTACCAGCACCAGAACCGGTACCAGTACCAGAACCGGTACCACTTCCTGAACTGATACCAGTACCAGAACCGGTACCACTACCAGAACTGATACCAGTACCAGAACCAGTACCAGAACCGGTACCAGCACCAATACCAGAACCGGTACCAGTACTAGTACAGTACCAGTACCAGTACCAGGTTTATGTTCTTCCCTCCACTTTCAGGTTTTGTCTGGAGGTCAACGGGACCTTGGTGCTCCTCCATCTTTGTTTCTCCTTGTGTAATGGTGTATTTTCTGTATTGGTGGCTCCGTCAGTGATCTGGGGGTCAGGGCAACAGGTGGATACCATTCTAGGTTTTCTCTACTCCATGTAAAGTATGAATCACTGCTGTCGAGGCTTGCAGTCTCCCTGGCGACGTCGTGTCCACTCGCTTATTCTGGGAAGACATGTACATAACCTTGTGGTGTCGACAGTAAAAACATCCTAACACCTGGCTTGTTGCAGAAGAACTGGACTGACCTTCATTAAGCCCCCGACCTCTGCTTCTGAAAACTTCCAGGACCTTAAGTTGAACCTTATCAGAGTCCGTTGTGTGGACAGCGACACTGTCTGCATCAAAGTGTATTCAAGCTGCATCTCTATCACTTCTGGCAGCCTTTTTGAAAACCAATCCTGTTACCGAGTCTGAGCAGAGGGCGGTGAACAAATTCAATCCGTTATCATCCTCCTCGTCCATCACTGCTGTGGAGAGGTGTGTGTGTGTCTGTGTCTGTGTGTGTGTGTGTCTGTATGTGTCTTTGTTTGTGTGTTTCACTGTAGAAGGAAATGGCGAGGAGGAAGACAACTGATGAAGCTGTGAGGTGAGCATGGGAGCCATAGCAAGAGGCAGGACTCAGGTGGTGGGCTGATGCATGATGGGAGTGACGGCTGCTCAGGTGGGAGTTAATTCAGTGTCAAATGAGACGGAGAGATAGGTGGCGGGGTGGAGGAGGAGACGGTTTCTATGGAGTCCTGCATCAGTACCACAGCTGAGCCCCCGTGAAACCTCAGCACATAGATCACAGTGACAGGTCACAGCCAGTCTGCACAGCCGCTGACGGAAGCCTGCAAAGCCACATCGCACAGCGGGGGAGGAAGGGAAAGGGGGGGGTGAAGCTGATGCTGCTTCGAATACACTCATGATACCACAAATGGGCCAAAAAGTGGAAAAGCAATAAGTGTTATAAAAGGGATAGTTCAACATTTTGGCAAACTGGCCCATTGCCATAATCCCTATAGTCATAGCAGTAGGTCCGTTACCTTGAATTGTCGGTGCAAGCTATTTTCAGAACGGCGGAGCAGAGCCGTGAGCTGCTCAGAGCTATGCTACGGAGGCTCATGGGATTTCTTTGTTTCCCTCATCAAAGTCATCAAATACACAATCCAACAACTAGAGGTAAATTCATGCAAAACTGCTGATGCACGTTGCCGTCTTTTTCAGCGAGCAGTCTCTGTATTTCCCTCTAAAACAACTCTGTCTGGTAACGTTGTGTTATTATCTCATAGCGTGGTGAATGTGCAGGTCACAACTTGTCCACCAGAGCGTTGTGGAGTTGTTGGATTGTGTATTTGATAAGCTTACACTGACAAATTAAGGTAACAAACGTAGTACTATGACTATAGGGATTATGGCAATGTGCCTATTTGCCAAAATGTTGAACTATCCCTTTAATTCAAAATGCAGTTTCTATATTAAAACCGCCGCTTTCACAGTTACATCAGCGATGTGACAGAGACACAAACAGCTGTTCACAGAGGTGAGGACCTCCAACATGGCCGCCGCCAGCTGAAAGGTTTCTATTTCTGAAAGTGTGTCAGAGTGTTTTTATAAAAACCATCAGATAAACCAGAGTGCTCCCATTATGCAGGAGGAACATTTCATATAATCTGTAATCCACTACTATCTCCATATGTATCTGTGCGTGTGTGTTTTTCTCTTGTATCGTTCTGAGGACCGAGTCCAAAGTGAGGACGTCAATGTGCTTCAGATCTGGTTTCAGGGTTAATTTGGGGATTAGACGTAATTTGGGATAAAGGTTTTGTAAAATGCATTATATCAATGAAGTAGCAATAAATGAATAAAAATGTTGTGTAATGTAATGTGATCAAATTCAAGTGTTTTATCTAAGTGATTGACAGAACAATCCTTGATATTATCTTTATCTGTTTGTGTATGTCTCCTGCCTCCATTATCTTATCAAAATATTCATGTTATCATCTAAATACAACAGGGATCAACTCATCTTAATGTGTCCACAGAACATCTATTTGTATAAATGCATGTGTTGTCGCCAGATCCTGCAGGCTGTGGTTTGGAAGCTGTTGGTTTCTGAAAGGCCCCAAATTTTCATAAAAGGTCAGGAGGTTTTTTTTTGGACATGGCTCCATAAAATAATTCTAATGTTCCTGAGGGTGGAGGTGAATGATTTATAAAAGTTTTAAAGATTCCTAAAGGTTTGCAAAAATAAAAATAAAAAAGCTTTTGAAGTTGACTGAGGATCCCCAAGGGATTCAGAGGGTTTACGACTTAAAAAAAAAAAAAGTCCAGGAGGTTTTTCAAAGGTTTCTGAATGTGCCTCTCTTCTGAGTGATTGAATAAAAAAATAGAGCAGGTTTCAGAATAAAACACTCTGAGAAACCAAATCCTGCAAGGTGTTGGATGGTGGGTCCAGGTGGTGAGGGGGCGGGGCTTTGTTGTGACATCACAAAGTGACAGGAAGTCCTGTATTTCTCTGTGGACTGAGGCTTTGATACTTTCACTAGCAGAACTAGTACCAGGACCAACACCAGTTGTAACAGAACCAGCACTAGTACCGGTACCATAACTAGCACCAGGATCGGAACTAGTACCAGAACAGGTACCGGTACCAAACCCGGTACTATAACTAACACCAGAACTGGTACCCAAACTGACACCAGAACTCGTAACAGTGCCAGAACCAGTACCAGAAGCACAAGTACTGATACCAAACCTGGTACCAGAACTAACACCAGAACCAGTACCAGAACCAGTACCAAACCCAGTACCAGAAGACACATTAGAACCAGTGCCAAATCTGGTACCAGAAGAAACACCAGAACTGGTACCAAAACCAGTAGGCTACCATTACCAAAGTGGGTACAAGAAGGGTTCAGTCCCATGACCAGGACCAGTACTACATGTCAAACCTTCTGGTAGATGGATCTAGCATCAGTACTAGTCAAGAACCAGAACCAAAACCAGGACCAGTCTCTGTTTCACCACCAGCAGCACCAGGTCTGGCACCAGTACCAGTCAAATCTCAGTCAAAAACAATTTTCCAGCAAAAAGAACCTGGTGCGGGAAGGTGAAGCAACCTGCAGGAATTTAGTTAGGAATCAGTCTGGAAACAATCCAGATGTTGTGGTTCAGGATGACAGGGGAAGCAACACCATGACTGAGAGCATGAGAATATTCAGGTATTTATTTTTGTCCTCATGCACTAAACATACGCAAGCGTTTCCTGGAACACAGTATGTGGTGTTCGGGGCTCAGACTCCTGCTGATTGGATCATTAATACAGAAGATGAACAAAGTGAACGAGGCGACGGATGTCTCCATAAACATCTGGCTCTTTGATTAAAGAGTCAAAGCTACAAGGCTGTTGACAGAAAGAACTGATGGAGACGAGTCGAGCTGAACTCCGCCGAGGACCGTCGCATTACTTCAGCCGCAAATATTTGGATGTGTTTTGCCTCCTAATGATGATGATGAGCTGTGGCGGAGGCTGATCGATACACAAACTATGATGTCATTAAAAGCAGAACTTTAAAATGCAAATTCACACATTGGTTGCAGCTCTGTCTGCAGATTGCACCTGTTTCCTCACGGTTCTTCTCCACCTGCGTCTTTATTAACCCTCCTGTTGTCCTCCTGGGTTAAGGGAGGAAGGAAGGAAGGCAGGACAAAGGGAAAAAAGGAAGGAGGGCAGGCAGGAAGGAAGGACAAAGGGAAAAGGGGAAAGAAGGAAGGAAGGAAGGCATGCAGGAAGGAAGGAAAGAAGAACGAAGGAAAAGAGGGAAGGAAGGAAGGACAAAGGGAAAGACGGAAGGAAGGAGGGAAGGCAGGCAGGAAGGAAGGAAGAAGGGAAAGAAGACAGGAAGGAAAGAAGGACAAAGGGAAAGAATGAAGGACGAATGGAAAAAGGGAAGGAAGGAAGGCAGGAAGGACAAAGGGAAAAAGGGAAGGAAGGCAGGCAGGAGGGACGAAGGGAAATAAGGAAGAAAGGAAGGAAAGATGGATGAAGGGAAAGAGGGAAGGAAGGAAGGTAGGCAGGAAGGACGAAGGGAACAAAGGAAGGAAGGACTGAAGGAAGGGGAAAAGGAAGGAAAGAAAGGGGAAGCAACAGATTAGGTCAAGGAAGGAAGCAGAAGGACGGACAAAGGAAGGAAGGAAGGAAGGAAGGAAGGAAGGAAGGAAAGAAGGGAAAAGGATTGTGGAAAGAAGGAAGGGAGAAAGGAAGGAAGGAAGGATGGAGGAAGGGAACAGATTGGGTCAGTTTGACCCAGAAGGACAACAGGAGGGATTCAGATTTCCCAGCATGCACCTGGACAGCTGGTTGTACATGTGAGGCCTGCAGAGCCGGTTGAAAGTGAACTACAGAGAGAGAGATGTATAGAAGGAGGGAGGAGTGTAGCAGACAGACTGATGGTGCAGTCATGCAGTAAATGATGTTGGTTTAAGGCATCATACCGCAGTAGATTGCCACCTTCTCCTGCCTTCACACACACACACACACACTTAACACACAGCCGCCTCTTAATGATAATGCTCTTTAAATGGCTTTATTGATTTTAATGTAGCCTACCACACATATATTTTATGAAAGTCAATACGGTAAGAGGGCCACCTCCCTAATGTAAATAGCCGGTTGGAAGTCTATTAGAATGGTTATCGATGGAGGAGTGGTAATTACCTGCCGCTGCGCCCAGCTCGCTCTTTATCCAGCCGTGTCTCAGCCTCACACACTTTAAAGGCACAATAGAGCTGAATATCAAGGTGGTGGCTGGGTGGGAGTAGAGGGGGAGTAGAGGGGGGGTGGAAGGGGAAGAAGCTGGTGAATATGCAATGCAAATCAATGTCCACAGAGTCCACATGTGCTTTTTTTGATCAATACAGTGAAGAGAGTGAGAGTCTGGACTGTGCAGAGTGAGTTAGTTGGTTGGCTGGTTGGTGTGAGGAAGATTCATCTCGCCGTCTCATCATCATCATCCTCATGGCTCGACCATCGTCACCACCGCCACCGCCGCTGCTGCTGCTGCTGCTGCTGGTTATAATGATATGATACTGTAGATTGTTTACAGTGTATCTGCTGCAGCTAAATGAGCCTCTGTTGACTCACAGATTGATATTCAGGAACATGCAGCCGATGTAACGTCACACGGAGCCTGGATACAGACACAGACACACATTCACACGCAGGTTATTATTTCTGTTTGCATTCTGCTTCACTCAGGTTTATATATAGGCCTAGCAGAAACCAGCAGAGACACTGGTGAAGACTATTACTGCTGCTGCAGTACTATTACTAATACTAGTAGTACTGCTACTACTACTATTATCATTATTAATTATTTTTTGTTTTATTATTAATGTTTATTTTATTATTTGTAATAGTACTAATAGTAATAGTAGTAGAAATACAAGTCTGCTACTGCACCTGATACTGATCTGTTGTTACTCATCTTCACCTGTAGTACTTCTACAATCGCTACTGCTAATAAAACATGACAACTGCTACTGCTTTAGTACTAATACTTCACATCACTGCTGAATATGTCTGCTTCTATTGGTCCTACTACACATCACACGTGTCATTTCAAATCATCATTGTCATCATAATTACCATCGTTAACATCATTTCAACAAATTACAAAAAAAACCAAACAGAAGTGGGGGTTAGCTGATCTGAAATCAAATAAACAGCCAGTTACTAATCCTTTTTATTGGTACTTATCAACAACCACGGAGGGTTTTGTCACTACTCCTTGCACAACTAATACAGCTAGTAGTACCTCCATTTCCATTACCACTACTCGTTGTACTACTGTCATTACTGCTACTCGTATACTCTTACAGCTGATGTTACTGCTACATTACTGTTGTAGTAGTCAGCCCACTGCTGCTGTTCATTGGTACTGATGCAGATACTACTACTGTTACTACCACTACTCCCAGGGCTACTACTACTACTGCTACAGTTACTACTCTTCCGCTGCCTTTGCTCTCCGTGCGGTGACTCCAGCTGCTGTCAGTGCACAGAGAGTTTAAACGTGAGGAGCGTCTCCATTTGCGTGGAAAATAAGGAAAAGGCTCATGCATCCAATTCATTTCATTTCCCTTTTTCTTCTTCTTCTTCTTCTCTCTCTCTCTCTCTCTCTCTTCCCTCTGTCATTTCCTTTAACTCTCTCTTTCATTCCTCCTCCTCCTCCTCTTCCTCGCTCCCAGCTCCACGACTGGGTGACGCCGCTTAATTGGCGACGACACTGAAACATGTCCTGTCCTGCTCTGCAGCCTCCTCTGCATAATTAAAACAAGAGCAACACTTCATCTCCACTGCAGCAGGAGGCAGATGAGAGAGCGGGAGAGAGACGCTGACAGGGAGAACAGAGAGAGAGAAAGGGAAGAGGGGTGAAAGTATCCTCTGTTATATCTCTTCTTAAAACCTATTTTTATAGACCGGCTTTTTATGTGATGGCTTTTATCCTATTATTTTTACAAATATATTATTTTTACCCTCTGTGTCTCTCCTTTTATCCCCTGCTGCCTCCTGCCTTTTACTTTTTAAATTATTTCCACTTTGATGTTTGGATTTATTTGACTGTCGAAGCTCTTTGACAACTGAGTGTTTGAAGTGGGCCATGAATGAAGTTTATGTTTCTTTATGCCTGTGTTTTTTAGATTATTATTATTATTATTATTAAGAAAGAGGGAGAAAGAAAGGAAAAGGTTGACGTTTGGCCGCACGCAGAGCGGCTGAGAGGGCTCGGTAGCAAATGGAGGGGGTTGTCGTGGCAACAACAGAGCCAGGGGCGGACGACCTCTCCATCCGACCAACATTAGATCATATATGATCAATATTACTGTCCTTTTTACTTCTATTACCACAACTTTACTACTTTCTCTGCTGCTGCTACTGCTTCTGTTATTAGGACTGGTGCTAACCTACTGATACTGCTGCACTGCCACTACATCTACTACTACTACTACAGTACTACTACTACTACTGCTACTGTAATGCACTTTGTGCCAAATAAATAAAAGTTACTTACTTACTACTAATACTGATAGTAGTAACTTTACTACAACACAACTACTGTAATACCCCTAGCTCCACTATTAGCCTGCTCCTACTGTGACTGTTACTGTACTACTATTATACAGTTTCTTACTAATTCTACTGTACTGTCTTACTAATAGACCTACATGATTGATTGATTGATTGATTGATTGATTGATTGATTGATTGATTGATTGATTGATTGATTGATTGATTGATTGATTGATTGATTGATTGATTGATTGATACATTCAAAGACAGCTACTAGTATTACCACTATGACACTACTGCTACTACTGTTATTGAGACTATTGCTGTTATGGTTTCTAATGTACTATTAACACTAGTGGTACTGTAGGCCTACTCCAACACTGCAACTACTACTGATATTGTAGTAGTAACTGTAATATTAAACAGAACTAATGCTCATGCACTACTACTATACTCTGTTCCTACTGTTACTACTAGCCTACTACTACTGTTATTGAGACTATTCCTGTCACTACTAGTGTGTCACCATGAACAATCCTGATTCTCCTGCACTTCAACTAGGCTACTCACTGAAGTTACAACATTAGTTTAGTTTATAATTTAGCATTTGACATGGACAGAATACAAAACATTAAAGAATATCATCATATCTTATTGTTATATTTGCCAATTTCCATCTACAGTCCCAAAATGTGCATCATAATACAAATACTACATGTCGCTGTCAATTCATATTTCACACATGCAGCTACACTATAGGCTATAGGCCACTCACTCATAAATAACACATAAAACCACCTAAAGAGGTCTTTTGTTCCATATTTAAGAATGCCGATGTATTAAAACCTTATAAAATGTCATGTTTTCACGCCGTGACATTAAACCGAGACTGTGTTTTCTTCTGCCTGACCTATTTGTCTTGTGGAGGAGCCTGTTTCACGATACACATGAATATTCTTTAATAAATTCTTAAATAGAAGGTGATTAGAGGCCCTGCAGCTGATTTTTGCCCCAGGACCCCCTAGCAGGTTCATTCAGCCATGATCATAATTTATACTCTAACAACTGTCATTAAACACAATTAATGACACTAAACCGGGGGCATTAAATCCACCGAAGCACACGGAGAATAAACAAGTAAACAAACTGGAGCCTCAGCCGAAGGGAGGGAGGGGACGTCGCTGAACTGTGTTAGTAGCAGCTTTTCTGAATAAACAGATCCCAGATCAGTGCTTCACCTGCAGCTGCCATTCACATGAACATACACTGCATTTGTCTTATATCTTGTCAAAATGTCTCATTTATAGTAATGTCTTTCCAATTCAAATAAGACTCATCACCTAAAAATGAACTTATTTTTAGATATTTTCACTTGTTTCAAACAGGTATCACTTTAGATTAGGGAACACATATTCACCATATAGCTCCTTATTGGTAATTATTAAGCATATTAACGCCTTATTCTACTGTACATAGCCTTAAGATTTCTCCTGATATTAACTCCTAATTATCACTTGTTCATTGTAAATTAATGCATTAATGCTCTACTAATGAAATCAGAGTGTTAAAGGAAGAATTACTGTTCTTGTGCTACTTCCCCCATACAAGGCCCCAATAGCCCACTGGGTATTCACATCATTATTCAGAAACAACAATGCATTAATTTACAATGAATAAGCCATAATTAGGAGTTAATATCAGGAAAAATCTTAATTCATGGTGAAATAGCGGTAGAATAAGGCTTTGTAGAATAAGGTAACACCTTATTCTACAAAGCCTTATAATGACTAATAAGGAGTGCATAAATCTGCCATTAGAGTGAAGTTTTTTGTGTTTGTAATAAGAAAGAAAAACGTTTCTACTTATTTCAAGTGAAAATCTGCTTGAAAGAAGTAAAAAGTCTCTAAAAACAAGCTACGCTGAGTCTTATTTGAAGTATAATGAGATTAGTTTTGACTAGAAATGACATTTTGATAAGATGTTGAGTTTTCGTAGCGTACACATAAACTCACACTTAGCAGCTTTTCGAATAAACAGATCCCAGATCAGCGCTTCACCTGAGCTCAGCTGCCAGTCACATGAACACGCACACACTAACACACGCCTTCACACGTCGTTGGCTGCAGCTGTTTGACCTGCAGCTGCAACACGAGAGAGCGTGGAGCGTCGTCATCAGGATGCAGCGAACACCTCAGGAGTCGCGTTTCCAACATCACGTCTGTGTCTCGTCTCATCCTGTTTGTCTGATACATCTGAAAGAAAAAGTGCTGTGTGAAAAAAGAAAAGAAACGCATCAGCAGGTAAACAAAACAAAACAAAACAAAAAGCTGCCGTGCGGTGACAGGATTTTCAGCGACAGTTCAGGTTAAGGTTGAACCCTTTTTTTTTTTTTCCTCATGCAGGATAATTATTTGTTGGCTCATGATTCCCTCTAATTATTTTTCCTCTGATTATAATTTTTCTTGTGTTGTTTTTCTGTCATTAGAAACCGAGGGTGGTCTTTTATATCAACTCTCTCAGTGCAGCTCTCTACTTTTTTTTAAATTCTCATAATTGCTGCAGACTTTTCTCCTCGTCCTGACTTTTTGAACTTACTTACCTGAACCAACTCTTTTTTTTTCTTCTAATATACAAAAGAGTAGCTGTGCACCTTGTGGGGTTTTCTTTTTAGCAGAGAATGTCGAGTCGATTACTGTTCATTTCACTCAACTCCACAGAAAATGTCAGCGTGCAGCAGCTCCTCAGACTTCAACCCTGCAACCTGCACAGAGGAGTGAGGTTGATATTTCAAGTGTTGACAGGATGGAGGATGAAGCAGCAGCAGCAACACAAACAACACCACAAAACATCTGTGTGGTGTCCAAGGCCAGAAAGTGAAACCAAGACTAAAAGCCTTCACCACAAAGACGTCTGGAGGAACAGATGCGCCCGTTCCCCCGCTCCTGTGTGAGACTGACAGTAATTCAAACGGCTCTGAATATTATTGATTTACAAGAACAAGGCCTCGGACTGAAAACAAGTAAAGGAAGAGGAGCTCCAGTATCGGTGGCAGGTTTTTAAATGTGATGATTCTTAATTAATTTGAAACAAAATCACTCAGCATCAGTGGATAATATACAATAAACAGGCAGCAGTGAAGCTCCTTCATGTTTCATTTGCTGTCCTCTGAAGTGTGGAACCATTCAACAGCCTCTTCTGTCAGATTCTCTACAGGTCGGTGTCAGCCAATCAGAAAAGAGGAGGGGGCTCTGAGCCTCTCATCTGATTGGCTGACTGTTTTCTATAGCGATCCAATAAAAAATGTAGCAGATTTCAGAATAAAACGCTCAGAGAAACTAAAAACCTGCAAGTTGTTGGATGGTGTTGTCCAAGTGGTGAGGGGGCGGGGCTTTGTTGTGACATCACAAAGTGACAGGAAGTCCTGACGGCTGGTTTTAAGGCTCAGTTTCTGAATACAGGCTGTGTGCATTTCTCTGTGGAATCACACTACACATGGACATCTACCTTTATACTGTATGGAGCTTTAACACAAACATCTACCTTTATACTGTATGGAGCTTTAACACAAACATCTACCTTTATACTGTATGGACATCTACCTTTATACTGTATGGAGCTTTAACACAAACATCTACCTTTATTTTGAAGGAGCTTTAACACAAACATCTACCTTTATTTTGAAGGAGCTTTAACACAAACATCTACCTTTGTATGGAGCTTAACCTTTATGGATTTTTTTTTACCTTTATGGAGTCTCGTATGAAGATGTAGACACCCTGTTGTTAAATATTACAACAGCTTAAAAACAAATATCGAAGCAACTGTAGTCATTATTTTTCATCTATATATACATGATAGCAATGTATGAAATGACTGAAAACAGCAGTAATATGTGACGAGTCTGAGGATGTGATGAACCTGCAGAGAATAATCAGCTGAACCTGCAGCTCCCTGCAGCTTTATACTGAGGATCAGCTCATTGTTTGTGTCCATGAATAGGAGGATGAGAGAGAGAGAGAGAGAGAGAGAGCAGTGCATGGTGGGATATTCATTCTGACAATTGAACTGTTGCACACACTTACGCTAGTTTTTATCCCTCATGAGTAAATGCTGGAAGTGGAAGGTGAGGAAGCATCTCGCGGAGCAGCAGCTTTTTTTTTTTTTTTGCATCTGACGTGAATCGACATAGAAATCTACATTTATTCAGCGCGGGACCGATCGACCTGTGATGTTTAGAGGCATCCACTGTGCGCTCGCATAATATGAGATTGACCTGTGTGTGTGGTTGTGTTTCACATTACAGCAAAAGTCGAGCTGGGTTCATTTCTTTGCTGCAGCCTCGTTGAAATTCACATTTCATATTATCTGTTTCACTGCTGCGCCGTGTTTTTTCTGTTACTACTGTTTTTAATCTCATAATACCTCTTATTAACTATTGTCTACCCGCCTGGGCCACTGCAACCCCCACTACTCTAAACCTGTTAATATCATCATTATACAAGCAAGCACTCAAAATCCTCGATAAAAACATTGCACAATCGGATTCTAAGATGGAAAAACGTTGTTCTTTTCAAAAACTGCTGCCTTATATGCAAAATTCGACACAGCTTTGTCATGGTCCGTGTCTCTGTGTCTGATCTTGGTGTGTGTTTCTTGAGTTGTTTCCTGTTTTATTTTGAAGTTCCTGTCTTTTCTTCCTGTGTTCTCCCTCCTGTTTGGTTGCCTCATGTGTCTCATCTGTGTCTGATTGGACCACCCGTGTCTCGTTTCCCTGTGAATATAACCTCTGTGTTTCCCTTTGTCTCTTGTCTGTTCATTCGTCTTTGTCTCGTCACCGTGCTGTCTTGTCCCGTTCCAAGTGTTCTACGTTCCCAGTGAGTCCTCGGTTTTCTGTTCTTTGATTTATAAACATTTCCTTTGCTACTTTGATATTATGTCCATTTTCCTTTGTTTGGACTTTGATTCCCTGCGTTATTTCACGTTTGGTTTTGAAATAAATAGTTTTTGTTACTTTATACTTTGCCGTCTGCACCTGACAAGCTTAGCTCCGCCTCTACTCTGCAGCCTTATAGAATTTTAATCACCTGCAACAAGTGGCACTACTGTAGAGGGGCGGCTAGAGGAGGTTGCAAGATCCCATCCCAAACAACTCTGTGTGGTAACGTTGTGTTATAATCTCATAGCGTGGTGAATGTGTGGGAAACCAAGAAATCCCATGAGCCTCCGTAGCGTAGCTCTGAGCAGCTCACGGCTCTGCTCCGCTCAAGGCCAAAACCACGGTGTAGACATTGGGGGGGACCAAATGACAAATAAGATCCGGAGTTTGACACTTTTTTATGAGACTGGGGGGTGGGTTTGAGGACTCTCTCCCTGCTCCTCTCTGCTCCATCCGTCCATCCCTCTATCCCTCCTCTCTGCTCCATCCCTCCCCTCTGCTCCATCCTTCCTCTCTGCTACATCCTTCCTCTCTGCTCCATCCCTCTACCCCTCCTCTCTGCTCCATCCTTCATCTCTGCTCCATCCCTCCTATCTGCTCCATCCTTCCGCTCTTTCCTTCCTCTCTGCTCCATCCTTTGTCTCTGCTCTATCCTTCCTCTCTGCTCCATCCTTCCGCTCTTTCCTTCCTCTCTGCTCCATCCTTCGTCTCTGCTCTATCCTTCCTCTCTGCTCCATCCTTCGTCTCTGCTCTATCCTTCCTCTCTGCCAGTACCAGTTCCAGAACCGGACCGGTACAAGAACTGGTACCAGTACCAGAACTGGACCGGTACCAGAACCAGTACCAGAACCAGTACCAGAACAAGTACCAGAACCGGTACCAGAACAAGTACCAGAACCAGTACCAGAACCAGTACCAGAACAAGTACCAGAACCGGTACCAGAACAAGTACCAGAACCGGTACCAGAACCGGTACCAGAACCGGTACCGTCCGGTACCAGTACCGGTACCAGAACCGGTACCAGAACCAGTACCAGAACCAGTACCAGAACCAGTACCGGTAACAGAACCAGTACCAGAACAAGTACCAGAACCGGTACCAGAACCAGTACCGGTACCAGAACCGGTACCAGAACCAGTACCAGAACAAGTACCAGAACCGGTAACAGAACCAGTACCAGAACAAGTACCAGAACCGGATCCAGTTGAAAAGTTTTCCCCACCAGAATCTCAAAGCCGAACTTTGGATCATTATTTAGCCCGTTTTCTGAGCAGCTCTCATGCCATGGCTGGACCAACAGATTCTATGTGTCTCCTGGTTTCATATGATATCTGTATCTTCACTCTAGCTTTAAAACTGGTCCATTTATAACGCGATTAATATTTCACATGAATCCAAAATGTATGGCAGTCGTTTTGACAACAACACTGCTGCTTAGAGATGTAGTAGTAGTAGTAGTAGTAGTAGTAGTAGTAGATGTAGTAGCTACTGTCTGATACCTGCTGGTCCTGCTGAGCTACAGGTGGACTGACTCTTTCCCTCTGTTGACATCAATCCTGTTTTCAGGCTCCGACTTCAAACAAGCCTTTGGGGGCTACCAACTCACGGTTGGGAGGGGGGTGGTCACACACACAGTTTCCCTAACAAATGGATTAAACTAGGCCTATAGAATCAAAATAAATCAGAAATAACAAGAGAGGGATGAGATTAACAGATAACAGCTGAGGTTCTTAAAAAGAGAATTTCTGTCACATACTTTTATATATTATTGGGGGGGACAGATTGGTGGTCCCCTAATATTGGGGGGGACATGTCCTCCCCAAAGTATATGGTGGTTTTGGTCTTGGCTCCACTGTTCTAAAAATAGCTTGCACTGACAGTTAAAGGTAACAAACCTACTGCTATGACTATAAGGGTTATGACAATGGGCCAGTTTTCCAAAATGTTGAACTATCCCTTTAAAGGTAAGGTCTCTTTCTGTCAATCTAAAGAAATGGTTAATCAAAAACCAAATGTGTCAACACTAGACTGGAGGGTGTTCATGCATGTGTGCATACAGGTGGGAAAGGTACAAGTGTAATGTTGTTGTAAATATCGTGCATATATTTGCTACTCATCTCATTGCCATGCTCCTTCTGGCAGGGGGGCTGCCAATGGAAATGAGCCTTTTGGCTGTAATTGGGTGCATTTACATTTGATCTTTTTTTAAATGTTCATTAATGTTCACTGTCCCTCTCGAACAAATAAAGGGAAAACTAAACTTAATCCATCTTTTTCTAATTGCCTTGTGTTGGGCAGGTTCTGTACAAACACTCTCGCCTTGACTTCCCTTTGTATTTTCTTTCTTTTTTTTTTGTCCTTGTGCGTTTAGCGCCGCTTGAGGAGTGGGAATGAAAAATAAGGTCAAACCGTTTTTCAACTCGTGTCCTTCATCTCAAATCTTAACGCAAATTGCACTCAGTGCGAACACACCTGAGCAAACACGTGCAGCCGCCCTTTGACCAGCGAGTGTTTCCACCCCCCCTACCATCTCCCCCCACCAGCTTGCTCTGCTGAAGTCAAACCTCCTGGATCGTCTCAGTCGCTGTCGGAGAAGCGGCTCGGCCTCCGGCGTCGGGTCCTGAGGCCTAAAGGTGACGGCGCCGGGACGGAGAGGGATTCACCCCCCTGTTTGACCCTCTTCACTGCAACTGCCCCAGATATCACATCAGACCCCCCCCCCTCAGGACCGGGAGCTCCCAGCTCCTCAGTAACCCCTGACAACCAGCAAAGCCGTGTCCTTATTACAGAGCAGAGGAAGGAGAAGGAGGAAGGAGGATCCCTGGACGCTTTTTCTTTTTCATTTCTCACCCCCCACCCCTCCCCACCCCGCCTCCTCCTCGTGGCCTCAGCGCTGTGTTTAATACACCGGATTGACTTTGATAAAGCGCAGAGAGCGAGCCGGGCCGCCTTCTACAAACGCCGCTCGATTCATGATCTGCCTATTCAGCAAAACTGCAGGGTGGGCCTTCAGAGAGAGGAAGAGGAGGGAGAGAAAGAAGAGGGAGGAAAAAAATGAGTCTAGGAGGAGAAAGGAGAGAGAAAACACAAAGGGAAAGAGAGAATAGATTTGGAGATGGAGAGAGAAAGCCACCGGCATCATTTTGGGTCTGAACAGCTGCCATATCCAACGTTTGAAAAGCCGAGCTGCTGCAGGAGAGGACGGAGCGAGCTGCTGCCGACTCGTTTCCCAAGCTGCAAAATCCAATCTGCAGATGTTTCATTTCATATTTCTGCTTAAGCGTCAGTGAAGGGTGAAAGCTGGAGAAATATTTAAATAAAATAAAAATCAACAAATCATGTGAAAAGAAGCAAACCGATGATCGATCGATGCGAACGTGCCTTCCTCCTCTGAGCCACAGAGCGCCATTGTTTCCAAAAACCTATTAAAAACACATCAGTGAGTCTCTGTGTTGCACTGGATGACACGTTCCTTCATCACCACCAACACACACTGGAGTTGGCTTTGACTCACTTCCACACGTACTATCCAGACTGACTGCAGCTCCAAATCTGGATTAATACGCCGCTGAAAGTAGTCCCTGGACAAAATTGCATATCAGAGAATGAAACTAGATCCTGTGCTCGTTGTGTTTGGATTGACTTTGACTTTTACATCCTGCTTTGGTTTTTGTTGAGTTACGTTCACCGAACCAGTGAAGCATGGATTCTAGAAACAAGAGCTGCTTTCATGATGAACCAGCTTTGTGATGTTTACATGTTCGTGAGTGTGAACTTGTTGTTGTCCACTGACCTCACTGGGAAAAGAAGAAAAGTGGTGCTACACTCTCATTATTACCTGTTGTATGACCTTCTGATTGCACAAACTGTTGGTTTATACTTTTGACCTTTGGGTCGTTTCCACACCTGACAGAAGTCTGGACCCAGGTTCAAGGTGTTTCTGCTCCATCGTCTCCATCTGATCCAGTTGGTTCTGGTTTCACACCAAACAACTAGGCTACCTATGTTGCTGCGTCTCCCTACACTTGATCCTGATTGGTTTGTAAACAGGCGTATGTTTGACGTAGTCGCAAAGTCTCCAAAGCACTCCTCACATTAGCTCGTTCTAGTAAAAATGAATGAACAACGATAATTCTCCTGTGATGTCGTCGCTACCAGCAGCATCAGCACCATCAGGTCCAACATGGAGCCTGGTTTAGGATTCAGATGAACGTCCTCGTCATGTGGAGGATTTATCGTCTCCGGCAGGAAAGGAGAAGATGACTGAAGCTCTGCTGAGAGTCCTGGCTCCAGGTCAGGAGAGACCAGGGAGGTGGAGTCTGGACGCTAACGTGTGGAGGCTAACCACCTCTACTTCCTGTTAAAGCTACTAAAGTCTGAACCATCAGGACGAAACAAAAGCTTTAACACTGCAAAAGTGTGAACCATGGTTTAGTTTGGTCTGGACCAAGACCATCTCTATTAGTCGGACCTAATTTCAGGTCTTTGGTCCTTTGGTTCAGATCAACCAGTCTGCAAGTCCAGACCAAACACGTTCGGTGTGAAAGCTCCCTTTGTTTCCCTTTTATTTCCTTCGGTTTGGATTTTGTTTTCTAGGAAGAGTTGTCTTTATTTACTCATTTACTGGTCTGCACTTTGCTCCTGATGTTCATCCTCCCTGACGCTCAGACACAAACTAACATGTTGCTTTTTGTTCTTTCCATGTGGGTTGGTTGTCAGTAATAAAAACACATTGTGGATGTGGCAGCAGCGTTTATTTTCAGATTTCACCGCGTTGGCGACACAAAGCCTGACGCAAGGCTTGAAATAGAAGATTCTCAATTAAATTATGTCATTTTCTTAAAAGATACCCTGATAATGTCATTGCCATATCATCACACAGAAACCTTAACAGTTACAAACTGTTGCATCATGGGAAATGTGGCGGTTTTCTTTCTTTTTTTATTTAAGCATGAACCGCACCAAAGAATAAAAGTCATGGTCTCGACTTCGTCTGTTATGGAAGTGCTTCACACTGCGGCAGCCTTTTGTCATGGTTGCTCATTCACATGAATGCAAAACATATATAAGTATAAAATTCCACCGGTGTCCTGCAGCCGCCTGGCTCATTGATTTGCAACATCGCTCTCAAAGACCTAATAGACTCGCGGACAGTTAAAGCCGAGAGATACCTCAATATAAACAGCAGAGCAAAATCTGTCATGTAGAAAATGTGAAGTATATTGGTTCATGGAAAAAAATAATGATGTTACATTTCTACAAAAAGAGGTATAACAAAGAATCACATCGCTGTGGCACGGGCGGCTCTTTGCTACATAAAATCATTTTCACAAATGAGAGTTTTTCATTCCCTCCCTCGTTCTTATGTAGAAGAGGAAATATGAAAAAAACATATAAAGACAGTGTGATCTTTCAACACTGTAGGTCTCCCCACTGTAATTTTATTCCTGCACCTTTTTACCTCACAGTTTTTATTAGATTTTCTTTTTGTTCGGATGTCGTGTCGACGCTTTAGTCTGAATCACCCTGTGCATGAAATGTGCTGTACAAATACAGTTACCTCGTCCTGCTGCTGAAATGAGCACTGAGACTTTTTATTGCTCCTCTCCTGTACATTTTTTTTGGTTTTGTTTTTTGTGTCTGTCTCTGTTTATTTACGTCCATTTCGTCCAGAACACTGTGAATTTTCCGCCTGTATTCTCTCACATATCTCCCCTCATTTACCATGTTTCTAATTATATTCAATTTTAGCTTTTTCTTTTTTCCTTTTTTTTTTTTTTATTATTTTCCTGCTGCAGCGACACCGTCTCCCTGCGGGGATCAATAAAGTTTCATTTAATCTGAACCTGATGAAACTGTGTCACACTCAGCGAGGAGCTCTCGTTGCTTTATTTAGTGCAGATTTTAAATTGAGTTTGCCGCTGCGATCCCGCTGCTTTGATATTAAGAGTGATGGACTCTGACTTTTCCTTTGTCTCAGATGTGACTCTCTCTCTCTCTGCATTATGAAAAGGAAATCTGCTCCTCCTCGCACCATCACACGGGTTATTTTCATTCATTTCTACCTTTTTTTTTTCTTTTCTTTTTTTTTGTTTGGTGCATTAAGTCATTTTATGTCCTGAAGCGTCTTGATGCTCCGTTTGCAGCCGAGCAGACCAGGTTAAGTGACGGTTAATGTGAGCAAGGCAGAAATATGAGTTATCACCCAGCAGCTGTGAAGAGCTCACTGTGGATCGTTCTTTATGTCTCGCAGCAGGAAATGAACCTATAACATCAGGAGTATATATTATATGGGAAGTGAATGTCCTGAATAATAAGTAATAATATTAAGTTCTGAATGAATTAGTGTAATGTGCCGGTTCTGACCAAGACTGAGGAGGACTGTGAATATCATTTCAATAGAGGAAATCCTTGAGTTAGAGGCCGAGGGTTTTATTTAGCAATTTATTCGAGATCCAGTCTCAGCTGGAGGAGGAAACGGACGTTAGAGGAAAATGTGTGAATGGTCAAACTGGCTGTACGTTCTCAGTGAGCATCACGCTGCTGCAGATCCGAACCGCCAGGGAGTTTCTGTCCCTTTTACATCAGGTTTGTTTACACCTGTCATTAAAATATGTCCGATCACACCGTTACGTTTACACCGGTCTCTAACACACGCGTCTCCAGATGTGTTGCACTGACCACTTGCATCCAGATTTGCATTAATGCCCACGCCACTTCACTCGCTCTGCTCAAACCGATGTTAGACTTCCTGTTTCAGTGTCCGACGATCGTCAACCATTGTCTCTTCTTCTTCTTCTTCAACCACTGCAGTCGTCAGCGTCCTGCATTAATTAATAACGTACTTCCTGCTTCTTCCTTGTCTCATACGCATCAGAACGCATTCATGTTTATGCTACAAGAAAATGTGGATTAAAGGAATAGTTCACCAAAAAATGAAATTCAGTCATTAGTGACTCACCTTCATAATCTGGGGTAGGTTTTTATTCCTCAAAGTGCATCTGGAGACCCGGGAGGACGGTTCGAGTGAAATGCAGATAGAATAGAGAATAGAATAGAATAGAATGCCTTTATCATCACTATAATTAAAAGCTCTCCCTCAGTGCAAACAGATGCATAGTTTAGAAAAATTAAATAAAAAAATACAAAAGATGAATCATATTTTATTTGCATACTGTTTAGATGTTTATTATATGGAATGTATTTATTTCTAAAGTTGTTTTTTTATTGCTTTAGTCTTAGCCTAATCAAATTTCTCTTTATTTAAATACATTTAATTTAATTCATTTAGAAACTGTATTACACAATCTCACAGTCATTTTAAAGCGTGTTTTACCTCATGTTGTATTTGTATAACTCTGTACATGACAAATAATAAACAATCTTGATATTTTTAACATAAGTAGCCTATGTGCAAATACTGAAAGCTGATGGAAACAACATCATCAGATCCAGAGTGTTCATCCTCTGTGGAGCAGGAATATGTTCAATATTATTATGGTGCATTGTTACAAAACATTGTTTTCTTTGTCCTTTGGTCAAGACTTTATTTTGCTCAGTAGAATCAATAGTGACTCCACATGAAAACAAATTCAGTTATTGTTTCATCAGGCTGTCAGTTTCCAAGTAATTTCTCATATATCCTCTTTCTTACACATTTTACTTTTATAGTTTCATCTTGTCAAGATTTCTTCAGTACTTTCTTCACTTAATTCAGCGTTGTTTCAACAATTTATTCAGCTCATTCAGCTTTCACCATAATCCGTATTTCCTTCAGGAAATGCATTCTCTAGTTTTAATTGTCCTTTGGTCAAGACTTTATTTTGCTCAGTAGAATCAATAGTGACGCCACATGAAAACATAAAGTTTGTCCTGAAGGGTTCATCCTCTGTTGAGCAGGAAAATGACCTCATCCATTAGAAGTTGAGGTATTTCTAGTGTTTGTGGCTTAACTGAAGCCACATGTGGCGTTCAAGTGAAAAGGTCAAGAGGTCATGGATTATTAGAATTCATCCTCATGAATATTTAAAGTTTAATTTAATGGTGATTTACTCTGGAGTTTGATGTTCTGCAGTAAACCAAAGAGCAAATGTCTCTCTTATATATGAAGTGTAGGCGTGTGTGAGCATTAGCGTGTTAATATCCGTGTATATGTGATCATGTAATAACAGCAATAATAACACAGCGGCCATGAAAGAAGATATTAGCGCCGTGTTAACGAGCCCGAGAGCCGAGAACCAAGAAATAAAATCCATGATGAGGTGAAATATGATATGAAAAATACATTAAAAGCAGCATAAATTAACACAGAGAGGCCGGCGTGAGTGTGAGTGTGTACAAGTGTGAGCGTGTGTGTAGGTGTTTGAGAGAGAGAGAGAGAGAGAGAACTCCTCGCTGTGCGATGTCCCAGAATTCCTAGCAGCAGCAGCAGCAGCAGTAGCACTCAATGATGGTGATATTAAGGAGGAAATGTTGCAGCGGGACTTCATTGCCATCTTCCATATTTTGTGTAATAGAATGTAACTAGCATCATTATTTTTTCATCACAGCCCTCCCACAACTGTCTTCCACATCTAGGAACATCGCTTCCCTCTCTCCTCTCCATCCCTCGCTTCTCCCTCGCCGCTCGCTGTTCCTTCGTCACACTGCGAGTCAATTAAAGAGCAGGAGATAAAATGTAAGAAGAAGAAGAAGAAGGAAGAAAAAAAAAAGAAAAAGGAGGCTGCTGCAGCTCGCTCGGGGCCCGGCGGTGGCGACGGCGGCTTCTGAGGCTCTGCACCACTCCACTCCGGGCTGACATCTTGGATCTGGTGATGAGGAAAATAAAAAAAAGAAGAAGAAGAAGTAGAGGGTGAAAACAGAAGGAGTCTCCTGGCAGCAGCCGCCCTCTGTGCTGCAGTTTGGAGATTAGGACTCTCTTCTTTTTTATTATTTCTTCTTCCTACAGACAGACAGACAGATGTGATATTGACTTTGTATCAAGAGGGAAAGTGAAATGTCTCTGCGCTGCACTCCCGACCTCAACGGCTGCAAACATGGCGGCTGGATTTCCTGCTGTCAACCGGGCGGCGGCCTCGATCGGCTCGCACTGAATCACAGCCGCAGTCGATGGTGGAGATGAGAGGTTGTGATTTATCTGCACACACACACACACACACACACACACACACACACACACACACACACACACACACACACACACACACTCGGTGCCCTCATGACGATTTCAAACACAGAGACAGAGTGAAGACACATTTTAAAAAGGTTAAAACAAAAAAACAGGAGACTCCTGATTCAAAGGTGACTCATGCAGGGACGCGACAGTTGTGCAGAAACAATTACAACAATTAGTGCGGCAATTTTCATAATGAATTAAATCATTTATCAGGAAATAAATGTCAAACTATTTAGTTTCGGTCTCTGAAATGAGAAGATTTGCTGTTTCTCTCTAATTGATGTTATTATATTCAATATCTGAGGCTGTCTGTTTTTTTTTCCACCTTAACACATCTGTGGGGAGTTTTACACATTTGTCATTACTTCATGTATTAAAGACTAACTCATTAATTAATCAATCAAAAAAATCTTACTAATCTTACTAATCTTACTAAATGATTGTTAGGTTGTATCTGCAGTGCATTATGGGAAATGATTCACTTTTTGTTGACAGACTGATCAGAGCTGTAGTCGGGTATCAGGTGTGGTTAGCGTAGCTTAGCATAAACACTGGAAGCAGAGGGGAACCGTTAGCATGAAACTACTGCTCCTCCCTGACCAATAGGAGGACAAGGTGCAGGTACATCAATAATCACATGACCTGTGTGCCTTTGTTACCTAGCAACAAACCATACAGGCTTACATTCTTACTCCTGTGGTGAAGTGATAACTTTGTTTTGGTCCTGCTGCTTTCATTTTTATTATTTGTTTGTTTGTTTTCTAATTAATCTAAAAGCAACACTGTAACTAGGCTACAGTTGCTGTGGTAACACATTAAGCAACTCTATTTATTTTATTTTATTTAACAGGGACGATACAAACAACGAACATTGCCACAAAAAAATGGATGGATGGATGGATGGATGGTCCCTGGTCAGGATTTAAAATAGGCTAAAATATAATGAATGATACAAACACAGTTTTTCTTGGTTAAGCTCCTTATCCAGTCTTTTATACTCTATGGAAGCCTACAAAGGCCACACTCATGAATATCCTGAAATAATAACACATTAGCAGGACTGATTTTTAATATATTATTCTGAGATAAGGTGAATATTGATCAGCTCATCAGCAAATGTTTCAAAGTCTCAGTCCTTGTTAGCTAACGACTGTTGCTACACTAAAAAACTTACCAAGAATATTTGTCTTATTTCTAGTCAAAATGTCATTTCTAGTCAAATCCAATCAAATTAAACTCAAAATAAGACTCTTCACATTAAAAATTAGCTTGTTTTTAGACATTTTTTACTTGTTTCAAGCATATTTTCACTCGAAATAAGTAGAAAAATCTGAAAGTTGAGCAGGTTTTTCTTTCTTATTACAAGCATAATGGCAGATTTTTCTTATTATTTTAAGTGGAAAGAGGTTAGTTTTTTTGGAAATATTTTGAGTTTTTGCAGTGTAACAAGGAATGCTACTCTGACACAATTTGTCACAGTCGTCCTCTCCTGATAGCATCTGGATTCATCATCATTACCGTCTGTAAAATAAAATAGAAATCCCACCGTTTTTAAAACATGAATTGAAGATGATGTCACTGCAGCGAGGATGAGACACCACAGATCAATGTGACCTGCACCGGCGAAGCTAAAATCTCCTTTAGAGAATGAATCATGTCTGAAGACGACGAGACGACAGCGGTGCGACCCGTGACGTGGTGTTTTGGCGAGGAGGGGTCGGCCTCTCTGACAGGTGAGGGGTCGGTCGGCCCCGCGGCGTCGTCGGGGTAATCCCGCTCACAGATGAGCCCGTCAGACGCTCCATTTTCCCGCTCGCTGCTCGTCGTGATTGCCTCTGAAAGATCAATCAGTCCTTCGCGGCGCCCGCTCCGCTTTCTCCATCGCCAACCCGCGCATCACATAAATAAACTCAAATTACTGGACGCGAGGGCCCCGGCCGTTCTCCGACATGCCGTCTTCCCCTGAGGAAAACGCCAGCGGTGGGGGAGAAAGGAGGACGGAGAAAAAAAGTAATATAAAAAAGATGGTCAGTTTTTCATAATCTCTCCATTTGACCGAGCTCACACCGTTTTATCCGACACAAAAAAAAAGGCGGTGATTGTGCTCGGTGGCGAACACAGACGTCCATTTCCAAGACAAATCTACGTGTTTTCTTCATATTTCTGAGGTAATGGTGAGGAGCCACAAAGCATTAGCTGCTGCTCACACAGACACACAGTATTAAAGCTCCGGCCTTTTTCTTTCTACCGCTTCCACACACACACATCCACTTTGTCCCAAACCGCCCTGATATTACACACATCAAGAAGCCATTTCAAACATTTAGCTTCTGCAGACTGTTGTGCTTTGCGCCATTAGTTCAGTCCGGAGCCGGAAAAAAGCTCACAAAGTGGCCTGGAATTCAACACCTGTGCACACACATGCACATTGTCCTACTGTCTCACAGCACCTTCAACATCTGTACGCTGAATTACGGGACACATCTGTAAAGCCCAAGCAAGTCAGTAAGTTTGCTATTTTTCAGCATTATAACCTTTTCTAAAACTGATGAGGATAAAACATTGAAATGTTTTATGAAATAGAATAATAAATCCTCAGTCCATCAAGACCTGACTGAGAAAAGAGAGTTTTTGAATTTAAAGGCTAATTACCTCTTAAATTTATTCACGTACGAATGATCACGAAGCTCATTTCACTAACCTTCAAATCTGCACGGACTGAGAGGAGGATTTCTTACTGTATCAAGAAAAACATCTGATTGAATTTTTATCAAATTATATCTTCATTAATGACACATTTCTAAAAGAACACCTTACGATTCAGTCTTTGTCATGGGAGAGCGTTTTGAAATCCTGCAGCGGTAAAGATGCAAAACTAAATCATATAAAATCTCATATTTTGTCATATTTGAGCCTCTATATTAAGCATTCATGCAGTTATTTTGGTCTGAAGACACCTCTTAATAAGTCTTTTATTGAAACCAACTCTTACTTCGATTTACATAATTACTCAAGTCTATGTGTTACTGTTTGATTGCCTCATACAAAAATGCAATTAAACATAAAGGTATTGTATGTTTGTACTCATCACCATATGTGTCACTGGTGGATATATGAAGATATAAGGTTATCACATTACATCTATTAAACATATCTGTGATTAATCTTTATGTGGTACTGTGTGAGGATGTGTTCTATAGCCATTAACAACATAGTTCTCTATGTTTCCTAATCTTTTTCCAATTAATCTCTCATACATTTTAAAAAACATTTAATCTTATTCTGGAAAAAGTCTCAGACTTTTATTGTACCATAACAATCAATCAACATATAGCATGTATTTAAGTCAACAATATAATCATGTACAAATGAATTATAGATGAAACCAAACTGAAATTGAATATATGCATATGTTGACATACAAGTGTAGCCCATGTATGTTAATGTTTTGTATGCCAGATATGGTGATTCCATATATGCAACATTAGCATTATGAAACACTTCAGCGTCACTGTTGTATTGATGTTTTGGACGTTTCATGCAGATACTGTTAAAAGCCATGAGCAGCACATTATGAACCACAGAGTTAGATTTATTTTTTCACAGATGACTTTTTAATGGCCAAATTCCTCTGCTGTGTATTTGCCTAGTGAGGCTTCAAAATAAAATAAAATCACATGCGTGGCGTGCATTACAAGCTCCATCTTATTTATTACAAAATAAAAGCTCTGTGAACGAGTGTGGAGTGAACTATATGATGTATCTGCAGCGTTCCCAGGTGCAGTGCACATTTATAATTTATTCTATCTTATTATTATTCTCGTCTTTTTTCCATCTTTATGTGATGTTTTTTATACCGTCTCAGGCTTTATATATGGATGATGTATCTTTTATTCTCTTTATACAAAAAAGAAAAAGGAATGAAACGACGATTGATTGCTGAATTTTTACCTCCTCATATCACACAAACGTTCACACAATGAAATGTAACTTTAAGCTAATTATTGATATTTTAAACGTCTGTGTGTAAATCACTAATAGACTCCGTCGGCCTCTTCGTCTTCATCATCTGCCTCAGTTATTCCATCTGCTCTGACTTCTCGCTCTCCTCTTTAACCTACATAAGAAAATTAAAATCCTATAATTATCTTCAATTAACAGAAAGAGGGACATGCAGTGATTAAGGAAATCAAGTTCAGGGACTATTTTCATTATCTTCATCCCCCTCCCCCTCCTCCCCTCTCCAACTCCACCCCCTCCTCCCTCAACATCCCCACCATCCCCCCTCCTTCCCCTTTCTTTAACATTCACCTTTAAGCCCGCTGCTCTGATTTTAATTAACTTTTTTCTCCTGTTCTTTCTCAGAGATTTGCCGTCCACCTGCAAACTGCATGGTGTTAGGTCGGAGGAGCAGCTGAAAAAATACAATGTTTTATTTGAGGAGAGTTAGCAGTTGTTACGACCTGAGTTTATATTTGACTTCTCAGATGCTCATCTCATGTTTCTCACCAGCTCTTCTATGCAAGAAGACGACCTTCAAATTGTGTGGTGTTAGCTAATCGTGCTTACTTTCAGAATCAGAACGAATTAAATTATTACATGATCAACCTACCCAAATAAACTAATACTAAATAAATAAAAAACGTACCACAAAATGTAGCTGTCTCTCATTAAATGAAAATCCATTCACTTCACACATAAATACAAACACTCACATTAAAACTAGAAAAAAGAACATAAAATATAGTCCACATAAAAAGTGCTGTTCAAAACCACATGACCGAACAGGCCTGTTTCACTGTTTGTTGTTTCACTTCTTTGTGTAGAAAGGCATTTTCTGCAGACTGACTTCTGTAAAGTGATGGGCATATAAGGGCCATTCTACAAAATTGGTGCAAACTGCTGTCCCCAAACAAAAAAACTAATTTAAAAAGCATTTAAGTATGCACATTTTAAATGTTTACTAAGATCTTTCAATTATCTCAAAATAATATTTAAAATATCCAAATATATTTTAAATCATCATTTATAGACCACCAAAATTTCAATTCAGGCCTGTTTCACTTTTTGTTTTTTTTAAAGTGAAGTGTTACATTGATTTTATATATTTTTTGTAAATCATGAAAATGTATGTAAAAAATGTTGTCCCTCATTTTCTTGTCATTACCGAAACACTGTAGGTGTTAGTCCATAGGCTGAGACTGATTTAAGCCACACCTCTAATTTTTTTATCAGGAAGCATTCCTTTGTCCCTCTCATGTTGTGGCTGCATGGTGAGTAGGGTCTCATCATTTTCAAGAAAATATGATCAAAAGTCTGAAAATCAGTGTGTAACTTTAAGAGACGTCACTACCGAACACCTCACTTAAACAAACTTTTTGGGTTTTATTGCAGGAAAAATAGTTTTTATGTGTGTGAAATAGATCAGAAAAGTGCTAGCTAACCATGTGCTGATTATCATCTTTAAGCATCTGACGTGGTCACATTTCGGTGACACGACCTATTACATACATTTGGGGAATATAAAGACAATTTTAACAGTATTCATGAAAAGATGCTCATAAATAATATGTGTCCTGCTATATTTGATTTTGATTTTTTTTTTACTAACATTTCAGGCGACCCCATTTGAAAGAAGTGTTTAAGTATTTTTGTGTTTGTTTATAGTTGACTGATTTTTTTGTGACTAATTACTGATGTCTTAAAATGTGTCAATTCATTTCTGAACTTATACGGGAAGAGACAATATGCCAGATCAGAGGAGCAACAAAAACAGCAACAGTGTAGTATTTTACTGGTTAACCCTGGTTTTCAATTAGAAGAGTTGCTTCAGCGGACATCCATGCTAAGAACTGACAGAACTGGTTAAAAAACATAATTGTTCATTGAAAAATAAAAATTTGAATTATCAACTAAGATATTGATCCATTAACTTTACAGACTGTGATAAATCACGCTAAACACTTTATTAAAATTATATACTTTTTAATTTACCTGTGAATTTTGAAAAATACAATTTCAGAAAAATATATTTACAAGGTAGATGTAAACTAAATTTCTAGATCAATGCAACCCTTCATTTCATGTGATATTTCATTGTGTTTCGGTAGTGACAAATTTTGGGGGAGGAAAAATATTTCAAAACTGTCTGAAAATACAAAATGAGAATTAACTGTACAACTACTAGAAATGTGTACCTTGGATATTATACTTCAGGTTTTAGCTTTTTGACTCCTCGTGCTGCTGAATTCCTATGAAATGAGGCAACAGAATCGAACAGTTTTACTGGTTAGACTGAGAAAGTGGGAAATGGAATACAACAGAAAATGACCACCAAATGGTAATATGTATAAGTATCTGTATGAGAAGAACTGACAGAACTGGTTAAAAAACATAATTGTTCATTGAAATGTTAAATTTGCAGGATCCATTATCAGAGCTGGGGCTTTCAACTTCAGGTTTTAGCTTTTTGACTCCTCGTGCTGCTGAATTCCTATGAAATGAGGCAACAGAATCGAACAGTAGAGACTGTGGTGGGAAAGAAAATGACCACCAGGCGATCAGGAGGCATTCAACTCGACCGTCCTGCCCAGCGGGATGAAGTCACACGTCTTTACTTTACTATTGTTCCGATTAGCTTCGTCCTTCTTTTCTCCTCGTCTCGTCTGGAACTAGATTTGTGCAGTTTTTGTTTTTTTTCCTCTCTCTCTCTCTTGGTCATGCTTTTCTCTGCATCCTTGGTTCCCATGGCTACGGAGCAAAGTGTAGCGGCTCCATCTGGACACCATCAGTCATAATAGAAGCTAAACAGTGAACTACTGTCTCGCAGTATGAGGTCTTTAAGACCTATTCCTCCTGGAGAGTTAGTGTGAGCCTATGAAATAACACAGGAAGAAAACTCCTCCACACACAGGCTCTGTAACCTCCTCCTCCTCCTCCTGCTCCTGCTCTTCTTCATCATCTTTAATAGAAGCTGTAATATAAAGGGTCAAGTTAAGCTTTACTGAGGCTCTTTTTTTTTTAGCTCTGGGTAAAAAGAACAAAGCTGCTTGTAATTTACTGGTTTGTGTCTGTGCAGGTTCATTTGTACAGTGAAACAGTAGCTTTAGCGTTTTGGTTGAAAGCTTCCTTCAGTTATTAAAAAAGATCATTTGCAGGCAAGTTGTCATCTCAGGCTTCTTCGTGCAACACACTGTGCTTTCTGTGTCACAGCGGCTGAATTTAGGATTTTAATTTCAGAGCAGAGAAAGTGAGCAGTTGTTTTTCTTATTCTTTTCTGCAGAAACTAACAGCAGCATCACGTTGGCTCATAATTTTTTTTTTCTTTTTAAATGAATTGGAGCACAGCAGAAACTAAAGGAGGAAGGAGCTGCTGTCAATAATCTGACTGATAGTACAGTGTAACGAAGCTGCGAGCTGTTATTTGTCTGTCAGCCAAGAAATTCACAGTCGGAATCAGTTTTCTGCCAAGTACTCGCACATACAAAGGATTAATCTGGAAGACATGCTCACCATGGAATAATACACGAGCGAAAAACAACAGCTGGCAAACAATTATGCATCTGTCTGCATAAACCTAAAGTTTTCCAAAATGCAGGGTATTTAGAGGATGGACATTTTCACCTCAGCTGTCATTTTGTTTTATTTGTTTCTTTTATTTTAATCCTTGGGGGACGTTTCAGGGGGAAATGACAGTTTTCATGGAGGGAAAAAAAACAAAAGATGACCTTCAAATGCAGAAGAAACACAGGCAGATAAAGCTGCATGGAAATATCTACTGATTCATTGTTTTGTTTTTTTTGTGGAGGTGCACTGATGGAAGAGATAGCGTCTGCATCCTGGAACAGTTAAGCTTTCTGTTCAGCTCCTCCAGTCTGCAGGAGGAGATGACTTTTATTTTGAAAACCCTCCAATGACACCTGAAAATAACCTTGACTTATAACGACCAATAGAGGTGGAGAACAACTGTCCTGATCCGCATCAGATGTGTTAATGCTTCTTTTCCCAGGAGGCCACACTGAGGCTCAGCTCCCACCTCAGGACCTCAGGACTCGGAGACATTTGTGCAGACTTTAATTCTAAGAGACAAGCTTTCTGACTATCGAGCACACCTGAATATAAGCCTCACCAGCTAAATTTTAAAAGAAAATATAGGCCGCACTTGAATATAAGCTGCGCAGGTTTTCATGTTGTGAGATATTTACACAGAAAGACAGTCGGGAACTATGCAGGTGGTCACGCACCTCTCGCCCGTGTGCATTTGTTTACAACGAAGCCGGCGAAAAATCAATAAATGGAGCTGTGGATAACATTACATTGCATATAGGAAGTTATGGCGTGTGTGTGTGTATGTGTGT
This sequence comes from Decapterus maruadsi, assembly GCA_030347415.2. Taxonomy (NCBI): domain Eukaryota; kingdom Metazoa; phylum Chordata; class Actinopteri; order Carangiformes; family Carangidae; genus Decapterus; species Decapterus maruadsi. The sequence goes on from CM064903.1 coordinate 9,781,946, forward strand.
AGTCTGAACCGTCATAAACAAAGGATTATGGGTTACGGAGTGCGTTTGTGTTGCCGTGTGCAGAGACGAGAGCTGGGACACAGGGGCAGGCAAAAACAGTAGCGTTTTATAGTCCGAAAAATACGGTGATCTTTAATCTAATCTTTTTCTTTAATGTCCACAATGTGGAAATTTGTCTTTGGCTTCACCACATAAAACCACAATGACTTTTAGTAAGTAACATATCTGTGTATTTACACAAATCCAAACTAATTCATCCAGCCTGCTCACAGCGATATGTGGGCAAAAAAACACTGATCTAAAGTCAGGTGAGAAGATGGAGAGTGCAAGCAGTGGGGGAGGCGGGGGCGGGGGAGGGGTGCAGGGGGGGAGTGAGACTTCATCAAGTGAAAAAAAAAAAAAAAAACATACAGTAAAGGAAAAACACTTGGGCAGCAAGGGCTTCTGGGAAACAACCTGGAGGACATTGTTGAAAGAAACAGCAGCTCTGATCAACACTGCTGTGTGTGTGTATGTGTGTACGTGTGTATGTTTGAGTGTGTTTACGGGGACTTGTATCTTTGCGGGGACCAGTTGCGGTTTCAGACCTACAAAGTGAGGACATGTATTTTTATGAGGTCCTCACAAGCTCTAAGGCATGTTGGGAGGTTTGGGATCCAGTTTCAGGGTCCAGTGCAGGTTCAGGGTTGGTGTCCGAGTCCGAGTCCGGCATCTAGTTGTGGAGATTGATGTTACGGTTAGAGACTCAGGAACGGATCAATATGTCAAGACGGGTCCTCACAAGGATGGAAGAAGTGGTAGTGGCTGTTGTAGTAGTGTGTGAGTGTGTGTGTGTGTGTGTGTGTGTGCGGACAGGGGATGGAGCGCCAAGGGCAACGCCTGCAGGGCTGAAGTGGAACGGAACACAGAAACAGAACGCACACACACACACGTTTCATGTTCCCTGTACAGTACCGTACACACAGCATCACTCCTCCTGCTCATGTTGCCTGCGTCCAAACTAATGTAGATTAATATGAAAACACTGTTTACATGCCATCGCTGTCCAGAAAGAAAACAATTAAACTCGGTCCATTTTAAAAGCTCCAGCGAGCTGCAGGATTTAATGAACTGTTCTCGTTCTTCTACTGTGAATTAAAAAAAGAAAAAACCTTTTAAAACTCTGATGGAGCCACTGAATGAAACCAGAAAGCAACTTTTAAACAGGACTGCTTCTTCTTCTTCGTCGTTGTCTTCATTAAAGTTTGATATTTGTTTTCACAAATACACTTTTTTTTTAGGACAGCGCTGATGGAGAACAAATCTCTCTTTTGCTGTCAACACTGCTTTTTACCCCAAAAATAATTGGCATATTTTTGCCTTTCTATTTTTCTTTCAACATGTAGAAAACACATTGATTATTATCTACTGTACTGCACACCTGCTGACAGGTGCATTATGGGAAAATACTAGGACTGTTTGACACAATTAAACAGTTGAGAGCAGGTTTGTTGTTGTTTTGTATGTAATTTGTAGTGTATTTGTGCATATGCATGTTTGTGTTTTATTTATTACTTATTTGTTTTTTTTGTGTGTTCTATTTTTAAAGGAATAGTTCAACATTTTGACAAATTTGTGCATTGCCATAATCCCTATTGTCATAGCAGTAGGTTTGTTACCTTTAATTGTCGGTACAAGCTGTTTTTGAGAATGGTGGAGCAGAGCCGTGAGCTGCTCAGAGCTACGCTACGGAGGCTCATGGGATTTCTTGGTTTCCTTCATGAAACTCATCAGATACACAATCCAACAACTCCAAAGCGCTCAACTAGTTTCGAATATTTGCTTCGTGTGTCGTAATGTTACATAATTATACGTTATTATTTCACAGGGTAAAGCATAAATGTTGAAAGTGCATTGAGCTTTCAGGGCCACCGGGCATTTTAGAGGCACAGAACTACAAGAGGAGGAGGAAAAGTAGCCCATTAGGCTAAGCTAAGTTTATCTTCATAAGAATCAAAGGCTTCACATGTATACATTTGTATACAAAATGTTTTTAGCTCTTTTTACACCAAATTCTAGCTACAAACCAAACTTTACTAAAACCCTGAATAAAAAAGATTAAATATCAAAGAGCAGACAATGCTAATCGGAAACCAAAACAAACAACAACATGACTCATCAGCGCCTCCATCTGTTAAAGGACGTGTATGAATAATTAATTCTAATCCAGGTCGTGTTAGCAACAGGCTAAGTAAAGTATCCCAGACGTCCTCTCCTCTCCAGACGTCTCCAGATCCTCCTGGGGGATCCTCAGGGAGTCCCCGGACCAGATGGGCTCCGTAATCCTTCATGTGTGTGTGTGTGTGTGTGTGTGTGTGTGTGTGTGTGTGTGTGTGTGTATGTGTAGAGTCTCCTCCCAGTTGGACGTGTCCAGGAAAATGTCCACAGGGAGAAGTCCTGATCCGACGGACTAAACCTCGGCTGCAGCTGGTTCCTCTGAACAGTCAAGAAGGATTTTATTTATCGCTCTGTTTATGCATTTCAGGTTTATTTTGATATATTTCCACATTTTAAACCTTGACGCCTGATTTATAGTTTAAGAAAACTGGTTCACCCTGCAGCTTTCTTCACGGTGTTTAACCACATAACCATCTACTGCAAGGGGTCAAAGGTCATCATCCAAGAGTACATGAAGTGGAAACAGTTACAGTTAGTTTATTTTTGTTGTTTTTATTGCAGTGTTTAAATGTAGTTTCTACATTCTTTATTTCCCAGAGAAAAAAGAGTAAAGATTTTTTGTTTTTTGTCATAAAAAGCCAAAACACACATCTAATGTATTTACATTAGGTTTAGACAAAAAAAACCTACATGTAAGGAAAGAGATTATGATTTTAGATAAAACTAGCGTAGCTAATGTAATGTAATGTTGACGTGGCTAAATCTGTTTAAGACATGTGGGAATCGAACACACGTTGCACCGTCCTGATGTGTCGCTTTATAGCTATGACGTCACTACCTACGTCTCCTTCTGCTTCCTGTCATACTCACTACGGCCACTAGATGTTGCCTAGCAACAAAACATTAAAGTTTTTGATTAATGAATTGATGAGTTGAGATGATTGACTGTTTATTGTTTGGAGATAATTTTACATTTTCAGTAAGAATTTTCTTTTTAAGTAATTTTATCTTCATAAAATGTTCAGTATTTCTTCATTATTTTGTATTTTGGTGGTACAAAATGTTTTGTTTTGTTTTATATTGTGTTTGTTTTATTGTGGCTCGTATAATGTTGGATGATGGGCTTATGTGTGTGTGTGTATGTGTGTGTGGACGTCACGCTGCTCTGACAGTTTGACTTCAGTGTTTAATCTGTTTAATCCTCTGCTCTCTCTCTCTTTCCGTGTGTCCATCTTATCTTCCTGTTCATGATGTTTGTTTGGAGATCTCCAGTTTTCTGATGACGGCGGCGAACACGCGAGCCCGGCACAGCGCGGACTCCACTCCAACAAAATCCTCTTTACTGCCACTATCAGGAAGGTGAATCTGATCCAGTCATCTTCCATTTGTAAAGAGCACTGTTTGATTTTATTCATGCAGGTTTGTTTTCCATCAAACTGACGGGGAAAAAATGAAAATCACTAGGGAAAAAAATGGCCAAAGCTGATAAATCCAGATAATCTCTTCAGTCCACAGATCTTCAGCAGCCTGTCGGTCGCTCACTGTAAAAAATGCCTCATGTTTATGCATTAAAAGCTTTTTGTTAATTTTGTAGTGTGATTAAATTTTTGACAACCTCTTTGAAGAGAGGAGCTGCTACCAGTTTATAATTTACATTACCTACTATACTGTAAAATGTTTATTTACATTTGTAAAAAAAAAAAAAAAGATTTAAAAGGGTTTGTTAATAAAAGACTTAAAATATCTTGTCTGACTTTTTACAATGAAATAAAGATCAGTTTCATATTTTGTTAAAATGTGACATTTAAATTAAAGTTAGCTCGATTTAAGTCTGTATGTAAGATGAAGTTTTTGTTTCTACTATGACTTAACATGTCCTTAATCTTAAACTTAACTGATGAGCAGTAAATTGAGCAGATTATTTCTTATCTTGTTATTAAGTTATGTAAGCGCAGAGAAAAAGTAGTAGTTTCCCACAGTCAATCAATAAATGACTTTACTCTCATTTAATTAGTAATTTGTCATTATAATAATATTATATGTGTATTGAAAAACAAATTTACATAGACTTATTAAAAAGAGAAGGGAAATTGAGCAAATAACAAACAGAAGGTCAAAAGGTAAATAAATAATAAATAAAAAATAGTTTTAGGGGCGGACACTCAAGTGGTTTGTGTTATTCTCTTTGGGAGCTTGTTCCGAAGTTGAAGAGTCTGAGGTCAACAGCCAATCAGCAGTGAGAAGATCAGTGAATCAATGTTTTTAAAACTGAAAAACAAGCAATAAAAAAAAAAAATTGTTGTGAGTACATCAGTTGACCAAGAGCTTTTGTTCAAAGTGATGATGTCTATCATTTAAGAAGGCAATCCATGGAGTGATGTCATGGGGTGGGTAACATTTAAAAGGGAGAACAGATTACTGGGTGTGTTTGTGTCATATTGCCGTAAAGCAGCAGTCCATGTCCATCCATCTTGCAAGGTTGGTTTTCGGACCAAGAGATGGTAGGTTGGAGGCAGAGCTTGTCTATTCCCTCTGTAACAAGTCATTTCACCATCACAAATTCTCTGAAACCGTTTAATTAAGGTATAAAAATATTGCATAGTTCCTCTTTAACAGTGCAGATAAAGAAGCTACTTGGGTTTATGCATCTGGCCCTGCAGGGTTTCTGGTGTCCAGAGAGGCTGTGAGAAAAACTAGAACATTTCTGCACAAAACTGTACATTTTTTTTAACTTAAGAAAAAGGAGGAAAAAATGTCTCTTTGGTCCAACTGGTCAAAGCACAGCAGTAGCAGTTGTGTGTGTATTATACTGTATGGTTTTAACATAACACTTTGTTTTGAAGGGTTCAGAGATGATAAGGTTAAACACCTGGTATGAGTGGGATAATGGAGCTCAGCGGTGGAGATATGTTTTAGTGCCGACAACAGAAAATACTGAGCTTCTTCTATTTCTGGGCTCAATTTCTGCAAGTTTAACCCAGAACAGAAGAGGAAACGCCGGCTTCCAGGGGCTTTCAGTGCTGTGTGAATCATCACATTGGAGCAGTGAAAGCTGCTCAATAATAAACTAAAAGCTTCTTCTTCTCTGTCTCTTTTTCTCTTTTTTCTTACAGTGTATTTACAGTGAGCTTCTTCCTATATAAATGGAAATATGCTCCTGCACTTCTAATCACACATAAGTCTTTTTCCTAGTGTCACATCTTTTGTAGTAGTGTTGTGCAAAGCTAACATGCGATGGGGCATAATTACAGATTCCAGTATGTTAATAAAGGCGCGAGTGCTGATTTAGCTAAGAGGCTCAGTGTGTACCGTTTAAAGCCGAGTTTCCCCCGTTTGAATATTCATCAGAGTCACACTCAGCTGAAGATGAAACAGCCTCATTGTTCATCAGCGGCAGCAGTGGCGGCGGCGGCGGCGGCGTGCTGGCTCGTTCATGTTATGCACATATTAATGATGAGGACAATTCACTTCGAGTGATTCCTAATCTGTTGACAAGAAGTCTCTGCAGGCTCTTCAGTCAGTTTGATGCAGATGATGACAATGTTTTATCTGTAAATCCCCCCGAGAGCACAGACCCATGAATACTGCAAAAAAACAAAACAAAAAAAACAATCTATTAGTCATTTACTCAAACTCTAGACTCCTGCAAATAATTTCCCTTTTAAACAAGATAAACATCAAACAACAGGACGAGATTATTCATCTGTTTACACAACACATCAGTCTATTCTGAGCCTTATCTGTGTGTTACATAATGTACAGATCTGACAAATAAAGCACAACAACAAAGCACAACAAGTGTGGGGAATATTCATCAAGTTTACAAGTCCAGTATAAAGGAAGATGTTTCTATTAAAGCTCCATACAGAGAGAAAAAAAAGGGGGTACAGAAGGGGGACATTTCTGTACTTAAAGGTACAGTTCTGTCCTACTGTAGCCTATTGTACTCTAGAGTACCTATGTGTGGGGGTAAAAAAGGCACATAAATGTTCCAGAATGGTACAAAATTGTCTCTTAAAAAGGTACGCCTGGACCGTCACTTTGTGATGTCACAACAAAGCAGTCACTCAAAGCCCTGCCCACCATCCAACAACAAGCAGGATTTGGTTGCTCTGTTTTTTGGTTGCTCTGTTTTATTTTGAGATCTGCTCTGTTTTTATCGGATCTCCTAGAACTCAGCCAATCAGAAGAGACGATCAGAGCCTCCTGGATGGATGCCAAAACTTCCAAACTCCTCCAGATTTGGTACAAACATAAACTTGGTTGTGTTTTGGTGGTATGAGGTCAAAGTTCAAGATGATCAGTGAGTTTGACCTCCCGATCTCTGCAGTGAAATCCAGTACAAACCTTCATTTGGACTCAAAGACAAACTAATTAGACTGATTAGTCACAGTGAATTCCATGAATAATAATAACATTTAATATAAATGGTTTATGATCACAACTATAAGTTTGTATACATTTTGTATTCTTATTGTACTGTAAATTGGCAAATCGCATACAAAAGATATTCTTCTACCACGATCCTTTGCAAACAAAATAAACAAACTATTTTCTCTGTTTCTGGATGAAATGACCAGGAACTAGTCTGTGTGGCGGAGGGATACGACCACAACTGTTTTGTGTTTTGTGACTCTCTCATAGAAACTGTCTCCAAGTTTCACACTCAGATTTCCTGACACTTTCATGTTTGATTAGAGCCAATAAAAGAAAAGAGTTAAAAGACAACGCGTTCATCATGAAGTAATTTTCTATTTTAAAATTAAAACATGAGCCGTGAGGTGAAGATGATTTAATTCAGTCTTGAGTCCAGCAGAGTTCAGTTTCCTGCAGGTGCAGAATTTATTCCTAATCAAGGTATTTTTCTCTCTTCTCAATGTTCCTGCAGGTATTTTCACCTGCGATGTGAGAACTGAGAGTTTCAAATGAAAAGTGACCTTTTTTTTCCTCACCTCAAGTTAAATAAACTATTTTTCACTTCAAAATTTATGAAAAAGGAAAAAAGAAATGAAACTGATTATTCACATTTTGAGGAAAATGTCTCGAAGGCTAAAAGTAAGAAGCTTGTTAGGATGTTTTTTTCTTTTTTGTCAGACTTGTTGACCTCGTTTCACATTTTCCACACCAAACCAACATCAACCAGAAAAAAAGTTAGAATTAAACCTAAAAAAACAGCGTCATGTCTGTCGGCGAGTGGAAATAATTGGAAATGATAAAAAAAAACCTGAAAGGCAGCACGGTGTTTGTCTCTCAGATATCTCACAGGGCCATTTCAGATAAACATATTATAGTCATTCGCTGCTCGTGCCTTGTGTGTGTATGTGTATGTGTGTTTGATTTCAACAGTTTGGATTAATTTGTTTTGATGTCTCTCAAACCGGAGCGGAGGCAGGAAGAAGCTCGTCGTGTCGGAGTCGGAGCGGAGGCTGAAGTGCAGACTGATCCAGATCCCATCGTTTCCTCAACTATTTTTATCGCTCACTAATTAGCGAGACTTTTAATTTCTCCTCCGTCCTCCAGACGGACCACAGGGGGTTTTAACACTCCACAACCTGATGCTGCCTCTACACACCCCTCCTCCATCCCTCCATCCCTGCCTCCACGTTGCTAATGACAACTAACAACGGGGAAAATGTAAAGCAGCTGAAACGTCAGGTGAAGGTGAACGCTGTGAGATCAAACAGGTGGTGGTGATTAGAAACTTGTGAAATGCCAGAGAGAGAGTTTCACAGTTTCACATTTTATTTTACTGTTTAGATCCAGATCTGGTCCAATTACACTTGACAGGAAGGAGTCGGTTGGTCAGGAGTCAAACTGGAAGAAAGAGGAAGGAGATTTAACCTAATGATGGATGAAAAGTTGTTTCAGTTCATTCCTCCAGGCTCTAAGGTTCAAGGTGTTTTCACTGTCCCAATTGAGAAACAATTTAAAGGGATAGTTCAACATTTGAGCAAATTGGCCCATTGCCATAACCCCTATAGTCATAGCAGTAGGTTTGTTACCTTTAATTGTCGGTGCAAGCTCTTTTTAGAACGGTGGAGCAGAGCCGTGAGCTGCTCAGAGCTACGCTATGGAGGCTCATGGGATTTCTTGGTTTCCCTCATCAAACTCATCAAATACACAATCCAACAACTCCACAACGCTCTGGTAGACAAGTTGTGACCTGCACATTCACCACGCTATGAAATAATAACACAACGTTACCACACACAGTTGTTTTAGAGGGAAATATAGAGACTGTTGATGACAAACTGTCCCTGAGTCGTTTCAGGCTCTGGCTTCCTGCTCGGATGCTGACCAATCAGAGCTCAGTGGACGACCACACCTGCTGACATCTTACCGCCTTTTCTAACACCTGTATTTTTATGTTCTGGGAAGTAAGGTGAGACCTCCAACCAGGCGTTCAATGACATCCTGAGAAAAGTGTTTTTGTGCCGTGGTATGTGGTGACTCGCTTCTTTGGTCGGCTTTTATACGACTGTTTACCTGCACAAAAAGTTAAATAACTCACGTTTACACACACACACACACACACACACACACACACACACACACACACACACACACACACACACACACACACACACACACACACACACACACACACACACGCACACTTTGTGGGTTCAGTGACTGATGCTCTCAGTCTCCGGTGAAAAGCTGCAGAGCTTTTGTCAAATAACAGTTTTACAACATGGAAAATGTTGGAAAGTGCAGGTGTGCACAATCTGGTATTCTCCACGTGTCGGTGTGTTTACTGTGTCACAACCACTTCACACACACACGGTGTTGTAGCTGTTTCTCAACATGAGGATTTTTACATTTCAGATTTATAGATGATTTTTTTTGTTTACATTAGAAAAGCAGAGCGGAAAAATAAAAACACAAACACAACTGTTGGTCGGCGGCTGAAGTTCAGCGACACTGAAACTTCACAGGTTCCTGCAGCTCGGGAATCTTTTCTGAAGAGGTCGAGAGATGAGAGACGAGGGGATCACACACACACACGCACACACACACACACAGCAAACAGTGCAGCTCATATTGTTTCATATCAGCAGAGAGCAGAAAACTAATTTCTGGTCTTTCCCCTGCAACAGTTATTGGATGGATTCTCTGTGAGGAGTTCTCCGACTCATCACACTGGAAAAAAAAAAAAAAATAGAAATCTGCCAGGGACATCAGACCGTCTGTGTGTGTGCGTGTGTGACCGACAGTGTGAGTGTGTGATTGTGTGTGTGTGATAGTGTGTGACCTGAGGAGCTGGAACATTTTGACAAAGTGAGATTGACATTTAGCTTTGAGAACCACAGTTTTAGTGGAAAATATGAGACAATAATCCAAAACATCTGAGAGAAGAATCCACTTTTTTCTTCTTCTTCTCCTCTTCAATGTTTCAGGTGGAGACAAACAACAAAGTTACAGTGGATTGGACGGACCAGACTCGCTCTGTGGTCGCTGTGATCAGAATCAGAATCACTCACAACCTGCGGTAGAGCTAGTTCAGACTCACCAGTCACAGATGTGCATGAGTTTGGACTGTGGGATGACGCTGGAGTTGTTTTAGAGGCAAATTCATGCAAAACCACTGATGCACGTTGCCTTCAGGGACAGTTTCTCGACAAACAGTCTCTGCATTAACCTCTAAAACAACTCTGTGTGGTAACGTTGTGTTATTATCTCATAGCGTGGTGAATGTGCAGGTCACAACTTGTCCACCAGAGCGTTGTGGAGTTGTTGGATTGTGTATTTGATGAGTTTGATGAGGGAAACCAAGAAATCCCATGAGCCTCCGTAGCGTAGCTCTGAGCAGCTCACGGCTCTGCTCCGCCGTTCTAAAAATAGCTTGCACCGACAGTTATAGGTAACAAACCTACTGCAACGACTATAGGGATTTTGGGGCCAATTTGCCAAAATGTTGAACTATTTTTTTTAAGATTTAAGATTTTATTCTAGTTGACCCGCTGAGCTCAAGAGATGAGATAAAACCACACTGAGATGATTTATAAATACAAATAGCCTACATCTTCTCATGGATCAACACTTCAATATCAAACACAGAAGAAGAAGTAGAAGAAGAAAAAGAAGAAGAAGAAGAAGAAAACATTTGTCCCTCCTGTGTTAATCGTTGAATCTCATGTTGACCTCCTGTTAAAGTCACTTCCTCCTCCTCCATGTGTTTGTCAGGACGTCTGAACACGATCGCTTGAGACACGATGAGCTGGGGACAGGAAGTTATAGCTACCTCGCTGCTGCCGCTGCCGCCGCTCTGCAAACAGCAACAGCAGCACATTAACGTGTCGGCTTTCGCCTGTTATGCAAAATCAGAAAGAGAAAAAAAAACAGAACAACGTCTCTAATAACGTCTGCCGGTGGAGGAGAGCGGAGGCAATAACACAGAGCACATTCAGACAGATTGCCGACACGAGGAGCAAAGTGACTGTGGAGTCTGATATTACAGCCATTTGGCTAATAGCGACGGCACTCGTTACAGAGAGACCAGAACAAACAGGACGCAGGTGAGGCCGCTGTCCGTCTGCAGGTGAGACTGCAAAATCACACCCTGATCGGATTCTCTGACAGGAAGTGACAGGCGAGCGTGCGTTCTGTTCATTTGGGAGGGAAAAAAACTGACGAACTGTCTTTGCTCTCTTTTTGTGTGTGTTTCTGATGTTTATGACTCATAACTAAACAAACCCATGTGTGTAAATGTCAATTTACACATCTGGGATTGACAGGTAATGTCACTCATCAGTCACTTCAGTGATGTCATCCTGTGTTGTCGAGGGCAACGTGATGGAGCCATTTGGGTTATCAGAAAGTCAGAGCCTGGTGATTGACACGATGTGAGTGAGTGAGGAGCCTCACAGGGGGAAGGTAGAAGTTTGGCTCTGCAGTTCACGGACATGTTTATTGATCTGCTTTGGTTCCACAAAGAGGTCATGAAGAAGAAGAAGAAGAAGAAGAAGAAGAAGAAGAAGAAGAAGAAGAAGAAGAAGAAGAAGAAGAAGAAGAAGAAGAAGAAGAGGTGATTGATGGAAGATGATCAGTGAAAGTGACTGACAGGTGAGCGGAGGGACAAAAGACTACAACACTGAGAGCAACAGACAGATTTAAAGCCTGGTGTTAACATCAACAACCAGAGATGCATTCAGGAAACATTGGAGATTTGATCACCGTGGACCACACGCCACCACAATCCTTCAACAAAGTAAACGGAAATGTGTTCTGACCACACTGAAGGACCGCCCACTTAAGTGATATCATCACTTAACTTAAAAGGATAGTTCAACATTTTCAACTGTCCCTGACGGCAACACACATCAGCGGTTTTGCAAGAATTTCCTTCTAAAACAACTCTGTGTGGTAACGTTGTGTTATTATCTCATAGCGTGGTGAATGTGCAGGTCACAACTTGTCCACCAGGGCGTTGTGGAGTTGTTGGATTGTGTATTTGATGAGTTTGATGAGGGAAACCAAGAAATCCCATGAGCCTCCGTAGCGTACTGTAGCTCTGAGCAGCTCACGGCTCTGCTCCGCCGTTCTAAAAATAGCTTGCACCGACAATTAAAGGTAACGAACCTACTGCTATGACTATAGGGATTATGGCAATGGGCTAATTTGCCAAAATGTCGAACTATCCCTTTAAGTACCACCTACTCCACTCAGAGTTTATTATTGAATATTGTGTGAACATGTTTATAATCAGTTATAAATCTATAAAAATAAAACACCTGGGCTGTAAACTCAGCCGTATCTCTTATAAATAAAAATGTATGTTTAATTAATCTACAAGTATTTGGGGATGTCTTCTGAACATTGAAACAGATTTCTGTGAATCAATTTACTGTTTGCGAATCAAAGACTCACGTGTGAATCCTCCGTCTCAAATATTAACCTTTTACTTTCATTCCTCTGTCACGGCTCAAAGCTCATTGTTTACTGACTCATTTTAATTTATGTTATAAAATAAAGGCTCAGTAACTTCCTGTTTCATCTGAAAGAAAAGCTCCATGTGTTGGGAACTATTTTCAGAGGCGGATGAATCCACATTTGGTGCTGTAGTAAGTATTTGGGGCAGTGGGACAGTGTGTGTTTGTGTGTCTGTGTTCGTGATGATGGAGGAACATGTCACCCACGGCAACAGTGTGACTCACTGATGTGTTTTTAATAGGTTTTGTACAACAACGTCTCGGCGGCTCAGAGGAGGAAGATACACAGATGATACTTGTTAGTAGAATGTATTCATTGTTAATTCGGGTCAGCCCATGAGATTTGTTGACAACGAGCAAAAAAAAAGCCCCCCCCAAAAAAGAACCGAACAGAAAATCTGAGCAGAAACTAATGAATAATGAGCAAAACAAATAAAAGGAAACAACAGAGATAACATCTGAGGGAATTAAGGAAAATCAGACCCAGTTGGGTTCAAGCTGCAAATCTCAAAAGTACAGCGATTAAAAAAAAAACAAAAAAAACCTGACTTCCAGCCACAGAAAGAGAAACTTTCCAAACTTTTTTCATCATAGCAGAGAGGAAACTTAGTCCTGTTGGGTGGATGTGAGAGAATATGGACTAATTATGAGGAGAATGAATAAGGGCATGCAGCGGCGTAACTCAGTCTCCAGTCTGATATTTAGACGGAGTCATATTGAGAAGCGGTGACGTTTTTGATTGGTAAGCGTAATATTTACTGAGTAATATTTACTGAGCGGTGCCTCAGCAGCCAGCTCTGCTTATTAGAGCAGATTTCCCGGCGCGGCGGGAGGCGGGAGGCGGGAGGCGGGAGGTGGTGGCGACGACGTGGGTTTGGCAGCCGAGACACTCAGATGTGGATGTGGAGGTAAATTCTGCCGCCACCCTGTGCTGTCACAGGGAATGCGAATATTTCACCACAGGAGAAAATGGCAAAGATTGCAGTTTCTCCCGAGCGGAGAGGCTCAATATGTGTGTTTGTGTGTGTTTGTGTGTATTCTCATCACACCTTATTGCTGAAGAAATGCAGCCACTCAAACAGAAATCAATGCAACTGCAATGTATTTTTTTTCCCTGTGGGTGGTTTTGTTTCTCCTCTTCCTCTTCTTCCTCTTCTTTAGTTTCTGCTCAGCATGTGTTTTTTCTTCTTTGTATCCTGTGTGTTTTCTTTACCTAAGCTTCGCCGCAACAACTTCCTGCTCAGAACCACGGCGGTGGCGGCGTCTGGCTTCACCTTCACCAGCAACAAGAAAGAAGAGACTGGCACGACGAACACAGTCGCCAAGTTTTTACCACAGGACACGACAGGAAACTTAAAATCATGACTTTCTACTAAATGAAAAGTAAGAATGTTGTCAACTTAACTTGGAATGAGAATAAGTGGTTTCTGAACAGAAAAACACAAACTTCTATTTCAGAGTGATGACGAAGAGAAAAACATAAAGTCAAGGGCACGAATAACAACTTTGAGCAGAATGACAAAAATCCAGGTATCACCATCATCACCATCTTAAAGGGATAGTTCGACATGTTGTCAAACTGGCCCATTGCCATAATCCCTATAGTCATAGCAGTAGGTTTGTTACCTTTAGTTATCAGTGCAAGCTATTTTTAGAACGGCGGAGCAGAGCCGTGAGCTGCTCAGAGCTACTCTATGGAGGCTCATGGGATTTCTTGGTTTCCCTCATCAAACTCATATACACAATCCAACAGCTCAATCCAAGCTTTAAACTGTCTCCTCTGCTTTACCTGCTGCTGCTGCTGTAGTCTCCAAGTGTCTGCAGGTTTGTCATGGTGATCTGAAGGTTGGGAAACAAACTAATAATAATGTCAAAACACTTAAACAAGAATGTTAAGTGCAGATAATTTGTAGTTTAAGGACTAAACTATGTGTAAAACTGCTGGTAAAAGTCATTTAGCCTTGAAAGAAGAAGCTGCATGAGAAGAATACTGAGAACATTTAAAATGTTTGAGGTGTTTTATATACAGTGAATCCGTGATCAGAGGAGAAAATATCTCTCTTCAGTGTCAAGGATTTCAGAAAAAAGAGAGTGAAGAGAGTGAAATTATGAAAGATCATCGTCTCCTCTGGAAGAAAAGAAAGTCTGGCCTTTTGCTAGAGATGAACGCCGTCTCTCTGCATAATTCAACCGACAAACACACACATACACACACACACCCTTGGTGAAAGTCTGCTGCAGCCTCTGGAGCCACACAAAATCATAAAAAAACATACAAATGAAAGCACAGAGAATGAATGTGTTAGTGACGAAATGGATTTGACCTGTTTGGCAGACAAGGGGTTCAGATTTAATCTGCTGCGTTTCATCACTATAATGGGGAGAAATGATGAAGCTCTGAAACTCTGGCTACAGAAATAGATTTTTAGGGAGAACGAAAAATAAAATAGAGAAACAGGAAGTAGAATCAGGACTGAAGTTCAAAAGACGTCTAATGTAGAGATGTAACAATATGAAAATTTCATATCACAGTTATTGTGACCAAAATTATCACGGTTATCATTATTATTACGGTATTATCGGATATAAATTTGGTCAGGTGGCGCAGCAAGCAGTCTGATTATGATCAAAATATGGGGAACCCTGCTAGCTTGTGATTGGCCTGACCATACGTGACTCAACAGTCAGCCAATCAGAGTAGAGGTGCTCATCCTCTCTTCTGATTGGCTAAACGACCTGCACTTACCAGAGCTCCAGAAAGGAGCTATGAAACAAGTGGTCCATAAAGATGATTAGCATTAATAGCTTAATCCAAAAGTTCATTGAAAAAAAAGTTAGCAGGAGATTAGCCAACAATAATACATCACCATCCCTGCATCAGTCTCTGTTGTAGTGCAGATTATCTTATTAGGCTACATCGTTTGTAACAATTGAATTCTCTAATGCAGTGAGCTAATGTTATGCTCTTATGCTACGAGTGAACATGTCATGTTGCTATCTTATTATGGTACAAAACTTCCATTTTATCATTACAATACAACGTTGCTCTCACTACATCATGTGTGGAGAAATAAACAGCCGACAAAGCAGGACGGACAGGCTGAGCTGTGATTGGACCAAGTCTCATATAGCCTAGCCTGTTATTGCTCTGTGCCACAGAGCTGCTCTGTTGTCCAGAAACTATTAAAAACACACATTTCCCTTCATTATCATGAGCTTGGTTTCGTCCTGCGGCAGGGGAAGCGGCTGCAGCGCTGCATGTGGATTCATCATCCATCCGCTGATGAAAATAGCCCCCAACAAATAATGCACAGTTTCCTCCTGTCTGTTTGATTTGGGCTTGATTGAGCACAGCATCATTCAACAGATTTAGCTCTTACCTCCTCCTCCTCCTCCTCTTCATCGTCCAAGGTCAGCCTCGCCCCAAACGCCACGCCGGCAGCTAACGAGCATCCACCCGCCTCCCGCCATCACGCCGGACGTTCAGCACCGAGGAGGCAGTATGGAAGGTCAGCGCAGTTCACCTGCTGAGGTCAAGCTGCAGATGATGTATCGGCCCATCACCGCTGGTTATGAATTAGCATCATTAGCGCTATGATGATGATGATGATGATCATCATCATCGTCATCGTCATCATGACAAAGGGTGATGATCATGATGTCTGTTACCTTGGAGATGGAGTTAGAGGGGAAATGTTGGTAGATGGAAGAGCAGACGAAATGGAGGAGGAAGGAGTAGAGATGAAGAGAGGAAACAAGGGAGGAGAAGATGGAGGAGGAGGAAGAGTGGAAGTGGATTAAAAAAAGTAAGATTACAGAAGAGAAGAGACAAGAGGAAAAGTTAGGAAAGGAAACAAAAGGAAGGAAGGAAAAAGAGGATGAGGATTAACTTCCATCTTCTCTTCCATCCTCATCCCATCGTCTTCTCCTCTCTTTACTTTTGGTGATTTCTACATCTCAACTCCTCCTTTTTCCTCTTTTGTCCTTTTCCTCCTCTTCTTCCTCCTCCTCTTCCTCTTCTCCTCTGTGTTGTTTCCAGCCAGATTGTGTCTTGGCTTCTTTTCCTTCACCTTTGGCGCCGCTGCTGTTTCCCTTCTCACTCAGCAGGCGCCTCCACACATCACCTAGCACCTCCTCGCGCTACCTTGCGCCTCCCCAGAGCTGGACTTGACAGGTCTTCTCCTCCTGCAGTTTCCTCCGCAGAGCTGAACCGTGACACCAAGCGGCCGCTTCAGCCAGAAACACCGGGCCACCTGACAGCTGCCAGAGCCACGAGGAGGAGGAGGAGGAGGAGGAGGAGGAGGAGGAAGAGGAGGAGGTGACAGCGTGGTGAGAGACGATCAGGTGAGAGGAGGCGGGAGCTGATAGACTGGATGTCCTGAAGAAGAAGGAAAGAAAAGGGAGAGGGACTCAGCGAGGGGGAATAAGGAGGGGCAGGACTGAGGAGGTGGAGGAGAAAGGAGGACAGAAAGAAGGAGAGAGGATGAAGAGAGGGAATGGAAATGTGAAACTATGAAGGAGAAGAGAAGAAGAGTTAAAGGGATAGTTCTACATTCTGTCAAATTGGCCCATCACCATAACCCTTATAGTCATAGCAGTAGGTCCATTACCTTTAATTGTCGGTGCAAGCTGTTTTACGAACGGCGGAGCAGAGCCGTGAGCTGCTCAGAGCTACGCTACGGAGGCTCATGGGATTTCTTGGTTTCTCTCATCAAACTCATCAAATACACAATCCAACAACTCCAACGCTCTGGTGGACAAGTTGTGACCTGCACATTCACCACGCTATGAGATAATAACACAACGTTACCACACAGAGTTGTTTTAGAGGCAAATACAGAGACTGTTGATGAAAAACTGTCCCTGAAGGCAACGTCCATCAGTGGTTTTGCATGAATTTACCTCTAAAACAACTCTGTCTGTAATGTTACATTGTTATGACATAGTATGGTGAATGTGCAGGTCACAACTTGTCCACCAGAGCGTTGTGGAGTTGAAACCAAGAAATCCCATGAGCCTCCGTAGCATAGCTCTGAGCAGCTCACGGCTCTGCTCCGCCGTTCTAAAAACAGCTTGCACCGACAATTAAAGGTAATGGACCTACTGCTATGACTATAAGGGTTATGGTGATAGGCCAATTTGTCAAAATGTTCAACTATCCCTTTAAGTGGGAAAAAGTAGGGACAAGACAGGAAAAACCTGAGGAAGAGTTAGGAAAACGATGTCACATTTCATGAAAGAGGGAAGAATGAGTTTCATCAGAAAAAGGAGGAAATGAGGAAACGAGAAGAAGTAGCAAAGTTAAACCAGAGAAGGAGGGAAGATAAAAGCAGAAACGAATCGAAAATGGACTGTGGGTTTGTGTATAACGAGGAAAAAAAAGAGCAAGAGAACAAGGAAAAGAGAGAGGAAGACGGAAGGAAGAGGAGGTAATTATAGCAAAGGATGGAGGGAAGGAGTGGAGGAGCAAAGGAGGGAAGGAGGGGGGGAGGAATCCAGAGCCAGTCTGAGGAGTCATAGAGAAAAGAGGAAAGAGACAGTGTGAAGCTCATCCATGCAGGAAAAGAGAGAAAAACGGAGAAGGATGGATGGATGGAGAGAATGAGAGATGAAGAGGGGAAGTTCATCCATGCAGGGTCAGGGGGGAGAGGTGGAGGGTGAGGGTGAGGGGGGAGGAGGGGGGAGGTGAAGGAGGAGGCGTTGTGCTGGGGGATATCATCCGTCAGATTCACCCTCTCCTCCCGTCGAGTGATTGATACAAGCGCTGCCTCTGGAGGCCCTGAGGGGAAACATTCACCCCCTCCCTCCCTCCCTCCCTCCTCCTCCTCCTCACCCTCACTCCATCCATCCCTCCATCTATCCATCCTTCCATCCATCCATCCTTCCCTCCTTCCAGCTCCTCTGTTTTCTCTCCTCAGCGGGCTCCTCAGCGGCCTGGCCCCGGGGCCGACAGTGATGGAGAGAGGCCGAGGACGTCAGAGACACCAGGGAGGAGGGAGGGAGGGAGGGAGGGAGGAGAGAAGAAGAGAGCGAGGAGGGAGGGAGGGAGAGAAGCCCATTGGCTCCTCCACACCTCTGTCATGACCTCACAGAGGAGAGGAGAGAGAGAGGAGAAACTTGAGTCTTGGCTTCTTCACATTTTTCAGACCATTATTGCAAACTCAAACACTTAAAGGGATAGTGCAACATTTTGGCAAACTGGCCCATTGCCATAATCCCTATAGCCATAGCAGTAGGTTCGTTACCTTTAATTGTCGATGCAAGCTATTTTTAGAACGGCAGAGCAGAGCCGTGAGCTGCTCAGAGCTACGCTACGGAGGCTCATGGGATTTCTCGGTTTCCCTCATCAAACTCATCAAATACACAATCCAACAACTCCACAACGCTCTGGTGGACAAGTTGTGACCTGCACATTCACCACGCTATGAGATAATAACACAACGTTACCAGACAGAGCTGTTTTAGAGGGAAATACAGAGACTGCTGATGAAAAACTGCCCCTGAAGGCAACACACAATTACCAGTGGTTTTGCATGAACTTGGAAGCACCAAGTTGAACGAGCTAAGCACCGAACCAGCACCAAAAGGAACGAGAACATCCAGGTAACTGATCAGCCTGAGGGAGAAATATCTGCTGTAAACTGCACTGAAACATAATTAATGAATTAATATACGGTAGTTTGTCATGTTCAATGGTCTTGGGGGTGATCTATACCTTCATCCCTTTGAACTGATGAGTGTGTCTCTTCCTCCTCCTCCTCCTCCTCTTCCTCTTCCTCCTCCTGCAGGATGGAGCAGCAGCAGGTTCAAGTGCAGGTCATGTTTTTAGCAGCAGCAGCCATTATTCCGCCTCTATCTCTGAATTTGCATGAACCTGCCGCGGTCAAGTTTGTTAGCTGCTGTTAATGCCGCCGCCAACCGTGCTGCTGCTGCTCAACGCCGCCACTTCACCGCTGTGCAATGATAAAAAAAAAAAAAAGCTATTGTTCGTCATTTCAGCAGAAGGGAAGGAAAGGGGAGGGAGAAAAAAAGGCACATAACTGCAGGCGCTGTGTGAAATGTTAAAATGGAGATTAGCTCGGCCACCGCAGATCTTGCTTATAATGATTAAACATCACGCCTTGCATTTCAATGGGAACACTTGTGGCTGGGAGCGCTCTGATAAGGTCCCGCTTTAACTCGCACATACACATGCAACATTTAGAGGGAAGAAGAAGAAAGGACATGCTTTCAGTCAGACAGAGGGAGAGAGGCTGCGTGTCCTCTGACTGCAGCTGGAAATCAACTCAAACTCCTCCTGGACTTTAAAATAGGCTAATAATAAAAAATACTGCTGCTGCTTTTTTTATGAATATTATTTTTGTATGAATAACAACTCCACAGTTTAAATGCGTGTGTTTTTAAAGGGATATGCAAAAAAAAAAAAATTATGTCTTGCCTCCCGAGTCCATGACCAGTAGATAGACACCATGCTTTCGACTGTGCATGCAGTATCTAGCCTATACGGGCAGAGCTGGCTCATCGCTAATTAGCTTAGCTCAAACACTGGAAGTGTATGGGTAGTGTTAGCCTGCCTCCACCTAAAGTCATCAGAGAAACTCTTCAGCAACTCTAAACGGAAACCGGCGGCCGATCTTCATCTCAGAGCTGACAAAACTCTCCGGTGGCATCTTGAGCGGTCAAATGCCGCTAACGGGACGAGATCGGTCAACGACACACTGCTGATCTAAACGGCTACTTTCTCATCTAAGAATGTTTAAAATGTTGATAAAGTGATATATTTATAGAGTTTAGAGCTAAAATAGGTAGGAGGCAGGCTAACACTACCCATACACTTACAGCGTTTGAGCTAAGCTAATTAGCGTTGCGCCAGCTCTGCCCATATCTCCCTTGTTACTGCACACACAGTGGAAAGGATGGAGTCTATCTGCTGGTCATGGTCATGGACTCGAGAGTGAGGCAAGACATGAAAAAAAAGTGTTGGCGTATCCCTTCAAGAGATTTATTATTGTTACTGCAGCAGATACACTGGAGAACATGAGCAGAGTGAGTGAGAGGTTTTATATGAATGAACACTTTGCAGAAACTCAATCTGCTTGATATGTTGTGTAAACAAATTAATTAGATCTTTCAGAACAGGACGATGACGACCAAGATAAGCAACAATAACTGGAGCTGCTGAGCTGTGTGCTGAAGCTAATCCTCCTTCCATTAGTGGAACAACATCACACACTGGGCTCTTTGTCCAAAACCAAATATGAATTACGTTTATGGAGCCGAGCACTTTGCAGCTGCCTTCAATCAATGCACAGTGCACACACACACACACTCATACACTCAGCAGCAGCACAATGCTCTCCACTGCTCAACGCAACATTACAAAGACATACAAGAGATATGAATAGTGCAACATGGTTGTTATTATGACTGGTGATTGTTAGGATCACAGTAGATGAGTGTGTATCTTTGTGAGTGTTTTATTGTACTCACTGATCTGAGTCCAGTCTGAACCAGCTCCAGCTTCTTTGTTTGTTCAGATCTCGGTGCAGAATTGAAAGGAAAATCCAGCTCAGTGCATTTTTCAGAGTTTAGATCAGTGTCCTCGCCGTCACAGATACGACAGGGTAGGCTCTAGAGAAGTGGAGGTGGACGAGGTCTTTTCACTGGTTGCAGATTGTTCCTGAACATGGATGTGGACCAGACGCAGCAGCATGAAGCAAGAATGATAATGATGTGTTTTCCATAGGACATGAAATGTAGTTTAGATCACAGAAAGTAACTAGAAAAAGCATTTCCAAGAATGGAAATGGTGTGAATGCTGAAAGCAGCTGAACGCTGTTGCTGAAGCAATGCTGAATAATCATTGAAAGAAAGTTGAATTAGGCTAGCTAAAGAAACAGCTGAAGAACTGTTGAAAAATTCTGGCGCTAAAGCTGAAACATAGAAGAGATTGGTGCCTTTATGAGGGCGAAAAGCAGTAGAAGTTAAAACGGTAGAAGAAAATGCAAAAATCCTACTTGGTTAAGATATTTAACAGCTGAAGAGTTGAAACGTGCAGCTATAGCCCGACAGGGAGGAAAACTGAAGAACCAGCAGTAAAATATAGCTGAAGCAACAAGTGAGAATGGATTAAAAAGTGTTACAAAAAGGCTGATTTTGTATGAAATTGTGATTTAAAACTGAGAGCTTCCAAACATTGTTTAACCATAATATAGATGAAGGGTAAAAGTAGGAACATGAAAGCTAAGCAGGAGGCTGAATGACATGACATGGTGGAAAAATTCCTGAATTGTTTTAGGTAAGTGTAAAAAAATGTGTCTAAAGTAATTTGATTCTCTTTCTTTCAGCAGCCCCTGCGTATGAAACCACTGGATTCAGGTGAGTGTGTGAATCATTTTACTCAACATTTTGATCTTATTTTTAGCATTTTTGCCTTTATTCAGACCTGCAGGGTCAGATTCAAACCAAAAAGCTGCTGCACTTTGAACTTAACTCCTGATTTCCACGTATACTCTCCATCTGCGTTCTGATCTGTACGTGCAGTATTTAGTTAAGTCATCTTAACCTAAATGAGAATAAAACCGAGGTCACTGCTTTTGGCCTTCCTGAAGGCAGCTTACACACATTTTATGGTCAGGATCTCCTTGCTTTTAACACTACTCCTTTTATAAAAAAGCCTCAGAGTAACTTTTGATTGTAACCTTGATTTTAGGAAGCAAATCAACTCAGTGGTAAAAGGATCTTTTCACCAAATTCGTATTTTATCAAAAGTCAAGCCCTATTTATCTTTTAATGATTTGGAAAGAGTTATCCATGCCTTTGTATCATGTAAGCTTGATTTTTGCTATTCATTATGTTGGTCTTGACCAGACCTCGCTCCGCCGCCTGCAGCTGGTGCAGAACGCTGCTGCTCGCCTTTTGACCGGCACCAAAAAACATCAACACATCACCCCTGTACTCGCCTCCCTCCACTGGCTTCCCATCCGCTTTAGGATTGATTTTAAAGTGTTATTAATTGTTTTTAATTGGCCCCTCTATATCTGGAGCTTCTGTTGACATTGTGTTGTATTTTGAAATTTCAACAGAAGCTTCTTCAGGCTCCTTCAGGACACTTGGATTGCAGTGGACGAGCAGTGTGGAGGAAAATTAAATGTTTTTTGTGTAGTTTTATGGACGTTTTTGTGTTGGGCCCTATTACTCTAACATAAAGTTTTTGTTGGACTAGGAACCGGCCTCCCGGGTCTCCAGATACACTTTAATGGAATAAAAAACTACTTGGGAGAATTCATCAGCATGAGGGTGAGTCACTAATGACTGAATTTAATTTTTTGTTAAACTATTCCTTTAAGACTAGAGTGGAAGTGATTTTCTCAGGATACGCTCCAACAGCCAATCCTCCATCTTTAACTTTAACCTGGTGTTTGTGAGTGTTGCATGAACAGACTCACACAACCTCACACTATACAAATCAGTTCAAGTTTCCTGGAGCAGATTTTTGCAGGAAAACAAATTAAATGTGTTGACAGCAGGTGTGTGAGTACGAAAAAAAAAAAAAAAAAACTCCAACAACTTCACATTTTTTCCCCACAAAAACATTTTCCTACTGTTAAATTAGCAGCACATCATCACGTCCTGCAGGTTGATTCTCTGACACATTCCTTCTTCTTCTTCTTCTTCAGCTGTTATTTTCCTGCGGTGACGCCCCACATTATATTGCATCATCACTTCCTCGTTAGTCGTCTCAGACTCTTCAGTTGCAGCAGCAGCAGCAGCAGCGGGGCTCAGTTTGCCTCTTCCTCTTCTTCCTCAGTATCTGTTCACTCCTTCCATGTCTTCCATACATCACCTCCCACCGGCGCCTGTCTGACAGTCGGCCTAATACCAATTACACAAAACTCTCTCCGTCCCTGCGGCTCTCTCTTTGCTTTCTCTCTCTCTTTCTGCCAAAAAAATGTATTTTCCAACCACATAACAGCAGCAACACCACACTCCTCCTCCTCTTCCTCTTCTTCTTCGTCTTCCTCTTCATCCAAGGTGCAGCTCCCGCAGAAAGACAGGAAATATCATTATTATTATTATTATATTCTGGCCAGTGTACAATACAAAATAAAAGTCTTAGAAGTGTCATTTCAAATCCTGCAGGAGATCCGAGTTCTCCAGACTTACCAGATTTTTCCCGCTCTCTTTCTCTCTCTCCTTCTATTCTGAGTTATAGTTTTTTATATTCGCTCCACATCCATCTTAATGTGCCCTTATCACTCTGAAATTCCTGCTCCTTCATATTTGATTTCCCTCCATTTGCTCCGTTCCTCGACTCTAATTTCTCCTCCATCATCTGCAGCTGCTGCTCCGGCCTGAAGAATCAATACAGCTTCATCTTACATTATTATACGATCATCTGCTTCCTGTTTTAGGTTTGCTTTACATCACGGCTTCCTCTGCATCCACGTAAAGAGAGAGAGTTGAGGAGGAGGAGGAGGAGGAGGAGGAGGAGGAGGAGGAAGAAACAGAGAAGGAGGAAAAATTGAGACAAGGTGAGGATGGAAGTAAAGAGTTAAGGAAGGAAAGGAAAGATAGAAGGATGGAAGGAGAGATGAAAAGAGGGAGTAGGCGAGGGAGGGAACAAGTGCTTGTGAAGTGGCAGCGAGAGGAGGAGAAAGGAGAGACTGAAGGAGAAATGAGGTGGGATGAAAGAAACTGAAAACAAGCAAGAACAGAAAGATGGAGATGGAGAGGAGGAGAGGAGACAAGATGAGTGACAAAAGACAAAACAGAAAGAGGAGGGGGGACAGAAGGGAGGGAAGGATGGAAAAGTAGGAAGGAGGGAGAGATTGAAGGGTGGCAAGGAAGGGGACAAGTGCAGAAAGAGTGAAAGAAAGGAAAAGAGATGGAGAATGACGGAAGGTGAAATGAAAAGAGGGAGGAAGTAATACGAAGAGGAATGAAGGGGAGATAAGGAAAGAGAGGAAGTAAAGAAAGGAATGAGTGTGATAGGAGAGAGAGGAAGCAAAGAAGGAAATGATCAGAGGAATAAGGAAGTGGAGAAAAGAGTAAAAAGGAGAGAGGAAGGCCTGAAGGTGGGATGAAAGAAACGGAAACCAGGAAAAACAGAAAAAATGAAGAGAAAACAGGAAAGAGAAAAAGAAGAGAAAGAGTAGAGGAGGGAAAACAGGAGGAGAGAAAGGGTGAAAAGGCAGAAAGGAAGGAGAGGAGGTAAGGATGGGAACAAGTGTGTGAAAAGAAGAAGGAAGGAAAACAGATGAAGGAGGAGAGATGGCAGGACAGGAGAAATGAAGAGTGGAAGAAAGTGAGAAGAAGAGGGAGCATTGAAGGAAACAAGGAAGGAAAGAGTAGAAAAGGAGGGGAGGAGGGACTGAAAGAGAAATGAGGGAGGATGAAAGAAAAAAAAACAAGCAAGAACAGAAAGGAGAAGAGAGAGATATGATAGGGAGGGAATGAGACAAGGTGAGTGAAAAGACAAGACAGAAAGAGTAGAGGAGGGGAAAGATGAAAAGGAGAGATGAAAGGGAATAAAGAGGGGATGGTGAAGACAAGGAAGTAAGGAAAAGAATGAGTGTAGAAGGCACCATGGAAGGAAACGAGGAGGAAGGAAACCAGAGAGAATGAAATGAGGAAGCATTAGGATGGAGGAAAGAAAGAGTAGAAAAGGAGGCGGAGGAGGAGAAACGAGGTGAAGTGATGAAACCTTTGGGGAGAAGACGTCGGCGCAGGAAAGCGGAGCAACCTGCTGCAACAGTGTCGTCCTCCTCTCACGGAGCGATGACGGCGACGACGTCTCCGTCTGTTGTTCCAGGAAAATATTGAAGCAATGAATTTAATCATTTTGCCCTGAATTTCAATTTACTGCTGTAATGCGATGCAACAGCGCTATAAGCACAGTGTCATAAGAGCGTTTGATATTCCTTCATCCGCCCGCCGCTGCTGTGTACAGGAGGAGTGGGGAGTTTTTGTTTTTATTGAAATGTGATTGGATGGCGTCTCGCTTTAGGGCGCGACACGCCAGCAACCGGAGGATTCACGAGTCAATTTCCTGAAGTGGAATCCAATAACGGAGAAGAAGTCGAGGCGTTTTACGGCTCCTTAGGAACATCAGCGGAGTGGCGCCAGAAGAAAACCAAAAAAAATAAAATAAGTAAAAGGCTGTAATTCACGGCGAGGCTGCAGCTGGAAACTGTTGGGAAGGAGATGACAGGTGTTCAGTCACCGAGGTCACGTCCTCAGGTGTTTTCTCTTGGAAAGATTTTCCAGACGTTTAGTTTCTGGAGCTGAAAGTTTTATTACATCAAGACAAACCAGGAAGTCGAGGATCTGCTTCCAATAAAAACAACCAGTGTTGAGTTTTGATTCTTCACAAGTGAAAGGGGCTGAAACATGTAACAATTTATTTTGGAAACGTATCAGAAGATCCCGTTCTGGAGCTTTTCAGTTATTCCTTCTTGTTTTTCTCCAGGAAATTGTAAAATTTCTCCAGTTTCTCCATGTTGAGCCCCAAAGTTCACAACTGCAGAAACTTTTCTATATGGACATTTCTTTTGTTTGAACTTGAGACTCCTACATCTGTCTTTGTGACGTGTAAAAACCAACATGTTAACATGCTGTGATTAAAGGGATAGTTCAACATTTTGGCAAATCGGCCCACTGTCATAATCTCTATAGTCCCAGCAGTAGGTTTGTTACCTTTAATTGTCGGTGCAAGCTATTTTTAGAACGGCGGAGCAGAGCCGTGAGCTGCTCAGAGCTACGCTACGGAAGCTCATGGGATTTCTTGGTTTCCCTCCATCAAACTCATCAAATACACAATCCAACAACTCCACAACGCTCTGGTGGACAAGTTGTGACCTGCACATTCACCACGCTATAAGATAATAACACAACGTTACCACACAGAGTTGTTTTAGAGGGAAATTCATGCAAAACCACTGATGTGTCGGGGGCAGTTTTTCATCAAGCAGTCTCTGTGTTTACCGAAAACCTCCTTCACAGTCTGATTCAGGTATCTGTGTTGAATTGAATTGAGGATGAGGATGTGCTGCCTTTTGGATGTTCTCCAGGTATCTCCACCCTGAAGAAGACCTCAGAGCAGATCCAGAACCTTCTGGTGGAAACACCTGACCTATCCTTGAGGAAGAGCTGAAAAGTTTTGTTTTATAGAGCGAACGTCTAGAACTCCCTGTTAGCCTGATGCTAACGCGACCAAATGGATGGCAGTTTACTGGTCACCTAACCCGAGACCAAAGCATACGAACACCTTGAGGGGTCGAGACCGAGACCAAGGGGTTATAGGGTTCGGTTAGACCGATATTGGATGGATGAAGAAGGTAAAGAAGAATAGGGTTAGGACCAAATACAAGGAGATTTTAATAACTCACATCACATACCTTTAGCTAAGCACCGCCCCCATGTTCAAGACTCACACCCGCAGGACGAACAAAGACGAAGCGACAGCCGGCGTCTACCTTTGACTGAATGTATTTTATTGTAAAGCTATAAGGAAGGAGTAATTACAAGATATCATTTCTTTGATTTGCTCAGCAAAAATAAAAGACCACATTTTTTCTAAAAGTCAAACATGCGGATGCTGATCAAAAAGAGAAACAGATGAGGCTCAAACAAACACGTCACGCAAACTTCCTCCAAGAGAGAGAGAGAAATCAACAGACCAAAAACAGAAACAAAACAATGAAACAAAAAGCAACAACAACAAAAAAAAAGAAAAGAAAAATAATAAAATGTACAGTTTTGTCTTCGGGACTCCGGCCCAGACAGATGTGAGAGAAGGGAAAAAAGGAAAGCAGTAAAAGCCGGTGGATGATTGGAGGAGAGACGCTGCCGTCCTCCGCTCTGAGTCTGACTCATCACTCCTACATTTAATAGAGCCTACGGTACTGTAACAATATAATCCTACAGGTTCAGGGTCAGATTTCCTTCACGTTGTTGTCGTTGTTTGAATATATATATTTTTTCATCTTCATTTTTTAAAAACCTACACTTGCATGTACATAAAACTGTACAAAAAACAAGGCATCACTAGCATTGTTCCTATATAAATATAACCAACCAACAATTAAGCTACAAACATGGACTTCCTGTTAAAAGACAAAGAAAGTGATTCGGCAGCTCTGTCCTGCTGTTTTCTTCTCGTCAAAATAAAACAAGATTAAAAAAAAAAAAAAAAGCATAAACACTCCATCCAACGACGTACATACGGAAGCTCGGAGCCGCCAGAATTCACTACAATCACAATTTTTCTCGTGCGGATTCTGTTACATCTGGATGGTAAACTTCTTTTTTTTTTCTATTATTGAACTTTCAGAGAAATAAAAAAAAAGTGCAACCCTCCCTCCCCAAATCTACCCTAAAGGATCAAACCCCAAGATAATTCATTAATAAGTCGTCATAAGTCACTAACAACAGGAAGCTTCTTGGTGATGATGACGGTTGTTTGAGATGCTGACATTTTTTGTTAATGACATTATTTGTCATTGTTAACTACTTTTCTCAAATCTAATGTATTAAAATCCCCAAATTAAATTTTATTATGTGTGAATATGACAATAAAATATCTTCTAGGAATTTGGAAGCTCCCAAAACACAAACGAATAAGATTTTAAACCATTATCTCATCAATTTAAATTGTAATAATCTATATACTTGGTTGAGAAAACAAATCAGGCAATATACTGTATATATTTATATTTTTTTAGATGATCGTTCATCTCATGATGATTATGACATTATATTTCTTTCTGAAACTTTCCGTATGAGACGTGTTTCTTATTAAAATGGCTTCAGATGGATCGTCCATCGTTTTAGTTGATGGGCTACTCGTGTTAGTTTTTAAGGCTGCCTGGGGGAATCGGACCACAGTTTTATGATTGACAAAACATGGCCTCTCTCAGCTTTCGTAGGGTTTTGAAAACTGAGACCTGACTTCTTCCTTTTTATTCACTTGTTAAGTGTGATTTAAAAAAAACAAAAAACAACAAAATCCGACTGTCTTATATTTGATTCAAGATTCTTTGTGGAATCACCGTCATTTTTTCGTGGTTCAGTGACGACCAAGTAAAAGAAAAAAACAAAGAAACAGAGTCCAGTCTGCCCCACACTCAGGAAAACATCATTTACACCACCGCGTCGGGTAAAAAGAACAAAACAGCAATGACCATTTATATTCATACAGCATGTCTATAGCAGTGTTGATTCCATAACATTGATTAAAAAACAACTGCGACAACAACGAAAATGTATAATATTTATAAAGTTGGCTTGTTTCATGCTCGGCCGAGGCCTCGTCTTCCACCGACTCCGGCCTCGGTATAATACACAACCAAAGAACAAAAAAAAACAAAACAAAGAAAACAGCAAACCCACTCCATAACAGCGTCATCATGTGGTGCCATGTCGGAACAAATCTGCTGATCTCAGGTCAGTCAAGGTTTTTCTTTCAGAAATAAGTTTCAGATGTTTGACTCAGATTTAAACCTCAGGTGTTCTCAGGTCAGAGCAGCAGATGTCGAGCTGTTGGAAAAAGTAGGAGTTTTGACAAGAATTGTGCATTTCAGAGAGAGAGAGACGTCGTATGAATGAGTCAGAAGGAGCTTCATGTTTTATTAAAGGTGCATTTCACTGATTTTCACTTGTCAAACTCAATCGTGTCGGAAAAAAAAAAACTCTTGACATGTCGTCTGAGGCTCTGAAATGAGCTTTATGGGTGTTTATTTATAGGTGGTGTCATTTCTGTGGCTTAAATCTGATTGAATGCAAACATCTTAAAAACCTTTTCTTTTTAAAAACAACACGACATGACGACGACTTGAGAAGCACAAAATCGTTCCAGATTAAATATCAGTGGACGGAGGGAAGAGATGAGCTCACTGAGTCACTGACAAGAGTGGAAGTGGGAAAATGCTGATTATAAAAACAACAAAACAAAGACAACAAATAAAGAAAATCCTGTAGAGGATCTGAAGCTTTAGTAAAAAAAAACAAAAAACAACTGCACAGACTTGAAGAAAGAAAAGAAACATTCATGTTTTACTGTCATTTAGGAGCATATTCCACCGCACGGCTACGACTACGTGATTCATTAAGAGACCAGAGGAGTTTCACAACTGGATCAGGGTCCAAAACATATAAAAAACAGAGCAAAAAGTAACAAAAACAGGCTGCGTCTCAAACTGGACCTTTTCCTCTCATAAACTTAAAAGGAGTGAAGCCAATTAACGTGCTAATTTCTTCATTATAACACAAAAACATTCATAATCTCTCATTTACTGCTGCACGTATTGATTTGTCCGGCCACTAGGGAGCAGCGATTCTGAGTTACGTTCAATGAAACAGGAAACGAACACGTTGAGACGCAGCCTGTGAGTTTTCTACAGCAGTGGATTTCAGAAACAAACGATGCCTTCACTGTCAGTAGTAAACCACTGTTGTGTTGTCAAAACCCAAACAAAAAAAAAAACGAACAAAAATAAAACCGATAAACCAAATTGATGCGTTTAAGTCATCGGGTGTGTTAAGTTTTGTGTTTTTGTTTTTTTTTTGTTTCTTTTTTTTTTCAAAGCGAACAAGTGCACTTCATGTTCATCAGGAGTTTTGTGTTTTAGTGCCATGACACTAAAATTCAAACTTGAGGAAAAGCGTTTGTTTTAAAATGAACGACTGCATGTTAATCTGATACCTGTGATTGTTTTTTTTTTTATTGTGTTTTTATTTTTTGTATTTTTTTTATTTGAGGTAAACTAACTGCATTTGATTAGTGAGCAGTGCACGTCACAGCTCCGCTCTCTGAATCCTGACAAATACTTTATTGTTTCTGATCAATATCTATCTCCTACGACAGAGAATTAGGGCCACATTGACACATAAAACAATAAAAAACTTTGAGAATAAAGTTGTAAATTTATGTCTTTATTCTCGTAATGCTAAGACTTTTTTCTCGAGGGAAATGTAGGATATTATTCTCGTAAATTTACAACGTTATTCTCGTAAATTTGCGACTTTATTCTCGTAATGCTATGACTTTTTTCTCGTAGGAAATGTACGACTTATTCTCGTAAATTTACGACTTTATTCTCATAAATTTGCGACTTTATTCTCGTAATGCTATGACTTTTTTCTCGTAGGAAATGTACGACTTTATTCTCGTAAATTTACGACCTTATTGTCGAAGTCTATGTTTTGTTTTTTTCCTCAATGTCGCCCTAATGCTCCGTCGTAATCTTCCTTTGAATGTCACCATTTTTTTTGTTTGTTTTTTTAAAATCAGAAACAAGAGGAAGTTGAGTTTATCGTGATGATGTCATATTGTGGGCGTGTCCCACCTCTACGCTGAAGTCATCACACTTCCTGGTTCCCTCAGGTCCGGCTCCATATTCTCTACCAACTGTTTTCTCACTGGAATATTTATAAGCAACAGTGTCAGAGATACCCACATATATGTATATTTATTTATAATATGTGTATATTTTCTGTCACTAAAGTGGATTTGAAAGGGAATGTAAAGGCAGCGGGACGACGCTCTGCATGCAGAGACACCTGCTGATCACGCACACACACACACACACACTCAGTGAGGCTGTCAGTGTGTGTGACAGCAGCTCTCCTGGGGGTTGATGGGTAGGTGGTGGTGGTTGGGGGTGTTGGGGGGGTTCAGGTGTTCCTCCAGGGAGCAGGAAGTGTTTGGAGTCTGACAGGAAGGAGGCCTGGAGCCTGAACACTGTGTGTGTGTGTCCATGTGTGCGTTCAGGCTCGTATAGAAGGTGCAACACACTTTTTTAAAACCAAATTTCAAAATAAAATGCACAGATTATTTCAAATTCTCAGTGAGTTTTTAGTCACCTTTAAAGGGACATTGTGTAAGAATTCCTCCATCTAGCGTCATGTGAAATTGGGCAGACGGCAGACGGATGACAGCTGCTGCACGTAACAGCCTCTATGTAAACAACTCAGTTGACAATTTTGTCATGCTGCATTCATGTGAAAGATGACATCTGGGTCAGACAGCATCTGACTGCTATTACTGATTCATGACAAACACACTGAAGAACCAAATAATCCATTTTTGTGAATAGATAACAGGAGAAGTTACACAATGTCCCTTTAAGTACTGTAATCTGATTACCTGGAGTAACTACGTACATTCCTCTGGGGAAACATTCAATTTATTCTCTTTTTTAAAAAACAAAAACAAAAATGTAGAGACGATGATGATGTGGCAAGAAGTTTGTGCAGGATCGCTGGTTTTTCGGTCTGAAAACTGATATTCAAGACAACTGTGTGTTTGTTTATGTGTTAATGTGTGTGTTTGTCTGTGTTTGTGTCTCCTTCCCGTTTCAACATGTCGGCGCCTTTTGTGCAGGGAAACCAGCTCCATGAGGAACTGGTTGTGTTGACTAAGCCCTGACCTCGGCTTCTGACTCCGTCCTTTCATATCTGTGATAAGCAATGTCAAAGGGGGCCGCACATACACACACACACACACAGACACACAACTTATACCTTCATAAAAAACGATTTGTTTGCTCTCTTGGTTTTTCAGCGTTGAAGCCAACTGCAGCACCAGAGGTCACCAGAGGTCGCACATGAGGTTGCTTTTTTCTTCTTCTGGGGTTAATTGGTGCCAAAGAGCTGAGGTGAACCTGACGCTACATCGCCTGCCTCCTCCTTCATCTTTACCTTACGCAGCACAACACGCCGGCCGCCTGGGAGTTGGCGGCGTGTGGCGGCGGCGATGGTGATATCATGGAGCAGAATAAAAAAGAGGCTTGTTTACTGTGAAACGGTGGCGGAGGGAAAAGGAAGGAGGAGGAGAGTGGATGTGGACGTCCATGTTGAGCCTGTAAATAATCAATCAGAGCTCAGAGCGCCGGCATTAAATCACCAGAGGAAGGAAAGACGGCGAGCATGAGGGACTGCGGCGGCGCCCGTGAACTCTAAATCTTTGTCACTGGGAGGGTTGAACGTCGGTTGAATGATGATTGATTTACATGCAGGGGAATACTGTGACTCAGTGTGTGTCTGTGTGTGTGTGTGTGGTTTCTAAACAGGCAGATACGTCCACAGTAAATCCAATCACCGTACGACAACGACAGCGGAGGAATTGTGATTTGAATCGTATTAACAGACGCTTACGTCAAAACACAAACTTCATGTGTGCACGTTAGAAATCTATAAAGTGTCTGAGGCAACAACGACGTAGAAAAAAAACAAAAAAAGATCAACACAAAGCAGGAGAGCGACTGTTTTTACCAGAATAAAACCAGATCTTGTGACCTGTAGGTGACCCTGGTTGGACTTTGAAGGCACCGCGGCCCGACGGCGACACTTTGATCTGGAGGGTGAATGTCTCTCACACACACACACACACACTCACACGCTCGCTGCAAAGTGTCAAGTCATGTAGTCTCATTTCAGCCGGCCAAACTTTCCCTCTGATCTCTGCTTCTCTGCAAAAAGATTTAGAAAAATCTGGAAAATTTATATCAAATCTTTAATTTTTGTGGTTTTTAATCACCAGCACTGACATTAGAGGGTTTCTATTGGGATGTAGGAGGAGGTTTGGTCGAGAGAAAACTTGTTTTTAAGTCGAAAAATGACTGAAATTAAAAAAATATACATATGCATAATGTGTTTATGTGAATACTGTGGCACTGCATACTGTGTGTGCACTACACATTTAAAAATCTGCCATTCTCCTGGATTAAACATTAATTCTCAATAACAATTCACTTCGTCTGCAGTTTGTTTACAGATCTAGAGGCGTGTCTTTTATTTTGGCGGTCTATAGGAAAAAATAAACGCCGCCGATATAATTCACATCAATCAAAAAAACGTTCACTTTCGTTTATTAAAAATTCATGACATTAATTCCAATAAATCACTCAGGCCTGTGAACAGGAGCCAGACAGACGGGTGAATGCACTTTTCCTGCTGAGTGACAAAAAGCAGAAGGCGATGAGTTAGCATGTTAGCACTTCCTGTTGAGCTTATTTATTGGGGGGGTTTTGGCTGAAATGAAATAAATCTCCACATTTTTACTCTTTTGAAGTTAAATAAATCAGTGAAAACATCAGTCCAGGCTCTTTACGTGGAGCCGGCGCTGCTTCCCGCTGGTTGAACACTCAGATGTTATGTTACAGCAGGAAGTAGCGCTGTGATGTGGTTGGTTGTTTGGATGTTGCCAGCTGTGCTTTCTGATCAATATCACCTCTGGAAGAACGGAGAGATGAAAGAAACGTTTATTAAAAAAAAAAAAAGAAAGACACAGGTTTAGTGGGTTAAGGCTCCGTTTTCTATCAACGTGAGGTTCAGACTCTCAGGGTGAGAAAGATCTACGCTGCTTTATCTATAACTCTATACACACATGTATATATATAGTTCTTCTTTTACTCACTTGTATTAAAACGTTGAAAATCTTTGATGTGCGGAGCTGAAGTCGTCTCACGCACCGACCCACTCCCGCTTTGTTTGGAGACTTTACGACTCAGTGAGAGACTAAATGACTTGTTAAGGAGGTTTTTTTTTCCGTTGCAGCTCCTCACTCTCTCTCAAAGTGCCTTTTTCCTTTCATCCATCCCACCTCAGCTGGTGTGCATCACTACAGGTGAAACCTCACATTACCCTCAGCAGCCATTTACATGCAGCTTCAGAAATGAGCGAACCTCAGAACCACCTCACAGCCTTTTCTTTCTTTTCTTTTTTTTAAACTGGTGCAAATTATTGCCAATAACGTGCAGAGCCTCAGGTTGTAATTAGAGTTTCTTGGCTGTGGTGGTGGTGGTGGGGGGTTAGTGGTGTTAGTGGACTGAAGCCTGTACAGGTGTCATTAATCCTGCGTTCCCTGTGTGACTGCGGCGCCACAGGAAGCGGTGCCCACCTCCCCCCCGCTGAACACAGACGGCTAACAGGTTTAATAATAAATACTGCTGCTTAGCGTCAAACCACTCGGCCTCACACTGAGGAGGTAAAGAGGTGGGAAACTAACGAGAGAGAGAGACCTGGACCTCCAAGATCCAGAGCTCAGTGGGGAAACAATGAGCGGGTCGCCACAACCAGCAAAGTCCAAACAGCACCTGACAGTCTGAACCCAGGGGAGAAGAAAAGAAAAGAAACTTTTGACACTGCAAAAGTCTGAACCATGGTTTAGTTTGGTCTGAACAGAGACCGCCGCTTTTGGTTGGACCAGATTTCAGGTCTTTGGTCTGAACCATGGTCCAGAGGAGCTTCTGTAGATTTGGATCAGATCAAACGGAAAAGTTTGATAGTCCAGACCAAAACAAGAAAGCAGAACCACAAAGAACAAGCTGCTCAACTGCTGCTCTACAAGGCTGAGAACATTTGTTCTCCCCAGAAGATGAAGCCTGAACTTCAACCTTTCCTCCGGCGCCATCACGAATCTTCCAAACTTCAGATTTCTTACTTAAGAAGCTGCAGCATCTCTAAAATGAATGGACAGACTTTGATTTATTTAACTCACTCATGTTCATGTGATAATTCATGTTCTCCAGACAATGAGGCCTGGTAACTTTGACAAAACGACCAAAACATGAAATTATGATAAGTTCCTAAACTCCACAACAGATAGGTAGATTTTTATTTGGGGTAACGTAACAATGTTCATGTTCCCCAGAGGATTTAGTTGAATAACCTTGGTATAACCGCTCTGATCTTTCTTCTGGTGCCTTCATGAGGACAAGATTTCAAAATGTTTATGATTTGTTCGTCATCAAGCTCCACGATAATTTCATTTATCTAATTCTGGATATTCATGTTCCCCAGAGGATGAGGCCTGCTAACTTTGATAACCTCGCTGACCTTTCTCTCAACACCAACATGAGGACAAAACATCCAAACATAAATGATGATTAGTTCCTGCAACAGATTTGTATTCAATTAACTGTAAGATAACGGTGAATATTGATGCTCCCCATAGGATTTAATTGAATAACTTCTTCTTCAAGAAGGTTCAAAACAAAAGGGCTGATTTTGATTTAACTAATTGTGGATATTCATGTTCCCCAGAGGATGAAGTTTAGGAAAAAAAAGCGTCCCTGATGTTTTTAGTTTTGTTTTTTGTTTTTTTTCCAGCACTACCACACACATATACGTTGATCTTTCTACTTCAAAACACTTTTATGAACAGCTCTGACAACAGTTTCTGCTTCCCCAGAGGATGAACCCTCCTTTGTTTGATTTCCTTTTACGTGACCCGTCTCATTCACGACAAACTTTGTTCTGTTTTTAATCTTGGACAATGTGTCAGGCTCAAAGAAAAAGTTCTGCGCGTTGTGATGAGCTGCAGCTAAAGCATGATTTCGTTTTCCCAGAGGTTAAACCTTCAGATCGACCAGCAGCACCAAATCGAGCTCAAGCAGCTTAACGAACATGTGAACTCTGAATTTCTCATTGTTTATTGTTTCAGTTTTAATAATGAACAGTGTGACTTTTAAATGTTTAGATTTGCTTTGAAAACTGAAAATGTTCATTGTTTGTGTGTTTTTTGTTTTTTTTTCCGATCGCCGTCTGTGAGAATCAATTTATTAACTCGGACATAAATCCATGTTGCACTTTCATTTCATGGTGTACTACTGACAACAGCAGGATACGACAATCTTACAGAACATACTGAAACACCTCGAGCTCAGATTTCTGTCTGGTTCTGGACAAACTGGTGTCGATGCGCGTCTGATGATTTCGTCCCCCCCTCACAAACAAACCCAAATTTCAACCGTGTTTGTAAAGTTGTAGACGAGGGGGGAAAAACACAAAAAATAATAATAAAAAGTCTGTGTGTTTATAACTCGGCACCGTCGGTGATGCTCAAGAGTCCAGGTACCTGCAGTGTGACGGTCCAACGACCGCGGCGTCGTCGTCGTTTCATCTGTACATGCAAAAAGGTTTTCAGTCCCATCGAGCCGACGTTACATGAAGATCTGCAGACAGCACGACAACCACGGATCCACAGCTTACAGCCACAGCAGCTTCCTTTTGTCACTGTTTGTAGTATTTACAGCTCTGTACACTGGAAAAAGACTTCACAGGGGGTGGGGGGGTAAAAAAAAAAAAAAAAAAATGGACAGAACTGGAAAAAAAAAAGTCCTCAACAGCAACTCCAGACGAAGATCCAAGACGAACAGCTGCGTTTCTGCAAAAAACGTCTTAAACGTTGACGATGAGCTGTTCCTGATAAAAACGAGCCGGGTTGATTTGATGCAACTCGGCTCAGATGTGTAAATATCCCGGAGGAGGCTGCAGAGTCGACAGGAAGGAGTTAAAAAAACAGAAAAAACAAAAAAAATCAATCAAAAAAACCCCCCAAAAACCAAAAGGAACAAACCTCAGGATAGATAGCGTTACACAGTATACTTAGGTAGGATTTACAAGAAGTTCTTTCCCTCCTCCCCCCAAAGAAGGTGTTTTTTCTTTTTCTGTTCCAACACAGCGACAAAGCCTAAAAGCAACGCACAAAAATCCAACTCAAATACGTGAGTAGCTAAATAGTTTCCCATTAAATTATCACAACGATGTGGTGTAGTTTACATTCCTTCCGCGGCCGCAAGGAGCCGCGTCGTGTTGTTTTTCTTCGTCGATCGACTTTAATTAATTCTATTTTACACTTGATTGGTTTTCTAGAGGTGGGAGGCGGCGGCGGTGGCGAGGGAGGTGGGCGGCGGTGGCGGCAGGGCAACGGGGGGGGGGGGGGGGGGTTGGTGGGGTCTAAAGCCTTGTACAGTGGATGCAGTTATAAAAAGGATGAAAGAGGGAGTCAGTGCTGCGGCACGGCGAGTAATAGGCACAGGGGGCGGCAGTGGGACGGGTGCAGGGTTCCCACGCATCCTGGAAAATCTTGGAAAACCTGGAAAATGTTTGACCAATTTTCCCAGTCATGAAAAACACATGGAAAATGAGAAAAACGAAAAGTCAGATGTCCTGGAAAAGCTTTAAGTTGTCCTGGAAAATGATATATCACAGCTACCAGAGCTCAGCAGCATGTTTGTGCTGTTCTATGATAGATTTTTCATAATTTCATAAATTAGAGCCAGAGATTAGAGATCTTACCAAGAATATTTGTCTTATTTCTAGTCAAAATGTCGTTTCTAGTCAAAACAAATCTCATTATACCTAAAATAAGACTCATCACCTACAAATTAACTTGTTTTTAGATCATTTACACTCGTTTCGAACAAATGTTCAATTTTCAAGTAAAAATGATCTAAAAACAAGTTAATTTGTGGGTGATGAGTCTTATTTTACGTGGAAAGGAATTCGTTTTGACTTGAAATTAAACATTTTGACAAGAAATAAGACAAATATTCTTGGAAAGATTTCAGATTTCTGGGAGAGAGAATGAGAGAGAGGAATAAACATAGAAACAAACTGATTAAATAAAAAATAAAAAAAGGTACCATTGTCAAAAAAAAGAACACTTCTCCAAAAGCTTGAACGGGACAGGGCGATGAATCAGCGTACGGCATAAAAACTAATGTCTGTCAAACTGTAGCAGCTGAAAATGTCCTGGAAAATGATTTCAAGAGAAGAGTGGGAACCCTGGGGCGGCGGCGACGAGCAGCAACGGGGAGAATGAACCAACGAAAGGGAGGTTTTTATCGGAGAAGTGGTGGTGAGTGGGGCGTGGTTGTGGTTGAAGGTGGAGAGCTAGCGGCGGCGGTCTCACAGATAGATCTCCCTCTTGGCGGTCTGGCCGGTCGGGGTGGTGGCGTTGTGGTACTCCACCGCCTGGCTCAGCGGGATCTCCTCCAGCCCGCAGTCTTTCACCGCCGAGTCTCCGCCTCCAGGGTAGGCACTGCTGTAGGGCGTCATGAACCGCATGTTGGACACTTTGGAGCTGCTGCCGCCGCCAACGCCACCACCACCACCTCCGCTGCTGCCAACGCCACCACCAACGCCGCCGCGCTCCTCCATCATCATGGGCTTGGGGCTGCCGTTGGCCATCAGCTGCTGCTCGCCCCCGTCCATCTCCTGGTAAGGCACAAAGGTGGACAGCTTCGGAGCGCTCTTGGACACCTTGCGGGTCGGGGAAGGCTGGCCGGGCATCCAGCAGGAGTCGGAGTGGCCGAACTCGGTGCACTCGCGGGTGCAGTTACCGGTCATCGCCACGTCGGGGAGGGGCCTGAGGTCTGCAGACAGACAGAGAAACAGAAAAAGAGAGGATGAGTGACCTGGAAGCAACACCAGAAAGAGGAGGAGGAGGATGAAGGATGGAGATGAAGCTCCAGGGAAACATCTGGTTATTGAGCTGCTGCAGGTTCAACAGCTGTCGTCTGACTGTGTGACAAACGAAGGTACAAGCTACAAGAGGCGGAAAACCCTTGTCCAGCCAATCAGAAGAGAGGAGGAACCTCTGAGTCTGTCTTCTGATTGGCTGACTGTTTTCTATAGTGATCCAATAAAAGAAATAGAACAGATTTCAGAATAAAACACTCAGAGAAACCAAATCCTGCAATTTGTTGAATGGTGGTGGGCGGGGCTTTGGGTGACTGCTTTGTTGTGACATCACAAAGTGACAGGAAGTCCTGATGGATGGACATGGACATCTACCTTTATACTGTATGGAGCATTAACACAAACGTCTACCTTTATACATCTTTCCTGACATGTCTTCAAATGTTTCCATCTTTCCTCTATGTGTCTCTATTATGTGTATTATTATTAATATTATGTGTTGTCTTGCATAATGAAGGTTTGAGCTTTGTGATTTTATGTTGAACACTTTGCACACGTTTCCTGTGCAAAGTTAAGATCAGGTTAAGAATTTAAGTAGACTTTAAACAGAGGTGTATGTAACAGCAGGAGCTTTTCTCTGAATAAACGTCACTTTTGTTCCCTGAAAACCAACAAAAGCTGCGAGTGCAGAGTCATAGTTCAGGCTGGCAAGAGCCGCTGATTAAAACTGTCATTATCCCTTTATCCACACACACACACACACATACATACAAGGCTCGTTCCATTTGAAGGAAATTAATTAAAGCTCAGTGTGTATTTTTAAAGTCACTAATAGTTCACAAAGTGCCAGGAACGTCGCTTAATTTGTTGCTGAAAGAGCGAGACCGCATACGAGACGGTGGCTGCTGAGCATGAAACAGGATCAGCTGATTTAGAGGAGGAGAGAAAAACGCTCAGGTTCGTTAAAACCTTAATTACGCTGCACAAACAGCCAATTAAAGGCAGAAAATAACAACGCCAACTGTTCCCCCTTTTTTCTCAACCCTACAACATATGACACGACGGAGGACGACGTGGATCTCACATCGTCAGGTCACGGTTTCCAACCTCTGGAGTTTCTTTTACTTCTTTTTATTTTCAGCTTTGTGTGAGTTTAACTTTACAGTAAAGGCATAGTTCAACATTTTGGCAAATTGGCCCATTGTCAAAATGGCCCATTGCCATACTAGACAGAGTTGTTTTAGAGCTAAATAGAGAGACTGCTTGATGAAAAACTGTCCCTGAAGGCACCGTGCATCAGCGGTTTTGCATGAATTTCCCTCTAAAATAACTCATAGCGTGGTGAATGTGCAGGTCACAACTTGTCCACCAGAGCGTTGTGGAGTTGTTGGATTGTGTATTTGATGAGTTTGATGAGGGAAACCAAGAAATCCCATGAGCCTCCGTAGCGTAGCTCTGAGCAGCTCACGGCTCTGCTCCGCCATTCTAAAAATAGCTTGCACCGACAATTAAAGGTAACGAACCTACTGCTATGACTATAGGGATTATGGTGATGGGCCACTTTGCCAAAATGTTGAACTATCCCTTTAATCCTGAGGCCTCTGAGACGGGAGCGAGGGCAGACAGACAGCAGCTGATGGACAGATGGACAGACGCCGAGCTGAATTCGCATTTAAGCAAAAAAAAAAAAAAAATCACAGCTTAGCATGAGAAAGGTCAGAGATGGAAGCAGAAATATCAATGCGTATGCAGAAAGTAACCTTTCTTCTGTGCGTGACATTAGATCATTCTTTGATACTGGAGGCAGGAGGGGGTTGGGGGGAGTGGTCCTCCCGGGGAATGGCGCTCATTTCCCAAAATGCCCTCTGCTTCATGCATAATTGAAATTCATTGCCTCCTTTTTCTTCCTGTGCGAAAGCAGCTACAGTCGGCTTTTCTGTCTGTTTGCAGGTTGATGTGTACGTTCTAATCCCGCGGAGTGCTGAGTAGCGACTGCACTCACTCACCATCGCTCTCTCACATTCTCACGCCCGCCGTTGCCGCTGCCGCCGCCACCATGGATTTTAAGTTTTTAAACACTTCCCATGCAAAAAGCAAGGTGCTTGCAAAAATGTTAAGTCATGTGAGAAAGAGAGAGGGAGAGAGGCTGCTGCTGAGTTCAGAGCGCCTGTTTAATAAGTGCTTTGCCTGTGAACGTGGTGGTGTCAGCAGGAGGCTTACAGAGCGCCGACGCCCCGGAGCTGCACGGCTCAACACACTCAGAGAGAGAGAGAGAGAAAAAAAACTAAAAAACTTGACTTCACTTCAGCAACAACAAGGAGGAAGAGGAGGAGGAGGAGGAAGGATAAAAGGAGGGAGCAGCCGCCAAGTTCAGCTGGACGACGACCAAGACTCTTTGACCTCTGACTCCTGTGTCTATAAATACTGCTCGGCCGTTTCTCTCAAATGTCCGGTCGGTTTCGGTCGGACCCTCTGTTACTATGGAAACAGATTCTGGCTGCTAGCGGGGGTGACTCTTCTGTTGTTGTGTGCTTTACTTTTTTTCTACTTTTACTCCTTTGTATTGGGTTAATTACTGCTGGACAGTAAGTCTCTGTCATTGTCGTTCACCCAGGTTCCTCCTCGTTCTTCTCATTGATACATCATGTTGTTTTGATTATTGATCAAGGTATCTAATCAATTTAGGGCTGATAGCTCATCTCCATGTTGAGTTTAGTCTTTATAACACAGAGACTTTTACTCTGAAAGGACCTCAGAATCCATCCAGGGTTCCTACACATTTGAAATTTCCAAATTCCAGACTTCTTGTTAAAAAAAATCTAATAATTTGTGATATTTAAGTAAATAGATGTTCATAATATAAAAAAAGCATGCAAAAAAGCATGCACTTTATCATTTGTTTTGATTATTCTGGTATGCCATTATGTAACCAATTAAAGGGCCAACGAGGAGTTTCTATTCGGTTATAAAACAGTCTCAAGTTAATGTGGATGAATCTACGCTACCCACACTTGTTAATGGCTCCATTTTCGATCAATATATCGTTTTGTCTCTATCGTTATTTTGTTATTATTAGTGGTGGCGGAAACACTGGTCGAGCCAACCAGCGTTTCCTTACTTTCGGTTTCACAGACGCGAATGAGAATAACGGCGATTATAGCAGCATTATGGTCGGAACTACGACAGTAACTGAACCTCGTTGAACCTCTGACTTTAATTATTAGTGAATGAAAACATAAGTCCGTCTTGTGCGAGGTGGAAGAATGCTACGGTGCGCATGGAGGCTCATAAACATAGTGTGAAAACACTTCGCTTTTCCAGAACTCCTCGTTGTCCCTTTAATTTCCAGGAGATTGTAGCTAGGTACAATAGCACATACAAAATAATTTAACCAAATAACTTGAGATAAGACCAAACCAAGATAAATATATTTCCATACAATAGTTTCCATTTTCCACACTTTTCCAGACGTGAAAATGTATAAAATCAAAATCAAACCCTCATTAAAGGAGACATATTCTGCCCCTTTTCCACAAATTAAAATAGTTTGCAGGTGTTTGTGAGATGCTTCGGTCAAAATCCCCCAAGGATCAAACATCACAGCTCCTAAACCAGCCTTGTTCAGAACGACTGGTTTCAGTGCCTGTCCCTTTAAATGCAAATGAGCCACTGTTGGCCCCGCCCCCTTCTACTGGTACCAGGTTGGGGTGGGGTTATGCAAATCTGAAAACTACACTGCAAAAACTCAAAATCTTACCAAGAATATTTGTCTTATTTCTAGTCAAAACAAATCTCATTCTACTTAAAATAAGACTCATCACTTTAAAAAAGTGGCTTGTTTTAAGACTTAAGTGAAATGAGTTTAGTTTTGATTAGAAATGAGACAGTTTGACAAGAAATAACACAAATATTCTTGGAAAGATTTTTTTGCAGTGTAGTTACATCATTGTCAGACAACTGAGGGAACAGCTCATAAAACCACATGGATTTCAACGCAGAGCCTGCAGCAAACTACAGATGTTTTTGTCAAGTCTCACATGTTGGGGGTCAAAAGGCAAAACAAACACCTAAATATACGTTAAAGAGCCTTCAAAAAGTGATTTTTCCATAATATGTCCCGTTTAAAAGTGTGTCACGTCACCACTTCCTGTCCTGCTGCGGCTGCATCTCCCGGTGACGACTCCACTCCACTCGACTCAACGCTTCGTCTTGTCACTTTGTCAGCGCTGGCTGTCAGAGCGCAGCGTCGTCCTCGGGGGAGCCATCTTTGAACAGGTGATGTTTACCAGTATAAGAGGGGAGATAAACAGGAAGCTGCGCCAGCGTCTGTTCGCTCAAACCGGTCGTGGTGTAATTGTTGCTCATGTACAAACCTGTCTGCTTCGTGTCTCATCTCCAAATAAAGCCCCACAGTCGTGTTACACAAATGTCACACATCCACACTGAGACTGTACAAACAGCATCAATATGAAACAGGAAGTAGAGTAATAATAGAATAAACTGAGCGGATAAATGATTTAAAAAATGAATTTAAAACCCAATGGGGGTCCACGATGAGACCTCGACCCGGTGTTCAGGCCCTCGGCACAACAATCTGTAGCTCTAATCACAGAGTTTAGCGGCGAGGTGATGGAGGTCGTGTTCGTCCTTATTAAGCACAAGAACTAATTGGCTCCGGTTTGAGACGGAGCTAATTGGCGAGCGCGACGGGAGGAAGAGTCCAGGCGGTCGAGTCGCGGCTAAGATGTGAGATCAATAACGGTTTGTGCTAATAAGACCTCACTCTGGTTGCTGGACATGAGATGGTGGATGTTAAACGCCACCACCGCCGGTGTTCACCCCCCCTCCTCCCTCCCTCCAGCTCAGACCATCATCATCAAAGCTGTGATGAAGGCTGATCAGACGCTGACTCAGCTGCTGCCTCTGATCCTCATTACGGACTGAAACAGCGGCAGCGGTCTGAACACCTCACTGAGAAGTTTTCACAGTGACCTCCACAAGCTGCTTGGTGCATCCTCAGGGGAAAGAAGTAGATCTGGTGTTACATGACACCTTTATTTCGGCTCCGCGCTGTGATCGACAGCTCCGACACCAACGCCCACAAAGTATCTGGAACTCAATTTTTTTTGTGACGCCTCCTGAGCGCAGCCAAAGTTTATTTCCAGAACATCATCACCGAAGCAGATGGAGACCAAGAGAAATGTATGAATACGTATCTACAGGTGTTAAACCAACTGGATTTAAACTGGGACATGGTTTCATAATGCAGGATGTTGTTGGACGATAGATACAACTCAGTGTGGACGAATGCATTGTAGGCCTATGCATGAGAATTTTAAGGTGGTTTATTATTGTTACTGCCAAATATGGTTTGATTTAAATTTTACTATCAATGCCAGTCTTCAGTAGAAGGACGAAGTTGTGCTTCTTGCATCAGTTACTGAGGTTTAGAGCTGTAGTGGGGTGATAAGCCCTTTTCTTTCAAGCTACTTTGGTCAGAATCCGTGTTTTAGCTTCATTTTTTGTCTCAGTTAAAGGGATAGTTCAACATTTTGTCAAATTGGCCCATTGCCATAATCCTTATAGTTTTGGGTTTGTTACCTTTAATTGTCGGTGCAAGCTATTTTTAGAATGGCGGAGCAGAGCCGTGAGCTGCTCAGAGCTACGCTACGGAGGCTCATGGGATTTCTTGGTTTCCAAACTCATCAAATACACAATCCAACAACTCCACAACGCTCTGGTGGACAAGTTGTAAGTTACATTAGGTAAATGGACCAGTATTTCTTACATTTACCTTTACTTTGGTGCACATCTGCCTCTGTATTTCCAACATAACCTATTTTGGAAAGTGACGGTATTTAGGAATCTCTACAATTAATTAATCCCAGGATTAATTGTGAAAACAAGTAATCGTGACATCCACTTCAGACTGGACTGTGTGATGATAAACCGTCCTCTGAGGCTCCTGCAGCCAGAGAGAGAGGTAGAGAGGCTCTTCTTCTTCGTTCATTAGCATGTTTAGCGTTGAGCTCTGCACC
The DNA here is from genome assembly GCA_030347415.2 of Decapterus maruadsi. Lineage (NCBI taxonomy): Eukaryota > Metazoa > Chordata > Actinopteri > Carangiformes > Carangidae > Decapterus > Decapterus maruadsi. Next base: position 9,826,281 of record CM064903.1, read on the forward strand.
GGGGTCGTGTGATGATGATAAAGTGTCGGTGAAGCAGCTGCATGAACCACAAAGAGCCGCACGCAGCAAGAAACGCCGCATTGTGACTCCAGATTTCCCATCATTACTTAAGGCGAGTTTGAAAAGTTCTGGTCTAAAAACCCCTGGAGGAGGAAACGCTATCTGTTCCCCCTCCTCCCGACCCCCCCTCTCCCTCCTATAACCCTCGGCGATGCTTGGTGGCAGCGGCGGCGCAGTCAGAGGCCGTAACGCTGAATTCAAGGTTGCTTCTATTAGTCAAGGCTGTTTAAAATGGAGTATCCCTCCTGAGTTTTTTCTTTTTTTTCCTCTTTCCCTCTTCCCTTCCCTGTAGCTTCTTATCTGCACTCCTGAGTTCCAGTTAACCCTGGGGACCCTCGCACGCCCTGACGGCCCCCTCTCTTTGCATAATACACTCCGCTACCTTGGTCACCATTTTCCGGTCAAACTAATTAGATTTCAGAGTCCCCACTTGGGAAGATGTCAGTGGTATGAAATGGAAATAATTTCCAGGTGACTATCTGACATTTTACGCTGTCGACTAGAGTAAAGAGCCCGGGCGGATTGGCTCTCGCTTTCCCTCTTTTTTCCCCCTCCTCTCCTCCTCCTCTTCTTCTTCTTCTTCCTCCTCTTTCCTTTCCGCTCCATCACTTTAGTCGCAGAGATATGCTAAATCCTCGCGCTGCCCCGACTCTCTGCTGCTCAGTCCTGGGTGATAAATGGAAGCAAATGTACACAAAAGAGAGCTGCTCCTTTTTTCTGCTTCTGCTTGAAGTGTTAATGTGTTTAATTACTTTGAAGCCTGTGTGCGTACGTGTGCACGAGTGTGTGTTGGCGTTGCAGTTAAAGCTGCAGCAGGAAAACCTTCAATTAATGCCTTTTCTCTGTCGATGACAATGGCTCCAATTTATCTTATGGGAACAATAGAGGAGTGAGAGGAGGCTGAGCTGCTGCGAAGCCTCAAAGACGTCCAGGAGAAAAAGCAACGACAACCACGTGCTGCTGCTGCTTCCTGCACCGCAATCAGCAGCCCACACACACACACACATACACGGATAACTTACTGGAGGAAACGTTTCACTGACTTCGACTTCATTTTCTGGAGGTTAAAACCACGACTCACGAACAGACTGAAACGTTACAACAGTCGTGTTTTTTGTTACATAAGAATTAGATTTTTTAAAAGGGATAGTTCAACATTTTGGCAAATTGGTCCATTGCCCTAATCCTTATAGTCATAGCAGTAGGTTTGTTATCGTTACCTTTAATTGTCGATGCAAGCTGTTTTTAGAACGGCAGAGCAGAGCCGTGAGCTGCTCAGAGCTACGCTACAGAGGCTCATGGGATTTCTTGGTTTCCCTCATCAAACTCATCAAATACACAATCCAACAACTCCACAACGCTCTGGTGGACAAGTTGTGACCTGCACATTCACCACGCTATGAGATAATAACACAACGTTACCACACAGAGTTGTTTTAGAGGGAAATTCATGCAAAACAGCTGATGGGCGTTGCCTTCAGAGGCAGTTTTTCATCAAGCAGTCTCTGAATTTACCAAGAAATCCCATGAGCCTCCGTAGCGTAGCTCTGAGCAGCTCACGCCTCTGCTCCACCGTTCTAAAAATAGCTTGCACGGACACTTAAAGGTAACAAACCTACTGCTATGACTATAGGGGTTATGGCAATATTTGCCAAAATGTTGAACTATCCCTTTAATGTTTATCCAATCTAATTGTTAAAGCCAAACCTGGGTCTGAGTCTGAATATATTGATTATTAGACCAACGATTACATACAATATATTGATTATTAGACCAATGATTACATACAATGCTCACTGTGTCTCTGTTCTCAGCTCAGTTTACACTTCACACCTCCTCTGACTTGTGCAGAAGTACAACAACCACTTGGACACGTTTCTCTATGGAATGACCACAGATAGACACACAAAGCCAAGCAGTGATACAAACACACACCGACATAAACCTCCATCTGTATTCATGGTCACACACATCACCTCAGAGTAGTCCTCACTTCAGTAATGCTTGTACCCACACACACATACACACACACACTTGAACACCAGCAGCAGCAGTGTGATCCTGTCGTGTCAGTGTCGGTGTCAGTGTCAGTCTGTGCTGCACTCTCTGTTCCTAGAAAGGTTTTTTATTTCACAATTGTCACTTTAAAGAACTTTTTTTCCACCAAAAACGATTAAGTGTCGTCACTTTGAAATGATCTTGGTGACGGAAACATCGTCCGTTAGAATAAAGAGGAGACGGAGAGTCCTGATGTTTCCTACAGACGGAAACTGTGACGGACACTGGGCTCCTTCTGCAAACTGGAATATCTCCACTCTTTAATGGACTGATAAATCAATCAATGTTTATATATATATTAGGTGTACAACCAATTTATATTTGGGTTTGGATTCAGGCTTTTAGAAAACCTTGGATCGTTATTCATATTCGGGAAGAAACTGGATACTTCCGCCGAGCTAGTGCTACGCTGAGCTAGCCGGCTAACTTCCGCTTTAGCTCACGGCTAACTAGAACGGGAATAAAATAATTTAATCACGCAAATCTAGACTTTCCAAACGTAATTGGACTGAATGGATCAAAGTCTGTTAGTGAAATGAGTCGTTTCGTGGGGGTTGTGACACTCAAAAAACATGTATCCACAGTTTTATCTTCTTTTCCCGTTAAGGTGCATTAGCGCCACCTACTGTGTTGGAGTGTGAACCAGAATCACCTGGTTATGTGCTGTTGCTCATCCAGACATTTCTTTTTCTTCAGAAAAAAGCTCCCGAACAATGAGAAACACATTATCAATACAACGCACGTTATAACATCAAAACCATTGCCGTTAAAAGACTGTAAATCACTGAGTCTTGAGTTTTTATTTCAAAGTATCCTCAGTTTATCACAATATTCATGTCACAACAGGATATTAATACGATTTTAAACATTTTTGTGATAATTACAATAACACATCTGATGCATTTCAATCTATAATGCTTCTGCAAGTGCATATCAATCTTGTCCCGAAAGGTAAATTCTGCCAACTAGATCAGTTTTATCAATGAAGTTCAGTCATTTTCATCTTTTCTAAATGTCAACTTCAATTTGTATTTGCAATTTTATATAATTTATTATGATATAATGCCGTATTGCCAAAGTTTCCAGACTTTGGGAGCAGCACCACCTTCGGCCTTGGATACAAACATGATAAACTATATGTTACATGACCATATCTCCAAGTTGTAGGTCAGGAGGTGAGCAGCAGCGTTTTGAACAAGCTGGAGGCGAGAATGAGAAAGACTGCTGGACTCAGACATAAAGAGCATCACTCTTATTTTTCTGAGACTGAAGGATTTTATTTTATTTTTATTTCATTTCAGTCAAAGGACGAAGCTGAGGAGTTTCTTTGACGACAGACTCGACCTGGATCTCCGCGAAATCTGCTCCTGAGGAAATAAAACCTCTGCAGAGTCTGAAAGGTTCTTCTGAACTCAGTCTGTGTTTGTTAAAGGGAGAAAAGTTTGGGTTCAACCCGACGGTATGTTGTTATGTAAAGGTGAAAATAAGAGTCAGCGCTGTTTCTATGGAGTCAGACGCAAATGTTCCAGGGTCACGTTGGGCTTTAGTTTACTCTGTCTTTCTATTTGAATACATAAATAACTGTATACAGTCGATACTTTTAGCAGCACAAGAGGCCAAGATCAGGTTTTCTCTGTTTGCTCCTTTTATGGACCTTTCATTAAATTAAATAAAAAATATTCTGGTAACTCCTATCTATCTATCTATCTATCTATCTACTGTATCTATCTATCTATCTATCTATCTATCTATCTATCTATCTATCTATCTATCTATCTATCTATCTATCTATCTATCTATCTATCTATCTATCTATCTATCTATCTATCTACATGTATCTATCTTTGACCTTTGACCCTTGGTTTGACTCAGATGCAGCCTCGGTCTAAACCGTCTGTTTCCACTACGAACAAATCGTCGTGTTTTTATTTGATACCAAACACAATATTTATCACTAGTTTTGCATCATGTTTAATAAAGTTTTTTTTTTTTATAAAAGTAGCAGATTTGTCATGATTACTGATTTGAATTGATCGACAGCCCTTCTCTCTATATATTAACATACATTATTTACCTCCCTAATTACACAATATGTACATAAACAAACAGATAAAGGATGAATAAACGCAGCTCCCTTCTTCTTCCCTTCCTCTGTTTCCTGCTCTCCATCAGTCCATCCTCTCCCCCCGCCCCCCCTCCTCCTCTCTGACCCCCGTGTCGGGCTCTGTGTGGAAACCTTGCTGCCTCTAATTAAACTTTGGGCAGATTAGAACTTTGCCTTGTCAGTCTTTATTCATGCTTAAACAAGTTATTACTTTTTGAGAAATTAAATTAGCCGGCAATTAATTAATCGACGCACGAGCTCTGGAAAAGAGGACGAAGGGGAGGAGGGACGAAAGGGAAGAAAGGAGGGGGGAGGAGGAGGGAGGGGGATGAAAGTGGGAGAAAGAAATATAGAAAGAAAGAAAGAGGGAGGTGGGTGGTGGAGGAGGAGGAGGAGAAGAGGAGTCGGGGGTTTGGCAGAAAATGAAGGAAAAAGAAAGGGATTAGCTCAAAGACGGAGGGAGAGAAGAAGAAAAAGAGGATATTAGATATTTAAATGTCACTCGTTCTCTCACTAATTAGCAGGAGAGAGAGATGAAGATGAAAATCATTTGTTGTTCTTTTTTTTTCCTTTCAAACATCAACATTTGATTCTCTCAGATGCCAAACCACCCCCTCCTCCTCCTCTTCCTCCTCCTCCCTCCTTTTTCCAAATCCAAAATTAATTCACCCTCTGACTCCGTCTGAAGATGAATAAAAAAACAACAACAAGCTCTCAGTCTGGAGTTTGACGGGTTTTCTCCTCTCGCTGATTTAACAAGCGTTAGTTTTCCTTATGACGCATCAACCTGCTTCCTGGTGTTGAATCGACCCAACGACCAACAGTTAACGAGCAATTATCTTTAACTTCCTCAGCTACGGTGGCCCAGAGAGATCAAACACACTGCAACTTCAGGAAACAAACGAGATGCAGATTCGTCTGTTGTGTTGTGAGTTTTTTTGCAAGATAAGTTTTTTCTCAAATTGATCAAGTTGTCTTCTGAACTTGTGGCATGTTGCAGTGATTTGAGCTTCTGGGCCACCGTAGTTAAAATTTGTCAAATAATGTGTTTAAAAAGGTAAAAAGGAGGAAACCATAGAGACAGACCAACACACCCACGGCTGAACCAGAGTGGATTAAAAAACAAACAAACGCAGCAGCTTCATGGAGGCGTCTGATCGCGTCCTGCAGCCGGTGAAACACTGATCCTGCTGCAGCGGCGGCGGCGGCAGCGGCGGCTATATTGATGAGCTGCTGAAACCATGTGCAGCTGCTGCAGCTGCTTATTGATCAGCTAACAGATGTTATCAGTGATGAGCATAAATTAGACCTGATCGACCAAAACGAAAACAAAAAAAAAAGCGATTGAACGCCAGGAAAGGATGTGAGGTCGACTCAGGTGAGAGGGTTTTGTTCGCAGGAGAGGAAGGAAGGAAGGAAGGAAGGGCGTAAGAAGAAGGAGAGAGGATGGATAAGGTAGGAGGGAGAGAGGAAGGATGCAAGGATGGTAGGAAGGAAGCAAGGAAATGGAAAACAGGAAGGACGGAGTGGAGACGGAAAACAAATCAACGCGCTCTCTATGAAATATGTGGTTTTGTGATTGTAAATCAGAGATTGAGATTGAATTTGCATCCAAGTCATGAGCTAGAAGAGGAGGATGAAGATAGGAAACAGGAAACATGACAGAGGAGAAGAAGGAGAGAAGTTGTGGTGAATGAAGGATTAAGATTTCAGTGGTGAAATAAAACAACACGTCTGATTGGATGGAAACCAGACGAAAGGAAAGAGAGGAAGAAAGGAGGAAGAGACAGAAAGGATTCCAGAGTAGGATCAAGACTCTGGCTGTAGATGCGTTCAGGTGCGTTCAGGTACGTTCAGGTACATACAGTGTCTCTACTTTTCGTTTCTTTTCATCCTGCTGAAACATCCAGACCTGAGCCTCCATGTTCCTGTTCCTGTTCCTGTTCTTTTTTTTCTTCTTCTCTTCGTCACGTGGAAACTTCCTCATTTCCCCAAAGTGAAACCTACATATTTCAAAAAGTGGAAACTTTCTGGGCTGTGCACTGGAATTCAAAAAAACCGAGGCTTAAAAGTTTGAAGCGGAGGTGAAACAGCACAAAGACGAGTGTGTAAGTGTGTGTTTGTGTGTGTGTCACTGTTGCTGCTGCTGTTGTTTCATGCTAAAGCCGCGGTGTGATGCAACAACAATGCTGTTGTTTACATCCAACACCACCACCCAACGCCTGACAGGTCACCAGCTCCGATTAACCCTCCTGTTGTCAAGGAAGGAAGGAAGGACGCAGGGGAAGATGGGAGGAAAGAAGGAAGGAAGGAAGGATGAAGGGGAAGATGGGAGGAAGGAAGGAAGGAAGGATGAAGGGGAAGATGGGAGGAAGGAAGGAAAGACAGAAGGAGGGAAGGAACAGATTGGGTCAATCGAGTCAAGAAGGAGGGAAGAAGTGAGGACGAAGGGAAGGAAGGAAGGAAGGACCGTGGAAAGAAGGGAATGAAAAAGGAAGTAAAGAAAGATGGAGGAAGGGAACATATTTGTTCAAGGAAGGAAGAAGGAAGGGAAGGGAGGAAAAAGGAAGTAAAGAAAGATGGAGGGAGGGAGCAAATTTGTTGGAGGGAAGAAGAAGGAAGGACAAAGGGAAAGATGGGAGGAAAGACGGAAGAGAAAAGGGAAATGAAGAAAGATGGTACAGATTTGTTGAAGGGAGAAGAAGAAGGAAGGAAGGAAGGATTGTGGAAACAGATTGGGTCAACTGGATCAAAAGAGGAAGAAAGAAGAAGGAAGGAAGGAAGGATTGTGGAAAGAAGGAAGGGCAAAAGGAAGGAAAGAAAGAAATAAGGGAGGAACAGATTGGGTCAGCTGGATCAAAAGAGGAAGGTAGAAGAAGAAGTAAAGATGAAGGGAAGGAAGGAAGGAAGGAAGGGAAAAAGGATTGTGGAAAGAAGGAAGGATGAAGAAAGGAAACAGATTGGGTCAATCTGACCCAGAAGGACAACCGGAGGGTTTTTATAACTAACACTGAGACTTTATTTATTATTATTTCATTATATTTTAGCCGCGGCCTCGAGAAGCAGAAAGAGAAAAAGAGAAAAAAAAAAACACCAAAGTTTTTATTTGTAGCGTTTTGTCTTTGAGATCAACGGCAGAGAACGAAGCAAAGAGAGAGAAATAGAAAACGCCCGCAGCCATATCCACTACAATCACACAGCAGCTTCTCCTGGACATTAATATTTGACCACTGCACCGCGGTGTGTGTGTGTGTGTGTGTGTGTGTGTGTGTGTGTGTGTGTGTGCGTGTGCGTGTGCGTGTGCGTGTGCGTGTGCGTGTGTGTGTGTGTGAGGGAGAGGTCATTAAAGATGCAGAGGAACATGGTTTGTGTTTGCTTTGAATGCACAAACTGACCTGAATACACAAACTGTGGCCGGGATCAGAGCTGGCAGCAGCTGCAGCACATCTGCATCTGTTTAAAGGGAACTTCTCTCTCTCCCTCCCTTTTTACTTTCATTTCTCTGTTTTTGTTTTATTTGTTCCCTTTTTAACACAAACTAGGTCTCACTTTGATTATTTAATGCAGAAGCTTCTGCTGTTGTAAATAAACGAAGGCTTGGTGCTTCGGCTCTGAGCTGCAGGAGGTTTTCTCTTTCTTTCTCCTTTGTCTCGTCCAGCGATTAAATTAAACCTAGTTTCATTTCCAGACTCCTTCATGTTTACGTCGCCAGATTTAAACTTTACAAGACTTTTCACTCAGAGGAAACGTCGACCGGAGCTCGGCTCGTTCAACTTTCTTCAATCAAACACTGTTGAAGTCGACGTCGTCACTCGAGATGTTCAGGAGCAGAGTTTTAGAAACAGCCGCCGTCTGACTGGTTTAACTTTATCTCTTTGGACAAAAGAAGAAGAAGAGAATCCATGAATGTCTTCCTGTGGACACCTGTGAACTGTGGACTGTGGACTGGACACTCATGACTTTTTGAGACGTAACGTCATAAAAACATCTACAGATTCGATCCACATGCAGGAACCTAAAAAGGAACGAGTCCAGATTTACTCTATGGACACTTGAATGTGGATTTTCCATCTCTATTGTGGACGATCTGCATTGTCTCTTACATTTTGTCCACTTTCCAAAAGACCAAATGTCTCATTAATTAGTTGGCAGCCATCTTGACTGTAACCTCTGTCCATCTGATTCTGGATCAGTTTTTGTTTGTCTATGTTTACGGGACGACTACGTCACGATGCAACAACGTAGATTCAGTGTCTAAACACATGAGACACCCTCATTCCATTTCTATTAAACTAAACTGATATTATTCTATGTATTATGAGTTTATTAGTTATAGATAAATGATCATTCGACTGATTTCGACTCAAACTGTCGTTCAGCTCCGTCCTCTCTGTGTTGACGTCAACGTGTCTCTGTCCGCGGTGCTGAACTCTCCGATTCACACAAACTCTTCATCTGAAGTTTTAATGAAGCAAAAATCAACTGTTCTCAGGTCAGTTTTAAGAGACGTTAAATGTAACTTATTGATCTTTGATGTCTCAGCATCAGTGTCTACTTTTTAATTTTTCTGATGTTTTCATGTTTGTCTTAGTTTTCCAGATGTTGAGCAGCACTTTGCACATCTGTCTGATGTTTTTTGATTTAATATAATTACATGAATAAATACAGAGTGTACTAGAGAATAAAATTATACTGTATATGTGTATAAGTTGGTTTGGGGTTATTTTACTTTATGTTTGTGTTTGTTTTCCAGATGTTGAGCAGCACTTTGCACATCTGTCTAATGCTTTTGAATGTTTTTTATGAATAAATTTGATCAGATTTGTTTTTATATGATGTATGAGAACTCTCTTCCTGGACACTCTGGACTTTTTTTTACTCTGCGACTTGTTTGCGGGACACATGGGTCGAACATCTGGAGCCGCGGTGACACATCTGTCATGAAGCTGTGAGACGTGATGGACTGTGATGGGAGCGATCGGCCGCAATCAGCCGCAGATTGTCTCAAAAGAAAACCGGTTTCATCTCCTTTAATGTTGCTGCGGAGACGGAGAGATGTACGTGACTCGTGTGTGGATTGGCTGTCAGACCGGACTCACACACAAACACACACACACACACAGACACACACACCTGTCAATGTTGTTTTCCATGCATCAAACACTCACTAATGTTGCAGGTTTAAAGTGTTTGTGTTTACGCCCGTCTCTTGAAGTTAACTCACACACTCTTCACTTCAAACAGGAAGCTGAGACAGTCAAACCAAACTCAGTGACCCTCCACATAGCGGCGTCCATGTGTGTGCGTGTGCATGTGCATGTGTGTGTGCGTTGGTTCGTTCATGACTGTAAATAACATCAACCGACCGCGGAAAACAACAAAAAACAAAAAGAGTGAGATCAGATCTGAGAAAGGACCGAATTAGCGGCGAGGTGAAATGAATCTGCAGAGTGAAAGAAACGCCAACCAGTCAATTATTAATAGTCCAGAGGAGGAAAAAAAAAAGGAGCACACACACACACACACACACACTGACACACAGATTCGTACTTCCACCCCAGTGGAATCGGCCTACTATGAAGGAAAAATTCAATTATCCTACAAAAGTGAATAAATTTGCAGCATCGCAGCCCGCGGCTGTAGCTCCTGCTGCCATTTCCCAAGATGCATTTGGGGGGATCATGTGAAGGAGGGGTGGGGTTGGGTGGGGGGGGGGGGGGCATATGGAGGGAGGGAGGCGAGACTTATTAATGGGATCGTGCAATCTTTCTACTCTGTCACTGCAGAAGAAGAACACACCGAGGGCTGCTCCTCTATATTCAGCTGTGTTTGTCTGTGTGTGTGTGTGTGTGTCTGTGTGTGTAACCCTTGGCAATGAGCACTTTGGCATTATGGGCTGCTGATGTTCCAGTTACAGGATCCAACTGTTTCAGTTACTGTTTAATAAAGGAGAGAAATAGGACGCGTTAAACAAACAAAGTCAAAGTGAATCGAGTTAAATAAAAGTGAATTAAAGTCGGTTAACGACGACAAAACAACACAAAACAACACAATACGGAAACAAATGGATAAAAAACAACTAAATCTAATCAGAATCTGAACGAGCAGGTTTGTGATCGTCAAATCTAGATGTAAATCTAATCCTGGAGAAAATTAAATTTAATCTAATATTTTATTTCATCATGCAAAATACTGCACTGCTCTGCCTGCATCAGAGGATTTACTGCATCTTGTAGAGGACATACTTATTCTATTACAGGATGTACTACTACAACTGCATCTGTTAGATAATATACTGCATTTATTAAAGGATGTACTGCATGTATCAGAATATATACTGCATATATTAGAGGATGCACCGTGTCTAGTTAAGGATATACTGCATCTACTAAAATGTACTGCACAAATCAGAGCATATACTACTTATATTTGGGGATATACTACATGTTTCAGTGGATACATGAGTCAGAAGGATGTACTGCATCTATTTAAGGATTGTACTGCATTCATGAAGAGAATATACTGCATCTTTTATGGGATGTACTGCATGTGTCATACATGTATTGGAGAATATACTACAAGTGTTAAGGATTAGATATACTGCATTTGTTATAGGATACTGCATGTATGAGAGTATATACTGCATATTAGAGGATGAACTGCGTACAATTCAGGATATACTGCATCTGTTATAGGATGTACTACATGTATTAGACAGTATACTGCATCTATAGAGATTATTACATGTGTTATAAAATATATTGCATCTATTACAGAACATAGTGCATGAATAAGAATACATACTGTGTATATTAGGTTGTGCTGCATGTATTAGAGATAATACTGCATGTACACAGCATGTGCTACATGTTGTGTTCTAGATGTGTGTTTGTATAAGTACACAGTAAACTGGATGTGCTGCAGCTCAAACAACAGAAACTGTTTAATTCAGAACACGGCTGCAGTTTATAGAGCAGCTCTTAATAAAACATGGGCTGAAGTTTGTGTAAATTAGTTTTTATACATTTGTGTCAAACCGCTGTTGGTTCTACATGTGACTTGTTTTCTGCAAGTACCACAGTACTAGCATCATGTACTACAGTACTAGCATCATGTACTAGTTATGATGTCAGGACTGTTAGGATGTGCATTGGTTTACCAGGGGGTTTGTCCTAACCTGGCCACCGTACGCAGATTTCCAAATGACACTGATGTCGTTTTGTTATTATTTTGCTTTTATTCATATTTTTTTTCCGATTACTGAGTGAAGTTCAAGTGTTTGTGTTTTGATATTTGTTTCCTTCCTTGTGTTTACTGACCTTTTTTTTCATTAACTTTCTAATATTTCTTTTGATTTAATTCTTGTTTTATACTTATTTTCCAGACTGTCATTTCTATCATTTCCACCGTCGTTTATTGAACCTCATTCCTCTCGTCTGGTGAATTGAATTTGTGACTTAAATTAAACCTTCAGGACAAACTTTACATCATTTATTTAATATTTTCTTCTTCAGCTTCACATCGATCACTGTTCATTTCTCTGTTTGTCAGCTGCACATTTTCACGTCTCCTCCTCACAGTCACCGTGACGACTGTCAGCAGCGTTCGGCGGCAGCGGCGGCGTCGTACCTGCAGCTGACTGACGCCTTCTCATATCCCTCCTCACTTTCACTGAGCGACGCCTCACCACAGATTGATGCTGACACGTTATATGACCGGAGCGTGATGACAGGCTGCGTCGCTGTCGTGTTGCGTTCAGGTATCAACTTAACCCCCCCCCCTCACCTCCCCCCACAACACCACCACTACTGATCTCATGGGAAATTTGCCACGCCTGCGTTGTTTTGTCACTTCGTGTTGCAAACACAACTGAGTAATTGGACTGAATCGCGGCGCCAACACGTTTCTTTAATCTCCTTCAAGAGAAATTGAATTAAAATAAAAGTCATTATCAGCAGCGTCCTTATTTTACCTTTGGACAGAAACTGGAGCGGAGAAGAAGAGAAGATTCACTCTGGAAACACTTGAGCAAAATGAGGAACATAATAAATTATAACTACCCTCCTTTTTTTTAATGTTTACTCATAAATTCAGACGACACCAGAGATTTACATCAGAATACGTCCTTATTTCAACACAGGGCTGCTTCTTCTTCTTTCTTTCTTTTTTTTGCATCTCATGTGGAGAGAAACCGGCTGCGATGACTCTCAAAAAGGGACTCAAAGTGTGAGGAGGAGGAGGGAGGCTGCAGATAAACTTCCCCGTCAGTTCCGGTGAAGTTTGTTTTTTTTAATGAAGGAAATAAAGTGTGACAGTTTTTTTTCTTCTTTCTCTCTTTCTGGAAATCTAAAAAGCAACAGAAGCGGAGAGTCCGTCACTGAGCGTAGAAGACGGAGCTCTGCGCTGGATGCTCGATGCTGCCGCTGCTGCTGCTCTCTGGAGGGAAACTGCTCCACCAGCTCAACTTCATGCACGAAAACTGGTTCAGTGCAACAACAGTTGTGTGAGAGTAGAGGATCCACGCTGCTGCATAATGCAGGGAGGGAAGAGAAGTTTATCTACTGTATCCTACTGTAGCATCTCTCTGCAGCAGACGTAAACACAGACAGTAATGAGCCTCTTTTGGAAAATACACAGAGCTTCAACGTTCAGATGTTTTATTAAACCAGGCGATGCATAAAAAAAAATGCATTTTCCAGAGGTTTAAGGACAAGTGAAGTATCTCCACCTGAGACCTGATCCAGGATCAGAAGAAACAAGTTGATTTACATCTCCTGCAACGTGAACCTTGATGTCGACCAATAGGATGACAGAACACTCTGACGCGTTGTTTACACACAGTGAAGGCAGTTAGCTCGCTTCAACTGTTTGTTGATGAACTGATGAAGACACAAGAATTTATGCAACTGTGATGGACTCAACCAGGAGATGGAGAAGCTGTGAACATGTCCAGTGTGTAATATTTGATTAATCAAGGTTTATTGTTAAAATCTGAATCTACTACCCGTGAATATATTTTTATAAGTGTATTATCGCTATAAAATACAATTTGTTTGGTTTTCATAGCCTTATAATTATTCTTTTATATGTGCATATAGCGAGGGTCTTGCTTCAGAGAGCGTCGCCATCTTGTGCCGAGTTTCACATTAATAAATAAACCAACAAAGGAGGAAGGAAAGAAGAAGAAGCAGACATATGGTAAAATGGTTTAGATCTTCACTTCATCACTCCATGCTTCTGAAATACTCCCCGTCGTGGTAAACAAGTGTTTTTGCCCTCCGAGGCCACCGTCACTTTGCAGACGGGAGGGGTGAGCGCTGCAAAGTACAATCTGAACGCTGGGTATCACGGTTTCTTCTGGACTTTTAAACTCAGTTGGAGTAGAAGAAGAAGTGCGACCTGCAGTCCACCAGGTGGGATTGAAGATTAACCTTTTTACTGACGATATTCTATTTTATACTTTAAGATGTTCATTAATGCTTCTTATGTTTCTGTTGTCAGATTCTGGCTCTTCAGGTTCTGATGGATTCACAGGCGAGAGGGCGACTTTAGAGAGTTAAACTTTAACAATCGGTGCAACTTTATTAATCTTAAAGTTTTATATTTTGCATCATATTTATGCTGTTTATTACCTCTGTTTTGTTTCATTTTAGATTTTTATCCTGAATATTTGAGAGACTACATTTCACTATGGACAGATGTGCACTGACAAGTAAAGGCCTTCTGCTCTGTTCTATTCTGTTTTCTATTGCAGGAGGCATCAAACAGATCTGTGTGTTGAGAAAACAATCTGAGCACAAGGTCAATTTAATAGTTGTTCTGGAGCTTTTGATTACATCATATGTTCTTCATCTGAGGCTTTTTTTTTTGCTTTGAAGCACTGACGAAAGAGAAAAAATAAGAAAAAAAAATCCTCGAGTTCTCAGAAGAATAAAGACTTTTTCAATTCACACAATTTCATGACAACGGAGTAAGATCCTGATCAAAAGCTCCTTCAGCAGCTCCTCGGCGGACTCCAGGGCAGACGCTGCCATTTCCAAGGTGAAGGTTGAACTTGAACCGTGGGCGTTCCAGGATCAGAGGTCGTGTTTCCTGCACGTCGGTGATAAAATGTAGAAATGTAAAAAGAGAGATGAGATGAGAGAGACTGGGAGATGTGTTGGAAAGGGGCGAACAAAAGAGGACCCGAGACGGCGCCGAGCGGAGCGCCATCAAACAGGGTGGCAGATGAGGAGGCGTAGTGACCAGATCGCCGCTCGGACAGATACCGAGCGAACGTCCTCCCGCTGCAGAAAACCACAGGAAGTTCAAGTTTTTAACAAAATAAAAGCCTTCAAAGTGAAAGGGAACGAGTTCAGTGAGAGAAATATGGTTGATTTTCTCTGCATTGATGCTTGAAGATGAGACGATTAAACACGTTTTTATTTTTCTACATTGAAACTAAAGCCTGACACACAGCTCCTTCCTTTTCCTTCTTCTCTCTCTTGTCCAACTGTCTTTCATCCTTTGTCCTTCCTTTCTTCTTTTTTCTGTGGCTTGCTCACTTCTTTTCTCCATCTCTCTCAGTTTTATTTCTACCGACATCTCTCCCTCTCCCTGTTTCTCCCTCCATGTCCCATCAGCCTTTGTTCTCTCTCTCTGCAGCTTCTACAGCCGGCGGGGAGGAAGAGGAACCAGACCTGCTGGGATCAAAGTTGACTCTTTCTCTATGTGAGTGTGTGTTTTAAAAAAAAAACACCAGAAGAAGAAGCAGAAGAGGGGGAGTGAGAGAGTCAAAGATGCAGGTACAGTCCGTCCGTCCATCCGTCTATCCGTCTATCCGTCTTCAGTCCATCGCTGCAGCAGCAGAAAAACAAAAAGACTGAAATCTCACAAGGAGCTCAAATATCACGGATGTGGATTTGAAAGGTGAGACGGATAAAAGTCCAAACAGGAAGTCCTTCCAGGGAATCAGATTCTTAATTTGATGTTAAGCATTGACAATGATGATAAACATTTTAACAATTTGTATTGAAGCTTTTGCTTGGTAAAACTGTCCCTGAAGGCAACGTTTTGCATGAATTTCCCTCTAAAACAACTCTGTGTGGTAGCGTTGTGGAGTTGTTGGATTGTGCATTTGATGAGTTTGATGAGGGAAACCAAGAAATCCCATGAGCCTCCGTAGCGTAGCTCTGAGCAGCTTGCGGCTCTGCTCCGCCGTTCTAAAAATAGCTTGCACCGACAATTAAAGGTAACGAACCTACTGCTATAACTATAGGGATTATGGCAATGGGCCAAAATACTAAAATGGTGAACTATCCCTTTAACTTGCTGCATTTTCATTGGCTGAACGATGCTGATGAGATTTCCTCATTTACTCGTTAGGTTCTTCAGCCTCCGATGGAATCAAACAAAGTGTTTTGATCTATTTGTCTCCATGGAAATGATGGTCAAACAGGAAACAAGCCCAGAGAGAATCAGTCGTAGAAGCGACCGGGAGACAATGTGGATAAAATATGGGAAAGAAAGAAACTCAAATAGTGGAAGAACAAGATGAAACCGCTGCTGGAGACACTGGGGAGCATTATAATGACGCTTGAGGATGGACTTTTCATCGTTCCACTTGAAATGTAAAATATTAAAGTGTTTAGTTAGATCGAAGCACAAACCCTGTCATCTTCCTGTCCAACTTCCTCCTTTACTCCCGTCATATTTCCTGCGGCCACTGGAGGTTTTTTTTCTTTAACCATAAAACCAAACGGTGGGTCGTAATGAAGCTGCTCGTCGTACAGACGGCGGCGACCTGTGGGGTCGGATTTTATTTTACCGGAGGAATGGTCTCCAAGAAAAACCATCACACAAACCCAGGGGAAGAAAAAAAAAAAAAGTCACCTGGAGAATATGATGAGAACTGTAATGGACATTGACAACAACGTCAGTGGCAATAACCAGCAGACCGACAAATCTATCAGTCTGAATCAATACAAACTTGATTGATCATCCAGTGCAAACACACACACACACACAGAGATCCAGGAAACTGTTTTGTCATTTTCATTGAAACGGATCAATAACCGATCAATCACTCAGTCTGATGTTTGATGTTGAGGGTTTTTTATAACTGCAGGTACAGACTGTGTGAGAGAGGGTTAAAAAGAGAATGAGAGAGGACGGAGGAAGGAAGGAAGGCAGGAAGGAAGGAAGGAAGGAAGGAAGGAGAGGAGACAATAAAAACAGAAAAGTGAATGAGAGAGAGAAAGGTGTGTGTGCTCCGGCCTCTATTCAGACTCTATTTACTCTAATGTACAGCGCTGGTCAGTAAGCTGGCACCGTTAACAGTGAAGGACGCTGCTGCGTGATGTCGATCGACTAATTAAAACGCCATTAACGGCTGATAAGCGCCGAGAAGAGAAACATCACGATGCGTTGCTCTTCAGTCAATCGTCTCCTAGCAACCGCATCCCCAGGTTGCCGAGGGACACGACGACTCCGAGACACCGTTCATTTACTTAAATGCCGCAAAAATCACGGCGAGTTTATAAATGTAAACATGAGAAAATTAAAACATGAACCTATTGATTACCAGAATATGTATTGATCAATTGATCAGGGCAAGAGAGGAGAAGGAAGGAGGAGGAGGAAGAGGAAGGAAGATGAGGAGGAGAGGGAGATGAGGAGGAGGAGGAGGAGGAGGAAGGAAGGAGGACACGGAGAAGGAGGAAGGAAGATGAGGAAGAAGAAGAGGATGAGGAGGAAGGAATGAGGACAAAGAGAAGGAGAGGAGGAAGGAGGAGGAGGAGGATGTTATATTGTTGGTGCTGATGACTCCACTTTATTTCTCTCCTTTCTCTCCCTCCTCATCAGTTCAGACCATCTGTATGGACGCTGTTCTGTGAACGAGTTGGCAGGCGATCAGAGTGTGTGTGTGTGTGTGTGTGTGTGTGTGTGTGCGTGTCAGGAGGGTTGCCAGATCAATAGGCAGCAGGGCCTCGGTGACTTATGTGATAGATCAGTGCTACAGAGCTGCTGGTCGCACTGATAACACACACACACACACACACACACAGTAACACACAGTCACGCACACGCACACACATTTCTATTTATAGTCTGTTTACGTTTAAACTACTGCAGAGGGGTCGGAGGGCACACATGTAGCTGTATATTACCTGTGTGTGTGGGTGGGGGTGTGTGTGGCTGCTCATTTAGATGCATCGTGCAGCGCCGGCAAGAGGGACCATATGTCTGACACACACACTCACACACATACACACACTAAGTTTCTTGTCTTCATGAACTTTTCTCTAGAAGTTCATTCAACGTCAGTGAAACGTTTCTCAGTGACATCACTGTGACATCATGTGCTGTTTCACCTATCCAGTGTGTGGATTGAATTTGTTCAATGAGTGAATTTATTTCGGTCGGTCAAAATAAGACCTAGGCCGATCCTCATGATTTTATTTTGCAGTTCTGTGGGTCGAGCTGCTGTAGCCTATATGCTGACATCATGCAGCATGATGATGATGATGATGGTAAAATTTTACAGATAAAAACACGTTTTTTTCATCAGCATCAGTAGCTACAGAACTGAAATGAGGTTAGAGGGGAATTCAATCAACCTTTATTTAATGGAAGCATTGGAAAAAAAACTTTTAAAGTAACGAAAAAGTTACTTTTTCAGTAACGCGTTACTTTTTGGTTTAAGTAACTGAGTTACTAACTGAGTTACTTTTTTAATGAAGTAACTAGTAACTGTAACTTGTTACTATTTTTGAGTAACCAGCACAACACTGATAGTGACGTAAAAAATAAGATAGGCTATAGCAAAACTCTCGTTTTGTTCTCATGCTGGTTTTCTACCTGGAAGTAGGATACTAGTTGTAAACAAAATGGTAAATGGTAAATGGACTTGCACTTATATAGCGCTTTTCTAGTCACTTGGACCACTCAAAGCGCTTTACAATGTAATGGTCGCATTCACCCTTTCACACACATTCATACAGCTCTGTTCGCAGACAGGCTTTGGAGGCTAATCATTCACACACATTCATATATCCGATGGCACATCGGAGGGCAAGTGTGGGTTCAGTGTCTTGCCCAAGGAAACTTCGACATGCGGACTGGAGGAGCCGGAATCGAACCACCAACCTTCCGGTTGATGGTCGACCCGCTCTACCTCCTGAGCCACAGCCGCCCAACAAGGTGATTCATTCTATAGAAACATGTCTGACCTGTTTTACATCCTTTAAACTCACAGATTAAAGGTCTTTGCACACTGAGTCCGTTTTTTTCGCATGCGTTTTTCGTCTCTGTCATCCGACAAAAAACGTTACGTGCAGGCTCCTTGCACACTGAGTCCGTTGCGTTTTTTCGCATGCGTTTTTATTTTATGTTCTAAATTTCGGAGAGGGAGACAAAAATCGTCACGCAGTGGTGCACTTTGTGGTTCTCTCACTTGTTGAGAAATGAAAGAGAAAAAGAGTTCATGCTGAGAGGATGCAGTAGCGAGGGGATCTGCTGCTTAATGAGCAGCGGGACCATCATCACTTCAACTGGTTATTTTACTATGTCAATGTCCACTTTGATAGATATTGATTATTAGCTCACACGGTAAACAGAAGACGGCCAATTTACATGATCCTGAACAGCGGCTGGCCCAAGCACACACACACGTACTGTAAACAGCGGCCGGTGCACATACACACTCTGAGCGGCGACCCCCCCACACCCTCCTCTCTCTCCGTCTCCAGCCTCAAAACGCTGATGTGATTGGCCAAAAGGCTTTTGACGGATGCGAAAAACGCATTAAATCGAACCTGTTCCGAAAACTTTTATGACGGACGAAAGTTTCGGACTCGGTGTGTAAACATGATTGACACAACATGGGGTCGAATTTATTTTTTGACGTGCGGCAATTTCGGACGAAAAAAACGGACTCAGTGTGCAAAGGCCTTAAATGTTTACATTCAAGGTCCATGTGGCTGCATCAAGGTTAGAGGTCACAGTCGTCTCTGTAGCCCAGGCAACAACAGCTCTGTCATCCTCTTCCTCTCTCTATGTGAATGTGAAGGGCCAACACACACACACACACACTGCAGCGGTTTATGACTCACATCACATCAGCACATTAACACACTCACTGTTTCACAGCATCAACATCCGTCAGCGCTCCAGCAATTTTATCATCACATTAGCCTGCGGGATTGGCACAGCCGGGCCACCGTACACTTACTACTTCACACGTGTGAACTTGTGCGAGTGGCAGGATGTAATTCCTCCTGCTGCTGCTGCTGCTGCAGGGGAAAAAATTAAAAAAATAAACGTGTAAAGAATTAAAAGAATAAAACACGAGGTTAATTTGTGTTAACACCTGGTTTATAATTTAATTTAACTGAAGTCATTAATCTCATTTAATCCTCTAAAACGTGAATTCATCATTCTTGGTTTTGTCAAAGCTCCACATTTTCTTCTTCTGTGTTTTATTTTGAAGGGATGATTTCAGGTCTGTGTCAGCCAATCAGAAGAGAGGAGGCTCTAAGATGACTGTTTTCTAACTGATCCAATTAAAAAAAGAGCAGATTTCAGAATAAAACACTGAAATCCTGCAAGTTGTTGGATGGTGAGGGGGCGGGGCTTGTTTGGTGACATCACAAAGTGACAGGAAGTCCTGACGGCTGGTTTTAAAGGCCGTTTCTCACACTACACACGGACATCTACCTTTATACTGTATGGAGCTTTAATATTTAACATCTTGTTTTAATATTTAACACCTTTGTACACTATGGGAGCCTTTACATTATTTATCTTTACATTATACATTCACAGTGGGTTTATCAGCCCTGGGTTGTCTCTACAGGTGCAGCAGCAGAGAAGCCTGTTTGCAGCCTGACAGACAACACCCAGGGCATTTTCTGTTGATTTTAATTAAAAACAACAGGAAAAAAGTTGCAAAAATGTAAAAGTGAACTTTCACTAATCGTTCGTTGATCGACACATTCTGATGGCGTAAAGTTAACAGCTCCATAAAGCCAAAAAAGACGTAGCCACGTGAATGGATATATTACCTTAAAAAAAAAACATTTAAATTAACTTCTCAATGGGATGTGTCTAATCTCTGAAACACCCAGTGGTTGGCAGATTTAAAATCTGCATGTTGCTGCATGCTGTAGCTTTTTGGTTGTTTTTTTCATCAGGTTGATGAATTTAAAACTTAATTCCCAGCTTTATATAAGCATCAAACTCGCATGTGAAGCAGACCCGTGTCGTCTGAGCTGCTGCGGAGGAAATGATCTTCTTCACACTTCAATTCATGCAATTTACATGTATTAATGTGTTTAACGATTTAACGTTTTTAACAAATGGACTGTGAAGAGTTTGAAAGATCTTCATCATCAGCGTGGATCCGACTCAGAGACTCTCATCCAAGTAAACACAGCCAGACTCTTTGGACGGCTCTGATGTAAAGTGTGTGTTATTTGCGGTATGGCCCTTTAATCACTGTGTTCACCACTGCTTCGTGCCAAGCATCATATTTACCAGCAGACAGGGACAAGACAAGGAAGAGAGAGAGAGAGATAGAGGGAGAGGGAAGAAAAAAAAAAGTAAAAATAAATCGCTGTCACGGAGCTTCACAGCGATCTGTCACGTCGGCGACAGCGAGGAGGAGAGGAAGAAGAAAGAAGAGGCAGAATGAAAAGAGGAGGAAGCTGCTGAATCTTCACTGACCGTCAATAACAACACACTCCGTCGCTCTGTCACCGAGGCGCTGCCAAAAACAAACAAACAACAGCAACAAAAAACGACGACAGACCTGACAGGAGCCAGGAGGAAGAGGATGAAGAGGAGGAAGAGGAGGAGGAGGAGGAGCATGAGGCGTTCGGGTACCAGAGACACAACAGGGGAAGTCAAACACTTGACTGTTCAACGTAACTGACAGAGACAGGAAGAATGACAGCCAATCAAAACACAGCTGCTGGAGGGCGGAAACTAATAAGATTAAAGATCTTAATTTGTGTTCATGTCCAAACCGACATCCTAAAAAATGTAGCTAATTAATATTCATCTGAACTCAGCTCCAGATATTTTAGACTCTGTTTAAAGACATCATTTTGGGTGCTTTGTTGTGACATCACAACGTTGCATATTTCCTAACGGCTCATTTAGAGCTTAACTTCTAAAGATAAAGGTCAAGATTCAGGATCCCTCAGGGGCTACACTTGCTGTCTGCATATTGACAGGTTTTTTTTTTTACTGATCTTGCACTTTTTTCTGTGGTGAAGTCACGAAGCTTCACATCACTGTGTTGGTGAAAAAGTGAGAGGCTGCATACTGACTTTAAAACGACCTCTGAGGTTCTGTGTTTTTTTTATTATTATTCTATAGAGACTCTGGGTGAGTTTAAGGAGATAAAACAGAAGCAGCATTTGGATTTAAGACATTAATAATACCATGAACACTCACCGGACATTTTATTAGGTAGCTACAGCTGGTCAACTGCTTGTAAATGCAAATGTCTCAAACGACCAATCACAAGGCAGCATCTCAATGCATTGAAGACAAAAGGTTCAAGAGGATCTGCTGAAGCTCAAAGTGGTGTGAGACAAGTTGGTCTGCCCTGAGCAAAAAGCAGTTTATTAAAGTGTACTGCAAGTATACTCATACTACCTTTAAAGTATACTTTTATAAACTTAAAATGTTCCAATTTAGTCCAAAGAAGTATTAAATTAGTATATGGTCCATTTCTATACTTATACTCAAGCGTACTTAATAAAATGTACTTCAAGTATACTCATTTTTGCTAGGGGTGAGTATTTCAGAAACTGCTGATCCCGTCCGACAGCAGGTTGATGAGGTGGAACAGGAGATTTGCATCATGTATGTGAAGCTGATAAATGTCATTATGTACGAGAATGTCACTACCACCATAGTGGCCGATATGTTATGTTAAAGATCCCATATTATACTCATGGTGACTGTACACGGCAAAGATTATTACCACTTTATGACTTAAAATTGGTGGGTATTTCATCCGTTTAGCTCAGGAGTTTCTTGCTGTGCACTGCAGCCATAGAAATAGAGGTGGTAGGCGTTTTGTGGCGCTGAGGGGCCGGCCTGACTCCCGTGGTGACATCACCACAGGAGCTGAGTCTGAACAGCCTGCTGGGCTGCAGAGTCCATGCAGGACCCGTTTGTTTTCCTCATTCTAGGAGTTGGTAGACTCAGGGAGGATCAGTTTATGTATGCAGAGACCAGAAAAAAAAATGTTTTTCATAATATGGGACCTTTAATGCAAACATGAATTCATCCAAAGCAGCACCACCTGCTGCTGCTGCTGCTGCTTCCTCCTCTAACTCGAGAAAGGTCTGACTTCATAATTTTGGACGCTGTCATCTTCTAGTTCCACTTTTTCTTTCAGGACTCGTCGACGCCTCGTTTCAGATTCATAACTCGTCCTCAGGTGTGAAAGTTTTTTTCCGGCGGCGGCGGCAGCAGCAGCAGCCAGACAGACAGACGGTGACTCCGCCGCCCTGAAACATCATCAGCAACCAGATCATCGTCAGCAGCATGAAGAAAAAAAAAAAAGAAAAAGAAAAACTCTGCACTCAGACATGACTGTCAGAGGTCGTATGGTGGTTTGTAACGTGGTCGTTAAGTCGACGCTCCTCCTGTTCCAACATTTGGCCCGGTGAACGTCGGAGCACATCACATACACACACACCCCCCCTCCCACCTCCTCCACAAACACACTCATGTACACAACAACAACAACAACAACAACACCTCTCGGATCGGGTGAAGCGATGCAGAAAATGGGATTCAGATTTGTCCCTCCATAACCTTCCCTTCGCTCATTTAGATGCGTTCACTTATTCGGACCGAACGCCTTTTACACTCAAATGATGCTGATGTATCTCTATCACACACACACACACATGCATAAACACACACAGTTTCCTTCCTCTCCTCTCACACCGAGTTGGAAGCATTTCACGCTCTATATAGGCCATCATTATTGGAAATGAAGAAACACCTCCCCTTTTTAAAGATGTGCTTTGTCGCCACATCTCATTTCCACTCGTCCTCCGAGTGTGTTTTATCTTCTGCAAGATAAGCAGGATAAAGAACGCTCTTATCTGCCGAGTGCTAAGTAGATGAGGAGCCGCACTGTACTAACGCCATGTGTGTACCCGACTGAGTAAAGTGAACAAATAAGGCTGATACCGGCTAAATCTAATACTGCCCCGGGGCACATTACACCCAGAATGCAATGTGGCAGATGATTCCTTTGGCGGCGGCGGCGGTGGAGGAGGAGGAGGAGGCGATGCGACGCACTCTGGGCTCAAATGAAGCAGAAAGTTTGGACCAACGGAGGAGAGGGTGAGGGATGCTGCACATTCATTTTAACATTTTGTTTCCTATTGTCTGTCTGTGTGTGTGTGTGTGTAGTGTGTAGTGTGTGGTGTATAGCCTGAACCGTAAATCACACTGATGCCCCCTCGACGCCGCAGCAGCAGCAGCGACGGCCTCATTACAGCTCTGTTTAGAGGAGAGAGATTCAGTTACATAACCAAAAGTCTGAAGGTTCAGTTTTTTTTCCTTGTAATCCTCTTTGTCTTTCTTCTTCTTAAGTTTAATTCACTTAAATTGTGTCCAGGTCCCATTTTTTATTCATATGATCAACTAACTAACCTGAATTAACAACAACGATAGGCTATAGGAGCCACTCTGGCGAAAACAAGAGCTCGGTGTCACTGAGAGTCGATTCTCTGCATCACTAAATACGAGAAATAATAACAGCATTAGAATAAAAGCTGAGTCTCGTGTTGTTGTAAAAAAAAAAGTCATTAAATCTCGACCTTC
Organism: Decapterus maruadsi; assembly: GCA_030347415.2. Taxonomy (NCBI): domain Eukaryota; kingdom Metazoa; phylum Chordata; class Actinopteri; order Carangiformes; family Carangidae; genus Decapterus; species Decapterus maruadsi. The sequence goes on from CM064903.1 coordinate 9,850,342, forward strand.
GTCGTCCTCACTGCTGCAAAAACAACAAGCTCAAAGTTGCAGCGTTGCTAACATCAGTAACAGTAATTAGCCTACACACCAACAAATAAAACTGCTGAGGGTTTAAACACGAGGTGGCAACATGATAGTAGCGCATAGCTAGCTGCTGTTTTGCCCACTGGACATGTCCATGGTCCTTTAGCACTGATTAGCATCTGAGCATGAATAGATTTAGCTACATGATTGACATCTGTGCTGTAGGGATGCTGCATGATGGTGTTAACTTCTATTCTTATCTCTTCTTTTCTTCTACTTAAGTTAGCATGCTAATCAGCTAGCTCCAACGCCAACTCAAAAAATGCAGCTATACTCAGCTAATGTAGCTATTACAACCTGTTTTCTTGTGAACACAATCTGAAGCTATCAGAAAGAATGCTAGCTGTTAATGCTAACTTTAGCTGTGCAGCAGTTAGCCTTGCAAAGTGTACTACTTCCTTTAAACACAACAATGACTAAATCTTTGTCAAGAAAGGTAAGAAAACTGTTAGGAATGCTAACTGCAACGCTTACAAATAGCTAGGCCTAGCTTATTGGTAGCCTATGAGTGCGCAAACAGCTGACAATGCTAATTTTAGTAGCAAAACTTAATAAAATGTGTCACTTTGACTCTATAATATCATCTCTCTGAACTCTAAATGAGCTGAAAAATAGTTAAACCTGAACCTAAAGCTGAAAACACAGGGACCCACAGCTCTGTTGGTCCTATCCCAGAATCCACACCCTGATCATCTGATGAACTTATTGCAACCTAAAAACTTGGTTACGGTTCCATAAAACTGGCTCAAACAGCTGTAAAACAAAGTAGAAACTGCTGCAGGGATGAAAATCAATCGAAATGAAATTCAGCACAAAAAAAAAAAAAAAACACTCTACCCAAAGAAAATTTAACTGGAACATAAACTTGATGCTTCGCCGCCACACTGTGCACAGCTTCTATTCAGGCGTGTTTAACAGCTCGCCCTCTGGCAGCCATGTTGGAAGTCACTGGTTCTCATCATCATCACCATCATCATCATCATCAGCGGCAGCAGCAGCAGCAGATCGAGTCCCTGAACACGAGTCTGTTCACAGTTAGTTCAGGTACCGTTTGATGGGTTTGGACGGCTGCTCTGGGATCAGCTTGTACCTGCTGCTGCTGCCGTGTCATTTCCTGCATTAGCTTAAACACACACACACATACACACACGCTGCCTCTTAATAGACCCGTTAGCTCGGTCAACATTACAACAGGCGGACACAGATTCAAACCAGATGTTCAGACAGAGAGAACAGTGGGAGCTTCAGATGCTGCTGTGCTGCTCGTCGTCTTCCTCGGCCGCTCTAATTGGCTGGCGCCGACCGGAGCCAGGTCGTTAGAGTCACCTCCACGCTCGTTAGATATGGAGATTTACAGGAGGGGGAGGAGGGAGGGCAGGGGAGGAGGGAAGAAATATCTTTTATTTTATTTTGCAATTTTCATTTGACCTTTGTGTCGCCCGGCCGCTCCCCCGAGTCCAGACCACAGGCGCAATTAGAAGAAATAAAACAGGAAGAAGCAGAAAATTCTGTCATTATGAAACTGTTATTGTTGTTGAATATTTTAGCTCAGAGTTTATTTGTGAGGTTTTAACCAACTGTGAAGTTTCCAAGTTGAATATGAATCATTTTAGTTATGTGCTGCTGAGTCATATATGGGTCTAAATATCAGGAAATAGCCTACTTATATTTTTCATACATAGCTACATATCCGCATGGCTGCATCAGTTTTCAAATGTGTCACATAGAAAACTATGGAAAAAGCTGAAAACAATAGTCAGGCACCTTTGCAAACTAATGACATTTCCACAGAGGAAGAAGTTGAACTATGGCAACAAAGAAATCTAGTTTGGATGTTAAACTGCTTTACTAACTACTTTCCAATTCAGTGGTTCTCAACCTTTTGTACTGCACATCAAGGACCCCTAAATTGACACAAACTAGACCATTGGACCAAATAGAAGTAAACACCAGAAATACACAAATTTTTGTTCTGAGACTGAAGAACATCCTTTTATACATTTAAATTAGAAAAAAAGTAAAAGTTTTATCAAAAAAAAGTGGTAACATTTCTCGTAAAAAAAAGTTAAAAATAAAAAAGCAAAAATTTTCTAGAAAAAAAGTGGTAAAATTTCTCCAAAAAAGTTATTTTCTTTTTTATCTAGAAATGTGGAAAAAAAAAAAAAATCATTCACCCCCCTTCAAATCTCTCAAGGACCCCAAGGGGTCCCCGGTCCCCACAGTGAGAACCACTGTCATCAATAAGTGGGATTTAATTATTTGCAAAAAGCAGCTACTTAGTGCAAACTGAATTAATAATAGACCAATAATGGAGAAAATGCTGGTGTGTCACAGTCAGTCTAAGGTTTATCAAAGATAATGTGTGACTGAGCAACAAGTTGCAATGCAAACAAATACCAAACAAGAACTGTAAATCACCGTGCCCATTTGAGCGACTATTGTGACATGCCGTCAAAACGTCCTCGACTCAACATCACCTTACACGTGTTTTCACATGATCTCCATCAGCAGAAAACACACACAGACACACACACACACACAAAACTATGTAAATACTACAATCGACATTACAAGTTTAAACCTCAGCACAGTGCAGCTGCTCCCGTCATCACCATCGACCTCCGTCCGGTCCAGACCGGTGATGATCAGGACTGATGGCGGTCGACCAGCGGGACAAAGTGGTCCAGTCTGTTCTGCTCTGGTTCTGGAGTCGTTTAATCGATAACGTTCAGCACATTGAGAAAGTGAAGACGCTCTGTTCTCATTTCTCTCCATCACAGCAGCAGAGGTGTAAAACTTTTGCAGCTTTGTGTTTTTCTGTGTTTAATGACGCAGCAAAAAAAGAAGAAAAAAAAAAAGGAAACTAAACACAGTCGCTGCTCGGCTGAGTCACACGGACGCCCCGGTGATTTCACATTTACCTCTTTGAAAGCAGCACCTGTCAATCTCTGCTCTCTTTCAGAGCCGACTGACTGACTGACTGACTGACAGCCCCTCACTCCCCAGTGCATGCTGGGAAGGCAGGCTCCATCCTGCGACCCTGAGCGGCCTGAAGAGGATATACTACGTATATATGGAAAAGAGCGGCAGATGGATGGATCATTTAAATGCAAATTGAATTAATCACTTTATAAAATGTTCCTAAACGCATCGATTAAGCAATCGATTATAATGAAGAGCTGAAAAGTCTATAATTACCTGCAGCCTCTGTCCTCCCGCTCGCATTAACGCTGCTTTATGGAGCCGAGTCGGGAGGCGCGTTGTAATTTCACACTGGCGGTGACGTTGAGTTAAATGTGAAGAAAGAGGCGGTGGTGGCGGCGGCGGCTGCTGAAGAGGAGCGCTCGCTGTCATGTGAGCGAAATGATGGGGGCGGGATAATGAAGGGACTTTTATGCAAAGCGGCGGGTGTCATGGCGAAAGGCTCGTGCTCGCTCATCTCTGTGAAGCCATAATGATGCATGAAGGGCCCCTTCATGTTTATGACATGATTGTGAGTGATTTATTGGCAGCCCATGGTAATTAACATCAGATTATCTTCTCTGGGAAGCTGTGAAGTCTCAGGTCGCTGCTGCTGCTGCTGCTGCAGGAAGTTCACCGCTGCCACTTAACAATACAGACAGAAGCGACTGGAGGGCTCCATTAGCACCTAGCCATATGTTAAACAGCAGCAGCAGCGACGAGGTCCCACTGCATCCACGGCCCCTCCACAACCGTCCTCAGCCATTATTCAACCAGGCAGCGCCATTAAGTTCACAGTTTTTCACTGGGAATCGCCCGCGGAGCCGCCAAGCGCCGCTGCGAAAAGACACATCTGTCTCAACGAGGCATTTAGCCTCACGCTCAACCTGCGAGATTTATTTTTATTAACCTTAAAACTCAGGCCGACTCATCGCCGGCTGTGGGAGTGGGAGCTCTGCTGCAGAGCATTTGTTCAAACTTGTACAAGTTTCTCAGTTTTCTTCTTCTTCTCCCGCTGCAGGAGCTGAGAAGACAGAAGCAGCTTCTTTGTCTCATTCAACACGTGACTACAGTGATGTGGATCCCATGTGGAATCTATTTCTGCTTGAAAATACACTAATGTAGTCAAAGTATTTAGTGTCAGTAAACGGCCTCCAGAGTAATTACACTGAGATCAGATCAGTGAGTCAGCGACAACACGAGGAGACACACAGGAGGTTTGTTGTTTTTACTGTTTGGTTCTTTTTTAATACTGCTGCTTTAGCTTGTTGAGTTTTTATTCTTATGAGAAATAAACTGACTCTTTATCACAATGATCTGTCATTTTGACGGATTAGAGCAGAGCAGTACTTATTGTGAATGGATGACATCATAGGGAGTCTGATCTCCGTCTGATCCAGTCGGTTCTGGTTTCACACCAAAGAACTGTTCCTGACATATTGACGTCCTGTCCTCATCACCTACGCACATGGCAAGCAGATTTAACATTTAAAAGCTAAGTATGACCATCCGGAATTAACATTGTAGATATCAACAACGTCTTTCAGTTTAGCCTCGTCAAAAAGAACATTTCAGATATCCACATCTGCATTCTTCCTATAGGACAAATGCACCATTTTTGCCCTTCATGTGTGTGGGGTTTGTCAGTACAGATATCTATAATTCAGTTGCAGATATCCACCATGTGAATTACAGATATCTGTAACTGAATTCCAACTATTCCTAATTCCAGTTTGAGATATCTTCAATGTCATTTTGACTAGTCATAATTCAATTTACAGATATCTACAACTTCATCTCACCTATAGTCAAAACTTAATTACAGATATCTGAAAAGGGACATGTAGAGATCTTTAATTGAGGTGAATTAAAGATATCTTGAACTGGAACTATGACTAGTCAGATTCAAATTGTAGATATCTCAAACTGGAATTACTACTAGTCGTAAGTCAGTTACATGTATCCGTAATTCACATAGTGGATATCTGCAACTGAATTATAGATATCTGTACTGACAAACCCCACACACATGAATGGTAAAAGTGACGTCATTTGTCCTATAGGAAGATTATAGTTGTGGATATCGGAAATGTTCTTTTTGACTAGGCAAAAATGGCTTTCCATATATGCATCCTGATTGGTTCGTAAACCGTTGTGCGTATGATGACGTCGTCGCAAAGTCTCCAAAGCTCCTCTCAGATGAGTAGCAAGTAGCGATCTAATGAAAACGATATTGATCCTGTGATGTCATCGCTACCAGCAGCGACCCCGGTCAGTTTAAGTGAAGCTCGCTTTTGCCTATTAGTTTATTTATTATTTATATTTTAATTGTAAGTGTCTAATTGTCAGCTGCATCATTAATATTTGCCCGTCGAGCCGCGGCAGCTGCAATGTTTCAGCTTCTTGACAATTAAAAATCATTCACTTGCCTCCTGTGGTGTCGACATAAATACCACTTGTAAATACTTGTAAGTGCTGCTAAACAGGATCATTATCTCATTATTTTTAGACATGAAAATGACTGGTAATATTATGTTTTGAAGAGGGGGGGGGGGGTAAAAATAATGAACGTCTAGCGCAACATCTGTTTCTAAGTCGCAGCATATCTACAGAACCAGGAGTTTGTGGGTTGATGTCGCAGGGTGTTGGAGACTCTCGTGACCTCAGTGTTTCTGAATCTCATCAACATACAGGAAACTTGATTAAATTCACAGTTTTATTTTTCTTTTTTCACAGAAAACAAACTCGTGTGGGCAAAAATGCAAATCGTCTCCAGTGGTGAGAGAGTGAGGAAGAGTTTCTAAATATGTCAGGATGAATATTGGAGTAAACAAATCTGAATTCATTTCACTGTGCCGAGCTGCTGCTACACTTTTCTCTTTTTTTTTTTTGTACACAGCGGATCCATTTTCTGTGGCAAAAAAAACACTTTAAGATAGTGACTCTTCAAATCTTCAAACTTCTAAAACGATGCTTAAGAAATGAAGAAAAATATTTCCATTTGGTGCAGCATGAGAAAACCAAACGCAGTCTTGAACATTTCAATCAATGTGAACATCACACGACTTCAGTGGAGGAAATGTGAGGAACAAGCTCAGTGTCTGTCTGTGTTTTCCTTTTTCAAAGCAGCAGCGTCAGCGTCCACAAACAGCTGCACACATCTGCATCGTTCAATAGACTTTCACTTCGTCTTCAAGATCTTATAACTCTTATGATCTCTTTATAAAGACAAAACTCTTCTCCAGAAAGGTCAAACAGTCGTCCTGCAGTTCCTCTCCTGACCACTAGAGTCAGTCTCTAACGGTGAGTCAGTCTCCATAGACTCCCATGTTAAAATGAAATCAACATGTTTACAGCCCGGTACAGAAGGATGATAATTGGGGGCGTGGCCTCTTTGAGTGACAGGTCGGTACAAAAAGTCTAAGCTCCGCCTCTTTGCCCATATTTGGATTAGCTGGGACTTTAGCAGGTGGAGTTAGGCGGTGACGACGCAGCAGGACGATCTTCAGAAACCAGTGAGCGGCGTCCATGTTTGTTTACGTTCTGTGATGTAAACACAGGAAGCTTCATTAACCTCCTCATGTCTCCTCTCCCTCCTCCTCCTCCCTCCCTCCTCCCTCCTGCTGAGACTTCCCAGCATCCATCACCAGCCGTCCAGCTGCTTGGATCAGACGTTCGGTCGCGCATTTTGCAAAATGTCAGCGGGGGGAGAGCGGGAAGGGGCAAAAACAGCATCAGTCACAGAAGAAAAAAAGAAGAAGAAGGGAAACCAACGGAGGATGGAGAAACTCTAAACTCTCTGTCCTTCATGCTCCTGATTCTTGAAAGTTTCCACTTCTTCTTCTTCTTCTTCTCTTGTTTGCCTGAAAGCAGCAGTGGGCTGAGAAGAAGTAGGCCTCTCAATATTTAAGGTGAAGTATAGGAAATGGAAGAAAAAAAAAAGGCTTTGGAGTGTGTTTGATTCATTATTCAGCTCTCGCCTATTCTCTCTCTCTCCTTCTCATGCTGCGTGCAAGAGATAACAGCTCGGCTCCACGCTTTAATTCTTTTGCATCGCAGATTAGAAAAAGCAAAAAAAAAAAAAAAAACAATCCTGGAGAATATAAGATGCCTTAATTTCTTATTCTCTCACTCTCTCTCTCCTCTTTTTCCTCTTTTTGCTTCTTCTTCTTCTTCGTGCCGTTTGATAGAGGGGAAATAAAAAACAACGACTCTTGGCGACGCCGCCGTCGTGTTCATCTTTCACACTGTTGTCCTGCTCTCTATCTCTTTCTCTCTCTGCTTCTCTGAGAAGTTTTTTTTCTTTTACCTCCTCCTCCTCCTCCTCTTCCTCCTCCTCCTCTTCGCTCTCGTTCTTGACATTTACAGTGAGTGAAAGCAAAAAAAAGAAAGCGAGGAAGATTGTTAGTTTTCACCCCGGAGCCCCATCATCGCACACAGAAACAGGCCCCGAGCCCGGAGACGGAGGAAGCTGCTGCTTTGATAACAACTTTAAAGGGATAGTTCACCCAAAATTGAAATTTCACTCATTACTCACCCTCATGTGGACTAAGGGCTGGGAGAAGTTTCAGAGTCCTCCGTGGCTTCTCTGAGTTACAGGAGGTCTCGCATAGCAGTGCATGTCCAGCTGCAAATGGACACCGGCATAAAAAGACACCAAAAAACATCCAAATACAGTTTGTCCACGAACCAGGAAGAGGAGCTTCGAGAAGCTTCTGCTGCAAAACAAGCTGGAAATATAGACTTATTTAGAAAAATTTCGGGACAATTTCGCATTTTGGGGCTTCAGAACAAGACGGACATTACAGACGAGCAGCATGGAGGTATCTGGATGTTTTTTGGTGTTTTTTTTGTGATGAAGACCGCCGGTGTCCATTTGCAACCGTTATATGGACAAATACTGCTACGCCAAGACCCCCTGTAACTCAGAGAAGACACGGAGGACTCTGAAACTTCTATCAGCGCTTAGTCGACATGAGGGTGAGTAATGAGTGAAATTTCAATTGTGGGTGAACTATCCCGTTAAAAAAAAGAAGAAGAAGAAGTGATGACGATGATACTGGAATCGCCGGAAACCTCCCTATCATCATCATCATCATCATCATCATCATCATCATCACTGGATCAACGATTCATCGGTGGCGGCTCTTTTTTCTTATTTTTTCTAAGAGGAAAGATGCCAGAAGCTCACGGAGCTGAAGAGACAAAATGAAATTAAAAAGCAAAAGAAGAAGAAGAAGAAAGAGGAGATCTCTCTCTCTCTCTCGCTCCTCGCTCCAACGCATAATTATCATCCTGGATTCACTTCAACCACTGGGGGGAAATCTCTGACAAAACCACACATAAATAAATCCACTTCCCTGTTTCTGTTTCTCCATCTCGCTGCTGCTGCAGAAAAGGCCTCGTTATATATGCAAATGAGATTCTCCTCCTCCTCCTCTTCTCTATCTATCTCTCTCTAGCTCTATCTCTCTCTGTGCCCCCCTCCACCTCCACCCCCCTCCTCCTCTTCCTCCTCCACCTCCTCCCCAGTCAAACGGCTTTTTGGCTCCAGCCCATGCAGATGCAGCCAGGGCTGAGGATCCATTTACAAAGGAGAGACTATAGGAGAGAGAGACTGAAGAAAAGAAATCAGAATAAAATCACTGGGAAAAGTGATGCGTGTGTGTGTGTGTGTGTGTGCGTGTGTGTCTTTTGACTGACAGCAGCAGCAGCGGGAGAGTGTGTGTCAGTAAACTCACACACTTAATGTACTCAGACAAATGCAGAGAAGACACTGCCCCCGTTTCATCCTGGTTTAACACTTGATCTGTGTCTGGAGGAGGAGAAGAAGAAGAAGAAGAAGAAGAAGAAGAAGAAGTCTTGTTTAGGAGGAGTTTAGTGTGGTTGAAACGAGGCTGAACGTCACTGTACTGAGGTTTCTGATTGATTGATTGATTGATTGAGTTATACAGGAAACAGTGTCATCTACCTCAACCCCACCAAAATAAAAGCCCGCTCAACATGCCAGCAACAAGAAACCATTTGTCGAACAAATATTGAAATCCTTAAGTCTTAAAGGTCAGACCCTCTTTCCTGTGATTGATTGATTGATTGATTGATTGATTGATTGATTGATTGAGAGTTCCTAATACCCTGACAAGTGAAGTGAAGCCACCCAACATGACAAGTGGTCACACACACTTCCACACATCAGTCCAAATCATTCAGTTCAGACACAGGAAACACTGTCGTCTGTCTCAACCCCGCCAAAATAAAAGCTCACTCAACATGCCAGCAACAGGAAACCAAAATCAGCTCGAACAAAATATTGAAATCCTTAATTCTTAAAGTTCAGACCCTGTTTCGATGATTGATGTAGTGTAGTCTACCTGAACCCCGCCAAAATAAAAGCTCACTTATCAGGAAACAGATGAGGATCGACCTGACGTTGTTGTGGCTACAGACGGCGTGACGAGGCCTCGGAGTCGTTCTCCTGTTTGTTGACGAGAGGCTGAACTTCCTGTAGAGATCTGACCTCAGACCAGCGCCGCCGCCACGCCGGGTCGCTAAACCAGCAGCTGTGTCTCTTCTTCTCTTATACGGCTTCTCACTAACAAACTGGGTCGTCCCGGTAACCAGCCGGGCGGCTCATCTCCATGGTCTCCACGGGGAGGGACGTCCAGCACACGGCGAAACACCTGGAAGCCCCGCCCCCACCGCTACAGTGAACAGGTCCACGCCGCTTCTCTAATTAGCAGCGACACATTGTTCGGGTGTCATCTGCACCTCCCCCCTCCCCCTCCCCTCCCCCCTCCCCTACCCACAGAGCCGAGGGAACCGGTCCCAGTGGGTCGGCGGCCACGTGGCGGTTCCCTCAGAGACTCCCCGCCGCCGAGCGCCGAGCAGCGGACACGCAGTCCTCGTTAAGGTTAGAGACTCTGCTGGTGACACACAGATGACAAGGACAATTTACCGCATGGCTGCATCCCCTTGTCTTTGAGCAGACTGCACACACACACATTTACACACACACACACACACGTTGCAAATTAAGTTTAATAAGAGAAGATGAAACTTTGTGATCCCTGCGGGGAAATTAGGAGGTCGCAGCAGCCGAATGGAGGAGGAGACACGAAAGAGGAGGAAATTAAGAACAGAGCGACTTAGAGAGAGAACAGACGGACGCCATACTGGACGGAGTAGAGACGTGTAGCCTACAAACATAGACTCTACAAAAACATAGGCTATATAATGTACTGAGTATATACATGTATATATACTCTATTGGATTATGCATACTGTACTGAGTAGCTATATATATATACACCCTATACTATACTGTATTAGGTATATATGGTATGTGTACTGCACTGTGTACACATATACTGTATTGGGTATACCGTTACTGGGTTTGTATACAAATACCATACTGGATATACAGTATATACTACTTATATTATTCATATATTTCTTATTTTAGAACAATAATTTTTGAACAATAATTACAACTTCACTTTAAAGAAGTACAGTAGTCGACTGACTTGGCTTTTTTGGAATAACGCCGTCATTTTATTTATATTTATTATAACAGGACAGTGTATTAGTCAACTGTAAAACAGTGAAATGATGGTTGTACCAGATTTAGCCTCTAGGGCTAACTTCCATCCATCCATTCCATTGAAGATGTTTATAATGTGGTGTCTTATTCAACAAATTAATAACTATATTATTAATGTAACGATGGTTCACTTCGTATGAGAGAGTCTGAAGACGTCTGAGTCCTCCACCTCCAAGAGTTAGAGAGGTAGACATACATTCACTATACTGGATATTGTACTGTGTATACACATACTGTACTGTGCATACATACTGTTCTATTACTGATACTGTGCAGTACACACACAGAATGTGTATACATACTCTTATCCTTTAACAAAAGAAGAACAACTACATTATTTTGGGGATAAATACTGATTCGTAAATGTTTCCGTCATTTTAAAAATGAGTTTGAACATTTTTGGAGAAACGTTATCTCTCTTCTCCTCCTGTTATCTGAGGCTCGGTTTTAATTCTCTCACTTTGTGTTTTTATTTTTACTTATTTATATTTCAATTTGTCTTTTATTCTGTGAAGTCGTCTTTTGTTTTTGTTTTTATGTGAAGCATTTTGTTTAAATCTCTGTCACAACAGTTTCCTGCAGGATTATTACAATTCTTCTGATTCTGAAAATTATTTTTTCTCATTCTTTCATCTGCCATTTTTTTTTTTAAGGTTTAATTTTCAAATTGTTTATTTTGTGCAACTTAACATCCAAAAGCCAAAAACAAAAAAGATGGAGATGAGACTGTGTGGAGCAGCAGATCGTCACGTTTCAGACGCTGCTGTTTTTACTTCTTCACATGAAAACTGACTCCAGTTATTAACACGTGATCAAAACATTCACTGGTTTTCTGTCGCTGTGACAAATTGATTAAATAAAAAGCTTCACTGCTGAGACACATTTTAGCCTCTACAATGAAAATCGGAAGACCAAACCAGCACAGACAGCATCCAAAAACACTCTGCTGAAATGTGAGTAAAGATAAAAAGCTGGAGAAGCTCCGAGGCCACGAAGACACGACACCGACCGAGATGTTGACGACCTCCCGACCTCTCGAGCAGAGAAACACAACAGACGTGTGTTGGGGTGAGTTCAGATGGACGACGGCCTCCTCACACGTCTGGAACTTTTTCAGATAAATAATGAACTCGTGTTGAACTCGCTGCATCACACGCTGCAGATCGTCTTCTGCCTCAGTCGCTGCTACAGCAACAAGCTTCTGGTTCGGGACTATTTTCAGCGGCGGATTTTTATTTTATTTTTATTATTTTATTGTTTATTTGTGACGGGACTTTGCATATTAATGAACATCATAAAAGAATGTAAATACACCAGATTTAGCTCTAGGCCTGTGGTGCTCTAGTAGTATTTAGGGCAGCAGGAAACATCAGGGTTAAGTCAGGTAAATAAATAGTAATAAAGTTGTTCTTGTGTATTGTTTCAGATCTTGTCCTCCTGGGTCAAGGAAGGAAGGAAGGAAAGAAAGAAAGAAAAGAAGAAGACCGAAAGGAAAGGATAAAGGAGGAGTGGATAAAGGAGGGGTGGTGGGAAGACGGAAGGGAGAAAGGAAGGAAAGAAGAATGGGCAAAGGGAACAGATTGGGTCAAGGAAGGAAGAAAGAAGGAAGGTAAATGGTGGTGGGAAGATGGGAGAAAGAAGGGAAAGAAGGATGGAGGAAGGGAAGAACAAAGAAAGGAAAGGAGTTGAGGAAGGAAGGATGGAGAGACAGAAGGAAGGAAGGAAAGAAGGGGCATTGGAACAGCGAGGACGACTGAAGGGTTAAATGTTTCATCATCAGTTCATGTGAATGTTTTCTGTTGTTTCTCTTCGTTCGGAGGGAAAACACTCAGTCGTCCTCAATATTCGCTTCATTTACTTCTGCTTTTTGGCTCTGAGCTCTAACAGGGGAAACACCCCCTCTACCACACACACACACACACACACACACACACACACACACACACACACACACACACACACACACACACACACACACACACACACACACACACAGACCAATCTGAACCCTCAGGACTTCAACTTAGTCAGCCGCGGTCAGAGGTCAACAGGAAATGGACAGGAAGTGGACCGTGGAGGACTGTGTGCTGGTGTCTGACCGCTACAACTGGAGCAGAAGAAGATCTCCCCTCTGGACACACACACACACACACACACACACAGACACACACACACAGATACACACACAGAGTCATAGCAGCTACACAATCATGTCCCCAACCCCGTCCACTCTCTTACTTACACACAAGAAAACACGCACAAACACACATTTAAATGCACTTGCAAGCTTTGCTACACGCACACAGACACACACAAACACACACACATCATGAGCATGTCCTGAAACCATCCCAACACACACACAGACACACACAGACACACACAGAGAGGCGGTGATGTGATGTGATGTGAAGGCCGGCCTGTCTGCGTACCGTTTGCAGTCTGTCAGACTTTCTCTCCCTCAGTTTTGCCTGGCAGGCTTGGCCACGCCCCCTCCCCAAACGACTCCACCAATGAGACGCTCCGGGCCACAGGAAGTTAACGACACACACATCTGGATGTCCTCTATACTGTCTGACGCGTAAATAACACATGGGAACACGACAAATACATGCACCTCCTTCCCGGCTGCTCCTCTTCCTCCTCTGCTCCTCTGCCTCTTCATCTAATTGCTATCTCCTCCTCCTCCTGGTTCATCCCTCCTCTTCCTCACCTCGCTCCCAGCTCCTCCTCTCCTCCATCAGCCTCTCTTCCTCCTCTTCCTCCACACATCCACATCTGGATGTCCTCTACTGTCAGACACATAAATAACACATAATAAAGTTTCTTCTTCTTCTTCTTCTTTGCTGCCGACCTGATCTATACCTTATCTCCAGTCAGCTGAAGGTCCAGTGTGTGTGTCTGTGTGAGGATATGTGTGTGTGTTATTGTGTGAAATGTGTATTATATGTGTATATTGTATCGTGTACATGATGCTGTGTGTGTGTGTGTGTTCAGTGTTAAACCAAGCCTGTGTCGGGCATTACAAACATCATAAGCGATGCATTGCCCTCAAACTGTGTGCGTATCACTGTGTGTGTGTCTGTGTGAGTGTGTGTAAGTGCATGTGTATGTGTGTGTGTGTCTGTGTGCTCTGCATTAGAAGCACCAGCGGCACCACTGACCCGTGTTCGCCTCAGTGTGTTTTTATCTCTGCCTGTGTGACCCGAATTGTAAATACAGCATCCTCTGCTAAGCTGTGTGTTTTACTCACTGTGTGTGCGTGTCTGTGTGTGTCTGTGTGCGTGCGTGTGTGTGCTATGAATTATGAGCAGCAGCCTCAGCCTGACCCGATCTGTGCGTATGGGCTGTATGACTCTGTATCTTGCATATCAATGTGCAAGTTATCTCTAGAATACATGCAAGTGTGCGTGTGTGCGATTGTGTGTGTGCACTATTGTGTGTTTGGGTGTGTGAGAGCCATGCCAAGAGGTTAATTGAGGGGAGGGCCTCTAAACCGTTGCCCAGGGAAACGCTCTTCCATCCCATCAGCTCATTGGTTATTCAGCTCCGTCGTGCACGCGCTCGACAAACAAACCGATGCAACGCCGAGTCCCGGTCCGGGCTCCAGGAGGGAGGGGGCCGCGCCGGGTCGCCGTGCCCGCCGACGGAGGCTCCTGGCTGGGTACGGCGAGGCGGCTCGGCCCCCTGATCCCTGACCTGCTGGAGCTCAGACAACAGGCTATAATCCTTACAGCACACAGAGGAGACGCTAATGGGAGAGGATTAACCCGACAAATACACCTCCTCCCCCGGCTGCTGCTCCTCCTCCTCCTCCTCCTCCTCTTCAGCCTTCATCTAATCTCCATCTTCTCCTCCTCCTCCTCCTCCTCCATCCACTTCTTCCTCTGCTCCTCTTCCTCTCCAACTTTCATCTAATCTCCACTTCCTTCTTTCACGCCTCCTCCTGCTTCATCCCTCCTCTTCCTCACCTCACCCCAGTCTCCTCCTCCTCCTCTCCGCATCGCCTCCTTTGGCCTCCCTTCCCCTGCTCCTCTTCCTCTTTTCCTCTCCTCTATATTGGCTACTCCTCTTCCTCCTCCTCTTCCTCATCTCACTCCCTGCTCCTCCTTTCCTCCATCACCTCATTTGACCTTTCTTCCGCTGCTCCTCCTTTACTTCTATCCCTCTACTGGCTCCTTCCTTCACCTCCCACTGCTCCTCTTCCTCCTCTACTCCCTCTCCCTTTCACTCCTCATCCCCTCTTCCTCCTTCTACCTCTCTGCTCCTCCCCCTCCCCTCACTCGCTCCTCCTCCTCTTCCTCTTATTGCTAAAACACTGAAAATCTCTGTTTACACCACACTCTCTCCCCCTGACCTCTCCTCACCCCTCCTTCCCCATTTCTCCTCCTCTTCTCTCCATCCATCTTTCCTCCTTTTCTTTCTTTCCGCATTCTTCCTCACCTCCTCTTCCTCCTCTTCCTCCTCAATCTTTCCTTTCTCTCCAGGTGACTGTTGAGTTGATACATGGGCTGTAAGTCAGCAGGCTGGAAAGAGCTTTAGTGTGTGGGTTCACGTCGTGTGTGTGTCATTTGTGCGATTCAGTGTGTGTGTGTCTGTATTTCTGTGTGTGTGTATTTCTATGTGTGTGTGTGTGTGTGTGTGTTGGGGAGTGGATTATCCAGGTTCCAGGACTCGGTGCTCGCTGGCAGCCGAGCGGAAAGCTTTAATGAGAAGTCGCTGTTTACTGAGGACAGAGTGGGACACACACACACAGACACACACACACACACATGGAGACACACAAAGAAGTAAAAACCTATATGTACACACACACTGACACACAAATACACAAAGAACCACACACGCAATGATACACACTCCTACTCATAACCAGTGTAGTAATGGGATTTGGAAGGTTTTCTCTATAAACCAGTCTGTCCTCTGTCTCCTCATTAAGGGAGGGGACTGTCCAGACCATAATAACACACACTACACAGACACACACACGCACCCACAAAACCCACGCATGCACACACACAGACACACAACACACACACTGATACACTACTGGCTCTACACTGCTGCAGACTTCTGGGCTCACTAATTATTTGGAAGCAGTGTATCTTTGTCCTTTTTGTGTGTATTTGTGTGTCTGTCTTTGTGTGTCTGTGTGTGTTTTTGTGTGTGCGCGCTGGCAGGATGCTAACAGTAACAGTCTGGTTGAGTTTTGGACGAGGACGGTGGTGGAAGACACTTTAGTTTCCAACTGGATGTCGATGCAAAAACATCTTGTGTGAGATTTTTTTTTTCGCTCGGTGTCCTGACACTTGAAATTACAAACGTCCCTTAAACGCCTCACGTGCACACGCACGTCGCACAAACAGACACTATTTACTGTACAGATGTTCTGCAAAATGCCTCATGTGCAAGACGCCAGTAAGCCGCTACGATTTACTGATGTTCCTCAAACGCCTCGCATGAAAGCAATTGTTGGGTGGAAGAGTTTTACAGATGGCGACTAAACGCCTCATATGCAAACAATGGACTCGAGCGCACAGTTTCCAGATGGACTGTGAAGGTCTCGCAGGCCGACTAATGGAGGATGCTGCAGTTTACGACTGTTCCCTGAACGCCTCGTGTATACAGTACAGGCAACAGTAGGTGGCCTGTTGTCCTCTCTATCTGCTCCCTTACTCTATCCTTCCTTCTTTCCACAATCCTTATTCCCTTCCTTCCTTCCTTCCTCCCCGTCGTCCTTACTTCCTCCCTTTTTTAATGGATCTGATCTGATCCCTCCCTCATCCATCTTTCTTTCCTTTTCCCCTTCCACCTTTCCACAATCCTTGTTCCCTTCCTTCATTCTATCTCTTTTGATCCAATTGACTTGATCTGCTCCCTCCATCCATCTTTCTTTCCTATCTTTTTCCCTTCCTTCTTTCCACAATCCTTGTTCCCTTCCTTCATTCCTTCCCTTCATCCTTACGTCCTTCCTCTTTTGATCCAATTGACCTGATCTGTTCCCTCCCTTCTTCATTCCTTTTTCTTCCTTCCTTGAAGGAATCTGCTCCATCCATCTTTCTTTCCTTCCTTTTTCCCTCCCTTCCTTCCTTCCTTCCTTCCTTCCTTTTTGACCCGATTAACCCAATCTGTTCCCTCCCTCCTTCCATCTTACCTTTCCCTTTTCCCTTCCTTCTTTCCCTTCGTCCTTCCTTCCTTCCTTGACTGAGGGGATTTATGGCTGTTATTGCAAATTGTGCCAATCTTTTAACCCTGGGAAGGACTCCAAATCATTTATCTGGGATCCTGTGAGGTTGGAAATAAGAAATAACATCAAATAAAAACTAAATTCTGCTGCAAGAACAAATAGTTTGTGTCGTTGTGCAGAGATGTGGATTTTTCTGTGTGTGTGTGTGTTATTTTATTTTCACCTGTTCTGCACAATAAAAACGAAACTGTGTGGAAATGGCACAATCTCACCGTTATTGTCGTTATTATGGATCATCACGAGCCGACCGCCGCCGCCACAGCAGCCGTTAGCGGTTAGCAGTTAGCAGTTAGCAGCATGTGCAGGTTTTTGTGGCCGCTGCATCATAACGGAGCCGAGCGGAAATCAAATTTGCAGTTTAGTCGTGGGCGATAAACTCCTTCATCACCGAAATGTGGAAATATGAGAAAAAACTGGGTCCTGCCAGGAGGAATATCTGTCTCAGCGGAGGGAGGGAGGGAGGGAGGGAGGGAGGAGGGAGGGGGGTGCATTCCTGTTTTTCCCGGGCTGCCCTCCCCTCCTCTCCTCTCTCCTCTCTCCGCTCTCAGACTCACATCGCTCTCTGGGCGGCCATGTCTCTTTATATGGTCCATTTTCTCCAGCCGGTCGGCGCTCGCTGAGGCTGCGTGTGGTTAATAAACTCTCTGTTCTGGGTTATTTTCAGACTCAGGCTCCAGGTTCCTGATGGCGCAGCAGCCACGGCTCCATCCCGCTACTGAACTGCTCATTTGCACATCAGCGGCCGACGCACACATGATCACCGTTTTACACTAATGACACTTTAAATTGTTTTGTTGGTTTCTTGTTGTTGATTTTTTTTGCCCCCGTTGCTATGCAGGTGATGCATCCAGACTGGCGTCGCAGCTGCAGGAGGCTTTAAATCCAGTTTGTTACAGATCTGGTTTCAGTTTGTCTCATAATTAAAGAGTAAATAAATGTAATGATGATTGTAATAGATATGGACTTATGCAGTATATACATGGATGTGGAATGGATATGGACACTCGGGCTGCACAATTAATCTTAGGTGGCTAAGTTTTATTTACAGGTGCCTTGTCCCAGGGACGACAGGTGGAATTTAGCCAATGTTGCTCTGGCTCAAGACATCTTTTTGTTTCTCACTGTTGTGCATCGTCCCTGTTTTACCAAATCTTCTATAAAAAGACGAGTCAGGGAACAGGATCAGTCGGGTTGTAAACAAACCAGCAGTTTATCCAGATTATCTGGATCTTAATCTAAATCCTGACTGGTTCAGGTTAGAGGCTTATTGTCTTCAACCAGACTCAGATTAGCTCATTTGAAGGAAAAAAACAAAAACATCCAACAGCAGGACTCAGGTATCCAGGCCTGGGGCTGAAGGGATGAGGCTTTTGTCAAGCAGGGCCTGTTGCCATGGTGATGAAAAAGCATCCAAAATTTGACAAAGAAGACAAAAGTTAAAGGGATAGTTCAAGATTTTGGCAAATTGGCCCATCACCATTATCCCTATAGTCATAGCAGTAGGTTTGTTACCTTTAATTGTCGGTGCAAGCTGTTTTTAGAGCGGCGGAGCAGAGCCGTGAGCTGCTCAGAGCTACGCTACGGAGGCTAATGGGATTTCTTGGTTTCCCTCATCAAACTCATCAAATACACAATCCAACAACTCCACAACGCTCTGGTGGACAAGTTGTGACCTGCACATTCACCACGCTATGAGATAATAACACAACGTTACCACAGAGTTGTTTCAGAGGGAAATACAGAGACTGCTTGATAAAAAACTGTCCCTGAAGGCAACATGCATCAGTGGTTTTGCATGAATTGAACTCTAAAATAACCCTCTAAGCTCTGAGCAGCTCACGGCTCTGCTCCGCCGTTCTAAAAATAGCTTGCACTGACAATCAAAGGTAACAAACCTACTGCTACAGTATGACTATAGGGATTATGGTGATGGGTCAATTTGTCAAAAAAATGTTGAATTATACCTTTATGACAAATGAACTGAAATTGAATTTTAATTAAATTCAGTCCTCCTCCTGTTTCTCTGCCACAAACTTTAAATGAGTTGTATAATAAAGTGGAAATATCCCTTAAATTATAAAGTGAGGCTTATGAAGGCACACAGAGTCGCTGCCCCACAGTTCATTACTGAAACTTTTTTGTGTTTATGTTTCCACACTAATGACCCGCCGCTGGTCACACTGGGACACACACACACATACACTCACACACACTATTAGAAGCATGAACACACAGATACAAAGAGATGGAGGACGGGCCGCTCCTCCACATGCACTCTCTTTTTTCTTTTTATATATATATATTTTTTTTTAATTCTCTACATGTGCACATGAACGTGCTCTGATGTTGTGGTCTCTGAATCTCCCCCCCCTCCTCCCCCCTCCCCTCTCCCTCTCCCTCTCCTGTCCAGAGATTTGGATGGTGATTAGCGTTGGGATTCTGGGACTCCGGCCTCAGTTTTCATTAACAGCCATAAACACAGTTCTGCTGCACCGCCGAGACCGACCGCAGGCTCCGTGTGTGTGTGTGTGTGTGTGTACATCTGGGCGAGCTTTGTCGGTGCTTTGATGACAAGAGTGAGAGAGAAAAAGAAAGAGAAAGAGAGAAGGAGAGAGGTGTTGTTTATCATGGCAGTAATTAAGCCTGCCGTTTGGCTTTAATTAAAATATAACAGCAGCACTAAGTATGGACTGGTTCTAACACACACACACACACACACACACACTGGATAACACACTCAGGACATCTTTAGCTCTCTATTTACCACAAAAGATAAGGGGGAAGAAAAAAATTGAAACTCCTCCAGGACGACAAAAGAGCAGAGCTGCCCACACACACACACACACACACACACACACACACACACAGAAGAAGAAGAAGAAGAAGCCATTAAGGCCAAAAAGAGGAACAAAAAAAAACCAGTATGTGAACTGTGTCCAACAGAGACCTGTGTCGGTCTCTCTGGTCGGCCCATTAAAAACCACACAGGCTGCTGCAGCTCAGAGCCGCTCCTTCTGGCCCGGTACCGGTCCGACATCGTACAGCGGCTCTGTGGTCAGTGGAGCCACAGTAACAAGTTTTTATGTTAGAGTTCGGTTTTATCTAAAGTTAGGAGGGTTTTACTGTCATTGATGAGAACTAAGGCCAAAGTAAGGCCTAATTTAAACGTGTAACATGTAAGGAAACCCAACGTGACGTCTTCAGATGTCTTGTTTTGTGAAGTTATGATGAGAAAAACAGAGAAAAACCAATCATAAGCAGATTGATTGATTAGATATTTGTAATAAAGCTCTATAGATGTTTGTGTTAAAGCTCCATACGGTATAAAGGTAGATGTTTGTGTTAAAGCTCCATACAGTATAAAGGTAGATGTTTGTATTAAAGCTCCATACAGTATAAAGGTAGATGTTTGTATTAAAGCTCCATACAGTATAAAGGTAGATGTTTGTATTAAAGCCCCATACGGTATAAAGGTAGATGTTTGTGTTAAAGCTCCATACAGTATAAAGGTAGATGTTTGTATTAAAGCTCCATACAGTATAAAGGTAGATGTTTGTGTTAAAGCTCCATACAGTATAAAGGTAGATGTTTGTATTAAAGCTCCATACAGTATAAAGGTAGATGTTTGTATTAAAGCTCCATACAGTATAAAGGTAGATGTTTGTGTTAAAGCTCCATACAGTATAAAGGTAGATGTTTGTATTAAAGCTCCATACAGTATAAAGGTAGATGTTTGTGTTAAAGCTCCATACGGTATAAAGGTAGATGTTTGTATTAAAGCTCCATACGGTATAAAGGTAGATGTTTGTGTTAAAGCTCCATACAGTATAAAGGTAGATGTTTGTATTAAAGCTCCATACAGTATAAAGGTAGATGTTTGTGTTAAAGCTCCATACAGTATAAAGGTAGATGTTTGTATTAAAGCTCCATACAGTATAAAGGTAGATGTTTGTATTAAAGCTCCATACAGTATAAAGGTAGATGTTTGTGTTAAAGCTCCATACAGTATAAAGGTAGATGTTTGTATTAAAGCTCCATACAGTATAAAGGTAGATGTTTGTATTAAAGCTCCATACAGTATAAAGGTAGATGTTTGTGTTAAAGCTCCATACGGTATAAAGGTAGATGTCCATGTGTAGTGTGATTATAAAGCAGCTCTAGGTTCTATATTAATACTGTGAAAGTATCAAAGCCTCAGTCCACAGAGAAATGCACACCGCCCCGCCCCATCACCACCTGGACCTACCATCAACTGATTAATTACATGTTTCAAGTTTAATGCAGCTGTTTTTATGTTTTTAAATCTGTGAGGTCATGGTCATGTGACCAGCTGAGGCCTCACTGCTGCTCCACCGTGATACAAACTGAAGGCATGTGGTCGACACATTGTGCAGCAGCACGAGCTGATATTGTTGCCGTTATCTTACATTCAGCATGCGGGCAGCGGCGGCTGTGGGTCCAATTCAGAACGAGAGAGAGAGAGTCCTCGTAGGAGATTGATAAGATTTTTTTATTCTTTTTTTTTTGTCCAGCATGAAATTATTGAAAACATGTTGTAGTTTGTTGTGTCTGCTCGCTCGGTGCCTCTGCTATCAGATACAGACAGCAGCAGCCAGGGAGAGAGCAGAATATAAAATATAGATGTGTAAAACCCATCGGAGCTGCTTCACTTCGCTCTAAATCAGAATGGGCTGGTGTGAATATTCATAAACGACGGGGAGACGGAGGCAGAAATGTGACTCAGGTTGGGTTTTCCTCCTAATCACCACAATGATGGAGATGTAGAGCAGACAGGAGCAGAGAGAAGTGACAGGTCGACTTCAGCTTTTCTCTCTTTTCTGCCGTGAAACGTACGTTCACTAAGTCGTGTTGTCAGATTCTCTTCCTCTGATTGTCTTGACGGATTGCCCCTGAACGCATCGCCGTCGTTTCTCTCAGTCTCATGTAAATAAATGTGACTCGACTTGATGAAGATTCACTGGAATCAGTCGCTCGGTGGATTGTGAGTGGTGGAGAGAAGATGAAGCACGAAAGAAACACAAAGTGCCGAGCTGAGGTGGAGCCGAAGAGGGGTTAAAGGGATAGTTCAACATTTTGGCAAATAGGCCCATTGCCATAATCCCTATAGTCATAGCAGTAGGTTCGTTACCTTTAATCGACGGTGCAAGATATTTTTAGATTGGCAGAGCAGAGCCGTGAGTTTTAGAGGTAAATTCATGCAAAAACGCTGATGCGCGTTGCCTTCAGGGACAGTTTTTCATCAATCAGTCTCTGCATTTACCTCTAAAACAACTCTGTCTGGTAACGTTGTGTTATTATCTCATAGCGTGGTGAATGTGCAGGTCACAACTTGTCCACCAGACCGTAGCGTAGCTCTGAGCAGCTCACGGCTCTGCTCCACTGTTCTAAAAATAGCTTGCACTGATGGTTAAAGGTAACAAACCTACTGCTATGACTATAGGGATTATGGCAATGGGCCAATTTGCAAAAATGTTGAACTATCCCTTTAAACCTGCATGACAACTTCACGCACACACATGTGCAGACATACTCTATATACATGTGCAGCTACACCGAACATTTCTTGGTTTAACAGCTGATGAAGTTTAGTCACGTAAACCAAATGACAGCTGCATCACATATATAGGCTCCAAGGCGTGTGTGTGTGTGTGTGTGTGTGTGTGTGTAACCAGGTGTAGAGTTGTCACTGAAGGAGAAAATTAGTCAGAAAATGACAGTAGCGTACCTGAGTGAGCCGACACAAACTTCAGAAAGTTTGCCGCAAGACACACACACACACACACACACAAAACTTTACACACACTTGACACACACACTGATATTTCCTCCTCTCAGCAGCTCGGTGATGTGTGATTATATAATCCATAAAAACCATCGTCTTATTGGCAGATAAACGTTAAATGGCTCCAGTGAAAAAGAGAAAATCCTTAAAAATCCTTAAATCAGTCAAATTTACATCTAAAAAGATCTTTATGTTCAGTAACGAAGCTTGTAAAGGTGAAATGCCATCAATAATTCACAAATGTAAACACAGATTTTGTATTTGTCCTCCACATATTGTCAGAAAACTGAATATGTTTTATTTTGAAAGGCTTCATCATAATATTACTCTCATTGTTATTTCTTACTGTTTTGCATTTATATGCATGTGAATGAGCTTCAACTATAGGCTAAATGCTATCACTGGTGCAATGCATTGTCCCTTTCAAAATAAACTTCCACACACGGCAGATTTATTTTCCAGCTCGTCTCTGGTGCAGGAAACAGATTTTAAAAAAAAAGATGAATTAAATGTTGGATTGTGTATTTCATGAGGGAAACCAAGAAATCCCATGAGCCTCCGTAGCGTAGCTCTGAGCAGCTCACGGCTCTGCTCCGCCATTCTAAAAATAGCTTGCACCGACAATTAAAGGTAACGAACCTTCTGCTAAGACCATAGGGATTATGGCAATGGGCCAATTTGACAAAAAATGTTGAACTATCCCTTTAAGACAAATAAACTGAAATTGAATTTTAATTGAATTCAGTCTGAGTCCGTCCTCTGTTTTGCATTTAAATGAATGTGCATGAGCTTCAACTATAAATGCTTTGAGTGGTGCAATGCATTGTCCCTTTCAAAATAAACTTCCACACACTGCAGATTTATTTCCCAGCTCCTCTCTGGTGCAGGAAACGGATTAAACAAAAAGAATGAAAAAAAGAAACTCTGACAGAGAGACTCCAGCAGCAGCAGCGTGAGCATTGTGTCTGATTCAGCACTTGTTTAATGTAATAAAAACCTCTGAATACAAAGTACATTCACAGGTACGGCAGCGGGTCACCGAGCTGCTCTGTTTGATTCCTACAGCAAAACCATTGATGACTACAAATATTCAAACTCGTACACCATTTTACAACTTTTATAGCCCATAAACATACTTGTTATAATTCAGAATAAACACTTTACTGTACTGTACTGTTTGTACTTAACATACAAAAAAGTCCAGGCTTCTTTGATCAGCGGGTTACTCATCTGTTTTTACTAAGACGTGGCACTAAACCGACCGGCTGAGTCCTACAACATGGTTTATTTACTGGATACAAGGAAGTGGAGCTCTGACTGACAGGTCAGCCAGAGTCGCAGTCTTTAGAGAGTTGATTGACAGGTTGATAGAGAGATAGCGGCTTGACTGGCAGTTAAACTCCATAAAGAAAAAAAAAACACTCTAGTTTTATCTTTAAGAGTCCAACCTTTGCAGAGGAGATGAGAGAGAGAAAGAGAGAGAGGAGGAGGAAGAAGATAGATGAAGATGGAGAGCTGATTTGGTTCAAATATGGAATAGCAGCAGAATTCAGATAGATAGATAGATAGATAGATAGATAGATAGATAGATAGATAGATAGATAGATAGATAGATAGATAGATAGATAGATGAGTGTACTTCACATTCCTGCTTAGTCAATCTGAATATTCTCTTCATATCTTCAGTTCATATATTATTTATTATATCATGTCATGTATTACTATTAAATCAACTCATCATTTATTAGTTTCCAGATGTTACCGAACAACATCAGGATCAGTTTAGCTCAATGCAAAGACTGGAACCAGGGGAAAGCATGTAAATAAGCTAGCACGCTAAACTAGCAGCAGTTTGATGTGCGGTTGCCTTGTTTGCCATGTGTCTGCAGGATTTTCTATAGCTTACTGTGTTAACAAGTTAAAATAAAGGGTATAAATCCTTTATTTGGTATTTACCAAAATGTTTTCTACTCTGTTGATGTTGATTTACATGGATGATCTAAAAATGCTACGTTTAAAACTTCGTAGACAACTGAAATGTTGTCGGAAAGTTGTATTTTGCACCGTCTGACTGGTATTAAAATATCAATGTTATAAAATCGTGTGGCGCACTATTGACTTGTAAGTGGAAAAAAACGGTGCATTTGTTCATAATAAAAGCTTTTTATCAAGCTAGCAGTCCCCCCCTTTACTTCCAGTCTTTGTGCTAAGCTAAGCTAAGCTAGGCTACGCTAAACAGCATCAGTTTCTACACAGCACACACACACGCACACACACACACACACACATATTTCCATCTCATCTAATCCGACACTTGGTTTACATGGCAAACATGAGGATTTCCCAAAATGTTGAGCTGCTCCTTTAAAGCGCAGCCAAAGCCAAACGTCCCAATCGTGTACAGAGAGGAATGATCGAGGGGTCCAAGAAGTTTTTTTTTTTTTTTTTTCCAACAACAGCTCCTGTCAGTCCTACTACCACAGTTTCTATTGGCCGTTGAGAGGAGGCGGGGCTTATGGGCTGATTACCTGCCGTTCACCCTGTCCTCCGAACCCTGACTGTCAATCATTAACTACAGGCACCAGGGCTACCAAAGAAAAAAAAACAAAAACACATTTACATGTTGGAAAAAGGAGTTGATTTGCCTATAAAATGTGACCCTGGGGGGAAAAAAAACAAGTAAAAAAGAAAAAAAAAGTGCAAAAACCCATGAAAAGTGGAAGAGGTGTGATAATCCATTGCAGTCGTGATGAGTCCACTTTAAGCTTCAGTTACATCCACAAAGAGAGCAGCGTCGACAGAAAAGTACAAATCCACCTCCTGTAAGAAAAAAAAAGACCTAGCAAGGAGGCGCCGGGGGAAAAAAAAGACCCAGAAGAACCAATCACCTGAAATTCCTTTTTTATTCAGGACGTTTTCTCCAACGGGAAAAAAAAAAAAGGTCTTTCATCTGTTTTTCTTTTTTTTTTTTTTAAATTTGATTTTCCTTTTGTGTGAAACATGAGGCAAAAAGAAAAACAAAAAATGCAGATCACGACCACAGACAAGGAGGAGGGCAGAGGAAATCCTCAGAACTGCAGCAGAGAGGAAAAGTAAAAAATTAAAAATTAAAAAAAGCTTGCGGACTTAATCTGTTTTCTTTGTTTTTTTAAAATTGGAGACGGTGGAAAAAAAGAAGAAAAAAAAAAGCTTGAGATGCTCTTTGTGTCTTTAGTTTTGTCTTAAGGCAGTCTTTTTTGTCCGGCCCCCCTCTCCGGCTCGGTGCTCGACGACGCTCCACCTACAAGAGGATAGATACGAACGTCTTACACCTCAGGTAACGCAGCGCAGAAAACACATTCCATGCAAAATGTCTCAATGAGGAAAAAAAGAGAAGAAGAAGAAGAAAAAAAAAGGTCAAAAAAAGTGGGATTTAATTGAAAAGTTTGCTGAAGATAAAAAAAAAATAATGTTTGGAAAAAGAAGCTGATTGAAAAAAATGTATAGGAGCAGGTTTGCAGAGCCACAGTAACGCAAAATAAATCTTTTTTTGTTTTCTTTTTCTTGAAAAATATATGAAAAAAGAAACAATTGAACTGTGCATTAAATCACACAGTTAAATGAAGAGCTAATCAAGAAAAAAACAAACAATTAAAACACATAAAAAAATTTGTCACTCAAGAAAGACATGTAGCCTATGGATGCAACATTTAAAAAACATTTATGAAATGAGCACAAACTCTGAAAACACATTTGATTGTTTGAAAAATATGTTTAAAAAATAAAGTATATGTTCAACAACAGAAAATATTTTGCATAGGCTGCTTTTTCCTCTGTAGGCCTGCTTTGTAGCTATAATATTGGTAAACCCAAAATATTTCTAGGCTACCTGTTGCTCTGATTTAGCCGCTGGCTAACGCTTCAGTTGAATCTAAAATCAGCTGTTAGTGAAACAGCTAACAGCGGTTCACTTCAGCAGCTAGCTACACAAGTTGCAGCGTCACGATCAGTCAACTTTAACTTCCCCCCCTATTTAGAAATTGGTCGTCATCAGTTGGAAACGGACCGGAAGTCAGGAACATTTTTGTCTCTTTACATTATTCAACTTTAAAATTCTCTGCTTTAAAAGTTCATTTTGATTTCCCACTTGCTAGCAGTCGACCAAGTTAACAAGCCAAGCTATCGCATGCAGGCGTGACTGGACAAAACATAAATAGCCGTAACAGCCTATTATAGCTTACTGTATTTTTATTGCTTATTGAAGTCTGATAAAAGTACTCTTTGTGTACTGTAGATTGAGTGTTACATAATGTGCTAGGCCTATCCTATCGTTTTTATGTGTTTTGCCAAGGGACTGCAGAAGCTCTGAGCTAACTCTGGTAGCCTATGGCAACATTTATGCTCAATATCCTACATGATCCCTCCACAAAATATAAATTGACAAAATATAATTTAGGAAACATGTCAACAACTCAGCAGACCTGGAGTCAGTCCCAGTTCACCTATAAAACAATATCCTTCAATAGCCTACTTTGATAATAATCCACCAGAAAACCTCCAGTTAGGTTACCTAAAACTACTGTGTTCAATGCTTAATCTGAAAACATTTTATTTGCACAACATGAAATCAGAATATTATTGGCTGATTAGAGGATTGATTGATTGATTGTGAAATGTTGATTTTACAATAATAAAGTTGCGTGAATAGTTTTTGTGTGGGAGTGCACATGAAGCCTGAGCCGTCACATTCATATTTAATGCTTTACACACCTTCTCCGCTGTATGGTCGTACTACACACACACACACACACACACACACACACACACAGATCAGTAGCAGGTCTCTAACTCTACCTGTCAGCTGGTCGGCTGCAGCGCGTTGTGACCTTGCATTAGTTCATGCGTGTGTGTGTGAGGTCGCATTTTAACTCTGGGAAAGTGGGACGTTTTATGGGAAAACACACACATACACACACAGTCAGAGGTGCTACTGCAGTTTTCAGGGATTACAGTCCTCATCTAATCCCTCCCTCACCTTCCTCTCCTCTCTTCCTCCCTTCTCTCCTTTTTTATTCCTTTAATCCCTCCTCCTTCCTTTTCCTCCTCCTCCTCTTCTTCCCACCTCATCATCACCTCCTTTCTTCCTCTCCTCCATTCACTTCTCTTCTTTTGTTTCTCTACGTGCCTCCTGTCACTCTTCCTCTCCTCCCTCTCTTGTTCTCCTCCCCCTCCTCCCCCCCATCACGGCAGCATCTGTTCATAATGAAACACACAGTCGGACGTCGTCCTCGTTTAGAGCCTCCTCCACGCTACCTGCTCCAGAGGTTACCTCCCGCCAGGCGCGTTTGTTAGACATCATCAGCACCTCCCTCCTCCCCCCACCCCTCCTCCTCCCCCCTCCCTGCCACCATCCCCTCCTCCTCCTCCTCCTCCTCCTCCAGATGTCATTGATCTGAGAAATGGGTCACAACAGCGCTGAATCAAAGCCAGGTTACACGAGGCTCCGAGGCAGATACTGTATGTAATTATAGCGCCGGTTAATATTTAGTAAGGGGAATTTTTCCTTATAATAATGAAGAAAAAAAAAATTAAATACATTTTAAAAATAAAATGTGACGGCTGATCACAGCATCTCCAACCTGCAGCCCTGACAGATGCGGAAGGTGAAGAGGGTGAAGATTCTGTTGGCCTCCAACACCTCATGGATCTGTAAATAGGACGGCTAATTTAGAGGAGGCTGAGACACATTTAGCATATTTTATGTCTAACACGGGAAATTAATTCAACAGCAGAATATATTTATGGTTTCTAAACGTTGTATTTGACAGTATAAACACACGATTTTAAACAGCACTAATGCATTTGGTCATGAGACACACAGGACGTTAGAAAATATGCTTCTTTTTAAATTTGCTCATCCACGTCAGACGAGCTTTTTAAAGACTTCATGTTGTAATCACAAACTATCCGGAGATGTTTCATGTGTCGGGGTAAATTGCGGGGAAATGCGTCTAAAATGATGCACAAAACATGTAGCGTATTTCCATCTGATGAAACGCTGCAGAAATAAAGAAATAGATAAAAAGATAAGATGAGATGAGAGTGGTGGGTCTGAATATCAATGAGAGAAAAAGTATAAATGGAGGTTGAAGGGAGCGGAGGAAGGCCGGACACATTCTGCCAAACTTTGGATATTTGCTCAGCGATGATGAATTTATTTGAGATTATAATTACAGTAATGTGACAGGATCTGAGAGGATGCTGGAGGTCGGTGGTGGTGGTGGTGGTTCTGGATCAAGGTAGGTTAGAGAAACAGGTTTTGGACTGGACCAGCAGGATGAGTCACAAAGTGGGAGAACGACACTCGGTCTCCTTCATTACCACGGTGGAAGCGCCCCTGAGCAGAGATCCTCTACCGACTCCACTCCACAGCAGCAGCAGCAGGCAGAGAGGCTCTCACATGGTAAATGTGGGTGTACTGGAGAAAATGGATGCAGCACAGACACACTCACAATCCTCTGGGCGCTCTGCAGCCAAACGTCCGCCGCTGGCTTCCAGCCCTCTTTGGTTTTTAGACGAGTCTTAAGACGATCAGGGAACATAACTCTGCTAAGCCCAAATCTGCACTTCCTGTTTCCGGGGCAGGTCCGATAACGAAGCTACCTCGACTGTTAACGCATCTAAAGCCCTATTCGTACAGGATTAGCTTTACCTGGACGTCCCGTAATAATACTAGTCACATGCAAATTTGCATCTCAGTGACTGGGGGGTATACAGTATGTTGTTCTTATTGTGCGCCTTTTTCTACTTCTTTCCAGGTTGAAACATGGAGGCTGCGGTGGCAATTTTGACACCATTTTAGATGCAAATACAGTCTTGTCTCGGTACTGGAGACCCATTAGAATAAACAGCTCAGATCCATAAAAAGAGCAACATTTCGGAGGATATTGAGATGGATGACATGCGGCTTTTCAACAGGTTTCAACTGTCTCATATTAATATACGTTGATTTGAATGGGACAAACCGGTTAAATAAAGAATACAAAGAAGAACCAACATAATGTTATGGCTGATCGGTGTACAGTCTGTTTAATGTGACAAACACCTTAACGAACGCAGAATATGACCGTTAAATATCTGCAAAAGTTACCGAAGAAATCAGGGAGAATCTCGGCTGAACATTATTACAATGTTATTGGACATTAAATCTGCAAAATTGTCAAAGAGAAAGCAACATACAGCCTCCGAGAGCGATTTAACAAGGAGAAACACTCACAGGCATTTAAGCACCAGCCTTCCTCTTCAATCAGTCCCACATTCAGACCTTGAATAAAGATTGTTCATCATTTACCAAGAGGAGTTCTTGGAGTTTTGTTTGAGTTTTTTTAACTTTTGGGATGTTAACCACAGAAGGTCGTCCATCAGAGCTGCTAAATTAAATTACAAAGATTCTTTACATGATTGTGAAGAAGTCTGGTAACAGGAAGTGCCGAGTTTTTAGCTGTGGATATTGTAAATACGCCTGGAGCCTGGCCTTCCCCAAAACTGATGAGAAATGAGTTTCTTATCACACACACACACACACATACACCCCAACACCACCATTTCTCTTTTTCTCTTTACTCTGCAAAAGATATTGAACAATATCTAAATACTATCCTACACCTCCCTAATAAAAGCTGTGAAAATGATAAATATGTGTTTTCTCCTTCAAGGACGCATTACAATTATATTTTGTACCCTGAGCTGTTTTGTATGCAGCCGCCGCGCGCTGCTGTTTACTCTCGCTTTTTCTCCTGCACATTAAGACAAAGTTTGCAGCTCCTGGCAGAGCAGGTCGGAGGTCAGCGAGGAGCCAGGGGAGGCAGCAGTTTGGCTCTACAAACAACCACACTCAGACAAAGACTGCTGGTGGCTGACTGAGACATTTGCTCCAGAGGAGGGCAAAGAGGAATTTATGTTTTTTTTGTTTTGTTTTTTTGAGGGTTTCCACTTTGCTGTGCTGCAGTTTCATTTTCAGAAACTATAAGGGAAAGTAAAAGCAGGATGCAGAGTCGCCTGCAGGTTCACAATCAAACCACCGACCTTCTATCTGCTGTCAAGTCGAACAAGACGGCATTAAATGATCTGGTTGGTTGTTGCATCCCTGGTTTTATAGATTCTCAGCCATGTTGGCTAATGAGAGGATTGATACGACTCCCACACTGAGAGCACAAACACTATAGGTAAAAGAGGAAACAACTAGTTCAACAATAGGATCCATAAGGACCTGGAGTCTCTGCTGGAACCTTCTCCCTCAGTTCTGCAGACCACATTGTTTACTACAGTGTAAAAAAAAATGAAATAACAGATATCACCATTAAAAACTTCCCAAGTTCATCCTTTACATTAAGACAAATAAATGAGGCAATATGTAATGAAATATGCACTAATTTTTATACATTTGCAGAACCGCAATCTGAACAATGGATGAAGCTACTTACAAAATTCATCTTTTATTTTGTTTACATATCAGAGTCGGAAGTAAGTCCAAGTTTTTTTTTATCACTCTGTAAATGAGAAAATACTGTCACCAGCCCTAAAAAAATCCAATTTCGCCATGTTTTTAGTAATAAAATGTTGTATATCAGGCTTTGAATGATATATCAACAAACCCCTCTTTAAAAACCTTCAGAATAGCCTATAGACAGGAATAAATCTTGAAGGTTTGGTGTCTGTAGGTGGTGCTGAAGTGGAGATTTCGGGCTCAGAGTCTGAGGAAAAACTCAACTCAACTGCGGATACGGAGGAAATGACCATTTTTGGAGCCTACATCATTGTTCAGGAGAGAGAGCTTTACAATGATACCTGACATGACATGGTTCAAACGGGAACAGCACAGTATGTCAAGCATGTCAACTTTTGGCAAATTTAGGCGAAATCTACAGTACAAGCAAATGACACAAAATTGAGTAAAATAACCACTTTTATGTGGATTTTCTATCATTTCTTTCGACTTTTCTTAAAGAATACATGCTATGGAAGAAAAATAGCCCAAAATTGATCAGTGCATGAAAAAACGTGTCTCGCCTTAGCCAAGGTGTTGACAGACGATCCTAAATGCGCCTTCACACTAAGCTCATCACCTGCTGGCTGTAGATACAGACACCAAGGTAGCATCTTATATACCTCGTAGTGAAAAGGTGTCTTTCCAAGGTGCAGAGTTATTTATATAACGGTGTCTCGTCTTTTTCTTGATCTTGACCTTTGATGAACCAATCTCAAATCAATTGCTAAGCTTTTGAGCGAGTGCATTTCAGCACTAATGCAGCTATAAAGCCTTTTGTAAGATGTGAAACTAACAGGGAAGCGCTGATCCACCATTAGGGGCTGCTTCAAATGTCTCTCAGCGAGGAGCTGAGCAGCTCTCCAATCAGAGAACTACAAGGATCTGTGGTAAAATAACTCCACTACACAACTGAAATACACAACTGGCAACCAAAACCTGACAGACGAGCAGAGATCACATATAAACGTACAAGTCTAAGGTAGCAAACTCAAAGACATCTCAACAAGGGACACTGACTGAGGCCAAAGCCAAACTTGTAACCTTCCACGACACATGTCAAAATCTCCTGTCATAAACAATCCTCTGAGAGAAACCAGGAGAAGAAAAAATAGAAAAACACCACAGACTGCCAATCAGAAAATCCAGCTCTGAGTTCAGGCGCTGATGTGAGGAAGAAATGGGCTTTGATGGAGCCCCGCTGAAGAGAGAGGGGGAAAAAAACAAGCCTGGGGCGAAGTGTCGAGCGGAGAAACCTCACCACCTGCCATCCCACCGGCCGCTAGATTTGATCAACTGATTCAGTCCTCGATCACACACTGCATTATCAGTCTGGAGGCGAGAATAGGGCGCTTAATTAACACTGATGTGAGAGACACACATAATGTCTTGCAGCACCGAGATCAGACTGAAAGACTTTACCAAACAGAAACCAGACACATCTCTGGGTTAGGAAGGAGACGGTCCGATTTCCAACCAATTCTTGACCAAATTCCAATAATTATGTAAAAAATAAAAAAATAAAAAAATCCAGATGGTGTGGCATAAATCCGAGGTATGATTGAGTATTTCTGGCAAAGAAAGTGATGTGACATATGCCAGATAAATAACAGGAACCCAACACATCTCTGGGTTACGAAGCAGACGGTCAGATTTACAACCAATTATTGACCGACGTGCCATCAGTCCTTCAGTTCCTCAACCGTTTTTGTAAAATACTAGATTTTTTTAGGTGGTCTGGCATAGATTAGAGGTATAATTGAGTACCAGTACCAGTACCAGTACCAGTACCTGAACCAGTACCAAAACCAGTACCAGTACCAGAACCAGTACCAATACCAGAACCAGTAGCAGTACAAGAACCAGAACCAGTGCCAGAACGAGAACCATTCAAACAAAATGATGCGACTTCCACAATTGTTACATTTCATCAATGAGACCAACATTTATCTCCTAAAAAGAATGTAACCAGCCAGCGGTAAGCCTCTAAAAACCTGTGGGTAAGTTAATTAGCGATCGTTTTTCCCCCCGGGATGACGACAGAGGTCGGCCGGCTGACAAGCTCTCTGGACAGGGTGGTGTCTCCATGACGAGCCGTTGCTCTGCTCCACAGGTGGAGCTTCACTTCTCCAAAAAACATCCCAGCAAACGTCTAATATTTAGTGTAAATAGTTAGTAATCTAATTATGTTTTGACTGTATTGTGATAATACCGTGATTATTTCTCTGACAATAATCGTATGAAGAAAATCTATAATCGTGACATCCCTAGTTGTTGTATTGACATATTTTGAGAAACAATGACTACATTTTTTTTCTTTTTTCAAATACATATTATGATGTTTGCCACTGGAAAAATGAAAGTACTAAATCTCTTAGGAAGCTTCTGCGGCAAAGCAGTCGACTGTTTAACATCTTTAGGAGCAGTTTAACAGGGTTTATAGGTGTCAGGTGTAAAATGTGCCAATGTGAGTGTGCAGTTTGTTTTTCAGGCAGGAGCAGAAGATGTTCTCACTTTGACTGTGATGAATGATGAAGCAGGTGAACTGACAGATGACGGACTTTGATTGTTGGCTGCACTTTATTCCACGGCGTCACTTGGTTTTTGCATTGAATCTTCAAACAATGTTTCATATAAATCTGCTCCATTTTCCATGTTTTTTAGGTTACAGAGTAGAGACTTAGTGATGCGTTGCAATATTATAAATAATATTTGTCTTATTTCTAGTCAAAACAAATCTCATTATGATTAAAATAAGAAACAACACATTAAAGAGTAGCTTGTTTTCAGACACATTTTTACTCCTTTCAAGCAGATTTTTTATGCACATTAAGAAAATATATTTAACAGTATTAGTAAAAATTATATAAACTTTAGTTATTCATAGCAGTGAAAGTGATTAAACAATCCTTAGACCTTTTATAACACAGCTCAACTTTTACTCCTAGGACCTTCTATGCACTTTTGATGACTGTAAGCACTTTATCTTGACACGGTTGCACTTTTGTACTGTCGGAATTTGTATTGTATTTATTTATATATTGTACTGCTGCTATTTAATAACATGCCTTTGTTTTTATTCATTGTAATTTGTGTGTACCAGGGAACATCTATGTATGGGACAGCGGATGTAAATTAGCCTGTGGCTACAATCCGGCGTGTTTACGATTGTTTCGTTCATGAACTTGCATTGTCCCATTTTAAAAATAAATTGAATTGAATTGAATTGAAGCAGATTTTCACTTGAAATAAGTAGAAAAATCTGATAGAGGAGCAAGATTTTCATATTTTTCTACTTATTTCAGGTGAATATTTGTTTGAAACAAGTGAAAATGATCTAAAAACAAGTACATTTTTAGGTGATGAGTCTTATTCTAAGTGGAAAGAGTTTAGTTTTGACTAGAAATGAAACGTTTTGACAAGAAATAAGACAAATATTTTTGCAGTGTAACTCTTCACACATTAGTGTTTGTTGCCGTTATCGTGTCAACCTGCACTTATTCTGATGTGTCGATGATGATAAAACAATGAAAAGAATGGTATCTGTAAAAAGCGAGTGACTCATGGTTCATAATGAGATTGGCAGGATTTCCACCGTCGGTCTTCTTGGCGCCTGAGGCTTTTTCTGGACTTCAGACGCAGAGGGAACTGACATAAAGACCCCCTTTTAACACCACCTGAACACCAAGCTCGGCGTCAGCCAGCAGATTCCCCGCTCGCTCCGTCTCCGGCAGCTGCAACACAATGGAGGATATAAAAAGCCGGAGAGGCCCGTGTGGCATTTTTACCTGCATGAAGGTGTCACCTGGCTGCATGAAAGAGAAAATTTTCACTGCAGAGTAAAGTGGCGGTGTGGCTCGACAAACTCCCCTCTCTGTGTGTGATAATGTAATGGTCGCCGTCCAGCAGTGTGGTCTATTCACAGCTCCCGGTCTTTTCATTTTCACATTGTCCACAATAGAATAAACAGTGGGCTGCGTGTGTGGGGGTCTCGCCGACTGTTTGGAGTGGGCCGACCTCTTTAAACTGTCTGTTTGCCCAGCACTGGATGAGGCTGCTCTGACACATTAAAAAAATGAAGTGGTTAAATTTGTGAGAGCGAGGTAGGAATGTCTCGATGAAAAGATTGGAGCTGTTCAACCTCACACAGAGCACACTATCATTAATTCCCCTTCTCTCTGTCCCACTTCCTGTCACTCCCCCCTGTCCTGTCCACTCCTAGAGGGAGACAGATGGCCCCCAAAAAGACTAAATGGAAAAATAAATGGCCATGAACTTCACAGCCTGCAGGTCAGAGCTACCTGGTGGACAATGGAGGGAAAGGGTAAAAGGTCAGCTCCAATTATTGGTAACAATAAAATATCAATAAAAGTTTAAAATGTTTTGAAATTGAATGATAATAAGAACTTCTATGTTGCTGCTGCCGGACCACGTCGTATTTGTTTTCTATCTCAGCTGAACCAGAGCTAATAATCGATCAGAGATCTCTCTCGCGTCAAACAGAAAAGAGAGATGTTGTGAGAAAGTTCAGTAAAAGGTGTTATTTGATCTCTGTTTTGTCAGACGTTAAAGTTGTGCAATGAGTTGGAAAAGGTTGAGAACTGCCGATGTAGTTGCAGACCTCCAAAGGTTTTCCAGATCTCCGATCTTCACTTCCATCTTCCTCAGTTAATCATTGTGAAACATCAAATACAACTGTTTTTAACTTCTGTTTATTGCCTTTTCCAACTGCCCAGGTCAGGGTCAGATTAGGCTTTTACAGTCGAATCCAGGTCCATGTCATAGTGACTGACAGGATGGTTGAACCGTCTTCTTCCTCCTCCTGCTCTGAAAAGGTTTTACAACAGACGTCACTCTAACAGGAACCATTGTGTCTGATTGATTTCCTTCACTCCTGATAACCTACAGGTTCACGCTCCTGCTATTATTCCCTCCTTATTTATTTATTTTCTTTTACGTTTCCACTCCTCCTCCGAGTCTCAGCCACTTATCAGACTTTCTGTAATTTTAAAGCCGACTTCACTGATCAGATATCAGCCGTCTGTCACACCTCTACATCCTAACGGCACGGCCTCGTCCGTCTACACCACTTCATCAGTTAGCATTAGCTTATTGCCCCGGCGCTGGACGGCGTTGTCAGCATGCCGGCTGTACAGTGCTGCCGCCGTCTTTATTAGGTTCTGCTCGGCGCTGCTTGTTGTGCTGTTTTACGTAGCTCATCCTTTGAATTTATGTCGTTTTTTATGCGCCGCTGTTAAACAGATTTACTGTGGAAGAGGCTGAGGGGAGCGTTTCAAATGTGACAGCTGAGAGGGGAAAAAAACTGCTCAGTCTGACAGAGACTCCATTTTGGAGAATTAAATCAGTTAAATGGCTGTGGGAGAGCGGAGAGGGAAGCTGGATGTGTCTGGCGGCTGAAGAGCTCTCAGGAAAACACCTTAGTTTCTCCTGCCAAGGCTGAATCTCTTCTTCTATCTTTTTTGTGCTTTATTGCCGAAGCTCTGACCCGTCACTCTCTCTTTCTCATTTTTCAAAGTCAATTTTCTCTCTTAAGCGTCCTGCGCTCTCTCAGTTCTTCTCCCTTTTCTTCTCTCTATCTTAGTTTTTTCTTATTTTGGTCAAATCACTCTCCTCTCAGCTCTTCTGCTCCCACTTTGATGTTTATCTCCTTTTTCTCAATCACTCAGCTGCAGACAGAGACTGATGGACGGGCACTCGGGCCCGAGATGAAACGAGGCTGGTTCCCACAGTGAAATATAGTCATTACTTGAGCCTATTAGAAGAGTTTTAAAATAACGTATGAAGTCGCATTTATGGGAGTCTCTTTACTCTGGATCACACAGGCAGTGGGAGCTGCACTGATCTCAGCAGGGTGGACTCCTCCTGGGACCTCAGCCCAGAAACACAACTCACTGACCAATCAGGCAACGAGCACTTTCATCGCCGTGTGATCTGACGACAACCACAATTAACGTCAAAGATGTAGTATACAGTAAAAGCACCAGCAGTAGCCTATACTACGAGTAGAAGTAGTTATATATGACTGTAGGCTATTAGTGGGAGCAGAGGAAGTAGTGTTAATTCAATTACAATAGTACTGCAATAAGTCAAAATAGTAAAACAGCAATAGGTCTACAGTTATCAGGGCTCCAGACAGCCCCTAAATGTGCTGAAAAAACAGTGCAAGTAAACATTTTTAAAAAATTTTATGTGCAACCAGTTGAAAAATTTGCAGTTTGTTTTCTAACAGTGGTGAAATGAGGCAACTCAAAGCATCTGTCATTACAGGTGGCAGGCCAATGGATCATGCAAGGAAATGTGAATATTTGCCAAGTGGTCATTGACCTCTTGGCGAAACGCTTAGCATCGTTACCCGCGGTGCAGGAGAACCGGGTTCGAAACCCGCTCAGGGCAGGTCAGAAAAACATCAGTCACTATAGTAGTAGTAGTAGTAGTAGTGGTGGTATAGAAATAGAAAAAACATGCATAGTAGTTAATAGGTAGCTAGTAGTAGAAGTACTATTAACAGTGAAAACACCACCTCAAGCGTCAATAACAACAACAGTAACAGCAGCAGAAGCAGCAGTCAGAAAGCAGGTAGCGTTGGCAATAGGCTACAGCAATTACAGTTCTGTCAGAATTATTACAACCTACTAAAAACGGCAGGCTACAAGAGGAAGTAAAAGATTTATTGAAAAAAACATTGACTCATTCCTGTTTTGGTTATTTTGAAAAACTGCCTGTTAACCCAGAAAGTTTAGTTGCATGAGTCTCTATCGATGCATGGGTAGCCATCTTTGAATGTAGCCTCATGTAAATTGTTTAGTGTACTGTAATACGTCAATAAACAAATTAAAAACATATTAATGGTGCTAAAAAACAGAAGAAAGGTTGTGAGAGCTATATGACAGTATTTCTACTTACTAGTATAATGAACTGTTATGAGTGTCAGCAATGGTACAGTAACAGTAACATTAGCAGCGTTAGCCGCCGCAACAGTGTTGATAACTGACTTAGCAGCATTAGCAGAAGTGTTAGCGGAGGAATCAGCGGTATTAGCAGAGGTGTTACATGTATTAGTAGAAGTATTAGTAGTATTAGTTGAAGATAAACAGTATTAGCAGCAGAGCTCGCAGTATTAGCATATTAGCAGCACAATAGCAGCAGCAGTGGCGTTAGCAGAGTTAGCAGCAGCGTTAGAGGAGCTGGAAGCAGAAGCACAGTTAGCGGCGGTGTTAGCATGGCAGTGATAGCAGGAGGCGGTGTCAGCAGTGCAGTGTGAGCCCAGAAACACAACAGATGTCCTGTTGTTTTCATTTTGAGCTGCAGCTGCTCCTGATGAGGAATAAAATATCTCATTTGGAATAAAACAGACAACTGAAGGGATCTATAAATGTCTGTTTTGTTTAGGCTATGTTTATGTCACATCGTTGAGTCCTTTTTATCTTTTCATCCTTCATGTTTTTGCTTCTCTTGCTCTAATTTGAAACGCTTGTGTCTTCTGTCATCGTCATAACGGCCAATTGAACATCTGAACTGAGGACGCTGAAAGGTAAATTAGCCTTTTGGTTAACGCTTGTACGTCTTTCACTTTATTAATTTGTGTTTGCACCTCCTGTCCATCTCTCACCAGCAGCTATTTCAAGAGAAATGTGTGAAAGTGAGCAAGTATAAGGTACTTTTTATTTATTTAATTATTTACTTTTTAGCAATTTTCGACTTTTTGACATTTCGACAGAACAGATTGCAAATGGAAAATGCAGAAAAATAAATATATTAAAAAAATAAATAAAAAGACAGATGTACGTGCAGGATTAACATTAGTGATGGTATCAGCAGCATCAGTGAGTTCAGCTTCATCAACGCTGTAACTTGTGACTAACTCCTCTCATTCATCTCCAGCCTCCATGTCAAATTAGAGGGAGCAGGGGGGGAAACAGGAAGTGGATTGATCTGCTTCCTCTCATGTGTGACCATGACTACAATGCACACACACAATACACACACATTTACTGCCTGTTGATGTGCACTGAAGCCGAGCTGCACAGCTAAGTGAAGTCGGACAATGAGCCGAACCAGGCGGCACGTCGGCACCTCGCCGACACCATTCACCGCCAGACAACAGATCCTGGAGGGGTGGGGCTGAGGTGGTTGGCACGACGACAGCGGCGGCGATGGCACTACTTTGTCTGTCTTCCCCTTTTCCCTGACTTCCTCACAGAACGAACGCCGCCGCCGCCCCCTCCTCTCCTCTCCTCTCCTCTCCTCTCCGTCTGATCTCCTCCAGCTTTTCTTTTCTTTTCGAGTGCAG
The DNA here is from genome assembly GCA_030347415.2 of Decapterus maruadsi. Classification (NCBI taxonomy): domain Eukaryota; kingdom Metazoa; phylum Chordata; class Actinopteri; order Carangiformes; family Carangidae; genus Decapterus; species Decapterus maruadsi. Next base: position 9,889,863 of record CM064903.1, read on the forward strand.
CCATTTTGCACTCGAGTTTGAGAAAGAGCGAGGGAATAAAAAAAGGCTTTTCATGACTAACAACAATAAAAAAAAAGAAAAGAAAAGGATAAAACTTTTTAGAGAGGGCTGCTGCTTTGGCAAAGGTCGCCATGCCAACCTCTGCCAGCCCAATCCTTTTAACGATAACGCCTCCTCATCCTCAGCTCCTCTGTTATCTAAAGAGTGGAGAACAGAGGGGACCCTGCTGGGTGTGTGTGTGTGTGTGTGTGTGTGTGTGTGTGTGTGTGTGTGTGTGTGTGTGTGTGTGTGTGTGTGTGTGTGTGTGTGTGTGTGTGTGTGTGTGTGTGTGTGCGATGACTCATGCTTCACATCGAACAATTGAGGATCCAAAAGAAACAGTGATCGACTCAGACTCATAATGATCCAGGTCTCATTGACTAACAGTGAGTTCATGCAGGTGAAGCTGCAGCATCACAGATGTTTGGTGATAATGTCAGACGACAGGTTCACATTTGAACCAACACAGTACCGATACTCGGTTCCTATGTGTGATAATTAAAGGGATAGTTAAACATTTTGGCCAATTGGCCCATTGCCATAACCCCTATAGTCATAGCAGTAGGTTTGTTACCTTTAATTGTCGGTGCAAGCTATTTTTAGAACGGCAGAGCAGAGCCGTGAGCTGCTCAGAGCTACGCTACGGAGGCTCATGGGATTTCTTGGTTTCCCTCATCAAACTCATCAAATACACAATCCAACAACTCCACAATGCTCTGGTGGACAAGTTGTGACCTGCACATTCACCACGCTATGAGATAATAACACAACGTTACCACACAGAGTTGTTTTAGAGGGAAATTCGTGCAAAACCACTGATGTGCGTTGCCTTCAGGGACAGTTTTTCATCAACAGTCTCTGTCTTTCCCAGAAATCCCATGAGCCTCCATAGCGTAGCTCTGAGCAGCTCACGGCTCTGCTCCGCCGTTCTGAAAATAGCTTGCACCGACAAATAAAGGTAACAAACCTACTGCTATGACTATGGGGTTATGGCAATGGGCCAATTTGCCAAAATGTTGAACTATCCTTTTAAAGTTATTTTGTCTCAACTCCTCAGCCTTTCAGAGAAAGGTTTTAGAGACAGGCGATGTTTTAAATAGTCATTCAATGAAATAAAATATCAAATACTTTATGAGACTGTCATTAAAAAACAAATGAAACTGAGACGCAGTGCGGTCGTATATGATTCTGGTCTGTGCAGTTTATCATGAGCAGGTCGCGGTGCATTACGATGGAGGTGAGGGAGGTGTGTGTGTGTGTGTGTGTGTGTGTGTGTGTGTGTGTGTGTGTGTGTGTGTGTGTGGGTGGGTGGCCCAGGGGTGATGGAGGTCAGGTCCGTGTCGTCGCCTCAGGTTCATGTCACATATTTTAAAGCAGCAGGTCGCTGATGTTAATGCTTTTCTGCTGATTTTTTATTCCACCCACTAACTTTGCTGAACCCTGGAGGCCACGCCACGGACATCCTGGTTACCACGGTGACCTGTGCGTGTGTGGAAGATAATATTTAATATCCACAATATAAGACCACCAGAGAATTACAGCCCTGCGTCCTCCTGGCTCCTCATACAGTAGGAGTGAAGACTGAGAGTACAAGCTTTTTCCTTTTTTCCCTCATGTTCAAATCTTTATTTAACCTGTATATATTTGTGTTAAGTGTGAATTCATTTATTTTTTATCCTCTTCTTTTTCTCTTTTCTTTGAACAACTGTAACCTGATAGAAAATCCACATGAGGATCAATACAGTATCTGACTCTGAACTGGATCAGGTCCAACATGTCTGATAAATGTTTCTTTGTGATGATAATTTCTTGTTTTATTGAACTTCTTAAGACACAATTTGATAATTAAACCTTTATTGATCGATACATTGAGTCTGATTGTTTATTTGTATTTAATTCAACTGATTTGCTATTTGTTCTGCAAAGTGCTCTACAAATAATAATTATCATCGCCATAATCCCTATAGTCATAGCAGTAGGTTTGTTAACTTTAATTGTCGGTGCAAGCTATTTTTAGAACGGCGGAGCAGAGCCGTGAGCTGCTCAGAGCTACGCTACGGAGGCTCATGGGATTTCTTGGTTCCCGTCATCAAACTCATTAATTAATTAACTCATCAATGGGCCAATTTGCCAAAATATTGAACTATCCCTTTAAGTGGTTTTATATATTTAAGTTAATGAAGAAGTTTTAATTGATCTCATTTCACTCATTTTGTTTGTTTGTGTAACATTTCCTGCAGAACTTATTTTGTATTGAAATAATTTTGTGGTCACAGGACGGTTCTGTAACAGCTCAGCATTGTGTGTGTGTGTCTGTGTGTCTGCGTGTCTGTGTGTGTGTGTGGACAGACTAACTAACATGGGAGAGGAGGTCAGAGACCGGGTCGTCCACAGAGGAGAAAATAGCTGCTGCATTCATTTCAATCCCAGACAGTTCACACACACTCACACAATAACAAACACACACACACACACAATAACACACAGACACACACAAAGGGAGAAGCAGCACAACAGAATAATACTGCAGCGTCAGACGCTCTAATGACAGGGATGAATAGTGAAGGTTTCAGCCGCCGCCACACAGGAAAAAGCTTTTTTCCTTCATTCTTCACTGGATAGATTTTCACTGAGAGAGTGACACACATGCACACACACAGAAACACACACACAGAAACACACAAACAGAAACACACAAGCGATAAACAAAACAAAAACATATCAGATTTAAATCCACAAAGGCAGAAAAAACAAAGCAACGCTACCAAGCCGAACAAGTGATCGACTGCTAATGAGACATCCATCGCTTCACTGATCAATTGGTTGTTATGACAACCCCCGCGATCGGATATCACCCATAATACAGTATGTTCTCCCGGCGGGAGGATCTGATTGGTTCCGATGAAGACAAATCAAGTCGGACTGAGCCAATCGCTGCCAGAACAAACTGCAAATAGGAAATTGACTTCCTGTCAGAAGAGTGAAATATCTGAGGAGGCGACGCACACACACAAACACACACACAAATACAAACAACACACACTGCGGTATTTCCTTGTGATGTTCTCAGGTGACTCATGACTTCCTTTCCTTGAGGAATGTCACTGCACACACACACACACTCTAATAAAAGGCCCACGTGAGGCCGTCAGCTGCGACGCTGAGCTGCTCAACCTCCAACAAGTCAGGATTTAAAAATAAAAAGACAAAGAAGGAAACAGAGCTGGAGATACAGAGGAAGGAGTTATCATCTTTAAAGGGACAGTTCAACATTTTGGCAAATTGGGCCATTGCCATAACGCCCATAGTCATAGCAGTAGGTTCGTTACCTTTAATTATCGGTGCAAGCTGTTTTTAGAACGGCGGAGCAGAGCCGTGAGCTGCTCAGAGCTACACTACGCGGAGGCTCATGGGATTTCTTGGTTTCCCTCTTCAAACTCATCAAATACACAATCCAACAACTCCACAACGCTCTGGTGGACAAGTTGTGACCTGCACATTCACCACACTATGAGATAATAACACAACGTTACCACACAGAGTTGTTTTAGAGGTAAATGCAGAGACTGTTGATGAAAAACTGTCTCTGAAGGCAACCTGCACCAGCGGATTTGCATGAATTTACGCTACGGAGGCTCATGGGATTTTTTTGGTTTCCCTCATCAAACACACAACCTCGGCTGCGTCCAACACATCTGGGATCAACAACTGGAGACATCTGGTGTGAACTAAATAAAACTGTCTGTACGAGTCCGTAAAGGAGTCAAACTGAGTCGGATGAAAATCCGACTGAGGCGGTAGGAACAATAAAGAAAATGTAAAAAAAAGAAGAAAAAAAAAGAAAATCCATGTCGGATGTCAAATCTGATAGAGAAGTGACCGACAGCTGTTTGTCCACATCTGGTTTACAGAACACAGATAGAGAGAGGGAAACCACATCTGGCAGGGACAGCTGTGGTCAACTGTGGGAGAAGGAGGAGGAGAGGAAGCAAAGGAAGGAGAGGAAAGGAAGCAAGGGAAGGAGAGGAAGCAAAGGAAGGAGAGGAAGCAAGGGAAGGAGAGAGGAGAGGAGGATGAAGGTTGTTGAGTTGTGACTTTGTCGTCCTCTGGGGGAGGAAACGTTGTTCTGCTGCAGGGGAGGTGACCACGGCAACCGGGACACACACACACACACACACACATTTACAGTGTGCTCCAGGCTCCGTCCTTGTCTCCCGCGGCGACCTTTGACCTCAGAGCTCAGTGATGCTGCAGCAGCGTGACAGATTTTACGTGTGTGTGTGTGCGTTTTTCACCATCATGAGGTGACTCCAGTGATGATGTCACCAGATGATGATGATGATGATGATGATGGTTCAGCAGCAGCTACGACTCGTTTAAAAAAAAAGCAAAAACGAGACGTGTTTCAATTTATTTTCCTCAACAGTCACAAAGCGGAGAATAAGAGTGAAGAGACGGTCGTCATAGAAACAGAGGGAGAAGTGATGCCACACAAACCCAAATAAACGGGGACAACAGAGGAGGTTTTGTCAGACGTTGTTGACCCTGCGTTGTTGAAACATGAAAAGATGAGCAACAAGACTGCTAAAAAGAAGAAGAAGAAGAAGAGGAAGTTGAAATCATAGCTGGGTTAAAGATGGAGCCAGGCGTCCAATGAAAATGCTACATAAACAGCTTGAATCAGAATAAACCGGCCCAAACTGAATGAAATCAATTTGGTTTAAAAAAGGTGGAATAACCCTTTTCATGTCAACGGTGAAACTGAATTTCCTCTGGTTCCGTTCTTTCTGCTCCATGTCGACGTTTTACGTTACGTAGCAACATTTCTTCACTTGCAAAAACAAAAGTCGTAGCAGCGTCCTCGACTCCACTGAGGTGTTTTCATAGTGGATTCTGATTGGTCAGATTATTCCCATCGTCAACTAATCATGTTGTTTTCTTCACGTCTTTGCATTGACTGCGTTTACGTTGGTGTTTGTATGTTTAACTGTTCGGAGACCAAACTGATGACAATCTTCTGTCCTTGTGATAGACAATAACGTTTTTTGAACTGAATTGAATTTGAATTGATCTCGTCACGCAAAGAATTCACTCTGCGTCTGGAGTGAACGCACCGTTATGTCACAGTCAACCCGGTGATGTCACAGCAGCAGAGAAACTAAACAACACGTGACGATAAAGAAAAAACTTTCAGGTGGAAGTGAAGTTGAAACGTCTTTGTGTTTGAGGAGGAAACAGTGATTGAGTCGTCAGGTTCACCCAGTGCATGCTGGGAAAAGAAGTCCACATGCTCCACAGGAGCTGGACGGCGATCAGGAGGATAAGTGGTTTAGGATCAGGACGGAGGGACGGACAGAGAGACGGAGGGACAGGTGTCGTATGTTCAGCAGGACGTGTGTGTGTGTGTGTGTGTGTGTGTGGTAACAGATGGTCTGATCCAGGATCAGTCCAGCGCCTCCTGCTGGCAGCCTCGCTGTGACCCAGGAAACAACACACTCTGGACTCAGACCTGGAAACACTCCTCCTCCTCTTCCTCCTCATCTTCCTCTCCCTTTCCTCTTCCTCTTTCTCCTCTTCCTCCCTCTCCTCCTCCTCTTCTTCCTCCTCCTACTCTTCCTCATATCCTCTTCCCCTTTTAATCCTCCTCCTCTTCCTCTCATATTCTTCCTCCACTTCTTCTTCCTCTCCCTTTTCTCCTCCTCCTACAACTTCCTATTACTTTTCCTCCTCCTTCTCATCTCTTCCCCATCTTGCATCCTCCCTTCCCTTCTTTTTAACCTCTCCCTCCTCCTCCTCCTCATCATCTCCTCCTTTTTCCTCCTCCTACTTCCTCACCATCACTATCCGACTTCTCCTCCTCTCCCTCTGCTTTCTCATCACCTCCTCCTCCTCCTCCTCCTCCTCCTCCTCCTCCTCCTCCTCCTCCTCCTCCTCCGCTACATGAAGCTCTCTCTCTGTCTCTGCAGGTTCAGGAGGATTTTCTGGAGCTGAGGCCATGAAAGTGGCTTCTATCCCTCCTTCCTCTCTCCTTCCTCCCTCTCTCCTCCCCCCTCCTCCTCTCCCTCCTCCTTCGTTCCTTCCACCTGAAGCCGCCTGGTCGCGCCGTGAATCACCAAACACCAGTGTTGGTGTTAACATGCAGCGCCGCTCTGGTCCTGATGCAGGTCAGGACTCAGGAGCAGGACGTGAACTCTGCTGGGACTCTCACACACACACACACACACACACACACACACACACACACACACACACACACTGCTACACTGCAGGAAACACTATGTATCTGGACAGTTTGATTAAATCCATCGCCCGTGTGTGTGTGTGTGTGTGTGCGTGGAGGTGAAGTGGCCTCAGCGTCTCGTCCAATCGATTTCTTTCTCTCTTTGTATCTAAAAAGCTGAAAAACCTCGAAGCTGCGACTGCTGACGACGGCGTCTCTGTTTGCTCTGAAGTTTATACAACAACAGTATCTATCACTATGTTCATCGATCTGTTTTTACTTATTCATATAAAAGCTTCAGGCAGCTGGAAGAAGAAGTAGGAGGAGGAGCAGAAGAACAGAGGTGTATAAAGTACTCGAAAAAAGTAACTAAGTAAAAGTAGAAGTACCATAAATAAAAATTACTTTGGTAAAAGTAAAAGTCACGTATAAGAAAATTACTTGAGTAAAAGTCGTAAAGTAGCTCACATTAAATGTACTTAAGTATCAAAAGTAAAAAGTAAAAAGAGTGAGAGTGATCGATCCTGTTACTTGTTGAGGATCTTTGGAGCCGTCTGTGGCCACAGCTCTCCGCCGCTCCGGCAGCGGATAGTACCGACCGAGACGTGTGAAACCTTCAAATTGTGGGGGGGGGGGGGTGCGGGGCAAGTCGGGGACGAACGTGACTATCGTCCTCCTCTGACGGGTCCGGGCGGGGAGGCCGTTTTGTGGAGAACTACGAAAGACACTGCCATTTGCACGCAGGCGATCATTACCAAACAAGTAGGCTGATTATATTTCTATTTTAATTTATAACATGTAACGAGGTGGCAAACGTAAATGTAACGGAGTAAAAGTACATATTTTTTCTTTTAAATGTAACGAAGTAAAAGTAAAAGTTCTGATTAAAAAAACTACTCCAGTAAAGTACAAATCCCAAAAAAAACTACTTAAGTAGTGTAACGAAGTACATCTACTTCGTTACTATACACCTCTGCAGAAGAAGAAGGCGGTCCAGGAGGTGATGATGTGGGTAAAATCATTCGTAGCTCGTTGACGGCGTGAATTATTTTAACCAGTGGCTCTGAATCTTGCAGCAGTTCTTCCTGTTTCCTACGATGATGTCATCGCTCCTCGACCAATCACATGACACGTCTAAACTCACACCGGTTCACTTTATACACTCAAAACTTCCTGCTTCCTGTCATCTCTGACTCGTCAACCTGCAGAGTTTCAAGTTGATGGACTGATTATTTATTTCATTAAAAAAATATTTAAACTGTTTCTGAACTGAATAATTCACACACACACACACACCAAACCTCCTCGTCCTCCTCCTCCTCTTCCTCTTCTCTCCATCCCCACGTTAATGAAAGACATGTGGTGGAGGCATAATGCTATTGTCTGTCAAATCTGCTTAGGGATCAGGGAGTGGAGAAGGGGAGGTGTGTGTGTGTGTGTGTGTGTGTGTGTGTGTGTGTGTGTGTGTGTGTGTGTGTGTGTGTGTGTGTGTGTGTGTGGGGGGGGGTGTGGGGGGGGGGGGTGAGGGGGGGGGGGGGGGGGAGGGAGGGGGGGAAGTGGTGGGGGGGGGTGGCAGGGATCTGGCTGTTGTTGTGTGGGTGGACAAGCAGATCATCTGCTGCGGATGACGGCTTAATCCAATCACAGGAAGCCGATTCACCGCTCGGCCTCGCGCACCAGACCTGGATCCGTGTGTGTGTGTCTGTGTGTGTGTGTCTGAGTGTGTGTCTGTGTGTTGCTGCAGCAGCACGTCTCATCAGCGCGGCCCATTGTGACTATTTCTGACGACGACTCAGCGATTCAAAAGCATTTCACACTTCACCAGAACGTCCGTTACAAATAAAGCAATCCCAGAAAGAATTCACTTTCATTTGGCTTCCTGCTGTAACACACACACACACACACAGAGTTACTGTACGATTAAATATATTTTTACATCAGCGGCGCTGCGGCTCATTCATCAGGAGCTGGAAGCTTCTGATTCTGATTCAGCCGAGGGGAAGTGAACGCATCACGCACCGAGCCGAGCCGAGAGAAGAAGAAAAAAACATAAAATGTTTGATAAAGTGATAAAATCTAGAATAAAAACCAGTTTCAGTCTCCGATAACATCTGGACTGCGTCAGAGTTTCACTTCACACCACTTGTGAGCGTCTTCGTTAACAGATTCGCTCCGTTGCTGTGGAAACCGGGGACTCGTTGTCACTGTGATCTGCGACGTCAGATCGTTTTTGGATGTTTTTATGTTTTTTTTCAATCGTCTCGATGATCAAAACTAAACAGTTAAGGTGTGATTAGTTTATATACGAGGGGAATTAGTACTAATTATTAATGTGAAATCATTAATATTTCCTTATAACTAAACAACTGTAGGTGCAGATTCACACCTGAAGGTTTATATACAGTAGATACGGATCCATACGGTTTGATGTGGGAATGTGTAACATGTCGGAGGTCGATCCACCTCCGACGTCATCGTGTTTCTGAATGAACGACGTCGGAAAAAAGAAAAAAACAGGAAAAAAGCTGAATGTAAAAATACATGAACACACACACACACACACCTACACACACACGGAAAAGACGAAGCTGCTCTGAAGTGAAAGGAAAAATCAATACAACACAGAAACATTTCAAAATCCAATATCCAACTTCTACAGAGGAGGAGGAGGAAGAGGAAGATGAAGAAGAGGAGGGGGAAGAGGAAGAAGAAAAGGGAGGAGGAAGAAGAGGAAGAGGAAGAGATGGGGAAGTGAGAAAAGTGAAAGAGGAGGAAGAAGAAGAGGTCATAGATGATTCTATCAAACGGAGGGAACGACTGATAAAAGTGAATAACGGAGGTGAAGTCTCCAAGGTGACGAGGAGGAGGAGGAAGCACCTGGACAGGTAACGACAGAGTTTTATCTCCGCTCAGGTCAAACGTCTGCACAGGTCGTTCTCTCTCTCTCTCTCTCTCTGCTGTGAAGATGGAGGGATGATTAAGAGGTGGAGAGGAACAAATATTGAGTTGAAATATGTCTTTCTTTCTTTCTTTCTTTCTTTCTTTCTTTCTTTCTTTCTTTCTTTCTTTCTTTCTTTCTTTCTTTCTTTCTTTCTTTCTCTACTCCTCCTCCTCTCTTCTTCTTCTTCTCCTCCGCCCTTTCTTCTCCTCCTCCTCCTCCGTGTGCAGCCGTTACGTCATTAAGCTGCATGTAGCACAAATCACATTTTAATTAGCTTGATCCCGGCTAACGACCTCCTCCTCCAGGATTACCTGCCAGTGTCCGTCTAATCCCTCCGTCCTATGACCCCCCACCTCCACCTCCACCTCCACCTCCACCTCCTCATCCCTCGTTCTTCCCTCTCTCTGTGTAAATAACATAGTAAACGCTGCTCTGTATGAAAACTGTGATAACTTATGATTTGTCGCTGTATAAATAAAACTCGACCTCCTTCTCCTTCCTCCTCTTTCCTCCTCCTCCGTTCATTCTCCATCTTTCTCTCCCTCCCTCTGTCAAATGCAGCATTTTCTCATCAGCCTCTACTTCACACATACACAGTATATATTATATATTTTCTCTCTCCGCTCTCTGATGTTTTACATTCTGCGTTCGCTCAGACATTTTTCACACTCCACATATTTTATATCTCTCCGTGTGTTTTCATATCGTGTGCAGTTTTTCCTTCCATTTGCTCGGCTGCTGAGTTTTTGTCACATTCTCATAAAGCTCCCATGTTTTTTTTTCTTTCCTCTTTCTCATTTCATTTCTTTTCCTCCAACGTTTTCTTTTCTTTTTCATTTCCACATCATGAGCCTTCATCTGTCTGTCTGTCTGTTTGCCATCAGTCACGACGCTGGATGCCTTTAATTAAAGAGTTAATTACATCCAAGCAGGAAACAGTTTGACCTTTATGCACCGAGGTCAAATGCAAAACAGCGAGTTTGACTTCCTGTCTTTTTATTATGTGCGATTTATTTTTCCTTTAAACCTTCAGGAGGTAAAAAAGCTGCAGCTTTTCTCAAGAATGTCAAAATATAAAATGAAAAATTCATAAGAAACTTTAAAAAATAAGAGGTGAAACCTTTGACTTTTGCTGTAGATCTTTGACTTTGCCTTGGAAAATGGAAAAACAAGAATTTAAAGTGATATGCCAACATATTTTCCGTGTCTTGCCTCACTCCCGAGTCCATGACCAGCAGATAGACACCATTCTTTTGACTGTGCGTGCAGTAACAAGGGAGATAGAGCCGTATTGCCATAATTAGCTTAGCTCAAACACTGGAAGTGTATGGGTAGTGTTAGCCTGCCTCCACCTAAAGTCATCAGAGAAACTCTTCAGCAACTCTAAACAGACCAATCTTCATCTCAGAGCTGACAAAACTCTCCGGTAAGGCATCTTGAGCGGTCAAATGCCGTTATGGGACGAGATCGGTCAAAACGGAGGGTTCAAGCAAAGAAGGTTTATTTTGGTTCAAGCTTTTATTTTGTGAAAGTAACTGAAAGTGCGTTGATCACGATGGCTAGCTTGAGTAGCGCCAAATTCATCCGAACAAAATAGTACACAGCTGGTATTTAGACAAATTAACGACACACTGCTGATCTAAATGGTTACTTTCTCACCTAAACATGTTTGAAATGTTGATAAAGTGATATATTTACAGAGTTTAGAGCTAAAATGAAATCAGCTTCAGCTCAGGTAGCAGGCTAACACTACCCATACTTCCAGTGTTTGAGCTAAGCTAATTACTGGCGATACGGCTCTATCTCCCTTGTTACTGCACGCACGGTCAAAAGGATGGCATCTATCTGCTGGTCATGGACTCGGGAGTGAGGCAAGAAACGGAAAAAAAAAAATGTTGGCGTATCCCTTTAAACTTTACATCTCAGCTCTTTATAACATGATTATTGATTGATTTTTTATTCTAATGTAAAGGGAAAAGTCAACACTTTGTATTGAAAAGGTTTCAGAGGCAGAGAAAACAAAGTTTTTCTCTAACTCAACTCTAACAGCTGCTATAGATTTAAATAAACATGCATATATGAATAACTACAGATAAAACACAGCAGAGACTCTTGGCTTCCTGTGGATGTTCAGACGTCGACTCTTTAACCTTTCCCTTCATGATGTGAAGTGTCAAACAAAAACCTCTGCTGCAACATCCCGCAATCAGGTGAAAGTGTTTCTGTGTGTGTGTTTTAGACTCATATGATGTTTACACACACATACACAACTCGAGTCTAATATCAATATGAATGTGTGGAGTTCTCGATTATTCCTTCAGAAGTCTGCTGCAACTTTACCCACACATTTCCTCTAAAAGCTCAACCACGGAAAGAAAAATATATGTATTTGGCATCTTCTTGAATTTTTTAAATAAAGTTTTAACAGTTTTGAATCTGTAAGTTTCAGTGGAAGTTTCAATTCACTCAAACGAAGACAAAACATTTGCTGCCTTCTCCTCCTGATGATGATGATGATGATGATGATGACGAAGAGGAGGAGGAGGAGGAAGAGGAGGAAACCTTATTAACTTAGGAAGGATCGTTACGTTAATACCTGGTAAATAAGTGGATTATCTGGACGTCGCTGTGGATTAGACGGCGGTTTGGGTTCAAATCCCGACATCCCCTCCCCGAAACCCCGAAACCTCCACGTAATCCCGTCTAAACCACTTCACCCTGACCTCCCTCCTCCTCCTCCTCCATCGTCATCATCCCTCTGCTCTTTGTCTGCTCTCGTCTCCCTGCCTCACCTCACACTACAACGGTCACATCAAAGCTTGTGTTGCCGTGACAACCTCCTCCTCCTTGTTCACCTGGCTTGGCCCTAATTGGCTGGATCGTCTAGTGGACACTGACAGGAAATTGATGCTGACCCCCCCTCTCTCCCCCCTCCTCTCTCTCACACACACACACGCGCGCGCGCGGGGAGCGGTGCCAGAGGTGGAGCAGGCCTCGCCACGCCGAACACAGACAGATATGACGGCTTCGTGTGTGTTTTTGTTTTGTGAATCAGGAACGATGAAGAAACCTTGATCTTTGCATGTCGTTGAGTGAGTGAACTTCAAAATAAAAGCCCCGTTCTGGAGGTTCCCTGGGGGTTCGACATCAGTCATCGCTCCCCCCAGGGAACCTCGATGGGGTTCCTGATCGGCCCCCCAGCAAAACCAGGCAACATTTACTATTATCATCCTACTCAAACAGCTTCTGTGATAAAAAAGACATCTTCAAGTTTGATATTTCAGCTTTTTACTGATTCAAGTTTTTTCTATTTTAATCACTTTGTCCATAATTGAATTTAGTCGACCGGCCCTGCGTTGTTTCTGCTGCAGCTGGTTTGACTTCTGAGTCTCACAGAAGCTTTTAAACGGATCATCAAGTAAAACAATTATTAAAAAAAAAAAAAACAATAACCTATAAAAGTGAATAAATAAATAAATAAATTCAGCCAATCACAGCAGAGTAATCTCAGTGGTTACTGTAGGGAGCTCGTTACAGACTCCCACTAATTCTCCGTCTTAATTATCTCACAGTCGTAAAAGTGCAGTTTTATCTCCTCCCTCACACTTTTACCTCAACGTTTCCACAGATCAAAAACAAAAAAACAACTCTAGTATGAATATTTAACCGCAGGCAGAGCCAGAACAACACAATCAACATGTTTACATTTACAAAATAATAATAAAACGTGTAAATATCTGAAGTTAGAAACCTAAGACTAGATAAGACGACGGTTTTGTTTTTTACAGTGCGTTCTGGTCGATGGAAGCAGGATGGGACGATAATTCACAGTAGAGCTGCTGCACAATTACGGATCGTACGACGGCGGTGGCGTTGGCGGCAGCTTCAACAGTGACGTCGGTGTTTATGTGGAGGAAAATAACTCATGTAAATCTGCCAGAAAGGGAAGATTCGTCTCCTGCTGCTGTCCGACGGCGCAAAGGAGGAGGAGGAGGAGGAGGAAGAAATGTGCAGGATCATATTTTATCTCCAGGAAAGTCTGGGACAGTGGGAGACGGAAACCAGGAGGAAGTGGATGAAATATTCAAATCAGAAGTGAAAATACTTTTAAATTCAACTCAACTGCTTTTACTTTCACTTGAGGTGGCTGCTGACACACATCTCTCCACCGTATGTGAGTCTGGAGTTTCTGACGTGATGTTATCTGGCACTGTTTTAGTTCTAAGGAGCAACGATCGACATCTTGACCTGTCGCCGCCGCTGGGGTTTAAACACAAACCTGTGAATCACTGCACTGATTCAAAACAAACAGAAAGGACTCATCGTTCCTGGAACCAGGTTCAGAAAATAAAACAAAACAAACATCAACAACGACGCTGGTTTCACTCGGCTGTAGACTTGCGTCATGCCTCGATCTGCACCAGAGATAATCATCCAAACATCCCAGAGTCAAAGTCAACATCGACCTGTCGTAATGTCAGGAGGAAAAACACACTGATTATTCCATTTCCAGCTTTTTTTATTTGAATTGCATGAAGTGTTTAAAGGGATAGTTCAACATTTTGGCAAACTGGCCCATTGCCATAATCCCTGTAGTCGTAGCAGTAGGTTTGTTACCTTTAATTGTCGGTGCAAGCTATTTTTAGAACGGCGGAGCAGAGCCGTGAGCTGCTCAGAGCAACACTACTGAGGCTCATGGGATTTCTTGGTTTCCCTCATCAAACTCATCAAATACACAATCCAACAACTCCATAACGCTCTGGTGGACAAGTTGTGACTGTTTTCACATGAATTTCTACAAAAACTCTCCTTCAAATTTTGTCTAAATTCATTCATATTATAAAAAAAAATCCTAAAATTTGCAGAGAGGAAATCATATAAAGTTGTGACGCTTGTTAAAGCTGCAGCTCTTTACAATGTTTCAGCATTTTTCTAAATTATGCTGCAAAACGACGACGCAGCCGCTGCAGAAACTGACGAGATTGTGGCTTTTCTTTTTTTTTTTCTTCTTCTTCTTTTTTGGGTGACAGGAATCAATAAATGATGAAGAGAAATCAAACATTCAGTAACCTGCAAAACTCAGCGTGGAGGAGAGTCACGGCTGCAGCAGCGACACAAACATACACACATGCACACTTATAATGCAATGCAAACACAAAGGGTAGCATGTTCCCTGCATCACATCAACATGTTTCTTCTTCTGCTATCGAATGTTTCAGGGTGAAATCACAGCGTCATGATGAAAAAAAAAAGAAGAGTTAAGTTTTGACGTTAACGAGTCCTGACGCCTCAGTGAAGCTACGATGACTCATCAGAAACACTTCCTGTCTGAGCAGTGAAACCTTAAAGTCCCCCTGAACCAAAAATTGACTTTTTGAAATTATTAACAACAATTCAATGTACAGTAGTGTTTGGGTTCTGCTACAAGACATTTCAGCAGCAAAGTCGCGAACGCAGCCACAACGGAGCATTTTAGATTTAAAAACACAGTATACAAACAAAAATAGTCATAGCAGGGGATTTATTTTACAAATTTTAAAATGCCTCTTTAGGGGGACTTTAAGGCTTTAAAGGGATAAGCCAACTTTTTTTTTCGTGTTTTGCAGACGCCTCAGTAAAGTTACGATGACTCAGCAGAGACACTTCCTGTCTGAGCAGTGAAACCTGAAATGTGGTGGTGATGTCACGTGACCACGGTGTCGGCGGGTAATTACAACCAAAACCAAACCTGCTGCTCATTTCCTGCGCTGACCTCGCCGCCGGTTAGTGCTAATGCTGCTAATACGGCGCAACCGGTAACACTCATCAATCACATCACACGGCCGCCCCCGTTTGAGTGACAGGTGGGGAAATGCTCGGCTACGTCCGCCAAACCCACCCCCCCTTCAGGTTTCATTGCTAATGAGAAACAATATCGGTTCAGGAGGAGCGGGTCCACTAAGCTGCTCATTAATTACTGAGAGCATTAATCTGTGGGGCTTAATAGGCGATGGAGGCTGGAACGTGGAGCAGCAGCATGTGACCGCTGCACGCACACACACACACACACACACACACACCTTAAGCCTATGTTAATCTACGAACCCGGAGCCCCCACTTCAATTCTGACAGAGAAGTTTTGAGTTAAAACATGAATGGTCTGGAGCTCGGAGCCAAACGCTGCAGCTGCTGCTTTGGTGGTGGTGCGTTCACTGTCACTGCAACAGGTCGATGGCGACTGAGAGGAAAATAAAGAGCTCATTGTTACAGATTACATCACTAATCTGAGAATTAAAGGTCGAGTCTGTAAGGTTTGTTTGATGCAGTTTGTAAACACAGTTGTCCGGACTGACCGTTGACGTTAGCAGACAGTTGTCTTAGAGGTAAACTCATGCAAAACCGCTGATGCACGTTCCCATCTGAGCAGTTTTTCCCTTAATTTCCGTCTAAACAACTCTGTCTGGTAACGTTGTGTTATTATCTCATAGCGTGGTGAATGTGCAGGTCATAACTTGTCCACGAAACCAAGAAATCCCATGAGCCTCCGTAGCGTAGCTCCGAGCAGCTCACGGCTCTGCTCCGCCGTTCTAAAAATAGCTTGCATCGACAATTAAAGATAACGAACCCACTCCTAAAATTTTAGGGATTACGGCAATGGGCCAATTCGCCAAAATATCGAACTATCCCTTGAAACAACAATGACGATGGCTTCTTTCGGCCACTAGCAACAACTTTATTTCTCACCCGCCAAAAGCACAAGCACTACAACCACAGCCAAAACTCCACATCCATACATCTGCTTTCAGCCCTCACATCCTACAGACTTGGAAATACCGCGCCCGATGCTCCAGCGTTTCACTCGGACTGTGTTTCCTTTTCTTTGCTGCTAAGTGTGTATTGTGTATATAGTGTGTATTTCTCTAGTCGTTATTCATTATGTAAGCCCGACTCCACCTGCTCTCTGTCATTGGCTGAGGGAAAACACGACTACAGAAACATCCAGATGAAGCATGACTTATTGTGAAAATCCTACAGAATCTACCTTTAAGTAGTTAAATTAGCTCCAAATCAACATGTTAATGAGCCACTCATAATAATCCAGTGATATAAGGCTTTTAAATACATCTTATTATTCTGCTTGAGTTCTTCTTCTTAACTTTAATATCTGCTGTTTATGTTTCTGAGGCTGAATCAATATTTCCGTCTGTATAAGAGAGAAACATTGTGCATTCTATGAATAAAACATGATTGATTGTCCTGACGTTTTGCAGATTAAAACGTCCAGTTAAGAAGCAGCTCATTAAACCATCAAACTCTGAGACAGGAGTGTCTTATATTGTTTGTAATAGAAGTTAAACTATCACTGAATAACAACAGGTTGGTTTTTCTTCTTCATTTAAATGAATTGACTCTCTATGTATTTGACATATTTAACACATTTCCTCAATAAATGCCTTCACTTTTGATAATGTGTAATGTTTTCCGTTGTCAACATCTACATATATAGGTATATATTCCACATGTTAGTCAGATATGAGTGGGAGCAGAAGGAGCCGCTTCACTCTGAGTTACATCAAGTTTAAAGTCGAGGATGCGAGTTGTTTACTGCCACTGAGGAAGATAAATATTTCAGATAGCGCCTTAAAAACTGACATTTATGTAAAGGCCTCGCTCGTGTTTTCATATTTACTTCTCTTTATATTTCTCTGTAGTTTAAACTTCAGATTCATCCGGCTTCGTGGAGCAAAAGAGAGGCTTTTATTTTGAAAGGGTGTAGAAACTTTTATTATGATAGTCTCCATGCATAGGTATCAGTGTGTGTGTGTGTGTGTGTGTGTGTGTGTGTGTCTTAGGTGTCTTGGCACTGATTACTAACCCGACACTCCCTCACGGTCTCCCTGTTTCCATGGCGATCCATCCCCACTGAGGGTCACAGCAGGACACCAGAAAAACAAAGTTACACACGCCGGGGAGCCTGCAGTGTGTGTGTGTGTGTGTGTTTACCTGATGCTCTCCCCCATTAACACTATGACATCACACATGTGACTTCGGCCTGCGTTCATTAACTCCCATGATGCAACACCACCCTAGCAACCAGACCTGTGGCTAACTCCCCTGCCGCCACCGCCGCTGCTGCTGCCGCCACCGCTGCGCTCTCTCTCATTGGACCGGTTCCCGAGGGTCACGGCCCGGTGCTGGCTAACCCCCCCCCTCCACCCCTCCCCAACCCCCCGCTGGCCAACCATCTGTCCTGGAGACGCCGGCGCCACGCGGGCACAGCCCACCGGGAACAGCTGCTGGCGCTAACGGAGGCGGTTAACCGGAGCCAGGAGCCGGCGGGAGGCGGCTTTAGCCCGGACGCTTTTAGCTCGCCACATCCTGTTCAGAGCCGTGACTTTGATCTGAGATAATCTCTGAGAGCGTCGACCTCTGATGTCACAGCTGATGTTTCTATCATTTAAAGTTAGAGCATCAAAAAAAGGAGTTTAACTCCTCCAAGGAAGGAAGGAAGGAAGGACGGAGGCAAAGAAGGATGGAAGGTAAAGGAAGGAAAAGGAAGGTAAGATAGAAGGAGGGAGGGAACACATTGGGTTAATTGGGTAAAAACGGAAGGAAGAAGTAAGGACGAAGGAAAGGAAGGAAGAAAGGAAGGGAGGGGAAAAGGAAGGAAAGAAAGATGGAGGGAGGGAACAGATTGGGTCAATTTGACCCATGTGGACGACAGGAGGGTTAAAACAGGTCCAGTTCGTCCACAGTAAAAAATCTAAGAGTCGTCAGAAAACTGTCAAAGTCATGGATTTTATTGGGTCCCTAAACTTTCCTAAAGAAGAACAGTGTTATATAATAGACTGCACAGGTTTTAATGGAAATTTGCATAAAGACAGAAAAGTATAAGTTTCTTCTGTGTCGTCAAGGTGATCTTTAACTTTCTGATAATGATTCTCATCTAAAGGATTGATTCAGTTAATCAATGACAGACTCCTCTCCTCCATATTTACTCTACTAATTGGCCACCTGATGATTAATCATACTCTTTCCTACTTTATTTTCATGTATTTCAGTTTTATTTTTTGTAACCAATCCAACATGTGACGTTTCATTCTGTTTGTTTTTTACATGAGAAAAGGTCATGGTCACGTTACAAACACACAAACCAAACCACAGTAAATCAACCGTAAAACCAACACACAATGACCGACTGCACAAAGACAAAGTCAGCTGTTGGTTGGATAAAGTTTTGTGAACATAACAGAGCTTTTGTGTGAAGCAACAACAAAACCACAACAGGAAGAAGAAACACGATGCAGCTGAAAACACAACTGAGGAACCCAATCAATCAGATGCAGAAATCTGATTGGATGTCAAGAAAAGAAAAAAAAAGAAGCTTGGTGCCGTAGTTTCCAACAGTCAGTGAATGCACCCTCTCCGTCCCTGCCCCCTTTTTTTATGATAAACACTATCCAACTGATTTCAGACCAGTTCCTTTGCCGATGCAGCTAGACTACAGTACATCCTCTGATGATCAATCCTTTAACAAGGCCTGCTGCTGATGATAATCACAATGATGACGATGTTACTTTTTCTTTCAATCTTTTAGTTTTTCTTTTGAAAACCTTCAGCGTTGCATTCAGATGTAGATATCTACGCGTCTTCTGAAGCTACGATTTGTTAAAAGGTCACATGTCGGCAAATAAAACCAAAAACGGAGGCGCAGACACTTGAAGAAAATGTGAACAGTTCACCTTCAGATGATAAAAGCATTTTATTCATTCAAGGCTCGGCAGCCACTGTTCTCTGGGAGGTAAGGACAGACTTATTATGTTGACTTAGTGTGTCTTTTTAAATAAAATATAATACAGGAGTGTGTTTTCTTCTGTCTCGAAGAGAAGCTGCAAACTGATCACATCTTCTTTGTACATGTACAATGAAATCAAGGTCATCTACGGTCCCCAAACCAAAACAGTCGTGACAACACTACGACCTTTTAAGCTTTGATAATGATCCAATGAACCGTGATCAGAAAAAGTCCATCTGATCCGCAACACGTCGGCAACTGTTGAGTCTGAGCTTTCAAAGGGATAGTTAATTTTGGCAAACATCCCTTTAGTCATAGCAGTAGGTTTATCACCTTTAATTGTCAGTGCAAGCTATTTTTAGAACGGCGGAGCAGAGCCGTGAGCTGCTGCTAATGGGATTTCTTGGTTTCCCTCATCAAACTCATCAAATACACAATCCAACAACTCCAAAATGCTCTGGTGGACAAGTTGTGATCTGCACATTCACCACGCTATGAGATACGTTACCACACAGAGTTGTTTTAGAGGGAAATTCATGCAAAACCGCTGATGCGTGTTCCCTTCAGGGACAGAAATCCCATGAGCCTCCGTAGCGTATCCTATAGGGATTATGGCAATGGGCCAATTTGCCAAAATGTTGAACTATCCCTTTAACCTCTGGTGTTACGAAACACACCGTCGTCAAGTTGTGCAATATAAATTGCTATAAATCTTTTACCAGTCGCACCAACACATGGACCCTGACATAGTCTTTCCCTATGGGGGTGAAAACGTACTTTGTGTCTTGTCGTATCATATCTTTAATGGTACGTTATCCCTTCAACCTCCAACTATAGACGCCACCAAGACATCTTGGTCTCTACAGGTCGTTAACCTACAGCTAATGAATGGAGATTGAGATAAACGTCACCAATTAGTGAGAATAAGGCATGTTCAGATGACTGGCAACGGCTCAGTATCTTGTTACCATGGCTGAAAGCTGAATACATGCTTCAGTGTTGGGTTTTTGTTTTGTTTTGTTTTTTTTGTTCTCTGCAGGAAAGGCTTTTATATTTCAAGAGCTTTTATATTTCACGCCAATAAAGAAAACCGAGTCTGACAGAAAGGACAGTTTGACAGTTTATTCAAGCTGCAGTTTAAGAGCAAAAGAAGCTCGAACTCTGAGGAGAATACAGAGCGGTTCACGGCGCTGAATATTCATGATCACAGCCATATACGTGTCTTCTGAAGCTACTATTTGTTAAAGGTCACATGTCGGCAAATAAACCAATAACCGAGGTATAGACACTTGAAGAAAATGTGAACGGTTCACCTTCAGATGACGGAGGCGTATTATTCATTCAAGGCTCAGCAGTCGCCGTTATCTGTCAGATAAAGACAGAATTATTATGTTCCTCATAAAAAACAACTGACGGGAATGGCTGGGGAGAAAATATACAGTACAGTGTTTGTTTTTCTTTCCTTTGGTGTCTTTGACGCCAACGTGAGCTGTAAACGGATCTCATTATGGTTGCAAATTGGAGTTAAGTAACATTTGATGCTTTTCGAGGAAATATGAATCAAACAATTAACACTTTAAACAGTCGTGATAACAGTACGACTCCTCTAACTGTGAAATAATAACAACCAGTACAAGCATCAGGTTGGTTTTCTCTCTCCACAGCGACCTTTTCACCCGCTGAACCTTCACAGTTACCTGTTTTGCTGCTTCCTGAAAGGTTCACTGTGGCCTCTGGCGGTTCACCAACAACAGTGAACTTGACTCAAGGAACCAGTCATTCACTCCAGGAAGCTTTTTTTTTAAAGTTCACCTGGAGCCTCAAGTGGTTCCTCCTGAAATATCCACTGACCTCTGCGTGACCTCTTGAACCCTGGTTAGAGGCATAGATCTCCATGACCTTCTGAAGTCTTGTCCACACAGAAACGGAGCTTCCCTCAAAAATTGCCTTTTTTTTTGTTTGTTTTGAAAGAGTTTTCCATAAACACTGCATCGTTTCAAGAAATATCTGCATACGGATTCACTTAAAACGACTAAAACGCTGTAGCAGAGGACGAAAGAGAGCTTCCTGATTCCTGATACATTTTTGATTAGGAGTCATTTCAGTGCAAATTTGATGATTCAGCTGCAGTAGTCGACCTTTCTTACGTCTAGCGGTGTGGCTCAGGTCACAGGTCAAAACGTTGGAGGGTATGACATCATTGTTTCACAAAAGATCCGTTTTGAGTGTCTACACGAAAACGCTGGGGCGGCATTTTGAGATTTTCAGTTTCCAGCCTCCTTAAACACTGTTTCCATCCGGACGAAACGATGAAACAATAAAAAATAAAAAAAACGTATCCTTGATCCGTGTGGATGGGCTCTAAGAAACCTTTCTAACACTGTCACTGTTCCTTTAAACCTTTTGTTGATGGATTGAAGCTGAAGAAAAGACCACAACATCCAGAACGTTCCTCAAAAACTCTTGGACTTCATGGAATGATTGCAAATGTTTAGAAAAAACCTCAAAATGACCTTTAGTTTCCCCAAAAACTCTGCTAATGACGCCTCATACGATCTGAGTGACGTCAAAATGTGAAATCGCGGACCTCAGGAATTTTAAAAACCAACCGGGATCCAATAAAAGGACACCTCAGCTCTTATTAGGAAACCTCTGCAAACATTCCCCCAGAACCTGTAAAATATCCTTAATTACCTTAAACCCCATTCACTGGACTGTTGAACCGTTAAAGCAGCCAGCAGCGGCAGCAATCTGCCTCGCTCTGAATTACCCCTAAAAACCTCTCAACCCCGACCAGAACCTCTGGAATTACACTTAGTACCACAGTATCGTACGGTCCAGTACAACCTGCCAACTCTGAGCCAGTTCCCTGGAGCCTCTAATTGACTCGTCCTTCATCCCGTTGACCCCGGCAACACTGTAAACTACACCTGGAAGCTTTTTACAGCCCCAGTGTGCAACTTATTTGGCTTTTTATTAGTAAATATCAAATATGGCTTTCATAAATACGTATTTCGCTGAAGTGGAATCACAGCCGCAGCTTCCTCCTACCTTAGAATGAGTCGTTACAAATACATAAGTGGGCGACGCACCGAACCGAGGCGGCCATGTTGCATTGCCATTTTTTTACGTTGAGTGGCAGCGTGACCGTAGGTAACCACGGAAACTGAGCGGAGCTGTCGGCTCGGCCTGTTAAAACTGTCACCACTGTGTAGTGTGAGGAAGGACGGAGGCACTGGTGTTGCATTCAGGTGCAGTCAGGCAGACGGCCGTCGGCGGCAAACCAACCGGATGTCATTTTACTCCACCAGAGAAAGACGGTGAAACGTGCGTCAGGTAAACAATACGACATCACCATGACAACATATCGTCAGACCTGTATTGTTTTGCCTCGTGCTGGCGGACCAGTTCTTTATCCTGTCACATGCAGCGTCTGTTGTCTGTCTGACGTCTGCCCGATTTCACCTGAATGCAACATCAAGAATACGTTCCGATATGCAACCGCACCGCTAGATGGGGGGGAATTCCTACGTATTATACCTTTAAAGCACCCAAGGAGGACCCAAAACCTCTGGAATTACACTTAGTACCACAGTATCGTACGGTCCAGTACAACCTGCCAACTCTGACCAAGTTCCCTGGAGCCTCTAATTGACTCGTCCTCCATCCCGTTGACCCCGGCAACACTGTAAACTACACCTGGAAGCTTTTTAAGCATCCCGGGGACTCAATGACCCCTGGAAGCATCTATAAGGAAGTCTAGCAGCTCCAAGTCTGACAGGAAAAAAACACCGGTTCGGTGTAGAGAGGACACACACACACTTATACACACACACACACACACATATATACACACACTATCTATATCTCACAACAACACGGGCGAAATAATCCAATCATGGACACACCACAGTGTGTGTGTGCTTGCAGCTTGCAGCTCTCAGCATCCTTGCTGTTGTACATCAGTCGAATGCTGGCCGAGCTCCGATTTACAGCTACTGCCAAATACACACACACACACACACACACACACACACACACACACACACACACACACACACACCTCCTTCTGTAGTGTACAGCGGCCGCCACAGATAAGCTCAAATAAACAACAGACCTGGAAAAATAAATTCACCTCCCTCCCTCCCTCTCTCCCTCGCTCACTGGGGACGAGCGAGGACATCCAAAGAACGTAGCCTCTCACTATAAAGCTTCTTGACATCACACACACTCTCTCACACACACACACACACACACAGAGAGAGACACACACACTCAGCGATACAAATAAGAAACAGAGAGGGAGGTATGGTTCCAGAGGGAGGAATCACCTCTTCTATCGCTGCACACACTCCTTTTATCTACTGGTTAATGAGGAGCAGACACACACATACACACACACACTTAAGAACCCACACACACACACACACACACAAGACGCTACATACATGCACACACGTCCTCAGGACGGGTTTCGTCAGACCGTCTCTCTGCGAGTGTCCCACTTCCAAAACTATGGACCGCTGCTTACATCATTATGTAACGCCATGAGTGTGTGTGTGTGTGTGTGTGTGTGTGTGTGTGTGTGTGTGTGTGTGTGTGTGTGTCTTTGAACACGCGGCCTCTTTCCCCCAGCGTGAAGTCGTATAACACTACAGTCTCTAATGAGTGTGTGCACGTCGAGAGACCGAGCGTGTCAAACACATGTATCACAGATCTCTGTGATAAGCCACTTAATGTTTTGTTTTTGAAAGGAAGCGGTCGCCAAAACAGGAAGTGTGTGTCTATGCCGCACACACACACACACACACACAGCGGTCAGAGCTCGGTGTGGCTCCATCAGACCTCATTAGTAACCTGAAACCTCGTACTGTTGCATCCTCATGTTCACTGGAAGCTCTTCACCAGCCGACACTGAAGGATCCTCGTATCGACTCCCTGCAGCGTTTCTGAAGGAATGCTGGATAACATCTCCTAAAACCACATCCAGTCTGTGAAACCTCCTCAACAACAACCAGAACTGTCCCAATGAGTCCGAGAACGACCTCGGTGAGGAGCGTCTGAGTGAATCGTCAACTCCTCTGGGATGATGACGTCTTTGAACCATAAAATCCCAACAAACCCTCTGAGAAACGTCTGGATCGTCCTCCAGGACTCCTAGGACCTCGCTCAATGAACCCTGATACCTGAAGGACTCTGCAGACCTCCTACAGAAACCCAGACAACCCCCCTCAGCACAGTAACATCTCAGTGGACCTCAGGAAACCTGCTCAACGGACCCTGAAACCAACTTATTGACCCTTGACCTCCTTTACTGACTCCCAGAACCTCCCTCAAGACCGAATCATAGACTACTGCTGAAGTTTTAACCTCACATCCACTCCCACAACCAGTAGGACCACTTTACAACATCCTAACTCCTCAAGAAACATCTGGATACAACTGTGGTCTTTGATGGTTCCTGATGCTGTTTTGGTGTCAGTCAGTCAGTCCTAACCCAGTTGCTATAGGTTTAACTTCACACCAACTCCCACAACCAATAGGACGTCTTCACAGCATCCTAACTCCTCAAGAAACATCTGTAACCAACCGGAAGAACTTTCTCAGCGGCCTCTGTCATTTTTATTGAATATTTCACCAGTGATACCTCTTTAAGACCAACAGGAACCTTCTGAAAGTCTGAATGACTCCCCTCCTAAACTCATGGAAACTCCAAGATGTTGACATTTCTGTGAACCCCAAACAATCCTACACTGTGCTCAACGAACCCTGATACCTAAAAGAGACTGAAACCTCCCGGAAAAACCTCTCAGCAGAGCAACATCTCAACAAAACCCCCAGGAAGCCATCAACGAGCCAAGAAACACGCTCAGTGAACCATCTGAACGACTTCTTCTTTATTGACTCCGACCACGTGGACTCCCCAACGCCTTCAAACCTGTGAGACCTCCTCAAAACATCCTGCCTCCTCCAGAAACATCTGGAACGCACTCAGTCGCCTTTGACTCTTTTACCAATTTTGTTTCATTCGCACTCGAGTATTTTATATCAAGTTGTTTTTTTGTTTTTTTGATCAAAGACGATACACTTCCTCCAGTATCTGTTGGTGGGTTCACTGCTTCATTAAAATAGAGCATGGGGAGTTTATTTTCTGCTGCTGGGAACTATTGCTGCTGCTGCCGCTGGAAGCTTCTTAATCTCTGGACATTGCGGCTTCACAAGTCGGAGGAAAAACTAAAAATAATGTGTGTCAGGAGTTTCCAGAGAATAAAGTCGTGTCCTGGGAGTTTTCTGACAGGCTGGAGGAGAAGCACTGGCCCTCATCATCACCCACTGGAGGGAGGGAGGAAGAGAAGGAGGAGGAGGAGGAGAAGAAGAAGAAAGGAGGGAGATGAGGGAAGAAGAGGGGGGTCAGAGGAGGAAGGGAGGAGACAGATGGAGGCGATTCGCTTCACTGAGGAGAACACATGCCCTCCTCCACTCACCTCCTCTTCCTCGTTTCTTAAGGAAAGTATAAACTATGCAAAAAAGAAGTATTTATAGCCGTAGAGAAAGTGACTCACTCATTCTTTACATAAACATAATTTCAACTGTCAGACATGATGAGACGATGTTGGGAAACTCAATTTAAAAACAGTTATCAGTTTTCATTTTTTGGCCTCGACATCACTGTTTCCATATAAACACAACAACACCATCACCGCTGTTACCGTCTCATAGATACGTTATCGCTGCTGTCGACATGTGTGATGAGCTCCTGCATGACACTGAGGCTGATGTAAGTATAAATAACAGCAGTCACAGTACACAACTATTTATTTATTTAACATACAGGAACACCTCAGTGTTTACAGGCTAAGCTACATAAAAAACACAAGAACAAACAAAACACATGTTTCTGAACAAATAATGTAAATTGTAATGTATTGACGGTGCTGGAGCTTCGTTTGCATTGAAAATTAAGTCAATTAATTTTAAGTAAAAACAACCTTTTCCACTAAAATCGTGACTCTCAGCAAACACAGCATCTGTCAGAATAACCCTGATGTTCACCGTGTTGCACGATGCATCGTTACATTCACTAGAAAACTCACAGACCTGAAGCATCTGCATGGATTCATAAACCTGACGAAACGCACAGTTTCTGTGAGTTTCAGTTGTTTTAAGCCGGTGGCGTTTTGTTTTCACACTCGTCTCTGAAACACAACTGTGACGCTGCCACAGTTTTTTTTTTTGTTTTTTTTTCTAATTTAAATGAGTCTTAATTTCCTTTGACTTCACACTTGTCTGACACAAAACTAATGTGTTAATGGACGCTGTGAGTGCAGCAGCATTAAGAGCAGCTGACGTCACCGCGCCGACTCCACACTTTCTGTTTTCTGTACAGTTTTATATGGAAGTCACAAAACCTCAGTGTGTGTGTGTGTGTCTGTGTGTGTGGCAATTACCTCAGCTCTCAGACTGATGCAATCAGCAGATAAAGAGCCTAAGTGTATGTGTGTGTGTGTGTGTGTGTGTGTGTGTGTGTGTGTGTGTGTGTGTGTGTGTGTGTGTGTGTGTGTGTGTGTGTGTGTGTAGCCGAATACAGTATGTTTGCATGTGGTTTCATCTAGGGAGATGAGTGCACACTCCCTCCCTCCCTCCCAACACACACACACAGACACACACTTCATAAATCAGCCTGTTATCCTGCAGTCATCAGTGTCAGGCAGCAGATCTCTCCCTCGCTCTCTCTACATCATCTGAATGTCTTTCCTACCTTTCTCTTCACCGCTTACTTTCATCCCTCCTTTCTTTCTCTCTCTTTTTCCCTCCACACACACACACACAATCCAACACCACAAACGACACCCAACTCAGTTTTTTTTTTTCTCCTCCTCTTTTCAATCCGTCCATCACGGACAGGAAGTGGGATGCATTAGCAGAGTGAAGACAGGCTGATGGAATTAACGTCCATTATCCGACCATTTACAGGACGGATGGACGGAGCGCGGGATGAAAGGATGAAAGGAGGGAGGGAGGAGTGCAATGATAGAGATCTCGCCACATCAAGCGTCCACACAGACCCACCACATGAGAGGCATGTTTGTGTTGTTAGTACTGAGGGTGGAGGGGTTGATGAAGTCTGCTGCTGCCAACGGTGGTGACACCAACGATTGCCCAAAAAAACCCCCCCAAAAAACAGCTTGTTGTTTGTTGACGACTATTTTGAGCAGCGGATTAATACACATTTCACGCTCCAGTGAGTATTTGGGGCAGCGGGACAGTGAATGTGGGACTGAGTCAGCTCCAGTAAAGAAAAGTTATTATGAAAAGTTTCTGGAGCTTCCTACATGCATGAATGATACTCGTTAGTGGAATATATTCATCACTAGTGAAATAAAATATACTGTATATTTTAAAAAAACACCCTAAATCAAACTTGAACAAACTGCTGAGCTTTTATTTTGAAGTTAAGGATATTTTAATACTCCTCCTCGGCTCTAAATGTCACCCTCATCAGCTTGAAGGCACGACGTCTTTACTAGAAACTATAGCTAACGTTGAAGTTCAGCAAAATGTCACCGGGCCTCAGTTTACTGGCGAAGCAGCTCCGACTCATTCTTTTTCCCAGAAATACTAAAAAACACAGAGACAGAACGAGAGACTGCAGCTGCAGGGAGAAGGAGAAGAAGAAGAGGAGACTTCCAACTCATGCATAGAGTTTGGTGTAAAAGCTACATACGTAAATGGAGCAACAGCTGGTCTGAACACAGTGTCACATGTCAGGAGCATATCTATGTAAGAGCTGGATTATGTCCAGATTATGTGACTGTACCCTACGTGGATAATCCACCTATAAAAGCAGGTGAAAGCAGCCGAGATGCATTAAGAACAGACTGGAATCACTCAGCTGACACGTGTTTAACGTCATTTAAGAGAAAATGCATCCAACTATACCACATATTTTTATGTTTCTAACCATCTGCAACCAGCAATATCCTGTGCACCGGCGCATGAAATATGAAATGTTACAATAAATTGAGCAATTCTGTTCCATTATGTCCGATTTCAGTTAAAGTGTTAAAATGTTACCCTGACTCTTATTTTGAAAATCAAAGCTCTAAGAGGCATTTAAACTGATCTGATTGGATGCTAGCCACCGGGATGCTAGCTTTTTCCAGAAAACAAAAAATATACTTAAATTTCACATTGCATGTTTCATTCCAAACCAGATTAGCCTACATCATGTGTAATGTAAAATAGGAAGTGAGTTGAGTCATGATTCAATAGCAGCATATTTTCTGCTACAGCTAACAAAGTTAACTGGCTGGGCCTACACTTGCAACAGTCAAATTATTATCATAACATTGATTAAGCAAATGTTAGCATGATGTATTAGCATTTCTACATGGAAATTGGACAAGATAACATGTGTAACATGTCTGAGATCAAGCCAAAAACACAAGTCAGTCAATTTCCACAGCTTCCTGTTTGTCAACTGTGGTAGTAAAAAGGTAGTAAAAAATTAGCATGTTAGGATTATGAAAACAATATGGTGGCACAGATTTCTAGCAAAGAGAGACGACTAAATGTCAGTCTGCTGGCATTAAAGTCCAACAGTATTGCTATAGCCTAACTGGAATAATATCGATAAAATCACACCATAAATAATAAAGACACTTTTCCCGAAACAGTTCTTTCCTACTATAGGTCCTACAAACACATCATCTAATTTCAGAACAATGTTTTATTCATATACTTACAGTAAATGGTTACAAATTAGCCTATAAAGTAATGGGTTTGTGCACGCAAAAGAACGGCCTCCACTGCACAAACATGCGCTTTAACCGAGGCAGAGGCCAAAACCCTGCTAACCCATACACAGCTACACCTAACCCAATACAGAACTGGCAACCCTGGACTCCAGTCAACTTGTCACGTTGCTGATCTGCCTACAAATGCACTGATAGCCACAGTCTGATCAGCTAACATACTAAACTACTGGCTATTAATGCTCCCAGCAGGATTTTCACTTTTCATTTAGTAAAGAATGATCGATAATGTTTGTTTTCCAAACCACTTCCATATAACACAACTTCACACGTATCAAAAGTAAATAATCACAGGATGGAGACACATGCTGCAGAGACACTGGGGAGTGGACGTGCCCCTAGAAAAACACAAAGAAACATGATGGAGATTACAGGTTTAAGGGAGCAGCTGCTGTCATTTCTCTATATAATAAATAAAAACATGGAGGTAATAACAAGTCTGACGAAGCAGCAGCAATCAAATATTATATTGTGAATAACTGAAATCACAGCGAGAGAAAGAAATAAACTCGATGCGTCTCCACTCCGACGACAACAGACAGCAGAGAGTGAGGACGAGTTTGAGGAGTCGCTTTGTTCCCACAGTTGTTCATCAGTGAGTCTGAAGCACTTGAGATGTGACTGATCAACAATAAGTCACACAGTTGACTGATCGATACCGTCTGCAGCAGGAGGAGCAGGAGACAACAAGGCAACAGGCCCAAAGAGACGAAGCCAACAGAGCTGAACCGAAACCCAATTAGCAAAAAAAAAAGAAAGAAAGAAAGAAGCATGTGCTGCTGCTTAGTTGTTGCTTTAATTACTGCTTGATTAACCATTTAATGCTGAACTCAAGATCATGGCCAGATGCACTACTACAGAGTTTTAACTAAAGGAGACTGAATAAAAGAAGGTTGCCTTTTAAAACCATATATAAGATCAATAACAGCTTTTCATACATGCATGATGCTCATTAGCAGAAAATATTCATTATGGTTATTTTTCAGATTTGTTCAGCTCTGATGTAAACTGCTTTACCTTACTTTATTTCCATTATAAATAATGTTGTTGGATGATTTGAGAGACACTTATGAGCTAAGTGTATTACAATTATCATTATCACTTGTCAATGAAATCTGATGTTAAATTATTAGTTGATTAGCTGATTAGTTAATTAACCGACTGTCAAAACATTAATCAGAAACTGTTTATAGAGACGATTTTCTACTTTCGATTTTCTCTGAAGGCGTCACTGTCACGGTTTCACATGTTATAAAGCTAAACAATTAATATGTGTAACTACCTGATTGATGCATAATTAATATCATTATTATTATTAGTTGCAGCTTTGAAGTTCACAGTTAGAATGATGATGATGACTACAACAGCAAAACGCTGATTAAACTTTAATACTAATGGTAATTTAATGGTAGGCTATAGTGTATCATGGTGAGTGTGTAAAGCAGTGCTCGTCTTATTGTGGCAATAAAAGTTTAAAGGGATAGTTCAACATTTTGGCAAACTGGCCCATTGCCATAATCCCTATAGTCACAGCAGTAGGTTCGTTACCTTTAATTGTTGGTGCAAGCTATTTTTAGAATGGTGGAGCAGAGCTGTGAGCTGCTCAGAGCTACGCTGTGGAGGCTCATGGGATTTCTTGGTTTCCCTCATCAAACTCATCAAATATACAATCCAACAACTCTACAACGCTCTGGTGGACAAGTTGTGACCTGCACATTCACCACGCTATGAAAAAATAACACAACGTTACCAGACAGAGTTGTTTCAGAGGGAAATTCATGCAAAACTGCTGATGCTCGTTGCCTTCAGGGACAGTTTTTCATCAGTCTCATTTATTTTTTATCTATGGCAATGGGCCAATTTGCCAAAATGTTGAACTACCCCTTTAAGTTTTGAATCAGACAGACAGTACAGTAGACAGTGTAGTGGTGTGTTAATCCTCAGAAGACCAGCTGTTATCTGTTGACCTCACTGCTGGTGCTGCACGCACACACACAGATACACACACTCTTACACTTCCTTGGGAAAATACCTGCAGCTAAAACATGTTTGACCATCAAAGTGGAAGATTGTACAACACGACCATCCCCTCGCACTGCCATATACACACATATACACACACACACAACCCTGACCTCATTCCAGTGTGTGTACGAGGAGATACAGCCACTTACAAACTCTCTATCTTCCTTTCTCTCTCTCTCTCACACACACACACACTGGGTGGCAGTAGCCTGTGGGCGTGCGAGCAGCTGTGAATAATTGTGTTTACAGATGGCATACGTACGACCTGTGGGTTGAGAGAGGGAGAGACAGAGAGAGAGTTGGTCTGTCGCTTTTACAAAAGAAGACAGGGATGACATTTAAACTGAACCTCTCTCTCTCACTCACTCTCTCTCTCTCTTTACTTTCTATTTTTGCCGGTTTCAGCTATTTCACTTCACTTGGCTTAATTGGCATAAGTGGTAAACGAGGCGTTAACGGGCGAAGCAGAACAATGAGCAGTGGCACGAGGAAACAAAACAAAAAAAAGACACTGAAGTGTTCAGATATGTGTCTAATTAATCATTTGGCTGCAGAATGTAGGTAAATGATGGAGCTAAATACCAAAGGGAAAATATGGGTTTTAAAGGAAAACAAAAGAGAAAAGAAAACGCGATCTGTGTTATTGGTTTAAAGCAGCATGTGACATATACGAGAATAACAGGGTCAGGCTACATGAGTCAGACTAATTTAAAACACCCTAAAATATGACAAGATAATGAAAATGTTAAAACAAACTGAGCAACTTTTCTGACATGATGTAGGATTCAAGTCGAGTTTAAGTGCTAAAATGTTTAATTAGTTATGGTAAAGGCTTCGCAACCCAACTGATGTCAAAGTGGTCAATGTACAAGTCGTTACCAAAAGAGCAACGAAACATACAAATCAAGACAGCCCCAGATATTACAAAAATAATGTGTTATAGTAGAATAATGAATATTTCTAGGAGAGTTCAAAGTCGCTACATACTTGCGCGGTCATGACGGACAAAGACGTCTCTGTGAAGACAGGGATGATAAGCATCATTGCTAACCAGCCTGCAGCTAAATTTCCATCTTTTTATTCAGAAAATTAAAACTAACTCTAATAAATATTCACAAGAGCTCGCAACAACACTCCCACAGACAGCGTTTGGTGTTAGCACCAAACCAGATTAACAACAGTAAAAATCGGAAGTGAGTCGAGGTAACAAACTGGCTACGACTGTAGCTAACGTCCCAAATGTTAGAAACACTGACACGTTGTTTCTACTTTAAAATGTTGAAATGATTAAAATGACCGCATCAACATAACAACATACTAGGAAGATGGCTAACATGGCTAAGATCAAGCTAAAAACAAGCTAGCAGCATATTACGCTAACGTGGTTAAGGTCAAGCCAAAAAACATAACTTAGCCAGTTCCCACAGCATCCTGCTTGTCATTTCATTTCACTTATTTACTTATTGAATTGGACAATAACATTTATTTACCATCAATGTAAATGTGCCAGCACAAATGCTAAATTTCAGCCGTTGTTGGTCGCTAGTGTGTAAAAATTAGCATGCAAACTATTTGACGGATCAGATTTCCAGGAAAGAGAGACGACTAAATGTCAGCGTGCTAGTTGGACTTAGGATATAACTTCTGTTTTCTGACACTTTGCTGACCTGGCTTCAAATACATCCATAAAGTTATCATCAGCTAACATACTAAACCGTTTGCTAATTATGCTACCAGCTTTTACGCATTCAAGATTTGCATAAAAGGAATGATGAAGAAACATCACAATGCTAACGTCATTATGAGTTCGTTTTCCAGGCTGTGAGTCTTCAGACGTATCAAAAGTAAACAAAACAACAAAAACTTTAGTGTGTAGCCTATACGTAAATTACTAGTAAAAGTGCAGTTATGTAGCACCTTGAGCATCATTTTTTAAGCAACATAAAACATTACTCAGGTTTTGTGTCTTCATAAAACAAACAAGCAAAACTGTAAAAGAAATGTTAGCATATGCTAAGATGTCCAAAAGCAAAGCAGAAAAACACAAAAGCATGTGTTCATGTGTGTACGTGTGTGTGTGTGTCAGATGAATCTGTGTTTCCAAGTAGCATCATTAGCGCTACAGCTAACTGGCTAACGTCGCTACCGTTTTGGAGATTTGGGTGGTATAACCAGGTGAAGTTGTTTTTTTGGTTTTTTTTTGGACTAGACCCTTCTACTTAATGCAGTGTGTAGGTCTAGTTACTGTAGTTGCTATACTTTTGTGCCAGTCAGATATGTAACTACTGTGTTAATCATTTAATGGGTACAGTATGATTTATTTACTAGCCCACCCAACTAATTTGACCACCAGCCGCCACTGTTAGGGGGTGATTTCGGACACAGCCTTGGACTTCCAACCTGTTTTCTGTCTGACGCTAAGCACAGACACATTTCATATATCAACACGTTAACACGTTGACAGGCTGCTGACAGAGGAAATGTGTTATAATGTTACGTTAGCGTAGCGTAGCCTCCCCTGTGTGGGTCTATAAGTGGAGCTGAAGGAAGAAGGGGTGGGGGCTCGGTATGCTTTACATAATTGAGATGTTAATTTGTTAAGCCAAGGGAGTTGATTATGTTGCATATTGATTGTGTTGTGCTGCTGTGAGGTCACACACCTCTTTAACGAAGGTACACACACACAGCGCAGGGAATTGTGGGAATCTGATTAAAAATACAAGGTTAACGTTCCTGCTGACATGTCACATTCTGACACACGGGGCGAAGATGTGTGAGAGTTTATTGTGTGTGTGCTCCCCTCGAGGCTGATGGATGGATGGAGGGGATCGGGTGGAAAAAGAGGAGTAGAGTAGAGAAGAGGGAGGGGAAACTCCACCTGGTCTTACCGTTCTCCGGGTGCTCCATCTCTCCGATGCTGCCGTCGGGCGTGGTGCGCTCGTAGTGATCCTCGGGCAGCGCCAGCGGGCCGATCCGCGGCCCCGACGACGACTTGGAGCTGGGCGTCTCCGACTCCTCCAGGCCGCTGTCGTAGTAGCTGTGCTGGGACGCGTCCTGCAGGTCCTGGGCCTGGTTGGCCGTGGAGAAGGTCACTCGACGGTGGGGGAGCTGAGGACGCACGGAGACAGAAGACGAGGTTTAATAAAAGCAGACGTTTCATATTTCAGAACATCCTTACAATAAATAACGTCACATGTCCATGCTGAACCTCTGCAAGGCTGCACAACATGAGCTACAGAGGTTTCCAGTCTCTCTGAACCAAGGGCGTCACCTTGAGTTTTTTGATTTCCACCATGTGAGGCAGGTCAGAGTACACGCCCCCACCTGAGAAACCATTACATCTGGAACAGTAACTTTGCAATACTTTTTTTGAGAATTAAAAGAAAACTGAATCAAATTAAGAACATAAACTACATTCATGTACTTGAGATTTTTAATAGGCTAAAACTTTATAATAATCAATTATTTAAAGAAAAAGATACACCAGTGTTTTTAACCATCATTGCTGTTGTCACCATGACTATAATCTTTTTTTTTTTTACTTCTAAATTGAGAAAATCTTCCACATGGTCATGTTTATAATACTTAACATTCATTATCAATCATTATGATATGATATTAGGGGGTGGTAGTGGTCCCCCCATAAATTACACATGTGCAAAACCTGACGTCCAATTACGACGAACACCCAAACTGCAAGGGATCTGCACAAAACCAACATCTATACAGAAAATCGCAACTGTTTTCTTTCCCCAAAGAAGATGAAAACCGTCGGTCAGACACATAGACACAACCCGTAGCCGGCCATGTTTTGTATTTAACAACGTAAGGCAAACAAGCACACGTGAGCTGATTCTTCTTGACATCCGTACGAGACAACTGAGGAGTTTTTGGAGCTGAAAATCATGCAGAACTTGTGTTCAACACTGACACAATAGTAAAAAAAAGCAGTGAAATCTGCAGGATGTGTCCCCTTTAATTTAACATGTGAGATGTTGTTTTAGCAGGACTCAGAGTTTCAGTTGGAGGAGACGCAGGTGAATCAGTTTAGAGGATTAAAGTGGAAGCCAGGCGGTAAAAATAACTTTAAAAGAAGTCACTTAGACACTTTCATTTAGTCGGCTCTGTTCTCAAAGTGACTGATTCCCGGGTTTGATTCTGCAGCGCGAAAACCACAAAGATCAGTCGACTCTAATCAGCTCGGTTCACACCAACACATCGGTTCTCATCTAATTTCATCTCATCGACGCTCTGTCTCTCTGTCTCTCCTCTCATTTTTTTGTGTCTTCTGATTATGTCTTTCATTCTCCGTGTTTCCATTTACAAACTCATCAGCTGCCGACACTGACGTCTCTGCCTCCGTGACCGACGGCTTCACAGCCACTAAACTTAGCAGGGAAATTAATTGTTGAGTTTAAAAGAAAAACTGAAACTGAAACTGTGGAAATGACACAATGTGATACAACTGAGTCGTAGCAGCCGGTACACATCAGGTTTAAAGGTTCCCAGTGAGACAAGGACACACACACACACTATGCTAATATTGTCACATGACTCCACAGATGAACAGGTGGCGGTAACGCACCCATATGTGCAGCGACGTGCCGGTTAAAGTGGAAAAGAGGAGGACAGGACGATCAGCAGTGATGAACGTGGACGTAAACAAACCAGGATTCAACTGGATATAAGAAACCATCAAGTTTGTTGTTTGTTTACAGGAAAGTTTTTCACTTGTTTTCAGATCCTGACAGAAGATTTTTTTTAAAAAGACATGAACAACACAATATCTGTATAAGGTTAAGTAAAATAAAACATCATGAGGTATTTTTCCCGTCTCCTGCCAAAATAATTCAAATGATAACACATTTAAAGGAGACATGCTGCGTTCAAAACAACTTATAGTCAGAGGTTTTAATGCATATTTTCTGTCAATTATTGCAGTATATGAAATACATTTTTAAGCTGTGATTGTTATATTGTGTTGAATTTAATTTGCAAGTCAGGAATTCCAACCTCCGAGTTGTTTTGAACACAGCAATGTTCTGCCCCTTTTCCACAAATTAAAATAGTTGCGAGATTTTTGTGACACGATTTGGTCAAAATCCCCCAAAGATCAAACATCACAGCTCTTTCTGTTCGGAGCGGCTGCTTTTAGTGCCTGTCCCTTTAAATGCAAATGAGCCACTGCTCACCAGGCTCCGCCCCTTTTCCCAGTACCTGTACTCACAGGTGAGGGTGGTATTATGCAAATTCGAAAACCAATGACATCATTGAATGACAGCTGAGGGATCGGCTGGTGAAAGCACATGGATTTCAACTTCAGGAGCCTGAAAATTACAGATTTATTTGTCAATTCTCACATTTAAAGATTCTTCAGGAAGTGATATTTCCATGATACGTCCCCTGTTATTATTATTTCAGCTGTTGAACTAAGAGTTGGTCATGAGCTCCTGACACAGAATCAGATTCAATTCATTCTCAAGGTTGTTTTCTCCATCGCTTCGTATCGTGACACATTCTGCGGCTCTGTGGTTTCTGTTGTGAAGCGTTGGTTTAACAGGAATAAAAGCAGCTGAATACACACAGTACTGCTCCATTTACTCTGTGTCTGTGTGTGTGTGTGTGTGTCTGGGGGTGCAAGGTTGCCGTCTGACTCGTGTGCGTTTCATGCTTTTGTAATTGAAACACAATTATCCTCCAGACACCACACACACACACACACACACACACACACAGTGCAAACACACCAAGTGCTGACAAACCAACGATGACCTAATTCAAAAGCTACACAGACGGTGCACGCTCAAACATTTCAATCATACACACACACAGACACCTGACCGACCGGCCCCGGCCTGATAAAAGAGCAGCGTCCCGTCAGCATCTATGCTCCGTCGCCATGGCAACTGGGCGCTGTCAGGACCCCAGAACCAGTAAAACCACAGAGAGGGAGAGATCTGTGCAGAGACTGGGTCTGAGCTCGGTCTGACGCCTTTATCTGCTTTATTTCTCTCTCTGCAGCAGCTTAAAGGTGCAGTTCACCTCTGATTACAATTACACATCCACTCTCTGTATTTCACTGCCGCTGCTGCTGGAGGAGGAGGAGGAAGGGGCGACTGCAGCAGCCGGCTTCCTCTTACCGCTGAATTAATGTCACCACGACGGGAAAATGAGCAAGACTCAAACCACAGAGGAGCTGTCCTTTAAAACGTGTGTGCGTGTGTGTGTGTGTGTGTGTGTGTGTGTGTGTGTGTGTGTGTGTGTGTGTGTGTGTGTGTGTGTGTGTGTGTGTGTGTGTGTGTGTGTGTGTGTGTGTGTGTGTGTGGACCCCGCTGCAGGCGACAGGCCGCTCTCCAGGTAAACACAGTGGAAACCGCTGAGGAACAACTGGACGACTCTCAGCTGATCTGAGAACAGAGGGTTTTGGTTAATTCTCAGTAGTGAAACCCTGGAAGGAGCTGAGCTCAGATCAGGTCGCTGTCACCGTCTCCGCTGCTGCTTCGTCTGCACGCAGCGGTGGAACTGGAACTGTAGCAGCAGATATTTGTTTTTAAAAAACACGGCTCGTTAGAGAGGTTATGTAACTACGTCTAGGAAACTGAATCAAATCAGCTGGACTTAGTTCTTTGTCTGTGAGGATGTTTAACCTCTTATTTGCGTGGCTTCATCGGTTCATGTAGACCAGACTAGTCTGAACCAGCCGGTCTTCAAGACAAAACACTACATCCAGTTGACTTGATCCAGTTGCCTAGAGCAGTGGTTCTCAACGGGGGGTCCGGGGACCCTCAGGAGTCCTTGAGAGGGAACGCTGGTCGGCTCGCCCAGCATTTCACCACTAATTATAATAATTAATTATAATACCAAAACGATATACGTATCGAAAATCGAGCCATTAACGAGTGCGGGTTGTCCCTTTAAAGGGACTCCCATCTTATATTCAAACAAAGTGCTCTCTAGCGCCACACTCTTTCAAATGCATATTGCAACTACAGTAGCCGCTGTGTATCAAAAAGCCTTGACAACACTGACACAGACGCTGTTACTACGTAAGTTTCTCTGCAGAGTTTTAAAGTTTCAATCCGCTCTAATTTGTGCAGTGAAAACAGTTCTAAAGTGTCTCTGTCCGTCCAATGAACAGTTTCAGCTGGATGCAACATGAAAGGTGGAGGAGTACACACACACAGCCGTTAACTGGCTCCGACTGCTCCGACACACATGCACACACACTGGAAAACACACTGAAGTTCAGAAAAATAAATCAAATTAAAAGAATGAAATGAAACGTCATCCAGCCATGTAGAGACAGTGAGACAAACAGACAAACAGTAACTGTTGTGCAGCCAGTGTTGTTCCTCTAACACAAAAAACACACCACACGTGCACAAAGAAGAGGAGAAGAGGAGCAAAGTGTGTGTGCATGTGTGTGTGTGTTATTAATAACTGCTTCCTGCTCCCAGCTTCTTCTTCTTCTGCTGTGTTTGCTGCTGCAGCATTAGGAAATAAATCACATCTATATTTACATGAAGAGAGAAATGAAGCGGATCAAATCGTCCCGATCCCTCTGCTGCCTGTCTGTCACCACACACACACACACACACACTCTGCAAAATCCTTGTTTTTTCTGTCTGTTTTGTACTTCTGCATGTGTGTGTATGTGTGTTTGCTGGAAATAGAAGTGCCATCTCAGCAGGTTGCACCATGGGAAACTGGAGCAGATCAGAGGGGAGGAGCAGAAAAGACCGACCAACATCCAACAACAACAACCTGCACCTCAGCCTCACATCAACTCAGCCTCTGCCCAGATCAGCTCAGCTCACCGCCGCCGCCAGCCGTCTGCCATCTTGTTCCCCAGCGCGGGACGTTCTCTCCTCCGCCAGTCACATACGGGACAAAATGTCCACTTAGTTTTTGAAACATCAGACCTCAACCCTCTTGAATGAATGAACTCCTCTGATTGGACAAAAACTCCTAAAGGTGAGGCGTAGTACAGTAAAGGTGCAGACACAAAAAATCCCAAAGTCGACGGATCCCATTCATTCATATGCAGAGCAGGAGACGCGGCTGCGCGGAGCATGATGGATACGGCACGTCGAGCCGCGTGTGAATTTGCGTGACGTAGACCAGACCTGGACTTGATGCAGACGACATCCATCCAACGCATCGCGGCCGGCTCCCCAAACTCCGATCAGACTATCAAAGGAGGCAGTTTCAATCATCATCGACACTGCCTTTTGCAAATGTTTTGGTCCTTTTTCTATCAAAAATGTGTAAGATATTAGAACCCATCACTACAGCGGAGCAACGGGCGAAAAATAATTACACATGTAGCCTCTTGTAATTATACAAAAACAAACTGTATGCTCGTGTAAATTAGGAATATTGACGGTAAAGTCCCAGTAAGATCAATGATAATGACCTGAAATGAAGTTCAACTGATGGAAAAGGAAAAGATGAAGATGATACGAAGGTTAATTACACAAAACCAGACTCCAAATTTTTTTCTTTTTCTCTTTTTTTAGTGAATCAGGGTCAAAACTAAACAAAAGACTGACCTGGTTCCCACATCTGATCATCAGCGTTTGCATCAGACAACACATTTCTTATAATAACACATTATTCATCATTGAACAATGAATAAATGTGATTACAGACACTATAGAACTTCATCCTCTGTGTTTTTTTCTCCTTCCAGACGTTAATATTTTGCGTTCTGCGTCGGCCGTGTCGGTTGAATACATTGTGATGGTGATGAAGGTCAGTAATTAAGAATTCAAGGAAAAGCATCTCTCCTCCTCCCCCTCCTCCTCTTCCTCCTCCTCCTCCTCCACAGCAGCAGCAGCAGCAGCAGAGTAAACTGTTAATGCTGCACTTTGACTGAAGTTCCCAATCGTCTCTTTGCGCTGAAGAAAATATTCCGTCGTCTGCAGCGGGGCCAAACGCACATATGCACTTTTATGTAAAACAAGGAGGCATGATGAACCATTTTTCCTTGAATCCATAATAACTGACCTTCATTAGCATCACTGAGTGAAACACTGAGGCCATGAATATGCTGCTGAATCCGTCATCCGGTAAAAACAGAAAAGAGAGAAAGAGGCAGAATTTAAAAAAAAAAAAAAAGAAGCTTTAAAGTGGAGCAGGATGCAGAGTGACGACGGCGACGGTGGCGTTGTCAGTGACGGGAATCTACCCCACGGATAAAGAC
Organism: Decapterus maruadsi; assembly: GCA_030347415.2. Taxonomy (NCBI): domain Eukaryota; kingdom Metazoa; phylum Chordata; class Actinopteri; order Carangiformes; family Carangidae; genus Decapterus; species Decapterus maruadsi. The sequence goes on from CM064903.1 coordinate 9,929,883, forward strand.
ATGATGATGATGATGATGATGATGATGATGGGAAACTTCTCCTTTTTTAATACACAAAGAAGAATTCATGAAAATGGAGGAGAAGAAGGAGAAGAAGCTGCATTAACTCACTTCATACATATTCAGCTGCTCGTATTAGTGGGTGAATATTCAGTGTTTTTAGGATGAAGTGAGTGGAGGAGGAAGAGGAGGAGGAAGAGGAGGAGGTGTGCATGGAGCCGAAGGGAGAGGAAGAGGATAAAAGGAGGGCAAAAAAGGAAGAATGAGCAGGAAGAGGAAAGAGGAGGAGGAGGAGGTGCAGGAAAACATCAGAGGAGAAGGAAGGAAGAAAAAAGAGAGATGGATAAAGATGAGGAGGAAGAGAAAGCAGGATGACAAAAGAGATGAAGAAAAGGTGGAGGAAGAGGATTAACACAGGAAGAGAAGAGGAGGAAGAGGAGGAGGTGAGTGAAAGGCTGAATGGAGAGGAAGAAGAGAAAATGGAGAGGAAGTTAATAGGAGGAAAAATGAGGAGTGTGAAGAAGAGTGGGAGAAAAAAAGAGAAGAGGAAGGAAGAAGGTGAAGAGGAGGAGATATATTCAGACAGAAAGGAAGGAAGGAGGTTAGTTGAAATGAAGGGATGAAAAAGAGAAGGATAAGGAAAGGTGGAGGAGGAAGAGGACAGATGGGAAGAAGGAGAAGAAGGAGCAGTGAGAGGAATAAAGAATGAAGGATGGGAGAAAGATAGAGAGGGGGAAGAAGAGGAGGGGGAGGATGAGGAAGAAGAAGAGGAGAAAAAATAGGAGAAAGAAGAAGAGGAGGAGAGAAAGAGAAGGAGGAAGAGGAGGATGTAGAGGAGCAGGAAGAGGAAAAGAGAAAGAGGAAGCAGAGGAGGAGGAAGAAGAAGAGGAAGAGGAGGAAGAAGATAAAGAGGAAGAGGAGGAGAGAAAGAGGAGGAAGAGGAGAGGCCTTCATGGCCACATTGTTCAGAGATGATTAAAAACCAGTGAGAGGAGAAAAGGCGACGCCTCGCTGGCTGTTTGTCAGCTGAGAGATAAACCAGAGTGTGTGTCTGTGTCTGTGTGTGTGTGTGTGTGTGTGTGTGTAGAGATCCTCATTACCTCCCTCTGTGGGAGATAAGAGTGTGTGAGGCTGCATTGTGCATGCTTATAAAAGTCTGTCCTTATCAAGTATGCATGCACACACACACAGACACACACACAGAGACACACACACACACAGACACACACTGGGCCACGTGAAGAGCGGCTGCCAGTGATAATTCAACACAACTGTGTTGAATCTGAGTGGAGGATGAACGAGGAGAGAGAGAGAAGAAAGAGAGGGAGAGATAAAAGAAGAGGAGGAGAGAGGAAGATGCAAAGGAGCACCAAGAGAGAGAGTTTAAAGGTATAGTTCAATATTTTTGGCAAATTGGTCCATTGCCATAATCCCTATAGTCATACTGTAGCAGTAGGTTCGTTACCTTTATTTGTCGGTGCAAGCTGTTTTTAGAACGGTGGAGCAGAGCCGTGAGCTGCTCAGAGCTACGCTATGGAGGCTCATGGGATTTCCTGGTTTCCCTCATCAAACTCATGTGTTATTATCTCATAGCGTGGTGAATGTGCAGGTCACAACTTGTCCACCAGAGCGTTGTGGAGTTGTTGGATTGTGTATTTGATGAGTTTGATGAGGGAAACCAAGAAATCCCATGAGCCTCCGTAGCGTAGCTCTGAGCAGCTCATGGCTCTGCTCCGCCGTTCTAAAAATAGCTTGCACTGACAATTAAAGGTAACGAACCTACTGCTATGACTATAGGGGTTATGGTGATGGGACAATTTGCCAAAAATGTTGAACTATCCCTTTAATGATTATTGATGGACTGACTGGCGCTTCTCCGTGTCTCTATGTAAAATAGAAACAAACAGAAGACGATGCAGCAGGGAAATGAGTTCCCATCACACACACACACATACTGAGCCTCATGCAAAACACACAGGTAGGTGTGTGTGTGTGTGTGTCTGTGTGTGTGTGTGTGTGTGTGTGTGTGTGTGTGTGTGTGGTTTAGAGATAAACCCTCAAAATAAACCGTGGAGGTTAAAACAGCAGCAGGAGGAGGAACAACCTGCAGCTGCAACATCTGAAGATCAATCCGCCGCTGAAAATAGTCCCACACACACAAACACACAGCTAAACTGCAGCATGTGTGCGTGTGTGTGTGAGCTTGTTACACACACGTTCAAACATTCAGACTGGCACCGATACAGATCAATACTCCAATCAATCAATGATAATAATCCGATACGCAGCTGGACGACCGTTACACACATGGTGATGATGCTCAGTCGGCTTTTTCCTCTGTTCCTGCGTCCAACAGAAACACACTGTATCAGTGCATCTGTCACTCAGCAGCATATCAACACACACACACACTGTAACACACATACAATAACACACAGACACACACACACTGTAACACACACACGCACACACACACTGTAACACACACACTATAACACACACAATAACACACAGACACACACACACAGGAGAAGATGAAACAGGTCAGTTGAGTCTCTCATCTGGTTCCCAGAGTTTAGTTGTGAGGCTGCATTCCTGTCCTGTAGATGTGTGTGTGTGTCTGTGTGTGTGTGTTGTAAAGAAGGCAACACACACACAGACACACACAGTAGCTGTCAGCTGTGACGGGTCTATGGTTTGTGTGCGACGGGGTGTTTGTGTGTCTTGTGTTCAAAGCTGCAATGACAGAGACACTGACGCAGCAATCCAACGCACACACAGACACACACACACACACACACACACACACACACACACACACAGACACACACATCAGAGAAATGAACTTAAATAAATCTTCTCCTTGTATTTTTCAATTTGCTGCCTCGCTGCTCTCTCACGCGGCGCTCGAACCACCGACAAACGTGAACGCAGCGCAACTGACGAGTGACGGGACGACACTAACACACACACACACACACAAATCCACTGGTGTGTGTGCGTTTCTGCGTGTTTGTGTATCTCTAAGTTGCTGATGCGTTTGTTCTGTCAGCTCGACGTGTTTCCTCCGCCATGGGTCGGTGTGGATGGACACAAGCTCCGCCCCCCCAGCGACCGTCCGTCCATCCATCCGCCAATCAATACCGAGCGCTCCCTAAATTAAAACCCACGACACAGAGCGGAGCTCCAGAGGAAGTGATATTTTTCACTGTTTTTCAAAATAAAAGACCATTTTACACTGAAAAAATGTTTTATAATTATTTATCACTGTGTTTTCAGAATAAAAGACAATTTTACACTGAAACTATCCATTAAAAAAATGACTTAGAGTCAGAAAAGTTGTGATGTGAAGGTGAAAGTTTCACACTGTTGAAGAACTTTGGGCGTTGATGTTTAAAGGATGTGAAGAAGAAGAGGACGTGACAGGAAGTGTGATCGGAGCCACCGCGGTGTAAACACATGTGGTCACACGTGATCCAGCAGATTATTTATTGTCACTGCAACGAAACCGAGTCTGGCTTCACTCCTCCACTCAGAACTCAACTAACTTGAAATGAATGTAATAGGATTAATAAGCAAATAAGTAAGAATAAAAGCTATAAAACGCAATTAATGGCTACCTGACCAGCTGATATTTACACCTGTTGTTGTTACACATGGAGATCATGGACGCCAAGTATCAATGTGAACAGACTAAGAGAGTAATCTTACTAGGAAAAAAACAGATGTTTTTCATTTTGAGACATCATTTGCAGATGAAAAAAGCCAATAGATCCCAATATATCGCTGCATATTGCAATATTTTTTTAATATCTCAATAACACCGCATCGAGACACAAGTATGGAGATAATCTGGCATGGCAATGGAGATCTGATCGCTGTCTAATCCTCTTCTTCCTCTGGTCTCCAGAACCATTTTAAAAATATTTAGACTTTGTATGTGGGTTATATCTTTTATTCCTACTTGGTCGTAACCACCTCAAAGTCAAAGACAAAGAGCCTGTTTTTTTTTAATCTTTAAAATCAGAGCCATGTAATTAAAAGTTTGTGGCTGTAACTTTGCACCATTTCAAAGTATTTCTACATTTTTTGGAGGGTAAATCTTTGTGTTTATTAAAAAAATGTTCTTCCACATGTGGCCAAAGTTACATTAAATGTTTCTGAGTGGATGCTCACATGCTGCACATGTGTTGTGGATAAAACTCACATGATCATAACTCTGTGCAACACAGAGACGGTTTCCAGATGTTGTCATGCATTAACATGTATTTCTGTCCGTCCCTGGCAGTCTGCATGGATTTATTATGTATCATGTGATTTCACTGTAAAGCAAAGATGCTTTTTTTTCCTAAAGAAAGTTTAGGATTTGAACGGAAAAGGAGGAAAAAGCAGCTCAGTGTTGGATGACGTGGTTTCCAGTCGACAGCTCCGGTATGTTAATCCCTACAAACACCTCCCTTCCTCCTCCTCTTCCTCACAGTGAGGAATGCTGCGGCAGGTTATAATTGGCTCCAGGACAGAGCGAGGGAGGATGAAAGAATGCGAGAAAAGGTGGAGCGATGTATGAAAAAAAATGATAAAATAAAATAGAAAAAAGACAGAGCGGGAAGAGAGAGAGATGTGAGCGAGGAGATTTGGTTTTGATTTGCTCGGCTGTCGTCCAGAAAGCGTCAGAAAGTTAAAATAAGAATCTCCACAGTTTTCCGTCTGTGTCTGTGTCGAGCTTCGACTCTGAACATAATAATTTTTTTTAAAAGTCTTTTCCTCCTAATATTTTCCTCTAAGATGTGAGGAGACTGGACCGCTGGGTGGATCCAGGAGCAGCAGGACGCCGTGTGAAGTGGGTCAGCTCTAAATCTCTGCTGGTGAATCAGAGGGAGGAAGAAAAAAAAGAAAGAATCTGAGCCGAGGCTTCGTGTCTTAATACATGACACAGTTTTACAGGAAAAAAGTGACGTATGTTGAGTTTGGATAAATCCTACGTGCAGCGAACACAGCACAGAGTTTACACGACAGCGACGGCGACAAGCAGCTTTTTTTAAATCTCATCTTCACATCGTGTCTCCGTCTCCTCGGCCTCCTGTTCCACTTTAATCAGTTTTCTTTTCACCATAATTACTGTTTTCACATTTCTATACATGTTTTTATTCATGTCATTATTTTCCTGTCACACACTTTGTGGCTCTGTCATGATGAGTGCAACATAAATCTGTCTTTAGTTTTTTTTTTTTTATAAGTCACTAAAAAGGAAAAACATGTGTAATTCTCAGTTGGCAGCGTTTACTATATATTTTAAAACCTCACTTCTCTCCAGTGCGTTAAACTTGTTTTTATCTGTATTTTCTTCGTTTTTATCCTGATGATATTGAAAGTTAGGGATATTGGGCTTTGGGAGGAAGCACCTAAAATGCACTATAACCTTTACAGATGAACTTAATTTGACCTTTTCAATGCACATGTCCAACTGTTCAGCGTTTCAGTCCTCATGCTGTTTCTAACAAGCTGATTAACCTGCAAAAATAACACCAACAACAAGTGTCTGATCCATGAAACCACCACTAATCCTGCTGTTCACATCCTGACGCCAAGACCACACCCGTGTAACGTCCATTAAACTATAACTTGAGATGATGGGATGTTTGAGTTCGGAGCCAGATCCTGACTCACTCAGCACCGACCGGTTCTCTGCTTTTCAATCATCAATCTCAACACCGTTTCCAGACGAGCAGTGGATCCTTGCTGGTCCAGAGCCGAGAACCGATGACATCATGGGCGTCATGACCGACGGGACCACCGCAAAGATATACGGTACATCAGGGCTCCAGGCTGGCCCTGAATGGAGCCATTCTGCCACAGTGCAAGTCAGTTCTTCATCTATTTGCACATGTGTAACCAGTAAATTTGCTGTTAGGTGAAACGTGGAAGAGGCGACTCAGAGGTTCTGATGTCTGATGTCCGTCATTACAGGTGTCAGGTCCACGCGTGAGAGAATCATGGATGAAAAGGAAATGAGGGGCCTAGTAAAAACAAGAAGTTAGTCTGCTGCACAATGACGTCATCAACATCTCTATCGCTTGGTAAACTGCTAATCGATGGAGACACGGTTCAGGCCGCGGCTAACAACAACAATCAAAACATGGGGTGCGTCTGGTCTGGGCTTCAATATCTGCAGGTCGGAGTTTTCATTTTCAGGTCCATTCAGAAGAACTCTATAGTAGCAGCAGGTGCATGAGGAGCGTCGCTCTGACTCAGAGCCTCGCTGGTGGAAAAGTGAACTGGTTCTTTGAAGGTACGCGAGTTGAAACAGTTCAGCACCAAACCAGAACCAGGTTCTTTTTGGTGGACAAGGGGTAAGAGTGTCATCAGCAGGTTGGACAGAGACACAGAGACGTGTGACACCCTTTGTTGTTGTGGTGTTCGCTCTGGTTTCAATACATTGTTGGAGTTGAAGATACTTCTACTTACGCTCTACTTTCATGATATAAAATCATTAACTTTTTACATTTTCCATAAATTCTACCAGAAAGTCTAATATCACTAAGTTTTAGTTTCTTTTTTCTTCCATGCTCCTTGTGCTGCGGTAGGAAAACAACTGTAGACGATCACATTTCCACTTCTTTGAAGTTTCAAGGCTTAAAAACAAGTGAAACATCTATCTATCTATCTATCTATCTATCTATCTATCTATCTATCTATCTATCTATCTATCTATCTATCTATCTATCTATCTATCTATCTATCTATCTATCTATCTATCTATCTATCTATCTATCTATCTATCTATCTATCTATCTATCTATCCATCCATCCATCCATCCATCCATCCATCCATCCATCCATCCATCCATCCATCCATCCATCTATCCATCTATCCATCCATCCATCCATCCATCCATCCATCCATCCATCCATCCATCCATCCATCCATCCATCCATCCATCTATCCATCCATCTATCTATCTATCTATCTATCTATCTATCTATCTATCTATCTATCTATCTATCTATCTATCTATCTATCTATCTATCTATCTATCTATCTATCTGCTGGTTGTTTTCTGTCGGTCCAACCTTCTCCATCCTGCTGTGATTAAACGTCAATACATCACCAAACCGGCTTTAGACTGTTTCATCATGACCTTCCTCTGTCTCTCTCTCCCCGCAGACAAAGAAGTGAACGCCCTTTAAAAAGCACAAAGTTATAGAAAAAGAAATATATAGGTATATAAATATAATGATAAATAAATAAAGGAGTGCAGAGTAAACCAGAAGGTTTGATCTAATCTCTCCAACCTGTTAATGGAAAAGAAACGGAGCCTGCTCCCTGGTGAGAAGCTGCTTCCACATTTTATTTTATTTTCTCGCACGTTCGACTTCGACTCTTCACTTAATCTGCAGCTTTCACTCAACTCAGAGGGAAAATAATAATGTGGATGGTTGTTAAACCCAATGAAAACCATAGACTCGCTGTCCTCTGGTCAAAGTTAATGACTGTTCACTGTCCGACCGTAACGAGCTCCGTTTGGACTTTAATTAACATTTTACAGCGGCTGATTGTCTCTTTGAGGACGAGTGTGAACGTTTCTTGTTTTTAAATTTTATTTTATTTTTTTACTAATGAGGGCTCGCTCGCTCGCTTCGCATTCAGATGGCCTGACCTCGGTTGTCATGGTTACAATGATAGAAAAACCAAAAAGTGGACAGCAGAGTTGCCTTAAATCCTTTCATGACTGCGGTTACCAGTCGGGGTCTAGTCTCAGGTCGGTTCAGGAAACAATTGGGGGATTTTGGGGAGTTTTAAAAACATGAACTTGTCTGTCGTCGTTGCCATGGTTACAAAATAAACTCCTGATTTCACATCCATCCGTATCCATGCATCCACCAAACACAAACCTCCCATCCAGATGTGGATTTTGTCACTTTTTTTTCTCCCAACATCACCGCGCCTACCCTGCTGTTGCTACTGTAGTAATCACTATGGCCACTAGGTGTCGCCTGGTAACAAAATGTAACTATGGTTATAGAATAAGCTGCTACGTAAACAACCTGTAGGCCATCTCAGAATAAAGCAGGCATGCAAACTTGCCACCTTTCGGCGAAATTCGCCGTTTTGAAATCGAAATGGGTCATTCTTCTGAATCGCGTAAGTGGGCGGGGGGGGGGGTCTCGGGCCGAGCCGAGCATGTCAACTAGCGAGTGGGACTGTGAACCTCAAAACAACACAAGACCCGGACCACAGATTTATTTGCCGCCACTCTCTTCTCGTGACAACAAATGACTGACAAGAGTGGCGTGTGAGAGAAGCCCCATCAGAAGTGAGGAGGGCGAACCCTCTCCCTCCGCAATTTCCACCGAGTGGGAGATACGAGGCGGGGGGCCTCGTATCTCCCACTCGGTGGAAATTGCGGCAAGGTAATAATTAATATCAACAGTTTCTTCTGAAGCTAAAATGCTAAAATTTGACTGATGATCAGTGTTGGGTTACCTTTTTTCAGTAACTAATAACGTAACGCGTTGCAAAATCAAACTTTTCCGTTTTTATTTTTTTCCGTTCCCTCTGGTGAGATTTTACAACGGCACACAGTTCCCATAACATTTTAGCGATCAATAAAGTTTCATTGAATTGAAAGAGAGAACAACAAAGCACTGAACGTCCTACATGTTATCAAACACGCTCCATGAAGAGGACGAGACAGGTCAGAGCACGGCATGACGGCGAGCTAAGCTAACATTAGCTAACGCAGCATCCGAGTCCGAAAGTTCAGGCTGCAGCTGGGACACAGCTCCAGAGTCACAGCGAGCACACGCTACAGGCAAGCACCCACTCCACCTAAACAGCAGCGGTTACAGTGCGACACGCTCTGTGTAAACACAGCTGATCGATCGCTCTGTGTAAACACAGCTGATCGATCGATAAAAATTACCGCTTGAGTGAATTTTATTTTATGTTATGATTTATATTTTGTATAATTTGCAACTCTATGTGTCTCATGTCTTTATTTCAGGATGAGAGATTTAGGAGTGGAGGATGCTATGTATTAAAGAGCTGGATGCAGGCATCAGATGTTCTTGGAACTTCACCTGGCTTAATTTGAAGTGTCATGTGGAAGTGAAGGGAGAAGACAGGGAATTCCCATTATCTGATGTGTTGTGTTGTGCAGGCCAAAAAGGAAAAAAAAAGATTGTTTACCAATAGGCTAAATGTTTGTATATGGTCCTAAGTTATTTTGTAGTGTATTTATTAATTCAAAATGCCTCTGGTTGCACTTATAACACAAACTACGAAATTCACTTTTCCGCGCGCGCGCACGTCCGCGTACCCTTGTCACCTTTTTCACCCCTGACCAGTTTGCATGCCTGTAAAGATCGTACATGTGCAAACGTTTCAAAAGTCACAAACAAACTAGAGAATGTATTTCCTGAGGGAAATACGGGCGAATGCTGAAAGCTGAATGAGCTGAATAAATTGTTGAAACAATGCTGAATTAAGTGAAGAAAGTGCTGAAGAAATATTGAAAAGATGCAACAATATCTGAAGAGTAAAAGTAGAAGATGAAAGACGGAGGATGTATGAAATGGGTGGCTGATAAAGATCGTACATGTGCAAATGTTTTCAAAAGTCAAAACATCTGAACAAAAAAATCTAAACTGAACTCATGTGTGCACAATTTTATTTTATTTTTTTCCTGGAGAGATTTGAAACTTTTGAGTCTGATAATGAGAATGAAAGGAAAACAACATGTGAACTCCCATTAAACTGAAGTAAACGACGGGAGGAGACATGAAAGAGTGAGGAGCAGAGCAAACAGCTGCTGTTCCAGAGACGATAAAGACACAGAGTGAGACTGAAACGGTGCTTCTTCAGTTTTCATACTGAAGCGTCGTGTGCTTTTAAGTTAAACTGCCAATCTCCCTGTGTGTGATGCAGTGCACACACGCACACACACAGACACACACAGATGGAGTCTATCTGAGGTGGTTGGTATTCCCAGGCTGAGGTCAGGAGGGGGAGGAGGAGGAGGGAGAGAGTCTATAAATTTCTCTTTTTTTGCCGTCACTCTCTCCTCTGCCCATCTTTCTCTCTCTCTCTAACACACACACACACACACACACACACACACACACACACACACACACACACACACACACACACACACAGACTTCAAACAGGATGACAGTGGTTTCATCCATCTCCAGACGGCGAGATGTGAAACTCTGAGAGTTCAGTGAACACGACACTCACTTCAGCCTTTATCACCCAGAAACCGCTTCAACCCACTAAACCGCTCTGTGGCTTCAGTGTGTGTGTGTATTTCAAGTGAAAGGCACAGCCACAGCGCACACACACACTGAAGTTCAACCTTTGACTCAACGTCGACATGAAAGCAGCCCAACAGTTCGATTTATTCATCCGTGACACTACATTACCCACAATCCTTTGATGCAAACAACATCAAACTTCCTGTTTGGAAGAAAACAATCTTTAAAATCTTTTTTTTTTTTAATTTTTATTGTGAATAGCAGACGATGCTTCCTTTAAATATTGATCGATTGGACACAAATTGATCATTTTCATTCTTTATTTGATCTTTTTTTTTCTTCCTCTCTTATGTATAAGGAAAAAAAAACATCAACCATGGGTTTCTAAAAATAATGTACTGGCCTGAATATTTGATGATTTATTTTTTATATATAAATAAAGTGGGGTTGTAGTGGGAGCAGTGCATTATGGGTCGTGTGCAGAGTCTGATGTCGAACTCTTTTCTATCTAAATTCTTTTTCTTGGATGCATTTCAACAGTGCATGTCGGGACACAAAGGGATTCACTTCAACACTTAAACAATAAATAAATGAATAAAATAAGTAAATCTGTAAATATCAAAGTAAAAACAAAGCCAAGATCATACAGATCAAATCATAACAAAGTTAAGAAAAATAACCATATGAAAGAAATAAAAGTCTAACCTGCAAACTCAACGTGAATAAAGAGAAGAAACTGAGCTCTAACAGAAATATAAATATAACATAAACAGCTGCATCATGAAGTGTTACGGTGGAAAAATCTTCAAGATGTTGTGTGATTGTGTGTCTGTGTGTGTGTGTGTGTTCCTGCTGCTGCTGCTGGTTAATGACCTTGACAGAGTGTGTTCTCAGCTCAGTAACCATCACTGCTGTTTACATGTTCTCTATTATACTGTACCATATAACACACACACACACACACACACACACATGTTAACAGCCGTGTAATGTGTTGCTGTGTTTCACTTCACTACACAAACACATACGCGCGCACACACACACACACACACACACACACACACACACACACACACACACACTGGTTGACGTATTAACAGCTGTGGGATTATTGGGAACAAGTGGATCAGCTGCTCGTTTGTTTCTATGGATTCTTATCACGTCAGCTGGGAACGAATAATGACAATATATTATTATTATTATTATGCTATTACGTCCTCCTCTTCCTCCCTCCTCCCCTTCTTCATCCTCCTCCTCTTCTTCCTCCTCTTCCTTCCTCCTCCTCCTCCTCATCTTCTCCTCTTCCTCCCTCCTCTTCTTCCTCCTTCCTCCTCTTCTTCTTCCCTCTTTCCTCCTGTGTGTGTGTGTGTTTTTATGGTCAGTCAGTCATCCTGAAAGCTCCACTTTCTCCTTCACTCCTTCTACCTGCACCTCCCCCCTCTTCCTCCTCCCCCTCCCCCTCCTCCCCCCACCTCCTCCTTCATACATGGAGATCATAAATCACAGCGACTCCCAGGACTTCTGTCTACAGCTCAGCTATTGTGGAGGGATCTGTTACTGTGTGTGTGTGTGTGTGTGTGCAGGTGTACGAAGACGCCTGGGGAGACGAGGGCCCGTATGCATGCATGCGTTTCTATATATACGTATGAGTGAGTGTGTGTGTGTGTGGGTAGTAAAAATAGCGCTGAGGAGGAGGAGGAGGAGGAGTGTGTTCAGGTCGGGTCGATTGTCTGGAAACAATAGAGGGAAGGAAAACGGTGACGGACCGCCGCCGCACATGTCGGAGTGTTTGTGTGTTTGTGAGTGTGGGAACGAAGGAACGACGTGGACGAAACGGACAAAGAGAGGTCAACAGGAAAACAGGAAGGAGAAAAGCCTTGTTTCTGGTATTAGACCGAGCCCACGGCGGGTTAATCAAAAGAACAGGTCATGATGATGATGACGATCCAGGTGATAGTCTGACCCATAAACTGAGCACAGAGCTGTCCTATATATCTATCCTGCATTATTTTATTCTATTTTATTACATTTTATAGTTGTTAAAAGTTGTTATTTTTTACTATTGCTATATTTTATTGTTGTTTTTAATCTACATACATTAGTCTCCATGTCATTCTTCTTGTTTCACCTCTTTTTCAATCAAAATGTAAAGCACTTTGAACGGCATTTATTTGCTTTGAAAGGTGCTGTAGAAATAGAATTTGATTGATTGAACCTGCACGTTTCAGTCAAAAGTACCAACAGACTTTTTCCTCAAATGCAAATGGAGGAGAGGAGGGTCAGAGACACAGAGGAGGAGAGAGTTCAGCAATAAAAGGAGGCGTAAAACATCGAACCAGCACAAAAAAAAGGCCGGAAAACCCTCAATACGTTATAATCCAGAGGTTTATGTGTAGGAGAAAAAGATCTATCGGGAAGAAAAAGTTGACAAATTGTGGAAAATATGAGTCTAGACGAATTTTATCTTTCTTTTCCTGAGATGTGCAGGAAATAAAATGTGGATGTATGCGATAATAAATCTGGATATGCATGAAATTATGTACAAATTCATCACCTGGCAGAAATATTTGGTTCCATTTGTCTCATTTTAGGGGGAAATATTTCACTGCTGCACCACCAACAACAACAACAACAACAACAACAGAGGAGGAGGTAACAGGACGACAACACAACATGTGCTGCTGTAAACGCACACAGCTTCCTGCTAACACACTCAGCCTGTTTCACATGTTCCAGCATTACTCCCCTCCCTTTATTAGCTAACAGCTAGCAGAGGGTTAGCTTTCTGCTCCAGGTGGTTTGTCGTCCTGTCCGTCTGTCTGTCTGTGTGTGTGTGTTGGCTGTTGGCGGCGGCGGTGAAGCAGTGTCCCGTTAGCCGCGGTTAGCCGTTGGGGCTTTATAGAAACAGACGTCTCTACAGGAACGAAGGTGGACACCGGCCAGAGTTCATTAGCATCCAGTCTGGATTAGCTGCTAGCCTGCCAAGAACTGCTGCGGTCGGCGGCTAAAGCCAAAAGAGACAACAGGCCCATAGGGAGTGAATGGACATGCTAACGCTAACGCTAATGCCAAGTCTAATCAGCAGCAGGCAGAGAGGAAGATGGCAGCAGGACAACAGCAGCGGCGGCTCCGCCTGAATCACAATGAAGCTGCAGAGACTCGTCTTCATCACGCCGTGGTCGATACCAGAGACCGGACGGAAAGAGACAGAGAGAAAAAAGTAAACGAGTGGAGGACAAAGTGACGCATGAGAAAGAAAGAGAAGAATCAGATTAAAAACAGAACGGACCATCGTAACGTTCAGGAATTAGACTGAGCCGCCTTTATGAACCAGATCAGCTCCACGTGGTCAAGAGTCGAAGGAGAAGAGGAAGGATAAAAAGGAAAAGAAAAAGAAGGGGAAGAGGAAGAAGACGAGACAAGAAGAAGAAGATGAAAAAGGAGGAGAAGAAGAGGAAGAAGAGAAGAAGGATAAAAAGGAGAAGAAGGAGGATACAGAGAGGAAGAAGAAAAAGATGATGATGATGATGATGAAAAAGGAGGAGAAGAAAAAGAGGAAGAAGAGAAGGAGAAAAAGAAGAAAAAGAAAGAGAAGGATAAAAAGAAGACGGAGAAGACGGACAAGAAAAGAAGTATCCTAGTAGAAGAAGACGAAGGATGAGAAGGAAAAGAAGGAGAAGAAGAGGAAGAAGACGAGACAAGAAGAAGAAAATGAAAAAGGAGGAAAAGAGGAGAAAATGGAGGGTGATACAAAGAAGAAGATGATGATGATGAATAAAGGGGAGAAGAAGAGACGAAGGGGGAGGAAGATGATGAAAAGGAGAAGAAAAAGAAGGAGAAGAGGAAGAAGATGAGACAAGAAGATGAAAAAGGAGGAGAAGAAGAGAAGAGAAGAAGAAAAAGAAGAGGAAGAAGAAGAGGGATAAAAAGGGAAAAGAAAAACAAGGAGGATACAAAGAAGAAGATGATGATGATGAAAAAGGAGAAGAAGAAAAGAGAAGATGAAAAAGGAGGAACTAAGAGGAAGGAGAAGAAAAAAAGAAGGATCAAAAGAATAAAAGGAGGAGAAGAAGAAGAGGAAGAAGAAAAAGAAAGAGAAGAGGAAGAAGAAAAGATAATCCACATGGTAAATCATCTTCAGCTTTAGCAGCAGCAGCAAAATGAAACATACTCAACATGAAACATGGAGCAACATCTGCAGCACATCTGGTCTGAGATCTGAGTTCTAAACCTGATCATGATGAATAAAGGGGGAAGAAGAGGATCAAAGATGAGAAAAATAAACATAAAATCAAAGGGACAAGATGAGACAAGATTCCTCCATCATCAAACCATCTTGACTTCAACTATGAACAAACAAAAAATAAAAAATGTGAAAAGAAAAACAAGGAGGATACAAAGAAGAAGATGATGGAGAAAAAGAAGAATCGAAAAGACGATGTGAAATCTGACAAGTGGAGCTGTTTTAGTTTTAGAAGGATCAAACCAATGAAAAGGAGGAAAGAAGAAAAAGAAGAAATGTGTGTGACAAGAAGAAAAGATAATCCAACATGGTGAATCATCTTCAGTTTCTGCACTAAAAATGAAACATACTCAACATGAAACATGGAGCAACATCTGCAACATCTGTTCTAGTTTTAAGTTTTCAGAATGAAGTTCAGATTCACTTTCATAAAGTCATTTTCCTGGAGTTTTTGAGTGACGATCCAGCTGCTTTGGACACGTGTCACTTTCTACAAGTGCATTTAGCTCCAGGAAATCTGATTTAAAGACAAACTATGATACACTTTTGATGACTGTAAGCACTTTATCTTGACACGGTTGCACTTTTGTACTGTCGGAATTTGTATTGTATTTATTTATATATTGTACTGCTGCTATTTAATAACATGCCTTTGTTTTTATTCATTGTAATTTGTGTGTGATAATGTGTTTCTGCACTAAAGAGCCGAACATCTATGTTTGGGAAGTTTTCAGAATGAAGTTCAGATTCACTTTCTAAAATTTTCCTGGAGTTTTTACGATTGTTCCAGCTCTTGAACTTGTCATTGTCCCATTTTCCAAATAAATTGATTTAATTGAAAACTATGATACATTTTCAGATTAATTAAACAGCTTTAGAGGAACTGTGATGGTTAAATAAATAGTAGCACGGTAGATGATAAAACTGTTCCTGAAGGCAACGTGCATCTGCAGTTTTGCATGAATTTCCCTCTAAAACAACTCTGTGTGGTAACGTTGTGTTATTATCTCACAGCGTGGTGAATGTGCAGGTCACAACTTGTCCACCAGAGTGTTGTGAGTTGTTGGATTGTGTATTTGATGAGTTTGATGAGGGAAACCAAGAAATCCCATGAGCCTCCGTAGTGTAGCTCTGAGCAGCTCACGGCTCTGCTCCGCCGTTCTAAAAATAGCTTGCACCGAAAATTAAAGGTAACGAACCTACTGCTATGACTATAGGGATTATGGTGATGGGCCAATTTGACAAAATGTTGAACTATCCCTTTAACAAAGTTGTTTTCATTCATGTTTTTATATCAGAACAAGTTAAACCTTGAGGCCCATTAAAAAACGACGTTAACCTGGTGTTCGTTGCAAATCGACTGCTGCTCTGATGAAATCCTGATTCATTAAAACAATGACATCATCTGATAAAGTCTCCAAACACACACACATTTCCTCACACACACACCTCTTCACCTGAGGACGCTCTAACACTGATGAACGACAACCTGAGCTGCACCTCTGAGTCAGTCAACTGACCCCTGACACACTGACCAGGTGTTTGGGAAATGAGGTCAGGGAATGACTCACACTCACACACACATACAAATGCACACTAATGCACACACACATGCATATTTATATATAGACACAACACAAAGAGAAAAGTTGCTTCCTCTTCCCTCTCATTGTTTTATCAGACCGAGCTCCGGCGAACGAGGAAGTTTCATGTTAAATGATTCTCAATAATCTGATTTCCGTGTGTGTGTGTGTGTGTTTCAACCTCCTGCTGTTTTTATCTTCCACTGGAATTCAATGATTCATGGAGCACTAAACCAAACTCCTCCGACTGGCGCTCAGATATTTCTCTTTGACCTTTGACCTCCTGGCTGCGAGTCGTCTGACTGCACAGAATAAAACAGATAACACTTCTTTTTTTTAGATCTCTATCCGACAGGTCTCGTACCAGCCGAGCGGCGCTCTGGAAATAAACACTGGCTTCGTTTGGCAGAGAACACTCAGGTCTGTCTGAGCAGGAGGCTCCTATCTCTCCTAACTCTTTAGTTTATTTATTGTTATCATTTACATGCAACATTTAAAGGGATAGTTCAACATTTTGGCAAAATGTACGCTATGAGCTAATAACACAACGTTACCACACAGAGTTGTTTTAGAGGTAAATACAGAGACTCCTTGATAAAAAACTGTCCCTGAAGGCAACGTGCATCAGTGGTTTTACATGAATTTACAACTTATTATCTCATCAAACTCATCAAATGTGCAGGTCAACAACTTGTCCACCAGACGTTGTGAGTTGACATTGTGTATTTGATGAGTTTGATGAGGGAAACCAAGAAATCCCATGAGCCTCCGTAGCGTAGCTCTGAGCAGCTCACGGCTCTGCTCCGCCGTTCTAAAAACAACATGCACCGGCAATTAAAGGTAACGAACCTACTGCTATGACTATAGGGGTTATGGTGATGGGCCAATTTGCCAAAAAGTTGAACTATCCCTTTAAGATTTCAGCTCTGAAATTCCAATATAACAAGCTGTTTCTCCTTCCATCAGCCCAACGCTTTATTCTGAAATTACTCATAAATTAAACTGTGAGTTAAAGAGTCAGCGACATGAAACAGAGGAGATGTTTTAATCACAGCGAGGGGATGAAGAAGAAAAAAATAAATAACACACATCTCCTCCTCGATGCTGTCGGAGGAATCGTTCAGCGATCGGTGCCACCACCTCGCCACCTAATTTGCTGCGGTCCGCTCGCCGCGCCGAAACAGGAAGCTGGGCTCTGTCAGCCAGCAGATAATTTAATAACAATGGTTTTTGGGGGTTTTTTTTTAAAGGCCAGACACAAAGAAGGAAATGAAAGCCGCTCTATGTGTGTGTGTCTGTGTGTGTGTCATCTTTAATCCTGCTGTGAATTCTAACAAATGTTTTCAACCAGCGTGGAGGTGGAGCTGATTCACTGCTTGTTAATTCGCCGAAAAACACCACAAACCCCAAAATATAAAACCACCGATGCACAATAAACAGACAGGAATGTGATGCTTGGTGGAGGAGGAAGAGGAGGAGGTGAAGAAGAGGAGGAAGAATCCCTCACCGCCACATCTGGATGTGATCGGATGTCATTGCAGTTCAATATAATCACACACAAATCAAAATAATTACAAAGTTATTGCTGCCGATCCGTTTCCAACATCGTTTCTTCATCATTATCATCATCATCAGCATCATCCGGAATTTCTCAATAATAAAAGTCTTGATGCTTTTCAAAATAAAACCAAACTTAAATAGTTGTTGGCTTGAACCTCCACAGCTGGAGCCAGTTTCTCTTCATCAGTGTCAAACATGGGGATTGGTTAATTATTCCTGGGGGAGTCTGAGCCACAAGAGGCTCAACGATACAATGCTATTGCTATTTTGCAATAATGACATTGCAATAACATATTATTTGTAATGCACTGTGATTTATTACCGAACTTTATCTCATTAGATAAAACAGATGTTGACCAGCTTCACAGTCTGTTCATTTCACTACAGTCGTTCTTGTTCGTGTTAAATGTGATTATATTCTAGTTCTATTTGTGCTCTCATGATAAAGGATCAATACTTGGTGTCTGTGATTCAATAATGCCTTATACCCCCAATAAGTGTGGAAATTAACTAAACCGCTTTGAACTAGCCCTTCAAAATAGAATGCATTAATCAAATAACTAGGAATCACGATACAATACGCATCGCGATACTTGAGTCACGATACAATATTGCGATATCCAAATTTTGCGATTTATTGTGATATTCTACATTAGGGTTTCTCAACGGGGGCTCTACCGCCCCCCAGGGGGCGTTGTAAACTTTTTGGGGGGCGCTGGGAGCGTGAGGGCTGAGAGGGGGGCGCTCAGGCAAAAATGGGGGGCACCACAACTTGGCTTGTACAAAGTTCATTTGAGCTCTACTTTATAATATTTAATGGTTTCCCAACTTTTTAAGTGCATAGGCTATAACTGACAATAACCTAATTCAACCAATTCTCGCAAATCTAACACGCATCATAATGTGGGAAATTCTGAACATATTTCAAACCAACCATAGTGCGCACTACAAGAGCGCTGCGTCAGACGGTCTGACTTAAATGACACGCACGCTTCTTTGTTTGTATAGTTTACCCATACTGAATGAATGGATGTTTAATAAGTACAGCCAAACATTAGTGTAGGCTACAGGCTGAAGAGAGAGGAACAGCAGAGCACCTCTGACAGCTCGTCCCTGCGAGGAGCAGGTGAGCCGTCCTTTTTTTTTTTTTTTTCAGCGGCGCCGTCTTTACAGGTGAAGCACGCGCACATGTCCGCCCGACTTTACCCGACAGGGTTTTCCTACCGATCTGATTTGATTTTTGGCCGCCACCTTAGTTACAGCATGCATGTGGGGTCGTTCAGATGTAGCGTCTTGCACAAACCAACAGACGCGCGGATTGAGTGTGGACAGAGAGCGTCAGATCATGTGACGCAGTTGTCGGCCACTCGCTCGCGTCGCATCCAGTTAGGACACGGTGTTATAGAAGAGATCACACATTTAATAACCTCTGAAGAGGAGGCGGTCAGGTCAGACACATGTCCTGTGATTTTCACCCTCCTTTCATATTTAACAGGGGGGGAACAACATAGACTGACTGAGTTTGATAACTGAGGAAAATAAATTGAACCGCTGTGTAGTTGCAGCAGGGCCGGATCAATACTCTCAGGGGCTCCTGGGCACTGAAGCCCAGTGCCCCCCCCCCCCTAACACCACGCCCTTAACCATCTGAGGTTGGAGGTCATTTCCTCATTTTTTCCATTAAATTCACCTTTTTAATTGCACATGTAAAAAGGAGAAAATGTGTTTGCACTCTTACTCACTGTGCTAAAAAAAAAAAGAAACTCAAACATTTAGAACAATTGCAGATGTAATAATACCTGGGCCGTAAAGTATACCCCCACAGCCCCCGCACACCATAGAGGCCCACCCCCACCTGTAAAGCTTGGTTTCCACCAAATCAACAATCTTTAATACTGTATGTTGAGAGACTTTTGGTTAACCATGGACAGCGACTTCATCATTACCATCATTATGGGCCATTTTTGTTCTAGAGAACTGTAAAAAAAAAAAATAATAATAATAATAATAATAATTTAGGCCAAATGCTGGAAATTTTAAGTCTGCTTTTTGAAAATTTTGAAATACCATGTGAAAACACACCTTCATCATGAGGAAGAACTGTTTTGGTGTTTGAAATACCAGAGTCTTAGCTTCATAAAGGCAGTGAAATATGAATAAAATAACATACATTTTGTTACGTTGTTTTTTTTTTTTTTTTTTGGGGGGGGGGGGGGGTCCGAGGATCACTGTATGGTCAGGGGGCGTTTGCTCAAAAAAGGTTGAGAAACCCTGTTCTACATAGTTCACTGAAAAATGTAAAAGTCCCCCTCTCTCTGTCTCTATCAACTATCAATGAAGGCATCAAAAACAAGATATTAAAATTTTGAATATCGTTATCGTATCACAATATATATCGCAATATATTGTCATATCAATATTTTTGCCCACCCCTACAAATAACTGAGGTTTAATCCAGATTAACCAGAAACCAACAATAATATAGGCCTACAACATAAACTAATTTAAAACGTATCCAATCAATCAATCAATGTGTAAAAATCAAGTAAACAGCCAATAAACTGATTAAATCCACTGAATAGGATCAAAATATAAGTTATTAATAAAGACAGAGGTTAGATTGCCAGTAGCAGGTATATGATGTCACATGACCACATGGCATCTTCTTCTTCTTCTGCTTCGTTTCTTCACTCAGTCTGTTCTGTATATATATCTGTGTGTGTTATAATAAACCAGTCAAACTGTTATTATTCTGTTTTTAGAGTCAGACTTGAACCCAGAGAGACGCAGCCGAGCCGAGGAGGATTCCTGTGGCTGACGACTGCCTGACTAAATATTATGACAGGAAGAGATGAGACATGTTGTATTAATGTAACCACAGATACATTCATCCATCCCTCCATCCATCCGTCTGCAGGGAAACTGACATACTGTCACAAATGCTCATGTGTTTTAACATGTTTGTAATTATATGGAATAAAAACATTTTTAAAACGTCGCAGCAGCAGCGAAATGACAGAGAGCCGTGATGGAAACGTCCATAATGAGTAGGGAACTTTACGTCTTCACCGTTAGGGATGGGGAGCGAATCCGGTACTTTTATTGGTACCGACTGAAGGGCTGCAACTAACCATTATCTTCATTATCGATTAATTGCTCCATTAAGTAAACGATTAATCGTTTAGTTGTTCGGGCAATAAAATGTTAAAAGATGTTGAAAATGTCTTGTTTTGTCCACAAACCAAAGAGAGACTCAGTTTATCGCCGTAAAGGAACAAAGAAACTAGAAATATTCACAATTAAGAAGCTGAAATCAGAGAATTTGGACTTTTTTTCTTTAAAAACTACTCACGATTTAGATTATCAAAATAGTTGACGAATAATAATCAAATAGTTGATTAATTTAATAGTTGATTTTTGTTTGTTTGTTTTCTTTCTGCACCAGTAAAAAAGGAAACATTTAATTTTTTTCAGACAAGACGGTCGTCTCATAAAATATTCTTTTTTAACTATTTGATTATTTGAAAATCATGTCCCATCACACATTTACTCTAATAACTTAAAGGCCGAGGAGTTGTGATGTTGTTGACAAATTCATAAGTGTGTGTGTGTTGACTACAGCAGCAACGAGAGGTAAAAGGTCAGAGACGCCACACACGCCACTTTCAGGGA
The DNA here is from genome assembly GCA_030347415.2 of Decapterus maruadsi. Classification (NCBI taxonomy): domain Eukaryota; kingdom Metazoa; phylum Chordata; class Actinopteri; order Carangiformes; family Carangidae; genus Decapterus; species Decapterus maruadsi. Next base: position 9,951,201 of record CM064903.1, read on the forward strand.
GGGAGTTTTAAAGACAGTGTTGTGATTGTGTGCGTTGGCTTGTGTTATTATATAGGTGTTGGCTGCGTTCTCACGGTTGTGTAGTTGTGTAGCGGCGTAGTGAATCCAGTGATTAAGTGTGTGAGTGAATAATGAGGCGTCTCAGTGTGAGTGGGAGAAATACTTTATGATAAACAGGGAAATAAATTCAACCGGTTGAGAAAGAGACGCCACATCTTCTTACTTATTACCCAATTATCCTCCGTCGGAGTGTGTGTCTGTGTGTTTACGGGTGTGTGGGTGTGTGTGTGTGGCTGTTAAAGGGGAAGTCCCGTTCCTGAGCCAACTGGACCAACAGGAAGTGGTTCAGTTCAGGTGGACAGACGCTCCCACCTGAGAAGCTGTGACTCTGGGTTGCCAGATATGTGGTAAAGCATGGTAAATCATCATGGTAATGTGGATGCAGATGAACCCGGATCAGAACCAGAACCATCTACAGGAGCAAGAACAGTATTTTGACCCCAACTGTTTTCATCACAGCAGCTCAGAAAAACTCAACACAACTCAGCCTCTGATGTTTTTGATTACAGCAGTCAGATCGAGGTCATAATCAAATTATGGCCTCAATCCGACTACGACTGGACGACTGAAGTTCATGCAAACGAGATTAATACCGGACTTCTCCTAATCTGACTAAGACAGCCACATAATGAGATTGGAAGTAGATTTGATTCTGCATCTATTCGCCTTAATCGGACTGAAACTGGACAATGCACCACAACAGTAGAGACTACACAAAGTGGAGCGCAGAGCTCGGCCACAAAAACCTAAAAACAACGCCGATGGAGTGCATTTCACACAGTGCAACCAGCAAGAATATGTGGAAGCCCGAGCACCGACCCGACCACAGTCATTTGTGGAGGCTACATCCTATTTTCGGCTCGGCTGGTGCGTCTGGTCCAGAACTGCAGGTGAGAAGTGAAGAGAGAACTGAAGTTTTCTTTCCATCTTTTTAGTTGGTGAAAGAAAAGTAAAGAGGGAAGGGTCGGTATCAACCGGCTGGAACGTGCCGGAAGGCACCGTCAGTTATCAGATGTAAACTGGGACAAGGACAGAACTCAGATGAGAAGCTCGATTTAGCTTTGCATGTAAATGCACTGACTGATCCCCAGTCAGTGATCAATATGTCTCTGATCAGATTACAGTCTGACTCATCAGAACTTCAGCTGTTGGTCTGGTATCAGCTGAGCAACAGTCTGTTGATTAAACACACCCAGGAGCTCACAAGGTGAGAGGTAAGGTAGGTAGTAGCAGTAATAGCTAAGCTAGGCTAGGCTAGGCTAGCAGTTTCCCATCGCTTTCAGTCTTTGTGCTAAGCTAAGCTACGCTACACATCGACCTGCACAGTGACCTGGAACAACTCAGCTAACAAGGATCTCACAAAACGTTGGGACTGAATAACAATCATGAGGATGAGCTAAGTGAGTGTGTCAGCTGGAGAAGACACACGCACTCACACACACACAGACACACACTCACAGACACACACACACACACACACACACACACACACAGATCCTGCTCTAACACACACTTTCCCTGAGCCAACAACACCGATGCCAAAAAACAAGAATAACAACATGAACTCTTGTAAGGACACTTGCACCATAAGTCACTTAGTGAGCGTGCATGCACACACACACACACACACACACACACACACACACACACACACACACACACACACACGGCGTCAGTGTATTAATATTCAGTCGGTACAGTAGCAGTGTTTACAGAGGGAGAGAGAGAGAATGAGACAGTGATGGAGGACAGCTCGCTCGCCCCGGTCCTTGCCCAGCCTCTCAATTACCTCTGACTGTGATTAATACATCACACTGCATTAGCCTCTCTCTCCTTTTTCTTCATCCTTTCTTCCTCCCTTTCTCTCCTCCTCCTCCTTCCCTTCCCTCCTTCCTTCCCTCCTTCCTTGCTGTTTTTTTTCCATAGTCAAATCTGAAAAACAAACTTCCATTCCTCCGGCTGAAGGAATGTCCTGATTGGTTTTGGCAGAGCTGGTTTGTGGTAGTGGGAGCTGTGGGTTTTAAATGAGGGGGTGGGGGTGGGAGGGGGAGGTGGGCGGAGTCATGAGAACGCCGTGGTTAGCAGTGGCGGCGTTCCTTCCAGAGACGCCGTAGCTAATGTAATGACAGAGAGCTGAGCATAAAGACGGAGCCTCAGCTGGGAACCAGGAACCAGGGCCGTAAACATGAAGGAGGGGCAGGGGGGCTGTTGTTGTTTATCAGCACACATGTGTTGCCATGGATACACAACCCAACATCTGGCCGTCATCTGGTGGCTTCAACGTGCAGCAGACGACGACACGAGATCAACTGAGTTTATACTGATATTAAAGTTAGCACCGTTTATATCACAGAACAATGTTATAGTGACGTTATACTGTATAGGAACTGCACAGATAAGATTTGCTTCACTACAACAGCAGATAAAGCTGAAAATTTTCTTCAATTATCATCAAATGTGAACTCTTTGTCCATAAAATCCACTTTTACCACAAAGTTCATGTGTATATAAACTGTTTTAAACTCTAAATTAGCTTCAATACACAAGTTCCATCCTGCAAAATTACAGTTTTGCATTGTGTACATAACATTCACACAGTGCATATCATCTTTATTACCATAATACACCACTGTTGTGACTTGTTGAGGCGTCTGAAACCAACATAAATCTTCCATCCAAGGAGATTCAAACCAAGGAAAAGCAGATCAATTGTCAGAAAATCGATTACCAATACTCTTGATCCATGTTTCCAATAATATAAGAGTTAAAACTGAGCAAAAAACACAACAATGACAGCAATAAACCTCATTATCAATAAGTCTAATAACCACTGTCTCCATATAAACTATATTAATATTGATTCAGTTAAATGAGTACAGTATCGCATCATTAAACATATCATAATATTTTACTGTATCAATATTTTCTTACACCACTAATCTACTTCCTGTTTCCATCCAGCTCATCAACCTGCCACCATGACATCATTGACTAACTGGACGCCAAAGAGACGCAGCTGCAGGACGCACAACCTTCAAACCTTCAGAAACGTGGAGACGAACGACGCTGCACCAGATCTGATCTAAGACGTGAACGAGCAGAAAAAAAAAAAAAAAGAAAAGAGCGAGGCGTTAATTATTGATCAGTAAACGCTCGTTACGGCCTGGCGTCCTCTGATCTTTTAAATGTCACCATGACTCCGAGAGGGTCGGGAGGGGGGGGGGGGGGATGATGGGAAGCCTGTGGTAAAAGAGAGAAAAGAAAAGAAAAATGGACGACGCCACCACATTCCTCTCCGTCTCATCGTCCCCACAACTTCCTGTTTGGCTCTGCGGGAGTTTATCACTTATAGATGACGACATGATTCAAATAAATATTACAAGACAAGGCACAGAGGAACAGTGTGTGTGTGTGTGTGTGTGTGGGGGTCAGTGTTTTATATGTCAGATGAAAACAAAAGGATGAGAGAGTGAGCAGAAAAATACACCCTGCTCCCGTGTGTGTGTGTGTGTGTGTGTGTGTGTGTGTGTGTGTGTGTGTGTGTGTGTGTGTGTGTGTGTGTGTGTGTGTGTGTGTGTCATGAAGTATTAAATCTAACAGCTCAGTTTTGCTAAATCTGTGTCCGTCACCGTAAATCTGCAAACACATGAAAAGCTCTCAGAGACAGGAAACGTCCTGAGGGAGGGAGGGAAGGATGGAAGGAAAGGAGAGGAAAGGAAAGGAGGAAGGATGGAAGGAAAGGAAAGGAAAGGAGAGGAGAAGAGAGGAAAGGAAAGGAAAGGAAAGGAAAGGAAAGGAGGAAGGATGAAAGGAAAGGAAAGGAGAGGAAAGGAGAAAAGATGAAAGGAAAGGAGAGGAAAGGAGGAAGGATGGAAGGAAAGGAAAGGAAAGGAAAGGAAAGGAGAGGAAAGGAGGAAAGATGAAAGGAAAGGAAAGGAGAGGAGAGGAAAGGAGGAAGGATGGAAGGAAAGGAAAGGAAAGGAAAGGAAAGGAAAGGAAAGGAAAGGAAAGGAAAGGAAAGGAAAGGAAAGGAAAGGAAAGGAGAGGAGAGGAGAGGAAAGGAAAGGAAAGCAAAGGAGAGGAGATGAAAGGGAAGGAAAGGAAAGGAGAGCAAAGGAAAGGAAAGGAGAGGAGGAGGATGAGTCGCCCCTCCCTCCTCCTCTTCCTCCTCCTCCTCCTCTTCCTCACTCTGAATGAACAGCAGCTCTTTGACGGAGAGAGAGAGAGAATTAGGATTCAACTGAGGTGGTCGGCCGAGCGAGCACTGACTTAGATAAATCACCTGCATGCACAAAATACACACACACACACACACACACTAATACACACATCTTACTGAAGCTGTGCTGACACACACACAGACACACACTCGGCGTACATGCAGGCAGGATGTAGCAGTAAAAAGTGAGAAGCAGCTGAAAGCCAAGCTGTGTCTGTACACACGGGACAAGTCATTACACCCTGAAACCTGCAGGAACACACACGCACTTCTGACAGTGTGTGAGGTGTGTAGTATATGTGTATGTGCATGTGTGTGTGTGTGTGTGTGCGTCTGTGTGTGTGTAGTTGAGCTGCAGAGATCCAAAGCCACGCCTCTCTGCCGTCGTCGCCTCACGCTTATATAAAGGTCATGGGTTTGTTTTAATTTGAAAAGCGTTTGGTGTTTCCTGTCGGCGACGCCTCTGCTCTCGTTTGTCAGAGATGTAAAATAAATATATAATAAATAAATAAATACAATGAGGCAGTAAATCTACATTCATGCAGGATGATCACATCCCCTGCGTTCACTTCAAAAACGCTCCATCCGTCGTCCCTCGAGGGCCAATTTGACGCGAGCGAGTTTTGTAAAAACGCACAAACAACAATTCTTTCACGCACACGTGTCTAAATATACACAACAACACAACATGAAGAGTGTAATGGAAGAGGAAGAGACAAGGAGAGAAAAAAAACCTCTTTCCAACACCACAAATTCACACAATGTCAAACACAACTCCTGAATCCACTCCTGCATTAATTAAAGCACAAGGTCGTTTGTGTGTCGCTGATGATTTTACATCTTTTTTTATGACTTCAATGTTTTATTCTCCACTTATTTCACATTTCTGTTGTTGCTCTCTGATGAAGTGACTCATTTTACTTCTTTAAATATTCCAATTTAATAACTTTTTTACACCTTCCAAAAAAATGTTTTAAAAAAACATAAAAGCTCCAGATTTTCCTCTTCTGCTGTGTTTTATTTTGAAAATATTGATTCACAATTAAGCCTCAAAAAACCCATCCCAGTGTAGTTTACCATCTCCTCTCTCAGCTTCTCTCTGGAGCTTTAGTAACAACAGGTCGGTGTCAGCCAATCAGAAGAGAGGAGGAGGCTCTGAGCCTCTCTTCTGATTGGCTGACTGTTTCTTTTTAAAGTGATTCAATAGTAAATGTAGCAGATTTCAGAATAAAACACTCAGAGAAACCAAATCCTGCAAGTGCTGAGGGGGCAGGGCTTTGTTGTGACATCACAAAGTGACAGGAAGTCCTGACGGCTGGTTTTAAGGCTCAGTTTCTGAATACAGGCTGTGTGCATTTCTCTGTGGACTGAGGCTTTAATACTTTCACAGTATTAATATAGAACCTAGAGCTGCTTTATAATCACACTACACATGGATATCTACCTTTATACTGTATGGAGCTTTAACACAAACATCTACCTTTATACTGTATGGAGCTTTAACACAAACATCTACCTTTATACTGTATGGAGCTTTAACACAAACATCTACCTTTATACCGTATGGAGCTTTAACACAAACATCTATCTTTATACTGTATGGAGCTTTAACACAAACATCTACCTTTATACTGTATGGAGCTTTAACACAAACATCTACCTTTATCTGTTTTTGCGGAGCTTTTAAAGACGTACATTGCGTAAAAACCTGTCTTAAAATAGTGGAACGAGACATCAGAGTAAAGTTTATGTGAATCTTTGGTTAATTATTAAATAAGTGAGGGGAACGGTGATAATTATTCACCACGTGTCGCTCAACTCACCAGATCAGATCTTTGGGAGAAGAGCAGCAGATCTGAAGTGTTTGACGTTAACGACGTAGATGATGAAGATCTTTAATTAATTCCACAGCTCTTGCAGCGTCGTCTCTCTCTTTTTTAATGTTTTTCCTTTATCTCTGCAGCAGTCAATGGGCGGATGTGTCTAATTTCTGGGAAAACCTCATCATCATCCCTGGCTTTGAAAAAAAAGTCGACAGGATTTCACCAAGACACAGGAAGTGACGCCAGCGCCGTCGTTGCAGGACAAAAGCTGGATTTCAGGAAATGCGTGGGCCGAGGTGCGACCCCCCTCTCCCTCCACAGGGATGACAAACCCCCCCCCCATCACCCCCTCTCCCTATCTCACCCTTCACACACATACAGTTACACTAATGCATATAGTGTATACACAGGAAGGAACGGGACAACAATGGATGAGCCGCCACAGAGACCAGCGGGCGGAAAAAAACAAACGCTCCCTGTCCTGCTGCAGGGGAATCCCTTGAAGTGTGTGTCCGTTGGTGTGTGTGTGTGTGTGTGTGTGTGTGTGTGTGTGTGTGTGTGTGTGTGTTTTTCAGCTTCTTTTCCACAGTGTGTTTAAGAACAACATGGAGGCAACCTTCAGATGTGAGTTCATCTTTCACTTCCTGCGTCTGAGTTTCTAAAAAATCGCTTCACTCTGAAAACGCGACTCAGCACGGCGACTTTACCTCATTAGTCAGTCTGACATCACACTCCAGCTACTCCTAATGTGTGTGTGTGTGTGGAGGCCGCGGGGGTTGATTATCTAAAAAGCACTGACTGTCAACTTTCTTCGCAGTCAACGGTGGAAATATGCTGATTAAACAGCTGTTGTGTTGTTATTGATCGAGCCTGCGAGCCTCTGATTGGTCCGTTGTTTTCCAGTCTATTTACATCACTGATTAAAAAAAACAAAAAAAAAACTCCAATAGAAGTGAACAGGTTGTTATTTCCCATGCAGCTGCTAATGTGGTTATAAAACATCATCCAGATCCAGGCATTTACAGTACATTGTATCTCAAAGGGATAGTTCAACATTTTGGCAAATTAGCCCATTGCCATAATCCCCACAGTCACAGCAGTAGGTTTGTTACCTTTAATTGTCGGTGCAAGCTATTTTTAGAACGGCGGAGCAGAGCCGTGAGCTGCTCAGAGCTACGCTACGGAGGCTCATGGGATTTCTTGGTTTCCCTCATCAAACTCATCAAATACACAATCCAACAACTCCACAACGCTCTGGTGGACAATTTGTGACCTGCACATTCACCACGCTATGAGATAATAACACAACGTTACCACACAGAGTTGTTTTAGAGGGAAATTCAGACACTGTTGATATAAAACTGTCCCTGAAGCAGTTTTGCATGAATTTACCTCTAAAACAACTCTAACCCTAACCCTTTAATCCACCTGTTACTTTGCCAGCACCATTATAGATGTATATTTGCATATATACATACAGTATAAGCTGGGGCAAGAGTGGACGGGTGGCATGGTTTCCTGCTCTTGCTGCGGCTATAAATTCCTGGGTAATTTGATGCTAATTACAGGCAGAGTGGAGGCGGAGGCTGCAACGCTCAGCTGCTGCACTTCATTCATTTAAAAAAACACTTCTGACTCTCATGTCGTCAGAGAACAGCAGGAACAACTCCACATGGGAAAATGTGACACATTTGTCAGGCAGGGAAACAACAACAATATAAATATATATAGGGGAAAAATGAAAATTGATTTAAATGGAGCTTTCTGCTCAATTCTCACATCAAATTACTTTCTATTTCTGTTCAGTTAATTCATTTTTTCTTTTGTCTTCTGATCATTTATTCTATTTGTGTTGTTTACTTTGTGTTTTAAAGAGAATTGCATGAAGAAATCCGACTTTCTAATAATGTCTTCATCTCCTGGAGACAGTCACATGATTTGGTGCTAAATGTTTGAAAATTAAAGATAATTAGTTCACATTTGTTGGTGTTTATTTATCCATGTTGCTTTTAAATCCCTCCATTTAAATCCTAGTGAATAATTATCACTCATTATTTGGAAACTTGAGCTGAGTAGTTTGTTTGGAAACAAAACATTTTTGCACCTGTAGCTACAGGAAGTGCAACAACTGAGCGGACGCTTAGGTTTTAGCTAATTATGTCGTTTTTTTTAAAGTTCTTAATGAATTATTTGAAAATTAATTAGATTTTTAAATCAGTTTGGTTAATTTGAGACTATTTTTCTCCAAATAATGGTGTTTTACTGTCTGTGGAGGCTTAGCGTTCCTTTTTCCTGCGGTCCTGAACGCAGCATCGTTCACCAGCTGTTTGTGTTTACTTATGAGCACAATGAGCCGGTGACATCAGTCTGACCTGGAGTGGTCGACGGTCACATGACCTCACATCTCCTCCGCCACTTAACTACTCAACCTGTCAATCAAACCAGCTGTACAAACACACACACACAGACACACACACACACACACCACACAGTTGGACTGCAGGTCGTCACCATGTACTGCAGTGTGTGTGTTGACGAGCGTGACCTCTGGCTTTGTTTACCCTGAAACAAAAGCCCATACACTGATGACACACAGACACACAGACACACACTCAGAGACACACACACACAACAATACAGACAAATGACAGTCAATAACTTCCTCCATCTTTATGGAACTCGTTAACTTCTCTCTCCCTAATGGCTCCGTGCTGCACCTTTTGTTCACCATACTGCCCCACACACACACACACACACACACACACACACACACACAGACACACACAGACACAGACACACTCTCTCTCAGCAGTCAGCTCAGGTCGTTCACTAACAGCAGTCGATGGATTTTCCCCCTGTTGAGGGATCTTCACTGTGATGGGACGTTTGGCTCAGAATAAAACCGCCGGTGCCAGATTTGATTTATTTATTTATTTATTTTTAGACCTAATGTGTTTTGTTGTTGTTCTTGTTCTTGTTGTTTATTTTAAAGTCTGACATTCAGTCGTCTTCATCGCTCTCTCAAACAAAGTCAGTCAGGAGACGATGACGGACGGACATCCACTTCATTACTGGACTGGATGAATACACGTCTTTAACAGACCATAATAATCAAAATACACATTGGATATGTTGTCCTTATGGGTTGAATTGACCCTCTTTTGATCCCTCCATCCATCTTTCAATCCTTCCTTTTTCCCTTCCTTATTTCCTTTCTTCTTCTTCTTCCTTCCTTGAACGAATCCGTTTCCCTCCCTCCATCCTTCTTTCCTTCCTTCCTTCCCTTTGTCCTTCCTTTTTGACCCAACTGACCCAATCTGTTCCCTCCCTCCTTCTATCTTACCTTCCTTCTTTCCTTCCATCTATCCCTTTGTCCCGCCTTCCATCATTCTTTCCTTTCGTCCTTCCTACCTTCCTTGACCCAGGAAGACAACAGGAGGGTTAAAGGAACGTTGTGTTAAGGTTTTATCCACTTAAAATGTTTATACAACTAATATTCAACATCTGATCATCGTCTTTCGGCAGGGATTTTTTTAAATACTCCAAGAAAAACAACAGCAGACGCTTCATTGAGACCGGTGTGGTTAGCTTAGCTTAGCACAAACACTTGAAGCGGGTGGAAACTGCTAGCGTCGCAGTAAAGGTCCTGACCGTCCGTGCACGTCTCTCTCTCTATAGGAGCATCATCATCTGTCAGACAGACAGTTTCTTCTCTGTTAGTCGGCGTCATCAATCTCCGATCTGTCGCTCTTATTGATGAGTCCACAGAGCCGCCGCCAGCTGGCAGCTGCAGGTGGAGGGGGGGACCGGGGACGGGGGACGGATGGACGGCAAGCAAGTGAGTGAACGAGGAAGAGGAGAGGACGGACGGATGGAGCAATGAAGAGAGTGATAAATCAAGGAAGGTCTCCCCGGGGTGGTAAGCCCCGCCCACCCGGTAAAAGACATTAAAAGTCCCATCTGATGCAGGTTTTATGACTTTGATCAGGGTAATGCCCCCTCTTACCCCCCTCCCCCTCTGATGTGCTCATCTTCACCGTTATTTATTAACCTCCCTGACGTGGCGGCCATGTCGACGTTTTCTATTGTTTTTTCCCCCAGGATTCATTGTTAAAGGGATAGTTCACCCAAAATTTAAATTTCACTCATTAGCTTGAAATATATACCTCCATGCTGCTCGTATGTAATGTCCGTCTTGTATGTGAAATGCAAAATTGTCCCGAAAAAAAATTAAGTCATGAGGGTGAGTAGATAAGAGTGAAATTTAAATTTTGGGTGAACTATCCCTTTAAACCTGTTTAACTGAAGATAAAAATAAATGTTCGTCAGACTCTCTGACCTTGAGCTTTTGTTTTGAAAAGCTGACAAAACTAAATCTGATTGTGATATTATCAACATATAAGTTGTTTTTCTCCAATAATTCACTTTTTCGTGCTTTTTCAGAAAAAAAACACTTGAACGTTTCACGGCTCGTACACAAAGACAAGATTAACGGGACCCATCGGTTTAAAAAGTGCTGTATCAATACCTAATGTGATGTTTCTCCTTTGATCTCAGACAGTAGAGTGACAAACGATATCGGTGAGTACAGAAGTTTATGCATTTATCTGCTTCCATGTAAATTTATTGACACTGAAAGTTTGTTGCCAGACTGAAACAGCTGCAATTAGACTCCAGGAGCAGATAATTAGAATTGATTTGTGGTAAATTATTCGCACATTAATGTTGGAAATTTGGCAATGCGCTAAACTGGAAACTCATCAGAGTAGAAATGCAGCATGTTCAGTAAATAACTCTTTAATCTTGTCTTAGAGATAATTCTCATGAGAAACAAAAGGTAGATTAATCAATAAATTGATGGAGAGGAACTTTTCTGACAAAAACAAATCTCTGGTTCCTGTTTCTTTAAACTTCATCTGATATAAAAACTACGAAACCGCCCTAGTGCACGCTCATCCGCAAAAAGCAGAGATGAAATCAAGTGGCTCCCGAGCCGTTCCGGCCCTTGGCTGCGCCTAGAAATTCTGTCCATTGATGAACAGAACCGGTCCAAATCCAACATGCACCGGGAACAGGTCTGTTTGAGGATGCGACACTCCTGCTCCGGTCATACAGGGACCGTACAGCCCTCAGCAGAGGGCCTCCGATCCCATACTCCCGGAGCACCCCCCACAGGATGCCACGTGGGACACGGTCGAATGCCTTCTTTAATCTTGTCTTAGAGATAATTCTCATGAGAAACAAAAGGTAGATTAATCAATAAATTGATGGAGAGGAACTTTTCTGACAAAAACAAATCTCTGGTTCCTGTTTCTTTAAACTTCATCTGATATAAAAACTACGACTCTGAGCTTTGGTTCAAACAAGTTGTTTGAAAGTGGATCAGTCGACCCCAAAACATAGCAACATGCCGAGTCGAGTCGAGCCGAGCCGAGCTGGGATGTTTTCGGTTCAAACAAGTTTAAAGTGGATCAGTCGGTTGCATCGGTCGGCAGGTCACGTGTTTCCCAGCTGACGAGCAGAAACAAGAAGGAAGTGGAGATAAAGAAACAGCACGAGTTCACTTTATTTCATGCTGCATTCAAGTCCTGTCAGAATTACCAAACTCACTAGTTCATGTCTACATATTCTTTCCTAATAATAATGCAAACAACAACACAGAATTCCCTGAAACCTTCATGTGGCTGAAAAATGAGTTGACTGAGAAGGTTAATCATCAACTATTCTGATAAATAATCATTAATCTGGTCATTGTGGACTTATTGAACTGAAGTAACAAGGTTCAGGAAAAGCCAAACAAACCGGTTCAGGCCGCTTTTTGTCCAGTTCTGGGAAGCAGATGAAATGAACTCCACAGGTTTTGACTCTGTGTGTATCATCCGATCATTGTACTGGTGTTGGTGTCCACTGATCTCTATTGACGTATCCACCCCAGGTTAATCCATGTCGTCTTTAACAAAGCAACAGTAATCTGAAGTTAATCCTGCTTCCTTTGTGGGGGGGGTTCATTTAATCCTAAATCTAGTCCTGGAATAGCTCTAACTCTTCCTGAGGAAATTAGCTTAGTGTATTGAGGAGCAGGCTGAAGTCTATAGTCCGAGGAGGCATTTCTGTTAAAGGGCCTTTTGAGACACTCAAACCCTGTCCCATTTCAACCACGTCCACTCCACTTTGGCCCCATAGCACTTGGTTTTGCATGTTCTCCTGTAAAGGTAGGTCGTCCTTATTCTTTTAAGAGCAAAGGGGAAGTGCTTTTCAACCCTTAAAGCATTTATTATTTTCAACCCTGAATGAAAAACCCACTACAGGTCGTGTCTCCTACGTCGTTGTAAGTGAAACGTCGGCTGCACAACTTCATCGACCTCGATCCTACCAAATTCAGGAAATCCTTCATTCCTGCTGCCATCAAAACACACAACGCCTTTTGTTAGGTCATGCATGTTTACTTTTTATACTATTTATACCGTATTGTTATGTAAGATGCTGGACGGTCTTAATGTCCCTATACCAGGGATTAATAATGTATTTTCTATTTCTATGTGTTACTCTCTTTGTGGGAATCCGTCCCTGTTATCTGTGGAGCGGTTGGACTGAATGAGGCGTCTGTGGCCGTCACCTTGGACTCAACATCAACGGATCAATCATTAACAGCAACAAGTGAAAACCAAACAGACATGAGTCAATGTCTGTCAGGTGAGACCGGCCGACCGACCCCAGCCAAGGCCAAGACCCCGACCTCAACCCTTTCCTTTTTCAACTGTCACTTATTTTATTCATCCTTATCTTTTTTTTCTTACTTTCTTTTTTTCACAGTTTAGCATGTACTATGTAAAATGAGTAAATATGTTTTCAGATTATATATATTTTAAAATGTTATGTTGTAACGTAGGAAGAACAGTCGCTGCTGAGGCGGTGACTAATGGAGACGCTTAATAATAAACTAATAACAGATCATTCTTTAATCAAAATGTGTGATCAGTTATTTGCACTAGAGATGAATCATTCTGCACTTCATCAGTTTTATATTTTGAAGTGAAAATGAAAAACATAAAATCACAATAAGAGGGGTTTTGTCTTTCCACATTGTGCAGCGTTACACTGACGGCAGCTACACAACCTGTGATGATTGATTTGTGAATCTGTGTCTAATTATGTGTTGAAGTGGAAAGGGCAGGAAGTGACATGTCTGGCAGGCTGCGGGGAATCGAACCGGCGACCTGCTGCTCCCGTCTCTGTGTGTCCATATGGTCTGAAACGGCTCGGGAGGGTTTTATCTTTTCCAACATCGTCGATGTTTGACGTCAATGTTGATGCAGGTGACTGTCTCACACACACACAGACACGTACATGACCTTAGTATTTTTCGTCTCTTCGGTCAGTCGGTCAGTTGGTCAGTCGGTCGGCTGGTTACCGTGACGACCAGGTCAACGCGGCGTTACCGTGGTGAAAAACTGAAAATCATGACGGTGAAACGTAAACACACAAACTGTCTCTGTGTCTCTACCCTTCCTTCTCCCTCGTGCTCTGGATTTCTTGGATGGAGTCGGATAACAGACGAGCAGAATTTCAAACAGGACACGCACACACACACACACTCACACACGCACGCACACTCTAACGTCTCTCTCTCTCTGGCTCTGTGTTACTGAGCTGTGAATGACACCTTCATCCCAGCGTCGTCGCTTTAACATTCAAACATCTCCCTCTACACGACGGGAATTAAATCTTCAACACACACACACACACACACATTATACACACTATACACACACACACACATAGAGAACAGCATCCAGATGTGTAAATGAACTGCAGCTGTTTTAATATCACTTTGTTTTCTCTGCTCTCTCCTCCACTTCACCTCCTCTTATCTCATAAATCATCTCCTCTTTCTCCTCCCATGGGCTAATCAAGAGGAAATGGGGCCTCTGGGCACCCATAGGTATAAGCCCCCCCCACCCCCCCCATAACAGAAACATTGTGCTTTATCATTTTAAAATCTTTGCGCCTTTTTAATTGAGCTCGGTGACGTTCAAAAAGTAGAAATAACACCAGGCCTGAGTCGGAGTAACTGCACACCGCTATCGCCCTACGAAGGCAAAGAACTGAGAAAAACAGCTTTTTGTGTTTTTCATTGTCAGGTTTAAAAATCTAATTATGAATAACTACCAAGTCTATAATTGATTAGATAAAGGTGGACTGAATTAAATGTATTTTGTATATTTTTTGGACCAATTTTGACTGTTCAATGGCAGATACTGCACTTTGGCTTCATAATCGCTGGTTTCACAGTGATGTTTTGGATGGACAGCAAAATAAAAAGCCCAATAACTCATACAACTCGGCCCCAGGTGGATCTATCTATCTATCTATCTATCTATCTATCTATCTATCTATCTATCTATCTATCTATCTATCTATCTATCTATCTATCTATCTATCTATCTCATCCAACCCCCTCCTCTCTTCTCTTCTCGTCTCCTCTCTCCTCTCCGACCATATGTTTATTTCCCAGCAGGTAAAACTGTCCGAGTCAAAGGTCGGAGTGTGCAAACAGGCTAATATTGACACATGGTGGGAGCAGCGCAGTGTGTGATGAGTGTGTGTGTACGAGCAGCTCCACCTCCAACACCGTCCTTCTGCTGGAAACCAACTCCTGTTAGATGAAACCTCTCTCTCCTCTCTCTGCCTCTCTCTTCCTGTCTCTCTATCACCACCTCTGTTTCTCAGAGGACGATGGAGGACGAGCCGAGTGATCGCCTCGTCTTTCAGCGTCTCCTCCGCTTCCCTGCTCTGATTAAAAAAACAGCGGCAGTTCAAGTCAGGGTTGGTTAACGAACAGCCACCAGTCAGCTGCTAATGAAGCAGAGAAAGAGGAGGAGGAGGATGAAGGAGGAGGGGGGGGGTTACATCTCGTCTTACAGGAGATGCAGCGGGAGATACTTCCTCTTCAGCTCCTCTTACCACAAACTTTAAACACCAAAGACAGAGAGAGAGGGAGAGTCGGAGCCAGAAGCTGCACAAAATAGATTAACTGGACTGAAACTGTCGATAGTCGTTACGTTTTTTACGTCTAAAAGTGTTTTAGCGGATTTTCTGAAAATTTGCCAAAAATGTCAGAAATGAATGAATAAATGTGTAAGTGCAGGCTACAGAGAGTAGAATACACACCATGACATCACTGCAATCGCTCCGAGTTGTTTTAAAGGTAAATTCATGCAGAACCGCTGATACACGTTGCCTTCTGGGACAGTCTCTGCATTTCCCTCTAAAACAACTCTGTGTGGTAACGTTGTGTTATTATCTCATAGCGTGGTGAATGTGCAGGTCACAACTTGTCCACCAGAGCGTTGTGGAGTTGTTGGATTGTGTATTTGATGAGTTTGATGAGGGAAACCAAGAAATCCCATGAGCCTCCGTAGCGTAGCTCTGAGCAGCTCACGGCTCTGCTCCGCCATTCTAAAAATAGCTTGCACTGACAAATAAAGGTAACAAACCTACTGCTATGACTATAGGGATTATGGCAATGGGCCAATTTGCCAAAATGTTGAACTATCCCTTTAAGGGGGCCGAGTCAGGCCCTATCACAGTCAAAGAACAAAATAAATAGCTCTAAATAAACAGAAGAAGAGGAGGTCGCTGCCTGTTGGGGGCGTTTCAGTCTGATCAGCAGGATCATCAATAATCAAGACGGGTTGTCTCTGAGATCAGACGGAGACATCGTCCGTCCCCGCTGCTGCTCTCCTCGCCTCACTAATGAGTTTGTTGGCCGTCCGTCCGTTCGATGCCCCACTTTCAAGGTGTGCCTTTCCACTGAGGTCGGCAGGGGCCAAGCTCCGCCCACCGGGGAGCTGCCAGCAGTGTCATCAAGCGCTCCTGTGTCAACGTTTCCCCCACCTTCCCGTCTCTCGGAGGCACTTTCAGGAAAGAAAACGAAAAGCTGCGTCACGGCCTCATGGACGACGATGATGATGATGACCTCACCCCCCCTTGGAGCCGAGCAGAGGGCTCTGATTGGTCGGCTGTGACGAAGGCGACGCTGCGTTTAGCTGCAGTCGGATTCCTGCGATTCGATTCGGCGTATCCCTCCTCTAATACAATAATGTCACAGCTTATTTGAGAGGTAAAATTCAATTATGGCAGAGCTCCATCTGCACACACACACACACACACTCCATCTGCACACACACACACACACACACTCCATCTGCACACACACACACAGATACACACACACTCCATCTGCACACGCACACACACTCTGAGCAGTGGTCACAGCACTGTCAAGTCATGACAGCCTGGGAGAGACACTTCACTTATTTAATTTTTTTTTTTTTTTTTTTAGGGTATGTGACTGAATTTAACAACACACTTACACACAGACACACACACACACACACAGACACACACGGAGAGCGAGGACTTGCTGCCTCCTGATTTGCTGACTTGCAGTTTGTCGTCCTGTCAGTGTAACGTTTCAGCTGTCAGAAGTGAAACTGCTAAAATGGCATTTTGGGCTTCTTTTTTTTTTTGGAGAGGGGGAGGAGGAGGAGGAGGAGGAGGAGGTGTGTGTGTGTGTGTGCGGGGGGTCGGGGGATCTAGTTTCCTTAAACTCAGATCTCATGTGTTTGTCCTGATATCTGTTTTCTCTTTTTCCGGTCCATCCTCTTCTCTTCTCATCTCTCCATCTTTTTTGTTTGTTTGTCTTTTGAGGACGGTCCTGGGACGTCGCACACTTTGACCTTTGTGTTCACGTGTCTCGTTAAAACCCTCCTGGGTCAGGGAAGGAAGGATGAAAGGAAAGAAGGAAGGAAGGAAGGAAGGAAGGAAGGAAGGAAGGAAGGAAGGAAGGAAGGAAGGAAGGAAGGACAAAGGGAAATATGGGAGGAAAGCTGGAAGGGAAAAAGGAAGGAAAGATAGAAGGAAAGAGGGAACAGATTGGGTCAAAAAGGAAGGACAAAGCGAAAGAAGGAAGAAAGGAAGGAAGGAAGGGAACAGATTCGTTCAAGGAAGGAAGGAAAAGGAGGAAAGAAGGCACGAAAGAAGGAAGGGAAAAGGAAGGAAAGAAAGATGGAGGGAGGGAGGAAACAGATCGGGTCAATTTGATCGAAGGAGGAAGGAAGAAGTAAGGACGAAAGGAAGGAAGCAAGGAAGGGAGGAGAGGAAAAGGTTTGTGGAGAGAAGGAAGGGACAAAGGAAAGAAGGAAGGAACGAAGGAACAAAGAAACGAAGGAAGGAAGGAAGAAGGGAACAGAATGGGTCCATTTGGCCCAGAAGGACAACAGGAGGCTTAAACTCTTCAGGAAGGAAAGAAAGAAGGAAGTAGAAAAGGAAGTAAGGGAAGGAAAGATGGGAGGGAGGGAGGAAGGAAGGATAAACTGACACTGAAAGAGGAGAGGGAACGACAGGAAGCAGAAAAAGACCAGAATATATTCCTTTGTCCCCTCCACCTCCAGCTCTGTTTGTCTGAATGTAGGACGCTCCCTCCTCCTCCTCCTCCTCCTCCTCCTCCTCCTCCTCCTCCTCCTCCTCCTCCTCCTCCGTCGCTCTGCAGCCGTCAGCAGTTTCTCCCAGCATGCCGAGGGAGCCAGGCAAACGAGCGCGCTCCTTCCTTCCTTCCAGCAGCTTTTAATGAAGCGGCTTCAATCTCACGGTTAAGGACGGATGATGGAGAGGAAGAGGAGGAGGAGGAAGAGGAGAAGCTGCAGCTGTCATTTACACCTCCACTGACTCACAAGAAGAAGGAGGAAGTGGAAACTGACTGAGGTTGTGTTGTTGTGTTGTTGTGTGGGAGAAACACCTGGTTCTTTAAGTTAAATGAAACTTTAAGTTGCTGTGAGGGACATTTTAACTGCAGCGGTTTGAAGAGGCTGCTAATTAACCACAGAAGAAGAAATTAATATGTTAATGAGACGGTTTGAGTTTGACTTCATTAAAACTGTTTGAATGTTTGAACAGACTGAAGACGACGATGAGCTAAACCGATACGATGCAAAGTCCACGGCTGATAATCGATCATCAATCAAATGAGATGGTTTGCATAGTCTACTGCTGCTGCTGCCCTAAGGTTCTCCATTAGCCGCCATGGTTTTTTTATGATCAATGCAATGACTCTTGGGAAATGTGGGTCAGAATAAAAGGTATAGTTCAACATTTTGGCAAATTGACCCATCACCATAATCCCTATAGTCATAGCAGTAGGTTTGTTACCTTTAATTGTCGGTGCAAGCTATTTTTAGAACGGCGGAGCAGAGCCGTGAGCTGCTCAGAGCTACACTACAGAGGCTCATGGGATTTCTTGGTTTCCCTCATCAAACTCATCAAATACACAATCCAACAACTCCACAACGCTCTGGTGGACAAGATGTGACCTGCACATTCACCACGCTATGAGACAATAACACAACGTTACCACACAGAGTTGTTTTACAGGGAAATTCATACAAAACCGCTGATGCACGTTGCCGCCATCTTGGAGTTCCCATCAATGCAGCTACGATACTTAAAATCACGAATAACTTTCATCATGTACTGTTCTACAAAAGTAACACTAAAGAAAGATTATGCAAATGTGTACAGACAAAATTTCACAAAGTTATGAATAGATCAATCAGTTGGAGTGCAGGTCTCAGACCTGTGAAGCATCAAACCTGTTTCTCTCTGCAGCCTGAAATCTGAGCTGGGATCAGTTTACAGACGCTGTCGTTTTCAAGCTCCACTTCCCTTTTCCACAGGAAGCTGAGCAGCTGGAAACACACTGCACAAAACACTGATCTGTCACCCAATACACCTGGAGGGGAACCACACACACACACACACTTTCCGGTGTCCTGATCAATACGAACTGTAAATCATCTTTTTCATACCTCAACGATTTGCTGCTGATCTCTGGTTTCACTGAAGCTTCGTCGTCAGGACTACGGTCGCTAATGAGGGCTGCAGTCATACACATACACACTCAATCACACACGTACACACACATACACACTCAGTCACACACATACACACAGCTTTCTCGCCGTTACTCAGGCTTCATTCCAATTCAGCAATAACCCTCACTTACTTCATTACCTGTCCATCACACACTCACACACACACATAAACTCTCTGACCTGCGATGATTCACAGTGAAACTATGAGGTTACAGTCTCTTTCACACACACACACACACACACAGACACACACCGGACCAGCAGCATACCTCCTGTTTGTGTGTCTTCATGGGAACCAGCAGATGTTTACCTGAACACTGGCTCTCTGCATGGCGTCCTCTGGCTGCGTCCACACCCACACGCTTTCATTTCAAAACGCCTTTGACCTCTTCACCTGGCATAACAGTCCCTACAGGATTTTGCAGGCTTTTTTTGTGATTGTTGTGTCCTAAAATGCCTGATTTCACGGCCAATTTTTTTTTTTTAATTGCGGTTTTGAGCGCTTTTGTTGTGATTAAAGCCCCAGAATGTAACTTATTTGGCTTTTTATGATCAAAAATCAAACATGTCTTTCATAAATACGTATTTCTCTGAAGGTGAACCACACCTGCTACAAATGAAAGCTTCCTCGTAGCTTAGAATGAGTTGTTACAAGTCGTTACAAATACATAAGTGGGCGACGCACCGAACCGAGGCGGCCATGTTGCATCAACATTTTTTACGTTCAGTGTCAGCGTGACATGCAGCGTCTGTTGTCTGTCTGACGTCTGCCCCGTTTCACCTGAATGCAACATCAAGAATACGTTCAGATCTACAACCGCACCGCTAGATGGAGGTAAATCCTACATACTATACCTTTAAAGGAATGTTATGTGAAGCCACTTAAGGTGTTTATACAGCGGCTGCCGTCCATCTGCCATCTGCCCAATTTCATGTGAATGCAGCATGAAAAATACAATTTGTTGCTTGTTTCATGTCATTCATACATATTTACATTCCATTTCTATAGGTTTGATCCACACACACACACTGTAGGACTGACGGGGTGTCATTATTCATTCATTCATCAGAGTCTTTTCACCTTTTTCTACTTATTTTTATTTGTTCTATTTAACAAAAGTTAAGCCTACTGCACTACGGAGCATTATGGGTAATAAAAGTTATTGATTGCTCAAACAGATCGATGCGAAGAAATTTTTGAGTGTTTGAAACATATTTACCACGTTTATCAAAAAGTGAACTTCAGCTTCAACGTCTGCACTGAAGAAAGTTGAACAACCTGAGCTCTGGTTCTGAGTGAAATTTAAATCTGGCAACATAATAATCAATCATTGGATATTTTTTTTACTCACTCACATCGTTATCAGTCCCAGAAATCTAAAACTTTAACGTCTTTGTAGTCAATTAGTCGAGAGGGAACTACAGTATAACATGAGGAACAACAGAACTTCTCCATCTGCCTAATTTGCACATTTGGGACACTTTCAAAATAAAAGCCTCCAAGTGTGAGTTCCCTCAATCTGGAATCCGTCTCCAAGTCGACACCATCCTCCTCCTGCAAATCTACAAATTCACAAACTGTGATTTACAACACGAGACGCCGACCGCGTCCTCCATTTGTTTTCACTCTCAGTAAATGCCAACACTCGTGACTCGTGAGCGTTCAATCATTCTGGTAACAGGTGACATTTGCGTCGATGTGCATGAAACAACACCGATGTGAAATTAATACGCAGACATAAAACGACACGTATGTCATAACAGTTGATGGACTGTTGCTGCTACGAGCTAATATAAGATTTAACCCTCCTGTTGTCCTCCTGAGTCAAGGAAGGAAGGAAGGAAGGAAGGAAGGGAAAACGAAGGAAAGATAGAAGGAGGGAGGGAACAGATTGGGTCAAAAAGGAAGGAAGAAGTAAGGATGAAGGGAAGCTAGGAAGGGAAGAGATGTGTTCAAGGAAGAAGGGAGGAAGGAAGGAAGGAAAGGGAAGGGGAAAGGATTGTGGAAAGAAGGAAGGAAAGAAAGATGGAGGGAGAGGGAACAGATCGGGTCAATTGGGTCAAAAAGGAAGGAAGAAGGACAAAGGGAAAGATGGGATTAGAAGGACAAATTGGGTTAATTGGGTCAAAAGGAAGGAAAGGAGGGAGGGAACAGATTTGTTCAAGAAAGGAAGAAGAAGTAGGGACAAAGGGAAGGAAAGAAGGATGGAGGAAGGGAACAGAAGGACGACAGGAGGGTTAACTGTACAAATGCAGTGGATAAAACGTCATTCCACCGCCGCCACCGCTGCTGCGTTCATGAACTTTCTTCAACACTTGAGATTTTGAGAAACCACAGATTTTCAGATGAAGAGCTGAGAGCAGGGTTTGGGTTTTTTGTTTAGTTTTTTTGTACCAAAGTGGTGCGCGAGTGAACAAAAGAGCACGAGGAGAGCACCAACAGGTGAGCTGAAAACCATCGTCTGTTGTTATGGAAACAAGGTGCACTGTCAGCGTTTTTCTTTTCTTTTTTTTTATTTTATTCCTAACCCTCCTCAGAAAAAAAAAAAGGGCCTCAGGCAGCGCTCGCTTTCTACACAAACACACACACTCAACACACACCTGCTCCACATTCAACACTCTTGACTTGAAAACGTCGGGTTTTTTTTTTTTTTTACGGAAAAAGAGGAAGATGTTTGAATCTAGATTTAAAAGGTGTTTTTTTTTTCTTTTTTTTAAAGCAGCGAGCGGCGGATGAAGGAAGAAAAGGGAAGAAAGACGTCGAAAAAAACATGAGAAAGAGACGGAGATGAAGATGTAAACAAGAATCCAGCTCCTCTGGTCGGGTGTGAAGAGTTTAAAGTGTCTAATGTTTCTTTACAACATCGCTTACTGAAGCAGTGACGCTGCTGCCGAGCAGAAAACTGCTTCTACAACAACTTAGTTCTCTCTTGCACATGATGAAACCAGCAGATTCATTTTAATTGATGCTTTATTTGTTATTTTTCTACTTTAAATGATTGTTATGACTTAGTTTTCCTTCTCCCAGACACACGACCTCCTCTCACTTCCTGTTGCGTTTGCCTCGGTTAACACTGTGCCACATTGTTTTGGTAATAGATATGTGTTTTACACCTGCAGCAGGTGTGTTTGTATGTGTGTTACAGTGTCAAGGAGGGGAAACCCCAGCACGGTGTTGTGTGTTTAACACATAAACACAACACAACGTTAACTGTGTGAGTGATGCTGTTACAGAGTTGGGGTTTTTTTAAGGCGAAAAATGAAAAAGAAATTCAAAATAAAGCAACAAAAAATAAAACTGAACATTTAAACCAGAGCCGCACGATTACATCGTAATGTAATCGAAATTTAAAATGTCTAAATCGTAGCAGCTGCAAAACTAAATTCAGTTCTAGTTTCAGCTTCAGTTTTTCTGAAGTGCTATTGAGGCCATTTTGAATAATAAAACTTATCGGAGGTATAAAAACAAGCAAACAAAAACAAAAAAACAGTGTTTTGTCCAAAGTGTTTGAACAAACATCTGAGGTCACTGCACGTATTATGTGGTGCTTTTACGTTAGCATGTGTTTGCCTATATCATACGATGGAGTATTAGGGCCACATTGAGAAACATTGTTTTTCACCAACTTGGAGAATAAAGTCTTTTCTGAGAAAAAAAAAAAGTCATAATTTTACAAGAATAAAGTCTCAACCTGTTGTTTTAGAAGAGGAAAGTTGTTAAATGAGGCCGTGCAGCGTTTGGTGTAGCTGTACAGTAGGCAGTTCATCTCCTGGCTCAGCAGCAGCAGCAGCAGCAGCACATGCATCTATTCCGCTGCTTTTTTCTCAGTAAATTGCCGCATTATTCTCAAAGTCTGTGAAAAAAAATGTTTTTCTCAATGTGGCCCTTACACTCCGTCGTACATACATTACATTTGCACATGTAAATATAAAAACTCAACAGCAGCAGCAGCTCCAGCAGCAGCAGCAGCAGCAGCAGCAGCAGCAGCGGCGTTCGGCCTCTGAGTCAGGACGTTGAGCCAGACCTTGACGTTCACACTGGTGGATGTTTGAGCACCAGAAAAACCACCAGCGCTGCCGAGGACAAATACCGCACAGGACACTGGGTTAAAGGGTGCTATCTTCGGTTGTGTGTGATGCCTGATGTCAAAGCTTTCAAGCCGTAACCATGGAAACCTTTCTCATGTCGACGGCGACACGCTCTTGACGGGACGCGAGCGCGACAAAACAAAACAGCCAGACTGAGTCGGAACCGGCTCAACTGGTTTTCACTGAAACCAGACCGTCAGATCAACACACTGCTGTTTGTGTGCATGTGTGTGTGTCAGTGTGTGCGTGTGTGTGTCAGTGTGTGCGTGTGCACTCGAAATGAAGGATATGTCCTTCTCCTTTTATTGCTCCAGTCAGAGTGTGTTTTAAATATTCATTCCTTCCCACTGAAGCCGGCGTTGCATTAAAATTCCCTTTGCAGCACTAATGGCTATCAGCCCGCGAGGGAGGGGCGGGGGGCGCGGGGGGGGGGAGAGTGAGCTGGAAGGCAAGAGAGAGCGAGAGGAAAAAGAGAGAGAGGGAAGGAGGAAGAGGGAAACAGGACAAGACAACCAGGGATTAAATACATTTGTTTTCTCTGGTACTAAATTAGTATTGACGGCAGCTCCCTCCCCTACTGCACACACACACACACACACACACACACACACTGAGCCACGGAGGAAACTCAGCCATGTTGAAAATTAATTACTCAAGTGTGTGTGAGGTGATACTACACACACACACACACACACACACACACACACACACACACACACACTCTTCACATATATATTGTGCACACAGAGACAGACACACACACAGCAGTGGAAGTGGCAGAGCCGGCTGCTCCGCTACGTCGCTACTGACAGTTGAAAGGACGGGTATATATGGCTATGCTATATATATATGGGCGTGTGTGTGTGTACGTGTGTGTGTGCGTGCGACAGTTTGTCTCCGTATAGCTGCTGCTCGGCTGTCGAAAAGAAAAAGCAGCAGGAGGGAGAGATAAACAAAGTGGCTCCGTGTGTCGGCCTCAGGATCCATCTAACCAGCGGAGAATAGAAAACAATATAATACTATATAATATACAATAGAATATAGAATAGATCATATAGAATAGAACAAAACATAATATAGAATAGAATAGAACAGAATATAGAATAGAATGGAATATAGAATAGAATAGAATAGAATATAGAATAGAATAGACGGTTACAACACAGCCACACCTTGACGTCAACCTTCAAATTGAAAACAGCTAAAAGCCAAAACAAACTGTGTTGTTTCGTATCACATGACACTTTTTTTCCCAAGAAGCAACCTGAGAAACACAAGCGTCATGATGCAAATATAGGGAAACAAACACACAAACAAAAAACAAATTTGTCGCCACTTCTGCTTTTAAACATTAAAAACAAACCGACGTCGTCTGGTGGTTTGGGAAACGCCGACTGATGTTTTTCAACATTTTTTAACATTTTATTGACCAAACAACTGATCAATTAATCATTTAAATAATCGATAATGAAGTGAATCGTTGGTTGCAGCCCTCTTTCACTCATTAAAACAGTGACATTAACAGGTCTGTGTGGCAGATTAGCGACTAAAGCTCAAACACAAACGCTATAAACAAACCTGTCACCTGCGCTCCAGGATAAAACACAAACAAAAGTGAGCTGCAGCCTTGAAATCAATTTAAAAAATACAAAACTACTGCTCCAAACTCTCTCTAACACACAATAAAACCGTCCCTCTGACCGCTTTAACGCAGAAACCATCTGTAGCTGCACAAAAGTGAGAATTAAAGGACAAAAAGGCCGAGGTAGGAAAACAGATGACAGTGTTTAGAGGCCGGGGTGCGACTTCAGCTCTGTAATCTTGTTGTTAACGACGACGACGACGCAGGACACAGTCGTCGTTCCGTCAGTTGGCTGTGTCAACGGCTCGGGGAGTTTCTATCAGTGTGTTAACGACGTCTTGTTTGACTTTTTGTTGTGTTGTTGTTGTCGGAGCTCACGGGTCGGGTCATTGTTTACATCCAAAACGCCGCCTTTTGTCTTCCGTCTCTGTCTCTGACGGGCGCGGTCGCCTCTCAGCTGATGCTTTTATTATATATTTATTTTCTCTGGAGCTGCTGCTGAGCTTTAGCCGAGGCTTTGTGAGGCTCCGGGAAAAAAAAAAAGGCAGGACAGAGAAGCAGACGTCTTAAGGTCTTAGAGACAAATCTACCTGGTTCTACTGTGTGGATCAACCGACGTCCACCTGATCTGCTCCGACACACAGAGAGACAGAGAGGCGTTGGCATCGGTCCGATCCACGCGCCTCAAGTCAAGACATTGAATAAAAAAATAAAATATAAAAAAAAGAAGACATAGATAACAAATATTGCTCCACCTCCGGCCGCCTCCTCTCATCTGTCACTGTTTGTTTTTTTCGAAGGCTCACTCGGATTACTTGTCGTCACCTTTGACCTCGGCCGGTCGGCGGCGTGAAGGTGACTGCTGATATTAAAACTCTCGCACCTGAGCCGACTGGAAATCTAAACCTCATTCAGAGCCGTGGCAGCAGCGGCGGCGGCGAGGGGCGAGGGGCGAGGAGCGTTCGTCTGTCATCCACTGCTGCAGACAGACGACAGGAGGAGGAGGAGGAGGAAGTGTTCTGATGGACGCTACTTCCTGTTAGAGGATGGGAGGATGGATGCGGGAGGGGTGGGGGAGGAGGTGGATCAGGTTCAGACACAATGTCCGACAAGCGAGCGGTTGATTTTTATCGACTGTCCGACACGACGCGGCGATCGAGCGGCGGCTAAATATAGACGCAAAGGGAGGCAGAGCAGGACGAGCTGAGAGTGTGTGTGTGTCTTTGTGTGTGTGTGTGTGTGTGTGTGTGCAGCATCTCCAGCTCTTAAACATTAACGCTGTGGGTCATCGTTAGCCTCGTGATGCTAATGCTTCCTGCCGCCGCCATTAGCAATGCTAATGCTAACGCCGCTGCTGCTAAAGAGGCATTATGTAATAAAACAAGTCAACAACAGCCTCAAGATAAGTTTCAAAAACAACCACCGACTAAAACGTCTCCAGCAGCTGAATGAATATAAAATATATATAAATATAAAACTGAATAATGGACACCAGTGTGCTCATAACCTGCCTATTGTATGAATAATATACACATTTGTTCAGTCTAAATGTATAAAGTGAGCTGAACTGGTAAAATAAGCTACGACTTTTCGGTCAGGCTACATTTGATTTGTTTTGTTTTGGATTTATACTTTAAGGGGAAAAAAAGAACTAAGGGCGTATTCACACCAGGCTCGTTTGGTCCGCTTGAAACGGACTTTTCCTCTGGTGCGGACTTTTTGGGGAGGTGTGAATACAAACCAGCGGACTCTGGTGCGGATCAAACAAGTGGACCGAGACCACCTCTGCAGGTGGGACTCGGTCCACTTGTTTGATCCGCACCAGAGTCCCAAACGGACTCTGGTGCGGTTCGCGTATGGTGTGAATGTAAACCGAACCTTTCCCGAACCAAATACAAAATCCAAGCGCCTTTTTGGATTCAACAGGCTTCCGTTGTTGTCAGAAAATGTGTAAATTATCAACGAGCCGTGGGTCGATGGAGCACAGATAGACACGCTGCCTCCTTGACATTTATCAGATGCTGGAGAGACGCGCCCGTCGCCGTTAACGATGCACATTCTTTTTTTTCTTTTTCTTTTTTTAAACTGATAACAGAAAGTCGTTATCCGATTAATAACCATAAACAGAAATAAATATGACTATAGGCTTAAGCCGATCGCCAACGCAGCATCCTGAGAGGATGATTATGTTTTTTGTTTTGTTTTTTGCTGTGCCGTCCTTTTTTTTTTAGCGCACCATGCTTAGGGGTGTCAACGTCTACACGTGTAAACGGGTACATGGATAACAAATCATAGCCTATCCGTTTAGAAAACTCAATAACGTTAGCAGTTTACATGTTTCAGATAATAGGCCTGATGGAACTGCGTGCCAAATTCAATCCCCCCTCACTTTATCTCCGCGTAGCCTCTCTCCAGCTGTCCTTTCAAAATAAAGGCTGGCTGGCTTTACAAGTGTAGAAAAAACTGTAAACGTTGACACCCCTACTTCAGACGCGCAGACATCTGTATGTTGTCTGACTTTCCTTCGCCATACACGGGGATTTCTGCATAACGGCCGCATAGCCTCCAAGTGATGAATAAGCAGGACAGATGAAACTGGAAATACTACCAAATTGAAAGGGCAGCAAGAAACGCATTCATGCCTTTATTGTGTACTTTTCGTGGAAGATCCCGCTGATAGGCTAATTCTTATCCAATGATTGAGCGACTGTGGGACCCACACAAAGTTGGTCCGCTTGTGAAAAAATGCAGTGTGAATACAAACCGAACCTTTTTTTTTTTTAAAAGGTCCGCACCAAAGCAAGTGAACTATCGGACTTTCCTGGTGTGAATACGCCCTAAATCTATCGTTGGTCATGTTTAAATCATGTGTATATCATGTTGTTTATCGACGTGTGTACTTGATTCTAAAAGACCGGAACAAACTCACTAGATTAACCAAAACTAGACAATCAGGACTATTATATCTCGTAACTCATTAATTAAGAGATCTGACGAGCCAGAGACACAATGAACAGAAACACACAGACTCTGGGTCTGAATCCACTTCACTAACGACGCTTCTTTATGGAGCTCATTAAAGACTCATGTGACCACATTCGTCCCTATTGTGTCTCCTGGTGAAGAGGAGGAAGTGGAGCTGGAGTGAAGTGGCCAC
The DNA here is from genome assembly GCA_030347415.2 of Decapterus maruadsi. NCBI lineage: Eukaryota > Metazoa > Chordata > Actinopteri > Carangiformes > Carangidae > Decapterus > Decapterus maruadsi. The sequence goes on from CM064903.1 coordinate 9,979,063, forward strand.
CCACCCTCCTCCTTCCTCCTCCTTCCTCCTCCTCCACCTGCTCCTTTTCTTTCTCCTTTCCACTTTCATCCAAATCCAAACCTGAAACAACAGAGAGAACCAGACTTTCCTGATGAGACCTCCTGAGTTGTTGTTGTTTTTTGTCTAATTCCTGGTGTAAATATTTACTTTAGTCTTGCTCCGATGATCCCAGAATAATTACTCCTTTACTTAATCCTACTTTTAATTTCATTACTGACTTATTAACTGAAGCCAAACACTGATACCTGAGCTTCAGCACAGTGTTTACATGTAAACACAGCTCAGCACTTCCTGTTGATGCAGCCGCCTGCACCTCTATCACCACTCCTGTTCAAAACTGTCACTTCAACACAATCTCTGAGCTTCAGGTACAACTTCATGTTTCTGATGTTTTTCCAGTGGTTTGTTCTATTTACATTTTCGCACAGTTCAGCCTACTGCAGTGCATTTTGGGTAATATATTGATTGTTTGCCATGTTGAAACTTTTTGCTAATGTCTTGTGTTTTAATCTGCGTCATTTACTTTGCGTTCCACGCCACCGACATGTTTGTTTGCTAGTGATGATGTCGCTATCTAATGATTCAAGGTTGAAAAAACTTTTTTTTCAAATGCCACAAAGACATAAAACACATTTGCACCAATGAGACGTGTTTGTTTAACTAGTGATGATCAAACATGGGCGCTTGAGAATACTTTTGTATCAATAATGATATCTTAAATGATTGTAAAAAACTGTTTTTATGTTTGTTTTGTTGTTGTGTACTTGATGTGGACCTGCTGCGCTGCTCTCCTGACCAGGATGCCCTTGCAAAAGAGATTCTGAATCTCAATGGGATTATTCCTGGTTAAATAAAGGTAAAATAAAAATAAATAAATCAATATACGGTACATAAACAAGTTATTGAAATACATAGACTCCTTAATATCAGTATCATCCGTCTTTGCAGTGAAGTCATTTTAAAGAGATGTAGAAGTCTAAAACACGTCTTTTCAGTGGTTTACGTCGACATTTTTGCAGGAATACTTCATTTCATCTTTGGATATGTTAAGAAACTCACTCACACACACTCCACATTTCATGGCGACTACTCTGATTGTTTCGAATGGAGTGAAGAGGATGAAGAGGAAGACGAGGAGGAGGAAGAGAGGAGGAGGAGGAGGCAGCAGCTCTCCTCCTGTGCAGCCTGTTGAGGAACAAATGGCTCCGACCACAAAAGGAAACCATTTGGATGAAAAGGCTGAGGGTGGGGGTGAAGGGGGGGGCAGGAAGGGGGCAGTTAAAAAGAAGCAGAGGGTATGGTTAAGAGCAGGAGGTGTGGGTGTGGGTGTGGGGGCGCGGTGGTTCAGGTTGTTGGTTTAGGAGTGAAACCAGCATGTGGTCTGGTCCTGGTCTGAGGCTCATTTGGATGTGGCTTCATGTTTGCATGGAGACGATCAGATGGAGAGTTTATTTATTGGAAAAGGGAGTTCATTAATTAATTAAAAGAACTGAAAAAGTTTTTGTAGTGAAGTGAAAAAGCTGAAACAACGTGAGCTGTTCATCCTCCTGTGTTTTCCTGCCTTTTCTCTGGTGAAGTATCGATGGTTTCTTTGTGTCTCTCCTCCGACAAACACTTCACACTTGTTAATCTCTCAGCTGTTCGATCGCTTGCGTTGGTTCGTACACATACACATACACATACACACGGGCCGGCCGGCGGCGTGTTGATTTCATTATCTCGTTGCACAAAAACTGTCCTGTTCCTTCCTGTCACACGTCGTCGTGGCGGCAGCCGACGCCACCGTCGATTGTTGCTGCTCAGATTGTTGTTTTGTCACTTTTTTTCTGCTCGCACATTCTGCTCCGCCGCCGACATGTTACAGAGAATTCAGATCAGATCGGTCGCTATTGCAGAAAAAAAGACAAAGAAAATGTAATGAGCTGTGAATCTGCCGGCGAGTTTGTGAGCAGAGAGAGAGGAAGCATCACGTTCTGCGTGACGGCTGTGGGCGGTGTGAGCGCGCCTTTTGTGTCGGAGAGAGGCGGCGACGGCGTTGGTTTTTTCTGGTTCCTTCATTAGCGTCAATATGGCGGAGGGATCTGTGTGTGTGATATTTGTAAGCTCCGCCCCCATCCAGCATGGAAACAGAACAGAAGCAGAGAGAGGATGTAATCTGGTGTGGACCTGAAGTGTCCAGCTTACTGTTAAAGGACAATTCCGGGCAAATTCAACTCAAGGCTGTATTTTCATAACATTTTAGGTCTAAAAGAAGGAATCTGAAGATCTTCAGTTTAATCGCTCCTGTTTTGCGGTAGTTGTGTCACAGCAGCGATGAATGGGAGCGGATTGAAGTTCTGCTGCTTAGACTGTTTACATCCCTTACAGCTGTAATTTTTTTCCAAACAGCGTCAGATGGCGACTCAAACATGCACCGAGGAGTTTATTTAAGTCTTGCGCGATACCCAAGTTGCAAGCTGCAGGTCCAGTCGGAAGCTCCCGTTTGTGTCATAAACACAGGAATATCAACATAAACTTCTCAATGCATGTTTGTGCAGCCACCTGACGCTGTCTGTGGAAAAAGAATTGCAGCTTTGAGGGATGGAAACAGCCTAAGCAGCAGAACTTCAATCCGTGGCGATGCGGGGACCTGAAATGTTAGGAAAATACAGCCCACGAGTTGAATTTGCTCGGAATTGTCCTTTAAAGCCAGGACGCGGGGGCGTGCGAGCTCCGCTGCACACTGCTGGACAGACAGAGAGAGAGAGAGAGGGAGAGTTGATGTGCTGAGTCAGAAGAGACGGCCGGCCTGTGACTGACGGCTCAGATTGTGTTGTCCTTGTAAATCCCTCAGATCCTCGGACACAGCGTCGGGGTCGGCTCAGGACTCCACCCACCACCACAACATTTTTCTCCTTTTTTTTTTTTCTATAATCCCACATCCATCTCGACGCTTGAAGCCTCTTGAGTGTTTCCCAGGAATTTTCATTAGAACAAAATGAATCAAATAATAAATGTTTCCCATGAAAATCCTGCAGAAAGCTGGAATCTCGTAGCACGACGTCTCCAATCCTATTACAGTGCGTTGGTCAACCTTTGTTTCCTGTTGTGTTTCTTGCTTTTTTGTGTGTTTTTTTAATGCTGCAGCTTCAGTTCAGCTCGGGGCTAAAAATTCTGCACAATAAAGCGAACGAAGCGAACAGAGTCTGTGCAGATGGGTCAACAAATGGCTCCATCAGACGTGCAGCCGTCGGCTCGGCGGCTTGGCGGCTCGGCCTCCAACAGGTGGAGCATTGAGCGCAGCACGCGGCGGCGGCGGCGACGACAACCCGAGTCAGATCAGTGCAACGCTATTATGAAAGGTGGCAGATTTACCTTCCTCCTTCTCCTCCTCCTCCTCCTGCTCTGCTGCAGTAATAAGCTCAGCTCAGCACTGTAAAGATGGCCGCTCGCTGCCCTATAGCTACTCTCTTATATTAAACCTGGCAGCAGCAGCAGCGTGAGGCTAGAAAGAGGAACTGGTTCTCTACCTGAAATACCAGAGGTAAATGAGAATAAATCTTTAGTATATAGATGGTTTATGGCAAAAACCACCAGACGACGTCATCAAATGTCTCATTTTGTCCACAAACCAAAGAGAGACTCAGTTTATCGTCATAAAGGAACAAAGAAACCAGAAATATTCACATTGAAGAAGCTGAAATCAGATTTTGGACTTTTTCTCCTAAAAAAAAAAAACTACATAAACCGATTATTTGATTATCAAAATATTCATCAATCAAATAAAGATCCATATAAATCACCAACATCAGCCAGGTGTTCACATCACCTGGTTCCAGCAAACACCAGAAACTCCTCACACCTCCATGTTGTGGAGGTCAGAGGTCGGCTCTGTCTGCCGCCCGCCGACCTCTGACCTCCGCCTCAGACAGGAATCCGTCACCAAAGCGGTCCCCCTGCCTGCCGACCGTCGAGCCGTGACCTTTGACCCCTCCCTCCCCTCATTAGAGCCGGTGTCAGTGAGATGTGAAGGAGGGAGAGATCACACAGCGTCACAAGAAGCCGATATTAAACATATCACAGAGGTCAAAGGTCAGGAGCGACATCACTGTTAAGACAATGAGGCAGATTTAAAGGAGCATTCTGCTTTTTTTTTTTTTTGTCAAGTTTTTGCTTCATTTACTGGAAACTAATCTTCACTTTACATCACAGCTGACTGGTATCCCATAATATAATCAGTGTTTAGACTCATTTAGTTCCTCCCAGACGCCATTACTGTCATTTCATATCAGATAGCTACTTAAAAAGAATCTTCTTGCAGAGTTGCAGAAAGTTTCCACTTGGTGCCAACACGCGCTTAGCTATATTTTATCATTATTTATAATTATGCTTTGTTTTTCTGCAGAAATGTTTTAGTCATCTGTGGATCTAGATGGTCTGATTAACACTGAATTAAGAAGCTGACACACACACAAAGAGAATAGTGGAGAAAGATAAACTGCACACACATTGCCAGCAACAATTAGGCTAATTAATTCATTTGTGGGGTTCAAGTTTCAATTTCATCAGTTTAAATTGGATAATTAACAAGCTGCTTTCAGGGGGACCTCACATTCATTTTGGTTGGAAAACACACACACACACACACTGAGTATTTAGACAACCCTCTTTCTTGTTTACCTGCCGGGGTTAATTAATGCCGCTTGTTTGGGAAACAAGATAATCACTAAGCCCCGCCCACTTCCTCCTCTTCCTGCACCTCATCAGCCATTGGACGACCATTTGATTGACAGGTTGTTTGCCCTCTCACCAACAAAATACCACTTTTTTTCTATTCTATTTTTAATTTCCATCACCACTGACTCACAACCACAAAATGTTATTAAACTTTGTTCCCCGCAGGCCACCGTACCCCGACGTAGCCTCATCAGCCAGTCGCTCGCTCGGTGCCAGACTTGCCTTCAGTCATTGTCACTGTGACAATGTGTTTATATACGTTTATGAACCATATGGAGGCGGCTTGGAGAATCACACTGCATGATGATTAAGTAATGATGAGAGTCGGCGTGGAGAGTGGGGCGTGGCCGAACGCCATCAACACAAAGCGGAGAGGCGTTTGCTGACGAGAAAACGCAGGAGAAACACTGCACTGTCCTCGTGGAGCATTTTAAAGGACAATTCCAGTGAAATTCAACCTGCATCGCCACAGCAGCAATGAATGGGAGCGGATGGATCTTACGCTGTTTAGGCTGTTTACATCCCACAAAACCACTTTTTTTTTTCTCCACAGACAATGTCAGATGTTTTCAAACACACACGGCGAGGGGGTTGTTCACTTCAAGAAAGACGACAAGTTTGTAAACAGAGCTGGAATACATAATCTTGCAATGTCAAGTTGACGGCTGAGTATGTTGACGAAGCTACGAAGACGTTGAGGATCTGAGTTGATTTTCCTTTGTTGATAAAACAAACGGGAGCTTCAGACGACCTGTAAACATAATGAGACGTCGACTCGACTCTCACGCGAGACTTCATGAGATCGCACAAGACTCGGCGAGACTTCGTATTACAGCTCCGTTTACAAACATGTCGTCTTCCATGAAGTGAACAAATCCCTCGCCGTATGTTTGAAGTCATCTGACGCTGCCTGTGAAAAAAAAAAATAGTAGCTTTATGGGATGTAAACAGCCTAAGATCCATCTTATTCATCCATTATACGCTGGCGTGGCGATGCATGGACAGACAGAACTACTGCAGAAGAGGAGACATTAAAAAGAAAATCTAAACATTCATTCTGTTAGAGTTGAAATATTAGGAAACCAGGTTAAATTTGACTGGAATTGTCCTTTAATTCAGGGCACAAAACCAAAAACAACAGAATAAAACGCTTTGAACTGAATGAAATCACGGGCGGCGTCGGTGCGACTGCTGTCTCTGTGTCTCTGCTCAAAGGCACTGCGGCAGCCGCTGCTGCTGTTCGCTGTGAGACAAACTCCTCAGGCTGCCGAGGCCGAACGCAGGAGGAAACTCTCCTCTCCGCTGACCTCAGAGTCGGCTCGAAAGAAAAACACACACACACTCACTCCAAACGCTGAAGAAAAAAAGAAAAAAACATCGTCTTCCCACAATCCTCCTGGGCGAGCGGCAGGAAGAAAACAGCAGGATGGAGAGAAAGGAGAAGATGAAAGAAGAGCTGCTGCTTCGCTGCCTCATTACTGGGGGTGTTAGTGTGTGTGTGTAAGTGTGGGTGTGTGTGTGTAAGTGTGTGTGTCAGGAATATGCAGCTTGTTACCCAGCATGCTGCGGGGGTCAGCGAGGTCAGAGGTTGCGGGTGGTGACTTCCAGTGCATTAGCAGGAGACGGATAAAAAAGGCCCTCATCAATCACCTCACACCTGGTCGCCGCAGGCAACGGTAACTAAGAGAGGTAACCAGGACCATGTGCAACAGGCGGGCGCAACACCGGGGGTCGACCTTTGACCCCCAGAGAGGAAGACTTTACTTTAACTGGCTGTAGACATAGAGTATTTATATGTACTTGGTGGTGCAGCAGCTGATGTTCATGTACTTTAACTGTTTATTTCTTCCCTATGATAATGTTTCTTTTATTATTAACATTTATATATTTCTGATTCTTCATTTGTATTCTATGTTTTCTTATATTTCATTGTCAACTATAGGTGGAGGCATCTAATAAGGTTTTTAAAGGTTCAGTGCATAATAACTGTCAAGGTTTATTGGTAGAATCTGAATATGCTACCCATGAATATATTTGTCCAAGTGTATAATCGATATAAAATAAAATGTGTTTGGTTCTCTGACGTTGTGCGAGCGTGAAAGCAAACTACGGCTAGATATTATGGTTTTTACCTCCATTTTTACACAACATTCCTTTAAAAACAAGTTGATAAACTTTGTTGTAGCCTGAATTCCCCCTATCTAGCAGGCCTCTGCACCGTTACACAACTATGGGACTTAAGTTTTTATTCTTGATGTTGCATTCAAACGTGAAATCGGGGCCATCACTGACGTCAGACAGACACTGGGGCCAGGTGGCACGCTGCATTCTGGGCCCCCTAAACAATAAACAAGTCACATGTCATTAAATGCTGAATAAACAGAGGGTTAAAGGTACATTGTGTAGGAATTCCTCCATCTAGCATTGTGGTTGTTTATCACAAGCAACTCAATCATATTTTTCATGCTGCATTTTTCATGAATGATTAAAAATATTCGGCTGCAGCCCTAGTCAGTGCGTAATAACTGTCAAGATTGGAAAATCTGAATATGCTACCCATGAATATATTTGTGCAAGTGTAAATCGCAAAATAAAAAGTTCTCTCTGTATCATGTTTTAAACAAGTGGTCCATCTAGTATTGTCTATTCTGATGTTGCATTCACGTGAAATCGGGCAGACGTCAGACAGACAACAGACGCTGCATGTAAACAAAATGATGAATAAACAGAGGGTAAAAGGTACATTTTGTAGGAATTCCTCCATCTAGCATTTTGGTTGTTTATCACAAGCAACTCAATCATATTTTTCATGCTACATTCATGTGAAATTGCAGGTAAAGGCATTAAGCCTCTATGTAAACAAGTGGTCCGTCGTATTGTTTACCCAACCCACGTTTTACCATCTTTCACTCAACTCCTGTGACTAAAATGACATCTGGTGTGTTACCGACGGCCGTGTGCCCGACTGCACCTGAATGCAGCATCAGTGTAACGCTGCATTCCTCCTCACTGCGCTGCAAATGAATGTAAATCTAAAAATCTGAACTCAGATCAGCAGCAGCAAAAAGTCTAGCGTGTCAATGTCAGTGCGGAAAGTAGTCAAGGTTTCAGGAATTAGTCAGGTTCATTCAGACGCAGCAGGCAGCTCACGCACACACAGAGTTTCCTCGTGCACGTCGTGCGCAGATTGTAAATTTGGCTTCGGGAGGATTTTAATCCATCACATCACATCGAATCCACCGCGCCGTCCTGTCCTTCACATCCCGCCCTCTGCTCTCACACACACACACACACAGGTTTCCATTTAGACTATACGTGAGATGTGAAATCATTCATACACACGTCTCTTTCTCTCCAACTTTTCTCTCAGCTCAGCTCCGTCTCCGTCTTTAATTTATGTGTTTGGTGAGTGAGACACAGAGCTTCTGGCTTTTGCTTTGCTTTGTTTTGTTTTGATCCTGCAAAAAAAAAAAAGAAAAAAAAAAGAAATTCCTCTGAACTGAACTGGACCAAACAGGAGCAGAGACAGTTTAATTACTGCTCACAAACAACAACAACAACAACAACAACAACACAAAGAAGAAAAAGAGAGGAGGCGAGATGATTAGCAGAAAGTGAGAGAATTAACATACACTGTGTGTTCGTGCTCGGCGTCTTTAGTATTCACTCGCCGGCTGCTTCCCTTTTGCTCTTTGTTCGTCTCGTTAGCAGAAGTTAAAGCGAACAAAAAATGTTTAAAAAAGGAGAATAAAAAAGAATCAGGAGCTTCTGAAAAAAGGAACATGTTCCCGTTTGGAGCAAAACCGAGATTTCAAACGTCAAATTAGTTCCTGAAGTTCTCGTTGATTCATTTTTAAAGGGACATTGCGTAACTTCTCCTGTTATCTATTCAGGAAAATCGATTATTTGGTTCTTCAGTATAATTTTCATTAATCAGTAACCCCCCCATAAACAAAGTGAAGTGTTCCTTTCAGCTCATATCATTCATATCTACATGGAGCGGGTCAGCTCGCTGCTGGCTGCCATGTCGCGTCGCCATGTTTTTACCTTCAGTGGCAGCGTGACGGTAGGAAACCATGGAAACTCAGCGGAGACACCGGAGCTGTCAGCTCAGGTTCGTCTGTGAAAAGTCACCGCGGTAACGCAGTCAGGAGGAATGGAGCATTACACTGATACTGCATTCAGGTGCGGTCGGGCAGACGGCCGTCGGTAACAAACCAGATGTCATTTTAGTCACAGAAGTCCAGAGAAAGACAGTAAAACGACTCCTACAGAATGTACCTTTAAACGATCTGATGTGAAGCAGCAGCAGCAACGGTGGCATCCCTGTCATCACCGTAGTAACGAGGGACGATAAAGATTTATACAGCGATCGGGCAACAGGAGGCTGCAGGACGGTCATTTATCTGTCACACACACACACACACAGCATCCTGGGGGCTCAATTGACAACATCAAAGGTTCAATCAAATCCCGAAGCACCAGCTCTGACCTGCTACTCATTGTGTGTGTGTGCGTTTGTGTGTGTCTGTTTGTGTGTGTCTGTCAATATAATTGCCCCAGCAGCAACATCACATCACACTCGGCTGTTAAACAGACACACTTACCACACACACCCCTCCATTAGTCTGTTGTTGATGTGTGTTATCTCCTCCCTCATCAAAACACACACACACACACAAACACACAGACACACACACACAGCCAGTCTCTCATCATGGATGGATAACTGTTCCAGGCCGATCGATATTCAGATCGCCCTCGGGACTCTCAAACATGTGTCACTCCTGATGAAGAGTGTTGTTCTTCTGTGTGTGTGTGTGTGTGTGTGTTCTTTGTGACTTATTGTGTGTGTGTGTATGTGATGTGTGAGTGATGTGTGCTCGCTCACTAACCCAGAAACTCGGGTCCAGAGTGTGTGTCCTGGTTTACATGTTAACCCAGTTGTTCCTCCCCCGATCAGAAATCAATAACAGCGTTGTCGTTGGTGGCGGCGGCGGCAGATCGCTGGTTCGATTCCCCCGTTAGATTCACAACCTCACACTGCAGATGTGCCTCAAAATATATCAGTAGAATTATATATTTAGTTTTCTCTTTTTTTGTCTTTATGGTTTAAAACAAAACTGCAGCCGGTTAGGTTAGCCTAGCTTAGCATAAAGACTGGAAACCAATGGAAACTGCTAGCCTGGCTGAGGCCCATTGATTTCCTGGTTATGTGATGACAAAGTGCGTAAAAACATTTAAATACGATCGGGATGATTAAGCAAAGTTTATTTTCAGTATTGATTAATGCCAATTCCTTTCTCAGCTGACTGATGAGCCGAACCCCAAACCTCCCTTTAGAAGTTTGGCTTCAGATCCACTTATTGATTAATCGATCACAAGCAAGAAAAAAAATGCAAATGTTCACAGTTTTTTAAAACCAGTCATTAATTTGAATAAAGGTTTGAATGAAAGTGCGGAGTAAGGTTATTTCAGTGACATTTCCTTATGCTCGAGGTTCTGAAGCAGTGCATCATGGGAAATGTAGTAGGAGCAAAGCAAGAGACGTAGCAACTGTTTTAACACTGTGGATAATTTCCGTTATTTTGACCTTAAAGGAGCGTTTGAGAGCGTGACGTCGGTCCAACTAATCACCATCTGCCCCGATACACACAAACACACTGCCCTACTTCCTGTCATCCTGACGGCATCAAATGGGACAACACTGACATGAGTCATTAATACCTGTCTGTCTGTCCGTGGGTTTAAATTAAGACATATCAACACTCCCAGGTCACAATAGTGCAGAAACGCACACATCAACACACACAAACTACACTCACTGGGATCCTAAAAACTTTATTTAAAAAAAAAACAATAGGGTCAAATCAAAAACACGGATCAATACGTAAATCAATCAGCTGCAGAGTTCCCTCATAAAACCTCTATAATGCAGACAGTAGGCCACCCTCACTCTGATGGATGTCAACGACCGATCAATAAAGTTGTCAGATGACGTCGTAAAACAACAGACACACACACGTCAGATACTAGACTCTAGTATCTGTTGTTTATCTGTGCCACATGTTTTAATTATAAAGCTTTTAGTATCCTTTTTCTCCCCGATTAACCTTCATGAAAACTAAATTTAAAAAATAAATTCACCTCATTTAGTTGGATTTTAGTGTTTTGTTGCTTAATTAATTGTCATTCTCTAAACTAAACTGCACAAATAGAAATAATCTGCTAATAAATTATTGAATATATAATAGATATTTTGAATTTCATAAGATGCTAAATTTTAAAATGTTGTAATATAATAAATGTGCTTGTGTTGAAGAAGTTAGGTGTGAGTCAGAGGTTTCTAGTCCTCAAAACATCTAATCTTAAGTTTTAACAGGATTTCTTGAAGTTTGTGCAGATAATTCTTCTGTAAATTTGATTTTTTTTACGCCATTTCTGAACTTTCTTCACATTTAAAAACCCTCCTGAGTAAACACACCGAGTATATTTGGCCTAAAATATCTCAAATTCAGATTATGTTGAGTTCTATAAATAACTGCAGTGGTGCGGTCATGAAATATTAATCAGTATTTAGTTTGTTGCCTGAATTCACAGAGAAGCCGTCGGAGGCCACTGACCTCACTGTCCTCGATGGCTCACGCACATCGTCCCTCCACCACATCTTACAAACTGTACAGCTGCATTACAGTTTTTACAGCTTCATGAGGCATGCTTGCAGCCACACACAAACACACAAATACACACACAAACACACACTCTGTCCTCCCTGCAGGCAAATATTAGCATTGTAAATGTGAGTGGCCACCCAGCAGAGCAGTAACTCTACAGAGGAGCGACGAGCTGCTGCTGATGCGGAAACCAGAAAAAACAAAAACAACAATGTGACGCCAGGGAAACAGGAAGTACACACTCGGATGATGATGATGTCACAGCGGCGGACAGAAGTAACCACCACCTCCTCCTCCTCCTCCTCCTCCTCCTCCTCTCGCCTCATCAGACTCCTCATGTGGACAAATCGATGGCGACGTTTGCTCAAAGCGCTGCGGAGTTTACTCAGAGTCGGACTGATCAATGCTGCAGTTTACTGAAGAGGTTCAATATTCATACAGACGGCCGAGTTATTATTAGAGAGGACGGATGACGAGCGAGCGGAGGAGGATATGAATTAACAGGAGGGGAAACTATAGGGCAGAATAAATACATTTTTCCACTACTGAAGTACTCAGCCGATCAATAACGCAACAAGTAAACACTCAGGTGTCAGCGCATTTAAGAAATGCACTCATAACAAGTTAATAAAACTCTTATTCGTCTCTGGAAATGCATCCTCGTCTCAATGTCCTCATTCATTTTGGATTGAAATCTATCTCTAATTGCATATAGGGTTCATAGTGGAGCGAGATTGTGTTGTGTTATTTCATCGCTGTCCAGCTCAGGAATCTCTTAGATAATCATCATTAATCACATTGATTAGGATCAGTTTCAATTATTTCAGCTGCGTTCATTAGATAATGTTTTGATATGGGGATTGGATCCAAACACAACAATACCCGCAATCCTTGGAGCTGCAACAATAAATCTAGTATTGATCTTTTAAAGTGACAGAATCTGCATGAAACACCGTCGCTACGCTAATTTGCTAATGCTTGGCTAGTTAGCATGATTTTATAGGCCTACTTCTACAGATTTTTTTTTACAGTGTACTGCTTTTCAACTCCTTCGTTGTTAAACTGTATGACTTGACACCTCAATTAGTGGACTAATATACAGAAAAACCCTCAATCGGTGGACTAATAGACCGAAAAAACCTCAACTAGTGGCCTAATACATTGAAAAAACAAACATTTCCTTGCCAGAAATGGCGGCCATGTTGAATTTCCAAGAGGCTAATGCATTACCCGAGGAGGATTTGCACAAAGTTAAGCATTGGCATCCACATTTAAAAGATTTCATCTGTAATATCCATTAACTATTGAGATGAAATTAGTCAAAATGTGGAAAAACTTCAAAAAACTCAACCACAAGTTCTCAGGGTTAATCAAGTCCAGAGTTCATCACTCAATCTGCTGTCATCTCCGAACCTTAGCGACATGACTGACATCACACGCCTTGGACTTACAAAGACAAGTGACACTGATCGACCCCCCCGTCCCATCCCATCCCACCCCCCCTACACCACCCAGATCCAGGCTGTGCGTTATTGCCATCTGGTCTTGGATACAGGACTTTAAACTGGAGCAGAGCTCTCGTTGGCAGAAGTTTTGTCCCTTCTGCCGTGGCAGCCCAAAACAAACTGTGTGGCTGTACAGATCCAGACCCATCTGTGTGTGGATAACATGAGGGTATGTGGGCCGGGATGGGATGGGACGCGAGCGGGGACTAACTGGGCGTCCGTGGCGAGTGGAAACGTGTGCAGGCTTCTGAAAACAAATCTTTCATGGGCAACGACATTAAAGGCGGCTTATACCTTTCTGAAATTAAAAGTAAACTTTAGTTTGGAGTTTTGTGAAATAAAAGTTTTCTCAACTTTTAGCTTCCCAGTTGGATTAGACATTTCTCGCCCAAATGCATCGTGGGAGTCGGAGATAGCATTCAACCGAAGCTGCAAGCTGCAAAGGAGTTTTATGTCAGGAGTGTTTTAACATTATCTACAGAGGGAAATGATGAAAACTGAATCTGAAAGCATTAAAAAAAAACTAGAGAATGCATTTCCTGAAAGAAATACTGGTGAATGCTGAAAGCTCGGAGCTGAATAAGCCGAATAAATTGCTGAAAAAAATGCTGAATTAAGTGAAGAAATTGCTGAATCAATATTGAGAAGAATCTTAATAGTAAATGTAGAACATGTAAGAAAGAGGCTATGAAATTATTGGAATGGAAAATTGTTGTGAAAACTGAATCTGAAAGGATTAAAAATAATAGATTGTGCTAGTTTTTCCTCATCAAAATCCTACATTACCCACAATGCAAATCCACCATCTTTTTATCTTACGCAGCAGCCACGGCTTTGTTTTAACTTCTCCGACTTGCACTGTTGAACTTTTCTGTTGATATTGAAGCCGTCTGACCTGCACTACCTGTTCTCTCTTTGTTTATGTTTCTTCTCCTCTCGCTGTGTTTTTTGTTATCCACCAAAACACCAAAGCAAAGTCCATTGTGGACGTTGAAAAGACAAAAATAAACAAAATGACTTGGCGATAAACCAGATTTTAACTAGAAGCCAACCAACACCAGACTGCACAGCAACCTCTGGAAACACTACAACGCTTCACGCTGCACCTGAACACCTGGATTCACACCTTGATGTAGAGAATGAGTGGCGTTCCCCTTTAATCTCACCTACAAAGCTCTGATTGGTTGTTTTTTGGTTGTTGTTTTTTGCCAACCTGCCAAACAGGTGTCATTCACTCATTCTTCACAGCTACAGAAGAAGAGAGGACGGCTGCTACTTTGATAATGTGCATTTTAAAATATAGATGTTTCTATAAAAACAAAACAAAAACGTCTGGCTCTGACGGCCCGTGAGACCAAAAAAAAAAAAAAACAGAACAAAAGATAAGAATTTTTTACATTCCAGACGTTTCTGTGACTCTCTCATGCAGGAAAAAACAAAAAAAGCTTCAAATCAACAACATCACACCTCAGCGAGAGGCGGGGTGGGGGGGTCAAAGGTCGCAGGTCACAGCACTCAGACAAAAGACCATCACACATTCTCTAAAAACCCTGAGAGTGACGATGATGATGGAGGAGAGGAAGGGTGTGTGTGTGTGTCGTCCTGAAACCAGAGCTCATTTAAAGTTAATCAGGCACGCTGCTAACTTCTAACTTATTTAAATGTGCTGTTCTTCTTCCTCTCTCTTCTCTCCTCTGTGAAAACGGCGGCGGGCAGGATGATGGATGTGTCACCTTGTTTCAGACTTAACTAAGACACCTGAATACAGGTTCATCCATTCACCTCCAGCCAGAGCTGCCTCCGCCACTGACAGGCCAATTTAAACATAAGAAAGGAGACGGCAACAGCCAGACTGCAGATTTACAAAAAGCGCACTTTTTCCATGTATGTTCAGTTTAAATATCAAATAACAGTGAGTATTTAAATCAATGCAATTCACCGAATCAGCTACGCTTCCTAGGAAAAATACAATATATAATATATTAACTCAATTACAAATGCACAGTTCACTGGCGACAGAGAAGCATGAAATAATTTACATTAGATAAGATGATTGTTAATCATCATGTATAAGTGAATGCAATTTTATTTATCACTAAAACCAAGCGTGTCTTTGTTTTTCAGGATCGATATATGTTAAGTAGAGGGAGCATTTTAGCTTATTTTCCTGCCAAAGAAAGTTGCTTTTATTTAAAAGAAGAAAAAAGATCATATTTTAAATTCTCCTATATAAAAAAATATGTTCGTTCCTCAAGGTATAGGGTGTCAAAGAGCAGAAAGTATTTTCATGTCTGTATTGAAACTCGTGTACTGTATCAACACTATAGTTTCAGGGAGAAAAAAAAGGAAGAAATTCAAACAGCCAGTGATTTATGATGATATTTTGTGGCTCGCTGTGTTCCAAAACAGAACTGCGCCTCAGGACAGATGTGACTGAAAATGTGAGAAAACGGCGTACATTTGCTATTTGTCTGTTTTCAAGCCTTTCCGACCCCGAACCATCCATCATCTGCACCTGCTCATCACTTCCCAGAGCTCGCACCGTCTGAGGAGGCCGGGTGCACCTGGACAGGTGTGGCCGGCCGGCGCGTCACAGCACGGCGGCTACAACCAGTCACCACCACGACTACAGCAACCATATAAGCGTCAATGGCGCTACATAATACATTACAATAGAATTTACTCAATAAGTCCGGTCAGAAAATAATAATACACCGGTGCAAGTGTGGGACGTTATATTAACATTATTTTCAGTTCATCAACTGGTCGGATAAACGGGAGGTTAGGGTTATGGTTGGGGGGCGAGTTCAAGTAATTCGACATATTTGAGCATTTCATTTAACACAATAGTTACTTTTCCTGGTAATTAGTTACTTGTATAATGCAGTAATTCAGTTACTCTTCCGGGAAAGTAACACGTAATTACAACTAATTACTTTTTCAACGTTACATGCCCAACACCGGTGCTCGGTGACCTCCCCTCCGGCTTTTACGAGGTCTGAAACGGCCTCCGACGGCGGGTTGAGCTCTAACGCAGAGGTCAAAGGTCAAAGCGAGGACGACGACTCTCTATTATCACAACCAGGAGAACGTGGAAGGTCAAGCTGCAGCTCTGGAGGGACTCAGGTGTTAAAAGCCGTCATTACATGCAGAAGCACATCAGCCTTCAGATTATTACAGAGTATAATGAGACTGTTACACTCTGCACCGCTCACCTCTAATGCAAACACACACACACACACACACACACACACACACAACACACACTCACTCGTCTGAGCAGCAGTGGAGGCAGTTAAATGTTTCTCTAAGGCGTTTAGGGACTTTCTGCCTCTTCTAGCTGTCAGAACCAAAACTGAATGATGGACGATGATTGGCTGTGGCTGCCAAGCGTGCGTACACAGTGACACACACGCACGCACGCACACACACACACACATAAACACACACTCCTGAAGCTGCTGGTGAAATATTCAGTGCTGCTCTCACTAAAGGCAGCTCATCTGCCTCAAGACATTTACACCTCATTTTGCCAATTTAGTGTGGCATCCCTCCTCAAGCCTTATATACACACACACACATACGCACACACACATACACACATGCAAAGAGATATAGAAAGAGAGAGTAAAGCTGGTTAATTCCAGCCTCAGTGTACTTTCTCCTGCACTAAATCCACTCAATAGTTCTCTAAGGCGGCACTCATACCAAAGCTAATCGCTAGGCTAAAATACACACACACACATACACACACACACACACAGTACAAGTTTTCTGTGTATCAATGTGTGAAGCACAGACAGAAAAGCAGAGGCAGCATGTTTAGAGTAGCGACCGCGAGGCCTTGATGCCAACCAGCTCTGTT
Organism: Decapterus maruadsi; assembly: GCA_030347415.2. NCBI lineage: Eukaryota > Metazoa > Chordata > Actinopteri > Carangiformes > Carangidae > Decapterus > Decapterus maruadsi. Next base: position 9,995,844 of record CM064903.1, read on the forward strand.
ATGAGTAAACTCACCGGTTCATAATGTGTTTAAATCATTAACTGTGATAAAAGAACAAGGCTAATTTAACTCTCTACTTTGGCGTTCCCATTAGTAACAGTATTAAAAGGTATTCCAGTCATTTACCACCATTATTTTTAATGCATTTTTGTTATGTGGTTAATCAGTTGTGGTGACTAACACATTTATTCTGACAGGAGGACTAATGTTAATTAATAATTCATTATAAAAACCACTTGCCACTGTGTCGCTATTTGTGATTTAGGCAGCTATAAACACAGCAACACACCGGCAATATCAATAGAAAGACCAGATTTGATTCATAGAGAAAAGCCGATCAGTTCTCAGATCAGGTAAATCCTACCAGTGCATTTATTCTGCAGCAGCATCCTCCTCCAGCTTTACATCTAACCACCAGCAAACTAAACCAGTTAGGCCTAACTACAGACAGCAGTTCACTTGTTAACTCAATAATATATGACTGTTACCCCCTTTTATATCATAAACCAACTATTTAAAGTTTCTTGTTGGCCTTGTGGGGCTCTTTTCATGTTCATGTTTCCAGCAGAAGATGAGCTTCACCAGTTATGACCAGTTAACTCAGCAACTAGTTAACCTGCTACACAACCAACTAGATACTAACTAGCCAAAACAAAGCACACACAAATTTTAATGAATTAAACTGCTAGATGTCAGAACCTGTTCAATGATTATCTAGATAACCAGCCAGACCATCATTTACTAACCAGTTAGCATATTAACAGCCAACTGGCAGCTAGCAAACCACCAACTCACCTGCTAACTAATCAAACTGTCACAAAACAACAACCCTCTTTTTTAACTAACCTATAACAATCACCTTCAACCTAGAGCACAAACACATACTGACTAAATCAAATAACCTGCCAACCAATCAGTTAAACCACAAACTAAACACAGAGACAAACAACAGACAACAAACCGACATGCTAATTAATCTGCTAACTACCCATAGATATGCTAACTACCTAGCGCGAAGCTAACGGTGTTAGCACTCACCTGAAGTCAGGAACTCCCTCTGTCTACAGTCAGCTGTACGACGGGAACCGGGTCCGAATCCGAGTAGGAACCGGACGGATAACTTCGTGTTTGTTACACTCTGAGAAGCTAAGCAGTGCATTGTTTTTGTTTGTTCGTGTTGTACTTTGTTTTGTTTTATTAATCGGCGCAGCTTTCCCGCCGTCCGTTGCGGCGCTGATCACGTGACGCCACTCAGCCAATCAGCGTCACTCACTGAGATAAACAAATGACGTAGGAAACGACGTACAATGGACAGGACAGAAGTGAAGAGGAGAAAAACAGCCTACTTGTAAATTACCGTAAGCACTATTTCATCTGTCTGTTGATCAGATTTGAGGGGATAATATTCTTAGTCTTGGTTGGTTAGGACATGAAATATCAAACTAATGTCATTTACTAACTATAACCTGTTCTTATCTTCTTTTTGTAAGTAGCCTGTATTTTTTTGGCTTTTCAGGCTTTTAATGGAAATTGAAGGCAGAGAAAGGGGATGAGGCACATGCAGCAAAGGGCCATCGATGGAATCAAACCGGGCAGATGCAGCAAGGATCATGCTCTACCTACTGTGCTACACAACGCCCCGGATACAGTGACTTTTACGAGTGAAAACTCTCATTATATAGTAGGATTCCCTGGTTTTGGAACCTATCACGGTATAAATGAATCATCTTTTACAACTTAAGTGATCTTTAAGGGCTGCAACTTGTCATAACTATGCACCATTATTGTTAATCTCTTCATTAACTGCTTGTTTCTGGAGTCTGCACAGTGTTACACAGCAGAGAGACGCTCGCAGCAGAGAGAAACAGGAGGATTTGGCCGTTTTCCTCAGTAAATGACTAAAAATGTGAGTTGAACCTGTTTCATTGGCACAAAAAAACAACAACCCCCGAACACAAACAGGATTCTGTGATTTCAGGCAGACAAACAAACACGCTGTGAAGATCAGCAGTCAGGCCGCACAGCGGATCAGTCAGACCAAACTACCCAGCAGCCCCCGGCCGCAGCGGCACGCTAACTCTCCATGTGTTTATTTATTAGTTTGAAGGGGGGGGGGGTTGCTCCATCGGCTGCTTGGCCACCCGCAACATCACAGAGCGAGTAGGGGAGCCGGCGGGCAGACCGAACCGAACGGATGCCATGATGGAGGACATGGACGAGTCCGGAGAGGGCAACACAGATTTCACCACACACACATGGTTGTCACGGAAACACACGGCTTCACAGCATGACCTCAGGCGGTATGCAAAGTGTAATGCAAACACTGGTAAGAGGAGAGCAGCGTGCATGTGCCTGCTTGAACATGCCTCCCAACTCCCTCCTCCTGCCCCAACCTCTTTTCTATTCCCCCATCCGGCTGGCTGGCTGTCACCGTCACCACGACAACGGCGTTGACGAGCAGCAGTGACAGACACTTTAAGTGCTGCTTGAGTTTTCCAACGTGGCTTCCAGATGTGTCGTCACTCCATTCATCTCTCTGCCGTCGTCGCCTATTGTCTGCACACAGTTTCCCTCCTATTCCTCCTCATCACTTCATCTGTTCTCAGCTGGAAATGACAGCAGCGAGGTGTGGTCTTGAAACAACAACACACACACACATATATTTAATGCACACACACAGTGAGTCGATTCTTGAAACCCTCCAATCCTACTAACAAACCTTCAGAGCAGCAGTCGTGGATTAAAAATGGATCAAACTTCAGCAGCTGCTCGGCCTCTTTTCTCCGCTCTGATCATTTCGGTGTGAAGGTCTTTGGTGGAGGAAGTTCTCCCACTCCACCGGGGACATTTTAAACAGAATTATTAAACCAAATGATTGAAGTTTTTCTTTTTTCTTACTTCGTAGAAAAACTGAAAGTACTTTTCCCCCTTCTCAAACAACCTGAGTCTGTTTTTATTTTCACTTTTGAGGCTTTTTTTATGCATAAAACAATGTAAATGTTCCTTTTTTTCACTTCCAAATGACTAAACTGACTCAGAATAAAACATTTTGATGTTTAATTTCACTTCGCAAACTGTAGTTTATCCATTTTGGACTATTTTCAGCAGGAGATTGGAGCTCTATTGAGTCTCATGTATTGAAATGTTTTCAAACTTTACTTTCAGCGTTTTTAAAAACCAACAATCAATCTAATGATGTTCCACAGAACTCGCAGACTTCCTGTTTGTTTGCTGTAACAGCTCGGATGGATATTGATTATTACAGCTTGTAACAGATGATTGATGCTGCCGATTGGTGTTATTGTTTTTTTTTTCCTTTCAGTGTGTGAGTGGATAAAGTGTCTGCTGTCTTCTTTGTGAAATGAACATTAAGAAGCGGCGGCTCAGCTCGTTTGCTCTCTGACAGCAGCTGAGGAGCGGAGATGAGCGCTGCTGTCCGACAAACATCCACGCAGAACAGATTTGTTATTTTCCGTTTCCAGGCTTCTGCAGCGGCTTTAACAGGATTCACACACACAAACCTTCAGGGAAATTTTCAGCCCCCGGAAAAAAAAGGAGAAAAAGGAAGTATAGCAAAAAAAGAAAAAGCAAAGAAGAAGAAGAAGAAGTCACAGATGTGGAGCTGTGTGTTAACATCCGACCTCAATCCTCTAATTTAACCTCCAGAGATTAGGACAAGCCGCTAATCCAGACAGAGAGAGACAGAGAGTCCTGGTTTCTGATGCATTAGTTATGTATTTTTGTCTTTTTTTTTATTAAAATATATTGTTATTGTTGTTTTATTCCCAACAGTAGGATCTCTTGTTTCTGTCAATAAAACAGATTGAAGTGAAATTACAATAAAGAAAAGATGAAATGGAAGATGACGAGCCGAGGTCGGCCGGAGGATTAGAGAGAAAGAGAGGGAGAGAGCGAGAGAAACAGCTGTTCACCCAGGGCACACACACACACTCATACACACACACACACGCTGGGCTAAAGTGCTGCATTTGAGGACCTGAGTGAAGATCTGCACGACAATGTGAACTCAATGATCCCACACACACGGCCAGAGGGTGGGGACCTCTTCTCATCGCTGTGGTGACACGTCATGATGACGTCACCAATCTCAAAATCAGCGTTGGCCCACTTCTGGAAAAGTTACTGCTTCATATAAGTGCATCTACTTTTCTATATACAGGCTTTTATTTTTGAAATTTCCTGTGTCAAAGTTCATGTATCAGTGGAGCAATAAAAATACAATAGATTCATTTAGGAACTCCTGATAATCGCCACAGTGTATTTGTCTTTTATCTCCAAGAGGCATAACATCTGTATTTCCGTGACAGTAAACTTGACCTTGAACGCCTCGTCATTGTGTAGGCTGGTTGTGTTTCACTACTGTGGCCTGGGAGATCAACGATCATTATAACCAATGATCATTTGAAGTTATCTACGACAGAGTGTTAGGGCCGGATTGAGAAAAAAAAACAAAAAAAATAATAGTCGGACTTTTGAGAATAAGAAAATAGTTGTAAATTTACAACTTTATCTCCTAATGTTATGTAATGATAAAGTTGCACATTTCGTACGAGAAGTCTTAACATTACGACAATAAAGTCGTAAATTTACGAAAATAAAGTCGTACATTTCATATGAGAAAAAAGTCATAACATTACTAGAATAAAGTTGTAAATTTACGAGAACAAAGTTGGAAATTTACAAAAATTCACGTGGTTTGTGATTTTTTTATCTGTCAATGTGGCCCTAATATTTCATTGTACTGTTTTGACTTACAGTAAAGAAGAAACGAGCCCTTAGTTTCACAATACACAGTTGTGTTACATCAGTAACGCTGATGGCTGTGGTTAAACAACCTGCTTGTAATGATTAAGTGATTATTGATGTGGCCTCAGGTGAGTTCGTCACATGAAACATGAGCCAGAAACAACACGTCCGTCTCCACAAAGTCACAATGTGGTTTAACTCTCGTCATCCTCAGTAACTAATGTTTAAACTTTTCTCCTGGAAACTGTCAACTTTAAAAAAAAACAAAAAAACAACTCCAGATACGCAGCTGCTGCTGAACCACGAACCAAAACAAACTGACAGAGGAAGATAAAGAACATGGTCGTATAAAATAAACTCATATATGATTAAAATAAACAGGAAGCTCCAGAGGAGAGAAGAGGAAACTTTGAGAGTCTGGGACAAAAACAGAACAGCTGCAGAGCGAATAACAACAACCAGGAAGAGGAAGAGAAGGAGGAAGAGGAGAGGAGAGCTAGAGGATGATGGGATGTAGGAGGAGGAGGTGAAGGCAGAGGGGCGATGAGAGAGAGATAAAGAGAAGGAGAGAGGAGACGAGTGTTTCCCATCCAAACAGACACTTCAGATGATACGGAGAGAAAATGTCTCGTACAACATCTCTCCCTCCTTCCCTCCCTCCTTCTCTCTCTCCCTCCCTCCCTTTCTCTTATCTCCTCTCCACAGTCTGAGCAGAGGAAGGAGAGGTGGCTCAAGGTGAAGAACGACGCAGCCGTGTTAAATAAAAATGAGGCGAGAGAACAAGAGGAGGGAGGAGGAGGAGGTAGAGGAAGAGAAGGAAGGGAGAGGATGGGGAGGTTAGAGGAGAAGGGAAGGGAGAAGGAGGGATAAAAGTGCAGAAAGGAGGCGAAAGTGAGAAGGAAAGGAGGAAGCAATGAAGGAAGGAAAAGAGAGGATGAGGACGTTAGAAGGGAAGGGAGAAGGAGGGATAGAAGTGCAGAAAGGAAGGGAAAGAAGGAAGGAAAGAAAGGAAGAAGGAGGGAAGGAGATTGTACGGAGGGAAGGAATTCCTCTTGCTCTATAAACTCTCTCTGAGCGCTCAGCTGACCACTGCATCGTTTTCTGCCTCAGCGCTGAAGCAGTTAACCAACACACACACACACACACACACACTCATACATGCACACATGCACGCACGCACGCACACACACAGAAACACACACACAACTCTGCCAGTCATAAAATCCTCGGACCTTGCAGAGCAGAGCGTGACGAGGGCAGAGGCCGTCCCTGTGAGAGTGTGTATGTGTGTGTCTCTCGCTGTATGTGTGCGTGTGTGTGTGTGTATGGAGCAGACAGGGACATATAAAGTAGCAGAGGTAAAACCAGTCTTTATGGTCGAAGTCTGCAGAGTGTGAAATCCTGTCAGGGCCGAAGAGGAGGAAGAGGAGGAGGAGGAGGAGGAAGGTGATGCTGATGTTGATGAGGATGAGGATGAAGATTAGCAAGGTGAAGAAGATAAAGATGATGAAGGTGAGAAAGATGAAGAGGCGGTTGTCACCACAAATCAGAGGTTTATGATCGACTGATGATGATGATGATGATGATGATGATGAAGGTTGGTGAAACCATTCCAGCTCAAGGTCGAAGCTTTTTTAAATTTATTTTACATCTCAGTCGTCTTCATAAGTTAATGATGAAGCTGAGGATGATGAAGATGATGAAGAGTGAATGATACAGATTCAGGAGGATGAGACTGAGGATGAAGATGAAGATGATGCAACTCTATATTGATTTTTTTATTCCTAATAGTTTTAATAGTTTTATCTCTTTCTCTTTTCCTTTAAAACGTTTTTCATTTTATTGATTCTTCCTCACTGCTGCCGTCCTTATGAGCACCTTTTCTCTTCCTAATGCAGGTTTCATCGAATGCTGCTCTATAAATAAAGATCTTTATTGATATTATTTTATATCATTACATCTTATAAAAACCACAGCGAATGAAAAATGTTCCAGTGACCAAGTTTCATAAGGAGTTAATGAATGAAGACGACAGCGTCTCCGATGGGTTTTTATTATTTATTTATTTATTGCAGGTGTTTCTGTCTCACAGGTGGAAATCACTATTCATCCAGAGCCATAGAAAACCAGCTGAGGAAAAGTTTTTAACCTTTAGTGATGGCAAAAAATGTGTTTTATGAGGTCACTGTGGCCTTGACCTTTAACTTGTAGCCACCAAACTTTAAAGCTCCTCATGGGCGTGTCCCTCCGCCATGTCAACTAGTCCCAGATTACATCCCTGTTTATCCCAAGTCAAATAAAATATGGAATATTTGAGGAATTGAATTGCTTTGTGAAGTTTTCAGTTGTGGTTCAGTTCATCCCTGAGTGTGAATGAGTGTTTATGCCAAAGTTTCTTCAAGATGTTGCTGAGATACACGTCCATTATGAGGAGACGGGCGACCTGGAAACAAGGCGTCTCCTGCTCTGACTACTAAGTCATAAATATGAAGGGAGATAAACTGATTATTTAACTGTCATACAAAACATTTGCCCTTATTGAGTTTTATGGATGTTGTAATAAAGTGGTTTTTGCATACAGGCCTGAGTCTGGAGAACAGAATATGCTCTGTTCACTGAATCTTCTTCCTGTTAATATCTGAATTAACGAGCTGCAGGAAGTCAACGCCAAACAGGAAGTGGGAAGGAGACAATGTCAACAAACGGTGGTCTCCATTATATGATCAATTATTGTTCCCTGATGTCGTTTTAATCAGATCAGAGGAGGAAGGAAAAGAGCTGCTGGTGATTCTGCTTTATTTTCTGAAGGACATAGTCGTCTCTCTCTGTCTCTCTCTTCTTCTCTCTCCCTCTTCTTCTCTCTCTCTCCGGTAGCTGTCACTTCTCTCGCCGTCACCTGTCAGTCAGGAGGCAGATGGAGGCGGTTTCCGCGGCGACTTCCAGTAACTGTACAGTTGGCAGAGGGTCCTGAAGTCGCTCTGTCTCTCTCTCCAGAGACTCTGCTGACTGTCACTGACTGTCACTTAGCATCTGCTGCTAATTACTGCACTTAATACTACAAATACACCACCAAGTACTCCAGTATACTACTGATGGCCTACTGCTGGTGCAAGTATGGTTGATACTGTGACTGTAGCTACTGGAAACATTACTGCATCTCTGACTGTTAGTATAACTACTCCTGTCAGTACTAAGGCTGCTACAACTGCTAGTAAAATTACTGCCTGCTACACTAGCATTAATACTATTGCCAATGATGGTTAAGAAACAAGACATTCCCCTACGAGTCAGTTTTCTGTCTCCGGCCCCTTTAGGAGACCAGAATACCAGAATACCATGACTCCGCCCCCTTTAGGAGACCAGCAGGCCATTACTCCGCCCCCTTTAGGAGACCAGAATACCATGACTCTGCCCCCTTTAGGAAACCAGCAGACAATGACTCCGCCCCCTTTAGGAGACCAGAAGACCATGACTCTGCCTCCTTTAGGAGACATGCAGACCATGGCTCCGCCCCCTTTAGGAAACCAGCAGACCATGGCTCCGCCCCCTTTAGGAGACCAGAAGACCATGACTCCGCCCCCTTTAGGAGACCAGCAGACCATGACTCCGCCTCCTTTAGGAAACCAACAGACCATGATTCCGCCCCCTTTAGGAGACCAGCAGATCATGACTCCGCCCCCTTTAGGAGACCCGCAGATCATGACTCCGCCTACTTTAGGAGACCAGCAGCATGAAATAATCTCTTAATATGTTTAGAAATTACGACAAATTTGTCATAGAACAGCACAAACATGTTTGGTTTTTTTGTTGTTTTTTTGGAAACGAAATTCTTACAGTAGCATAGTAGCTGTGATGAATCATTTTCCAGGACATTTGATTTTCTTTTCTCATTTTCCATGTGTTTGCCATGACTGGAAAATTGAAAATTGGTCAACCATTTTCCAGATTTTCCAGGACGCGTGAGAACCATAGTAGAGTGTCTTTCCTACTACTACTAATACCATGACCATCACCGTTGCTGCTACTTGTTATATTACTATTGCTTCACTATAACATCATTACTACTGACACTATTACTCTCTCAACTGCTGCTGCAGCTCAGCCTGATAAACTACTTCTACTTTTTACCATTATGTATAAATAATATTCATATGAATCAGAACCAGGATCAATAAACAGAATCTCAATAAACAAATATCAGACTATATTTTCTGAATTTCTGTACTGTTACTGTTACTGTGTGTGAGCATGAATACCGGCAGCATGAGCACTGATGCCACAGAAAACAACATGCAGTGTTAGTGTGTGTGTGTGTGTGTGTGTTTTCCCGCAGACAGGGAGTTCAGCAGCCTGGTGCACAGAGCAGCTGTACACAATCTGACCTCTGATCCCGCCTACAGGTGTTTGTGTGTCTCTGTGTGTGCGTGTTTGTGTGTGTGTGTGTTGGAGGCCAGCAACCTCATCCTCTCCTGAGTCACACCACCTGCTACCAGCCTTGTTTGAAACGCACACACACAGAGACTCACTACAGTAACATACATGCTGATATGTGGAGTGTGTGTATTTGTGTGGGTCTGTGTGGGTGTTTGTGGTGTTTTGTACCCTTCATCCTCCTCATTTTTTCCTCTTCACCAAACCCACACTCCTCCTCCTCCTCCTCCTCTCTCTCCATGCTGCATTCAGTGTCGCCTGTTTTCTTCTTGTTTGTGTGTGTGCATGTGTGTTTGTGTGTCTATGTGTGTGTGTGTGTGTGTGTGTGTGAAGCCTCAGGCAGGATTCCGTTCTACTTCGCTTGTGTTGTTGGAGCAGGTGGCAAGAAGACAACACACACAACACACACTGAACATACAATGACACACTGACAAAATTATGTTTCTTGTGTTTTTATGTGAATTCTGGCTCCACATAAAACGCACACACACACACATGTACACACACACAGACACACAACACACACTGATCTTTGTATTGAGTAATCTCAGTGGCTCAAACACAATCGCGGCCCTGAGGGGGCGGCCGAGATAGACGGAGACAGACAGAGATGGAGAGAGAAAGAGGCTGAATAGGAGACTGAAGGAGTGTCTTCACGCTTCTCAAGGTTCTCAAAGCGCCGGTTAAAATAAAACTGAGACGTGTGGAGAAGAAGAGCCGAGGCTTCAGGAGGAGGTTTCAGCTCTTACACTGATTTTCTTCTTCTTCTTCTGCTTCTTCTGCCTCTTCTTCATTGTCTCTGAGGACGTGGATGTTACAGCCTGTTCTGGTGCCAGTCCTACCACCACCATAACCCTGCGGTGGTCACGGTTCTGGTTTTTAACACATCTGTAGCAGCTCTTACATAAGACATGAGATTCTTTCTTCCTGTCTGAATAAATTAATAAGAGTGAAGGGCTTTTTCCCCCTTCTCTTTAGCCAAAAATCACAGATTTACATGTGGTTTTTAAATGTAGAAGCTCGATTCTCAGAACGTTAAATCAGATCAGGAACCTTTAAAGGTCGAAATTTATTATTTTTTCGCTTATTTTGAATTCTTGATCCATCAGAAGATGATAAACAGTTTTATATCTCCTCTCTCCATTAAACATACAGCAGATTTCAGAAAAAAACAATCAGAGAAACCAAATTCCGCAAGTTGCTGGATGGTGGGTCCAGGTGGTGAGGGGGTGGGGCTTTGTTGTGACATCACAAAGTGACAGGAAGTCCTGACGGCTGGTTTTAAGGCTCAGTTTCTGAATACAGGCTGTGTGCATTTCTCTGTGGACTGAGGCTTTGATACTTTCACAGTATTAACCCTTAGAACTCAGGCGGCACGGATCCGTGCCGGTAGCGCACCCTTGATAAATTGCCGTGGGAATAGCACACAACTCATTATATTGACATCATGGGGGTGTATGCTTATTGGTCACATCTTCAAGCTTTACAAAATGCATTTTTTTGTCTTTTTATGTGATGTTGAGCCAAAGTTATGATTATTTTTATATCGCGTATTTTTTTAAAAACCGGAAGTAGCGATTCTCGCTCGAACTCGCAAAGTAGATCGTTTTTCTTTTATTTTTGTTCATAAAAACAATGGTTTGAGCCAAGTGAACTTTGAACTGTGACGTATTTGACGTTACTATCATTGACGACGTAATTTTGACCCGCGAAAATACGAAAGAATAACAAAGAGGACCCGCGAAAAATCAATTGAGGAAAAGAGAGCGTAAAACGGGGAAAAAAACGACAGGATTGAACGGTATGAATGGATTTGAACCATGGATCAACATCGGACTATGAATATACATCAGGCGTGTGTGTACTAATTTGATTTGAAGAAGATGGGAATGAGCAGAAAGAGAGTCGCCATCTGCGGGCGAGGATTCATCCTCCGACCGGGGACGCTGACGTGACGGCGGCGGAGGAGACGAGCAGCCACGGCCATGCTCACGGCAGCCACCCGCTGCCTCTCATCTAACGTAAGTTTGTTTTGAACCTCGTATGGTCTCTCGGAATTTGATCATAGAAAATCATGAATGTAAATATGGTTTTTCCTCCTGTCAAGACCATTATATAGAGCCAGTGGCCAGTTTAGGGCCAGCTTATGGTCAGCTGTGGGCGCATTGAGCCCCTAGCTGGAAAATGTGCAGGAGGGACAGGGCGACAGTGTGTGCGTGCGAGTATGTGCGTGTCAATACATCCATAGTGTGTGTGCGTGTACTTGTGCTTGTAATGTCTATCTTTGCAGTAAATTTCATCGATTTGCAGCCTAAATTCATCATATTCTTGAATGCATAGTGTGATATTTATGTCTGTGGTGAAATCAAAATGATGGTGATATTTTTCACAGTAAATTGATAACAAAATATGGGTGTCTAAAGTTTTTCATGTTCTTGATTGTACTATGCATGTTGTACAGTAATACTAATTCATAAAATTATGTTTATGTAACTGCAGTGCTGCAACTGGGACCAAGGCATGATGCATTTGGAGCTTGCAGCCACTAGGAATCAATGGAGACTGACCCACTAGGACATCATGGAACTGGTGAAACAACTACGTGGAGTTGAAAAAGACAGGTATTCCTGTAAAAAGATAAAGCAGCCATGCTCCAGCTGCATGTGCTGCCAAGTTCAACAGCTCCAGAAGGGCCATAGTAGGACACAGGTGGTGCTAGTCGGGTGCACAAAAAGTGATGTGCAACACCACTCCCTGGAAGTGTCAGTCTTGTGACACTCACCTCTCTCTATTGCTAGATAGAACTGTTTTGTTGAGTGAGATGCATAGGCTGGCATGAAGTTGTGTCTTGATTTTGTTTGTAATACAGTTCTCCATGTTTCCTGTTGTCAGAATAAGTATTTTCAAGCTCTTAAGAATGTTTGATCTCTGTGTTTATGTTTGTGAGAGCACTTTATATGAAAGTCATTCGGAATTCAAATATTTTAGATTTTCTGTCTCAGGTTTGTGTATAGAGTTGGTTTAAAATATAACATTTTAATTTAATAATATTTGAATGTGACACCCCCTTTGTCTGTCCTGAACAGGAGCTTTTAATTTTTTTTCAGTGGCAAGCATGAGCAGATTTTTGAGAGACTTTGGTAGAATGGCAGTACTTGACATAAAATTCCGCCTGGAAATTGAATGAGTTATTTATGTTTTTCATGGTTTTTAGACAATGTTATAATATATTTGTTCAAGTTTTTATTGTCAGTATAATTGTTTTTACAATTTCAAGCTTTCAAAAATGTTTGATCTCTTTTTTTGTGTATGTGATAGAATGTTAAATTAAAAAAAATCAAATCGATTTTAAAAATTTTGAGTACTTTTTCCTTAGGTGTGTTTATATAATTGGTGAAAATGAAAAAATAATTATATCATCAGATTGCATAGGTTGTGCTGAAAAAAATGATATAAGACACTCTGCCCTGCAAATTCTCATAGCCCCTGTATATACGTTTTAACATAGTAATGTAAAAAAGCACATAGAATGCTCTGAGTTCTAAGGGTTAATATAGAACCTAGAGCTGCTTTATAATCACACTACACATGGACATCTACCTTTATACTGTATGGAGCTTTAACACAAACATCTACCTTTATACTGTATGGAGCTTTAACACAAACATCTACCTTTATACTGTATGGAGCTTTAACACAAACATCTACCTTTATACTGTATGGAGCTTTAATACAAACATCTACCTTTATACTGTATGGAGCTTTAACACAAACACATACCTTTATTTTGAAGGAGCTTTAACACAAACATCTATCTTGCCTTTATGGAGCTTTAACACAACTGAAATCCTATCTTTTATTCATAGAAGTCAGTATGTTTTTATCACTAAAAGAACTAAAAAGACTTCTGAATGCCTGACTCAACCCTTGGGGTCATTTTTATGTTTTTATCCTGTTTGTTCATTGTGATCTTTTAGCTTTAGCACTGTGAAGAACTTTCCAACTATTTTTTTTGTTGTTGTTGTTTTTTCTTTAAAACTTCAGTGTGAACTTATTACTGAAACTGGTGCCGTTTGTTTCCTCTGCAGCTCGGAGCATCACACTGAGCCCTCCTCATTATCTGATATCTCCAAACCGTCACATTGACATCCAGAGCCGAGCTGGTGGTTCGGTTTTCTCGCGCACATGAAAGAAGTCTAAAGGCAGGGATGTGGTTTTAGTGGAGAACTAACTCAAATATGTTTTTTAAAACAGAGTCAGGATGTTTTATAGCAACTACACTAATATGTGTATCTTATAGCTGCTGGGCGTTAGCGACCGACCGACCGGCCTCTCTAATGAGACGTGACAGTTTAGAGGATCAGGACTGAGGGAAAAGTCTCAGGATAAAAGGTGGAAATGTGTCGAGCTGCAGTTTCCACAAATATTATTTTTAAAACGAAACATACAGAGGAAATGATAAAGTGCTAACAAACTTCCTGGTGAGGAATCACGAGATATGTAGGCTACGGTGGCCCTGAGAGGTCAACTCATTAGAGCTTAAAAAAACAAGAAGCTACATCAGTTTGACTAAAACATATCAACTACAAAAACTCTCAGTTTCTGGGGAAACAATTAAAAGACGGACCCAGATAAAGGCTAACGCTACGCTAACAGTATAAACTATCAATAATATTTATTTCAGATGATACTGATGTTATAATAAACCAAACAAAGCCACATCAGCTGTCTGCACAACTTGTTAGGATTAGGCTATACTATTAGCTTAGCATTAGTCTTTAGCCTGGTCCGTCTCTTTTTTGTGTCCCCAGAAACACTTATTCAAATGTAGCAATATAGTCTTAATTTGCAGTTTATATTGAGCTCTCAGGGCCACCATAGATATGAAATTTGAATTCCACATCTATCAATATCCGGTTCAAAGCTGAAACCAGGATATCCAGGTCAATTATTTTGATTATATTTGAATTTACAGTCAGAGAATTATCAACGTCCGGCTCGATAAGCTCCGCCCCCACTTCTTTATTGGACCAGAACTGGTACAATGGAGGGTTGTTATTTTTTTACAGCTGAACTTTGGACACTTTTTTATCTTTATAACACCCTCCTTCATGCAAACACCTGACCTGCTTCGTTTGACTCAGCTCAGGTGAGCGTGAGGACAGGCGCAACGCCGCCGCTCTGGCTCATCAAACAGGAAGTCTGACATATCTGAAGGTACAAAAATGAAAACATCTTTCATCTGCACGTGGATGCATAGAGCCCTACCTGTGTAACAACTAGCCCCGCCCACCTGTGTATATACACACACACACACAGAGTGAGGGCTGAGAGGATTACGCTGTGCTGAGTGATGTCCATGTTAAGGAATGTGTGTGTTTTTAGGAAAAATAATGTGGGCTTGTGTGTTCGTGCTACAAAGGGCCTCTTTGTGACCACAAGCCCCTCCCCCCTCTACCTCGTCACTGTAGATACAAAGATGCACACAGACTATCTGCATCTCCTTATCATTCATACCTGTTCCAACCTGTGAACGCGCACATGACCTGAGTTTAAACTATCATGTATCAGCCACAACAGCCTCAGGTTATTTACTCTCTCATCATCACGAACGTCTTTACAGGTCGTTCTAGTTTTGACCTCGTGAGTCACTGACGAGACAAAAAACAAACAGTGAAACAACGACAACAAAGCGCCTGAAAAAAAAAAACCAGGATGTGGAAGTCTTTTTTGTTTTCCTTTCAGGTGCAAATCTATGAAAATTAAGCCGATTACAAGGAGCGTTCTGTCTTTTTGATGGAAAGTTTGCAGTAGAAACTTCCCTCAACAATCAGATTCACTGCACGCACAACTCTAAAAAACACCTGTAACACAACTTCACTAACTCAACATCACACAACATTAAAAAGTACAAATAAAAATAGATGACAGACAGAAAATAAGCCTGAAATGAATATATAATACGTGCTGCAGACTCACTCTGAGCTAATTAGCAGCCGAAGCTAAAGTTTAATTTCTCTCTTTATCTTCATTCATTGCAGCCTCGGTCTCATGGAGGAAAAAACACTTGTGTAAATTGTCTGTTTAACTGTTAAAGTGTCTATAAAACGACTGAGGAGTCCAGCACAGCTAAGTGCTAACACATGTGAGTGTATGTGTGTTGCCAACACACTAACTAACGCACTCAACACAATGATGATGATGTTTTACCAATTACCGGGCGTAATCATCCGCTAATTAGAGCTTAAACACAAAGACGACGTCATTAATTTAGCGAAAATATACAAAACGTTGGACAAATTACTGATGTTGACTCAAAAAAAAAAACATCAAACAGGCAGAAATGTGTGGGTTTTTTTTTTTTTTTTTTTTTTTTTTTTTTCTTGGCCCTGCCTGCATCTGTTTACATGAAACAGACACAGGTGACCAGTTCAGTCCAGAAAAACCAGCAGCACCTGAAGCAGCCGAGTCCATCTCATCTCATCTGCTCCTCCATCTGTGTGTGTGTGTGTGTGTGTCTGACTGATGACAGACACCGTCCCTGCCCGACCACATTTTTAGCCGCCGCTGTGAAATTACTGTAATTTTCTAGGGGGGAGAAAAAGCCGCTAGCTGCTCCACTAATGGCTGCCATTACTGTTTCTCTCTCTCTCTCTTTCTATTTCTCTTTTTTACTTATTTATTTATGTCCTGACAGCGAGCCGCACCATAAAGGAAACAGGAAGTCCTCTGTCTGTCTGTCAGTCCGTGGTGCTGGACACATGTTGTTGATTTAAAAACACCTGTTTTAAATGGCTGATGAGTCAATGGGCCGTGGCTGCAGCTCAGCTCAGTGCTCTGATTATCAGTGTTTAGTGTGAACATTAACAGGTCCAGTCAGATGGAAAGAACCTTTTTGGATGGTGTTACTTCACTGTTCGACCTTTTTTTTCTTTTTAACCAATAAGAGCCAGTGAGAGAGCGCTGAGCTGGTTCAGCTGGCGTTCCTCCAAAACCAGTTTCTACCTGGTTTATACCCCGTGGCACGGAGCCAAGTCAGAGCCGCCACGCTGCTCATACAGGTGCTGCTCCAGCCTCCAGCCCGGTCCCACCTGCAGGTGTTAAAGCTCTGGATCGCAATCTAGGCTGGCCGACCGATCAGACTGGACGCTCTGGTTCAGCCTGAAAATATATACAAACGGCTGAGGATCGGGTTAAGCCTCAGCCTTCCTTTTTTTCCCCGTCTTTCTCAAGAATTAAAGGGATAGTTCAACATTTTGTCAAACTGGCTCATTGCCATAATCCCTATCCCTCTAAAACAACTCCGTCTTCTGTTATTATCTTATAGTGTGGTGAATGTGCAGGTCACAACTTGTCCATCAGAGCGTTGTGGAGTTGTTGGATTGTGTATTTGATGAGTTTGATGAGGGAAACCAAGAAATCCCATGAGCCTCCGTAGCGTAGCTCTGAGCAGCTCATGGCTCTGCTCCGCCGTTCTAAAAACAGCTTGCACTGACAGTAATTAACCTACTGCTATGACTATAGGGATTATGGCAATGGGCCAATTTGACAAAATGTTGAACTATCCCTTTAATGCTAAGGAGAGGAGCCAAATGGAACAAATTTAAATGCAAATAAAGAAAAGAAGAACTTAAAACGTGTGCTGATGTTTGAGACAGACACTCATAATCTGAGTTTCTGAAGTTCTGACTCATTTCCAGGATTTAGACGTGACCCACGTATCATGATAAACTCTACTAATCTAAACGACATGTGGATGCATGGATGTTGGATGTTTCCCCCTCAGGTTGGAGGCTGGTGGGATTTTTGTTCTGCAGCCTCGGGGGGATTCAGGTGCCAAACAAACAAACAAAAAAAGAGCAAAATTTGGAAACGTACAAAAGTGAGCAACAGAAATATTTCCTCTTGTTACGCAGACGCTGCTATAAATAGACTGATCCGACAAAAGAAGAATCTCCTCACCCACTTAAAATTGGCTGCTCCTCATGATTCTCTCTTTTTTTGTGTGTGTCCTTGTGCATCTGAACACGAACACATGCAGCCTCTTGCCGGAGGACGTCACATTGTTGAACTGAAGCTACAGCGCATTCAAGCTGTTTTTTTAATTTTTTATTTCCTGCTTTTGCTTTTTTTTTTTAGCTGCATCGCCGTGGTGATTCCATTCAGATCACATCGAGGCGAAGGCGTTTTGATTTGATGCGAGCGTGGGACGTTTATTCCACTATCTGAGGAGGATGGACGGATAGATACATCTCACATGAACATCCACCTCAAGATGTGACCTCTAGAAGAATTTAGCTTTTCTATTTCCCTATATTTTTGAAATGCTGATCCACAAAAAAGAGATTCTACCTTTACACTTCTTAAATAAAGTGACTCATAAGAAGAAAATTCAAGTAGTTTAGAGATGTTTACTATTGAATTTATACAGTTTGCTCCTTTAAAGATGAAAGGGTTGAAGGTGAAGGAATAAGATTGAGACAAAAAGTCTCAGAGAAGCAAAATAAAATAAAAGGAAATCCAAGGTTTTCTGTCATAGAACTGTTTGGTGCTTTTGCATAATTCTTCTACGGTGGCTCGGAGGGCTCAATTCACTGCAACTGAAAGGAAACACATGCAAAGACACAAAAGTGCCACAAGTTCAGAAACACATGAGCTGCAAAAACTCACAACACACCAGGATGTGTGTGTCCGGGGAGGAGGAGGAGGGGGACACAGAAAAGTGACGGACCCGTCTGTTTGTCTGGTTCATTATCATGTGCAACACTGTAATAGTAATACATTAGCACACAGTCCGCCACTTTTTCGCGTTCCCCCCGGAAACACAACACACATCCTGTTACGCTGTGAGTTTTTGCAGCTCAAGTCTCCTTCTCTGAATTTGTAGCACATTTGTGTCTTTTGTGTGAAGCCTTTTGAGCCTTCAGGGCCACCGTATCCTTGAGTCTCACCTCATCACAACAACAGGAGCACTTTTAGTGTAAGAACTACAAACGTAGTTTTCTTTTCCTTTTTTTTTTTGCACAGTCTGACCTTTAATAAAGAGCGCATGGTGTCGTCACCTTCCTACAGGTGAGAACACCGCAAAAACTCAAAATATTTCCAAGAATATGTCTTATTTCTTGTCAAAATGTTTAATTTCTAGTCAAAACTCATCTCTTTTCACTTAAAATAAGATTCATCACCTAAGAATGATCTTGTTTTTAGATAATTTTCACTTGTTTCAAACAAATTTCACTGCCAGTGAAAGCAACTATGAGATTTTTCTACTTATTTCAAGTGAAAATATGCTTGAAAGAAGTAAAATGTGTCAAAAACAAGCTACTTTTTAATGTAATGAGTCTTATTTTAAGTATTATTAGATTTGTTTTGACTAGAAATGACATTTTGACTTAAAATAGGACAAATATTCTGGAGTTTTTGCAGCGCAGCACTTTGTGTGAGACAGAAATGCAGATGTGGATGGAGGTGTTCTGTTCTGCACCTCAAAGCTGATCTGCATAGTGATGTGTGCAGTGATATGAGAGCTGTGGTGAGATGGAAACGATACGCCGCCTGGCACACAGACAAGAAAAAGAGGAAGAAGAAGAAGAAGAAGAAGAAGAAGAAGAAGAAGAAGAAGAAGAAGAAGAAGAAGAAGAAGAAGAAGAAGAGGAAATATTTCCAACAAGAAGCCGTTGTTGTTGTTGCAGGTGTTTACACTTCCTTATCAAATGTTTCAATGCGTCGCGGCTTGTTGTGTCTTTTATCTGGAGATCCTCCACACTGAGCGAGGTCAGTGTCGCTGCCAGCTCAGCTCACGTCCATAAAAAAAAAAAAGAAAAAAAGAAAAGAAAACCCTGAACTTTAAACTCCAAAAATGAATGAAAAGGGGAAAAAAAGTGAAATCCTCCTCAACAATGAGATAAAACCTGAAACACTGAACTTTGTGTCTGTTGCAACCTGTGAAAGCAGCACGGCCAGAGTGTGGGAGAAACAAACACAACACTCAACTCAGAGCTTATATAAACTGAACGCACACACACACACGCACACATGCACGCACACACGTCTCTTCATTTAAAGGGCAGAGCTCTGCATAGAAGGAGGGATTGTGTTGGATTGGAGGGGAAGGGTGGTGGTGGTGGTGGGGGGTGGGGGGGGTGGGGGGGTGGTTGGTCAGTACTATGAGTCAGCACACGCACACACAGGTCGTTGTGTTACCATAGAGACAGCGGAGTTGGTCAGCATAAGAGCAGGGAGGCGTTGCTGCTGGACTGTTAATGTGGAGTCCAGACGGGGAGGGAGGGGGAAGGGGAGGTCGGTCTCTGTCTCCATTGACCTTTGACCTCCTTTACTCTCAGAGACTAATAACTGTTCCTGAGTGATATTTGACCTTTGACCCTCAGCAGATTCTGCACCTGCAGTGTCGTTTTGATCTTCCTGTCCTTACCGCAGGTTCAAAAGAGCCTGAAGAGTGTGTGTGTGTCTGTGTATAGGCCACATGCCAACAGGTGGGCAGGTGCATATTTAAAGCGACAGACCGGGACAGAACGGCTGACGGTGTTTGTTAGGTGGACGGTTGGTTGGTAGGAGAGAAGATGCGTTCAGGTTCTCAACGAAAAAAGAAAACTGCAACCCAAAATCTTTCCAAGAATATTTGTCTTTTTTTGGGTCAACATGTCGTATCTAGTCAAAACTAATCTCATTATACTTAAAGCAGATATCAGCGGTTCGGCCGTTTTCGCTAATGCTGTGTTCAAGGCAGGCTTTTGAAAACGTAAGTTACAGCTTCAAGTCACAACTACAACTTTGTAGCGTTCCAGGCAACCTGTAACTCGTGTTTTTACCGTCCTGTTGCCTGTGAAAGTCACTATAACGGCCTCTCGTAACTTCCGACCCGTGAACTCGTACCAGATCGAACTGGTATGACTTCACAGGAAGGAAAAACACAGTTACGGAGAACGAATGAGTTAGCAGCCCCCGCCCTCGTCAGGCATCTATTGGTCCTCTGCTACGTCACCACATTCACGCGCATCCCTTGGCTGCAAAATGCCGTTCTCTCTCCTCATTGGAAACACTTGTATCCTACAAGAAAATTTTTCTCCTCGGATTACAGCAGAGCAGAGTGACGGAAACTCTTTCCAAACACTCCATGAATGATTGCTGTAGGACTATTTAGGACTTATATTAACAAAAACATTCCGCTGATATCTGCTTTAAAATAAGAAACACTGCATAAAAAGTTGCTTGTTTTTAGACACTTTTTACTTATTTTCACTTGAAATAAGTAGAAAATCTGATAGTGGAGCAAGTTCTTCTCCCTTAAAAAAAAAAACTTAACTTATTTCAAAATATTTGTTTGAAACAAGTCAATTTTTAGGTGATAAGTCTTAGTTTTGACTAGAAATTACAAAAAAACGACAAATATTCTTAGTAAGATTTTGAGTTTTTGCAGTCTATATATATTTTTTAGTGTTGACAGTTTTTCTTTTATCTGTTTCTCTCGTTCTGACAGAGAAAGTAAAACCACTCCCATCTGGACGCCGTCTGATCTTCACTGCAGCACCTGAACCGCACACTCCTATTCATCCGGGACTCGAACCTGCAGCAGTCTGTTTCTCTATCTGTTCTATGAGGACGACTAACATGAATCAGTGGTGCAAAAAGAGAAAAATAGATACTTTCTTTCCAAATTAAATTTTAAACTCCACTTTCTGAAAAAAAAACCACATGTCCATAATATCGACTCATATCTGCTTCTGTTCTGTCTCTAAACTCTAAACGTGGGATCAATAGAGTTGATTTAATCTTATCAATCATCGATAAGACGCACATGAAACGTGCAGCTGTTACATTTTTATCCGTTCGATATCTGGAGCAGCGACTACCTGCACGGTTTTCATGACTTTTTTAAGATGCATGAGTGAAAAAAGC
The DNA here is from genome assembly GCA_030347415.2 of Decapterus maruadsi. NCBI lineage: Eukaryota > Metazoa > Chordata > Actinopteri > Carangiformes > Carangidae > Decapterus > Decapterus maruadsi. Next base: position 10,016,958 of record CM064903.1, read on the forward strand.
CACACGTGGTGATGTAACCCTGCAAACCTGCAGCACATGAAACATTTTCTCTCCACATGTGAAGGATGAGCAATGAAAATGGAAAACCTTACCCCCCTCCCCCACCCCCCGCCCACTTCAACCACCCAGTGAAAGCAACAAGGCGCCACTTTTAACATTTAAAGCAACATGTTTATTGAAATAAAATCTTGCTTTTAGCTGTAAAAAACATGAACAAAAAACAAAATAATGAACACTGTACATTTATTTTCCCCCCCAGAGAAGAAGAGTTACATGATGCATGAACATGTGTATGTGTGTGTGTGATGGATCAGAGCTGATGTGGTGGGGTTTTAAATCTGAGGAGAGTGAAGTGTGACGCCCGCGGGCTCGAGTATTAACAGGCTAAACATTAACCCAGCAGGAGCGTCGGCAAACAGCGAACACAGCAGGAACCGTCTGAACCAGGAAACACAGTCTGAACTCAGACTCTCCTATTATATATAGAAACTGTAGATACTGTAAAATGGCATTGGCTGCAAATACACAACAAAAACTCACAATCTTACCAAGAATATTTGTCTTATTTCTAATCAAAATGTCATTTCTAGTCAAGACAATTCTCATTTTAAGACTCATAACATAAAAAGCTACTTGTTTTAGACACTTCTTTCAAGCATATTCTCAATTGAAACAAGTAGAAAAATCTGGAAAAACCACTTACTGCAAGTGGAAATGATCTAAAACAAGTTAATTTGTAGGTGACGAGTCTTATTTTAAGTGGAAAGAGATGAGTTTTGACTAGAAATGAGACATTTTGGCAAGAAATAAGACAAATATTCTTGGAAAGAGTTTTTGCAGTGTGTGTGTGTGTGTGTGTGTGTGCATGTGTGTGTGTGTAAGTCTTTGGTACAGGTATTTAGATGGTTGTTAAGCACACACACATGCACACACTTGCAAAAACACACACATGTATGACAGTAATGTTGCAACACAAACAGCAGATGGAAAAAAAAAGCACAAACAAAAACAAAAATCATCTCGACATGTCGTTCACATATATGTACAGTCTGAACATCGCTACGACGACGCCAACGACGACACCTTAACGTGATTGTCTCTATGTATTTTTTCACAGTGCACATGACAGTTCCATATTCACACCCAAACCCCTCCCCCTCCATGTTTCCCCAAAAGAGCCGACGTAGCGTGAAATCTCGTCACAATCACGCGGTTAATGGCCCTCGTCTCAACCCCGAACCCCCCCCCTCCCTCCCCCTGACGTTTTTTGTACATTAAATAGAATAGAGCAAGGCACTCTGGGTAAAATAAGGCGGGCGCCTGGAAAATTACCTGCCATTAATCTGTGCAAACAATTGACTTTTTAGCCCCTGTGATTGGGAACACGGCGAAATTAAGTCGTATTTCAGCTGACCTGACAGGAGGTGCAGAGGTGAAGAAATGGTTGTATTTAGTCTTAGTGTACCTTTTCCTTCATAGTGTAGTGGTTTTTACAACCCCCTCCTCCCTTTTCCTTCTTGTTCCCTTTCTTTCTTTCCTGTCTGTCGTTCTCTCTTTCTTTTTTTTTCACTGTTTGGCTCCCTGACCGAGCTGAAATTACCTTAAATTGGTCTGAACTGGATGGAAACACTCTAAAGTGCTGCTCAGCCAGTCTAGTTCCTGGCCAAAGAAAGCCAAGAAACAATAAAATGGGTACAAAAAAAAAAAAAAGCTCAGGAATTCACAGTCACTCTTTGTCACACTTCAACAAGCTGATCGCGCCATAAAGAGCAGCTTTAAACCTCCAGACAGCTCCCCAGAACAAAAAAAAAAATCCACTTAAAATAAGGAATGAAAAGAAAAACATTGAGACTTAATGAGGATGTGAGTGTGAACCTTTCAACGGCTGCACAAACAACTCCACAATCAAAACAGTTTTGAATAATTAAAAAAAATAATTAACTCAACAACTCCTTCATTGAACCCGCTGTGAAAAGGTGAACACAAAGAAAACAAAACAAATGGAAAACATATAGAAGTTCAGGATAGACCCATATGGGATTTTTCGATCCGTCTCCAAAAACTTTTCTCTTTGCAAGAATATAACATCATGTGCTTTTTATATATATATATAACAGTAACGCATCAAACATTATTATCGTATGATTGGACATGAAAAAGCAAAAACACAGCTCAATCATTACAAAATCGCCCCACAAGCATGTTCTGGATCAGCAGAGTTCATTTTTTTGTGGGGGGGTCCAGTCAAATATTGGTAAACCCATATTCGGTCTATCCCTTTATGTAATCCTTCATGGTGTGGTTATTGTGGTGTCCATGTTAAGGTGAAAAGCGAAAAAAACGAAACAAAAATGAACAGAACTGGTGAACAGAAACCAAACCAAAGACAAAAACGGGGAAATGACAGTTTGGAGGTGGTGGGTGCTGTGCTGTGCTGTGCTGTGCGGTGGAGGTGGGGGGTTTGGGGGGATCAGTGCAACTTTGGTGGAGGAATAATAAGTCCCAGCATGACTACCACACCCGGTTGGTCCAATGGATGTCCCTGTAGTACATTGGCGTATTTGCGTATTCTCCTACCTGTTTGTTGCTGTATTTGGGCGGGTTGGCCTTGTAGCTGTAATCCGAATATTGGTCGGAGCCTGTGGAGTTGTTGTCGCCGGTTCCCACGAAGGTGTTGGTGGCGGGAAGGTCCTGCACGGCCTGGTGCTTCTTGGAGGCGGAGGGCGACTGAGGCTGCAGCTGGATGGACGGCAGCGGGGAGTTGGAGCGGTAGTGGCGGCCCAGATCGGGGCTTCCCGGCGGGTAGTTCAGCGGCAGGTGGATTCTGGGACTGTCGTTGACGCTGTCGTTGATGAGGTTGAACTTGAGGCCTTTCTGCAAGCTGGCCTCCTCGTCCTCCTCCAGGGGTTTGGCGGGTTTCGGCGCTTTCCCCTTTTTGCTCTTTTTCCCTTTGCCGTTTTTGGGACCCTGCTTCGGAGCGTATAGATCCTTACTCTCCTTCTTGCCGGCCTGGTAACCGCTCTTGGTGTCCTTCTGCAGCCGGTGTCTGATGACCACCACGGCCACGATGACCAGAATCACGCCCGCGACGCCCGCCAGGCTGCCGTACAGGATGTTGCTGCGCTGAGCTTGGGCGTAGTCGGGATCTCCGGCGATGTCCCTGTCCAGAGGGGTGTAGAGGCTGTGTCCGACCAGCGCCTCGATGAGGGACACGTTGGACTTGGTGTCGTTGACAAAGACGTGGACCAGGGCGGTGGTGTGACGCGGAGGTTTGCCCTTATCGCTGACCCTCACGACCAGCCGGTGCAGTCCAGTGTGCTTGCCGTTGAACTCCTGCGCCAGCGTGATCTCTCCGCTATTGGGCGAAATGTGGAACAGGCCGTATGGATTGCCGCCTATGACCAAAAAGATAAAAAATTGGAAAATGATTACGCCCACTTCAGGGATGGTGCATTGGGTCATGTAGGGGATATTTTGTATTGGGAGTTGGTACCTATCATGAAATAAACCCCCCACCCCACCCAAAAAAACTAAATCTGACATGTTTTGTTACTAGTTTTTCCCCCTTTTATCATTAAAAATCTAATCTAATCCAAGAAAACACTTTGATTCACCTGTCAGACGTTGCAAAGTTCTCCACAGCACTCCACACAGTAATGTATCCCCCATTTAGACAGGGGAGTATTCATGTCAACATCAATTGTTCAGCCAGTTTGATACATTTACCATGACCTTTGTAAGCTGTGAAGCAGCCTCAGAGTGGTCTTTACCTTTTACAAAAATCACGGTGTCATCTGCATACATAATAACCTCGCAGCCTCGGCAAACAGTTGGTAAGTCATTGATATAAAGACTACAAAGAATTGGACCCAAGATTGAACCTTGGGGGACACCTGTGGTAAGATCTTAAAAACTAGATTTTGTATTTTGTATTTTAACACACTGGGATCGGGCAGTGAGATATGATTTAAACCAGTTAGACGTAAACTGAGAAAAAATAAATGAAAAAATTAAATATATATAAAACAGCTTGTTAAGAGACACATTTTCTGACTATGGCAGTTTACAAAATGTTGGCATAGTTGTTTAAGGGGTGAGGAGGCACTCCAGATACACAAATACACACACTAAATCAATGAAAAAGTGAGTTTTGCATAATATGTCCCCTTTGTATTTGAAATAATAATCTTATCAAGTATTCCAAATGAGTTTAGTCTTTTAGTATTAGCAGACTGTAAGAATAGTTAAAGCATACAAAGGACGGAACAGCCAAAAAAAAAAAATGCTGTTTTTGTGTTCTTTTTTTTAATTTTTAAAGTTTATTATTAATTAATCAAGATACAGAGTTACTTTGAGGTGAAACAGTTCTTCTATTAATAGTGTTCATTAATTCCCAAATGGGTTGAAAGAATTTATTCAACAGTATATTGGCAAAGGGGTGGGGGGTTATTTTCAAGATACAGAGTCACTTTTGGTGACAAAGATCTTGTATTGATAATTGATAGTAATCGATAGTAATCAAGTCCCAAATTGAAATTTTGAACTTGATTGATTGATTGAATGATTGATTGATTGATTGATTTATAATTATCCCTCCCCCCTACCTGTGATGGCGTAGTAAAGCTCGGCGTTGGGTCCGGAGTCAATGTCCTCGGCCTCGACCATCTCCACGCGGGTGTCCGGAGCGGTGCCGGGCGTCAGGTAAGTGTAGGAGGAGTTGGCCGGTTTGGTGATATAGGGGGCGTTATCGTTCTCATCCAGGACGTTGATGGTTACGCCGACGTAGGAGGAGCGCGGTGGGTCGCCGGCGTCCACGGCCTTCAGGCGGAAGGTGTAGGTGCTCTCCTTCTCGCGGTCGAAGGAGATGCTGGACAGGATGGTTCCCGTGCCGTTCTGGATGACAAACTTCCCATTGTCCGGCTCGACAAACAGCCTCACGCGGGCGTTTTCTCCCTTATCGGCGTCAGTGACGGTCACCACGCCAACGGGATTCAGGGGAGGCATGTTCTCAATGACGGAGAAGCTGTAGCCGTTCAGCATAAACTTAGGGTCATTGTCATTGCGGTCCAGGACGTTAATCACCACTGTGGCGGTGCCGGTTTTGCTGGGAAGACCCTTGTCTGCTGCCGCCACCCGGAACTCGTAGCGCTCCGTCTCCTCCCGATCCAGCAGGTTCTTCACCCGAACCTCCCCGGTGTTGGCGTCGATCTCAAAGAGCCTGGTGGCCGAGCGCTCGATGATGCTGTACGCCAGCTCTGCGTTGGTTCCGCTGTCGGCGTCCGTCGCCACCACATCCAGCACCTTGTCGTGAGGCTGGTTGCCCTCCGCGAAGTCCACCTCGAGCACCGCAGGGGAGAAGACCGGCGTGTTGTCGTTCATGTCCGTGACCTGGACCTTCAGGGAGTTGCTGCTGGACAGAGCCGGGTTCCCAGAATCCACGGCGACAATTTCAATCCTGTAATCCTTAACGCGCTCATAATCCAGCGGGGTAGTCGTCTGCAGGAAGTACTTCCTCTTCCTATCGTTGGCCGACTCGCTCGCGGGTCGGAGCTGAAACGGGACATCGCCAGCGACCACGCACGTCACCACCGCATTTTCCCCCTCGTCGCGATCTGACACCTGGACCAATGCCACCGGGGTCCCGATGGGCATGTCCTCGGAGATGTTGGCCACGCCGTCCTGGTGCGTCACCAAGCCAATACCACGGATCTCGATAGCCGGAGCGTTGTCGTTCTGGTCCCGGACGTTGACGGTCACGAGGACCTTGGAGTTCTTGGAGTTGGGCCCGCGATCTTTGGCGATCACGAAAAACTTGAGGAAGTTCTCCTCCTCGCGGTCCACCAGGCCTTTGACGTATATGATGCCAGTGGAGCGGTCGATGCGTAGCAGCCTCTGGACGGTCTCCGACGCCTGATGGAGGCTGTAGTCGATCTCTCCGTTGATGCCGGTGTCTCCGTCATTGGCTCTGACCTGCAGAGGCGAGAAAAACAGAAGGTCACCATTCATTCCCTGAATAGGCTTCATATGTATTTTACTACAATTATTGTCATCACAACATAATGATGTTTTGTATTTTTGAGAAAATGTCCAGAGTAATGTACCATAAACATCCAAATTTCAGTCCCATTTGACCAATTTCTGTCAATTCATGGTCAAAATTGATGTTTCAGAGGAAACCGGCAGCCGAATCCCCCGCACTCCCATTATATCCATAATTTTATTGACTATTTAGATTCTTTGACTTACAAAGAGTCACAACCATTACTAATGCAAGACTACAAAGCCCTTTGTGTTTTCCTGGGTAGGAGGTTTTTTTTTCTGCTGTGTGAAACATAATAGAAGATCAAAGCCGAGCGCTCATACCCACACAACAACAACATCTAATGGCCGTGCAGCAGGTCATTGGCATCGGATGGGCAGATGAGTGAATGTTAATGTTCCTCTCATTATCAGGAAAAAAGCCCCGGCTCCTCGGGGCCCATTAGGACACCGGAGAGGACGGACCGGCATCGGGCCACCACCACACACCCCAAAACCCAACGTAAATGGAGGTAATTAGTCAATTAGGAGGCACGACACAGTCAGCAGAATGTCACTTAGGATGTACTCATTAGGACGCCTTTCTATCTAAAACATCTAATACTTTTTAATTGTGCTGCTCATCCAACGGCTCAGCTGCTGAGAAGAAATGTAGGTCGGTGTAGTGCTTTCAAATGAACTAGTTGTTGAACAGCTGATTTAAACGTCCCAGGTGCTGCTGGTTCAGCGTTTTCCACCGCAGCAACCCTCACCTGGGACGTTTACAGTAATGTAATTAGGGTTTTTAAATTTTAAGGCCATTTATTCCTTTAAAGTGGAACTGGACTGGATCCAAGTCTGCACTCAGCAAAATAATCTCCTAAAATATAAAAGACCTAAAAATATATTGGTTTCTTAAGAATGAGACCAAAAAAAAAAAAAAGAGGAGAGAGATCTGCCAAAAGGGGGGGGGGGGGTTCGATTATTTCAGCTTGTTTGAACAAACAATAAAACTTGTGTTGTTTTGGCCAAGGACACAGGAATGTTTTTAAAGATTTACTCTGTCATTTCAGGAAATACACTTACTGGCTTTTTTCTTCTAAGAATTAGACGAGCAGATCGATACCACTCTTAAAAATGCAGGTATTCAGACTAGACACAAGTTGAAACTGATTAATAATATAAACTGTCTGCTATCTTAAGGCTCACAGATTGGTTATTGTGAATTTTATATGTTATTTGAACACTTGTTGTTTTGGATTCTAGGTGGATGTGATGTTTTCTGCCAGTTTTTGGGCGTTTTATTGAGCAAATGATTGAACAATAACCGTAAAAAAAAATAAAAAATGTTGATCATTAAAATTAGCTGCAGCCTGAGAAAACATCTGGATAATGGAGCAGATTTAGAAAAAAACCAACCAAAAAAAAAAACATTAAGGCCTTGAGTTTTAATGTTTCACTTGTGTAAACATGACGTAGCTCCAACAACGAGGTAGAAAAAAGGATTGAAATGAACATTTTGAAGGAGGACATCGGGTTTTAAGAGGTTAACGCAGCAGCCGACAGAATCTCAGAGGGATTTTCCTTTTTTTTTTTTTCTTACACAGACTCCACTTCATTCTGCCACATAATAAATATCTGGTTTCCTGCCTGCTCAGGATCACAGACTGTGACAGACTTGTCACCGGCACCTGAGGGTGACCGTGGAAGTCGCTGATCCGAGTCACCGAGGTTAAGGTTAAAGAAAGCATTAAAGTGAAATTATAATTTCTCCTGCCCATTGATTTCCTTTCCTTCGGTGCGGCTTTAAGCAGCAGACATCACCAAACAGCGGTGAATTATTGACAGCTTCTGAGAATTGTGTATTGAACAGTTGAGCTGCTGGAGCACAGTGCCGCTGTGATGAAGCCAGGCTCTGCTGCTGCTGCTGCTGCTGCTGCTGCTGCTGCTGGCTGCTCTCCAAGGCCGCTCTGTCCAGGCGCACAGCAAATATAAACACTGTTAACAGTTAACCAGCGAGACCAACTGGTTCCTTACAAGAGGAGACCAGATTCTCTTGCATGTTTTAGCCGCTTTACAACTGAATTCCTCGAATTTCTCCTCTCTCCAGCAACCGTTGTTCTGCAGTTTTCTCCCCCCTCTACGAAACTATTGGCCTCATTTTATTCCTTCACCTCTTCCTTAAAGGAACATGCTGCATGTTTTAATCTATTGTCTTCTATTGTAACACTTTTGAGTGAAACCTTTTGATTTTAAGATTTCTACTATTCAGTCACGGTGGGTTTTTAAAGCACATTGAGTATAAAGGTAGATGTTTGTGTTAAAGTTCCATACGGTATAAAGGTAGATGTTTGTGTTAAAGCTCCATACGGTATAAAGGTAGATGTTTGTGTTAAAGCTCCATACGGTATAAAGGTAGATGTTTGTGTTAAAGCTCCATACAGTATAAAGGTAGATGTTTGTGTTAAAGCTCCATACAGTATAAAGGTAGATGTCCATGTGTAGTGTGATTATAAAGCAGCTCTAGGTTCTATATTAATACTGTGAAAGTATCAAAGCCTCAGTCCACAGAGAAATGCACACAGCCTGTATTCAGAAACTGAGCCTTAAAACCAGCTGTCAGGACTTCCTGTCACTTTGTGATGTCACAACAAAGCCCCGCCCCCTCACCACCTGGACCCACCATCCAACAACTTTGCAGGATTTGGTTTCTCTATATTCTATTCTAGAATTTTTATTGGATGACTTTAGAAAACAAGTCAGCCAATCAGAATAGAGGCTCAGAGCCTCCTCCTCTCCTCTGATTGGCTGACACCGACCTGTTGTTTCTAGAGCTCCAGAGAGAAGCCGAGAGAGGAGATGGAAAACTATTGCTTTTAACAAACAAAAAAACAACAACTGCAGGTTGATAAAATGATCTCTACACAAGGTCCACTTACTTTGTTACTCATCCTCTCATGAATATTTAATTTCGCAAAACAAAATCTTGTTGTCGAGACATCTCACAGCCTTCATGAGCAGATGGAAGCTGAGGACGTTCACCCATTTGCAGAGGAGGAACTTGTCTAGCTTTAGTTTGTGAGTGGACCTTGAAAGCACCATGGAAAAAAACAACTGCAGCAGAGTTTAAAAAAATAATAAAACAGTATAAAATATTGGACCTTTTAATAAACTCATCTCAGAGACTCGGAGCAGAGATAATCCATCACAGTTAACTTCCTGTCTGGTTTATTGTTGACTTTATTACATTATAATTACATGGTAGTTCAGTGTGGACCCTTCAAATCACTCTGGGCTGCCTCCTTTTGAGCTGATTAATCGCCCGGTTGTCAGAGAAATATTCAGTGTTTTTATCATCGTTTTGGGAAATTAGTCATTAGAGATAATGACAGTCACATCTCTGTCAATTGTCATATATTCTTTGGTCTTTTAATGAGCTCTAGATTTGAGGAGATCCTTCGTCTCAGAGGGGACAATAACGCTGGAAAAGAACAATGTGACAGATTTCTTTCTTTTTTTCCCCTTTTTTTTTACAGTCATCTAATTCATCAGTCAAAGAAATCTTATGATTATTAGTCAGTTAAAAGCCGTGAAGACATTTATTTCTCTCAATCAAACAGGCAATTTCACCACATCTGCAGAGATAGGGCGGCTTATTGGTTATTTCACAGTGTTTTTTTTTTCTCTTTTTCTTTTTCTGCTGGTTTGAAGCGACTTCAGTGGACTAAGACTAATACATTCATCCAAATCTGCTTTATTATCAATCAAATCTGATCAATCGGCAACAAGGAAATCCTGATGAAGCTCACTGATGAGGTTTTAAGTGTTTTTCCATGACACTTTACAGTAACTACACACTATGTATCATTAGTTAAGCATTAATTCATCCTTTTATACTTCATTAGTAGGTCATTTAAGACCAGTATAATACTACAAGGTATGTGTCCTACTTAACTGGTTTGTCATTGATATAATACAAGATTTATAAAGGACGAATCAGTCACTAATTAAGTATAAAAATATACTCATTACACACATTGTACATGAGCTCTTTAATCTAGAGTTAAATATTAATAACTGTGTTTACAGACTAAATAGAATCAGTGTAGGAAGAATAATTAATAAATTATGAATTAAGGGTGTTTGAGTAATGGTTAATAGTGTGTAGTTATTATAAAGTGTTTGCAGTTTTTTTTTCCAAGATAGTGATTAATATAGAACCTAGAGCTGCTTTATAATTACATTACACATGGACATCTACCTTTATACTATATGGAGCTTTAAATACAAACGTCTACCTTTATTTTAAAGGAGCTTTAATACAAGCACCTGCCTTTATTTTGAAGGAACTATAATACAAACATCTAACTTTATTTTGAAGGAGCCATAATACAAACATCTTATGGAGCTTTAATACAAACATCTACCTTTATACTGTTATTATAATGAGCTGTAATAGAAACCTGTAAGTATTTCAAAATAAAAGTACTTTAAGAATCTCTAGATTTTGTTTTCTGTGACTGGAAGGTAAAAGAAACTCGTTTTATAACGTTGCAGGAAATGACAGGAAACTGATGCAGAGTGAGGGTAATCGTGCGGATGAACACGTCTGTCTGTCTGTGCAGCCACTGGACTGTTTTAAACGGGTCGTGAGTCGTCGTCGTCTTCGACCCGTCGCTCCTCAAAAACACACGTTAAGTGAAATGAATTGTGCCTGTGAAACGCGACGAGCCACATCCAGAGCAATAATACCCATAAACCCCGTGGATAATCTCATGACTGACTCAGATTAAGTCATGCACGGCTCTCTCTCTCTGGAAGGCTGGCTGGTCGCTCGCTGCACCGTCGGCCCGGTGGCGCTGAGTGAGTGAGTGAGTGAGTTGGCTGCAATGCTGCCAAAGCAAACTGAACTTTCCCGCACTGACGGCGACATCACGTACTGCCGCCGCCGCCACCTCCCCCTCCTCCCTCCCCCCCGGTGCCGAGGGCTCAGAGGTGAAGTTGAATCAGTGGTTAATATGTGACTACACGCGGTGATCCCACGGCCCGCTCCACCTCGGCCTGCGCCATCTGTCCCATCTGATAACTGAGCAGCAGCAGCAGCAGCAGCAGCATATTGTGTGCAGCCGTCGTCCCGCGGCTCCTCGTCGTGTTATCGCGGCCGCCGAGGCCTAAGGTTGATGTGATGCATTCACTGGACGACAGGAAAGTCTGAAACCAGCAGCTCTGGACAAATATGAGCGAGTGAAACTGAGCTGGATCCTGATGTGAACGTTAAACACCTGGTCTGGGCCGAACAGAGGATCTGAAACCAGATGTTCAACTGGACGGTGACTTTAAGTTGTCCTCCTGGGTCAAGGAAGGAAGGAGAGGAAAGAGGGAAGGAAGGACAAAAGGAAGGATGGGAGGAAAGAAGGAAGGGGAACAGGAGGGAAAGATAGATGGAGGGAGGAACAGATTGGGTCAAAAAGGAAGGAAGAAGTAAGGATGAAGGGAAGGGAAAAAGGATTGTGGAAAGAAGGAAGTTAAGAAAGATGGAAAGATGGAGGGAAGGAACAGATCTAGTTGGGTCAAAAGAGGAAGGAAGAAGAAGTAAGGGTAGGAAGGTAGGAAGGAAGCTCCTAATGGGACAGTGTCACCTTCTATCGCTGTCCTCCAACTCCATGTTTTAACCATGGAGCTGTTTTCTAGTTACTTATTCTTCTGTTTGTTTCTTAAATGTGCTCAATAAATCCACTTCAGGTTCGGTTGGATTTTTCTTCCTCAAGTGGTAAAACATTTCAAACGATGTCTCATAAAAGGGGTTAAAGTTTGGATGTTTAAACTTTAAGCTCCACGTCTGCAGTGACCAATGAGACCAAACCAGGAGGAAAAAAACAAAGATCAGATGGAATTAAAAATGTTTTCTAAGCATCAAAAAGCTTCAGTTTGTTTCCTGTTTCTTTAAATTAAAGAATAAAAGCTGATTGTTTTTCTGCTGTTGGTGAAAATATGAACTAAAAAACAGTCTTTTGTCCCCGAGGACATAAAAACTTCACAGTGGTTTTCAATGAGACGTGATGATTTAAACAGACGAACGTGACAGAAGAAGAGAAAACAAACAAATCTGATGTTGAACAAGCAGCTCAAGCATCTCATAAACTCAACTGTTGTATGTCTGTGTGTGTGCGTTTGTGTGTCTGTGTGAGTTAGTGTGTGTGTGTGTGTGTGTGTGCTCACCTGCAGCACCGAGTGTCCCAGCGGGCTGTTCTCCGGCAGCTCGGCCTCGTAGTGGCTCCTCTCGAACTTGGGTGGGTTGTCGTTCTGGTCAGTGACGGTGACCCGCAGCAGAGCGCTGCTCGCCCTCTGCGGGCTCCCGCCGTCCACCACGCGGATGTTCAGGTCGTACGAGTCCTTCTTCTCGCGGTCCAGGTTGCCCATGACGACCAGCTGCGGCAGCTTCTCGTCTGAGTCCACGGCGACCTGCAGGCTGAAGAGCTGGTCGGCGTCCGGCCCCGTCGTCAGCGAGTACTCGGCCACGCCGTTGGTGCCGGAGTCCCGGTCGGTGGCCATGGGGATGGAGAAGAGGGCGCCGATGTGCGTGTTCTCGGGGATGGAGAGCGTGAGGATCGGCGAGGAGAACTGCGGCGTGTTGTCGTTGATGTCCAGCACCTCGATGCGGCCCTCAATGAGCCGCGGCCCCGAGCCCTTCAGCATGTCGGTGATCGACACCTCGAACTCCAGGAAACACTTGTCGCCCTCGAACAGGTTGCGGCAGTCGCGCAGCGTCTCGCGGTCGATGGGGACGTCGGTGGTGTAGATGTCGCCCGTCTTGCCGTCCACGCGCAGGTACGGCGAGCCCACCTCCAGCTTGTAGAGGTGGCCCGAGTCGGGGAGGCCCTGGTCCGCTGCCAGGCTGCCGATCAGTGTGCTGGGCGGCTGCTCCTCGGGGACCCGGTACAGGATATCGGTGGGCGCCGCGTCACACGAGACCAGCAGGACGGCGGCGGTTGCAAGGAACAACGGGAACGCCCACCTCAGCGCCGCCATGTCTCCACCGGACAGCAGCACCGCTCTGGAAAGAGACACAGGAAACGGAAACACGACGTCAGATCCAACAACCGCCTCCAGGTTTTTACCTTCAGTGAGTAACTAGTGTCAGATTTAAAGGGATAGTTCAACATTTTGGCAAATTGACCCTACAATCGCTATAGTCATAGCAGTAGATTCATTAAATTTAATTGTCAGTGCAAGCTATTTTTAGAACGGCGGAGCAGAGCCGTGAGCTGCTCAGAGCTACGCTACGGAGGCTCATGGGATTTCTTGGTTTCCCTCATCAAACTCATCAAATACACAATCCAACAACTCCACAACGCTCTTCCTCCTCCTCCTCCGTCTCTCTCGCTCTGCACCGTGCTGCAGGTTGACGAGGTTAATCTGGAGAGCGCTTTTTTTTCTGCTCACGTCCTTGATTTGTAGAGGAACACACACACACACACGGGCACAACCGCACACACACACAATGGGACCGGCATGCTGAGCAGGAAGCAAGAGGTCTTGATGCTCGCCTCCTCCTCATCCTCCTCCGACTACTGCAACACTGGCTTCACTGTGTGTGTCTGACTGTGTGTGTGTGTGTCTGAGTGTGTGTCTGTGTGTGTGTTAATTCTCTCAGTCGAGCTTTTTCACTCAGACAGACTCACAAATTCGAACATGAAGCGACGCTGATACGGTTATTTTCACACTGAGCTTGACCTTTGACACTTTGTCATGTGTCCTCCTCAGGTTTCAATAACGCTTTTCTCTCTTTGTCCACATGCACACACACACACGTCACACAAACACACACCTTCATCTCAAGGAAAGTCTGATCGTCATAAATCATCACATTCTGTTTCGTTTTGCTTTTGCTTCTTCACCGAGAGTTTTTCTTAAAACATTTGCATTAAAAACACGAGGACAGAGTTCGTCAGTGTGTGTTGAAATAAATAAAGTTTAAAATTCAAATTCAACACACTTGGTAGTTTGAGTGTTTAGGTGACAATATCGAGCTTTAATGCCGAATAAATAGTTATTTATCTTATTTTCAAGGTTTTTGTGTCTAATCTTCAAATCGAAGTCAGAAAATCCATAAAAAGTATCGAATAACTTCAGTTTAACTTTATTTACAGCTAGCCCGTTAGCGCTAACGGTTCTATCTGCCTCTTTTTCACCGTTTGCATGAATTAATTGAAACTTATAAAACTTTAAAATCATTAAAAAGCGTTAGAATTAAATTGTTTTTCTATGTGACCAACGTTGGACTGTGTCTCCCTGTGTCTGTTTGACCAATGACATTCAAGGTAGAGGACGGGGGCGGGGCTTAGGGATAGGGGGTTTTATTTGTCTGAGCCAATCAGGAAGCGACGTCTGTTGCTTGTTAACAAACAGAAACTAAAGTGAACTTTATCAAGTCGATTAGAGACAAATCTTATCATTATGTCATTATCGCTGTGTGATTGTGTACTTTTTTGTTGTTGTTGTTGTCGGCGTGACAACCGAAGGAGTTTAAACCTGAGACACTGAAGCTTTTATTGTGACGACGGCCTCGTAAATAAATAAAGGAACAACTGTAGTAAACAAGTACACACACACAGACACACACGAGCAGCAAATGTTTGACGTTGCTGTTGTGCAGTTGTTCTCTGCTCCCTGCTGTGACACACAAAAACACACACACACTTAATTACCTTCTGCATGACTGTCAGTGTGTGTGTGTTTGCAAGTGTGAACGTGCATGTGAATACCTCTGTGTGTGTTTGTGTGTTTCTCTTCTCACATTTTTTCCTCCTGAGCTGCCAAATACCCCAAAACCACCGAACTCTGACCTCTGACCCCCCCGCGGCATTTCACACGTCACCGTGGAAACGGAGCCGAGACGACGAAGATGAAGACGAAGACGACGCTGCTGCTGTGCGCTGGCCGACGTCCAGTCTGCCCAACACTCCAGCCAAAAAAACACGACAGACACAACAGTGAGTCTGCACAGAACCGGAACCAGGACCGGAACCAGGACCAGACTGGTTACTGTTATTGTGTGATAAATACACAACAGACACACAACAGCTTCATTTCCAGATGTGTGTATGTGGCAACCAGAGACTAGTCTGTTTAACGGTGACCTCATATTTCTCATATTTTGCCGGCAGGTGGATATAAATCAGTTTCACCTCCTGAGAGACGGAGAGAAGAACAAAAAAAGGAGAAGAAAAGAAGAAGAAGAAGAAGAACGATCGATCAGCCGCTCTGGATTCAAGATATTTTAATCCTGGATTTCAACAGGAGATTTAGAAGTTTTACTTTTAGTTTAAGAAGCTTTAAAGTTGATAAAATCATCTCGTTTCATCTCTGTCCGACTCTCACCGATATAAATATATCTATAGATTTATTTATGGATAAAATATCTGAAGTTTATCCAGAATGAAAATATTCAAAGGTCACATTGTGTTCGTTCATATCTGGTCTCTTTTTAAAAATAAAGTTGTGTGAGTTTGAACCGGTTTGTGACGACGTCATCATGAACCAGAGTTTTGACGAACTAAGTCACAGATTAAAAATTAACTGATACGTTATCAATAGATACTAAACTGCTGATTAATCCGAGCTTCAGTTGTGATGTCACAATGTTACAGAAATTTAAACTTGCTTTTTTTCCTTTAAAAAACTAAACAAAAGCTACATTTAAATGAATTGAATTAATTGATTAATCACCTCATTTGTTTCTCAGTCAGCAATGCGTCAATAAAATGTCAAAGAATATTGATTATAACGGTGTTTACTCAAACTCACATGTTTTATGATATAAAACAAAGAAATAAATGTCTTTTTGTGACATAAACAATCAATCAATCATGAAAAAACAGCTGCCGATTCATTTTCTATCAATCAAATTGATCATGTGATCGCTGCAGCTCCACATTCATTCTCTATGAACAGGAAGGAAATCAGATGAGAGTAAAGTGTCAGAAGTCTGATGAAACCTCGACCTCGTCGGATCAAAGGAGACAGAGTTTGATGTGAAGTTTCACGACATGTTTTTTTTCTTCTTCTTTTTTTTCTTTTTTGATTCTCGACTCAAAAACTTGTTTTTGTTGTCAAAGATCAAAGAAGCTGTAAAATCCACTCAGAGCGGCGGGAAATGAAAAGTGAGACATCTGTATGAGTGTGTGTGTGTGTGTGTGTGGCAGTGTGTGTGTTGTACAGTCTCAGGGTCGTGAGAGTTTCTGGTTCTAAATAAATCTCGGGGTCAAAGGTCAAGAGAGACCCGAGTGGAAAAAAATGTAAAGTGCAGTGAATTCCTGTTTGTTGATGTTCTGCACATGAACATATGTTCATACGTTTGTTCACATGTACTGTATCCTGTAGTGTGTGTGTGTGTGTCTGTGTTGTGTAGCTGTGTGTGTGTGAGTGTGAGTTGCCTCCTCGGGGAGAGCCAGAGTTCGTGCAGCTCGTCCTCTTTCCCACAGTCTGAGACTTTCTCACCAACCAGCCCATGAGTGTGTGTGTCGTGTTATGTTTGTCTATAAAGGAGCTGCTGGTAACAATTGTTTAAAGGGATAGTTCAACATTTTGGCAAATTGATCCTATAACCCCTATAGTCATAGCAGTAGGTTTGTTACCTTTAATTGTCGGTGCAAGCTATTTTTAGAACGGTGGAGCAGAGCCGTGAGCTGCTCAGAGCTACGCTACAGAGGCTCATGGGATTTCTTGGTTTCCCTCATCAAACTCATCAAATACACAATCCAACAACTCCACAACGCTCTGGTGGACAAGCTGTGACCTGCACATTCACCACGCTATGAGATAATAACACAACGTTACCACACAGAGTTGTTTTAGAGGGAAATTCAGAGACTGTTGATGAAAAACTGTCCCTGAAGGCAACGCGCATCAGCATTTTTGCATGAATTAACCTAAAAAAAAACCTCTGTCTGGTAACGCTCTGTTATTATCTCATAGTGTGGTGAATGTGCAGGTCATGTAGCGTAGCATTGACATTAAGGATAACGAACCTACTGCTATGACTATAGAAGTGACGCAATGGGCAAATTAGCCAAAAATGTTGAACTATCCCTTTAACAGCCGAGCAATAAATGTTGCCGGTCGGTTTGACTCCGGCTCACAGTTGTTGTTGTTGACAAGACAAGAGACTCACAATAGCGGAGACACAGGGTGAGGGGGGTGGGGGGCGTGTCCAGACAACAGCCATGTCTGTACATTACAAAGCAGCTGAATGGACCCGTTACCACCCACCGTGTGTGTGTGTCTGTGTGTGTGTGTGTGTGTCTCCATGTTAATGTCCCACCTGCATCACAGCAGCTTAACGACTGTACTTTACATCACATTAAATTACATCACAATACATTAAGACCCGAGCAGCTCCACGGTTACAGCCGCCCCCCTCCTTTACATAAACCACACACACAGACACACAACAACGGGGTCTAACAACTACACAACTCATGTTTAATATAAAGAACTGATGGAAAAATAGTGAAAAAAGTGGAAAAATTGACTAAATCAAGTATAGAACAATAATGTGACTGAATCATTTCACCATCCCACCGTGATGCGTTCAAGTGTCGCTCTGTTTGACAAATGCTTCATATAAAACTAATAATAAAACACCAGTTTAATATGTTGAACTATAAATACTATAAAAAGCGACTTTGAAGATCAATCGATTATTGAAAATGATTGCTTCGCTTCTGTCTTTATCGTCTCATCTCCCTCTGAGACGGTGAGGTGCAGACGGACGAGCGCCAGGCTGAAATCAAAGATCAATATAGAGCTGATAGATAGCGATCGGTTAGATTTGGCTGCACAGACACACACGCACACAGACACACACACAGATTCTGATGATTACAGATCAACCAACGTGTTGAGTTCAGTGTTAACAGACAGAAACGAGCTGATCAGGGATCAATATTGATGTTATTGCTGGTTTATTGAGTTGATTAACACCTGACGTATTAAGTCGACTCAGCATTGATGCCAACGATTGATTATTGATTATAAAATATGGAAACATGGAGGATTTATCGTCATCAAACCAAACAGACATAAAAAAAACCCCACAATATTTCCCACTGACCTTTGACCTCTGAGCCTCGGGGGTTTTAACCAACTCTCTACAGATCCAGGAGCTGAGCTGCTGTTGAACTTCTCCACACTGTTTGACCTGCTGCTGTTTGACCACAGGGCAAAACTCAACCATAAAACTTAAGCCCCGCCCCCTCATTTCCTCCTCTCTCTTTTTATTGGTCACTCCAGACAGGCCACGCCCACCCATCCTCCTCCTCAACCTCCTTCTCTTCTCCCTTGAACTACAACATGAAACTCCTCCTGCAGTCGAACCTCGTCCAAAACTAAATCAATTTTAAACTTGATCTCTCTTTCGGTTGCGTTGCCGTGGCGCTGGAGTCCACAAGTCCAGACCCCCCCCCCCCCTCCCTCCTCATGTTGAAGTGGCTCAGGCTACTTCCTGGTGTCTCTGCTGTCTGCGAGGAAACACTCTCTCAGTCTCACAGCTGCTGGAGATGATTTGATAAACGAAACATAAAGTGGATTCAAACCGACTCTTTAAAGGGATAGTTCAACATTTTTGACAAGTTTTGGCCAAAATACGCGATCCAACAATTTCAAAACGCTCTGGTGGAAAACAACTCTGTCTGGTAACGTTGTGTTATTATCTCACGCGTGAGATAATAACACAACTTTCCACACAGAGTTGTTTTTGGATTGTGTAATTGATGAGTTTGATGAGGGAAACCAAGAAATCCCATTAGCCTCCGTAGCGTAGCTCTGAGCAGCTCACGGCTCTGCTCCGCCGTTCTAAAAACAGCTTGCACCGACAATTAAAGGTAACAAACCTACTGTTATGACTATAGGGATTATGGCAATGGAGCCAAAATGTTGAACTATCCCTTTAACGCTTTAACCTCCAGACAGACACCATACGGTCACTTTTCACAAGGAAAACTTTCAATTAATTAGAAATATATGTATTTTTTAAAGGGTGAGAAAGTTTGTGTGTCTGTGTGTGTTTGTCTGTGCGTGACAGAAACTAGAACGACGTCAGCGTCACGTCATGTGATCGTGACACAGGTGTTAAAGTATGACAACGATTCAGCAACACAAAGGAGTGACTGGACCAGTTCACAGACTGGAAACCAGTCAGGTGAGTCTCAGTCGTCTCACCCTGCAGCTGTGTGTGTGTGTGTGTGTGTGTGTTTTCATACCAAGACCTGTGCTGAATAATAACACACACACACACACACACACACACGCAGAGAGAATCAAAAGAGTCTTTGATGTTTTCAGATCTCAGGATGTTCATGGCTGAGGTGAAGCTCTCTGGACAGTCCAGAGTGTGTGTGTCTGTGTGTGTGTCTGTGTGTGTGTGGTCCTGCAGCACAAAGGGGATTTACTCTATTCACTACTATTGTTTGAGCCAGATTAGCACACACACGCACACACACAGACACACACACAGCCTCCTTCTCCAGAAGCGGCGGACCAACAGAAGTCGACTCGTCCGACTCAGACGTGACTCAGTGAACGTGTCGTCCAGTGGTTGAAGCTCCGCCCACTTCCACCTGCCGGCCACGTGCACACTTTTTTTTCCACATGTGCACTAACGCTGCAACACACACACACACACACACTCGCTTCTGTTCGATTCTGGTTCAAAACACAGAGAAGTCGACTCTTGGACGGAAACAAACACCTGGACCGAGACCGGAACAGCTCTGGTTCGACATGTCGCCCTGTGATTGACAGCTGAGTCCCGCCCCTAAACTATGTCAGTGAGAACTGGCCCTGCCCCCAATGCCCATATATGGACAAGAAGTATAATGCTCTTGAAGAAGAAACGTTTTAACATTTAACATTAAACAAAAGAAGCAAACGTTTTTTACTTTACATTCAAATCTATAAACTATTGATCAGAACTACGACTGATCGACTGATTCGAGGTTTGGGGCGCCATCTTGAGCTATAAACAGGGATTTTTCACTATTTTCTCACATTTTACAAATGAAACGATTGATAAACTGGAAAATCTGATGATGTCATTGTGTTGTGTTCAAGTGTTCGACGTTTCCTTGTGTTTTTGGGACGTTCTGTGTCAAAGACTTGGGGACAATAAAGTTTATTCTACTTGTTCTATGGTGTCCACCTGACTGTGGTTTACACAGTTTAAACAGCTGTGATGCGTTCACTGTCCCATCTCTACGTCGTCATTGTCATCGTCACTGGTTAATAGAAACCTACAAACACACCTCAACCTGTGCGTGTGTCACCGTCTGCTGCTGTCGACTCGTCCACACCCTCTGTACACACTCCTGATAACACACACACAACGCAGCGTCTCGGCGTTTCACCACCGTCCTCTTCCTGTTGTTTCAAGTCTTGCTCAGAGGCAACGTGGCAGGAAATCTGACTGACTGTTGTGTGTTCGGGGTAGTGGGGGGGGGGGGGGGGGGGATCAAACCTGTGACCTTCTACTGACAGGATGTGCTGTCTAACCTCTGATACACACACACACGCACACACACACACTGATCCTCTGGCAGCAGCAGCAGCAGCAGCAGCAGCAGAAAAAGGGGGGAGGATTATGGGATGGATGGCAGATGAACAGCAGGGCCGCTACGAGGTAAAGATCAGGACGCCGCTTAAATCCACAACAACATATTTATTCCACATGTCATCGCTACGGATACGGCTACGGCAACAACATGGGGACAAACCGGACAAACAGACGAAACCAACACTGATTTTTTTATTCTAATTAGAATAAAATAACGAATCGACTCGACGGTGTGACATGACACCTGGTGCTCAGAGTGAGGCTGCAGGTTTCAAATAATCAAAACCATTTTTAACCCCCCCCTCATCTCCTTCTCCCACTTTCTACTGACACCGGGAAAAAAATCAATAGAGCAATAAAGCGTCGGCTCAATAAAAGTGCTTTTAGTCCCATTTACAGCAGGAAACGACGACAGGAGACGCAACAGCACAGATTTTTACATGATGACCCTGGAAACCATGACGGGAGTCACGTCTAACTGCTGTCACGGGCGGCGAGTGGGCGCTTGTTTTCCACACGCTGCAAAAACTAAACATTTCTACTCAAAACAAATCTAATTCTACTTAAAATGAAACTCATCACATAAAAAGAAGCTTGTTTTTAAACACTTTCAAGCATATTTTCACTTGAAATAAGTAGAAAAATCTGATAGTGGAGCAGGTTTTTCCTTCTTATCACAACACAAACACAAAAAACAAGTGAAAATGATCCAGAAACAAGTAGATTTTGAGGTGATGAGTCTTATTTTAAGTGGAAAGAGATTAGATTTGACTAGAAATGAGACATTTTGACATAAAAAAGGACAAATATTATTGGAGAGATTTTGCAGTGCAGCTAGATGTTGGAGGAAGAGGAGGCTCAGCTGACCTCTGATGCTGCTGAAATTGGAGGAAAAAAATCAAAATGTGGAGAGCAGCAGCAGCAGCAGCAGCAGCAGCAGCAGCAGCAGCAGCAGCAGCAGCAGAAGAAGAAGAAGAAAAGAGAGCGAGCAGAAGGAAAGGAAATGGAGCCGTCACCTCGACCCTGCTCGTCCTTAATGGACTGAAATGGAAGTCGGAGATGAATCGTCTCATATGAAACGTTCACAGAAATAATGTTTTCTTTACAGTTTCTGTCTGGTTCATCTTTTCCTTTCCATGTTGCCACTTCAACTCGTCTGTAAAACTCGTACATATGAATCGATACAAGCGATTATTAGAGCTGGATTGTTCCTCTATAGACGACGATGTCTCTCTTTGAACGACCTGACTCAGCGTTTGAGTTCCAGATGATTCACATTTCTCTCTCGTGACTCAACGGCCCGTTGACGGAAAAGGAAAAGAATGAAACAATGGGAGGTTGAATTCCTTCGATTGATCGGTCGACCGATCGGCAGACGAGGCTTTGTCCTTTTTCCTCACAACTGAGCTGCACCTCTGTGTGTGTCTGTGTGTGTCTGTGTATGTGTGTGTCGGTTTGTTGTCACACCTGAAAAACTAAAAAGCTGCCGTGAAAACTCTGAAATGGGAGCGTGGACTCTGCTTTTTTCTGCAGAGCTGAGAGGTGAATGTGTGTGTGGTGTGTGTAGTGTGTGTAGAGTGTGTGTAGTGTGTGTGTAGTGTGTGTGTAGAGTGTGTGTAGAGTGTGTGCGCTTCCATTTCACACACCAAACCCATTTCCACTCTCCCAGCTCCCATTTTAATGACGGGCATTAACAACACTGCTCGCTCAGATCTCCAATTTCTACGCAAAAATGTGGCAGAACGGACTCCGGTCGACCTCCTCCTCCTCCTTCCTCCTCTTCCTCCTGCTCCTTATCCCTCCTTCTTCTCCTCCTTCTCCTTCTCTCCCTCCGTCCTCCTTCCTCTCCCTGCTGACTAATCCTCCACCTCCCTCCCTCCCTCCGCCCCCTCAACCCGCTTCCTGCGGAGCCGCGGATGACTGTGACATTTCTTGTTGTTTCATCTGGTCAGAGTTGGATGGATGAGCCTCTGAATGAGAAGGAGGGAGGGAATCCCAGAGCTGCATGGGGATCGACCCCCAGACCTCAGACCTCGATCGGCCCCCCGACACGGAGGAGGAGGAGGATCTACCGGACACAAGTGATTCTTGCTTGGGCGACTTTTAACCGTTTTTCCCCTCTCTTAGTTTTTTTTTTATTTAGGTCTGAGTCATTAAAGCCTCCGAGGCTCTGATGGTGGTTTCTGGTCAAACTGGAGAAGAAGGAGGAGGAGGAGGAGGAAGAGGAGGAGGAGGAGGATCTCCACCTCGACCCCTTGGTGCTGCAGAATAAAGCTGTAGATGTTTACAGGTCTGAGATCAGGAGGGAGGGGGTTCCTCCTCCTCTTCCTCCTCCTTGGACCAGAAACCACCGTCAGACCTCAGAGGCTTTAACGACTCTCTCTCGATTCAATTCAATTCAATTCAAATAGCTTTATTGGCATGACATACAGTGTACATCCTGCCATTGCAAGCGTTTGGAAGCTCTGTGCTTGTACTAAACCGTTCAACGACAACCTGCAGCCGAGACGTGAAACGGCAACTTCAGTCCATGACTGTGTGTGTGTGTGTGTTTCCTCACGTACGCTCATGGTTTCACCAAGAAAACACACACACACTCACACCAATGATGCAGCAGCAGCAGCAGGTGGTGTGTGTGGTGGTGGTGGTGGTGGACGCTCCAGGAAATAGACGGGACCCGCTGTGCAGTGACTCCGCGGAGGCCGAAGGTTGGGTTTAGAGAAGAGGAAGAGGAGGAGGAGGAAACACTGGTGGTCGTCTGAACGAGAGCAGGGTGACATGGGGTTAGGGGGAGAGTAGAGTAGAGTAAAGGTAGTGGGAGAGGAAGGGGGGGGTGGGGTGAGGTGGGGGGGGTCAGAGGTCAACAGCAGGAACCGGAGCAGGAACAGTTTCCCCTCAGCGTGCAGTGTGCAGCGGCGTTTACTACCAGAGGACGAGGACGCAGCTCGCATGTAAATACCAGACTCTCCCTCTTTCTCTCTAGTGTAGAGCAGGTCGGACGCCCACCCTTCCCCCTCCTCCTCCTCCCCCCCTCCCTCCACAGCAGCAGCAGGAGGAGGAGGAATGAGCCGGAGACCGGAGGGACCGGACGGACCGGATTCCCCGGTGGTGACACATGCAGCAGCAGCGGCGGTGGTGGTGGGTATCCATCACCAGCTGCTTTTAACAGTTTACACTGAAACTCACATAATCGCTCCTCGAGGGGGGAAGAGAAGGAGGGAGGGAGGGGTTGATGAACATGAACATACAGGGACGGGGTGTTAAATATGATGCTACAGGTTCCCAGGAGGCCTCAGGTGCAGAGTGCAGCTTCACCATCATCATCATCATCATCATCATAGAGACACAGATATGACTGATACTCCTCCCTTCCTTGGTTTAAGAGGAATGGGCAGTTGTGTTGCGTTATTTGCCCCCCAGGAGTCCCCCGAGGGGCAGATTACACCTCCAGCTCCACTATTACAAAAACCTCTGATCATAATGACGACGAGCTTCTTTTCAAACTGCCATTTATTATTATTTTTTATTATCTCCTCCTGCGCTTAGACTCCCTGCAGAGTCCCTGCAGAACTCTTGGAGCCTCAGATGGAGCCGTAATGAAACCCCGCTGTGATGATGCTCCTATGCGCACTATAGGGAACCGTGCACGGATCCTGCTGCTGCTGCTGCTGCTGTAGCTACTCCCTCTCTGTCTCCCATTATACTGGATTACTGTAGTGATTTCTTTCTCTTGGCTGTTGCAGGGAGGTTAGGGAGCCCGGAGTGACCCACAGGAAGCTGTATTTTATTACTGACAGGCGTGGAGGTATAATGTTTGAGACGGAGGAGAAGGAGGAGGAGGAGGAGGGTTGGGGTTGGTGGTGGGGGGTAGAGTCGATACGGATCGATGGCTCTGTAGTGTAATATAGGTAAAATACCCATCAGTGGAGATTAGTCGCTGGATATGAACATCCGATCGCTCTAAATTGGTTTATTTTGCCAACAAGTGTTTAAAAAAGAGAGAGAAAAAGAAAAAAGAAAAGGAAAAAAAGCAGCTGCTCGATCTGCGCCTTCAGAGATTCATCCTCCATCGAGTCTGTGTGCTTTTTTAATTAAGGCACAAGTGCTCATCCAGGCGAAAATTGTGAATAAAGTGAATATACTCAGTGTGTTCTCGTGCGTAAAGCGGCTCCTACACAGAGCAGCGCGTTGACAGGAGGATTCACATACAACATGTATATATTTGTATTTCTATATATACGTTTTAACACTAATGTTGTTATGTAAAAAAGATGAAGGAATGAGATGCTGCGTGAAGCGGCTCAGTGAGGAGACAAGTTCCTTACCTGGACCGGGTGAGAGCCGCGCGGTTCCCCAGCTTTGAGCGCTCCAGCCCGGCTACAGGCTCCGCTCCTCCTCGGTACCCAGACGGAGCTGCTCCAGACCTCCGGGTTGGAAAAAAATTGAAGAAGATGAAGAAGAAAAAAAATTAACAATCCACAACGGCGCGGGTAAAAAAAAAAGACCTGAAAACAAACGAAACAATCCAGTCGAGCAGGTGCAGGGTGGTGGTGGTAGTTGTGTGTGGTGGTGGTGGTGGTGGTGGGGGTAATTATTCTCCAATTCCTCTCACAATTTTTCTGTCCACTTTGACTGTCGTGACCAGCGCTGCGCGTCCTTTCCTCTCTCCGGGGGTAACGGCTGGAGCTCGAGCCCGTGTGGATATGTGGTAGTGGAGGTGGTGGGAGGAGGAGGAGACCCGTCTGGACAGGGGGTCACTCACTCACTCACTCACTCACTCACTGCTACTCCGTGAAGGTGCGAATTAAACGTTTCCACCGGCGACCGAGCAGTTCGCACCGAGCATCCCTTCCGCTGATGGCACGTTTGGGTTTGGGGTGGAGGAGCAGGACGGAGGAGAAAAAATAAAATAAATAAAAATAAATAACTAAGAGAGTGAGGGGAGGGGGGGAAACGGTTAAAAGTCGCCCAAGCAAAGAATCACTTATGTCCGGTATAGGTGCAGCAAGCAAGCAGCGGTCGTCCGGTTAGTTTCCACCCCGACGCGCGGTCTCCGCTCAGCCGCCACAAACTCTGTCTCCGTCCGTCTCCCGGTCCAAGCGCGGCTGCACTGTGTGTGATGAGAAAGTGGAGTGAATCCAAACGACTGCGCTCGCTCTACCCTCTCTCTCTCTCTCTCTCGGTCTCTACCAAGCCCCCTCTCTCTCTCTCCCCCTCCTCCCCCCTCCCTCATATACACTATACCGTGGAGGCGGAGCGAGCATCTACCCCAACAACTAACTCACTCTGTGGATTTCCCAACATTTTCTCTCATTTTTTCCCCCTCTTCCTCCCTCTTTGCAAAGCTGTGTGAACAACCTATATGTGTGTTTTTAGATTTTCTTTATCATCAACATCATCATAATTATTATTAGTATTATGAGGCTATATCGTGAGTGCGCGCTCGGAGCCACAGGTCCGATCGAGTCTCTCCATCATCGACCGAGATTAAACATGAAAAGGAGAGAAAACTGTGGGCAAAGCCATGAAACACGCACACGCACGTGCACGCGCGCACTCTTTGATAGGATGTTTATCTGCCACACTCTCCGATTCAAACAGTCCAAACCTCAGCTCTCTCGCTCTCTCTCTCCACTTCCTCTCCTATATACAGTAAATAAATGCTTCGATGCCTCTTTCTATTTTTTTCCTCTGTCATCCCTCTCTCTCTCTCTCTTCCCTCCCCTCCCTCCCTCTCTCTCTCTCTTTAATTGCCTCCCTATGTCTCTCTGCCTCTCTCTCTCCAGCTCCGTCCTGCCACAGGAGGCTCGAGCTGCCGTCTCTCGCGCTCTGAGCGCCACCTACAGGCGACAATCGGCAAGTGGCGCACGAGAGGCGCAGCTCGGGCTTTTCCTGCCTATGTGTGTGTGTGTGTTTGTGTGTGTGTGTGTGTGTGGATGGATAGAGCCGGAGAGAGACAGAGGCAGGGGGAAATAAAACAAAATGGAGTCTAGAGTTGAAAAATATACTGATATTTACTCGACATTATGGGCTGTTATTACAGCTGCGCCTATTATATGAACAAAAAGCAGCATGGGGTGGATGCAGGCTGTTATCCAAAGCAGCTTACTGTACTGTGATATTACACACAACACATATGGATTATGTTTTTTTGCATATGGCTGCCTCCGTCTCAGTGCATCTGCTTAGTGGGCTAATCCAAATGCATCATTCAAAGAGAATTAAAAAGGCAAAAAATTCATTTCACCTTTTTGCTTTTATTCAGATGCACATCACTGTGTTGCACTGTAAAAAAGAGAGAGAGAAGCGAGAAGCAGCAGCAGCAGTGGGAAACACATTGAAGAGGGAGTTTTCAAAACTGATGAGTGGGTAAACAGAGAGGAAGAAACAAGGCAAATAAAATTAGATTTTAAAAACAAGCTCTGGTTGAAAGAATATGAGCCTTTAAGAGGGGAAATGACTTTGTGAGGAGATTATTTTGCAGTGTGAACCGACATAAAGGCCTGTAGCTGTCACATTATAATCTCAGCTGTTTATAGAAGCCTGCAGCCACTCCATGCGTTAAGCAGTGTCACATGTGACTGATTGTTTTAATAAGAAATAACATTTTCCTCTCTGAAGTTGCACAGATAATGTGATGTCGGCCTATTACAGCGGATCCAGTGGTGGGAGACGTTAATGAACTTCAGTACAAGTGCAGAAATACTCCATTAGAGGCATGGACATAAAAAACATGCACAAAATACCAAATGTAAATGTATTTAATGTGCAAAATGATCATTTTTAGTTCAAAGTATTTTACTGGATGGCACTGCTGTCATTGATGTGTGCATGTAGAAGCATAACTTCCCATAAGGCTGATTTTAATTGCTTAGGCTGCTGTGTAGCTTCATAGGTAAAATACATCACAGTAGCCTATATTGGTAGTAGTTTGTTGTATTGATGTAGTAAAAGTATAGAATAGAAGGAAATAACTTACCAAACAATGGCTACAAGGGCACTTGTTGATGTTTGGAGCGGCCATCTTGGATTGCGAGTTCAGGAAGTCACTGAAGTCACTGCTCATTTGACGACCGGGACAAAGTCCACGTACGTCAGGAGGAAGGAAGCTGCGGTAGATGGATGGACAGTGAAAGAAGTGGTAGTAGATCTGTTGATGCTTGTTTCCTTTATGCGTAACCGGTCCACAGCTTTAACCATATTATTGGGCAACAGAAACCATGACAACAGCGTCTAATTTACTTCAGTCCAGGTCAGTCTAATCAGACCATAGGCTGTACAGTAGCCTACATACGTCTGTACAACAACCTGCTGCTTCAGAGCAACGTTATCTAACCTTTGCCTAACTGTGGCTAACTGTAGCTAACTGTGACTAACTGGGCGCGTGGCGTCTGTCCGACTACCCATTTGTCCGACCATACATTTCTTTATTTTTGCGTCCATTAGTCCGACCTCCCATTTCTCCGACTTAAGTAGCCCTAACCCCTTTCCTTACCCTAAACCTAACCTTAATGCTGTAGAATGAGTAGTCGGAGAAATGAGCTGTCGGACTTATGGGCAGTCGGACTGACGTATGCTCCCCTGACTAACTGTGCCTTTAACGTGTCTTGGAGAATGCGGTCGTCTAAGATACTTTGTCGCTATGAAAGACCATGACGACTGAACCAAAAGGAATCTACAGAGGATTTATTGCATCACAAAGCTCCTTGCAACCTTGACAAAATGTAAAAATTTGGATCATTGACCATTTTTGGCTAACATTAACTGTTACTTTAAACACTGCTGTTTCTTATGCGTCCTAACCAGGTGTAGCTATAATGCTATTTGGACTACCAGGGTGTTGTTGTTGTTGTAAACATTAGCAACAACCTGTATGATCATATATTTCAGAGCAATATTTATTTACTGTGTCCTGTCTCTCCCTTGGCTGGCTAATTACGCCCTCTCTGTAAACAGCAGTTTGTACTTTTGGCTAATTACAGAGACATGAACGTCGGGCGGGTTGATGAACTTAGAGCTGCAGCATGCACATACCAGGACTGACACACCCTTTACTTTACCCGTTATTTACCACCACGTCCCCCGATCAAAATACTTCATCCTGCAACTGGAGCAGACGCCACGTTGTTTTCCCATCCATCCATCTCTCCTCCTCTCCCTCGGTCTTTCTTCAGGCACAGCTGGACACCAGCCACACAGTCGGGTGTCGCTTTTTGCCCACAAGAGTGTTTATTTTGTAATTTTCTGCATTAACAGGGGCTGGTTTGCATGTTTGGGAGCCTTTGTTTCCGTGGCTACAAGGACATTTTTCATCAGATTTCAGCGTCTGATCGGTGCAGAGAAGCGAATCTGTTCTCGTTGTGTTTCTTTATCATGTATTTTGCTCCAGACTGTGTCTCACAGCGAGGTTTCCTCTCCACATCTCGCACTTTTATCTGCAACAAAAGAGATCCAGTATATTACTAAAGGCCACTCAATAACATCACCTTCCCCTTGTTGAACGTCTATTGAGCACTGTACCGTTTCTGGCTTGAGCCTCTTTTCTTAACAGTTCAAGAATGAGTCCATCTTATCTCTGTCTACAACTGAAGGGACAAAGGTGCTACCGTTATTATCATCACCATTATCACCATCATCATAAACATCCACATCAAACAGCAGCAGCATGTACCTGTTGGTCTTCGGCACAACAAAAAAAAGAGAAAAACATGACACGAGCTTTTGGACTTCAACTGTTTCCTCATAACTTTATTTCTTTTTCTTTTTCTCTGTTTCACTCAGATAAGTGTGTTTCATTTGTGTTATGGAACCTGTTACAATAAGCTCAGCCGATTTTCTCCGGATAGAAATGGAAGACATACATACTGTGGAGATATTGTTTGATAGACAAAGGTGATTTTGTTTTCCACTCCAGCACTCGCCTCATGGGCGGCTGCAGTCAGTGTTTGATAAACACACCAGCTGCAAGAAATGGTTCAAAATACAGAGACACTATTTTATTTTATAGATATATAGCCTATACTACAAATCACTTGAACAGTACATATTCTTTATTAATACATTTTACAGACTCCTGGCTGGTTCGGGGATTTATCTACTTTTTCTTTTAAAATAAAGAAAAGCTACTCTAAGTTATCTAAAAATAAAACAGCTCAAAGCAAAAGGAGCTTTTATACCCAACCAGTTTGCTCTATATGTCAATCAAACTCTGGTGCTGACCACGGCTCGACTGCCCATCGGACTGAGACCTTACAAAGGTCTGTTGCTGTCGGGCAGAGGCTGCTGAAGTTCATCTGTGGTTAAAACCACACAAACTGAAGGATTATGTTTCTATAAAATAACCTGCAACAGCAAAACAAGTTTATTCTATTTTGTCAATAGCCTATAGGCTAATTAAGAACATTTAAAATTTAGAACTACAATGACAATGTGAAAAGAAGTCATGAGGTTATCATTCACTTTAAACTCTCACATTTGTTTAACGTTATTTGAACGAATTGAATTTAGGTTTAGAGATTGCCAACTGCTAAGCTAAAGAAACAGGTAGATCTAAATAAAGTGAATCAACAGAAAAGCAGCAACTGAAAGTGGAAATGAGATAAAAGGTTTGTCCACTCTGTCTGCTCTTGTCCAGCTTTTAATTACATTTAATTAATAAATCAACATTATAGGACTCCTCTCGAACTAAACGCATAAACATAAACATATATTTGCAGCCGGTACAGTGTGTTAGCCTAGCTTAGCATCAAACCTGGAAACTTACACGTATGGCAAAATGCAGTGTACTGTTAATACCTGGATGGTGCACTCACAGCGGTCAAAAAGTTGAGTGTGGAACAATTGGCATTTCACTTTAATGACCGCCAAGTTGGCTACGTAGCGGAAGTGGGAGAACCGCTACGCTGCACTGTACAAATGTGTCGGATAGAAGCCATCATTGTTTAGCCGTCTGAACTGAATTAGACTACTGTCTGACTATCACTGGCTTAACGTTACCCACCGAGCTAGCACTAGCTGTCGTATTTTGTGCATATTTACAACTTGTTGAGCCTTTGCTGACCACATCAAGGCCCAATGCTAAAATCTTCTATGTCAACAAACATACCAGCTGGCATACTTGGAGCTGGCTCAAGGCAAGTTGTTGTTGAGACAACACTACTCTGTCGAAATACATGCACTACATAGAAGTGTCTTTGGGTTCAAGGAAACTGTTAGCCTAGCTTCACCCGAACAGGAAACGGGCAAGTTAACTAAAATTTCATTTTAAAAAAAAGTACCTCATCTTGTTTTTGTTAAAAGAAAAGACACGGTCAGAAAAATGTCAACCTTCCTTCCCACGTAGCTCTTTTAATGTGCTTCTCTTTTTCACTCTTTTAACCTCTCGGTGCTGCAGCCTGGACTGAAGTTTCACGCCAGTACTTCCTCTGACCTTTTTTTTTTTGGGCTGTGACCCACCAACATCACTGAGTGGACATGAGCTGTGGGCAGCTCAACCAAAAACTGTTTCTTTTTTTCCTTTGCAGTTTGGTTTAAAAGATGTTTTAGAGGCCATAGGAAAAGTATTATATCCCTGATTTTTTTTTTTTTTACAAAGAAACACAAGCGTCAGAAGAACAAAAAAAAACAGGCTTTTACTTTCACACAGCGGACACATAATGGTGACAGAAATACTCAGATACAGAAGCACAGATGTGGTCAAACTGCTGCTTTTTTTTGGAGGATTAATGTGCATCCTGTTGCTGCTGGTGTGTGACTCAAACCAGGTACACAATGGTGGATGTGTGGTGAGTGCAAAGTCACTGCAGAACGCCGTCCTGCTTTTCATTTTTTGGCGGCCATGTTAACAGGTCAGGGTCGTATTGACATCACACCAGCAACATCACATAACACCGACCGACTGCTTCTGCTAAAGCCTCCAGACAAGGAATCTGAGTCTGACACAGACAGAAAAAAATATTATATATGATGTTTTTAAACTAATATTGTAGTATTTTTTCTTTGTATGTGTGTGTACAGTTTCTAAAATGGTGATTGAACATCATACATCAATACATTACATTACACCACTCATAACTTCGGAGAGGGAAATTCATGCAAAACCACTGATGCGTGTTAGGGACTGTTCAAGCAGATCAAGCAGACTCTGTATTTCCCTTAATAAACTCTGTGTGGTAACATTGTGTTATTATCTCATAGCGTAGTGAATGTGCAGGTCACAACTTGGATTGTGTATTTGATGAGGGAAACCAAGAAATCCCATGAGCCTCCGTAGTGTAGCTCTGAGCAGCTCACGGCTCTGCTCTACCGTTCAAAAAATAGCTTGCACCAACAATTAAAGGTAACCAACCTACTGCTATGATGACTATAGGGATTATGGCAATGGGCCAATTTGCCAAAATGTTGAACTGTCCCTTTAATATAGATTGAAAATAATCATAATAATACAAACTGTTGTCCTTAACGTCAGAGCTGCTGCATGGAGCTCTTTAATCCGGCAGCAGGTCAAAGAACGAGGCTCAACAATCACATGTTCTGATAACAAACATGGCTGCTGCTGCGTTCAGGCGCTGGGGATAAAGCAGGAAACGGTCACGTCGCCCCTTGTCACTGGGGAAATTTTTTAATAATCGTTTTTTCAAATGAGCCAATTGTGAAGATAAATTACAAGTCATTCCCTGAATTCCTCATCTGGGACTCTTATTTTTTATTTTATTTTTTCTATTATTATTTTTTTTTACCTTTTGTACCATCAAATTACTCCATTCATTCCCTTAAATTAATAATTCAATAATTCAGTTCAATAATTAATATTCTTATCAGCTACTCTCCATTTGTCCCTGCCCCCCCTCGACACCTTCACTTTGGACCACTCACATTAATACACTCAAACTTTGTACAAACTCTGATTGGATGTTTCGTCCCCTCTGGGGTTTCTTCAATGAATCTTTCCCCCACCCCCCCTCACGGCACAGTTTCTCTTTGTTTTCTGATTAATGATGATTATCTGTGATTAAAAATGATTTCATGTTTTTATATTAGGATAATTATCTTAATTTCCCGTCTCCTTCGTTGTCGTTGTGTTTTCCTTCCTTTCCACACGTTGCTTCGTCTCCGTCTGCAGGTACGACAACTTTCTCCCAGCTCCTGGTGGAGGAACCATACAGGAAGTTATTTTCTTCTTCTTCTTTAATTAAGAATGAAAAAAAAAGTTCAGACGAATACAAACCCAATTCACTTTCCTCTCTTTTCTTTTGTTTTTCATGCATTTCATTCATCTTTTAACTTTTCATTCACTCTAAAACAAAAACTCTGATTGGAGAGCTGCTACAAAATCTAACAGTGTAATTTAAAGTTGCAATAATCACTTCATCGTTAATTAATTTGCTGATTACCAGATCAATTAAGTGATAGTTTAGTTTATAAAATAGTAAAAAATACAATTCAATTCACTCCAACTGTTATCAAGGACACAGAAAATAATAACAAACAAACATTAAATCTGATCAAAGATAAGACAAACTTCAACAATATTCAATAATTACACAAGTTTGTGATGATATATTCTGTGGTGAATCTGTATGTAGGAGTGAAACTAAACATTAAAAGTCTAAATTGAGCCATGAACATTCAAACTCCATGTGCAGGTGAACTTTTAACTCTGAGAACCAACTTCATAACTGTGATTAGTGAGTGAGAGCTGCAGAGCTGCACAGGACAGCCGGAGAATATTGATAAGGATATTACTCCTGATCAGTCAGGGTCCGCACAGGCCACAGGGTTAATTACTGAGAGGGATGCTGGGAAACGGAGTCGACCGCTGAGGTTTGAACTCCTCTGGAGACGGACCTGCTGTGGCATGTCTGCAGGAAGCTCGGCGGTACGAAAACAAACCCAGGAATCTAAACGGAGACTAAAAAAACTGGATCAACAAGACCGGCGGCGGCGGCGGCTGCTTCGTTTTGCATCACTGTCGGTGCCAGACGGGTGGGGCTTATTGACACGGAGCAGCTGGTTACAGGTTCTGCAGGTATGCGAAACAATCAACCGCATTGTTTTTGAGTGTTTTATGAATGACTATACTATTACTCTATTGACCTTAGAACAATCCGTCATCCGGCGCACAACCCACACTAATCCGATCACGTTCAGGTCACATCCACACCTGCAGGCTGATTCATCAGGCGCACACAAAGGACAAAACGTCTCAGGTTTCATGTTCACATTGACCTCAGTTCAATATTTTCTACAGACAAAACTGTAAAAGTCATTGGTTGTAATTAAAATGGGTACACAAACCGTGGTGGCATCACCATTTTGATCAGGTTGACACGTCCCGTATTTAAATACCGCCGGAAGCAACAGGGAAACATATCTTGAGGGGATGATTAACTATAAAGCACTCACTTTTTAGAAGAAGTTTATAACTGGAGTATCTCTATATTGTTTAAAGTGATTAAACCTCAGTTTAATGGAAAACTACAACAAATGGAACAAATGGAAAACTATATGTTCATCGACATTCACTGCTCCCTTTCATTCTCATTTATAGTGTGGTGGTTGGCTTTTATCAGACCAGTAGGTCGGTTAGTTTATTTTAGAACAATAGGCATAGCTTTTTTATTTTATTTTTTTGAGCAGTTTCTGTAGTTTGCATCTGTTTGTTTATGTTGTATGTTTAGCTTTAATTAACCACCACTGGCTGAAACATTGTTAGCGTTTATGCTAATGTTTACTCCCAGGTTTATTTAGCCATTTCACGGCCTACTTTTTGTTTTTGTTTTTTGAGGGACCATGTAGAATATAATTAACAATATAGCACATATGCAACACTCAGTTGACACTGAAAGCATTATGTGATGACAAGACAAATTAAAAAAAAAATCTGGAGTTTAATTTTAAACCTGGAAATGAATGTCATTTGGATTGGTTCCTTAGGTTTGTGGTGTGTATAAATAAAACAGTCTGGTGTGAATCTGTTTCTGAGGCTGTCATTGTTTCACGGAGGAAACATCCCAGTTCGGCTATAGATTATTATTTCACTCATTCTGTGTGTGTGGTCTTAAATAAAAAGCATCATATGTAGGCTACAGTACATTAATGAGGCGAAACACCTGATTTTCATCTTAAAATCTGTCACTTATTTGCTTTATTTTAATATTTTGGAGATAAAACACATTTTTAAACTCAAGTCTATGGCCGTCTTTTTGTACTGTTCCCATGGTTACAGATGCTGTGCACAGCTGGATCAAAGCGTTTCCCGCTCCCTTTGCCCAAGCGTTAGCATTAGCATTAGCACGGCTCGGCCTCTGACCTGGCGTCCAGCACCGTGAGCCATCCAGGTCAAAGGTTAACCAACAGGAAGACGGGCGCTCCATCTACACAGCGTCTCCTCTCTGCAGCAGGAAGCTGCTTTACATTCAGCCGGCTCGTCTCGTCCCGCTTTGATGAATAGACTGTAATCTGTAATCTGTGGCGGCTACCTGCTGCTAACGAGCCAAATTAATTAGACACCGACAGTAAACATCTATCGATAAGATCAGATGAAACTTTATTGATCCCTGAGGGGGAATCGTCACGTTGTAGCAACAAACACAGTAACAGCAGAGCCGAGAGGAGGCGAGAGGAGGCGAGCTGCGGCGGCGGCAGCTTCAGCAGGAGGCGGCAAATAAAAAATACATGAAGTAAATATGAATCAGAGCTTTGAGTTCAGTGTAACAGGAAGAACAATGATACAATGAAAAAGAAGAGAGAGGCTGTGACAATTAATGAAATATTTGCATTATGAAAGAGTGACAAATTGCTTGCACAAACAGACACACTCACACACGCAGTTTACAAATTAGATTAACCTCCAGAGGTTTCTTAGCAGAACCTGTGTACGTGTGTGTGTGTGTGTGTAAAATGTGGAGCATAAATAATGAATCTCTGCTGGAAGCTGATAATACTGAGGCCTCTGCGGTACCTGTGGTGGGATGAGAGGTGTCAGATGATGATGGTGTCAGCGTGTGTGTGTGTGTTGGTCGGTCACTTGCAAAAAAATCAAACAACTATGAGATTTTAATATTTTTCATTTATGAGATCACCTGGTCACAGTTTCAATTGTTTTTTATCGGTCAATCAGCACATAGAAGCATGCTAATAGTGGAGGAGAAGATGGTAAATACTGAATTCTTAAAGGTCCCATATACAGGGGCAGTTCATAGTATTATAATATCTTATATAATTTTGGTATTTTCATTTGTTCCTGTCTTATAGCTCATAAAGATTAAAAAGCCAGAATCTCAATATATAGAATATTTCATTTTCCCCCACCATCAATGCAATAATTCATGCTAAATGAGTCTTTTACTTTGCTGAACTTGAACATTTATGTATTAAATATCTTTTGAGATACTGGACTTTTGTATTTTAATGAGATATAAGCTGTAATCATTGAAATTAAAAAGAAAGCCTTGAAATATTTCCCCCTACATGGGATGAATCAGTAATATGTGAAAGTTTCACTTTTTAATCAGATCACAGGGGAAAAAAATGAACTTTTAGATGTTTGTGTTAAAGCTCCATACAGTGTAAAGGTAGATGTTTGTGTTAAAGCTCCATACAGTATAAAGGTAGATGTTTGTGTTAAAGCTCCATACAGTATAAAGGTAGATGTTAGTGTTAAAGCTCCATACAGTATAAAGGTAGATGTTTGTGTTAAAGCTCCATACAGTATAAAGGTAGATGTTAGTGTTAAAGCTCCATACAGTATAAAGGTAGATGTTTGTGTTAAAGCTCCATACAGTATAAAGGTAGATGTCCATGTGTAGTGTGATAATAAAACAGCTCTAGGTTCTATATTAATACTGTGAAAGTATCAAAGCCTCAGTCCACAGAGAAATGCACACAGCCTGTATTCAGAAACTGAGCCTTAAAACCAGCCGTCAGAACTTCCTGTCACTTTGTGATGTCACAACAACTGAGCAGTCACCTTAAAGCCCCGCCCCCTCACCACCTGGACCCACCATCCAACAACTTGGTTTCTCTGAGTGCATCATCTTTAAATCTGCTCTATTGTTGTTGTTTTTTTTATCACTCAGAAAACAGTCAGCCAATCAGAACAGAAGCTCAGAGCCTCCTCTCCTCTGATTGGCTGACATCAACCTGTTGCTACTAGAGCTCCAGAGAGAAGTTGAGAGAGGAGATGGAAAACTAACACTGAGATGGTTTTTAGATATTCTCTATGGAAGTTTTTCTGTGCCATCTGAGTTTGAATATGAATTTCTAAGATTGAATTTTTTTAGCATCAAAATCAGACTTTGAATTTTAAAAACAATCAAATTTATAGCACCAATTTTTTTTTGCCTCTTGATTTTTTTTTAAATGTTGAAATACATTCAGTGTAAAGAAAATCAATGTCTCAAAATATTCAGTTTTTCAAAATCAGTGTCCAAAAATTCAGTGTAAAGAAAATCAATGTCTCAAAATATTCAGTTTTTCAAAATTCAGTGTCCAAAAATTCAACTACAAAAATTCAGTGTCCAAAAATTCAAATACAAAAATTCAGTGTCCAAAAATTCAACTACAAAAATTCAGTCTCCAAAATTTCAGTCTCCAAAGAGTCAACATCCGGGTCACCAGGGAGAAGCAATCGATCCCCGTCTCTGCTCTTATGCTACTCTTATAGCATAAGATATTACTACTCTTATAGGACTGCTCTTATGGAAGTTTTAATGTGTTTTCATGCGATAAAGTAACTGTTAAGATCCTCCATATGCGGTTGGATAGCCTGTTTGGAAGTTTGCTCCGCCGTTCGCGGTGGTAACCGGACAAACGGTCCATCACAGAGGCTACAGCCGGGGCTGCAGTGGTGGTCGGCCGGCGAAGCCACTTCTCGGGGGAGAAAACAAGCACTTCAGTAACCGGTTGCTGCCTCTGGATCAGCAGATCATCTCAGAGGCTACAGCCGGGGCTGCTGTGGTGGTCAGCTGGCTAACTTCCACAGCCTATTAGCTGCTCCACAGACGGAGCAGCTAACTATTCTACCACCGGACAAGCGGTCTATCACAGAAGCAACAACCGGGCTGCTGTAGTGGTCAGCCGGCGAAGCCACTTCTCGGGGGAGAAAACGAGCACTTCAGTAAAACGGTTGCTGCCTCTGGATCAGCAGATCATCGCAGAGGAAGCAGCCGGGGCTGCTGTCTTTTTTTCATGCGATGAAGTAACAGGCTACTATTTAATTTTGCAATAAGCAGCACCAGACCATCATGTAAAGTACACGGATTTCACCATCGACCACTGGACAAAGACAGTTAGTGTTACCGCGACACAAGGAGCTGATCAGCAGTGTTATGAACGGGGGGGGTAGATCGCTGTAACCTAGTCCCGCTAGCGCACCGGTGTTTGTGTGTGTGTCTGTGTCCGCCTGCATGCGAGAGAGAGAGCGAGAGGAGGGGCTGACTGACAGAGGTTGGAGTCGCTGTTGAGAAAAACTTTTCTTTTTTTTCTGTGCAAGACTACAGTAAACACAGCCCGGGCATTTAATTGAATCAGCGTTTATTCTGCCAAATTGCCTCTACGGTAGTTTGTTTCATACGGCCATACGGTTTGTTTACATGGTCATCGGCGCGTCTGCTTCCGTCACAGCAACACCTGGCGCATCAGCTGACGCAACCACGTCCAGAAAATTACCGTGTAGTGTCCGAATTCTCCTCCTGTCGTTCCCTACATCGTGTACATGATGTAGTGCACTATATCATGTACATGATGTAGTAGTGGATAGGGAGTGAGTGAATTAGTGGATGATTTCGAACACAGCCACTGTTAAGATCCCCAAGCTGTTAATTGTTGTTTGGAAGTTAGCTCCGCCGAGAGGTCAGTGGCTAGCCAAGCTACTGTGGTGGTCAGCCGGCGTCTTCTCGGGGCAGAAACCGACCTTCATTGTTAATGTCAACTGACTGACCGTTTCATTGTTAAACATTTGTTTATTGATTGATGTAGCAGCGGTAACTGTACATAGCCCGTCATAGACTTTTGTTTGTTGATGTAGCCTACAGACTACACCACGGAATGAAACAACATTTATCTCCTAAAAATAATTAATCCAGCCGGCGGTAAATCTCTAAAAAACTGCTGGTAAATTGATGGGCTCCTTTTCTTCCCCGAGAAGTGGCTTCACCACGACAGCAGCCCGGCTGTTGCTTCTGTGATAGACCGCTCATCCTCGTCCGGTGGTAGCCTAGTTAGCTGCTCCAGCTAACTAGGCTACCACCGGACGAGGTGGTTAGCTGTGGAGCAGCTAACTGGGATGACAGATGCCAGCCGACCACCACAGCAGCACCGGCTGTAGCCTCTGCGATAGACCGCTTGTCCGGTGGTAGAGCAGCTAAGTAGGCTGTGGAGCAGCTAACCAGGATGACAGTGGAGGTTAGCCGCCGACCACCACTGCAGCCCCGGCTGTAGCCTCTGTGATGGACCGTTTGTCCGGTTACCACCGCGAACGGCGGAGCAAACTTCCAAACAGGCTATCCAACCGCATATGGAGGATCTTAACAGTTACTTTATCGCATGAAAACACATTAAAACTTCCATAAGAGCAGTCCTATAAGAGTAGTAATATCTTATGCTATAAGAGTAGCATAAGAGCAGAGACGGGGATCGATTGCTTCTCCCTGGTGACCCGGATGTTGACTCTTTGGAGACTGAAATTTTGGAGACTGAATTTTTGTAGTTGAATTTTTAGACACTGAATTTTTGGACACTGAATTTTTGTAGTTGAATTTTTGGACACTGAATTTTGAAAAACTGAATATTTTGAGACATTGATTTTCTTTACACTGAATTTTTGGACACTGAATTTTGAAAAACTGAATATTTTGAGACATTGATTTTCTTTACACTGAATGTATTTCAACATTTAAAAAAAAATCAAGAGGCAAAAAAAATTGGTGCTATAAATTTGATTGTTTTTAAAATTCAAAGTCTGATTTTGATGCTAAAAAAATTCAATCTTAGAAATTCATATTCAAACTCAGATGGCACAGAAAAACTTCCATAATTCTCATGGATCAACCCATATCTAATCAAATTATGTTTTAGTAGGAATTACATTTCAAAAAGTTGGCTAACTGTTGCCGTGGACAACATGAATACGCTTCCATCACTGCAAATAAATGAACTCTTGTCAGACAGAAGAGTCACAGCTGCAACAGATGTTGAGTCGGTCTGACAACAGTTATTGGAGCTGCTGGACTCGTACTGGTTTCCAGCGAGCTCCTGTCACGTCCACACCTAAACCGTGATGACGCTGTGGGAATGAGTTTTCTAACCTCCCGCTGTGAGCTCATTCTCAGCTGTTTGTGGAGAAGAGGAGGAGGCGAGGAGTAGTGGAGGAGGAGGAGGAGGAGGAGGAGAAGGAGGAGGAGGAGGAGGCGAGGCCCACAAGGCCGGAGCTGCTGTGCTGCAACCCCAAACAATAAACAAGGACAAAAGTTAATAACGGAAACGGCAGCAGCTTGAAATCCACCGTTTAAAGGGATAGTTCAACATTTTGGCAAATCGGCCCATTGCCATAATCCCTATAGTCATAGCAATAGGTTCGTTACCTTTAATTGTTGGTGCAAGCTGTTTTTAGCGACGGAGGCTAACAGGATTTCTTGGTTTCCCTCATCAAACTCATCAAAGACACAATCCAACAATTCCAAAATGCTCTGGTGGACAAGTTGTGACCTGCACATTCACCACGCTATGAGATAATAACACAACGTTACCACACAGAGTTGTTTTAGAGGGAAATACAGAGACTGTTGATGAAAAACTGTCCCTGAATGCAACGCGCATCAGTGGTTTTGCATGAATTTCCCTCTAAAACAACTCTGTGTGGTAACATTGTGTTATTATCTCATAGCGTGGTGAATGTGCAGGTCACAACTTGTCCACCAGAGCGTTGTGGAGTTGTTGGATTGTGTATTTGATGAGTTTGATGAGGGAAACCAAGAAATTCCATGAGCCTCTGTAGCGTAGCTCTGAGCAGCTCACGGCTCTGCTCCGCCGTTCTAAAAATAGCTTGCACCGACAAATAAAGGTAACAAACCTACTGCTATGACTATAGGGATTATGGCAATGGGCCAATTTGCCAAAATGTTGAACTATCCCTTTAACCAGAATATGCAGAAAGAAAAACCAACAACAGCCAATGAGGAGCCGAGTCTTAAGTGTCTGCTGTCACCTCTCCTCCATCTCATCCTTTCTTCCTCCTCCTCCTCCTCCCTTTGTGCCGCAGGTCGTCCGGCTAACGGGTTAATTAGCTGAATGAAGTGGTCTGCGGAGGAAATGTCAGGCTCACTGGCTGCGGTTTGACTTCCTGGACGGGAGGTTGAAGGTCAATGGCGAGTTTACTGAACCTGTTCCCTCTCACCTTTATCTAAATGTCACCCAGGAACCATTAGCGTGGGCTCCACCGAGGGGGAGAGGCGCTCGTCGAGGAGGGATTTGAAGGCGAGACGTCCTCGCCCGGCGCCGGTGGACCCAGCGACCCCAACGGAGCGGCGTCAAGTGGAGCCCCTCGCTCACTTCTCATGATGCGTTCATGATGATTCTGGGGTGGAAAACAAAAAACTGTAAATCTGGACTTCCTGTGTGTGATGCTGCCATGAGGATGGCTCCTGATGATGTCACTGGCCTCTGACCTTTTCCTCTAGCAGCTCATTTTGTCACATCACCTGAGTCTTAAAGGGCTAGTTCAACATTTTGGCAAATTGGCCCATTGCCATAATCCGTATAGTCATAGCAGTAGGTTCATTACCTTTAATTGTCAGTGCAAGTTATTTTTAGAACAGTGAAGTAGAGCCGTGAGCTGCTCAGAGCTACGCTGCGTAGTGGACTAGGCCAGACTGTGAATCATGGGTAAAACTGGGCAAAAAAGTTGTGTACTGTGTCTCCAGCTTTAGCTATTGTATATCTGTGTTCACAAACACTTTTCAAAACATTTCTGTAAAAAAAACAGACGCCACAGCTCGGAAACTGTTTTTGAAACCAACTACATTAATGCATAATTGTAACACGTGCAGACCCACAAATACCGCAACAGTCCAATCAGCCCCCTCCCTCCCGCCCTCCCACCCACCTTGCTAGCAATGACATCACGCTCACTTAAGGCTCATGGGGGAAGAATGGGGCTGATTACTGCTGCTCCTGAGTTTACTGTGCAGTTACAATGTGACTCATTAGGAACCTTTTCAAACTCGTTGTTTCGCTGCAAATGTTGTTTTTGGTGCTTTTATGACACAGAGCAGATTGTTGCATTGAGTAACGGGGCTTTTCACAGACAGGGTTGCTTGGAAACATGTAGACAATTTAAAAAAAAAAAGGTCATTCTGCAGAGTTTGAATTCAATAGAGCAAAATTAGGTTTATTTTATAGTTTTATTTATATTTATGCTCACAATTTTCTGACCGGTTTGGTTC
Organism: Decapterus maruadsi; assembly: GCA_030347415.2. Classification (NCBI taxonomy): domain Eukaryota; kingdom Metazoa; phylum Chordata; class Actinopteri; order Carangiformes; family Carangidae; genus Decapterus; species Decapterus maruadsi. Next base: position 10,059,030 of record CM064903.1, read on the forward strand.
TAACACTTGTTGAATGAGCTCTTATTATCCTCAGGTTCGCACAGACTGGATTTGTCTGACCTTCTGTTCACAGATTAATTCATGCATGTCGGGTTTGGGATTTTTTTTATTTTTTTTTTCAGCGGCTCTTTCAGATGAAGTCCTGAGGGATGTGTGAAGATTTCTATTAGTGTGGTCCAACACTGATATTGGGTGATAAGGTCTCAGCTTGTAGTAGTAGTAGTAGTCGGCGTTAGATCATAGCTCGGCGTCCCAAAGGTGCAGATCAGAGGTTTGTTTCCCCCCCACACCGAAACAACTGAAGCAGTTCTTTATGGATCTGCTTTGTGCTTCATAAACATCTGAGCTGCTCAGCAGGTTTTAAACCTCTCCCTCTCTGATTCATGTTACACAAATATTTGTTTTCATGTGAACAACCTGGTGCAACGCGGTGAATGTTTTCCCAGGGAATCGGTGTGAAGTGGTGTTAAAGATCCATATTTTCCTCTTGTGCTGTCTTTTATTTTGAAACATTGATCCATAAAAAGATATATTTATAACTTTAAGAATAAAAAAAAACAACCTCAGATTGACTGTTTTTTAAGCGATCCAAAAAAAGAAGAAGAAAAAAATAGGGCAGATTCAGAATAAAACACTCAGAGAAACCAAATCCTGCAAGTTGTTCGATGGTGTTGTCCAGGTGGTGAGGGGGTGGGGCTTTGTTGTGACATCACAAAGTGACAGGAAGTCCTGACGACTGGTTTTAAGGCTCAGTTTCTGAATCCAGGCTGTGTGCATTTCTCTGTGGACTGAGGCTTTGATACTTTCACAGTATTAATATAGAACCTAGAGCTGCTTTATAATCACACTACACATGGACATCTACCTTTATACTGTATGGAGCTTTAATACAAACATCTACCTTTAAACTGTATGGAGCTTTAACACAAACATCTACCTTTATACCGTATGGAGCTTTAACACTAACATCTACCTTCATACCGTATGGCTCTTGCTTCCTCACCTGTCCACCTTCATCTTTTACTTTCCACCTGATTGAAACCGACGTCTGGCGCTAACAGCTAATTCTGAACCCTGACAAATTTCCACACATTAATTCTTGTGTCAGAGCAGCTTAAGGCAGAAAAACCAAACTCCTCTCGTGTTGATAGCGAACACTGTTTCACGCACTTGTATAGAACATTATGCTTTCCTTTGTGGTAGCATCATATCTTTATTTTGCCCCGAGTGGAAGACAAAGCTGCAGAAAACCCATCTCTTTTTCTCCTCTGACACTGAAAGAACAACTGTGTTTCATAATAAAAGTCGACACTCTGAGGTTTCACTGGAGTCTTTACAGATCCTCTCGTGTCCCCTCTTCCTGTTGGAGTTTATATCCCTTAGAAAAAGTTTTCATCACCCGTCACAACCTGTCTCAGGTCATCACAAACTTTACAGGCAGTCTAAGTTTTATATGTACCAACTGTGTGAACTCGATGGGTTTAGTCTACAGTATATTATATACAGTATATGTTGTATTGAACCCATAGGTGTAGTGCTGCAACTTGTATTTTCTAAAGTGAGGAAATAAAATATCCACATTTCACATAATCTGCTGGAAATATAAACCCATTTTAGAGCACTTTAAGACCTGATCATCACCAAACGTCTGTCAAGAGGAGCTAATAAAAACACATTAGAGTCCAAACGGTAAGTAACACCAGAAAACATTCCACCTTAAAGTGAATAAAATTGTTAATTAGTTTCAGTAGCCTATCACCTATTTCTGTATTTGTGGTGCATTGAGATAGCTTAGCAACTTTATTGCATATCCTGTTGGCTTATCTTAAGTTCAACTCAATAAAATCATTCAAACACAAATTAAAATCAAATTAGTCAGATTTACATTTAAGCGTGTGATAGTGTTTGACTGACATAAACCTGCTACCATATAAAAATGTATTTACTGTTTATAATTATGTTAAAATATGTGGTGGCTTCATGTTTTCAGGATGTCTGATCTGTCCTTTTGTCCATGGACACAATAACTCACATTCACTTCAACTCGAGGACGAATTTGGTGCTGAAAGTTAAAAGTCACCAAACTCATAAATCCATACGCCAATTACAACACGATAAACTCAAAAGTTTATAAATAATAAAATGAAATGATGCCATTTCATTTCCCATATCACAATATTCCACAAAAAAACAAGTCTGGCTGTTGTTAGCAATAACAATCATCAGATTGTCCTTGAACGCAGCGCGACCGGAGGCTTCATGGTCGTCCAGAGTTCGAAGTCCCTGCATCACAAAACTACATTTTCCATGAATTGATGGATACAAATAACTACACTGTGACAGTGATGATGACATTTTATATCCAAAAGGTCAGAGGTCAACTTCAACGTGACATCATAATGATCTCAGGCTGTGATTCAGGAGATAAACAGACAGTGACTGGGATATTTCAGAAGCAGCGACAGAGAGGGAGAGGAAAATCAAACTGAAACCGCAAATAAAATAAAATAAAACCCAAACAAACAAATCAATCAATAAATTGATTTATAGATGAATAGAAAATGAGCAGACTGAACCTTTACGGTGCTGCAGTGGATGGAGCTCCAGGTCTGACAGCAGCAGCTCAGTGAGTCTGTGAACCGCTGCTCATCTGAGTGAATCACAGGTACTGGATGAGCGCTGTTAATGGGCACAGTAACCATGGCGACGGTGGTCATTTCTGCGGCGGCGAGGGTGGTTGATGCTAGTGTGTGTGTGTGTGTGTGTCTGTGTGTGTGTTTGAAAGGTGCTTTTAAGTGTGTTGCTGCTGACTGTGTGGAGAGCAGCCAAAGTGGCTTAATTAACAGGCCGCGGCGAGGGGTCGGCCAATCAGACGAGAGAAACATCAACGATGGGGTGACGGTGGGCGGGGTTTAAGGGTCGCCGCGTCCGACTGGCAGGGTGCCACGTAAACACGGGGCAGGTGTAAACAAGAGGGCTGACCACCTGTTGTCTGTCAGGTGACCTTTGACCCCTCTTGAATAGAGGCTGTTCATTATCCCATTAGAACTGGAAGCACGCAGGAAGTGGAGCCGCCACACTGGAGCTTTCCTCTTCTCTAGCTCGCTGCATCTCTTCACTGCTCATGTATGTGAGTGATTGATCAATACAGGTGATTGGATCGAGATTGATCGAGAAATCGTCGATCACATTGTTCTGGTTGTGTATACTCAGTTTGCCTCATGTATTCAAATGTGACCCGATCCATCAAAATGAGTCACAGTGACCCACATGTCAAAGTTGAGATTTTGGTATCAATGGAAAGATTAGAAAATAAGCTTTAAAATGAAACCCTAGTCAAAATCATACATTTGATGGTTTTCGTGATGTGGCCATTTGAATTACGATCTCCTCCTCTCTTATTCCGTTCTAAAACCTGAGAAAACTGCATTTAAAGTTTTGCCAGTGACTCTGGCGTCTGTTCCTGTACCACGTGATTACACGCACCCTATACGGTCCCTTGTTGTCACAGATGCACCATTCAATGACCGTCGGAAAGCAGAGAATCTCAGGATTTAGATTACAGCTTGTCCCTATAATAAACGGTTCAGAAGTTGTCGTGTTTTGTTGATGTTTTGTAAAACGTGCAAGCGTTGTGTTGATTGCTACGTTCGGTTTAGCATCGATGCTACGCTCTGTTAGCGTCGATGCTACTCGGTTTAGCATCTGTTTCTGTACCCGTCCCTCTTGTCATATAGGCACCATTCAATGACCGTCGGAAAATCCTGCGATTCCGATGCAGTTTACAGCTCATCTCTATCATGAACGGCTCAGAAATTATTTCTGTACACCTTTAATGTTTTGCACTGATGCAACGCTCATCTTCAGAGGGTTTAAGTAGCAAGTCAACTTAAATCATCATTTCTCAATTAGCTGGACTATGAAACTTTGGGAGATTGTTTTTGAATGTCATTTGCTTTGAAATTAGCTAAAGAAAAAAAATAGATTTTTTATTGATTTTCCATGTTTACAGCTGATTATCTTGCGACTTCCGACTCATTTCGGCAGAGCGGGTCACAAACAAACCAAGCATGAAAACAACATCGCAGCATCGCTATAATAATATTGCAGTAGCCTATAACGTTATATGTTGATTTTATAGAAATAAAAAGAATTGAATAATATGGTTTATATTATGGTGCCAATAATAAAAGTAAGATAAAAGCAGCGCTGTCGTAGCATTACATGGTTTTAAAATAGCCTAACTAATTCACTGAAAAAAAATCCATAAAATAATTATTAATATATTTTAAAATATATGTATATTAAAATAACAGAAGTCCAACCAAACAAAAACAAAGTCGACTGCTGCGGATCGAGTGAAAACTGATTGATTTGCTGTTGTATTGATCAATCAATGTGATCTATTGATCAGATGGACATGGACTGAAGTTGTCGTACTGCACTTCTCCTCCTGTGTGTGTGTGTGTGTGTGCTCACTTTGAGCACAGAGGTGTTTTCAAATTCAAATGGCTTCCTGTCAGTGTGCGCTGTCTCTCCTCAACATCTGTTACCATGGCGCCCAATGGAAAATATTGCCAATCAATCTGGCAGCTCCGCCCTCGACATGAAGCTCTAACACACACAAACACAATTAAACTAACACACACACACAGTCACACATGCACACACTTGAGCCTTTAGTGAGTCAATTATTGCATATGTGTGTGTGTGTGTGTGTGTGTGTGTTGTCAGATGCTCTCATTAATGCAACACACACACAATAATGTGCTGCAGCCACAGAACCACTTGTCTCAAATGAAAGGAAACACACACACAAACACACACAGAGCTATTAGCATCTTCTGTCGTTGTGTTTGTGAGCTGTGGCGAGGTCAACCACCACCAGAGAGCTGTTTCTATCTATCTATCTATCTATCTATCTATCTATCTATCTATCTATCTATCTATCTATCTATCTATCTATCTATCTATCCATCCATCCATCTATCTGTACTTGTCAATAATCATCTCTTTCTCTCTCTAAAAACCTTTATTTACCTCCATTGTTTCCTTTATTCCGTTTACAGTAAACTGTGTAGTTTGTTGTTGTTTTGCTGCTTCGCCTTCACACAAACACACACTAAATGAAATTACCTCGCCTCTCGTCCTGTCCTCGTGTGGGAATGAGCTGTATTCACTGCAGATCAATAACGCATCGCTGCCGTGGAAACGCTTTGGAGGTCAGGTGACACGTCGGCCACGTGAATTTCACACTTATTGTTCAGTTTTGCTGTATTTCCATTTAACTTTTTGTAAACGTTTCTCTTTGTGAACTGTTTTTTTTAATTTGCGTCTCCGACGAGGCCACAGCCGGGACCGCAGGCGCCATGTTTTGTGTTGTCTTAGTCTCACAATGTTTGAAGGAAACCTGTTGTAGCTTAATATTCAGCCTTTTGTGTACAGATAATAACGGAGGTCCGCGGGTATAGCCACAGTCACGAGGTGCCAGTGAGGAGAAGTGACAGTGTGTGGCGGCTAGCGGTAAATTAAACTCACTCACCCATAAAACACGTGCTAGCCAAAAAAATACCGTTTTCACCCCCCGAAGACGCATCTGGACAAAATGCTGAAACGATTAAAAAAAAACATATGCACTGAAACCCGTATCCGTGTGGAAGGGCTCTAACAGTGCGTTCACACCGGGCGCCTCGCTCTACTCGCTTGAGTTTGCCTGCTGGAATATTTGTTTTTACTTGCGGCTTTAGTGCGAATATTTCGCTTGAGTTCAATATTTTGAAGTGTAGTTTTAGGGCTGACGCCGTCTTCTGCTGCTCACATTGAAGACTCTTCGTCGCCGCAGACTTTGAATCAGATGAACCGACTCCAGAGGATTGAGACGATGCACTACCATGATTTCAAACTATCACATGAGTCAGCCGTCAAGTTAGCAGTTAAATGCTGTGATTATCCAACTCAAAGTGAAATTAGATTTACATTATTACATTTTCCAACATCATTTTACAGCATGAATATGAATTAGTCAATAAAAATGACTTTTATAAAGAAGAGGCTGCTGAACTTTGGCCATAATAAACATGTTTGATCAAAGCTATTAGAGGTTGAGGGCCAGCGCTGTTTCTGCTTTAATACCTGACAAACAGGCTTTCACCAGTTCAGGTGGCAACGAAGAGAAAAGGCTTTTCACAGAGCACAAACTTCAGGGTCGCAGGTTCTGGCAGCTGCGAGATAAACAGGTAATTAGAAAAAAAAGAGAAAACATTTGTGATCAACAAACTCAAAAAATCCAACCCAGGTCTTTTCATTTTTTTTATTTTTTATTTTTATCAATGTTGAGGAGAGGAAAGTGCTTTGACTGAGCAGCCTCAGGCTCATTCAGTCTGTGCTCTGATTAAAAAACAGGTTGGACCGTTTCACCTCAGACAAATAAATAAAGGTGCAAATGTGAGGAAAAATGAGAAAGACACACTGGAAATGACAGAAAATAGATCATTTCAATAGTGTGTTGGTCCGTCAGGTTTTGCATCTTCTCCACGTTTGTATTTCGACTGTGTTTCTATTTATTTTGATCCACAACAACATAAAGTTTTGTCCACTGGAAATAGTTTGATAATTTTGATTCTTCGTGAAATGTGTGTCAGATAAACGGGCGCTGCTAAAGAATTTCATCATCTTTCTTAAAGGGATAGTTCACCATTATTTTAAGGTTCGAGAAACTACATAGTGTTGTTGTAAAGGGATAGTTCAACATTTTGGCAAATTGGCCCATTGCCATAATTCCTATAGTCATAGCAGTAGGTTTGTTAACTTTAATTGCCGGTGCAAGCTATTTTTAAAACGGCGGAGCAGAGCCGTGAGCTGCTCAGAGCTACGCTACGGAGGCTCATGGGATTTCTTGGTTTCCCTCATCAAACTCATCAAATACACAATCCAACAACTCCACAACGCTCTGGTGGACAAGTTGTGACCTGCACATTCACCAGGCTATGAGATAATAACACAATGTTACCACACAGAGTTGTTTTAGAGGGAAATACAGAGACTGTTGATGAAAAACTGTCCCTGAAGGCAACGTGCATCAGCGGTTTTACATGAATTTCCCTCTAAAACAACTCTGTGTGGTAACGAACCTACTGCTATGACTATAGGGATTATGGCAATGGGCCAATTTGCCAAAATGTTGAACTATCCCTTTAAAACAACACTATGTAGTTTCTTGAACCTTGAAATAATGTTTCTAAACTCATTCAAGTGGTAGAAAAATGGTTAATAGGATGAATTGTGCCGCCGCTGCAGCCTGATCGGAGTGAAGAGAGTGTGACCAGCGTTACGAGTATGACAGAGGCAGTGTCGGAAGGAAAGCAAAGATGGTTTTGTCGGAGGAGGTGAAGAAAATAAAAAGTAGAAAGTGATCAAACATAAAACCTATAGTCAGAGGTCCGGTATTTAGGCTATCTGTGTCCGAAAACTACATGGTGTTGCTTTAAAATCTAAAATCTAAGTAGTAGTTGTTCAATACACTGACATTTTGTGCTTTTCCATCATAATTAGTACCAAGTCATCATCAAAACATCTGAGTGAAAACACACATACGCACACACACATACACACACGGAGCGAGGGAGAGAGTCAGATTTCTCAAAGCCATCTTGTTTCTGGGCCATCACTGACAATATGGCTGTCAGGATGACTGACAGCTCTCTGTGTGGAGGATTGAGGCATCAGGTGACACTCTGGGACAAACTGACAGGACTGACAGTGTGTGTGCGTGTGTGTATGTGTGCGTGTGTATGTGTGAGTGTGCGTGTGTGTGAGAGAGAGAGGCAAGAGACAAGTGTAACTCTGTCAGGAGTTAACATGAGAAGACATCAGTGTTGTGGTCTTTGACTGTGTATGAGCTGTCATATTGTCCTGATGCAGGACTTCATCTCCCAGAATCCTCAGCAACATACAGTGACCAATGACAGTATAAAGATAGATGTTTGTGTTAAAGCTCCATACAGTATAAAGATAGATGTTTGTGTTAAAGCTCCATACAGTATAAAGGTAGATGTTTGTATTAAAGCTCCATACAGTATAAAGGTAGATGTTTGTGTTAAAGCTCCATACAGTATAAAGGTAGATGTTTGTATTAAAGCTCCATACAGTATAAAGGTAGATGTCCATGTGTAGTGTGATTATAAAGCAGCTCTAGGTTCTGTATTAATACTGTGAAAGTATCAAAGCCTCAGTCCACAGAGAAATGCACACAGCCTGTATTCAGAAACTGAGCCTTAAAACCAGCCGTCAGGACTTCCTGTCACTTTGTGATGTCACAACAAAGCCCCGCCCCCTCACCACCTGGACCCACCATCCACCCAACAACTTTGCAGGATTTTGTTTCTCTGAGTGTTAACACTGACACTAGGGTTGTAAACGATAAACCGATGCGACCGGATATTCGGTTTAACAAGTGAGAGATTCGGCTGCATCGGTAGCAGCCTCCTAAATCGATACAAATTAGCCATGAATTCTTAGATGCATCGGTTGTAGCGTCATGAATCGGTTATCGCTATGGGCTAGAGTGCCTAGCCGTTAGCGGTCTCTTTAATAACTCATAAATCAATCAGCAGGCCAAATAAAAACTATTTTTTTCAGCGAATATCTTAGTTACAACACGATTCGCCAACTGGAGTAGTTTCATGTTGTATCCGATGACAGGAGGGAGGGGGGGTAAACAGATGACGTCCTGATGTTAGCTTTGCTGCTGCTGTCAGTTAGGGTAGCACACTCCCCATCCAGGAGCTGCTCCTGTGTGCTGCTGCTACAGTTAGAAAACCTGCTCCAAACTGCGGCTGTTGAACACCGGACCCGACGTGGAAGCATAGACTTTTGATAACTCTAAACCCGGCTGAAAAAAAGCAGCCGTGATCGCCGTGACGATGACCGACAACTACGACGGCAATGTTGTGAGACGAGCGTTAGCTGCTGTTAGCCGCTGCCTGTAGCTTGTTAGCTTCATCAGAGACATGGCTTCATTGATAAACAAACGGAGCGATAATCTTTTATACAGTCTATGCTCTGTATGCGCTGGTCTGGTTGCTACGGTAACCTCGCTCTGTCACAGCAAGGAGTTGGTGCTGAACCTAGAACTGGTGCTAAACAGCACTGGCTCCGAACCAGCACCTGAACCAGCTGGGTGGAAAAGGGGTCGCATGGCTAATTTACATAAACTCTTACAGATACTGGTCCATGTCTAAATATGAATACATTGACATGTGATCTTGTTATTCTTTTTTCCTTTTTTTTATTTCTTTTTTGCCAGTGCTTTAAAGCAACAATGCTTGGAGATATGTGGTCTTTTATATATTTGAAAAGAAAATATTGTACTGTAGAATGGTAGTCACTTTCATAGAATTGGCTTCTTGATCTACAACAGATATTAACCGAAAATCGAATCGTCCTACACTGAATCGAATCGAATCGAATCGGTCTGTAATAAAAGGGTATCGTTTTTGAATCGAATCGTAATCTGTGTATCTAGATTCGAATCGAATCGTTTATCACAAAGAGATGTGCAACCCTAACTGACACCGACCTGTTGTTAAAGCTACGCTGCTTTTACTTCTTCTCATGGATCTGACTCTTTTAAAATAAAACACAGAAGAAGAAGAAAAAGTGGAATTTCAGTTTTTAAAACTCTGTGTTGACGTCTTGATCTGAATGTAGTGATAATTTATAGAACAATATTTACCAGGCAAATAAAACTGTAATTTCTGTGATCCATGCTTCAAAGAAGGGAGACTAACTGAACCTTTGTTGTTGTTTTCTCTCCCCAACATTCAACAATATGAAAGAGAGGCTCATCAGGATCTACTATCTGAGCCAAACACCACTTTCTGGAGTATTTACAATCATTCTTTACCATCTAAACCTGCTTTTTTGTTGTTGCTGTTCTTGTTTGTGGCTCCTGAGAGAGAAGCTCATGTGTGTTTTTAGAGGCTTTTACTGGCCAGAAACTGTGTTTGCCATCTATTTATCGTCCAAACTCTGAGAACAAATGCACCTTCTGTTGTATTTATTGTCCTGAACATCATTTTCTGTGGTAATTACCAGCCAAAAATGACTTTCAGACACAGAGCGGTTGTCAGTTTTTGTGTTTGCATGAAAAACACAAAACAAAACAACAACAAAAAAAAGTCTGAAAAGTAAAAAGTTTTTCGAGCGTCTTGTTTACATTGGTGTTTTCTCAAATGGCGCCCTCTGAAAGTCGAGCCTACCTGTGTGTTTGTTGCAAAGTTTGCTGCGTGGACACTGAGTCAAACCGTTTTTTTTTCCTCCATCTATTTAGGATCCAGTATGTCGGATGAAATGTGCCATCTGTTGTTTCATTGTTCTACAGCTGAGCCCGACAGTATTTATAGACTCAACCATCAGCTGAGAGGTCTTGTACTCAGAGGAAACCGGCTTTTACCACCGCCTCCCCGGTGCCCTGAATGTAGCGTGAGCCTCAGCTGGAGTGGAAGTGGAGTGGAGACGAGGCATGATGGGAGATGGAGGCCTCTGACGCCTGCGGCCGTGCTGCTAGAGCACACAGGTCTGTAGTCCGAATCCCACGGGCGCTCATTACAGACCCGCCACTCAGAAAAACAAACCTGCCGGCAGCCAATGAGACGCTGAACCTCTGCAACCCACACATGTCCCGCCAACGCACGGATCAACGCTCGCTAACGGAGCTAAATGCAAGCACACACAAAAAACACGCACACACCTTCGGAGCTGAGAGCCGGGTCTGCTCAGAGTTCAGCCTCCCGGTGCTAATCCAGTTTGTCAGCGAGGTAAGAAAATAAAATCAAACCATTACAGACAGACAGGCTGGACATCTTCATCTCTAATGGAGGAGAGTTTTTCCCTCCGTGCAGGTCAGGAAGCAGCCATTAAGACAGAACAGCAGCAACAGCTCGGCCTGTGTCTGCTGCTGATGCTCACACATTCATTTTTCAGTGTTCAGACTCCTGCAAACTCCTGCAGCTTCTTAATGGACGACTGACAGAGCAGAGAAGCTGCAGCATCAGGGCCTCCTGGCTCCTTCACACACTATTCAGCTTCATCTAGTGCAACAATTGGTCATTTTTAGTGACATAAGAAAAGTTTAACATTGTAGTAAATAGATGTATTTTCCCTTCAGATTTTGTCATCTTTGCGAGAAGATTCTTTCTTTCTAGACAATCTGCTTCCTGTTTACAGTGGCCTACACATGACAAATATTTATTATATAAAATCTCTTAGAAATTGGAGTATACTCTCATATATTGACATATACATCTAGCCTATGTAAATAAGCACATTTATTTGTGCTTTTTACACAAATATACACACATATGTTAGATATAGAGTATATGGTGTAACCAGCAGAAAGGACAATGTCTCATTCAGACTTGAGAATGAGCAAAGCACACAAACCGTAGAAGTGTGTCATTGCATGTCTCTGCACGGGGAAAGCCAACAGATGTTCAAGGACTGAACCTGCACTTGACAGGGACAGGCTTTAAACATCATTTAAGTATTGAGTGCTGGAATATGTACTGTTTGCTGAAAATGATGGCATATTGAATGGTGTCATAACTTGGAGCCATAGTTGATGAAAATATTGGAAGATATATTATTTATTTCATTAAACTGATACAAAACCATGTAGAACTGTGCTTTAAGAGTTATTTTTTCATTAGATGTGTTCTGTGTATCTGAAATGCATTAATTGACTGCCTACCCAAGACACTGAGGATTTGAAGAAAAAACAATTTTTTTTTTACATTGTCTTGTCAAAAAATAAAGATGCATACAGTGAAATTACCACATTTTTTTCACTATATTTCTGGCAGAGCAGACCCTTCAATTATTGGTCCTTACTCTCAAAGTTCACAGAAAAAACACAAGAGTATATCAAGTTCAACCCATTTTTGAGCCTGTGGCTCCCCGACTATATTGGATATGACACTTTTTTTTTTTAACATGGGTGTGTGCCTTCCAGCCTCCAAAATGTGAGAACTGACAAAGAAATCTGTAATTTTCAAGCTCGCGAGGTTGAAATCCATGTGGTTTTACCAGCTGTTGCCTCAGTTGTCATCCAATGATGTCATAAATTTTCGAATTTGCATAATACCACCTCGACCTGTGAGTACAGGTACTGGTAAATTGCATTTAAAGGGACAGGCACTGAAAACCACCCGTTCTGAACAGGGCTGTTTTGAGAGGATGAAAAGAGCTGTGATGTTTGATCCTTGGGGGATTTTGTCACAAACATGTCTTTAATACACCTGGGAACTATTTTATTTTCTGGAAACGGGGCAGAATGCATCTCCTTTAATTCAACCGAGCACTGAGACGGACTAACAGTCTCCTCCTGCAGACTCTGCACCAAGCTACAGGCTAACCATCCCAGCTCTATGCCCACCGCACACTGTGACGAACTACTCCTTTAAAACCATTACGGTCATTTTTGCACCAGTGGGTGACGGGGCGTGGGGGGCAGGGCAGCAGACTCTTATTTTGGAGCCAAAATGGCGTTGATTGCCTGCCTGAGAGGAAAAGTGCAGGTGTGATGAGGGAAGAGGTGAGAGAAAATAAGAGAGCGAGGGAGGGAGGTGATGGAGGGAGGAGAGGTCAGAACTCCTTTCATCTCTCCATCTCGACTTCAAAGGAAACATCGGCGCTGCTTTGATTCCACCATCACCTCCCGTCAGAGGAGGAGGAGGAGGAGGAGGAGGAGGAGGAAGAGCGAGGCCTCCACGTCTCGTACGTCGGTATTGTTTTGTCGTTTATTTGTCTTCTTGTGTCATCACCAGGCAGACGGACAGGAACAGGCAACACACCGGGGCTTCAACAGACTAAACACACCTCAGCTCCCGCACTCCGGCTACCATGGCAACCAGGTAGACTACCGATTGTATCGCTTCCTCTATCCAAAAATGGGTAAAGAGGAGGAGCCTGTGTGGAGTCGAGGGTTAGTATGGAAAACATATGCTCACCCACCTGCCACTCAAAGAGGCCACACCCCCCAATTACACATAACTTTAAAGGGATGGTTCAACATTTTGGCAAATTGGCCCATTGCCATAATCCCAATACTCATAGCCAACAATAAATATTGAACATGTTTAATAAAGTGTTTCTCAAGGAGGAAATTTTCTGAGCCAAGTGTCGGGAGAATTTGACTCTTTCACCTCAAGACGGGATTTAGGATAATCTTGAGAGTCTTGAGTCTATTGACTCCAAAGGGAGAACTGAACGTGATCTCAGATTATGGTCGATCCTTTCGCCCCATCATCACCAAAGTAAATACTGGACTCATACCTGTATTTCAAAAGTCACATCTCTTGTGAACATTTTGACACGAAAAATTAACAAATTTAAGATCTATGCTGTAGATCAAGATAGAATGAACATTGTTCTAGAGCTGTCACTGTCTCCAAAACACACTCTTGCGAGATTTGGGGGAGCATACATCAGTCCAACTGCTCATTTCTCCGACTACCCATTCTACAGTGTTAGGGTTAGGTTTAGGAAAGTAGAAAATTACTCGAGGTAAGGGTTATGGCTACTCAAAGCATAAATCAGCGGAATGTTTTTGTTAATATAAGTCCTAAATAGTCCTATTTTCCGTCAGCAATCACTTACTATTAATCACTATCCAATGAGGAGAGAGAACGGCATGAAGGGCTGTGTGTGCAGCCAAGGGATGCGCGTGAATGTGGTGACGTAGGGACGCCAATAGATGCATGACCAGCTAATTTTTGCCAAAACGAACGGATCGCTGAATGTTAGGTGACTGTTAGCTGTAATGTTATCATAAGAAAATATAAATAGCTCAATTTCCACTACTAACAACTCTTATAAATCCATACACATTCACAACAGGAGGTGGGGGGATGGGCGACCACGCCCACTTAGGAGTTCACTCTAGTGGTCAGAGGAGGAACTGCAGCTGGTGGTTCTTTAATGTTGATGTTTGACGACCTGTTGGAAATGTTGTGAGACGACACAGTGAGTTTGATCCTCAGTCGTCCAGGAGTGAGACGTCTGAAACCTGAACTCCTGGGACGAGACCAAAAGTCCAGGTAACAAATCGATGGTGCATTTGAACATGACACAGTCAGACTGACCTTTAACATATTGTTCTGTAGGAAGCTGTGCTTTATAATTAGGATTGTGCCACAACAAGTAGAGTAGAGATTTCCAGGTTCTTTAATCATGAGGACAGTTTCCGAGGACATTCATGTAACTTTCTTGCAGCTCAGACATAAAGACATACACTTCCTCTCAATAGAGATTTTTTAAGTTTCATCTTAATGTGTACATTTGCTGAAAAACAACTCTCATTTGACAAATCTGTAATTAAAGGAAGAACAAAAGGTGTTGTGGTGGTGAAGGCCGCTGTGATTCCTCCTACCTCTGCTTTCACTTCACCTCATAAAAGATTATCAACCAAAACATTTCAGGCTGAAAAACTAAAACAAAGACTCACAGCACTTTTTACTTTAGTCCTTGAAAAAGAGGGAAAAAAAACAAAAAACATTTTTGCTTTGATGAGGCTGATTCAGAGACGAAGAAGTGAAGAAAGGAAAACTACTGTAAACAACTACAGTGTATGTGTGTTGATGATAGACACAAACTTATAAATATGAAGAGAAATAATGAGTTTTTCAGACTTTTCAATTAATGTTTATCCACTGAAATAAATCACACTTTAGCACTAATGATAAATTCCACACTGATCTGTTACGAAGCTTCATGGATTTCTCTTCTGATTAGAGGAATAATGATATTCATGATATTCATCAATGTTCCTCTGTTCATGTTCACCGTGTGTTTTTATTCATTCACAACTCTAATTCAATTATGTATTTATTGTCATTAATGTGTTTTATTCACATTTACATGGGATTTATAAAGAATATGTTATATACACAAAGATAGACAATTAAATTATCATTATTATTGATACTCAGCCTGTTAATGTTATTATCAGTTTATTATGACACTATTACCCCTTTCCCACTGGCCAAAAAACCCGTTCAAACCCGCTAACAATCGGCTTTTGATGGCGTCGGCGCGGATCAAACGACTCGGCAAGTGGTGCGGGTTAAAATCACCTTTAATCAGCTCGGCTCCGATCGGCCTGCAGTGGGAACGCCAGACCTGGGTCAACATGGTAATTTACGTGACGACGTTGAGCGTTATTTTAGTGGGAAAACAGCTGACGTGTTACATTTTAGTTTGTCATACACATTCAAGGTACTGTGTACAGTTCAATGCAATGAAAAGCACTGTGCCAGACACCTCTTCAGCCCTCAACACAATAAAAAACTGTTAATGAATAAATAGTCATAAAATAGTCAGAGACAGCATTCAATAAACAAGAAAAATAAAATAAAAGCACTAAGAACTAAGTCTGTCCTATTCTTGTGAACATGACATCTCTGTAACACCCTGAGGGAATTTATTAAAATTTGGCACAAACACCAACAGAGTGTTTTCAGTCTGGCGGTCAAAGGTCAAACTTCAAGATCATTTTTACTTCAGAAAACATGGTCCATCAGTGATAAATGCAATTTCAGGGGAGTTTTTTCATGTACTATGGCACAAATGTCCATTTGGACTTAAAGATGAAATCAGATTTTGGTGGTCAAAGGTCAAACACATCTTTGAGTTTACTGTAACGCCTTCGACCTTAATGGAAGAAAGCAAACACATTCCCCCTCGGTTCAGAAAGTTGGACTCTGGCTGGAAGCTCAACAGTGTTGATTTATTGCCTCCCAAAACAATTATTATTTTGCAGTGCATCTACACACATGGTGCAGAGAACACATTTCCATTAATACCATATCCATATTCAACTCTGATTCTCTGCATATTCATAACCAAATGCAGTACATACTGTTCCTATCATTGTAGATGTATTTTAACACAATTATTCACAGTATTATATCAACAGCTCTTTTAATCAATATTTATCTTTTTTTAACTGTAAATTAACTCCATCAATTCACTGTTTTTAATCAACATGAGTATTTAAATAGGCCTTGTAACGCCCGCCAATGTAATAATGCCCACAAACGTAATAAACCACAAACGTTATAAAAATATGCAGCTTTTAATGTAATAATCCTGCAAATGTAACACATTTTCCACAAACGTAATAGCCGCTGCCTACTACAAACGTAACACGCGATTTCCCACAAATGTAATAACTATTACGTTTGTAGAGATTTATTACGTTTATGGGGAAGTGAAAATCTCCAACTTTCAATGTTGTAATAACTTCCCACAAATGTAATAACGCAATGAATAATGGTCGTTGTGTTGGTGATTATTGTTGTTTATACCCACGAAGAGCCTATACTGACCTTGCGAAATACAACTGCTGACTCTCCACTCCACGATCACGGAGAGCCCACACCCCCCAACCCCACCCCGCAAGCAGCTTTCAGTTTTCTCTCTCGCCGCTGTCAGTGAACCCTTTTTTTTTTTAGACTGATAAGTGGTGTGTCTACAAATCATCAAGTCAGACAGCGGTGAGAGAGATGACATACTGTAGGCGTGGATAGCTTGATTAAATAAATAAATAAATAAATAAATAAATAAAATAAAATAAAAAAGGGAGGGCCATGGCTCTGATTATTTTATATAAAAAAAAAAGTTGTATGTGTTTTTAAGAGCCAAGTCCACCTCACATCTTCACAGCTGCCGATAAAAAAAAAAGAATTAATAAAATGAACTGTGCTGCATTTTTATTTCAGTTCGTGAGTCTATCAAGTGCTTTGATTGTTTATCAATAGCCTATCCCAGATAGCATACGGATGTGGGCCACTTCAGGCAACGATCCGGCACTGTAGGCATTCTTCTGGCCCGCACAAAACAGATGTGAGCCTAAAGTGGCCCATGTGGTAAATGCTACATCCGGCCCTTATATCACAAAACAAATATGGCCCATCTTTGGCAAATACGTGGCAGAGTAGGGAATGGTTATTCTTTAAGTGAACCAAGGCTGGGCCACATATGGTTTAGCACACATGGCCCACCTCTGCTAAAACACTATTGGGCCAGTTTTGGCCAAAATACGGCAAGTTAGCATCGACTAATCTGGATGTGAGCCTAAAGTGGCCCACATGTGAGAAAACACACGTGGCCCACCTTTGCTGAAACACAATTGGGCCACTTTTGGCCCAAAGACGGCAAGTTATCATCGACTAATATGGACGCGAGCCTAAAGTGGCCCAAATATGGTTCAGCACACGTGGCCCACCTTTGCTGAAACACATTTGGGCCACTTTTGGCCGAAAGACGGCAAGTTAGCGTCGACTAATATGGATGTGAGCCTAAAGTGGCCCAAATATGGTTCAGCACACGTGGCCCACCTTTGGTGAAACACATTTGGGCCACTTTTGGCCGAAAGACGGCAAGTTACCGTCGACTAATATGGATGTGAGCCTAAAGTGGCCCAAATATGGTTCAGCACACGTGGCCCACCTTTGGTGAAACACATTTGGGCCACTTTTGGCCGAAAGACGGCAAGTTAGCGTCGACTAATATGGATGTGAGCCTAAAGTGGCCCAAATACGGTTCAGCAAATGTGGCCCACCTTTGCTGAAACATATTTGGGCCACTTTTGGCCGAAAGACGGCAAGTTAGCGTCGACTAATATGGATGCGAGCCTCAAGTGGCCCAAATATGGTTCAGCACACGTGGCCCACCTTTGCTGAAACACATCTGGGCCACTTTTGGCCGAAAGACGGCAAGTTAGCGTCGACTAATATGGATGTGAGCCTAAAGTGGCCCAAATATGGTTCAGCACACGTGGCCCACCTTTGCTGAAACACATTTGGGCCACTTTTGGCCGAAAGACGGCAAGTTAGCGTCGACTAATATGGATGTGAGCCTAAAGTGGCCCAAATACGGTTCAGCAAATGTGGCCCACCTTTGCTGAAACATATTTGGGCCACTTTTGGCCGAAAGACGGCAAGTTAGCGTCGACTAATATGGATGCGAGCCTCAAGTGGCCCAAATATGGTTCAGCACACGTGGCCCACCTTTGCTGAAACACATCTGGGCCACTTTTGGCCGAAAGACGGCAAGTTAGCGTCGACTAATATGGATGTGAGCCTAAAGTGGCCCAAATATGGTTCAGCACACGTGGCCCACCTTTGCTGAAACACATTTGGGCCACTTTTGGCCAAAAGACGGCAAGTTAGCGTCGACTAATATGGATGCGAGCCTAAAGTGGCCCAAATATGGTTCAACCTTACGTGGCCCACCTTTGCTGAAACACATTTGGGCCACTTTTGGCCGAAAGACGGCAAGTTAGCGTCGACTAATATGTATGCGAGCCTAAAGTGGCCCAAATATGGTTCAGCACACGTGGCCCACCTTTGCTAAAACACATTTGGGCCACTTTTGGCCAAAAGACGGCAAGTTAGCGTCGACTAATATGGATGTGAGCCTAAAGTGGCCCAAATATGGTTCAGCAAACGTGGCCCACCTTCGCTGAAACACATCTGGGCCACTTTTGGCCACAAGATGGCAAGTTAGCGTCGACTAATATGGATGTGAGCCTAAAGTGGCCCAAATATGGTTCAGCAAACGTGGCCCACCTTTGCTGAAACACATTTGAGCCACTTTTGGCCAAAAGACGGCAAGTTAGCGTCGACTAATATGTATGTGAGCCTAAAGTGGAACAAAAACCATATGCTTATCAGCGCTGGAACAGCAAGTGAGTTTGCACGTGTGTGTGTCTGGTTATTAATATGTATGAGTGTGTGGTAGAGTAGTTGATCTGTGTAGGCCTATGTTTTGTGTTTGAATGTGTGATAAAAGTAAAAGCTGTGCTGTTGTACACTTCATGATTTAGTGGTCTTGTTCCCTGCTTTTATTAGTGTATTGTTTTTTTAAAAATATGATGGTCGTCACTCATATTTCTATCATTTTAATACTGTACCTATCTGCTTTAACTTTACTTGCCCAGGGACTAGACGGAAGTGAGCTGAGTGTTGCTGGCTCAAAGCATCTCTTCTTGTCTCACAAGATTAATGTTTTTTTGTGCATTGTCCCTGTTTTAAATGAATAAATCGAATTCATTAAATACACAACTGTACAGGCTTCCAAGTCACATAGAAAATGACTGGCAGGTCGACATTGAAAATGTATTGACCTACAGTAGCTACATTTACCTGAACATATCACCCACAGTGAGTTTTTAAAAATGAATGAATGAATGAATTAATTAAGTCAACGCTATTAAGTCTATAAGGATCTATCTTAATTCAAACTCTACTTTCAGTTGTTTTTTTTCCGCTTCAAGTTGGAGTTTTCCAAATTACGAGTCTCTTTGAATGCATCATATTTGAATTGACGAAAGGTAGCAAGGGAAGGGAGCAGAAAGTGTCTCTTCTTGTCTTACAAGATTAATGTTTTTTTGTGCATTGTCCCTGTTTTAAATAAATAAATTGAATTCATTAAATGCACAACTGTACATTCCTTGACAGTGTGCCTAGGCTTCCAAGTCACATAGAAAATGACTGGCAGGTCGACATTGAAAAATGTATTGACCTACAGTAGCTACATTTACCTGAACATACTGTATCACCCACAGTGAGTTTTTTTAATCATTAATTAATTAATTTTTGAATTAATTGAATTAATTAAGTCAACGCTATTGAGTCTGTAAGTCTCTATCTTTATTCAAACTCTACTTTCAGTTGTGTTTTTTCCGCTTCAAGTTTGAGTTTTCCAAATTACGAGTCTCTTTGAAAGCATCATATTCGAATTGACGAAAGGGAGCAAGGGAGCAGAATGTGCGCGAATCTGGTGAAACGGAGATCCAGGAGAGAACGGAAGTCACGGTGAGGTGAGTCCCTGAACGAAAAATAAATGAATGAATTTCTGTGGGAAACATTTAGCTCTCATTGTTGGAACTAAACATTGTTTTGTTAGGTTGCCGGTGCTGCAAAATGTTAGCTAGTTAGCAGTGAGTTTTTATACAATGTAGCAGGCAGACGTGGCCTAGGTGTACACACCACCTCGTACTACGGTAGGCTGCAACAACGTTTTATGAGGCACCAGTTTAAAGCTGACATTCTTACATTGCTCTGTTTGCTTTGAGGAAGACATACTTTGTGGCACATACTGTGCAAAAACGTCAGCAGCCTTCACCATAATAAAAATGTGCTTCACCATCTTCTCCAGCTATGTCATCTGCTCTAAAAGATGCACAGTCTGCAATCAGTTCATGAGCTGAAGGTGAGAGTTTTCGTCCTATAATTTTAGTAATTGGCTGGTAATGGCTAGACTGTTTTCAAACTACATTCATTGCTGCCCAACTACTGTATGGCAAGATATAGCATATCATGCAGTTAGCCATTTCTCACCATTGTGTGCAATCTATCCAAAGCTTTACAGTTTTCTCAATTTTTAGGAAAAAATCAGCTGACGGCCATTGCAAAAGACCAGGAGGTGGAGGCCTATATTAAAAGGTGGCTTCATCTCGCCGGAAATAGAGACGGAGAGAGAAGAGAAAAGGTGATCCACACAGCTCACACGTAAGTTAGCTACAATACCTTTTTGCAATATGTGTGATACTGTTCTACAGCAGAAATCAAGATGAAGCTGTCGGTACGTTAAAAAAAAAAAAAAAAAAAAAAAAACTGGGCAAAGTACAGAACAAATATTACAGATTCTAAATGAACAAATTAAAAAAGGCAGTGTTGTGCCATTTTTTCTGCTATGGTCAGTTAGGAATTAAAAGCTTGTTCAGCCACCATGCAGCAAGCATACCCATTTTCTTGTAAATGTAAAGATTTCTCTTGGCAGTGATGGGACAGTAATGTAAACTGTAACTGGAATTGTCACCCATTGCCTTTCTTAAAAGCCAGTTCATGGTTCTGAAAAGTAGGGAAATCACATTTCAGTTAGAAATACAGGTTTAATATTGTATTTGACTAATTACAAAATAAATTCATGAATATGAAACAACAGCTGAAATACATTTTTAGGCCCGAGCGGCGAGTAGCACTCGCCCGGCGAAGGCCTATTGAAATCGCGCTGTTTTTTAGGGCCCGAGCCAGTGACAACGTCACGGTCCGAGGACCCTATTGTAATTCGAGTGTCCAAAAAGAGTCGACATGTAAGTAGGCCACAAGTACCAAGGAACCAAGTAACCAAGTAGGTAATCGATTACTCTTCATACCTGGCGCAAAATTCCCCGAAATGCAAATGTTTATTCTTATTATTATTATTTTTAGGAATCTGCACGTTTGCGCGCGATTTTGACCCCTTTCCCAAGACGAGAAACGGAGGACATTCTACACGCAGGGGGGGAAGGCGTGAAATTGCGATCTGGTGGTGGTCTCGCATGTGTGCGTGGCCAAATGGCTCCACAGCGCCCCCTAGACCGCGCATTGACAATGAGGGTCTGCGTCACGGATTTGCACGAAACTTGGTATACTTGTCTATCAACCCGAGATCTTCAAAAAATTTCATAAAATGACATGCTCTAAAACGAACAGGAAGTCGGCTATTTAGCCTCGAAGTCGGTTTCCTCAAAACGAACTCCTCCGAGGGGATTCGCCCGATCGGCTTCAAATTGGGTCCAGGACATGTCCAGACCTAGCTGAGCTTATCTTGTGCTCTGCAGGTTTGTAGGTCCAACGCCTTGGCCTTCAGCGGGCCTCAAAGTTTGGCGACTGTTTCGGGCCTCGCCAGCAACATACGAATGCCTCTCACGCCCACATGCTTCATCGTGGACGCTTCAAACTTGGGGCATATGCTGAAGGCGTGTCACAGAACGATTCGACATATCGTTTGCCTACGTTGCTCATAGCGCCCCCCGGTGGTAACCGAAAACGTACAAAAAATCGTTAAAAATACGAACTTGACCAAATCGCCTTCTTTTCACTTCTACTACATGCAGACCCGGATGGTGAAGTTACACGATGAACGCTGTGACCCTACGAGCAACGGCGTCCATGTGGCGGCGCCGCGAAAGTGTATCTTCCCAAATTAAAATACGTTTGCGTTTCACGCGCTCATACTTCTTCGTAGCCACTTGAAACTCAAGGCACATGACGATGGCTCTTCCCCGAACGATTTGATGTATCGACTTCCTGCCTTGCTCATAGCGCCCCCCGGTGGTAACAGGAAGTAGGTTAAAATTCATTAAAATTCCAAACTTGACCCCATCGCCTTCATTCCACTTCTAATACATGCAGAACCAGTTGCTGAAGCTACATTATGAACGCCGTGAAGCTACGTCTAACAGCGTCCGTGTGGCGCCGTGGCGACTGGCCACTTTTCAGCGTCCAATTACGTTTGCCTTTTTGGTGGCTTTAACGAGGTCGTGACGTCACGATATTTCATACACTGGATAAGAATGACGAGCTCTTTCAATTGATAGTGTTATTTCGGATGGGCGTGGCAAAATGCCTCTACAGCGCCCCCTTGAAAATTTTGTGAAATTCCCCATAGACAATTTTCACTTACTTGGTCGTACACTTACGAACCTTCACACATACATGCATCTCAACCAAACATCCAAAAAGTTGCATTGGACCCACGCGCTAAACACGACAGAAAGTCGGACATATTGGCTAGCATTTCTTGGACGCAAAACGAACTGCTCCTTGGGATTTCATCTGATTTGCTTCAAATTACGTACATTACACCTTCGAACCCAGCTGATGAAATATTGTGCATCATAGGTCAACAGGTCAAAGGGCGTGGCCGCCGTGGCACGGCCAAGTTTAGCGAATTCAGCTAATAACTTAGAAATGCTAACACGCCTACAGTTTTGATCGCAGGAGCTCCACACTTGCTGGACATGATAAGGGCCTCATCCTCAACGATCCGATATATTACTTGGGTTTGTGGCTCATTGCGCCCCCCACAGGTAACAGCAAACGTCGGAAAATTGGTTCACAATCCCGACTTGACCCGCATCGCATTTTCCATCCGTGCTCAGAGCCCCGCCCTGTACGCCTCCATTTGATCGGCCGCGGCCTCGCTCAAGTCGCCCCCTTGTGGCCGCAGGAAATGACACGTTTTGCATTGCCTATGTCCGATATGCTCGAAACTTCACACGTGTGATCCGGGGACCGCCCTCAACGCGACAGACCACGTCCGGCTACTGGTCCCACGGGGGGGCCTGGCCCGCCGAGTGGCGTGGGTCGCCGAGTCGCGTGAGGCGAGGGCCCGCCACAGCCGCTTGCGGCTTTAATTAGGGCCCGAGCCAGTGACAACGTCACGGTCCGAGGACCCTATTGTAATTCGAGTGTCCAAAAGAGTCGACATGTAAGTAGTCAACAAGTATCAAGTAACCAAGCAACCAAGTAGGTAATAGATTACTCATCATACCTGGCGCAAAATTCCCCGAAATGCAAAAGTTTATTATTATTATTATTATTCCGGATCCCCCTCTTTGAACGCGATTTTGACCCCTTTCCCAAGACGAGAAACGGAGGACATTCTACACGCAGGGGGGGAAGGCGTGAAATCGGGTTTCTGTAGTGGTCTCGCATGTTAGCGTGGCCAAATGGCTCCACAGCGCCCCCTAGACCGCGTATTGGAAATGAGGGTCTGCGTCACGGATTTGCACGAAACTTGGTAGACTTGTCTATCAACCGGAGACCTTCAAAAAATTTCATTACAGACATACCCGAAAACGTACAGGAAGTCGACTATTTCACCTCGAAGACGGTATCGCCAAAACGAACTCCTCCGAGGGGATTCGCCCGATCGGCTTCAAATAGGGTCCAGGACATGTCCAGACCTAGCTGAGCTTATCTTGTGCTCCCCACATCTGCAGGTCAAACGGCTTGGCCTTCAGCGGACCTCAAAGTTTGGCGACTACTTCGGGCCTCGCCAGCAACATACGAATGCCTCTCACGCCCACATGCTTGATCCTAGACGCTTCAAACTTGGGGCATATGATGAAGGCGTGTCGCAGAACGATTTGACATATTGTTTGCCTACGTTGCTCATAGCGCCCCCCGGTGGTACCCGAAAACGTACAAAAATTCGTTAAAAATACGAACTCGACCAAATCGACTTCATTTCACTTCTACTACATGCAGACCCGGATGCTGAAGCTACATGATGAACGCTGTGACCCTACGAGCAACGGCGTCCATGTGGCGGCGGCGCGAAGGTGTATCTTCCCAATTTAAAATACGTTTGCGCTTCACGCGCACATACTTCATCGCAGCCACTTGAAACTCAAGGGACATGACGATGGCTCTTACCCGAACGTTTTGATGTATCGACTTCCTGCCTTGCTCATAGCGCCCCCCAGTGGTAACAGGAAGTACGTTAAAATTTATTAAAAATCCATAATTGACCCCATCAACTTCATTCCACTTCTAATACATGCAGAACCAGTTGCTGAAGCTACATTATGAACGCCGCGAAGCTATGTCTAACGGCGTCTGTGTGGCGCCGTGGCGACTGGCGACTTTTCGCCGTCCAATTACGTTTGCCTTTTTCGTGGCTTTAACGAAGTCGTGACGTCACGACATTTCATACACAGGATAAGAATCACGAGCTCTTTCAGTTGATAGTGTTATTTCGGATGGGTGTGGCAAAATGCCTCTATAGCGCCCCCTTGAAAATTTTGTGAAATTCCCCATAGACAATTTTCACTTACTTTGTCTTACACTTACGAAACTTCACACACACATGCATCTCAACCTAACATACAAAAAGTTGCATTGGACCCACGCGCTAAACACGACAGGAAGTCGGACATATTGGCTAGCATTTCTTGGACGCAAAACGCACTGCTCCTTGGGATTTCACCCGATTTGCTTCCAATTAGGTACATTACACCTTCAGACCCTGCTGATGAAAAGGTGCGCGTCATAGGTCGACAGGTCAAAGGGCGTGGCCGCCGTGGCACGGCCAAGTTTAGCGAATTCAGCTAATAACTTAGAAATGCTCACACGCCTACAGTTTGGATCGCAGCAGCTCCAAACTTGCTGGACATGATAAGGGCCTCATCCTCAACTATCCGATATATTACTTTTGTTGGTGGCTCATAGCGCCCCCCGGTGGTAACAGGAAACGTCGGAAATTTGGTTCACAATCCGGACTTGACCCGCTTCGCATTTTCCATACGTGGTCAGAGGACCGCCCTGTACGCCTCCATTTGATCGGCCGAAGCCTCGCTCAAGTCGCCCCCTTGTGGGCGCAGGAAATGACACGTTTTGCATTGCCTATGTCCGATATGCTCCCAACTTCACACGCGTGATCCGGGGACCGCCCTGCACGCGACGGACCACGTCCGGCTACCGGTCCCACGGGGGGGCCTGGGCCGCCGAGTGGCGTGGGTCGCCGAGTCGCGTGGAGCGAGGGCCCGCCATAGCCGCTTGCGGCTTTAATTATTATTCTTATTCCGTCACCTACATGCCCCAATTTCGCCCCTTTCCCGACTTCGAAAATGCGTGAACTTTTGCCCTGACGTCCGGCCTGATCCGAAATTCGATATATGTGGTGGTCGCGCATGTCCGACGCCAAATGGCGAAATAGCGCCCCCTACAAATTTCAAAAAGTCCCATAGACAATTTCGCTTACTTTAGCATAGACCCACGAAATTCGGTACACATATGTACCATACCCAGATATACAAAAAAGCCTCTTAATGTCATGTTGAAATGTCGACAGGAAGTCAGCCATTTTGAATAGCTCGTTTTTGGCGGGAAATTAACTCGTCCGAAGCGGTTTGCTCGACACGCTCCAAATTTGATAGATGACATCTTCAGACATAGCTGAGTTCAGCTTGTGCTCCGTAGGTTGATAGGTCAAAGGGCGTGGCCTCCAGTGGGCGCCAAAGTTGGGCTCGATCGCCACCAAAATTCGGTTGGCTGTCACGCCCACATACTTTATCCTACCAACTTCAAACCTGAATGACATTACGGCAGTGAATCCCTGATTCGCCCGATATATCAATATCCCACTTTACTCAAAGCGCCCCCTGGTGGTAACAGGAAGTCACATTTTTTACATAAACGAGTTAACTCCGCCCACAGATTTTGCCCGACAAACTTCAAATTGGCTACACACCAGCGAGACACCATGCTGATGTTATCTTGTGCTCCGTAAGTCTCTACGTCAAACGGCGTGGCTGTAGTGGCTTCCGGAAGTTTTTCGCCTTTTTCTTTCCTCGCCATTTCAACTTTGAGCAACTGTCACGCCCACATACTTCATCCTATCAACTTCATCCTTGCTGGGCATGACCATGGCTCCGTCCTGAACGTTTCGATGTATTGATATCCCACTTCACACAAAGCGCCCCCTGGTTGTAATAGGAAGTCACTTGCGTTACAAAAACATTGACTCCGCCCACAAATTTTGCCCGATCATATTTAAATTGGCTGGGTAACACTGACATGTCATGGTGATCAAAGTGTCAAAACCGCAGGTCTCTAGGTCAAAGGGCGTGGCTGATTTGGCTTCATAAAGTTTGCCGCCTTTTTGTTTGCTCGCCATTTCACCTTTGAAGTGATGCTCCGCCCACACACTTCATCCTATCAATGTCATTCTTGCTGAAATATGACGGTGGCTCCGTCCTCAACATTTTGATGTATAATCGTCCCATGTACCCCTTAGCGCCCCGTGGTCATAACAGGATGAGTCCTGCTTTGCGCCTTAATTTTTCCTCGCCATTTCGCCTTCCAGGTCCTACCACGCCCACATACTTCATCCTATCAACGTCTATCGTGCTGAACATGACGATGGCTCCGTCCTGGACATTTTCATGTATAGACTTCCCACGTACGCCCACGGATGGCTGCAGGAAGTGACACTGCTTTACACATTCACTTACATGGGCAGATTCACTTAGAATTTACCATGGCTCAGTCAGGTCAGGTCAGTCAGCCACTGAACAAACCTAATACAAATACTCCCCCCGGTGGCCATGACCTGCTTTACACTTACAAGGCTCTACCAAACCGTCTTTGGCTCTACCGCCCACATACTTCATTCTATCAGCTTCAAACTTGCTGAAGATGATGATGGCTCCACCCTGAACACTCTGCTGTGTGTCACGCACACTTTACTCAATACGCCCCCCGGTGGTAACAGGAAGTGACCTGGTTTACACTTACATTGTCTGATTTAATTCAAACTTCAGTGGTTCGATCCCGGTCAGGCCCTGATCACACCTACCCACATCTGCTTCATACAAATGCGCCCCCTGGTGGTAACAGGAAGTGACCTGGCTTACACTTACATTGTCCGATTTATTTCAAACATCAGGTGTTTGATCCTGGTCAGCCCCTGATCACACCTACCCACATCTGGGTTCATACAAATGCGCCCCCTGGTGGTTACAGGAAGTGACCTGTTTTACATTTACATTGTCCGATTGGCCTCAAACTTCAGGTATTTGATCCCGGTCAGCCCCTGAACGCTCCTACCCGAATCCGGCTTCGTAGCGCCACCTAGTGGACGAACCGCGCATTGCGTTTTCCGCTCCCGCAGCGCTTTTTCGCCCTTCTCGCTTCGCGCAATGGCCCCCGCGCGCATCAGGGCCCCGCGGTCGCATGGGTCGAGCGAGGGCCGTTCATCGCCGCTTGCGGCTTTAATTACATATTAATATTACATGCCTCCTCCATGCTAAATTGAGCTGGAATGAAAGACAAAAACATACTTGTGTTCTAATTTTA
This sequence comes from Decapterus maruadsi, assembly GCA_030347415.2. NCBI lineage: Eukaryota > Metazoa > Chordata > Actinopteri > Carangiformes > Carangidae > Decapterus > Decapterus maruadsi. The sequence goes on from CM064903.1 coordinate 10,086,722, forward strand.
ACATGAGTGGATAAAGTTTTGAGTCTTAAAGGGATAGTTCAACATTTTGGCAAATTGGTCCATCGCCATAATCACTACAGTCATAGCAGTAGGTTTGTTACCTTTATTTGTCGGTGCTATTTTTAGAACAGCGGAGCAGAGCAGCAGGCTGCTCAAAGCTACGCTGTGGAGGCTAAAGAAATTTCTTGGTTTCCCTCATCAAACTCATCAAAATCCCTAAACTCCAAAATGCTTTTGTGGACAAGTTGTGACCTGTACAACCACCACGCTATGAGATAATAATGGAACGATATGAAACGGAGCCGTTTTCAAGATAAATACAGAGTCTGCTTGCTGAACAACTGTCCCTGAACGCAACGCGCATCAGCGGTTTTGCATGAATTTACCGCTAAAACAGCTCCGTCTCGTAACATTACGTTATTATCTCATAGTGTGGTGAATGTGCAGGTCACAACTTGTCCACGACAGTGTTTTTGAGTTGTTGGATTTTGTATTTGATGAGTTTGATGAGGGAAACCAGGAAATTCCCTTAGCCTCCGTAGCGTAGCTCTGAGCAGCTCACGGCTCTGCTCCGCCATTCTAAAAATAGCTTACACCAACACTTAAAGGGATAGTTCAACATTTTGGCAAATTGGCCCATTGCCATAATCGCTATAGTCATAGCAGTAGGTTCTTTACCTTTATTTGTCGGCGTAAGCTATTTTTAGAACAGCAGAGCGGAGCAGCAGGCTGCTCAGGGCTACGCTATGGAGGCTAAGGGAATTTCTTGGTTTCCCTCGTCAAACTTGTGACCTGCACAACCACCATGCTATGAGATAATAATGGAACCTTACGAAACCGAGCCATTTTCTAGGTAAATACAGTCTGCTTGCTGAAAAACTGTCCCTGAACGCAACGCACATCAGCGGTTTTGCATGCATTTACCTCTAAAACAGCTCCGTCTCGTAACATTCCATTAGTACCTCATAGTGTGGTGGTTGTGCAGCTCACAACGTGTCCACGACAGCATTTTTGAGTTGTTGGGTTGTGTATATGATGAGTTTGCTGCTATGACTACAGCGATTATGGCAATGGACCAATTTGCCAAAATGTTGAACTATTCCTTTAAAGGTAACCAACCTACTGCCACAGTATGTCTGTAGCAATTATGGCAATGGGCCAATTTGCCAAAATGTTGAACTATCCCTTTAAGATGTGGTCTTACCTCAAACTTTTCCCTTTACTGCTGCATTCATGGTCTTCAGCTCCACCATGTGGTGAACTGGTGTAAATACACAGCAATTGTGTGACAAAGGCTAGCTGACTCCTTGTCATCTCAGACTTGATATCTGGCAGGTTTAATATGTAGGATGGAGTTGCTTCCAACTTTGAGCCTCAGCTATGTTGCAGTGGAATACTTACCATGGCATAATATATATATATATATAAAAAAACACCATCTCCCTGTAGAACAACCAGGGACAACTCGTGTTTATATTTTGGGAACAACCGAAAAGAAAAAAAAGGATTTAGACAGTATAAAACAGGCCACGTTGGAGCTGCAGGATGAAGTAAATGCTGATGTGTAGCCACTCACATGAATGAGTTAGTTAAACACAGTACTGCTTTACTGAGTCAACAAAATATGTTCTTTTGTGCATTTCTTAAAGGGCCAGATGAAGACGAGACAATGCTGGGGCCACGAGTGAGCTTGTTCCGCATGTGTGCTTCATGTTTGTTTTGTTTGTGTTATATTAAATAAAATAAAGTTCACTGTTCACAAGTTGTTTCTCGTGTCTGGATATTTCTTCAATTCTTCAGGAGGTATCTTCACCTTTGACCCTGAGACCAACAAGACTGGACCACTGCATGCCACCATTTAACAGTATCTGGAGGTACCATAATGACATGTAGTCCCAAATTCAGACCAGTTTAGGTTTATTTATATGACGTGTTTATATTTGACATATACTTTATCATGGTTTGGTTGTGACTCCAAAGTGTGCAGGCTAGACAAGATCATAGACTGTAAACCAGTTCTGGGTAAGTCTGAAAGCTAGTTCTAATGTCCATGTGGTAGGTGAGCCAGAATAAAAATGTACAGTGGTGGCCCAAATTTGGGTGAGTGCTGGTTTATTTGGTCTCTGCTTGGCTGACATTTGGCACTGTGTTGGTTTGGTTGTGGCCCACTTCTGGCAAACAGCTGTGGACCACTCATGTGCCATCATTCCATGTGGGATGTGGGCCAGAATAAAAACATACAGTGGTGGCCCACATTTGGGTGAGTTCTGGTTTATTTGGTGTCGGCCCACATTTGGCACTGTGTTGGTTTGGTTGTGGCCCACTTCTGGCAAACAGCTGTGGACCACTCGTGTGCCATCATTCCATGTGGGATGTGGGCCAGATCAATAATGTACAGTGGTGGCCCACATTTGGGTGAGTTCTGGTTTATTTGGTGTCGGCCCACATTTGGCACTGTGTTGGTTTGGTTGTGGCCCACTTCTGGCAAACAGCTGTGGACCACTCATGTGCCATCTTCCCATTCCGTACTTGGGCCAGAATAAAAGTGTACAGTGGCCCACATTTGGTTGAGTGCTGGTTTATTTGGCTGGTTCTTGGTTGACATCCGGCATTGTGATGGCTTGGTTGTGGCCCACCTTTGGCAAACAGGAGCGGACCTCCCAAGTGCCATAAGTCCATACGGTATGTGGGCCGCATGAACATGACAGGTGTGGGCCAGATATGGGCCAAAAGAATTTTGCTATCTGGGTATACGTCATGCGTGAGTGTGTGAGGCGTATCGCGAAGCAAGCGCAGTCTCCCCGCGGTTACTCTCAGCCTATCCAGAGCTGAACCTGGACAGTGTTGTGCACTGTCACTAACTGAGTGGAGCTCTCGGAGCCCATGCGTCTTTACGCACAGAGGCAGAGTAGCCCACATACTGACTAAACTTAAACTTCTATAGGCCTGTTTTGACGGCGCCACAGTCCACAGATGTACAGATGTGATATATAGTCAACTGCGCTATGGCACAGATCTCAGGTGGGACACTCAGGCCACACGGATCTGTGTGTGTGAGTGCGCGTGCACGAGCGCACAGTCTCTGTCCTTGGAGGTGTGTGTGTGTGTGTGTGTGTGTGTGTGTGTGTGTGTGTGTGTGTTTCCTTCATTGACCACAGGTCAATGAAGGAAAAGTAAATCCACTGCGCAGCTTCAGAATTGCCGCTCCACCGGCCGTCCCGGCGCCGACTGTGTTTCCCAGTCCCCTCATCTCACCACGTCACTTCCCCGTTTAAACCCTCGGTCCCATTACTACACCTGTGCGCATTACGCACACCATGACAGCAGAAAAAAACATTGATTCATTCATTACGGGTCCGCCCGTTCCCGTGCGTAAACAACAAATATAATTGATCATTTCCCTGGCCTCATACACAATGGAAAACAAACCCTGGGGAGCAACACTGTAATTTGACCCCCACTGCTCCAATAGACTATGGCCAGGTAAAACCCAGTGGATCACTACAACATGTGTACAGATGTGATATATAGTCAAGTCAACAGCAGTAGTTTACAGCTAAACATTCACACATGGAGGTGCGCGCTATGGCACAGATCTCAGGTGGGAGTGGGACACTCAGGACATGTTGAAATAGTGGGATGTCGTAATGGTGACATGTCTGAATAGTAGAATCTCTGAATGGCAGTATGTAACCGTATCGATTCTACCGCAGACAGTAGAGATTGAGAAATAGAAAAAACTGAAAGCTGCTTGCGGGGTGGGGTTGGGGGGTGTGGGCTCTCCGTGATCGTGGAGTGGAGAGTCAGCAGTTGTATTTCGCAAGGTCAGTATAGGCTCTTCGTGGGTATAAACAACAATAATCACCAACACAATGACCATTATCCATTGCGTTATTACATTTGTGGGAAGTTATTACAACATTGAAAGTTGGAGATTTTCACTTCCCCATAAACGTAATAAATCTCTACAAACGTAATAGTTATTACATTTGTGGGAAATCGCGTGTTACGTTTGTAGTAGGCAGCGGCTATTACGTTTGTGGAAAATGTATTACATTTGCAGGATTATTACATTAAAAGCTGCATATTTTTATAACGTTTGTGGTTTATTACGTTTGTGGGCATTATTACATTGGCGGGCGTTACAGGCCTAACCATAATGAAATAAATCACATTATGTACACAATACAGAGCAATATTATTACAACGTGACATCATATTCCATCTCTGTCTCCCTCATTAAATATGGTGGTAGCACGGTAGCTTAGACGCCTATGGCTGGTTTAACGTACGTGTCTTTGTCAATAAAAGTGCCAAAAAAACCAACAAAAAACATTAATTTAAAGTTTGCCGTGTTTAAATCCAATGTGCAATTTCCTTTTTTTTTTTTTTTTTTTTTTTTACCATTTTAAATGATTTTAGATCAATATGTTGCCCAGAAGGCCAAGTTGCCTAGTAGATGAATCATTACACCTCTATTTTACACAAAAGTATACCTGAGCTAGCTTTAGCACTATAGCTTTTTTTTTCACGTATCACAATGATAAACATTGGATAATATCTCTGCAGCTGGTTTTATGAAAGTATCTCAATAAGCAGCATTTTCACATGAGCTAACATCAACAAGCTAATAGCGGCCTAGCCTTTTAGCATGTAGCACTGCTCTTGTCGCAGTCCAACAAAGGGCTTATGAGGTTGAAGTGGCTCCTCTTTCGCTCTCAACAACTCAAAAGAGTTATCTCCTAATAAACAAAATATTTATCGACACTACGCAGGGATTAATGTTAATTTATGAGGTTTACAGGACGTTTTTCTTACCCAGGTTTGCCAGCTAACCACTCTCGCTCGGCATCTTGGGTGAGTCTCAGAACGCACTCACTGACAATTACAATGAATACAGAGGCATTGTATTCATGGCAACCCTCTTAGATGACATAGATGGGTGGGGTACATTACTTTCCAATTATTGTTAATGATATAACAATTCAGGATAAAATTATGTAAAAATGCCATTTTAAATCCAAACGGTCCAAGGTCAGGAGCGACAGACTGTTCCCAGGTTTCCTACATGTTGGCTCACTGTTATATGAAGCAACAAAAAGTTGGTGATTCTGCTTGTTTATAAAAAAGTATTTCCAGTTTAATATTAATATCGATTTGAAATTTGTGTTTAAGCTCGAGATGTTTTCCGTCTAATGTTGGTTTTGGAAATTCAATAAATAGACAATCAGTGTGGGAGGAAAAAATAATAATAGAACTGTTAGAAGATCATTTTGCTCAGGTATGTGAGGTTTCTTCATTACACCTGAATGTTCTGTTCTCTTGCAGCAACAGAAATTGAAAGTAACAAAAAAACAACAAAGCTTTTGTACTTTTTTTTCTTCCTTTTCCCAATGAATGATTGATCAATTTACATCCAACATGAGCTCCAGTCATTATTACAGTAACAATTTAAAAAGATGACACGTGGTTTTATTATTTTGTGGATAATTAGAAGTGAACTGTTTGAAAACAGACGTGAGAGAACAGACTTTGTTTGAATCACACACACATTAAGTCAACGGGGTGGATGGAGCGCAGTAATAGATCCCCTTTAGTAACTCAAACAGTCATCATATCGAGCCAGAATAAACACAATTACCAATTAATTTCCACCGTGTACTCAGTCGATTGTCTTTTTCCAGCTGCTGTCAAGAGTTTCACTCACTCCGAGATGAAACTGGAGAAAATATATAAACATAAAAAAAAAAGACTTTCAGGTAATTACACACGGTCGACTGAGCTTTGCTCACTGACGCTGTCACAGGTTGAACGAGGCTGAGCCTTGTTTTTTTTTTCTTTTCACCTTCTGATTCGTTTGTTGTTTCAGCTCTCTGTCGCTGTCAGTCTTCGTTCACAGATTCCTGTCAGCTGTCATGCCTCCACTTTCCCACGCTGTCACAGCTCAGACGGTTCAAACGACAACGCCATATCTAAAATATATCATCCTCCTCACGTGTCGGAAGAACTGGCTGAGTGACGGATGCGAGATCCTCCGCTCGCTCGCTTTCTTCTCCCGAGGAAGAAATACTAAGAATTTCATTATGTAAACACCAACACGGGGGTTGCTGCATTATTTACTTAACATGAAACGCAGTGTAGGCTACAGATCCTGTGACTTATGTTTTCAGGTGAGAGTCAGACAATTTAAATTTTGAACAGTAAGATGTTTAAAGACCAGTTAAACCAGTTAAAGAGTTGTGATTCACAAATAAGAGGAATCTGGTGTCATTCGTCACATGTCATATCCTCTCCTCTGACTGGTGGACTGTTCTAAAGTGATCCAATAAATGATAGAGCAGATTTCAGAATAAAACACTCAGTGAAACCAAATCCTGCAAGTTGTTGGATGGTGGGCGGGGCTTGTTGTGACCGCTTTGTGTGACATCATAATGTGACAGGAAGCTGGTTTTAAGGCTCAGTTTCTGAATACAGGCTGTGTGCATTTCTCTGTGGACTGAGGCTTTGATACTTTCACAGTATTAATATAGAACCTAGAGCTGCTTTATAATCACACTACACATGGACATCTACCTTTATACTGTATGGAGCTTTAACACAAACATCTACCTTTATACTGTATGGAGCTTTAATACAAACATCTACCTTTATACTGTATGGAGCTTTAACACAAACATCTACCTTTATACTGTATGGAGCTTTAACACAAACATCTACCTTTATACTGTATGGAGCTTTAACACAAACATCTACCTTTATACCGTATGGAGCTTTAATACAAACATCTACCTTTATACTGTATGGAGCTTTAACACTAACATCTATCATTATATGGGACCTTAATTTTTTATAGATAGTACTCAAATTCACTGTGACTAAAATAAACAGATTGGAAAGTAGAAAATCCATCTAAAGAAGAAGGTTTAACTCTAAAAAAAATGTTGCAATTGAGGACATACAATTATAAAACATAAAATAATATAAATAAAATATAAATTATAAAACAATCCATTCAGTAGTTGTTGTGACATTTCACATAAAACCCCAACATTATGAAAAGTAAGATGAGCAGCAACATTGCACAGTTGCCTGTTGACTAGTTGTTGAGATATTTCATTGTGGACAGAAGTCGTACATTGAACGGACACAGCAGCTGTTTACAAACCCAACTTACTGTAAACACTTTTTCATGGTAAACAAAGCTGTGACCTTAAGTTCTTAAATATGGACAAATAAACTACATGTGACGTGTATAGGCTACGTTTACCCAAAAACACCCAAATCATAAAAAACAACAACTCAGTTTTCACCAAAATAACAGAAGCTAATGCGTTAATGTAAAATATGTAGGTTAACAACAGTCTTAGTGTAAGTATGGTAATATGAAATAATCCAAACACAAGTATTTATGGATTTGGTATCAGACGGAGGGCTCAGTAATCCTCCAGCGGACAGATGTCGACCACACCCTACCCCCACTTCAAGTCACAATATGATCTGTATTTAATCTGTGTTCACATGATAAAACCCACTGTTCACTGTTACAACCTGTAAAATAAGTTGACATCCATTACAAGTGTGGGAAACAATAGAAAAATGATCCGTCATGTTGATCGAACACCTGATGAGCAACATGAACCTTAACATTAAAAGCTTGATTTGATTTGTTTTGGGCCTAAAAACACTTTTAACGCAAACTGACAAAATGGAAATTTCACACATAATGGCCTTCTCAGCTTCTTACCATGTTGGGGGGAAAAAGAAATCATTGTAAATTACATGGTTGCAATAACATGAGTACTTTTATTCTCATTTCTCTGATGAAAATGATGAATCCAGCTGTTCACATGCGCGTCCCCATGTTATTATTCTCAGTGTGAGAGCGAATGGAGCTCACAAAGCCCTGATCATTTGAGTGAAAACTCCTTCAAGTGGAGATTTACATTAGATTATCAGCGACTAAGGACATTTAGTAAAGTGCTGCACAGGCTGCTGCCTCATGGCCATGTTGTAGGCTACTATGGTAAACTGTAAGACTCTATGAAGCTTTTACGATCATGAGGTTGGAGAGAAAAGACGTAAAAACAACAATATATTCCCCATATTCATGTCTGGGGGAAATTTATGACATCAAAAACCATCACACATCATCACATCTGCCTGTGTGCACGTTGAACACACGTACATTATTGCTAATGTCAGCTGCTCTCGATGCAGAGGGGAGGGGGGGCGGTGTTTCGTACCCGTGCAGGGAAGTTACATAGTGCGGTTTCAGCCGACGCGACCCGGCTCAGAATGCGGCGGCAGCACCATTCATCCTATTAACCATTCCTCTACCATTGCAATGAGTCTGGAAACATTATTGTAAGGCCGAAAAACTGTGCAATGTTCCTTTAATAGCTTACTATAACGTTTGCTAATTTCTCACTTTAGCTCAAGGTAAAGCTAACTTAGCACATCCTTCCTTAATTTGTGCCGCTCAGAAAATGGAGGATTAGTTATTGTAGATATGTTTTAACATCAATGTAGAGTTTATTATTTCATTCTTTTTTGGCATTTTATCTTTAACATTAGTTTCTTTAACTGTCACCATCTGTGTTTTCACTCAGGACTTCAGGAGTTCTATAGGTAAAGTATTATACTATATCAAAATACACATAGTTTACTGAAGCACGTGTTTTTGCTGCAGAGCTTTCACCCTGGAGAAATAGCTTGAGTCCTTCCCCCATGACTCCCATTGTGTGTTTCACATTACTTTATCGACCATTTAAAGCTCACACACACACTCACACCGAGGTTCTCCAAAGCACATCTCCTCCTACACATGTTTAGTGTCCAAGGACAGTGGGACATGTGGACCGGAGGCGCTGGGGATCGAACCGCCGACCTTCCAGTTAATGGACTCTGCACTCTACCTCCTGTACCAGCCAATTACAATCTGATCTTCTATTGTTGGGGCTTTTACTCCTGATTTCATTTAATTAGTTGTTTTACATTGATTTTGACAAATGCTGCATGAGTAACATAATTGCTTCAATAGCTCCGCTGAACTTCATGACACTAGAATTTATAATCAATTCAGAATATGATATTACAACTATTAAAAATAAGACGCACTGTTACTGAGTTAATCACCCTCCTGTGTAGTTACAGGTAAATAAGCTTTATAGCTACCATCTGTAACAACCTCACACCCATAATATGTAAAAATTATTGAGATAATTACTTAAAAAAAAAAAAGTTTTATACTTCCTGCGTAGGTTTTTCTAACCTCCCACAGCCTGTGAGCATTAGCGGCGTGGTTAATTAATGGATGGACTTTTACTTATTTTTACACAGAATCCATTAATTTACACGTCCAGTTCCACTTTTAGCCATCATAGGGGGCTACAGAGTTCATGGTGGACGGTTCCTGCTTTTAAAAGATAAAAGATCAAATATTTCCTCCCTTTAAATTAGTGATAAAAACACGGACAGATAAAAAAAAAGAAAAAAGAAGAAGACATAAAACAAAGCTCAAGTGAACGGCTCAGTTTTACTTCTTCCAAAGTCCGATTTTTAATTTTTTTTCCTAAAACTTTAGTCACTTTTATAACTTTAATCACATCGACTTATCGACAGTGTGGTGATCAATAGCGGCCGGGCTGCAGTTAATTGACGGTATTGATTAACAGACTGAGACAGAGCTGGACGAGGCTGATAGAGCAGGTGGAGCTGCTGCTCTTCAACAGACGGAGAAAACTTTTCCAACCAGCGCATAGTTTGACAAAGTGCGTGACACACATGAGGAGCAGCTGAAAGTTGTAACACATTTACAGGGAACATGAATTTTTTAACTTCCCCTTCTCCTGTGGCAGAAGACCTCACATGTACATTAATCCCTTCGACACTTTCCACAGCGTTTCTTTGTCCAGTGTGTTTGTATCAAGGAAGCCTGGTCTCGGTGTGTGTGTGTGTGTGTGTGTGTGTTGGGGGTTCAGAACCGTCCGTACCGCTGCGGACTCACAAACTGCTGCAGGGCTCAGTCAGACCTCCTCGCTCTGAGCTCTCGGAGCCTGCAGGGTTTCTATACCCTCCATGCAAACTCCTGTCAAGTTGGAGAGACGACTCCGGGGAGAACAGAGGTTCAACATCCAGACGTACACGTATACATCAAGGCAGAGCAAGTTTGCAGGTGGAGTTGCAGCATGTTTCTTGTTTCTGGTTCTGTTCTGTGTGTGTGTGTATGTGTGATGCATGTGGAGAAACTCAAAGCCACAGACAGGAAGGTGATGAGATGTCATGAATTATAACATTTCCAGGACAGGTGGCAACATGTGAATCAAAGTAGTGCAGACGTTATATAGTCTCTATAGAGTTCCCACCCTGGGGTCTACAGCTGGATACCTGGGGGGTCTCCCTCTCACAGCCTGAATCATCTCCACAGGTTCCTTTTGACACGAGGCAGCCACGCAGATTATTTTACAGTAAGGCTCAGCGCCAGCCTCGTTGAGCATCGTCTGTCGTTTTGTCAGCTGATGTCAGGCTCAGACAGAGGATTCTGAGCCATGACTTTACTTTATTTGTTTATTTGAATGGGATGGTGTACGTAAAAAAAACATGTAAATGTGCCAGATTATAGCAAAGTGCTAATTTCCATCCGGAAAAAATAGTTTGATGACAATGACAATGAGACAAAGACAAAAAGGCGACTATGACAATGAAAAACATATTGACAAACACATCCCACAGGTAGGGGGGCCGTAAGAGTTTTGTTCTGGGAGATAAAGTGCATAAGTGCTGTGTTTAAGTGACAAATGCTAAAGTGCAGGAGTGCATAGGTACCAGGTCGTGTTGCACGATGCCCATTACACCCAGTTGCACAAGCAGAACTGTGTTGATATTGCACTTGAACAAGTGATGGAGGCACCAGCGTCTTCTCCCCTGTTAGCTCTGATGCTAAACAAATCTCCCTTGACCTTTCAATCTAATCTTTATTGACAATTGTTTACATCCAGGACGGTGTGAGTCACTGTGAAAGTCGTCAGTTTGATGTAATGTTGCTGGTGTTGTGTCACTATGACATCAACAGGTGTCTATTTTTGGTGGGAGAAGAAACACAACACCTAACTGTCTCACCTGGTGAAGTGTGGACATGCACGTCACCGTCACTGTTCTGTCTGAATCAAGACACAGAATGACACAAAAAGGAAAAAACAACAGATGAGACATCAGATCTCAAGAGGACGTGATGTACGCTACGCACAAGAAAACCAACATGTTCACATTGAGCTCCTGTCATTTGATGAATCTTCCAACAACAACAACAACAACAACAACAACGGAGCAGTAACTTCTGCTTTAGCTCCAGCCTGTTAGCAACGATGCGACTGCATCGTCGTCTCAGTGTTTGAGCTGCTGAGGTGAAAGGAGCTGAGCTTCCTGCAGACTCTGACTGGCACATGTTGTTTCTAAACATTATGATCTGAAGTTATATTTATGATGTCCCCTCCTCCTCCTCATCCTCCTCTTCCTCCTCCCAGCAGCCCGGCTCCTCGCTCCCTCTGGGGCCCAGTTACTCACTCACTCCTCTGTAACGTCAGAAAAAAAGTTTGGTTTTCATAAAAGTTTCTTCTTCCAACTTTTGTCAAAACAGAACTAGAAAATAACAAATGTCCATTTCGCTCCACGTTCTGTGTGAAAATGAAGGATGAGGTTGGAAATGATGTGAGAGGAGGAGGACGAGGCGGAGGCGGCGAGGGGGCGGGACCCAGGGCTAAAGGTTAGCAGTGCAAGCTAACCTTTAGCCGGGAGCTGCCGGCTGTGTTTGTCTTGTTGCTGTTGTTCTAATGAGAGCAGGTGTCGGGGTGAAGCCGCTCTGCTGCTGCAGGTCGGCGGAGATAAACACACACATTAGTCTGGGTAATGGCTTCGCTGGGACGCCGCGCTCACATATACAGAGGTCGACCTCTGACCTCGGAGCACGCCGGGCTGCATCATCAGTCGGAGGGAGGGAGGGAGGGAGACCACGGACCCGGTTTGGGTTTCATTATCGCCGTGACCTCGAGGCCGTGGCTGAGGAGGCGGGGCCAAAGGGAAGGAGCCAGAGATGTTCCTCCATCTCGCCACAGAATAAGACCAATAATTAAAGGATAATTACAGTTTTTTTTTACAATCTGGATTTTATTTCTATCATAAAACACTATCATTTACTCCCCCAGATAACTTTGGTGTCGTTACAAGTCATTCCGACGAAATTAGCTCCAGCCGAGAGCCGCGTATATCCTTATAAGGGCAGCGGAATGCAGCCGCTAAATAACATATGCTAATGCTAATACTACGGTTCATTTCTGCATGTTTCTGACTTGTCAGAACAAAATGAGCAGCTGGATGAAGTTCAGCTTCCACAGGCTTCCTCTCCTCAACCTGGACTCACTAAAGCTCTAGATAGTTGAGATAAAAATGGACTCGCGGATCCCGAAGCGGAATGATTATTAGCATTATTGTCAGTAGGTCAACCTACAGACCCCGGATGTTGATAACAGCTAACCCCAGACTCAGAGGGGAATAGCACTAGCCTATCATAACTAAATATTGATGAAATTAACGAGTTTCACAGCGGATAATGTGTTATTTAGAGGCTGCATTCTGCTGCCCTGTAGACTCCATTTTCATCATGACTTGTAATGACACCAAAGTTATCTGGGTGAGTAAATGATCGTATTTCATGCTATATATAAACAGTAACTATCCTTTAACTGTGTTTCCTGCTCCTCCCACGTAGGGTTAACGCCGCCGTTCCTCACCCGCTCTGCAGGAGGAGCAGAAGAAGACGGGGCTGCAGCAGGAGATGCATTCAGGAGACCTGCGAAATTACAGCACTGCTGCTCCCTCCTCTCATCGTCCACCCTCACAACTGACCCCGATTGGAAATGGACGCGAGACACAGCGGCTTCAAAGGCGAGAGGCCGCGCAAAAAAACAACAAACAAAAAAAAACACAGCAGAAGAAGAATTCGAAGCAGTTCAGATGGACGTGGGCGTAATTTCCTGCTCCAACCCACACGGCTCCATCGACCGATCTGATTGGCTGTCGATCTCTCTCCCTGCCGTCACACAGAGCGTGTACAGCCGCCGATGTGATGTTAAACAGCCGTTCAACATCTTCACCTACGCCGACTCTCCCTCTCCACACTTCACGGTAACCTCGCTCGCCCACTGATGCACACAGTGACCACAGACAGAGGAGGAGGCCGAGGAGCCACACGCACAGGGAATTCAACCACTTCAACACAACAGACTGCTGAACGGCTGCTGCAACTCTGCAGCTACTCCTCATCAAACTCATCAAATACACAATCCAACAACTCCACAACACTCTGGTGGACAAGTTGTGACCTGCACATTCACCACGCTATGAGATAATAACAGGCAATTTCTTGTTTCCTTCATCAAACTCAGAAATACACAATCAGAGCACTACTATTAATAACACAACGTTACCAGACAGAGCACTACTATTGCCGATCTCCCGCTGCTGCGACTTTTCTGCTGCAACACTCTCTGTCATAACACTCCTATTCAGCAACAACAATTCTCCTGCTCCTCATCCTACTCCGGCTGCATCACTCCCGCTACAACCTTCCTTCTTCATGCAGTATAATTTGGCACAGGCACTCAAACACAATAATTAACTGATTTGTTTTTGTTGGCCAAAGGTCAAAGGGGTCAACGTCATGGTGATCTCATAAAACACAGTTTAGCCCTGTGAACATCATATTCCAGTAAGCATTCACTCATACTCAAAGAACTATAATAAAAACACTTGTTTTTATTGACTAAAGGTCAAAAGGTCAAGGTCACATGAGCTGTAGATGCCGTGTACATCCAGAGTAAATGTGATTACGAACGAAATAGATTTTTGCTTGTGAGATAAATTCATACCTCTGGTTGTTATGCAACATTGTGACCACGCTTCCTGCTACATGACTGGTTTGTGGATCAAACAACCAAAAGGCTGTGATTCTAAATTTTCTAGCTGTTTCATTAGTTAATGAGTTTGTGACTGGATTTATGCCGCCCTCTCGGACCATGACCTGCATCGCCACCTTGTAAAACCTTTGTTTTCTTCGTTTAATAAATCATTTGCTCCGTTGCACGTCTGTTTTTTTTGCATCTTTTCCTTGCGTCCTTGGCAGCAACTGATACACACACAACATTAGAACTGAAGCAGTTTGTTCATTTTATCATCTTTTTAGTTTGGTAGGCTTCGGCATCCGACTTTTTTTTTAAAATCGTGTCTCAACTCATTTCATTAAATGCGCGTCCTCGAACAAGGTGTAGACTGTGAAGGCAGAACTGAAATGAGACGGCCTGGTCCATGGAGGATTCCCTATTTTATTTTCAGAATCCACTTTATTTGCTTTAATAAAAGAAGAAAAAAAGTAGTAGTTGGTCACTTGGAGAAATGAAGGACACATTTTCTCTGCCACATTTGAGGGATCCTTCAAAATGGGACATCCTCTGCACCGAGACAGAGATATGATGGCATATATATACACCAGGGACACCACCAGGTGACTGCTACAGAGTAACCCACAATAATTCATATTTAGGACACAGATTATATCAAATGTGCAGTTGTGTTCTCAGGTTTAACAAAAGAAAGCGACTATTATTGGCCTATGAGCTGTAAATCCAGATGTTTGCTCCTAGAGCAAGAGCGACTGACAGTCTGAGATACAACATATATAAAAATAGAATTAAGCTGTTGTTTTTTTTCACAGTAAACGAAACGAAGCGAGCGGCTGTTTTGCAGTTTCGGCGATAATTAGCGAGTGAACACACCTCTGCATCGCTGCTGTTAGTCTGGTATTTTGTTAACGCTGAGGTTAATGAGTGTCTGCACTAATCCTGTCCACACCTGCCTGCTGCAAGAAGATTCACACTGACGCCACCCCCCTGCACTGAGAGTTTTAGAGCTATATGGAAAAGAAAAGAAAAAAATAAATAAAAATAAACATTGTATTTAAAAACACAGCCCCGAGTTAGAGTCTCATATGAGCAACAGCTGCTGTGACACTGCATGTAATGTGGAGGTGTTGTGGCTCCACCCTCCATAGAAACAGTGGTGAAATGATGGTGTTCTTTCTGGGTTAGCAGGGGAGTTTGCTCAGAAATGATGATGTTTAACACTAGAACCGCCGTGAGGTCATTTTGACCTCTCTCGCTTCTTAAAATGTGCGTAACTCTGTTTGCGTAAAAACCCTAGGTCTCCCAGTTGGTGACTTTTCCTAAAAGTGTGTTCTACATCATCTTATGCGTTTTCGTGATTCTGATATAAAAGAGAGCGAAGAAAAGAGAGGTTTTACCTAGAACCGCCAAGAGGTCATTTTGACCTCCATTCACTCTAATGCAAAAATGCTAAATGGACTGCATTTATGTTGCCATAAACCCAAACACACAGTTCAAAACACTTTAAATACTTGACATTCATGTACACACACATACTTTACCAAAAATAACAATAGTGGTTGCTAGGCAACCAATATAGATGATTCTTTATTTTTCTACTGTTCGAATAGTGTGTTTATATAAACATGTATAAAATTGATTTTCCAATAATTGCAATCTGGGCTAAATAATGTCCATTTAGTCACTCAGTTTGCCAGTTAGTTAGTTATAGTTAGTTATTTAGTTAGTTTGTCATTTTGACCTCATCCCACAACACAACACGAGTTCAGATACTAGAAAGTTGTCAAACAGTTAAAACAGGTCAAACAGATAAAAAACTAATATTACTCATAAACATTGAACATAACAATGACAATCCCTTGCTCTCATGGGAAATGGACATGAATTCAAAAATTTGAAACAATTTTGAAAATTTTTACATACACACACTGTTCGAAAATAGAAAAATAAAGAGTCGTCTATATTGGTTGCCTAGCAACCACTTTTGTTATTTTTTGTAAAATATGTGTATGTATATGAATGTGAAGCATTACAATAAAGTGTTTTGAACTGTGTGTCTGGCTGGGTTTATAATATATATGGCTCCATAAATGCAGTCCATTTACCATTTTTGCATTAGAGTGAATGGAGGTCAAAATGACCTCTTGGCGGTTCTAGGTATACATGGAATGTTGGCTGTTCTAGTGTTAAGGACAGGAAAATATCCCCAGAAAGAGAGGAAAAATGAAATAACTCATACTATAATAACCCAAATAAATAAATAAATACATAATAATAAAGCAAAGTCTGCAGCCACCAGCTCTCTCTCATCTCCATGGACCACTGGCTGGTATTTCACCTTCTCCACTTCCTCCTCCATTGTGTTGTGAAGCAGAAAGTAGGAACACCTTCATTAGTGCCACTGTCACTCCGATACGAGGGGTCGATGTGATGTGTCGCAGGTACGAGGCTCAGGTGAGATCAATAGATTCACAGATTCATCAAAACATGACGCTCTGCTGTCAATATTTAATCAGGACGAGCGGCCGGTGAACATTTCATAAACCACATCAACACTGATTGATCAGGGCTAAAATAGATTAAACAGGAGGATGGAGACAGTAGAGACCAAGAGTAAACCCCATCAGTAGAAACTATCTGTAGAGACCTTCATCAGTAAACGCCATCATCAATAGAAACCATCAATAGAGACCACAGAAAAGACCATCAGTTGAAACAATCATCAATAGAAACCACCAATAGAGACCACAGAAAAGACCATCAGTTGAGACAATCATCAATAGAACCCACCAGTAGTGACCATGACCAATAGAAACCATCAGTAGAGACCATCATCAATAGCAACCATCAGTAGAGACCATCATCAATAGCAACCATCAGTAGAGATCATCATCAATAGAAACCATCAGTAGAGACCATCATCAATAGAAACCATCAGTAGAGACCATCATCAATAGAAACCATCAGTAGAGACCATCATCAATAGAAACCATCAGTAGAGACCATCATCAATAGAAACCATCAGTAGAGACCATCATCAATAGAAACCATCAGTAGAGACCATCATCAGTAAAAACCATCAATAGAGACCATCATCAGTAGAGGCCATCACCAATAGAAACCATCAGTAGAGACCATCATCAGTAGAGGCCATCAATAGAAACCACAGAAAAGACCATCAGTAGAGACAATTATCAATAGAAACCATCAATAGAGATCATCATCAATAGAAATGATCAACAGACACCATCAAGAAAGACCATCGGTAGAAACCATCAGTAGATACCATCATAAGTAGAGACCGTAACAGAGCTTTAATCTCGTGTCTATCTGAATGTATAGAAACTCTGCAGGTTCAGTCTCTGACTGTTTCCTCTCTTGTTTGATTTTCATCTTTTGATTTTAAATAACAAACAACAGTCCATCTGTGACGGCCGGAGGTTCTGTTCAGCGACTGTATCTGTCATTATTGTTGGTTTGATGTATAATCAAATTACATTTGTATGAACCTGCAGGTTTCTCCATTATCAAACTGCTGAATAATAAATCTCCCCTTTAAGGTGCATTTTGAATAAACAACAACAAACACATGCAATTAATTTGCAATTAACCTTGATCTAATATCTCAATCGATTGACAGCCCTCGTAGCAACGTTAGCCACATTAGCATCCGCCTTAATCTTTCTGTTTTTGAAGGGAAGCGCTCCAATGATCTGATGTTTGTGATCTATTCTGGGGGCCTGAAGCGAGCGCATGCAGCCGTCATTAGTGTTAATAGCGACAAACCTGCTCTTTTCAAAACACATCAGATATTTTGACTTGTCAAAAACAGAAAATGTCTTTTCACTAGAGATCATCCTCTCCTTCAACGGCAGCTGCATGGGCCTCCGACACATGAAGAGCTGCAGGTGGGGGAATAATTACAGAAATTAAAAGAAAGGCGCTCTAATTAATAGCTGTAGGTGAGTCCAATAATAAAGTCCAATTTCAGATCTGAAGCTCTGAAGTTGGAGTCAAAGCCTCGGTGTGCGATTAAACTCACACCGGCTCCTTCTGCAGGAGGCAGCAGCCGAGACAAGAAGACGAAGAAGAAGCGGGAGAAGAAGACGAAGAATTAGTCGCTAATTAGTAAATACTACAGGATGAAATATGCAGAACATTATTGAAATGAGGCACCTTTAACCTCGCTCGGAGCAGCCGCGAATCCTCCAGTCGTTGCCGCTAAGTCGTCGGCAGAGATTCTGATGTTAACAGAGGATGATTACACATTCTGCAGGATTCGCCGAGGTCACGCTGTTTGTCACTGTCAGATCTGCACGGAAAAAATAATTTCTCAGCTTCTGAGAACAAACCGTAAACACGGAGCAGCTGGAGTTTTTTATTTATTTATTTACTATCGAAATGAATGAGGGCCGTGGGGAAGCAGATTTCTTTTTAAGAAGATAGAACATAGTGTGTGATTACTGGTTTTATTACTGGGAATTGTGTTTTTTTTCTTTTTTTCTTCAGCTCGTCACATATTCCCAGTGAGAGTTTGGCTGCGTTTATACCTCAGTATTAACGTCCATAATCAACACCACCTCCGCCTCCACCTGCTGCTGGACCGGCTCCATCCGTCTCCCCCCTCCTCCCCCTCCTCCCTCCCTGGTACATTTTGTGCATCTTCTTGATTTGTCTCATCTTTCATCTCTTTGTTGAATAATGTGCTAAAGACCCTAAGATAATAACTTTTATGAGTAATATTCTGAGTTATGGCTTTTCTCTCAGGTGGAGTTGAACCACGGCCAAACTGAATATTTAATATTTTTGGGAGGCTCGGATCAGGAGTCTGTGGGTTTAAACTCATGTTAAAGGCCTTGTGTACGGTGGCCCTGAAGGCTCAGTTCACTGCAACTAAAGAAAACACATACAAATTCAGACAAACAACTTCACCAATTTGCTGCAAAAACTCACAACACAACAGAAGTGTCTCTGGAGGACACAATAAAGTGAGGGGCCGGGTTAAACCCAGATGGCAAAAACCTTTTAGCATCATTTTGGCCCAAAACTGACGGGTCATTTAGGCAAGATTATGGTTGGGCTTCTGGGCCCTAAATGGCCCAAAATGGGCAAGCCAAAGTCAAACCAAAAGGAGGCCAATTTAAGCCCAAAGGAATTGTGACTTTCCAAAATACAGCCATAACTGCCCCAAAAAGGGCCCCAAATCCCAACAACCCAACCAAAACGTAGCCAAAACTGACCCAACAAGAGCCCAAGAAGTAGCCGAAACTGACCCAACGAGAGCCCAAAAAGTAGCCGAAACTGACCCAACGAGAGCCCAAGAAGTAGCCAAAACTGACCCCAAATGGTTATGGCCTTCCAAAAACACAGCCATAACTGTCTCAAAAGCCCAAAATCCTGCCAAGAAGTAAGGCTAATGCTAAGCTAAGCTAACAGTCCATGTGATCAATAACATGTGAATCATGTGATACTGACATTCTAATAAACCAAACAAACTCAGATTATTGTCCAACCCATTAACAGGTCCCTCACTTTATCGCGTCCCCAGAAACACTTCCTGTTGTGTTGAGAGTTTTTTTCTTCATGTTTAATATTTTGTATCTTTGCAGATGTTTATTTAAGCTGTGGTGTGTTGACCTCTGAGGGCCACCGTAGTCACGACATGCAAACTGTATTTTCCCCATGTTTATTATTATTCCTTTATCTCTTGATGCCAACCTTAAAAATCAATGATTTTTTTCCCCTGTAACGCAATTTCAAGCCTTCTACGACCCACAAGGGTTTTTTTTCCTCTTAATTCTGGCTCCAATTAAAAGTGATTTGTTTTTGTCTTTATTTAATAGCTTTGCCAAACTTTGTGCCTGTGTCTCTAACCCATTAACATAACTGCTACTTCAGCTCAGGCCTCACTGCAAAAAACATTTCCATCCTCCTCCCTCGTTTCATCCATTGAAATCTGCAGTTTGGCTGAGGGTGGATAAGTTAAGCCCTTGACAATCCAACAGGTGGTGTTTGACGTACACTCACAACAACGCCATTGGCCGATATAAGACAAGCCCCTCCCACGTGTAACCATGTGAATCTAAATGGGCTCAGATTCTCCTCGTGTGTTTTATTTTGAAATGTTGATCCATACGATGTTTATCTACAGTTTGTGTGTGTTTAGGCTCTGATCAGTGTTAACGACTGAATTAATCACCTAATTATAAACTATTTATTTTGCTCATTATAAACTAACCCGTGTTTGGAGCGTGGCGGCCACACCAACACCAACAGCAGCAGCAGCAGCAGCTCTGTGTGTAGAAGTGGTGGCAGTGATTTTTTTCTTCCCTCCAGTGTTACTAAAAGCCAAAATAGAATAAGTGTCTCATTAATGTCTCATGAGCAACACTCACCACATGTTTCTTCACACTTTCAAATAACAGCTACTTTACAGAAACGTTGTGGTGACTGTACGTGGACCCGGTCACCGCTATACAATCCGTGTGCAGGTGGAAAAGTTAAAAAAGTGTAAAAGGTGCTTGAGATGTTTTCTTGCAAATCTCCATTGCCAACTCCTCATCATCCTCCTCCTCTTCTGCCAACACGATGATAATCTTCCAGACGGAAAAATAAAAAAAATCACACATTATCCGGAGAGTTGTCGGGGTCTGCATGTGTGACGCGCGGTGTTAATTGGCAGCAGAACGATCATGAAGAATTCATGCAGGAATAACTGCGGATTACTCTCGTTTAATTAAAGATGCTGCGTCTCCGCGGCAGCATGCATATTTAACGAGCAACATCGCTAACAGAAACTGATTACTGAGCCTCCCAACATGTGACGACGCGCAAGCTCACAGCTGCTTTTTACCACACACACACACACACACACACACACTGTCCACTGGACCAGTTGCCTCCCTGAGAGCTGTTCATCTGTTTTCATGTCGGGCGCCTGATACATTAGCTGATATCAGCCTCCAAATATTATTAGCGCCGCGTTCACAGACACCGATCATCAAAGTCAGAGCTCGTTTCGGGGTAAAAGAAATTGAAAAATAAACATAAACATCTCCATCACGACAAATGGCCTCAATCTGGGAGGAATTTTATTCTGAAAGGCCCCGATTAAACCTTCTGTCATGTAAACAGTCCTCTGATTAGAACCACCGGGTGCCGCTGACAAATGGCGGCACAAACCATTTAACACCCTACCCTCTGTTCACACATATGAATCCTCTCCTCTCTTTTTTTGGGGGGGTGGGGTGCTGAGTCGATCACAAACACAATCGGCTCCAGATTATCTTCTACTGTTCAACCTTTCTCCACCTCCGTCATCACGCTGCCAAAGATCCTCTACACGGAGGCTTTAATCGTATTTATAACCAGCGCTAATGCTAAATGCTACACTTCCTGTTTCCCAAGTGGGCGTGGCCGTGATCACTGTATGAAACAGTAGATGCCGTTTGAATTTCCAGCTCGTTTTAATCTACTTGCAGAAAATATGGAAGCCCTAAGCGGCCAAACATTCAAACTACACTAACGCTGCTAACGCTGACTCTCCACCGTAGGAACTTCGGGGTATTTTTACTGGGCTGAGGCATGGCCATAGCCAGCTAAAAGTTTCTGTGAGAAAAAAATAAAATAAAGTGTGAGTAATCTGCAAGAAGGTAAGAATTCCAGAAGCCAGCAAATACTTTTTCACTGCACCGTATTTAACTGAGAGGGAACAATACCTGATAAAGGCTGAAAACCACAGGAAAAGCCTGTCCTGCTGGTCAGCGGTGTAAGGCTCAACCAGGCTGCTTTCATAACAGGTCTAATAATAATACAAAAAAGTCTAAGTCTACTTTATGTAATTGTAGGTCATTTTGATGTAATAATGTATTTATCCACTAAAGGAGAACGCTAAGCTTATAGAACAGTGGTGAAAACCTTCCCTAGATGGCATACGATAAAAAAAAATTTCATAAAATTAGGCTACTTCTTTTTTTATTTTAAGTATTTTTTTTGGCTTTTCATGCCTTTATTTGATAGGATAGTAGAGAGTATGACAGGAAATAGGAGGCAGAGAGGGGGGGAATGACACGCAGGACAGGGCCGTCCGACGTGGGACCCGAACCGGGGCCGTCCGCAGCGAGGACCACAGCCTCCACACATGGGGCGGGGGTGCTCCACCAACCGAGCTAAACACTGCCCCTATAAAATTACTTTTTAATTAATTCCGAACCCCTCCAGACCTCACCAATTTCAAAACCCTGGCTACGGCCCTGAGGCTGTTGGAGCGTGACTCAAAAGCAGGAACCGCCATCTCCAGGAACTTTTACAGTGGCCAAGCCTCTAAAAACCTGTGGTTTTCTCTCCCAGGATGATGACGCAGGTTGACCGGCCGACCACCTCAGACCGCTGTCCCACAGGGGCTCTGAACTTCTCCCAAAGCGTTGGAGCAATAGATTATGAAAGTATACTTTATAGGTCAGTTAAGTTTACAAAAGTACACTTTCAAGTATACAACAACTACACTCATCTATATACTACTAGTGTACTAGTTAGCATATACTTCTAGTCCACATT
This sequence comes from Decapterus maruadsi, assembly GCA_030347415.2. Taxonomy (NCBI): domain Eukaryota; kingdom Metazoa; phylum Chordata; class Actinopteri; order Carangiformes; family Carangidae; genus Decapterus; species Decapterus maruadsi. The sequence continues at coordinate 10,109,230 of CM064903.1, forward strand.
TAGTTTTCTAAAGTACACTTTAAAGTATACTGCCTCAGTTTTAGTATGAGTATACTTGTGGTACACTTTAATAGACTACTTTTTCTTAAGATGAGTGGAAGTGAACAGACAACTCTACGATCGTGCGACAACATTTTTATAAAAACAAAACCTACAATAACCGCCACACACCTGTGAAAATGAATCAACTTCACTTTAATGTGCTTCCATCTCATTTCTAAAGAATCATGAATATAACATCCAGTCGGTTGAGGCGGACCAATCAGAGGACAGCGTTCTGCCGAGGGTAAACAAATGTTGGTTTTGTGTCGTCACTGTGCCTCCGAGGTTGAAATAAAACTGTGACTCTGAATGTTTCAGCATTAAATATTTATCTTGAATCAGCAGCAGCAGAGTCGCTGAAGCAGAAGCAGCTTTACTCCAAAATAAACACATTAAAAAAAAGAGGAAATTATAACATCGTATAGGATCTAAAGCAATTAAGTGAAGTCATAGTCCATAAAACAACAATTATATTAAACCACTGAACACTGTTACGTCTTTATTATCTCACTCACACGCACGCACACACACACAGACTGACTGGAGGCAGCCTGACGTCAACCCTCACACACAGACACACAGACACACAAACTAGATCAATACAGATGATTGATGGAGAGTGACTGACAGCTTCCTCAGCTGTTAACCCCTCATCCAATCAGAGAGCTCCCTGCTGCTCAGGTGGAACCGACAGAAACCTGATGATGATGATGATACGGAGGAGGGCGGACATTTTCTAACTCTCTCACACACTCACACACACACGCACACACAGAGAGCTAGGGTTATGTAGTGTTATAAATGGATGATGAGAGAAGAAGCAGCAGCAGTAGCAGAGGGACTGAGGGAATATTATTGTGCTCCTCACATCACTGTTAGTAATTAAAGTCAATCACCACTTGAACAGGCTCGAACAGGCGAGAGAAGAGACAAAGAGCTTTACACACAGTGCCGCCGTTATTATGTCGGTGTGTGTGTGTATGTGTGTGATTGATTGAGTCAATAACAGAAACATGGTGCAGCTCACGCACACAAACACGTCCTCGTTTTCTCCACTGTCAGGAGTCAAATCCTGTTAATTCTTTTTGTTTCAAAGGAGGATCGTGGGTAGTTTACTGATTTCTGCCGGGCTTGTTTGTCCAACTGTTGCCTGCTTCGGCGTCGGTGCTGCGTTCAGGTGCACTGAAGAAAACACAGGGAATTTAGCAGGTTACCAAACTGTTGCAGGTGTGATCATTTCAGAAGGAGAGATGCTTTTTTCTTCTTCTTTTTTTTCTTTTTTTAAGCTCTGTTGCCTGGCACTGACCAGCTGAGGAGTGAGGAGATCGATGTGAAACTACACTTAGATAGTTTTTAGGCCCTAAAGGGATAGTTCAACATTTTGCCAAATCGGCCCATTGCCATAATCCCTATAGTCATAGCAGTAAGTTCGTTACCTTTAATTGTCGGTGCAAGATATTTTTAGAACGGCGGAGCAGAGCCGTGAGCTGCTCAGAGCTACGCTACGGAGGCTCATCGGATTTCTTGGTTTCCTTCATCAAACTCATCAAATACACAATCCAACAACTCCACAACACTCTGGTGGACAAGTTGTGACCTGCACATTCACCACGCTATGAGATAATAACACAACGTTACCACACAGAGTTGTTTTAGAGGAAAATGCAGAGACTGCGCATTGTCTTCAGGGACAGTTTTTCATCAACAAAGTTATATGGGCGAGTAAATGACCATATTTCATGCCAGAAATAAGGTCCAGGTTGTAAAAAACGACACTTCTCCTTTAAAAGCCACAGACTTCTTCAAATAAAAACACAGACATGTAAAACATGGAGCTTTAGGTTTCTTTGCTCCTGAGCTCAACAAGTTCTGAGCTGAATGGAAATGTGTGGACGTTGTCTATTAATATTCCTGCTCGATTCCAGCTGCAGACACTGATATGAATATTACCCATAAAAACTGGTGATCAATAGGACATAAACATCACATATGTGGCTGAAGTTTGATATGTGTCATTTTACTGTAAACCAGCCTGACTCTGTGTGTGTGTGTGTGTGTTGGAGCTTCAGGACGTCGTCATGAATGTTAAACACAGTTCACAGCGTTCAGTCTCAGTCTAGATGTGAGTGACGGAGCCACCGACCGACCCAGAGAGACCGAGCTGAGTTTAACAGCTCACGGCAAGAAAACTGACCCGAACCAGTCGGAGTCTCCGATGGACTCGGATCAATCAGGTCTGAACTCGCTTTAACCAGAGTTTCTTCTTCTTCTTCTTCCTCTGCTGCTGCTGCAGAATCCAGACCTGGACCTGAGCGTCCCGGCCTCACCTCCACTCCACTCCTCACGTCCACTCACTTCAGGGAAGAAGCTGCAGCTTACGCACAGTGAATAATATGCAGAAGAAGAAGAAGGAGAAGAAGAAGAAGAAGAAGAAGATTCGACGGAGTATTAGGGCCACATTGAGAAAAAAAACCCACAGACTTAGGAAATGTACAACTTTATTCTGCAAATGTATGACTTTATTCTATATGAGAAAAAATTCATGACATTACAAGAATAAAATCGTAAATTACGAGGATGAAGTCGTACATTTCCTATGAGAAAAAAGTCATACATGTAACATTACGAGAATAAAGTCGTAAATTTGCAAGAATAAAGTTGTACATTTCCTGAGAAGTGTCCTAAGAAGAAGAAGAAGAAGAAGAAGAAGAAGAAGAAGGAGAAGAAGAAGCTACTGCTGCTGCGTCTCAAACTGTAAACAAACCTCCATGTGACACAAATACTAAGTGTTTGTGTGTTTACACTACGTTAATCTCTCCACAGATGTAAGACTTAATCTCCCCGGAGCTGAAAGTCGATTAAAAGGTCAGAAAGTTCTTTAGCAACAGTATTGATTGATTGATTGATTAATTGATTGATTGATTAATTGATTGTTGCACCCAGAAAAAACAAACACATAATAAACAAAAAGCCACACAGAGACACAGACCGTCTGTTTTCCACCATCAGCTCTGTGACTGACATTGATTCTCCATCTTCCTGCAGCTTCCTGTAAGTGCTTCAACCCCCTGTCACTCAGTGTGTGTGTGTGTGTGTGGCCCAGTAGGTGGTCTTAATGGTGGCAGCATATGTCAGCGCTAATCTGATTTGGGAGATTCACTGGACAGAGAGAAAGGGACTAAAAAAGAACATACACTAAGAGAGGGAGGGAATTATGGATGGAGGGATGGATGGAGGGATGGAGGGGTGTTATAGATGGAGTGGTGCAGGGGTTAAGACAGATTGTGTTCCTCTGATTTGCAAATGTAATGTGGGTCAGCTCTTAGTCTGGTACAGCTGAGAGGATCACACACACACAGTTGCTCGAAATGTTTATTTCTAGCCTGCTGATGGAGCTAAGCTAACCGCTAACAGCTCCCTCCGTGCTAAACTAGTTTCAACATCTGGTTTCACAACATCTGGCTACTCAGACTCACACATACAGATGCATGACCACTACGTGCTTCTGTAAAAACTATTTTTCACTAACATCCAGATGTTCTTTTTAATTTAATTCAATTATTTATTTATTTTTACAGATGTGGCTCTGTTCTCACTCACGTCCACTACACAGTGTGAGACTCATCAGCTCCTCTGAAACATGTCTCTGAAACCAGAAACAGAATCTCTGTTCAGGGACATTCAGTAAAAAAGATTTGGTATTTGATATTTTGGAGGATTTGTTTTAAAAAAATTCCTCAATCTGCAACAAAAATGAAAATGAAACTCAAACTCTTTCTTTCTGCTAATGTCTAAAAAACAGACGCTCTGAATCCTGCAGGAAATGAATCCATTAAAGAAGCAGCAGATCCACACATACAAGACATGTCTACACTGTAAAGAATTGTTGTGTTAAAATATCTTTAAGCAGCCTTAATTTTACAGTGTTCACACTTTTTAACAGCATAGATGACATGCAGTATATTTCTGTGGTTATTTTAATTCATGTTATTACACGGTTCAAGGCTCGCTTCCACACTGAGCCTCTGACCTGGTGTCTCAGCTGTCGTCTCTCGACTTGTAATGTCTTGTTTATGACGTATAACACTACACATAGAACAGAGAACATGTACATGATGATCCATCGATGCACTGATTGATTATCATCAAATTAAGATAATGAAGTTTTTAATTATGTCTTATTTGTTCATAAAGAAGAATTTGGTTTTTAGGATTGGCAATGAAATTAAGATAATGAAGTTTTTAATTATGTCTTATTTGTCGATAAAGGAGAAGCAGGATTTCTTCTTGATGTGCAAAAATCACATCAATCCCAAAATACCTTTGTTTACAATCATTTAATATATCAGCAAACTGTTGCTTCTACATTATGAGATGTAAAAAGTCTTCATTGATATTGGGAAATTGCATAAGTACATCCACATTGTTTCAAACTGTGACGTTGAGTTTCCATTCACGTGTTATATTCACAAATTGGAAGTAAAATATGAAACAGAAACACAGTGATGTCATCATGAAGACGTTTAACAGATGCAGAAAAGCTTGTAAAACATTAGAGATGGTTTTAAAACAGGAAGCAGTGACTGAATGTTTCAAAATAAACTGAATTCATGGATTAGATATCATCTCCATTGTTTCTCTGCTGTTTAAACAATCCCCCCCCGTGGCGACCTCTGACCTCTGACAAGAGAAGCAGCTGGATTAATCAGCCCTGCGGCGGGGCAGATGAGGCGTTAATCCGTCCTAATCCACCACATTAGATACCGGAACACTGTTTTTTTTTTTTTTTTTCTGACGGCGGAGATGTGGCCATTCTGCTGTAATAGCCATCGTGGGATTAAGTGAGAGCGTTAAGCCACTTCTTACTTCAGCGTGAAACAACAGCGACTTAAAACCTCGGCAGCAGGAAAAAACAGACATTTAGATTTAATAAGGTGACATGACAGTGTTTACAGGAGGGGGAGGTGAGGGACCAAGGGGGAGGGGAGAGGAGGGAAAGGAGGGAAAGGAGGTTAAGGTACAAGGCGTAATCCCGCCACAACAATATGGCTCACACAATTAAAACTACAACAACGTCTGTCAATATTAGTGTGAAGACAGATAGCAGCCGTCACGTCACGTTAATCCCTGATAAACCTGCCGCTGTTAATCCTTCATTTACTGCTGCGAACCGCCGCCACTCCCACAACACAACAGCCCCCCCCCCACCAAACACACACAGGAGTCTATTTGTTCTTCTTATTAAGTCCAGTCTCAACTTTTATAGTTTTAAAATTTAAATGTTGTTTCTGTTTTTCTTTGCTGGAGTGTTTTTTTATTTATTTATTCTGGCAGGAACCTGAGTCACAAGAACCAAAAACAGCAGGTTAAGGTCGTTTTATTGTTGAAACAAGAACAAAACGATGATCATTAGCAGCAGTTTGATGATTTATTATTGATAATGTATATCAGATTAAAAGGTTAAATGCATTTTAAACACTTTAGACAGTTTTTCTCTCTCATTCTCACATGCACTTCACTTTTTATACAGAAATAATTTCAATTTCTAAAAGTCTTAAAAGGCAACATGCCACTGTATGTCAGCACTTTATTAAAGTAGCCGCACATCAATTATTCAACACAACGAGAAAGTGTTTAATGGTCAACGTTTCACTGGACAAATACTGAATTAAAGAAAAAAACACAGCTTTTAGTTTTTCTGCTGCGTCGACCTAGAGGAATGAGTCCAAGGAGGTTAAAACAAAGTTTAAAGGAATAAATGAATAATCAGATTCAGATAGAACAGATAAACTGTAATACTTAAAGGGATAGTTCACCCAAAAATGAAATTTCACTCATCATCTACTCACCCTCATGTCGACTAAGGGCTGGGAAAAAGAGTCCTCCGTTCCTTCTCTGAGTTACGGGGGGGTCAGCGCAGCAGTATTTATGGAAGTATGGAGGTATTTGGATGTTTTTTGGTGTGTCTTTTTCGACAAAGAAAAGTGGCATCCATTCACAACCATTATATGGACAAATACTGCTGTGTGGACCCCCCCATAACTCAGAGAAGGAACGTAGGACTCTGAAAATTCTCACAGCTCTTAGTCGACATGAGGGTGAGTAGATGATGAGTGAAATTTGAATTTTGGGTGAACTATCCCTTTAAATACATTTCTTGTATTTTGTGTAAAGTGACAACTAAAGCTTCTCCTTAAAGCTGTAGTACAGTCCTCCCAAAACAACACAACATACATACAGTATGTAAATCCTACACAAACGTTAAATCAGAATATAGAATAAAATCCTACACTGACGGAATAATAATCAGGTTTAATCAGTTTATTGACTGTTTATACAGTGAGTGTTGTTTCTGAACTGGCCGACAGAAACGTTCATTTACTCATCATATTAAATGTTGTGTTTATTATAAACTTTATAAAATACTAAATGGATGAAAGGACGAAACCAGTGACAGAGCAGCAGCAGCAGCAGGTGAGGAGCTGAGTGTCTGTGTAAAGGCCGGTGGTCGACCCCTCACCTGGTTGGTACGGTGGCCCAGAGGGTTTAATGCAATGCAGCCTAAAAAAAACAACCATGTAAATACTCAGAACTCAGCCAAACACACAACTGTGCTGCGATTGGCTGACAGCGACAACAGAAGTGTTTCCAGAGGGACACTAAAAAGTGATGAACCTGGCTGAGACAACAAGTGTCGTCCCTGCAGATTCATCAGGTTTTACTGTTATAGCATCTTCGGCGTACGGCGCTCCCAGAGCCGCCGTAGAGGCAGAGTGGCGGTTCGATTCCCCGCTGTGTCTGCAGCACAAGGTGACACACAGATGTCAATCTATTCTAATGTGGCGGCAACTCAACACAACATCAGTTTGACCCAAAAAATATCTGTTCATAAAACTGGAAACTCGACATGGGAGTTGTTTTTTGACCACAACGTAGCTGCAATTTGTTCTCAGGCCATGGCTGCTTCACCTGCAGCTGTGGTCGAAATACAATGATTCTGGTTCAATCACATCAATGTTGTTGTTTATTGTTTCATTTAAATTATGAACAGGATCATTTCTCATGATTTGAACCCCTCCAGTTTCCTGTAGCCTGGCCGGGTCTGGCTCAAATTAAACTATTTTCTGTAAGTTTTTGTATAACAATTAGAGCTGTCAGTTTAACTGCGTTAATTAGATTAATTAATTACAGCTGCTCCAAATTTGAAGGGACACATTAGATGTTGATTTTGATAGACTACTTGAGCGGCAACGGGCTGAAAAATTAGCAGGTTGTTTTAATGGAAAGACGAGCCATACAAAAAAGCCTGCTGCAAACTAACAAGTGGAGGCTGCTTTTAATTTCAGACAGCTGAACATTGCGCTTTTAAAACACTTATCAAAACAAAAAACTTGGCCTGTCGTTTTTTTAAATTTGCATGACCCGAGACTTGGCGTGGAAAATCATGAAATCATGAAAATCAAAAACATGGACCAAAACGTCAGTAATATGCACAAAATCCAAACTGAACTAAAAAAAACTAAACATCATGGTCTCAATCTGTGTTTTAGCTAGTCAAAGCAGGCTGACAAGTTCTTGGAGTGTTAGATTAAAACCGGTTTTTCTGTTCAGAGCAAACAGCTGTGAAGCACTGTGAGGGGGAGGGTAGAATTGGTCAGAGATAAAGTTAAATTTAATCAATGAGACCAACAATTAAAATAATTTCCATTCTAGTTTTAGAGGCTGTATTTAAAAATTATAGTTTTAAGTAAAATAAAGTTACTTTACATCGCGTTCATAAGATGTAAACTGTTACTGAGCTGTTTTGGTCCATGTCTGTAATCCTTTCTTCCCTGGATTATATTTTCTAAATTTAAAACATTAATATAATATTGTTTTCGTTTCATTTCGTTAAGGAAAAAAAAAAATCAATCAATCCATTTTATTTGAAACTATGGGATTGCAGAGGAAGCCCGTTGTCCGACCTCACCCAGTTATTGAATGTTTACGTTTGGTGCTGATTAAACTTGTGAATGAATGAGTTCTTTAAGATTCTTTCCTCATATTCTGATTATTTTTAAACAGTGGCTGCTGACCTACAGTAGTTAATAGCTCTGTTCACAGGTTTCAGTTCACAGAATTGCCCTGGTGCCAGTGCTTTAGTCTGCCTGATAGCTATACACAGACCCTATAGATTTTGTTTACCTGTTTCCATTGTCAATCCAAAGCAAATATTTATAGCAGCAAAATGAGATGCAAATAGTAAACCCACATTAGGTTCTCAAATCAGCTATCACTCTGACTTGTGCCACAAGCCGTGATTTATAGCTAAATATTTATTTATTTGCTCAAACTTGGAGACATATGTGATCACAATGATGATGAGAAAAGAACATTAACATACAACCTAAACTGAGATTCAAACCCTCATTGCAAAGTATGAGCGGAGACACATTAACACCTATTCATCTCTGCGCCCAGCATGATTTAAGCTCTTAACACATTTGATTGGCCATTCAGCTTTTGTTCTTGCTTTGGCTCAGCTTGTAAGCACATGGCTAATTATCAGCTTTCAACCAATCACACTGTTTTATTGTGAGTGTGCTATTTGTATAGTCTGCCAAAACATGGATGAATGAAACATGACCACGTACGCTACGTCTCATATTTATATAGGCTTTATTTCAAAATGTATACTATTATTATGATTAAACATTGCTACCATGGGTTTATTTATTTATTTTTGCTGTGGTCAAGTTGTGATCCGCTGTATTCACAACATATTTGCTCAAACCTGCAGCCAGACTGAGTACACAGCTTTTGAACGTTGTTTTAAACTGTGGTCTGGGTTTGATTAACATCTTGAATGAAACCTGCCCGTATTCCCAACCTCCATGCCCCCCCCTCTAAAATGAATCTGGCGCCGATGGACTTTAAACATACAAGCAAAACGAAAACGGATTAACATAAAATGGGAATATCACAGATAAATTCAAAATACGGTTTGTAATAGGCCATTTTAAGTCTGTCCTTGCTAGGGGACCCTGCTAATCTTTGGAATTTGCTGAAGTGTTACAATTCTTGTATTGAAAACAACTTGAAGAAACATAAATCAGAAACTTTTGCCTTTTCACTGTTTGAAAACTGACATAGATGCTCACAGATGCCACCTACATCAAATTCTTTATTTAATCCTCTGTTAAAAAGCAGATTCACGAGATTAATTAGATTAATTAATTACAAATCCTGGAATTAATTTTTTTGTTGCCATTTTTATGCAAAAAACACAGATTCTGGAAGAAAAGAGACAAGTTTTGTTCATTGAATTGTTAAACTATATCCATATACATTATTTTCTACCTTCTCATACGGTACTTTTCATCTGTTTTCTATCAGATGAACGTCAATAACATGTAGCCCAGCAAAAGAAAACACTTAAATGGAGCTTTTTCATCTTCTGTTTTTTGATCTGTATCAGATGAGGAAGTGCGTAATATAAAAATGGGCTTTCTGAATATATATTAAATATACATCTAAAAAAACCATCTCAGCAGAAGAAGGTGGATTTTAACGCTGCATGTTCTCAGAGCTGGAGAACACGTGAGTGAAAGCGCCTGGAGACATCAAGAGTTCATTTTAAGCCAAAGTGGACGATTAGAAGATGGAAATCCAACATCTTCTCTTCCGTCACAACTTCTCAGTCGGAGCAGAAGAAGAATGGAACAAACGACCTCCGTTTCCAGGTAGTTAAACCTCATCAATCACATCACCGTGTCAGATTTCCTCCGAGTCTCCTGGAGCGGCAGGTATAGCGAGGGTCAAACCTGGAGCGAAAGTCTCCGTCCTCCGCCAGAAGCTGCTGCTGCTGCTCAGGTAAATCCGCAAATTGGATGGAGCTCGGACAGAAACTGGCAACCAGTCAGTCTCCCAGTGGCTCCCTCATCGATTCCCAGACTCCTCCGCCGCTCTCAGCGAGCGTTAATGTGACAGCCACTTTGAAATTAGGCAGGGGATTAAATTAGGGCTTTAAAATCCTTTTGGAGTCGCTCATTCAGACGTGAAAAGATTAAGGGGCGACGATGAAAAGGGATTCTAGTTAAGACCTACATTATCGCAGACCTCAGCGCCCAGACGGAAAAAAAAAAGAAAAGAAAAAGTGAGCGGTGCATTTGAAGCCATTTGAGGATCTGTGTAAATGATTTCTTTGTGGACGAGTGAATGAAATTATAGAGCAGGGACCGAGCGCCTCTCTCTTTTATCAACCTTGCAAATGGACAGGGCCTGTGAATCAGACACACTTTCATTTCTGACAAAAAAGGCTCAGGGGCAGAGGAGCTGAACAGCAGGTGAAGTTATTCACCTCAAGGTAATATTTACCGAGACGAGAGGGAGATAGAAAGAAAGGAGAGGAATTCAACCTTACCAGGAGCGCACGGCGGATGATGGATGGAACAAACAAACTGAGACTTCAATTAAAAATAAATGGAAATATCTCATTTCCCCTTTCACAGATTGGATTTATATTGCTGGAGTTTGTTGCCTGGTTACCTCTCATTGCCCCGCTCATTTCCAAATGTTGATTAGTTTGGAGACAATAAATAAATCGATGGCTGCGAGTTGCTAGGTCTGATTGTTTCCGGGGGAGAAAAAGAAGAAGGAAGGAGAGAGCGCGGTGGCAGCGGCGGCGGCCCTCCTGAGCGGCGGTGACGGCAGCGGCAGCGTTCGTTTGCTCGGAGGAAGTGGACCTGAACACGGACGTGACAGCCATCTCAAAACGCCACGGTTGCCGGGTTGTTCAAGGGCGCCGCAGGTTCGGGTTTCTCAAGTGTGAGGGGATTAACAATTTAGTCAGAGTCAAGGGGTCGTCCAACTTCCCCGAACCTTTCTCAGCAGCAGGGAGCACTCACCTCCAAACTGCACACGCCTCTGATGTATCTTTATTTAAAAGGCAAGAACTGCAGCGGCGTGAAATCCGAGCTGACACTGAACTGATCCCGCACATCAATCAGCCTCACTGCACTAGATCATGTCTCTTCATTGGACTGAAGCTCCGTCAAGTTCAAACTAATTCACTCTGACACATGACTTTTTGTAATTAGTTTGTCTTTTTTCTCTTAAAGCCAACAACAGTCGTCGCCTAATTTTCCATCTGTGCTGTTAAATCCACCAAACTTACACAAATATCTGTAATATGACCATAGAAAGTTCTCTGTTTAGCTCAACTTAGTTATTTTCTTCAGTTAGCAAACAAAGCAGTTTGTTTAGAGATAACATCAACAGAAAATGGACGTACTATCCTCAGTGATGTCACCCACAGGTTTCTGAAGAGCGGCCCCTTAACCTCCAGCTGATCCGATGATACCACATCAGGAGCATAGATGGATGCCATCTTGGTTTAGAGGCTCAGTGGGAGCAGCTCCAATGTCGTCTACGCGGTTCTACGCATCAACCGTTGGTTAACGGGACGGTCTAACCTTCGGAGGACTTCCTGATTGCGATTGAATGGAATCAAATATGAATGCCAAACATCTGAAAGTGGCGGCTTTTTTTTTACACTTCCAACAGCTCCTCAACTCGGGCTACCATGGCTACAGCGCAGAGCCGCCTCAACAATCCAATAGCTAGCATGCTAGGTGGCTAATAATTAACGGCGTACAAAGAATCTCGGGATGCAGGATGCCACAAAGGACAGGTGTGGTGTGTCCTCCGAGAACAGGCGCGAGGAGGCCAGATTTGGAGGAGCCTTTGAATTGGGACAGGCCTTAAAATCGGCCTTCAAATGTGTCGTCAGAAGGATGAAGCTGCTGAACTGAGTCAAAGCTTCTACATTCACCCACCTGTCACTCAAAGAGGCCACACCCTCAATCATGCAGAACATCGGTCCTCAACAAACAGAGGAGAAGATGTTTAAGCAGTCATCATGAAGGAGGAAATGATCTGTAAAGAGTGAAGCTGTTTCTTGTTCCAGGCTGTAAACATGTTTATTCAAAGTAAACATGGGAGTCTATGGAGACTGACCCTTTGCTGGAGACTTAGTCTAGTGGTCAGGAGAGGAACTGCAGCTCATAAGTTGTTGCAGCAGTACAGGATGAAGGGAGGCATTCATTAACTGATCTCATTAATTAGTTATAATTAACGATTTTCCAAATTCAGAAGAATTTATTCTTATGAACTGTTGTTTTGAAACTACAGCAAGTTTTTCCAATTATTACTGTAATTATGATCAATGCATTTTTAGTTGCAAAACTGTTGTGCACTGATTTATTAGATAGATAGATAGATAGATAGATAGATAGATAGATAGATAGATAGATAGATAGATAGATAGATAGATAGATAGATAGATAGATAGATACAGTGGAGTGGTATGGAGATACTAAATCTGTATGTACTTGAGGCTAAATGCACTCTGCCTGCTGAACGGCACAAAGAAACACATTTAAACTTCAAATTTCCATTTCCATTAGCTGACACTCTCGTCCACAGCGAGTGCAGTGAATTCCCTCTCCACTTTTTTTTTTTTTTTAACATTTGATGGAGGAAAATGTCATTACACCCAGAGTAAAAAAATATATAAAAAGTCTCTTCATCCAAACATTTTCCGCTGTGTTGCGTTCAACAGCGAGTCAGAGAGCTGTTAACGTGTTAATATCTCATCTCACTGTGACAGACACCGTTAAATAAAAGTAGGAGGAAATAAAGTCTAAAGCAGCTGTCACTTACTAAACAAGGTCGGGGGAGTTGATGTGGAGAATTAAAATTCGCATCATCTGATGAAAGTTGTTTTTTCCCTGATGAAACACACTCCACATACCCACCCTCCCTCCCCCTCCACCACGGCTGTGTCTGGAAAAATAATAAATGCGTTTTGGGGCCAGTGTGCATCCACCGAACATAAGCCGACAAGTTGTAATACCACCTGTGGCCACTAGGCTGAAACTGCTAGTGGCAACACCCCAACAAATCATCTATCACGACCAACCGCGACTCTAGATGCGAGTTCATAGGCCGTCGAGGAGGCGTCACAACTCGAGCACTCGAGGAATAAGAGAGTAACAGCATGCATTGGTTCAACGGAAGCGCCTCCTGATGGCGGAATATAGGTATAACCACGACATCAAACCATTCGGTGCAGAAGTGTTTTGGATTTGTCGCCACAGGATGAAACATGACAGTTGTTAAAAGGACTTTTTCTGCAGCACGTTAGCTAAACTCAAAGACACCACAAATAAACAGAACAAAGCTTTGTGCCAAATTATGACGTTTCCGAAGTTCCACAGTTAAGACATAAATACTTTCTGTCGTTAACCTGGACGTTTTCTTCTTCCCCGTCTGATAAATCCTGTCGTTATTTTCCTTCCTCTCATTTGATCTTATCCACATTTTAAATCCTCCTCCTCCTCCTTCTTCTTTTTCTCGCTGTCTGTGGTTAATGAGCTCCGTCCCTGTTGATAGATGACGAGCTAATTAACTCACAGGTGTGACAGCAGACTCAGGTGCTCTCATTAACATGACAACAGCATCACCACTGATCCATGAGGACGGGCTCTGGATTCTGGTTCAGAAACAAATTAAATACTTTTGAGATTTAAAGTTGTCTTTTTATTTTAAATTAACTTTACTTACTTGACTTCACTACTTTAACTTTATTCTTACAAAACACTTTATAAATTGTGGTTTATCATTTGCAAACTGAACATCTGGACCTCCCATTGGTTCTTGCCTCAGACTTTGACCAATCACAGGTCTTATCAGAGAGACAAGAGCGTTCCTATTGGCTGTTCAAATGCAGATGTGGACACATGTAACTTATACGTCCTTGATTGGCGGCCATGTTAAATGTTACTAGCTTAGCCTTCAGCTAACTGCTGCTTGTTTCACGTGTATGAAGTGTAGGCTATACGTTATGTGATAGAGAGCTTATTGTTTATTGCTGAATGTTTTTTCTTGGTTTCTGTCTTTGATAAAGTTTTTTTTCTTTAAATAAAAACATATTGCATCATGTAAAGCAGGTGCATCTCATTACAAATGTTTTATTTAGCATTGGTTTAATGGCTTGTGGAAATGGAGGGTCTTCCCTGCTCTCCTGCATAATTAATAGTTTTTTTTTCCTGTGTAATATTTTATAGTAAGTTCTAATATAATACTAAACTAAACTGAGAGATGAATCTGTCTCTTGCCGTAGCATAAATTAAATCTTCCATCCTTACAAAATTACTTGATTTTTACTTTAGAGTCCCTCCTGAGATCCTTTTCATAAACATCAATATTTAATGCATCACTGACATGAGGCATCACATTAAAACTGATTTGAAATGACTAGATTCACCACAATATGTCACAGTGGAGAGAAGCTCATGTGCACCTCTGCATGTCTTTAGGAGATAAGGCACGGGAAGTTTATTTTAGCACCACATGAAGGCTAGATGGATAGGCCTGCATTAGAAATAAAACATTGAGGCAATATCTAAACAATGTAATTAATCAAAAATGATTAGAATGGGAATATTAAGATTCCCAATACTCTAAATGAATGATTGTTTGGTGAAGTACAGTAACATGATTAGTTGGCAAGCAAAATACAGCTGGAGCGCTATGCTAATATGTTAGCCACCCTGGAACATGCTAGCAGTTTGTAAAACAGGTTAAAGTTCAGTATCAGAATAATACATTTAGTAATTTCCTACAGAGCTAATGAGCAAGCTGATGGCTCATCTTTGTCCATTGTTAGGTTTTCTGGGACTTTAGAGGGGCGGAGTCAGGCACTTCTAAGATGGCGATGGTGCAGCAGCTCACTGTTAGCTAGAGAAACATTATTGATGTCACAGTAGTTACATCTACATCTGAATTAGCTTAAACCCAGAGCGATTTGGAGTTGTTGGATTGTGTATTTGATGAGTTTGATGAGGGAAACCAAGATAACCCATGAGCCTCCGTAGCGTAGCTCTGAGCAGCTCACGGCTCTGCTCCGTCGTTCTAAAAATAGCTTGCGCCAACAATTAAATGTAACAAACCTACTGCTATGACTAGAGATTATGGCAATGGGCCAATTTGCCAAAATGTTGAACTATCATCAGATACTGTTCATCACTTCTATATGATTCATGTTTTTCCAGAAAGGACTGAAACTTGTGTCTTTGTTTCCTTCCAGCAGCTTCAGGCCTCAGACTCTGATTTATTATTCACACCCTCCACTGAGAACAGCTTGAGCATGTTTGTGTTAAATCTGTGTCCCCTTAAAAATTTTTGGGGGTGGCCATTGCCGCCGGGCGTCTGACCTCAGAGGTCTGGACTGGAGAGATACCAGCAGGGCCCCGGGGATTGTGGGTAAACCCCAGAGGCTTTCCGTTGGCTGCTACAAAGCAGCTCTGACAAATGGGCCGGAGGGCAGGAGGAGGAGCTGAGGCTGCACGGAGAACCGGGGGAGGCCAACAGGCCCCGCGGCGATGCAGGGCCATGCTCGCGCTCTCTGAATCTGCTCTCAGTTCAGTTATTGTACTATCACAACTACTGATGAGAAAATCCATTGGCAAAGCAGCTCACAGACCTGTTTATCATCAAACCGACAGATCTGCAACAGATCGTTTGATTCAATGACCTGAGTCTGAGATTAATCAGATTATTCAGACTCAATAATCAATAATCAATCAAAAAGTGATTTATAAGATGATTCAACAAAGTTTATGTGGATTTTTAAATCTTGATTATTATGGTTTTTGGATTCAGTGTGTCCCATTCTCATAAATAATGTAGGTTACCTTAGTTTGTTCAGCGCTTATTAAAACAGTGCTTCACAACAATTTGCCACAAAACAAGAATAGACTACAAAAACATAAAGATAAAACTAAGCAGCCAGAGACAATAGAAGAGGAATATGATGAAATACAGAAACCCAAAACCCAGAGTAAACAACAACATCAACAAAACATAAATGCGAAGGATGCATCAAAACCAATAAGAGCAAGAAATTGCACTGTCACAGGAATACAATACAATTCAAAAGGCCAAGAATAGGATGAAGTAGACTATGAAAAAGGACTTAGTAATTAGTTGCAATAGAAGCAAAAGCTTTATAAATGATAAATATAGTATTTCATAATGCAGAACTAATTGCTGAATAGTGGAGCTATTATCAAGTGTAACCATTGAGTCTTCAAAAGCTGATACTTCATAACAACATGTTGATGCAACTTCTTCAAATTTGGCCCAAAAAAATCAAGGATGAATCGATGAGATGTTGGTGACGAAAGAAATACAAATGCATTTTGGAACGCTTTTTATTCCCTATGTTCTTGTTTTTAACTTGTAACAAATGTGGTTTTTATACATGTGGGTGAGGTTTTCATACCTCCCCTTTGCACATCCCAGTCAAGATGATTGTTCGTGCCCTTTTTGCAAGTAGAAAGAAAGAAGGAAAAAAAACGCCTTGAGGGGACTTCTTCAGTAAAATTTAGGACAGACAGGTAAGTAGCTAATCCAAAAGCTGCAGCTACACCTCACCATCACCTAACCTCTTCATCACAGTATAAATGTTTCATGATGGAGGGGTCTGATCCAGACATTACTCCTCCCTCCGTCTCTCTGTCTCTCTCTTTCTCTCAGGTCAGTCTCTAACCTCTAGCAGCCGATCAATACATCAGCTGATCTATACGTCCTAATCATTTTCCTCGTGTCGGACGCTGACGGACATCAGAGACAACACAGGAACACGAGGAGAAAAACCAGGTTGACATTTTGCAGATTTGCAGAAAAAAAGAAAAAAAAAAAGCGTCTCTACCAACAGCAGTGATATTATACTAAAATATGTAGAACCACTGAATAACTTATTGACCTGTGTCTCCTTCCCGGGTGGTTTGAACACACACACACACACATACACACACACACACACACACACACACACACACACACTGACTTGACTGAATTATGAGGGCTATTTAAGTAAAAGTGCATTATGGGTAACTAGACTGTTTAAGAGCTTCAGTGACAGGGAGGGTCTCCTGAGACAGATAGGAGGAGCATCACATTGACGATGAAGATAAGTGGATCTGATGAGAGGGTTAGACTCCACTTAAATCATTCATTTACACCTTTTTTCCAGAAGAAACTGTTGATGTTCATTGATTGATTTGTTTAACTGAAGAACGTGAAGCGACTCATGAATGAAACACATCTCACAAGTCTTATTTAATGGATTCAATGTTGTCATTCATTTACACCTGCTAAATGCAGGAGGCTTAATTTAACCTTAAACCCACCTTAATCTTTTTTATAATTAACGTCTTTCTCCCTTGACATTCATTGTTAACCGTTTATTAGTTTTTTACTCACCAAATCTCTCAGGCTTGTGTTTTTGCATTTAGATATTCATTTAAGTACAATTGAAAACTTTGTATGAGTGAAAATAGATTTTAACTTTTCACATGTCGCAATCGTTATTGTTCATGACTGATTTGTCTTTTTTTTTCCATAACATCATCTTTGTATTGCATTTTATATCTAGCCTAATAGCCTAATTTTATATTCTAAATGTGTCACTTTCTAATGTAGGCCTATATTATACAAAATGAACATTGAGAAATTCTCAGTCTCAGACAACGTCTATGCTCTCAATTAATTCCATTCATTTTCAAATTTCCAATAAAAGTGCTGAAGAGCCTCAAATGAAGACAGTGTTTAATACAGAAATTAATAATAATGATCAAACAAATTAATTTTCAATTAGCAAAAGAAATAGGCCTAATAATGTTAGCACATGCTGATATTAGCATTTAGCTCCCAGCACCAGCGTACCTGATAGCTGCAGCTAGCTTGTTGTATTCACAGCACCAATTAACAGTGATACTTTGTAAGCCTGTGATGTGAAACTTTGGACTGCGGCTGTTTTCTGGATGAGTAAATGTAAAAGCGTGTGAGCCGTGTTTAGTCAAACTGTCCTCATCTTCCAATTTCTGGACAGGAGCAGGGATCATTATTAACGCTTTTGTGTCTGCGGCGTGCGGTCTCATCACTCTTTCAGCCCTCGTTTCATTTCCTTCCACGGAGATGAGAAATGAAGAATGTGTAATTACCTGAAGGAGGGAGGCGACCAAACTGTCTGTTAGCTGCACACAAATCCTGCAGTAATGAGAAAAGGTAAGCCACTTACAGACAAAAGCTCTGCTATTTTCCTCAGCTCACTTCAGCAGCTAATGACAGACGCTAACACAGCAGCGCTGCTCTGCTGCTGCTCGGCTGCACCTTCACCCCTCTCTCCACAGGATGTTCGAAAAATGTATAAATAAAAACACAGAACAAACACTTTTAAAAAAAGCCTAAGCAGGAAAAACAGGCTGATTGTGTTTTTAGAAGAACTTTTGAATAAGTACTGTGAGAGGATAGAGATCAGTTATGGTTAGCTTAGCTTAGCACAAAGACTGAAAGCAGGCGGAAACTCCTAGCCTAGCATAGCCTACCTGTCCTGCACCAAGTGGGGTAGGGGAGAGCCGGGTCGATTGAGACACGGGACGATTGATACACAGCGATTTTCTCGAAAACTACACAAGCTTGAGCCGTCAGATTTTATCACTACCTTCAGCACTCATCACCTACCAATCCTGGGAAAGCTTGTGAAATTACATCATGCCATTCAAAAGTTATTAGCGCGAACCGGTTTTTGACTATGAAAAGTAAAATATACACGCGGTAGTTTTTTTGTGATCAAAAGTTGTATTGTGTGTTTCATGCAATAATAATATGACCTAACAACAGATGAATTCGTACATAAACAGGTCCTAATGTATTTAATGTCATGGTTTTGAAGTTTAGTGACAAAACAGGTTTTAGTGTCGGTAGTCGCTGGAGGGACGATTGATACAGCTGCTTCAAATGCCCCTCACGTCATTATCACAGTAACCATGGCAAAAAAAAAAAAAAAAAAAAAAAAAAAATCTTATCTTAGCACCGTACATGTAATTATAGTCACAGTGCGCGATCAATAGCTCCTATAAATCACTGAATTAATGGCTTAATTGTTTTGAATAAACAACAACCGATTTAAATGAACATGTATTTTTAATAAACACCACATATTTTTAATGAACAAAACGTGTTCATGACATGATGAATTAACAGATATTCAGCAAAGTGAGGGGAAAATGCCGAGGGTAAAATGACAATATGATCACTGTGTATCCATAAACATGACTTAGGACGGGAAATAAGTCAATGAAATGAAAATGCAGTCGTCTAACAACTCGTACAAAAGAAGAAAGGCGAGTTTAATTGAAATGCGGATCTTGATAATGACGCACGGGACAAAAATATTTATTTGACCTATTTATATTGTGAGAAATGATGTGATATTTTGTCAGTGACGAGTACACTAGTATGTTGTCTGATATGCTTCATAAAAACGGGAGTAATGTCAGTAGTTTCTGTTTAAAACATGCTGTTTCAATCGTCCCTCCTCTGTGTCTCAAACGACCCGCATAGGTGGGGCGTTTGAGACAAATGACAACTTGTGTTTAAAGTTATAAAACAGCGCGATCATCCCACATATGTGTTAAATTACACTTGTAACTAAGAGACTACACATGTGAGTTGTTGATCACATGATAAAAATGTTTGTTTACATAACGTCATCTTTGAAAAAGACGTTAAAGTGAAAAGTGTATCAATCAACCCGGCTCTCCCCTAAGTCAACAAGGCGCCCCAACACTTAGCCTACTGATAATAAGGCGAAATGTCCCATTAGAAGTGTGGACACAAATAATGCCGATCTGAAGAAAACTGAGTCATGTAAACATATTTGAAAATCTCAATCCGAGCAGGCTCGATCAAGATGGGTGCTATGGTAGCCTATATGCCGGTGGATTTTCAGATCAAGATCCATGTGAAGGGTTAATTTGATCATAGCAGTCTCTGCTTCTGTCCTGCTGCTGCCGACCCCGGTTGTGCAGCTAAATTAAAGAGAAACAAGAACAAAAGTAGCACACGATATAGGCTAGGTCCATTTTAAGGAAGCAATGGGCACGACGGAGACGGAGAAGGTCAGCACGGTGAGAGGAAGGGGAGTGTTTGTTTATGGAAGAATAAGCTACAGATAAACTGCTCGATGCATGTACACGCATCTTTTTCAGTGCTGTACGAATTTCCTATCAGATTGACATAATCAGCCTGTAGAGAAAATATTGATTCGAGACTTACATTTGGTTTCAAGGTGACACCTAGTGGCCGTTGCCATTATCACAGCAGCAGACAGAGATGGTCAGAAGTGGAAGTCTTAAACCATTTCGTCATGTCATTATCACAATAACCATGGCAAAAAAAAAAAAAAAAATCTTATCTTCAAGAACTTTATTATGCTAACAAGAGGGCTGAAAAACAATCTGCTTAGTATGTTAAAAAACTTGTTTGTGCACAAAAACAACCTGTAAACAACAACTCTTTGTCGTCATTTAGCCTAGCCTACTTTGTTTCTGTTCATGCTAATTAGACAGCTAGCAAGATAAATGATGCTAATTCAGTGGAAACCACCATGTCACTTAGGTACAAGAAGTGAAACTCTGTAGAACAAAGTTGGGTCAACCGACTGTGGCTTCATTACAATTCACTTCATGTCACACAGCCATTCAATCCAGTCCAACATTTATTGATCGGTGCTGCTTTAAAGTTGTACACGTTTTGGCCAGCTGGGTCATTTAGAAAACCACTTCCTCCTGATAATATCCTTCCTTATTATTACTGTTTTACTAAACTTGTTCAACACTTAGGCCTCGCCTTTAAACTACTGCCTCTAAACAGAACGGAGCCAATTAAGCTTCATCTTGTCTTCAAGTGATCTGAACTCACATCTTCTCATTGAAATTAAAAAAGTATTTTCATCTCATTCACTCTACAACTTTGAGCTGCACACACAAACACACACACACACACTGCTGTGTCCGTTTGGCTGTAAAGGATTACAGCAGTGTAGCAGTAATTAGTTGTGGCATAATGAACATTTGGCCCTGTGGCAAGGAATAATTAAGCAGCACTTTGCGGTGATCTGTAACGAGGTGACGAGGCCAGAAAACCTCCTGAGTTCACCAACACTCACACTCAACGGGATTCATTACACTGCTGCACTCGGCTTCCCCGACACACCGCACATGGATTATACATGTACATGTAACTGTATGTAAATAATTCAACCCCCTCCTCTGTGTCACTTTCAACAACCTTGTGTCTTTAAGGCTGAGAGGTCTAGGTCATTAGTGTCACTAAAATAACTTCTGGTTGTTGTGGTGTTTTCAGACTGAACATGAATAAAACAACAAAAACATTAATGAGTCAAATATGAAGCAGAAACTAAAAAAAATAAAAGAAAAAAAGAGAGAAAAGACTAACACTACACTCTAATTATAATATTTAGCGCTCAGTAATAAGCTGCAGGACTATAAACAGACGTCTGCAAAGTCTCAACACCTTGTTTCAGTTTGATCCTTCACAACTCATGTTTCCATCTAAATGTAGCTCAGATTTTCATAAAATTTTGTCAAATTAAATGGAAATTAATGTGCAATTCCTTCCAACGCTGCCATGTGAATATTAGGAATTGGTTCACAAAGTTAAAAATGTCAGCAGAGCCAATTTTCCAATCGGGTAAACCCTGTTTTTTTTGGCATTTAAACTGAAAATTCAAACTGAGGACCGAGGGATATTAAAATGATATGAGAAGCTCAAACTTGTCCTTCTGGGTCAAATTGATCCAATCTGTTCACTTCCTCCATCCTTCCTTCCTTTCTCGCTTCCTTCTTTCCACAATCATTTTTCCCTTCCTTCCTTCCTTCCTTCCTTCCTTCCTTCCTTCCTTCCTTCCTTCCTTCCTTCCTTCCTTCCTTCCTTCCTTCCTTCCTTCCTTCCTTCCTTCCTTCCTTCCTTCCTTCCTTCCTTCCCTTCGTCCTTACTTCTTCTTCCTTCCTCTTTTGATCCACTTGGGTCTGTTCCCTCCCTCCATCTATCTTTCCATCCTTTTTCCCTTCCTTCCTTCATTCCCTTCGTCCTTACTTCTTCCTTCTTTTTTGACCCAATCTGTTCCCTCCCTCCATCTTTCTTTCCTTATTCCCTTCCTTCTTTCCTCCCATTGTTTCCTTTGTCCTTCCTTCTCTCCCTTCATCCTTCCTTCTATCCTTTATCCATCCTTCCTTTCCTTTGTCCTTCTTCCTAACTTCCTTTCGTCCTTCCTTCCTTGACTCAGGAGGACAGCAGGAGGCTTAAACACAGACGCAGAATTCAGCTGCTTACATGATTTTCCACGACGCCCAAAACTCAACTCTCAACACTTCATCGACGACAACAACAACAACACAATGATCCTGTCGTAGTTTGTCAGAACCGAACTGTGGAACGTCTCTGAGTGTGGGGACGTGACCCCAGCCCATCAATCCAATCTTGTGTTCGGCTGCTGAAAAACAGAGCTGAGGCTTAAAAAAAGAAAGACGCAGGAAGCGAAGATGGCTGGCGTCCAGGCCTCTGACAGAGACGAGCCGAGACAGTCAGACAGCAAATATTAGACATGACAGTTTATCTTTCACAAAATGTTCTTCAACATAAACGACTGTTGTTCTTTCACCTGCATCTTGTTAAATCAATTTGACTTCCATAACAAGGAAGACAAAGGGGAAGAAGAAGAGGAGGAGGAGGAGAGAGGCATGAAAGCACCTGCACTTCTTTTTTTTATTACATTAACACCAATCACAACAAACAACAACAGCAGCTGTCGCTTCAGCCACAAAAAGCCTCTGGCAGTTAAAGTAATTATAACAGGATCAAAGTAGTAAGTCAGGTGACGTCAAGGTTCTTACATGTAACCTTAATCAAGTGGTTGTTATTACAACCGTGACGATGGAGCGCCACCTCTCCCAATAAATGGAAAACTAAAACATCAAAACCCTGACGTCACTGTGTTTCTGAGACGAACCGTCCCGCTGTCATTGTTTCCTCTCAGTTGCATCATAATAACTCGACACGCTGTGTATTCTGAAGGTGCTTTATGCTAAATGGGGCTGTGGTCTGATCAGTGGCTCTGCAGCTCAGGCTGATAACAGCAGTTACAGGCGGCGTCAGAAATTTGACTGAGGACGTCTTTGATCTCTGAAAAGCACTCAGAGTGATTTTAACCATGTTTCCTTCACAATGTTCAGATGTCATCGGGAGAAGAAAAAAAACATAAACGCTGCGGCATTTAATAAGGGGCCGAGTTATACAATAACAAGCGAAGGGGGCAGCTACTTCTCAAGGATGAAAGGAAACCAGTTCAGTGCAGCTTTACCAATCAATGTTATCCCTGAGTGGAACACAGAAGGTGATGATTATAGAAACTGATGTCAAAGATAAAAATAAATAAAATAATAAACTCTATGTAACAGATGTAGATAGTCTATTATTTTCTGTAATTTTGACTCCCCAATATTATTATTAGAATCATTATCATGACAGGCTATATTTTGTTGTTTTGTAAAAAAGGGAGGAGGGAATGTGCGTCTTTGAACAGAAAGGTATCTTTTGTTGTGTTTGTGTGTTTTTGTGATAGTGATTGTTTTTTTTTATATATATAGCTATATTTATTGATTTGTATGTATTTGTTTTCTTTACGGAACAGCTCTTACGGTGTTGCTGTTGGCAACAAGGATGGTAGAACAATGTAGCCTATTGAACGTTGGCTGAACACCAACGACTTGTAAACTAAAAGCCATCGATTGATTGATTGCTACGCCCTATGATGAAATGATTAATCCGCCATTGTCTCACCACTCATAATTGTGCATCAGTGTTTGCTAATATAACATACTGTAGTACACAATATTGGTAGTGAAAAGACAAGCTCAGATATGAAATGACATGCCATTAGTTAGTAATGGCATCCAGTGATCAATATCAATATTTTGACCCTTTAAATTGTGGTAGGGCCCTTTAAGTCAGAGGAAAGAGGGAAGAAGATACAAATATTGGAAGACCACCAGTAATTAAAATCAGATGAATATATAAATATGAACCTTTTAAAAAACATGTTTGTCCAAATTTCTCGTAGTAAATTTAGTCTTTTTCAGGATTGTGTTTGCGTCTCCATGTTAGTTTGTCCAGATATGTTCTGTGGCAGATTCACAACTCTTATGTCAATTAAGTAAAATCCTTGAATAACATTAATTAATCAGCTTTTGTAGCGTCTGTACGAGCGCAGCTTCTTTTTCCATCTGCGGATTTTCACTTGTTTTTCCAGAATAAAGAAGCTTTTATGAGTCAGTGCAGGATTTAACGACTCCCTCATGATGGATTTCTTTTTTTTTTGTAGTAAATGTCGACTTTTCTCTGCCTCTAATGTGCTTTACCTTCCTTGACATTGCACCATGCAACCAGTCAGATTGACTTGTGAATTATGACAAAAAATCCAGCAGATGAAAGACTCCTTTGAAAGCAGCAGTAAAAGAAATCAAGTCTTTCAGGCGGCGTTTGAAACGCCGACGAGGCACTGCCAGATCAAAATCCAATCAAACAATAACATTTTTCCCTTTTTTGATTGTGATTAGGCCTTATTTTCTGACAGCCACTAAAATAATTGTGAGAGTAATGAGATAGTGGCAGTTTTCTCCCTCACTTCCTCTCTCCGTTCGAATAAAGAAACGATGATGAAAACAGCCGTGACTCCAGGAATGAGCGTTGCTGGGTGGGAAAAGGACTTCAAAGGGAATGATAAGCAAATGTAGCCGAGCTTTCGTTCTGAATTAAGTCAACCAGCCACTTTAATCAAATTGTTTCAGAGGAATCAAACTACAAACAGAAACAGAAAGAGGAGAGAGAGCGGCGAGAGGAAGAGAGAGAGAGAGAGATTGATTTTCAGCCTGTGAATTTCCTCCAACAGCACAGCGTCTCCAGCTCACTGACTCTACCTCTTCCTCCCATTTATGGTGATGGTTTTATGTTTGGACTCTTTCCGTTGACCTCAGGGCCCCGTCAATCCTGTTTTAACATAAACAGCAGTAGTGTAAATTAGACCGAAAAAGAAAAAAGAAAAAGTCACATCATGCTCGATGATGTGCTTTTTCTCTGTGTCAGGATGTGGACTGAATCCTTAATGTCCATCCTCTGGACTCTCAGACAGGACTCTGGTCTGTCTGTGCTCACCTTCAAGGCGGCTGAGATCAATTAATTTTAATTGTCTGTGCAATTCTGGTCTATTGAGGCCAAAGAGTCCATATTGTATATCTGGATGTAGACACACAGAGACAGTTTCCTATGAGGCAGCACTAAGCCGAGATGATCCGGTGCCGGTCGGAGATCAAAATCAAATTATGACTGCACTTTACGACCTCTGAATCTGCGTTGTGCCATTTACAGTAGATTTTAAATAATAACACGGCAGGAAAAACAAAACAAAACTGCTTTCTGTAAAGATATGATGGCGTAATGGTGTCCTGGCCAAAGTCACACCCACTCGATGTGTGTTGTATTTTGAGCTTCTCTGCTCCTTCTTCTGGCAGCTGGTCTGAATTTTTTTTTGAGCTGATACACAAACAAAAGATTCAAGCTTATACCAACTTAGAAACCCACAAATATGATCATCCCAATACAAACATTTAATCACAACAAACACAACAAAACATGGTGGTTATAAGGCTTATGAGTCCATGAGAGTTCATCCAAAATGTCATAAAAACAACCCAATCTAGTCGATGGCTGTATTTGAAACTGATTTGGCCAAAATGCAGCATGCAGTATGCGAACAAAAGCAAAATCTGCAGTGTGCGAAAAATTCCTGGATGTCGCACTGATTTGGGAAATATCTCCAGTATGCATCCGACCAGTCTACATCGCGTACTGTATCCCACAATGCAATGCGCCCCTGACGTCTAACCATAACCAAAGACCAACATTTATCTCCTAAAAATAATTTAACCAGCCAGTGGCAAACCTCTAAAAACCTGCGGGTAAGTTAATCGGCGGTCGTTTTCTCCCCCGGGATGACGACGTAGGTTGGCCGGCCGAGCAGCAGCTGCCGCCTCTGTGATGTCACAGTCGCTGCGGAGCTTCACTTCTCCGAAAAACATCGGAGCAAACTTCTGAACAGACATCATTTGGATAAACTGGCTGTATATTTGGGATCTTAACACTGACTTTCTCGCATGAAAAAATATTAAAACTTAATAAAGTTACATAATAACAGCACTAGAGCGGGAAACAAAACAGCTTTTCGCCTGTTTTACAGCTACTGCCACCTGTTGCCATGAAATGCATTCTGGGAAACTTGTGTACTACATACTGCGAACGGAGTCGGTCTGCTGAATCACACATTCAGTATGCGGTAGATACAGTAGGCCTACATAACGCAGTATGTAGTAGGTAGTACGTTAGTATGCGGTTTCGAAAACAGCCTATGTCTGAGTAGAGGCATTCGTATCGGCCCCTAACAGTGCCTGTTAGTGCACATGAGGTCTTCCTTGTAAATCTGTTGATGAGATACAGTGCTCTATCGGTATGATCAGGTTAGTTTCCTCCATTGAAGAAACTTTATTTAATCTCAAAGGGCCTTATACAAATACAACCAGAGGCAGACTGTCCCGACTCTAACCTTGTCGACAAGCATCCATTAAGTTTTTACCTGGTCCATGGATAAATCCAAGGCTGTGTTCATTTCCCAGTTGAAACATGGAGCTGATAAATCATTATCTTTTATGCTTAATCAAGACTTGAACTGAAAATGTTGACAAATGTGTTTGTTTTTTACCAGCCGTGTATCAAAGGTTTAATCTCTCAGGTGGTTTATACTCCATGTTGTTATCTGTTGTTTTCCCTTCAGGTGTTCTTTGTCTTCTATTATCCTCTGCCTTTTTTCTTTGCAGAGTTTTAACACCAAAAGTTGGAGAGAGGCAACGAGACAAAACCAACCGTCTGTGCTGAAATATGAAACCAAGCTCCTGTTTTTAGGTGTTAACCAGAAAGCCACACACAGTGATCTTAACCTGCGCAGGGATAAGAGGCGTTTCACAAACACATGGTGGCCAGTCGTCTGAATAGATGAATGTTTCTCCTCGTTTCCTCCTTCGGGCATGAAGCTTAGAGAGAAAGCAGAGCGCGAGAGCTGCAAAACACAAGCCAAATATCTGTCTGGGAGAAAGGCAAAGTGATGGCTGGGCATTAGTCTGCTTCCATCCGCCCTTTCATAAACTGTTTCATAACCCTTATACTGCTCAGGTAAAACCAGCTGAGTGTTGCTTGCTGTTTTATGCCGGTTAACCGGAGAGCTGCCATTACTCATGTCCTAACAGCCTGTAATGGAATTTTCCTCGGATGAGCAAAAGGTTGTCAAGCCGCTCGACGAGGATCAGAGAAACCGCTCGACGGAGTGGAAGTCCAACAGGAAGAGACGGGACGACGGGAACAAAGAAAACGCACACACAGGACACACATACTGCTCATAGCCATCTTAGATTTCTATTAATTACAAAGGAGCACGAGGACGCAGGCCGCCGAGACTGGTGCAACATGAATTTAAAAAATAAGGAGACTTTTAATTGTGAGTTTTGGTGGTGAAAGTTTTTCAGTATTTCACTCACAGAGGGTGAAAATCTTAAGATGTCTTGTAATTGCTTCTCTATTTTTAATTCCCTCAGTCTTGGGACACCTTCAGGGGTTCTGACTTCAGGTCGAGAGGCACTTGGTTTCTTAGTTTAGTAATTAATAACTCAGTTAGAGAGGAATTAATAAAAGAAAAACAGAATATCTGTGTTGTAGCTCAAACACTGACAATAATATCACACACACACACACATCCCAAATGCTCACTTCACTGCTATTGGGGTTTGTTTACAAGTTGGAAAAATATAGAATAAAACCGTGTTATAATTTAATCTCATAAATCCTTATATCTCTACTCAGTGGTTAATAAGTCAGATCTTTGTCATTAAAGGAGAAACAGGCTGTAAATGAGCACCTCGGTCAGAGTGAGGAAAATTAAGATAATCCTTTAATGGTCATTCAAAGGATTATATAAATTTAATGGGTCATTTAACATGAATAACCCATTAAAAACCCTGTAAGACATGCACTAAGGTAATAAAGACCTTTAATCATAATGCGCCTCCATGAATCCACTCAAAGAAATAAAAAATAAACCCATACTAACTCTTACTGGGACTTTTAATTAACAATAATGATATAATAAAGAAATTAAAACAACAGAGAGGATAAATTAATGTAGTATTATATAGTATAATGTCTTAAGTGGTAGTAAATGCACGTACGAGTCACCATTGATTCAACACCACTGCAAAAAAACAGGAAGAAGCTGTAGCCTACACACAGTGGCTGTTATAGCATCCAGCCGAATGCTAAACATGCTAATTTAGCATACCAATCAACTAGCTAAATTAGCCTAAACAATGAAACTAACAACAAACAAACTTAGACAATCTTAAATATGCTAATAATAGCCCAAAGAAGATCATTTTGGGGGCTAGTAAATAGCCTAACTACCCCCACTAAAGTAAAGCTGGCCATGCTGACCACTAAAGCTAACCCAAACAAAAAGATGATGTAGCCCAGTGGTCGCACATGGAGGAGAGGGGGGTTAGCAACACAGCAGAAAAGCCATTTGCATAGCTCTCCTTCTACCAGCACCAAGTAACCATATCATCCCTTGAATAGCAGCACACAATAATCAGCACAAAATGCCACACAGCACAAGAGACCACACAGCCAGTCACAATATCCACTGTGTATTAAAAAACACCTCCAACATCCAACCAGAGGCATTTTCTGAGCCCTTTCTCAGTTCAACAGCCAGCATGCACAACCGTCAGTCATTTGGTCACCAAAATTAAGTTCGAGAGTACCTCCTGTTCAGTTGAGGATCTTTGACGATCTCCGTTTCCTCCTGCAGTCTCGCCATGTGGATGAGTTGTGGATGTAATAATCCATGGGATGAATGTTATCCATGGATGTAGGTCTTTAGATCCATAATGTTATCCAGCGCGGGTGAACGGACAAACGGGACTACGCGCGGACTTTACTCGCGGTGCCATGGATAGGCTGCTGCCGATGGTGAGTAACGGCCGCCATTTTAAAAAAAATGTTTTTAAATTCTGCCGCCTTTCACCTTTCGCACAGCGGCGTGCCTGCTTCGGCGCGTACGTCATTAAAGGGCCAGTTCATCATAATGTTATTCTAACAAGGGAATGTTATCCTAAACAGCCCAAATAAACTATCTATTATTAACAATAGTTATTCTAGCTATTATGCTCAGTTATAGTAGGCTACTTTTTTAATTTATTTACCAGGAATAGAATATAGAGAAACAACAGTCAGATCATCACAAAACGAAACAGCAACTCACAACCATGTAAAACTTGCAATTGTAAGTTTCAAACAATTTTATTTGAAATAACATGTTTTTTAAAGTTACATGATGATCTTTTAGTAGGAGCTAATTAGAAGGTGTTTTTGATCAGTGAACAAGCAAAAAAATAAAATTGAACACCAATAACGTAAACTCTTTAAGCCTTTGGTTTTCTCTTTGTTTCTTCTTCTCCTTTGATCTGCTTTAAAAAGCAGATCAATCAGCAATGAGTATTTACAATAATGATATAACTACAAACAAGTACAACAACTGCAAACTAAAACAATACTGGTGAGCTACTACATTTGAACTAGACCCATTACGATGCATGGATAATGTGTTTGCACAATGGACTTTATCCGGCAGCAGCAGCAGAGAGTGGGGTCAAAGGTCAGAGGGGGAGAAGAGCAGCAGCAGGTTGCCGGTACATCACAGCGATGGACACGTTGACCTTTGCTTCGATCAAACGCTGCGACCTTCTGATCTCCATGAGCGGCATCTCTGTGGCATCGCAGGGTAATTTCATCCTATTAGAAAATAGACACTTCATCAGGGAAGGCACCTCGTGGTGGTGACTAATTAGCTACTGATGTCGTCCCGGCTCACAGTTAACCTGCGCCATCGGGTCGGGATGACTCACAGCATCGGTACCTGCCGTCAGGTTCACAGCGTCGTTAAATAAACAGTGTGAGACGACAATCAGATGAATAAAATACACAACTCATGAAACATGAGGAACGAAAATGAAGATGAGAAGTCCTGCAGTGAGGCAGAAGATATTTTGAGTTGGCTGTGACTCAAAACATCAGATCGCTGAGATTCAGACTCTCAGAGCTTTGGATCCACCTGTCCATCCATTCACCGTCCACTTACAGACTCAGGGTCAGTTTGGGCTGAATTTACACATCATGGGAACATGTTTTGTCAGGGCATCAAACAATTTTCATTTCACTGCAGCTTTGATTCACACGTGGTTCTCAAATTAGTTTGCAGTTCAGCACCTTAAAGGAATAGTTCAACATTTTGGCCAATTGGCCCATTGCCATAATTCTTATAGTTTTAGGAGTAGGTTTGTCACCTTTAATTGTCGGTGCAAGCTATTTTTAGAACAGCGGAGCAGAACCGCGAGCAGCTCAGAGCTACGCTACCGAAGCTCATGGGATTTCTTGGTTTCCCTCATCAAACTCATCAAATACACAATCCAACAACTCCACAACGCTCTGGTGGACAAGTTGTGACCTGCACATTCACCATGCTATGAGATAATAACACAACGTTACCACACAGAGTTGTTTTAGAGGGAAATTCATGCAAAACTGCTGTCGAGGGCGGTTTTTCATCAAGCAGCCTCTGAATTTACCCATCTTCAAGAAAAGTCTGGTTGCCAAAAAAGTCTGCGTGATACCACAGAGTTTGTTTGGATGTCATCACAGTAAACATGAAAACAGATCTACTCAGCAGTCCACCTTAACAGCCTCGCTGTGCTTCAACACAAACTGTCAGCGTAGAGGTTTTTGTGGAAGCGTTCATAGCTCCATCAAACTACAAGCTGGTTTGTAGCCTTAGATTTTTACTCCTGCTGTTTGACTCATGGATTATTACAGGAAACAAAAGTCTGAATACAAAGTTAAAATCCTAAAATGAAATTGTAGAGCGAAACCATGCAGGCTG
Organism: Decapterus maruadsi; assembly: GCA_030347415.2. Taxonomy (NCBI): domain Eukaryota; kingdom Metazoa; phylum Chordata; class Actinopteri; order Carangiformes; family Carangidae; genus Decapterus; species Decapterus maruadsi. The sequence goes on from CM064903.1 coordinate 10,140,275, forward strand.
ATGCTCAACCTCAGGGTTACAATATCTGGTTCTGGTAATTTGGAGCAGCCTGGCACAAAAACGTCTTCATCTTATCTCATCGAATTTCTCAAAAAGAAAAAGTTATTGATTTTTATGAATTCCTCCAGTTTGTTCTTGTGTTTCTTTGTTGAGATTTTTAAATAGTTTAAAGCAGTTTCTTCTTATTTTGTAGTATATAAACCTGAGAGGGACTGAGGCATCAGGGGAAAACCTTTGCAGTGTGTCAGTAGAGTTGATACCTTCTGTCCAACACAGATCACGACTGTGTCCATTTATAATAAATTAAATGTGAAACTTTTAACGACCCTGGCTGTTGCTCTGCAGACTGCAGATTTACATGAAGGCCGTTGCGGATATTTACATCGTAACGAGTTTGTTCCCTTTCGAAACAGGTAAACACCCGGCCGTCATTTAAATCACAGAGGCGATTTATGCTTCATAAACGAAGCGTCTTTCAATCCCAGACGCAGTTCAAAGTGCTTTACATCAGGCGAGTAATTACATTAGAACAACTGACTGCACAGGCAAGTTAAATGTGTTATAAATCAATTTTAAAGATGAATATTTCATCCACGCACCAAGCAGGGCCGTTGTATAGGGCAGAAAGGTGATGATAATTTCAGGGGCCCAGCACCCAGTAGGGCCCATTAAATACCCCAGTCGTCTAATGACTGGATTATTCTGCATAAGACCCTGACTAATACTCATAGCAATGCTGCATTAGCATCAAAACAAAGTTAATAAAACATGATAATAAAGTCTACACTGCCAAAACTCAAATAATTACCAAGAATATTTGTCTCATTTCTAGTCAAAACAAATCTCATTATACCTAAAATAAGAAACATCATATAAAAAGTAGATTGTTTTCAGACACTTTTTTACTTTTTTCAAGCATATTTTCACTTGAAATAAGTACATGTAGAATAAGTTTTTCTTCCTTTGTACAAGCACAAAAAAACTGTCTTTCACAGGAAGATTATTCTACTTATTTCAAGTGAATATTTGTGTGAAACAAATGAAAATTATATTAATTATATTAAGTACATTTTTAGGTGATGAGTCTTATTTTAAGTGGAAAAGGACAAATATTCTTGGAAAGATTTTGAGATTTTGCAAGTGGCACCAAGTCGATTTCTGTATTGCTGTATTTCTAGTTACTGAAGGAAAGTGGGACTATCTGGGAACTCACACATGTGAATCTACAGTGAAGTGAAAAACATGAGTGGACTCAGCGGTGGCTCCCACTCCAGTGTAATTATATGGAAAGTGAACGTTGCTGTGATGTTGAGTGAGGATGGTAATTATAGCCTAACGGTGACGGTGGTTATGATAGAGACGGACTCTTCTGTGGCTGTTTTGGTATATCAAGAACCTGAAAATCAAAATCCTCTGAGCTGAAGGGAGAATAATTAAAAGCTCGTTTGCGGTATAGGCTAAATGGTTGGGACAATGAAAAGTGACAGTGATGTGAGAGACACCTTTAAACCCCCCCAATCCACCACCACCCCTTTTAATTCATAGTCGTTTCCTATTGACAGCCTGCTGGGACTCTGAATTGAAAGGGCATGATCTTTTCTGAAGGCCGACAGGGGATTGTAGAGATTGTACTATTTTCAGAACCACATCAAGCCAATTAGCACAGCAGCCGCTAAGCTGGTGCATGTTGGGAGCCTACAAATGTATGAGAATGTGTGTGTGTAGCCTATCTGTGTGTGTGTGTCATTTTGTGTGCGCGTGCATCTGTTTTATGTAAGCCGAGCCATATGTTCCTATTACGACTGTATGTGGTCGTGCATCATGCCGCATGTCTCTTCGCAGCCATGTGGAGGGTTAAAATTATCCCGGGCTCGTTAGCTAAAGCGTCCCAAGCGTCTGCTAATTAGCACATAATAGGACAGGCGCGTCCGCCACAGAGGGGCCTGTAATTTAAGAATAAAGTTCATTTTCCTTCCAGAGACATTCCTCACAGCCGTGACCAGGCGACTACAATTAGCCTCCTCTCCATTAGCATCGCTCGTCAGCCGTGAACCATCAGTTATTATTAGCTAACGGGCTGTTATTATGCTACACGCTGCACACGAGGGGCAAATCTCTGGGTGCCCCCCTCTTCTATTAAACAAAAGTCTTTTTTTTTTTTTAATCATTTTTCCCCATAGATCATTTTGGGCTAATTTGTCATGTTCAAGGAAGTTTTTTTTCTTCTTTTTTTTTCTTGTCTGTCAGGAGGAGAGTTGTGGTTTTCCAGGCGGGAGCTCTGATGTGCAGCAGCAAACAGGGAACAGGAGATGTGACCGTGGTGAAGGTGTGAGTGCGCGAGCGGCGGCTGGAAATAGAAAAAGTAGCAAATGTAGATGAATCACATTTGGGTTGGTTCTGTAATTGCGGCCTTCACATTCAGAGAGAGACAGAGAGAAAGAGAGGGATAGAGGGAGGAAGAGAGAGATAGAGCCATCTGGAGCTGCAGATACTGACTCCTGTGGAGGACGGAGAAATTATCACGATATCAACAGTCACATGGAGCATTTCCAAAATTAGTCACCGCCAGTGGAAACATGTAACACGTCTAATGAAGGAACGACTCAGTGCCACTTAATTAGGATTGAACTGAAGACTCCAACTATCAAAATAAAAAACTACAAGGGAAGAGTAGTCCCTTTATTTATTTATTTTTTTCAGCAAAGTATACCAACCATCAGACCAAAGCCTGATGTTTTGGTGTAAACCAGCAGTTTCAGTTTTTAATTGATTGAAATTATGAGACACACATTGTCATCGTTATTGTAGTCCAAATGTGTATTTATTATGTACTAGCCTATATTTATGGACAGTATGTGTTATTCCATAGGTGTTCTTTTTAAAGGTTGCCTTGTACAATCTGGCAGAGGGACAGGTGATGAAAACTAGCTTTTTAAGCTAATTCGGGTGCATTTACATGTGTTTTTTTTCTACAATGTTCATTAATGTGCATTGTCCCTTTTCAAATAAACTGACACTGAAACATGGTTTTGTTTTTCCAAACCAATCAGTGCAGTGTTGGTGTTGGTCAAGTGAGCAGCCTGTGATTAAACTTATGGCCTTGGGGCAGTTACCAGTTACCTGCTGTCAGTTTGTATATTAATTAAAAACATGCTGTTTTATCTCTACAGTCCTCGATCATCGATGTGGGCGGGGTTTAATGCTCACACCTGTAGGCTACACGAGTAGCTCACAAAGGAATCTGTGCTTTTAAAACTAATAAGAAATTCAATCAGAGGGGAATTAGAGTCATGGATAAAAATAGTGTGATGAAGCTTAAGTATAATAGATGCAGGTGCTATGATTGAATGTAAGTGTTTTTACACTGACTAATAACTAATATTTAATTAGATGTAACAAGCTCTGGCTGTCAGAGAAGATAATTGGAACAACACACATTACTTTTCTCTTCTTCTTTTTTTTTTACCCCTGATATTATTGGATCAATCTTTATTATCTCAGATGTTCTCAAACAGCAGCAGCTCAGTCTAGTTATTGTATTTAATAAAAGAGACATAATATTGAAAAGGAACAAAAAAGCTTAAAAGATTAAACAGTTAATGAAAAATATAAACTAAAATAAAAATAAACACATTAGTAAAACATTGTTTCTCCTCAGTCCCTCAGAAGTCAGACACTGTATCTGCATTTTAAGCAAACACATTGAGTTATTTTCTTATTTCTTATCAACTGGATGTTAAAGGGATAGTTCAACATTCTTGCAAATTGGGCCATTGCCATAATATCTATAGTCATAGCAGTAGGTTTGTTTCGGTGCAAGCTATTTTTAGAATGGCGGAGCAGAGCCGTGAGCTGCTCAGAGCTACGCTACGGAGGCTCATGGGATTTCTTGGTTTCCCTCATCAAATTCATCAAATACACAATCCAACAACTCCACAATGCTCTGGTGGACAAGTTGTGACCTGCACATTCACCACGCTGTGAGATAATAACACAACATTACCACACAGAGTTGTTTTAGAGGGAAATTCATGCAGAACAGCTGATGAGCGTTGCCTTCAGGGACAGTTTTTCATCAACAGTCTCTCTATTTCCCTCTAAAACAACTCTGTGTGGTAGGGTTGTGTTATTATCTCATAGCGTGGTGAATGTGCAGGTCACAACTTGTCCACCAGAACGTTTTGGAGTTGTTGGATTTGATGAGTTTGATGAGGGAAACCAAGAAATCCCATTAGCAGCAGCTCACGGCTCTGCTCCGCCGTTCTAAAAACAGCTTGCACTGACAATTAAAGGTAACGAACCTACTGCTCTGACTATAGGGATTATGACAATGGGCCAATTTGCCAAAATGTTGAACTATCCCTTTAAATGTCAAATGTAAGTTTTACTTCCAGACGATACATGATGAGACATTAATGTCAGTGGATCTGTGCTGACTGTCTAACCAGCCACAACGACAGTGCGAAGGTTGAAGGTTTGATTCCCTCCTGTATCGACTCCTGCCTCCATCCGTCTCCTCTAATTGACATCTGATATTTAAAAATGTGCTGTAAACTAAGTGTAAACGAATGGACAGAAGACGAGAGACAGACGATCAATGTGCTGTGTAAGGCCGGGGAGTCTCACTTCCTCCGGTCCCGCCCACCAGGACCCGTATCGCCGCTGGTCGACAGGTCCATCACTCAGCGTGAATGACAGCTGCAGCGGCCGCTCATCCTCCTGGTCGATGTCATGGATTTTCTTGTCTCAGACACAGACGAGATGACATCAGGTGGTATAAGGTGCTTCTGGTTTCGATATGTGGGTCTGATCTCCCATCAACACACACACGGTGAAGATCAATCTGTGTGTCTATTGTCTTATCACAGTTGTCGTTCAATAACACTTTGAATAGAGGATGAAGATGGGAGGAGAAGGAGGAAGAGGATTGATCATTTACAAAGAGGAAACTTAAAGCTCAGGAAAAATACAGAAAAAAATGGAAATTAACTTTTATTTTGAAATCAACCTTCAGCCTCTTTATAGTTTGGTGACACATCTGTGTTTGACTATAAATCATATACAGACCGTTGTATATAGAGACATGCTGGTCAATAGTACGGTGGCCCAGAGAGGTTGATCATTTTATCTTTCCAAAGAGGAAACTCAAAGCTCAGGAAAAATACAGAAAAAAATGGAAATTAACTTTTATTTTGAAATGTTTAATCAACCTTCAGCCTCTTTATAGTTTGGTGACACATCTGTGTTTGACTGGACCAACACACAGCAACATAATGAAACACAAATAAAGACGAAAAATCAGCTGCAGATTCAGAAAACATCGATTTAACAACACAGTGAAAACACTTTTGTTGTGTTGTGATTTTTTGCTGCACACGTGTAAATTAGTTGGAATTGGTGAAATATAGCAAAACTCACTGAGTTGTGCTCACACCTGCTTGATAATGAGACCAAATGTTGTGTCACATCACGACTCTGACATTGTGTTAATGCTGCGGTCATTTTCTTCTGCCAGTCAGCAGCGAGTGACATTTCTGTCCTGCCAAGCTTCTGTAAGTGGACAATCAACAACCTGTTCACTTTCTGTGGCAACTTCTCCATCACTACGTTTCTGCAGCGGGGAGGAAAGATATCGATCCTTTTATTAATCCTGTCTGCAAAGTGATTGGTCGCTTGTTTTTGCAGCCGTCAGTGATCACAATACCAGGCCTTAATTTAATAAATGAACTCATTTGAGACGTCTGGAAATGTTATCCATCTTCAAGAGGAAGGAACCAAAACAAGGCGCTGTGGTTGCTCTCGCCAAAATAAAAATAAAGTCCAGCGTTCCCGATGAGGTTCCTGGAGAACTTACAGAGCAGAGATTAGTTTAAGTTTCGCTGTCAGTGAGTTTGGAGAGAGTCTGCGCTGAAAACTGTGAGACAAACAAAGCTGTGTGCAGTGACAACTGGTCTCGACACCCTCCATACTGCCGTGTCTGACTGTAGGGAGTCATTATGAGCCATCTGAGGATGTTTATTAATGACCTTGGCATGGCTGGAGGTGGCTGCCATGCTGTTAATGCTATTCACTGGCACACAGCGAACCGTGGCAGCGCACAAAGAGAGACAGGGAGGCAGAGGACAAGGCGCCTGGTGGACATCCATATTAATGCCAAGCTCAGCCTGTGTTCTGCTGCCATGAGCCCCAGCTGAAGTCCAGACAGAGCAGCCTGATCCCTCAGGACGCCCTCCTTTATCTTCATACCGGCACATCCGCCGTGGCGCAAACTGTCACGAGACTGTCTCAAAGGATGTCCAGATATGTCCTCAGAAAGTCTGCGGACGTCGTCTGATGTTTTCGAGAAGTTCCCGACGAGACGTTTGAGGACAAAGTTTGGAAGTTTGTGGCCGAGACTCGAGGATCGATCAGTAGCAAACGCATGTGAAGCGATGGCGCTTGGAGCATCTTGAGCCACCTGGCGAACACTGGCACATCGACACTATAATAACATTGTTTATGTGCTAAATAATAAATCAAACTTTTATCTGCTATCTTTTTTTGCCTTATTTAAGCATCAAATATGTAAATGCTGTGAATACAAAATAACCAACAAAACTTAACTAATATTTTCCATCATAAAATAGTGCAGCCATGAAAAGTATAGTTATATATCTGCTCATCTGCTTTGAGGCAACAAAATAATTAATGGGATTTTTTAGATTAAATTTAAAAAAAAAGAATTTCTTACATTTTTACATTAAGTGAATTCTCATTCCAAAAGATAAACAAAAATGAAGTTTATCTTAATTATACTACATTTTTTACCTTAATTTATCAGTTTTGGAGTAATTGTGATGGTTTAATAAATGACATGTAATTGTTACAAGGGAGAATAGAGGCTCTCCGTAACCCGTAATTTCTTGTTTATGACAGATAAGACTTCACAAATATACATGTTGTACCATCATAGATGATATATAACATGATGTACCGCTCTATTGATTGCTTTCTCGTCAATTTTGTTGTAAACAAATGCACATGGCCAGGAGGAGGGTTAGCAAAACAGTGACCATACTTGCATAGTTCCCCTTTAAAATAAACTTTTAAATGTGTCTCAGTGGCTCGTGGGACGGCCCGGTCACAGGTGAGGAGTGCATGTGCGAATGTGTGCGTCCGGCCTGCGGCAACAACAACGTGGGCGGGTCTAAAAACAGCCGTGTAGATGTTGTTTCCCACCAGGTGAAGAAGCATGTTTCAGGTTTTACTGTCTGAAGTCATGTGAACTTCAGAGACGAGCTGCGGAAAATGTTGAAAAATTCAATCACACACACACAAAGATGCAAGATCCACCTGTTTTCTCAAAATAAAGACAGATTCTCCTCGGTCACATTCAAACCCTGCACTTTAAAATGTTTTTTAAAGACGTTTATTAAACCTTGAAGCAGAACGCGTGAACTCCGTCTGCGTCCTGATTAGATTTTCATGATGTAACAACAAAGGTCAGACACAATCAGCTTCACACTGTCTCTAATGTGTGGAATGACTTTAAAGCAGCTCTAATCCTAATCCTGATCTGGTTTCACAGGTGGATTCCTCTTTGTGCTGCCTTTGACCTTCTGTCACGCAGCTCGTTTTCACATCCACTCATTCACACTTTTCTGATGCAAACTGGATGAAATGTCTGAACAAACCAGCCGCCTGAATATTTTAAAGCCCCGACGTACACGCAGGCTGTTTTATCCGCTGTTTTCTCTCGGAGAAGAAGCTGCGTTTTGCTGCCTGTGCAGGTATCGATCTCAGAAGCGTGCACCTTTATCTAACAGGTAACAGGTCCAGGGGGGCGGCTGGTTTGGCTAAAGACCATGTCTCCCCTGAAATAATTTTTAAAGGGATAGTACAACATTTTTGGCAAATTGGCCCATTGCCATAATCCCTATAGTCATAGCAGTAGATTCGTTACCTTTAATTGTCGGTGCAAGCTATTTTTAGAACGGCGGAGCAGAGCCGTGAGCTGCTCAGAGCTACGCTACGGAGGCTCATGGGATTTCAATTCAATTCAATTCAATTCAATTCAAAGAACTTTATTTTTCCATTAGGAACTTCACTTGTGGAAAAGCAGCAGTGCAAATTTAAACAAGATAAATAAACAAGATAAGGACATATAGATAAATACAAGACAAATGTCAAAAAGAGACATACACACGCCATTATTATCTCATAACGAGGTGAATGTGCAGGTCACAACTTGTGGAGTTGTCGGATTGTGTATTTGATGAGTTTGATGAGGGAAACCAAGAAATCCCATGAGCCTCTGTAGCGTAGCTCTGAGCAGCTCACGGCTCTGCTCCGCCGTTCTAAAAATAGCTTGCACCGACAATTAAAGGTAACAAACCTACTGCTATGACTATAGGGATTAAGGCAATGGGCCAGTTTGCCAAAATGTTGAACTATTCCTTTAATATGCAGCCGGGTTGTGAGACGTGACGCGAGCCCGTGCAGCTCTACATGTCGCACATTAGGAAACAGGAACAGAGGAGCGCCGAGGAACCCGGTCTGTGGGAGGAGAACATGTTCTGCCGTCCTACGGGCTTTCAAAGCTGCACAGCGAGCACTCGGCGTGTATGGTATATGTTTATATATATGCTGCTTAATTACCTTTCCACGCTGCAGCGAGATGAAGAAGTGTGTTTTATCTGCCGCCTTGGCCGCACAACTTTTGCAGAGTAATTGCTCGCTCACTGCCTCGGTTTCTGCCACAGCGAGGACTCAAAGGCAGGGTGGGGCCAGAGAGGGAGACACAGAGGGTTGGTATAAATAGGCCTATCTGTGGATGTGTTGTTGTTTGTGCCTGAGAGGTGAAACCGTCTCTTGAGAAGATTCACAACAGTCGATGGTGACGCCAGCAGCTGTGAGCTCTGCACAGACACGCTGCTGCTCAAAGCTAAATGCTAACACGCTGCACAACAACAGCAACGCCGCTCTGATGTTCAGCAGGTGTGGGTTTCACAGCGTTCACCATCTTAGTTTAAAGTGTGTTTGCACCAAACACAACGCAGAAGAGGATCAGCTCCTTCTCATCACCAGCTTCTAAAATGTTTAATAATAATCTCCTCGTGTTAATCACCGGGATTAAAGATGAACAGATGCAACTGCTAAAGTTCCTCTACAGTCAGAGTCGTATGAAGTTAATTAAAACAAAGAGCTGTGATGAGCCTGTGCAGCCTGGGAGCTGCTTTCAGTTCAGATCAGGAGACGCTGATTGAACCAGAGGAGCTGGAAACATTAATAAAGGGGAAGGCAGGTACACCAGGCCGCCAAAAACCTGCTGAAAGCTGCAGACCTTCCTATCATGTCCCTTTCTTCTTCCTATAGGTCAAATCACGCGAGATTTGCACCGACACAGGAAGAGCAGTTAACTGAGACACTGGGAGCTTCTCATGTCGGGGCTTCAATACAAGAGGGACATTACAGACGAGCAGTATGGAGGTATTTGGATGTTTTTTGGTGTGTCTTTTTGGATGAAGAATAGTGGTATCCATTCACAACCATTATATGGACAAATCCTGCTGTGCGAACCCCCCCGTAACTCAGAGAAGGAACGGAGGACTCTGAAAATTCTCACAGCTCTTAGTCGACATGAAGGTGAATAGATGATGAGTGAAATTTGAATTTGGGGTGAACTATTCCTTTAAAATTTCCACCTGTGATTGTCAGCCCGGCTCTATAACATGTTGCTTCCCCTGCTGGTCATCGCTCTTTTGGGTTGGAGATGAAGTTTGTTCAAGTTCAAGTACCTCTTCTTGTTCAGAGGTGAGGAGAAGATGGAGCAGGAGATCAACAGGTGGATCGGTGCCGACGGAGGAGCACCTGCTCTTTGTTCGGACCGCCCTCCTCTCCCGTGGTCCGGATCTCTGGGTTGTGACTGAAAGACTGAGATTAACTAAGACCGGCCTCAGTTTTAGAGATAGTTGAGGAACTCACGGTGGAGCTGCTGCTTATTGATTTTGTTATATTTATTTATTCATTTTTTATTGTAAAGATATTTTGGGGCATTTTTGCCTTTTTATTCAGAGAGACAGAGGAAAGTCAGGGCTGTGGTTCAATGTGGCTTCGATGCCTCCTTTGAGGTTTTCCAAACAGGTCCAACTTGGAGATGTTGGACATATAGAACAGAGATGAGTGTATGTGTTATCTGGTCTGGAATGGCCTCAGGATCCTGCAGGAGGAGTTGGAAATCATTGCTTGGGGCGTCTGGACTTTGTTTGACCTGCTGCTGCCACAGCGTAACTTTGGACACATGGATGAAAAGTTAAATAGGTTTTTTTTTTTAATCTACATTCTTATGGAGGTGCTGCTTCTTGAAAAAACAAACATTTTCTCCACATTTCCTCTAAAATTCATCCCAACAGCTTCACTACACTGTCCTTGGAAACTTTTGCCGTCTCTTTTCCAGAATTCACAGTAAAGTTGTGCAGTTTGTGAACAGCTCTTGGCCCGAACAAACGATGCGGTGGTGATAATGGATCCTCTGGTGGATTCAGCGGGGACGAGGAGGTTAAATAGATTTTCAGCTTCACGCTTCCTTGGGAAACATTTTCCGAGTCACAAACACATTTTGGCTTAAAACACAGAGCGAAGATCTCACCACCACCAAATGTTGGCAGCGCTGCAGAAAGTCGCTACGGCCAAAAATGAAAAAAATAAATAAATAAAGAGAGAGAAAGAAAAAGCAAACGCTGAATATTCTGGATCTACTTCCTGTGGCGCGTCTGCAGACCACAAACCTCAACGCCGCAATTAGAAGTGGAGGAGAAACAACAGGCAGCCGGAGTCCTTCCTTACCGGCATCGACGCAGGAAAACAGTGAAGCCAGAGGACGGAGGTCGCTGGAGGCGAAGGTCAGGAGGTTCCGGGCGCCATCAACCTCCATCGCACGCCGCTGATTGGAGTCAGGCGGAAAGTTGAACACTGCTTCGTGACCGGGCCGACGGACGTTTCATCAGCCGAGAGAGAGAAAGAGAAAGAGCTGAAGGAGGAGTGAATGTTCAGAACAACACACAACAACACAACGCGCCAGATCTCCATCTGAATGTGCTCGTTGATATGTGAAGATGAAGGTCAAAAGCGTGGAGTGCCGTCGTCTGATTGGTCCTCGTCTTCAACGGGTGAGGTGCAACCGCAGAAAAGCTTCAGGGTCACACACATGTATGCATTTCCTTTGTGTGTTTGTGTTTGTGTGATGGTGGTGAGGAGGAGGAGGAGGAGAGATTCTGGCGGCTCTTCGTCATCACCTTGACGGTGGTGGGAGTCGAGCGCAGGATCATGAAAGGAAGAAAAAAAGACTGAGTGGGATCCTGTCTGCTGCTAAAGAAAGAGAAGGATGACAAACTGATTATATTCAGACATGTCTACAACACACACACACACACACACACACACACACACACACACACACACACACACACACACACACACACACACACACACACACACACACACACACACTATAATCTCTAAAAAAATGTAAAAATTGGCCCACAACTTTCCACAAAAGCTAAAACACAGTCCAATAAACCATCCAGCTGTTTCCCAGTGATGAGTTTGGATCGACTGGTTTTAGCTGCAGCGCCGTGAGGTTTAGCGTTTAACATTGAATTAGTAGTTAAAGGGATAGTTCACTCAAAATTCAAATTTCACTCATTATCTACTCACCCTCATGTCGACTAAGAGCTGGGAGAATTTTCCTCCGTGCCTTCTCTGAGTTATGGGGGGGTCCACGCAGCAGGATTTGTCCATATAATGGTTGTGAATGGAGCCCACTATTCTTCGTCCAAAAAGACACACCATAAAACATCCAAATACCTCCATACTGCTCGTCTGTAATGTCCCTCTTGTATTGAAGCCCCGACATGAGAAATTGTTCCACCGGTCAGTGCAAATCACGTGAGATCACGCTACAAACAAGCTTAAAATATAGATTTATTTCATTTTTTTCATAACAATTTCTCATGTTGGGCTTCAATACAAGAGGGACATTACAGACGAGCAGTATGGAGGTATTTGGATGTTTTTGGTGTGTCTTTTTGGACGAAGAAAAGTGGTATCCATTCACAACCATTATATGGACAAATATTGCTGCGTGGACCCCCCCGTAACTCAGAGAAGGAACGGAGGAATCTGAAAATTCTCACAGCTCTTAGTCGCCATGAGGGTGAGTAGATAATGAGTGAAATCTGAATTTGGGGTGAACTATCCCTTTAAATGTAACGACCAGTGACTAACGATGATGATGAATTTCAAACTGTGGTTTTGAACAGTATGAATCAGTGAGGTTTTGGCGTTTGCAGGCAGCGTGGCTGTGGTGTCTCTCTGGGTTTGGCTTCAGTACAGATGTGTTTTCAATTTGTTTACGTTGTTGAGATGCAACTTCACTGTGGTTTTAGACATAATATGATAATTATGTTCCTGTGTGTTCTTGGTTTAGATGCTGTATAAATAATCTGTTTTATTTCCAAGAAACAAATTGAACCCACATTTGCACAACATCGAAATGCCTGAAACATTGAGTACTGTGTTTACAGCAAACCACAAGATTAGAAACCTACACGTTACATTAACACATTAAAACTTTACACAAACATTGAGCATAAATCAGGATTAGATGTCGTTTCTGTATTCGAATCAGGTTTAGATTAAGTATAAATAGGTTTAAACATGTGATTCTGGTTTTAATGTCAGGTTTAGATGTTGGTTATCCTGAGTTTAGAGTATGAATCAGGTTTAAACATCAGATTCCAGATTAGACTGAGTATAAATCAGGTGTAGTTGTAGTTTTCATCATTATATTGAGTATACATCAGGTTTGAATTGTATAAATCATGTTCAGATGTCGATTATCCTGAGTTTAGAGTGAATAGAAATCAGGTTTAAACATCAGATTCCGGTTTAGATTGAGTATAAATCAGGATTAGATGTGGCTTTTGACTTAGATTAAGTATAAATCAATGTTATTGGTTGTATATTAAGTGTAAATGTGATATAACCTTTTGCCTACAGTTTAAATCTGTGTGAGTGTTGTTCACTGTCTCCTTTTTAATCCGGACTCGTGGACTCGGACAGGACGGCTGTTTGTGTCCAGGTGTCGCTTGCGACCTGGGCACTCATTTTTTCCGTCCTTCTGTTGACATTTTCATGTCCGTGGTGTGAGAATAATAATAAAAAAACAGTCCCTCAGCAGATCTGGCAGCTCCAGACTGAGAGGCTTTATTAGCGATAAGGGGAAGTTGTGGTCTTATTAAAACAGTTTGAGACTCAGAGAGCTGCCGGAGTGATGAAATGCTGCAGGAAGTGGGAACCAGAGAGGTCACAACACCTCCTTCAAAATATTTAATTGGTATTTTCTCACTCTTTATTTCTGCTTCTCTGGCTCCTGCTATTTAAGACAGAAAATAGTCTGCATTACTTACTGCTGCACAACATGGTTCTGACCTGTCTGCGCGCCTGCGAGACAAACACTGATTACAGGCTTCACTTCTGCTTACTTTACTCTTTACTTTAGTGTCTGAAACTGCTGCAAATGTGGGAAAAATGATAAAATTAATAGAAAACACGAGTGCTGCCAAACTAAACGCTGCATTTAAAACTCCTCCTAACTGATGCAAGCGTTTACAACTATGTTAGCGGTGTTTTTAAATGTTGTATGTGCAGCTGAGTCATTTCATGTCAACAGTGGCTTCAGCACGTTGCCAACATTCGCTAATTAGCATTAGAGTAAAAGACACAAGTGCAGTGAAGGTTTCTACACTGTAAATGTTTAATATACATCAGTAGATCAATCAAAAATATTGATCAGAAATTATTCAGATGCAAAAATGTACTGGTTCCAGTGTCTTTATCTTTATATTTTATTATTTGTACTATTTATATCACTGTTTCACTACTATTTATACAGTTTTATATCGTTGTAAATCGATCTCTGTGATTTTCTTGTTTTGTTCGACCAAACATCTGAAACACAATCACATTAATCGATGAAGATTGTATTATATTGATTGTAAGTTGTCAGTAAATTTCTTTCAAAGCTGACCCTTGTTTTGGTTTAATAAACCATGTGTATAGTTGCACATTCTTATATGTAATACACAGCTTCCTACTTGTGCAAATATTTATTTTGCTATATTTCTCTTCATATTTCTGAATTCATAATTGTATTTTTGCACTTATTCAACCATATACGTTTTCTTTTTCTTGTTTTTTTTGCACAAATACACCAACCCAAACTCTTTCTAGTTCTAATTCTGAAAAGTCACCGTGTCACCTGCATCATCAGGATTAATTGTCACCATGGTAACCCTCCAAATGTGTGCAAATCCATGAATGTGTGGCTGTAAATCATGCGGATTAATATCTGCAGCAGTGTTGATTCAATTACTTAAACCAGTAAGTGTTTGAGTTTAAAACCAGGACAAACCCGGATTCCTTGTGTTTGTGTTCACAGGCTTTTGAATAATAAAGTTTATTCAGATTCTGATTTGCCTGAGGTGTCACTCACGATGCTGCAACTAAACAAACATCGTTAACTCCACAGACCTCCGTTATCAGAGGCTGGTGCAGAGAGGAGACATCTCCAACTGCAAACAAGCTCAGAAGATTTTTTTTTTTCTTTATTCGAAAAATCTTTCCCAAAGCCTGGAAAAGTGATTTTTCATGTTGTGATATCATCCCAATATAAAGTCAATGTCACAGCGTGGGAGAGGAACACTAATGCACATGTACTGTGTGGGCGGAGGAACATGGAAGAACACCTGTGAGCGAGAGAGAGAAACCTGTTTTGGCTCCAGAACTCGCTGTGAAATGTTTGTTTTCAGGTGAACTGGCAGCCGTTTCGTATCAGCCATTGATCATTGATAGATTTAACAGTGATGTCAGAACGGAAACATGTTGTCTTTTCACACAGGTGTTACTGGCGAGATTTAAAGGGATAGTTCAACATTTTGGCAAATTGGCCCATTGCCATAATCCCTATAGTCATAGCAGTAGGTTCCATACCTTTAATTGTTGGTGCAAGCTATTTTTAGAACGGCGGAGCAGAGCCGTGAGCTGCTCAGAGCTACGCTACGGAGGCTCATGGGATTTCTTGGTTTCCCTCATCAAACTCATCAAATACACAATCCAACAACTCCACAACGCTCTGGTGGACAAGCTGTGACCTGCACATTCACCACGCTGTGAGATAATAACACAACGTTACCACACAGAGTTGTTTTACAGGGAAATACATGCAAAACAGTTGATGCCTGTTGCCTTCAGGAGCAGTTTTTCATCAACAGTCTCTGTATTTCCCTCTAAAACAACTCATTGTGGAGTTGTTGGATTGTGTATTTGTTGAGTTTGATGAGGGAAACCAAGAAATCCCATGAGCCTCCGTAGCGTAGCTCTGAGCAGCTCACAGCTCTGCTCCGCCGTTCTAAAAATAGCTTGCACCGACAATTAAAGGTAACAAACCTATTGCTATGACTATAGGGGTCATGGCAATGGGCCAATTTGCCAAAATGTTGAACTATCCCTTTAACACGTCTCCAATGTGTCCACCATGACATGAGATCACCAGCGCAGCCACCGTTAAACTGATGTTTACTTTTCCTGCTTCTGTAATGTACATGTGTGTGTGAGTGTGTGAGTAACCTCGGGATGTTTCCAGCTGTCAGTCAGAGGCTCTGTGGGCGGGGCTCTGGCAGAAAATAAAACAGGAAGTTGTCGTCTTCTCTGAGGTCGGATTTGCTTTTGTCCAAACGCAGCGAGTCGCTTTGACGTAATGAGGACACGAAAACATCTCGTTAGCGACTGCCTGCTCCGATTAAACTTCATTAGCTCTCTGTTTCTCCCTGTCATCCTTTCTCCTCTTCTTCTTCTCTGCCTCTTTCTCTGTCACTTTTGTTTCTGTCACTTTTTAAAAATCAAAATTGTATTTAATTTGAATTTGTCAGATAAATATTGAAACATGTTTGTACTGTTTAGTCTTTTCTTCAAACTTGTTCATTCTCCTGATACTTTTCAGGCTGACGTGTTGATCTATAACCTTTTCTAAGAATTAAATTATTTCACATTTACTTCATCTTTTTCTTTATTATTTTTCTTTGTGTTCAGTCACGAAGAAGAAGCAGCTTCCTCATTTCTCCTGTTGTGTTCGCTCGTTATGTTTTAATGCTGGTTAAGTTCAAAAGAAAAGAAGTTACAGAGTTATTAAAGTACTTTTTTTCCTTTTCTTTGTGTTTTCGTGTTACGCCTCTGGGTTGTTGCTTTTTTATTACCATGGGAGTCTTTACTAATTCAAATAAATGCCTCTGCTTATTTACCCTTCCTGCCCCACATCTCTGCTGCAGAAGATAAAAAACCTTTCTCTTTTTCATCTTATTCGTTCTTTGCCACAATTTGTTGCTTTTGTTTTTTTTGTTTTTGTTTTTTGGATTCTGCATCTTTTTCAGCCGAACTGAACGAACCTGTTGGAGCAGAAGTCAGAAAGGTTCAATTCATTTATTAAATGTTTAAAAACTGGCTGCAGTCCAAGTAAAAAACAAAAAAAAAGATTCAGTTTCTGGATATACTAATTAATTCAGTTTATTATGAAAATAAAAACTTAAACGTCTTCTGTTGATCCTGAGAGTTTAAAGGTCGAAGGTCAGCGACGGGAGAAAATCGTTTCAAACCGAGGAAACTCTCTCTAATTAGTCGTATTTACATGAGCTGCAGTCGCAGGAGGACAGAGGTGTGTGGCCCCTGTGTGGGAGTCAAGGGGGCCCTGCCCTCTCTCTGGACCCGGCCCTGCACCAATCACAGCAGACGGTGTCATGGCGGTCGATGTACGCGACCTCCTGCCCGGCGTGGCCAAACGGCTGGAGTGTAACATGAGCTGATTGGTTGGAGCAGGTTGTGTAAAACATCATGTAAATCTACAAGTGCAACAAAGTTTATGTTAGACTTTCAACTTCACAACATATGACATCGTCAGTTAGTGGTTTTGTTCACCACTGGTTGCCTTATGATACCAGATTGGTATCTTTTTTTTTCCAACACACAATCAGCTTTATTATCAGACCATTTCTATTTTATTTTCATTTTGACATGAAATATCAACATACTGGACATACAAACACAAAAAATATGCTCATATATGGTCTGACAGAAAGTCTGAGGTTGGCACTTTTTACTGAAATTGATGAATATTGCTCCATGTTGCAACTTCTACAAAATACGTTTGTGTTTGAGTAAAATTCTGGTGCATGGCTTTCTTATTGATTGTAAATAAAGATGGACACACCCCCTTTACTGTCACTCACAGGTTTTCTGAAGCTCAGAGTGAGCTGCTCCTCTACCGCCTGACTCTGCCCCCTACCTATCCTAATATGGGCATAGAGGGGGGGCCTGGAAGTTGAGGCTCAGTATTTTACATTGTGGTGTTGCTACTTTTGCATCAAGGTCGAATAATCAAGATCATTAGCTTTTCAAAAAAACTAATTTCATCCCCACTCAAATGAGATTTTACCCAGTAAACCAAACTTTATTATTAGCTTAGCTTAGAAACTGGCTAAAGAGCTACATCCTCCCATTAACCCTGAAGCTTTTCTACATCATGTTGTTTCACTTTGCACCAAATCATGATGTAATCAACTTGGATTAGCAGGTGAGAAAAAAAAATCACAACAGATCCCAAACTTGACAACTCAACAACAAGGACCACACTAACATCTAAAGCGCTAACAACTATCATGCTGCTAAAACCACATTATTACATATGTTTCAACAAAAAAAGGCTTTAAAGGGATAGTTCAACATTTTGGCAAATTGGCCCATTGCCATAATCTCTATAGTCATATCAGTAGGTTCATTACCTTTAATTGTCGGTGCAAGCTATTTTTAGAACGGCGGAGCAGAGCCGTGAGCCGCTCAGAGCTACACTATGGAGGCTCATGGGATTTCTTGGTTTCCCTCATCAAACTCATCAAATACACAATCCAACAACTCCACAACGCTCTGGTGGACAGGTTATGACCTGCACATTCACCACGCTATGAGATAATAACAAAACGTTACCAGACAGAGTTGTTTTAGAGGCAAATTCATGCAAAACCGCTTATTCATGTTCCCGTCTGGGGCAGTTTGCATTTGCCTCAAAAAAGGCGAAGTGACACTGACGCAACACTGGAGTCATCATCATTTCACTGATGCTTTTACTTCTCTTTCATTTCAAAAAACCCCAAAAGGTCAACAACTGCTTTTTTTTATGAGCCGCCATGTTTGTTTTTTTCCTACTTTTCCTTCTCACCCTCACGTTTCAAACCTCCTGTTGATTTCCTTTTCCCTTTCAGACAAAACAGCTCTCGGCCTTTCAGATGAAACAAAACATGTCATGGCTGCCATATTTCTGAAAGGAAGGACTTCTTTTCTTCTTCTTTTCCTCCCGGCGTCGTTGCCTCCTGGTTGCCTCGCGGTCCCTGCGGTCTTCCTGACAGGACTCATCAGTCTGCGCTGCGTTAATCAAAACCTCCGGGATCATCAGAGGCTTCAGCAGCTTCTGCCTCCTGACGTGAACCTGGTTCTCCACATGCACAGCATCACGCAACCCCCCCCCCCCCCCCAACACCCCACCCGCCCCTGTTTCCTTGTGACCGACACTCGTGACATCAGTGTAAACGACTCAGACATGAAAGTGAAGATTTGTTTCTTCTTTTCCATGAAAACTCTTCAGATGTTCGGAGCCTGAGGGTCTGAACACAGCTGGGTCGCCTCTTCTGTCGCATCATTGTCACTGTTTTATTCCATTTAAACAGGTTTTTATTTTATTTATGTATCAACATCTTACTGGGTTTTTTCTTTATCATTATTGTCTTTAATCCATTTTTATGCATTTGAACAAAGAAAATGGATTTGGTTATGGATGGTACAGAAACTATCAACATCAATTCCTTATAATTTGTACAACAAATAGAATAAAAACCAGCTGGTAATAAGTTTCACAAAATATGATTACAGTCTCTAGTTACTTCTCTCTGCTGATAATTGGAATAATGATAGATTAAATTTGACTGTTTCAGACGATCCAAAGTTTTCCCATCTGCACACAGACCACAGATCATCTCAGTTGTCTTGTCTTTTATTTCCAGAAACATAACGTCTATATTTCCAACACAGTAAACTCGACCTTGAACGATCCATCATTGTGTTGGATTGGTCGCATTGTGGCCACGCCCACCACGCCAGGTGATCATAAACCATTTAGTTCACTGAAGTTTGCACATAACTTAAATATCAATAACTGTAACTGTGTTGCTTCATTTTAAAGAGTGAATAACTCAACTACTTGTTACAGAAAGCAGAAAAACAAAGAAAGAACTGATACCAATTTGCACTTAGTTTAGTCTTATTAGATATTTCCTGTGTTTCCCAGAAGCTGCGTTTCCGTGACAATCCTGGAACTTGATTGACAGAGAGGGGGCGGGGCCTATCTGCCCTCTTTATAGTTTTTATTTCAATGTAAACATAGATGATATAAACATCCTCTTTGTCGTGGAGGGGTTGTTGTCTGTAAACCATGTTAACATCTCGAGCTCACCCGAGCGTGACGGTCGTGACACGTCTCCTCTTGACGACGTCGTTAGCGCCTCGGAGCTGCAGGGGTGGGACGTCTGTAGTTTCAGCATCACACCTGTGTTTCACAACCTGACACGCTGAAATCAACGGCGACGTCACATGAAAATCACACGATTTTACTGTAGATTCATCATCTGGTCGCACACAGCTGTACAATTAAATAACATGGAGGCGCTCTGTGTATTTATAGCAGATACTCACTGTGAGCTTTAATTGTAACGTGTCAATCCAATTATCAATCAGTCAAATTCAGTTATCACTAGTTTAACACTTTTGTCCTGTCACAATAAAGGAAAAATATATATATGTACAGTATGTAAAATATGTATAACTGTGAGGCCTTTCTTGACAATATCTGTCACTAAGTTTGATTCATGTATAATAAAGATACATTGACATAAAACACCATGTTTGTCCATTATTAAAGGTGATAGAAATGTTTTTAAAGTTAATGTTCATAAAAATTTGTAATTAATTAGCGATTTATTGCAGTAAACGCTCAGGCCCCCACAGAGTTGACATGTCCAGGTTAATCTTTTATAGTCGAACGTACCACCATGTACAAATTTCCATTTTATTTTTTATCTATTTATCCTTTATTTAGCAGGTAAAACTCATTGAGATTTAAAAAAACGTATTTTACAAGAGCGACCTGGCTAAGAAAGCAGCGCACATACAAACAGCTGTAATGGCTGCAGGTTCTACGCATGTACAGGCACAAATATGGGGGGAGAAGCCCAAGTATTGATTTATATATAATGGTCATCCAGTGGGAGAACCTGCGACCAGATAAAGAGGAGCACTTAGCAGGAGCATACAAAGAACAATGATGAACACTTCAGAGACTGGTCAGGTGCATTCATAAAAAGCAGATTCTCATAATCCAGTGAAGGTAAAAAGGTCACTGAGATCAATCGTTCCCCTACCTGAAGTGAAAGACAATATGTTTCAGCTAAAAACAAGATTATCAATATGGGGCTTAAAAGTCAGTTTTTCTGTAATCAATACGTAAGTATAAGTATTTATAAGAGGCGACCAATTCAATTTCAGCTCCTTGGTCAGTTGACAATCTGAGAATGTTCGATGGGAGCTGCTTGCCATTTGAAAAGAGCATAGCCTTTGACTTATCCGTATTAAACAGTAATTTGAGTTCAGTCAGGCGGGACTGTATGACTTCAAAAGCAGACTGCAAGTATTCAAGGAAATACTGATGGAGATGAACAATAAATAGCTGTGTCATCAGCATAAAAATGAGACACAGTATTATTACAGTCTACATTCATTCTAATGCCAATGTCCACCAGAGAAAGACGGTAAAATGTGGGTCAGGTAAACAATATTTTTTTATTTTTATATTGTCACACCTGTACCCTATTGTTTAGCCTGGTGCTAATGGACCACTTGTTTACATAGAGGCTTGTTTATCCTGTTACATGCAGCGTCTGTTGTCTGTCTGACGTCTGCCCCATTTCACCTGAATGCAACATCAAGAATATACGTTCAGATGCAACCGCACCGCTAGATGGAGGAGACTCCTAAGTACTATACCTTTAAAAACTGTGTCAAAGAGAAGAACACACACACACACACACAGATGTAAAGATGAGAAGAATCAAGTTTCCCTCCTGACGGCTAGCCGTTAGCTGGTTAGCATGTGTGTGCAGTCAGTCAGATGAGTCAGTGCAACAGGAGACACAACAGAGACATGTCACGCTGCATCTGTGTGTGTGTGTGTGTGTGTGTGTGTGTTTGCTGTGTGATGGATTAGAGAGCGTGGAGGTGACAGTGTGTGACATGTTTCATCAGCCGCCGCCTGTCAGGCTCAAGTTTGCACCGTAAACGTGACTGACAGCGTCTCTGTGTAAATAACAACTCGTATTGTCGAGTGCTGTGATTGTTGCTTTGGCGGCTATTTATGCTTATGAAATATTGTGTGAGCATCAAGTATTAAAGTGTGTGTGTGTGTGTGTGTGTGTGTAGAGGCCTCGGGAAGAATTCCTGGATTCTATTGATGATGCATTATTGATAATCTTTATCAATAATTCATTTACCGCTAAGTCTGCAGGCTGACTGTGTGTGTGAGTGTGAATAATTTTTCCATTTTTCCATTTGTAGCCACAGTTTTCACACCTTTACAGTTCTACGACAGATTCTCCAGTTAACAGGAAACAAACCTTTGATTATCCTGATCAATATGTATATAGATGATTAATATTCATACACATACACATACGCTACAGGGACCGGGACAGTCTGACTTCATCAGGACTCAGGTAAATAAATCTGTTGACAGGAGCTGTACTTCATTATCGATCTATTCATCGATTTGTTCTTAATTTATTTTTCATCTGAATGTTTTTATTTACCACTGCCAAAGTTTTTATTTATTTTTTTGGGCATTTTCTTTATGACATTGACATTAAACTGTCAAAGTGATGACAGTCAGTGTCATTATGAGTGTAACACCCCACACTGCAAATGTTATACACATATTTACATATACTGAATGTATATTTATGACATATATCTGAGTTATATGTAAAATAAAAGCACATATATAGGACTATTTTGACATTTACCCCCAAACAACACAAATGTCTACGTTTATGTTGGTCTATATTTCCCTATGTTAAAGCATGTTAATATGTTCATATTATAAACAGTGGGTTCAAAAGTATGCAAATACATAAATGTGGAAATATAGAGGAAAAACAAAAAGTATATAGTATATTGGTACATGTTTGTTATTTAAATAAACTTGCATACATTCAGTATATTGTTAACATATGGTCAGTGTTTTCAGAATAAACAATTGTTGCATTATTTTTAAGATATGTTATAAAACATATCTTAATATATATCCAGAGGATGTAGGTGCGATGATAATAAAAACGACATGTACAACGACTTCACACTTATATAGTTATATATTTAAGGACATACTGTATATTTCATGTTATGCTATTTCTGTGGTGATATGGATCACGACTGACACCAGAAACCAGATTTTACATGTCAAGTAGGTTTATTTAACGCCACACTTCCTGTTTCTACGTCACATGCCACTAATGCAACCAATCACAGGAGAGGAGGGTCAGACCGAGGTAAACCAGAGGAGAACTAGACTGTAGCTGTTTTTAAAGGTGTAAATATTCAAACTTGTGAATAATAAATATATAAACATAAATATTCACCACGGAGGATTTATCAGATTTAACTTCTCCTCTAAAAGCTGTTTGGTCGTATTAGTCATCGAACTGTGAGTTGGCTGCGAGCGTTTTCTCTCCTCTCTCCTCTCAGAGCGACACCCATGATGATGATGATGATGATGATGGAGGCGCTCGGTGAAAGGAAGCAGCGTCCACATGATAACGGGCTGGTGGAGGACCGTGGGAAGAGTGATGAGTGGGAGGACGGCGAGAGACAGAGAGAGAGACAGAGGCTGTAGGAGGAAAAAAAATTCACTAAGGCGAGCGGAGCGGAGGGGTCAGAGGTCAAACACATCACACCGCTCACGTTACCGCGGCAGAAACAAACACTGAGTACTAGTCGGAGGTGATGTTCCTCAGAGGAATATTAGAGAAGTGGAGGGAATATTAGAGGAAATAAAATAGAATAAAACGTACTCAGACTTGTTTTTTTCTCCTCCTTCCTCCGCAAAGCAAACAAAAGAAGACGAAGCAGTCGGCTCGATACGTCGTCTCTCCGTGATCATGAAAATCTTTAACGCCATCACGCAGCCCAGAGAGGCACTTAAAGAGGAAAGAAAAGATAAAATGAGCCGCAAATCAATGGGAGAAGAAGAAATTCATGAAGGCGTGTGTGTGCGTGTGTTTAACTCTCAGTAAAGTTGTGACAAAGTTTATTCAAAAAGTAAATCAAGGATAAAATAAAAAATTTCCCCTCAAGATGCAGACGAAGACGCACAAATATTAGATAATACACAAGATACTCTGATGACTGTTTATATAATACATTATATTTGCATTTATTATATTTCTATTTATGACATAAAAGAAAATCATAATCTGAGAAAAAATGAAAAAAATATGATAAGAGCTGGAAATGCAAACGTTCATTATTCACATATAAATACACCCAATGTGTGTCCTAAAGTAAATATACACTGTTGCCCATAAAGTTGGAATAAAATATACGTAAATACTATTTTTTACCTCTTCTCATGGAATGATTGTGACAATCTGATTTATTCTTGATAGATATATCTTCTCAAAACTGTATTTATCAATCTCTCACAAACATATCACTGTAAAAAATAAAATCACAATTAACCTTTATAATGGGAATAAAAAGAGGAATGTGTCTGAAAATGACATCATTCCAACTTTATGGGCAAACAATGCATGGAAATTAAAAATAAAAACGTACAGTATAGCCTATATAAACAAACAGATTTTTTTTTTATTACATGCATTTATTAATTAAATAAGGTGATTTTGAACTTATATTAATCATAGAAGTTCAAAATCACCTTAATTAGATATGTATCTCATATTATATGAAGTCACCTTGCATATTTTCTCAATATACAGTATGTACATAAATGACCTTATATCTTCAGAGGATGTTTATATGTAATATAAATAATAATGTAATGTGTTGGTGACACATACAGGAACATCGCTCTTCATATGTGACATTATGTTTCTGAATGGGGAGGAAGGTCAACAAACAGGAAGTGTGATGACGGTGATGCTGCAGATAAATTAGCGAAGTTAGCAGCTGCTGTTTGTGACGCACATATGGATTAACAGACTCTCATAACACTTTAGAAATCTTAAATACTCCTTTTTTAAAATGTTCTTTTGTGAGACATCAATTCACGATGATGAATCACCATAATTTCTGAATGTTTGGATCCGATGACGCAAATCACAGCACTCAGGTAGATGAAGGGTTTTTAAAAAAGAAGAATTACCTCCGTGACAGCACAGAAAACTACTTCCTGCCATTATTAAAACATCTGCACACATCTGTCTGTTTTAACAGACAGTAAAAAACCTGGTCGACAGGAACTTCTCCTTCCACCTGTCATGAAACTTCCCTAAAAAGTTGAGTTTATTAAATATTCATGTTGTTTATTTGGACTCCTGTCTGGTTGTCTGGCTGTTTCGTGGGCTGTTGAATAAAAACAAACAATTGTTCTTTGTATAATTTCCTCCCATGCGGTTTTGATTAATTGATTGGCGCTCATTAATAAGTCATTAAAGAGCGGGTGAAGTGTGAGAGGCGGCTGACAGCTGGGACGGCGTTGTATTGTTTTTTTCTGAGTCACAGAGCTGCAGCCAGAGAAAAAAGACAGACAGAGAGAGAGAGAGAGAGAGAGAGAGAGAGAGGGGTCCTGTCAGAGTTTAAATCTCTGTGACACTTTTTAAGGATCAGTGATCCGAGACGTTTAACAGCTGTTTTCTTCAGACTGAAGTTGCCAAATTTAATTATCAACTCAACCTGGAATAAAATTAATAATTTTATCTCATTCCCCAGATTTTCTTCTCCTTTTTTAAAAAAACAAAACAAAACAAAAAAATATCTCAGTGTAGTTTTCAGCTTTTCTCTGGAGCTCTAGTAACAACAGGTCAGTGTCAGCCAATCAGAAGAGAGGAGGAGGCTCTGAGCCTCTCTTCTGATTGGCTGACTGTTTTCTGACTGATCCAATAAAAAATAGAGCAGATTTCAGAATAAAACACTCAGAGAAACCAAATCTGGCAAGGTGGTTGGGATGGAGGGTCCAGGTGGTGAGGGGGCGGGGCTATGTTGTGACATAACAAAGTGACAGGAAGTCCTGACGGCTGGTTTTAAGGCTCAGTTTCTGAATACAGGCTGTGTGCATTTCTCTGTGGACTGAGGCTTTGATACTTTCACAGTATTAATATAGAACCTAGAGCTGCTTTATAATCACACTACACATGGACATCTACCTTTATACTGTATGGAGCTTTAACACAAACATCTACCTTTATACTGTATGGAGCTTTAACACAAACATCTACCTTTATACTGTATGGAGCTTTAACACAAACATCTACCTTTATACTGTATGGAGCTTTAACACAAACATCTACCTTTATACTGTATGGAGCTTTTTAACACAAACATCTACCTTTATACCGTATGGAGGTTTAACACAAACATCTACCTTCATATGGAGCTTTAATGGTTCCTTTGCAAGTTTGAATGAAGTTTGAAAAACCTTCTGAACTCAACATTCCTATTTCCAATTTCCACTACAACCTCCATCACATTGCAGGTCACAGTGACATGAAGCGAGATG
The DNA here is from genome assembly GCA_030347415.2 of Decapterus maruadsi. Taxonomy (NCBI): domain Eukaryota; kingdom Metazoa; phylum Chordata; class Actinopteri; order Carangiformes; family Carangidae; genus Decapterus; species Decapterus maruadsi. Next base: position 10,166,196 of record CM064903.1, read on the forward strand.
AGTTTGCAAGCATCATCTCACAGAAACCTGCAGGTTCAGAACGGATGGTAATGATTCAGAAAATATGTTTTTAATAAATACTCTGATCACTTTACTGATTGGATTCATTTCAGGTTATCCAGTTCAGATTTGAGTTTCATGTTCACTTTTGAGTTCAGTCATGTGTTATATTTTTGAGTCTGTTATTCAGATTTTAATTTTTCACTATGACACTGACAGTTGAGCTCTCAGTTCATCCCATTGTGGCTCAAACTTTACCTGGAAAATCAGTCAAATAAAATGCAAATGAGTTTCTCTCCATCCACTTATAAATAAAACCACTGCAGAAGAAGAGGGGATTAAACGAGCAGCCAGTCAAAGCTCAAACGAGGTCCAAACGATGTGAAAACACTGCAATATAAAACAGCAGCTATGAATAATGCTGTGTCTGTTTCATGTATTGAAAGAACCATGTGGAGCTTTATGACCTCCAGAATCTTTGTTTCGTTTTGTCTCGTTTGTGAACGGGTGATTCCTGATGTGCCCACAGAGGCAGGTAGGAGGACATCTGCTGCTGCTGAGTACACATGGATCTAAACAATGCAGGTTTCAAAGTCAAGAGGAAATGTGTGTTTGCAAATGCATTCATTGCAATGTGTTTGTCAGAAGTGGTTTTGTCTGTTTGCATGTAAATTTCACAGGACTCCTGCAGCGTCCTCATCACTGTCCTCAGATCAGATGTCTCACTGCAGCTCAGGAGAGGCTGATGTATATTTGCATAAACACAAGTTCAGGACGTTCAGGGTCTGTATTTATAGTCTATGGCAGCGGTCAGGCCATGGATCTCCAAAGCCCCTACCATATAGATTTTATACAATTGTGTTCTATATTAAACCTGGCCTAGAGCCATGTATAGAAACATACATTGTTATTGTCCATTCAATACTAAGATATTCTGGCCCATTGCCAAAATCCCTATAGTGTTAGCGGTAGGATCATTACCTTTAATTGTTGGTGCAAGCTATTTTTAGAACGGCGGAGCAGAGCCGTGAGCTGCTCAAAGCTACGCTACGGAGGCTCATGGGATTTCTTGGTTTCCCTCATCAAACTCATCAAATACACAATCCAACAACTCCACAACGCTCTGGTGGACAAGTTGTGACCTGCACATTCAGCACGCTATGAGATAATAACACAACGTTACCACACAGAGTTGTTTTAGAGGGAAATTCATGCAAAATTGCTGATGTGCGTTGCCTTCAGGGACAGTTTCGTTGTACACACATGTATAGGCTAATGACAATAAAAGCGTCTTATAATTAATCTTAACTGAGAGCAATGTCTAAGTTAATTGATAATCATGGATACAAGCTATCCCTATTGACGTTTTTATTTCAAACATAAATGTGGAAACTAAAAATTTTTAATAAAATCTTTAATAAAAAGTGTCTAATCAACCAAAAACGCTAGATATCACGGTTTTGGACCTTTACCTCCAGTACAATACTAGAGCCAATATAATTACAATGAGGGGCATGTTGAAGTTCTTATCAAGAAGAACAACAAGTATTATATTTATTGATATATTTTTTAATGCTGGTGTAAAGAGTGTGGACCAGGAACAACGATGACTCATATGTGATTATTTTCCTGGATTTACTGAAATGAAAACACATGTAAAAACATAAGGTCTTCCTGTTCCTCTGTTCCTAAACAGATCTGCTTATATTAACACATAAAACAGCCATGTAATGTTATTAGGGTTCACATTAAACGATATAAACCCAAAGGTACAACAGGAACAGATTGTTTTACAAAAAAAACAACAACTAAACAATAAATAAAACAGAAGGCGGAGTCGGGCGCTGCCAACATGGCGTCGGTGCAGCAGCAGCTCTCTCAGGTGTCATCACTCAATATGTGGAAACTGTGAGTCTCTCGCTTACGAGCGCATCATCATTTGTTCACAGTCTGTTTCCCGCTGCACTTTGTCACATTTCGTTTCAACCTTTACACCATTTTTTTTTCTCCTTTTCTGCCGTTTCCACTCAGGCACATGAAAAACCGAGCGGTTGGAAATCGCTCTCGCTGACTCCTCCACATCCTGCAAATCTGTTCTGTGTGTCACCTCAGCAGCTGAAGATGAAATGAGTTTACTTCCTGGCTCCGCGGATTCTGCGGCGTCTGCCAAGTCTGCTCCTCCATCTGATTGAAAATAAATGTAACAATTAACCATATTCTCTGCCAGATTCTCACTTTTGTTTCGGCACATAGCTCATCATTACATCGTTTACCACCGTCTCACTGTTTGTGTTGACGTCGCCGGTTGAGGACTCACCTGCAAACACCTGCATTTCTTGGCAGAAACTGCAGAGACGATGGTGCTACGAGCTCCTCTGGAGATGAAAATCCAAACCCTCTGTTATGGTTAATGTTTTGTTTGACGTTATTTTCAAACATAAAGAAATAAACTGTGAAAAGAAGCCAGAAGCTCGTCCCCTCTGACTTGACTGAATCTGGATCAGGCCTTCAGCTCCGCCCACCACCGCCGCTGGCGTTTGATTGACAGGTGAAAGAGCAGAGAGCATCAAGACACTTAGCGTTGAAGGAAACATCAGAGAGACTCAGCCATATGTTCCCGCCCCCTTCCCTTTGCTACAGGAAACAACAACAACCTGTGAGCTGTAGCCTCAACACTGAAAATAGCAGGTTTTGATGAAGGTTTGGATCAAGTTCAGTGACACAGTCGCTGTTTATTTATTTTTATTTATTTATTTTTTATGGCATTTCCTCTACAGGGAATCAAACATTTCATTCCGAGGTGAAATGTTGCCACAGTTGCATTGATGCTGCATCCTGAGCATAGACCAAGGAACACAAAACAAGCCAGAGTGAATAGTTGGCATGCTGTTTGTTAGCTTGTAACTGAGTGTTAGCAGTTACACTAATGCTAACTCGTGGTCTCTGCACTGATCATAGTTATACTGACAGGCAGCTCTATTGAGTGGACAACGTCAACGCGGCTGCCATCTTGGGTCGGTGGAGATGCCGTTCTCAGCAATAGAGTCTGAGGTCGGGTTCACACCTGAAAGTCCGTTAGGTCAGTTTGTTTGATCCGAACCAACGCGAGGATGATACCTACATTGTTTCAATTTTGAGTCGGTCCGGTTTGCGTTCACAAAGGCCAAACTCAAACGGTCCAAAATCTGTAAACAAAACTCACGTGGCTTTAAGGCCCTTCTGTTATTGGTCAAACTGTTTAGGCGGGTAGACTTTAATTGACCACGCGGCGCTTATGAACGCCAAAGACGCTATGCAATCTGACGATCGGACCGTCATGTTATTTGTAAATTTGTCTCGGTGTTTGTAAAAGTGTTTCATTTCTTGTTAATTTGTTTTCTGAAATGTTATGGTAATGTAATTTTGTTTCAAAATGTAAATTTGTCTCAAGCTTTGTAAAACTTTTTTGGATTTTGTGATGTCGGTTTGCACCTCCAGGCCACCGTAGTGGCCTATATCACTCTTTGTCTCATTGCACAGACCTGCACAAGAAAATGCAAATATTTTCAACTGAAAAAGATGTTTTAGCTTCTCAGCATCGTCCAACTTCACAAATTTTTTATTTGGATCTACAGTACCTTACTAAACAGCTTTTGTCTTATAAAGTCATATGGAGGACAGTATAACACAGTAGGTTAGGTGATGTATAAAGGTATATTCAGGCTACGTCATGTTAATTAAGCCCCGCCCCCTGTCTCCACAGACTATGGGTTTGTATGTGAACTCTGTGTTTATGAGACGGTCTCTGGCTCTCTCTCTGTCATGGTGATGACGACCTCTCCTCTCATCGAGTGTCTTGTATCATATAAAAATAAAAACATCACATCAACGTGTCCACGGGGTTAAAACGCCCGAGTTTCTCTGCCTCTTGAACAGGAAGTCAGAACCCAGGAGACGAACCCAGACGCTGAAGTCAGTCTGAGGATAAACACGACCACTTCACACGGAGAGAAGAAGAAGTGTTTCTGTCTCTGACTTTGTTTTTCATGTTCTTCCCCGAGGCCTCGAACCGCCGATCGATGCTTTACATGTGAGAGGAAGCTGTCGGACGACGTCTGCGTTTCCACAGATCAAAGCTTCCTCCGAGGACTGCATCATCAAATATTTATCAGAATTAATGGATATTGATTAATCGATCCCTTTCCCCCCATGTTTTATGAGTGTTTCCATTGAAATCTGACATCACACATCTGCAGCGTTTGGATCTAAATGATATTTTTAATATTTTTTCATTGATAAAATCTCTTTAATCAGACTTTAAAACACAAGAAACATCTTTTTCTTACTCTTCCTCTCTCCTGCTCTGTACATTTAAACTTTCTGGAGCAAAGAGAGACAAACACACACACACAGACACTCCACAGACACACACACTCTGTACTTTACGTTGTGCGGTACACACTTGAAATCCTCCACAGTCGGTGATGGATGCTGGCTGCCGGTGACTGAGCCGGGCCCTCGGGGGACGCTGCTGGCTCTCTGGTTGCCAGATGCTCTGCCAGGTCGTGGCGACGCCACCTCGACAGCAGCAGCAGGTGGCGGTTAGCGTTTGCCAACAAACTGCTGGCAGCGGCGGCGTGCTTACTTAGCCTCTGCCTCCAGAAAAGGCTTGGCAGCGTGGAGCCGCTGTGTTAGGAAGCTGATACGCCTACGAATAATGAGAGCAAACAAAGCTCCCTCTCTCTGCCTCTCATCGCCTAATATTTCTCTTTGTCTATCATCTTCTCCTTCACAATGTGTCTTGCAGATGAGTTTTTATAAACACCAGGTATTTAAACTAGATAAATTACCTTAAATTTGCATCTCGACACAAACATCTGTTTCTGTTTCCTTCTCCGTTTGGGCTCTAGGAGGAGTTTCTTTCTTTTTATATATATATACATATATATTCTTGACGCTCGAGCTCTTAAACCTCGTCTTAAATCACCTCCTGAGGTTAAATAACTGTTGACTTGGAAAATCTGAATTTCTTTAGTTTTACCAACATGAAAAATAAAATGACAAAATAATGTAATGAAAACATGCAGAATGGACGTGAACAGAAACCTGTCAGGAAGGAGTTGTTTTTCTGATTTCTACTGTCACATGAATAAAATATACAAATAATAATGATACTACTACTACTACTACAACTACTACTACTAATAATAATTATTATTATTATTATTATTATTATATTATTATTATTATTAGTAGTAGTAGTATTCTTTTATATAATGATAATCATAATCATAATCATCATCATCATCATCATCATCATCATCATCATCATTATTATTATAGGTTCTGATCAGATTGATTGATTGATTGATGGGACTTCTTTTTGGCTTCTCCAATATTTACATCCATGAAATTGAAAATCATTAAAACATGACACAGAATCACTACAAACCATTAAAAGTTTAAGTTTATGCCAAGAAATAAATAAAATAATTTTATTTAGTATAAGAAATCAATAAAATTAACTACTGCCTGAAAGACAACACCCAGGGCAGAGGGTGTGATTGCTATTTGAATATGCACAGATTGTAGCAGCAGGACAAAAAGGAGGGATTCATCACATTCACTGCTGTTTAACCTTTAAAAACCATTTGTTTTCATCAATGTTACACTCTCACATGTTGCCTAGACAACATTTCGTAACTTTTATGACACAGTTGGTTTTTAAATTGTGTTTTAAACCGTCAGATCCTCAGTTCCTCAGCAGCAACTTGAACCTGCAGGATGCGGCTGCTTCAGGACGAGTGCACGGCCGCTCCCCGTGTGGAAAAAAACTCCAGGAAAAGTGCTTGGAAATTAAAAAAAAACAGAGGCTGCAACAAGTTTTACACGATGAAATTTGACGAAGACGCCGATGGAAACAGGAGTGAGTCAGACTCTGACGGCTGGTGCACGAAGAGGAGGAGGAGGAAGGTTGTTCTCCATCAGGACTACGAGCCGTTACCTTCCATCAGGATCTGTAACACTTCTCCTGACGGTAAGTCAGCGCCTATTCATCCTCTCATTTACAGTTGTGATCTAGACAAACTCATCTTATCTAAACTAATGTGAGTAGTTCAACACCGGCTCTATTTGCTGCCTGCTGACTTTTCCTGTTGATTTTATTGAATTTAATTGTGGATATTAAACTGTTAACACTTTGCATGATGAAGCTGGTCAGTAAAATCTGTTACTAGTTTAAAAATCAAACCTTAAAATAGTTATTTCTGTTTGACTTTGATCCTTAATTGCACTATAATGACATTTAAATTATGTTTTTATGTCTTTCTTCAGAAAAGTGCTATGAAAATGAAGATTATTATTGTTATTTTGGATAATATACTGTAGATCATAGTTACTGATTATTCATTTGTGTTGACCCGAACCAGATGTGGAGGATGGTGCAGCTGTGATGGATGAATGAATGTAGTAACTATAGTAACAAGCCTTGATGAGAAAAGTCAGTAATGATATTAATGAGATTAAAACAAAAAGAAAATACTGTATGAGATTAAAGGAACTGAACCGAAAAACTCAAGTTATTAAAGAGGGGAAAAAGAAAAAAATCCAGATCCTTAAAATAAGAAATGAAACGCAGCGCGGTGCGTTCAGGGCTGCGGGGAGTTCATCTCTTGGCATCAGTGGTTTTTTCTTGGTTTGTTCAGCGGTTATTTAATCACCCGTGAAAATGCTTCTGCTTTCCTGTGAAAATCCATCTGATTGGAGCGTAGAAGCGGCGCCGCAGTCGGTCGCTCTCCGTGTTTCTGTGAAGTTATTAAAACAAAAATAATCCTTCATTTGCTTTCATTTGTGCCACCTGTCGACGGCTCCTCCTCAAACTGGATGCACATTTCTAAAGGCTGGAGAAAAAAAAACAAGTGCTGATGTCTGGAGACGTCTGCTGGGACCTGAACGCACCGCCGCGCTGCCTTCAGGCTGCTCAGACTTCATATCACAGCCAGAGAGGCGTCGCAGCGCCCCGGTGGCGTTCACATGTATGAGTTCAGCAGCAGCAGCAGCAGCATCATGAACCCATTCACACACGTGGACACGGCAGCGGCAGCGGCGGGACCTGGACGAGGCGGGAAACGTCTGTCAGTCAGTTATTGGCTCTGTTTACGGGGCCTCGGGGCGCCATCAAAGATTTAGGTCACTGATCCAGGAGCAGTCAGTAGTAGTAACCATGGAGATGAAGACACCACCGGGGGTCGACGACCGCAAAGTGGAACCGGAGACGACCCACGATCCTCAGCTGCCTCCGACCGCATTTTAATTTTATTCATGGGTTGTGTGACGGGGGACGGACACTGTACACACACACACACACACACACACTGAGGCCTGCAGGTTAACACTCACCACGACACTGTGATTAGACATCATCATCTATCGCCTGAGTTCTACTTGCTGTCGACTGTTTCTGTAAACACTTAAACTTCACACAAACTGTCACTGCAACGTCCAGTCAGATTAACTTTAAAGGGATAGTTCAACAGTAGGTTTGTTACCTTTAATTGTCGGTGCAAGCTATTTTTAGAATGGCGGAGCAGTGCGGCGAGCTGCTTGTTGTTTTAGGGGTAAATTCATGCAAAACCGCTGATGCACGTTGCGTTCAAGGACAGTTTTTCATCAAGCAGTATCTGTTTTTACCTCTAAAACAACTCTGTGTGGTAACGTTGTGTTATTATCTCATAGCGTGGTGAATGTGCAGGTCACAACTTGTCCACCCGAGCATTTTGGAGTTGTTGGATTGTGTATTTGATGATTCTGATTAGGGAAACCAAGAAATCCCATGAGTCTCCGTAGCGTAGCTCTGAGCAGCTCACGGCTCTGCTCCACCGTTCTAAAAATAGCTTGCACCGACAATTAAAGGTGACGAACCTACTGCTATGACTATAGGGGTTATGGCGATGGGACAATTTACCAAAATGTTGAACTATCCCTTTAACCTCTTCACATCAACACAGTTCAATTCAGCCTGTAGATATTCATATTTCCAACCTTTTTTCAGAGCACCTGAACGCCTCCAAAGTGCAGCCAAAGATCCTCTATACAGACGATGCAACGTTTGAGGTTCAGGTAATAATTATAAAAGGTAATAATAAAAATCACTTCCTGTCTGCTAAAGTGGGCGTGGCCGCACACAATACACGGGTGAACGAAAAGTAAACTATATGTTTTCTAATATTTTCTCTCCACACTCTTTTCATTTTAGTTATTTTCAACTCTTTCAGTATCTTAAGTAGGGGATACTATAAATACACCACATTCATTATACTTTGGTTTATTATTAGGCTATATAAACTACAATGTTAGATATCAGAAAACTGCTGTTAATAACATCATGTACAATATTTCATTCATCATCGTGTCCATAAAGGGTGCATCCGTCTCCACTCACCTCAGTCACTTCCTGTTTGAAGCTCTGGAGTTGATCAGTAGATTATTGATTATTGAACAAACTGCTCCTTTAATGGCGGGGACACAGAGACGATGGGACAAGTCTAAGTTTAAGGACACGAGGAAAGTGGACACAGGTGAGACGCATGAGGTGACACAGCAGGACGCGCACAGGAAGACACGACTCCGCACTTCAGAATGAAACAGGAAACTACTCACTACTACTGTGTGATGTTTTCATGTCGTTCGTCCACTCTCCTCTGAACCAGAGCTGCAGCTGCTGCTATAGAAAAATCCATAATAATCAAACTGTAAGTTACTTCTCCTGCTCATCACCTGTTTCCTCTGCTCAGTATAACGTAAAAAGATGAGTTCTCTGTCTATCGATTGATCAACCAGCACCTGTGTACTGTACGCACACTCATACTATACACACACAAACCGCTGGTGTCCATGGTGACGCTGGAGCTCCTGAACCAGCTTTACAAGCACCGAAGCACGGATCAGATCAGCAGGGCTGTTGCTAGGCCTCCTTCTGGGGCCCCTGAAAGAATACTGAAGTGGGCCCCTGCCCCCTGACTTTTCTACTGTTTTTCTTAGACTATGTATGTATTATCATTTTTTATTTAACTTACTTTGTTTTGATGCTAATGCAGCATTACTATGAGTATTAGTCAGGGTCTTATGCAGAATAATTCAGTACAAAGATGAGACTACTGGGGTTTTTGTGGCCCTACTGGGCGCTGGGCCCCTAGAGTTATCATCACCTTTCTCCTCTATACAACGGCCCTGCAGATCAGGTCCACAGGCACGGGACAAGTTTACAAGTTACAATTCACAGTATAAGTCAAAACGCTCCTGATCAACAGTAAAAACCAACAAAATAAATGTTTACCTCACCATCCGTACAGACTGATTCCTATATTCTGACTTCACTCCTATGGCTTTGAGCTGTTTTATGCAATTTAGTGACAATTTGTTTTCCTTTTTTCCTGCTTTCCACCTTATTCGAGCCCAAAATTCCCCTCTTGCATCATCACGCAACCTGATGATTGACATCTATCAATCTTTTTTTTCCCCTTCTTCCTTCTCTTTTCTTTTTTCTCAGATCATAATGCATCCAAAGTTGGCAAACAGGCGATGTGTGAGTAACTTCACAGAGAAACTTGTTGTGTGTTGTTGTGCTCTGTATAAATCCATATATACATTTATTAATGTTTTCAGTTCTGCTCTTATACAATAAAAGTCAGAGGTTGAAGGTTTCGTTGTGTTCTTGTTCAAACTCCTCCGGTCGTGTTCAAACTTTTTTTTTTCTCACAAAAAAAAAGTCTTTTTCTTTTTGTGTTTCTTGCTGTTGAACATTTGTTCTTTTTCTCCAAAGCGTCTAAAATGTGGGAGAAGATCATGTTCGTATCAGAGTTGAGCTGCAACAGTTTGTGAGTGAGGATTAACACTCGGGGCTTTTTTTCCTCCTCTCTCTCTCTCATGTCAGATCGCTCCATCGGCGCTAACGGAGCAGCTGCTGATCAGCTCTGTGATGATGGAGCTGTTATCAGAGCGCCTGCTATCTGCTGCCGGCTTCCTGACTTCACTCTTATCTCCCTCAACTCTCCACCACATCTCTTCTTTTTCTTTTTTTTCCCTCTCTCTCTCTCCACTACTCCCTCATTCTTTCCAGATTACTCTCCGTCTGTTTGTGGCTGCTGTCAGAGGACGAGGCAGTAAAATGGGATTAGTGATGGTGGCTGAGGGAAGCCCCCGGCCTCGGGGCTCTGCCGGCTTTTCCGGTCGTTTTCCTTCCCTCTGTTTCCCTCTCTTTCTTTCTTTCTTTCTTTCTGTCTTTTTTCTTCCCATCTTTCTTTTCTGTTTTTTTTTGTTTTCCGGGTGAAGTGACGAAGCGAGGGTGACATTCACTCAGTCAGAGGATGGAGACAAAAGGCAGAACAAGCCTCCCTCTGTCCGCTCCGCCGCCGTACAACACGCATCAGTTACGCTCTCTTTGTGGAATGATGAATCCAATTTCATGACACTATTACAATAAAAAAAGAAAAGTCTAAAATGAAAGCTTCTCCTCGGCCGGCGTGAACTCGGCAGCGGATGTCTTCATTTGCCTCCCCCAGCCAGCAGCGACATGGCACACACAGTAACACACTAATACACACATTTGGTGCCTTCATGAATAAGCGAATACATAAATAACGCAGATAGCATGAATTATTCAGACGCTTCAGCGGCAGCGATGTAGGTGGGAGTGGAAGCTAACCAGCTCTGACAACAGACTCACGCGGGAGAAGTAATAAAGGTTCAAATAACCTCGGTGGGTGTGCAATCACTTCGGTTTAATCCGAAGATGCTGAGCGTGTTTCTCCGAGCAGACACGTGTTTTTATGAGACTCCGTCCTGTCGCCGCCGTCGCCACCGCCGCCACAGCCGCCACAGCCGCCACAGCCGCCACAGCAGCTTACAGGGAATATCAGCTGTTTTTGTTTTTTAAATACAGTTTCCCATCATTCTGACTGCAACTGTGTAAATACAACACAGGTGTTTGTTTTAAAGGTGTTTCATGAGATTAAATGATAAAACACACTGTAGCTTAACTTTTTTCTGTGACAGAGAATATTTTAGAAGAAGAGGAACTCATTATTTCAGTGTTTCCTCACTTTTTAGTTGCAGAGTAAAGACTTTTCTGAATTTGACTTTTTTCCAAGATGGCGGTCAGAGCTGCCCTCTCACTTTCATCTGGATTTAATCTGGGATGATTCAGAGATTTTAGAGTTTCCTGCACACTGTCTGCACTTTCAAAAGAGTAAATGTCAAGACTTTTGTTATTTAGATTATTTAATTGTGAGTCTGAATAATTTTTTTTATGTGTTTCTGTGCCTCTGCACTGTTAGAGAGTCATCCTCTAATAAGAGTGTTATCTAGCATTCGCGGCTAATGCTCGGTTAGCGCAGGCTCCCATCAGCATTTTCCGCTATGATTAGCATTCTCAGTTAAACGTTAGCATTCTCAGCCATTAATTTTATCCAAGACAAAGTAGTATTTAATCATTTTAGTCTGCTGTGTTTTATGTCATTCAACATTATAAAAAAAGACATTTTGATTGCTTTTTGTTTATTGAAATAATTTAGAAGTTACAGTTTTTATTATATGTGACCTGAACCTATTTGATTATTTCAGATTTATGACCTGTGTTCACCTGTTGTCATTTTGATGTTTAAATAAAAGAAGATAAAAGACACACACAAGTTATAGTATTTGTGTGCTTCCTGTCAAGCCTTTTCGGAGGGCTACATCTTAAAAGTTCGAACAGTAAATTTATTAGACTACGTTTCGGTCATGGACCTTCTACAGGTAGATTTTGACAGATTGAGAACACAGTTCATTTAAACATGAATGAACACAATGAATGAATCACACCTGAGTCCTGAGTCACAACTGATAAAAGTAAAATAATAAGTAGACAGGTGTCCTGTAATTTGATGATTTTAAAGATTGAGCTTTACTTTATAACACTGGACTGGACATTCGGCCATAAAAACAGACAAACATGAGTCAGACAGACAGACAGGACTAACAGTTCACATATCTAAATCTCTTGTTTTTTTGACTCTGAGCTCTGACCGATTGCTCTCAGTTTCACCGTCACACGTTCTGGTGAGAAATCGAACCACCTGTTCATCTGCTGCTCTGGAAAAACACCGTCCTGTCTCCACTGCAGCGTCTCCATGTTGAACTGTTGGACACTTGTAAATGTCTGTGATGCAGAACTTTCTTTCCTTTCCTTTTCCCTTATTTTTCTTCGTCCTCCTGGCAGGACCTGGTGTGAGGATGACGACGGACGTCTGGATGAAAAGAGTCGTCCTGTAAAACCTGCTCGGCTCCTCTGGGAAGCAGCTGCTGCAGATCTTTACAACGACTGACTGGATGTGTGCTGACAGCCGATCGGACGGCGGCCTGCAGGTGTAATGAGCTGTGAGTCGCTCAATTAACTTTCAGGAAGTGATTGTTGCTGCTGCTCGACAACCTGTGAACAGGCCGGCGAGTTTTCCAGAGATGCAACGTGTCTGATATCCAGATCGTACAGTTTCCATACGGCTCATCAGAACTCGATGTTTCGTGTTATTCACAGTTTTATCACTGTCGCCATAAAAGTCTGGAAACCTGCAGAGCATCAGAAATATCACACAGAAACACAGGAAAGATGTTTTTTATTATTTTGGTGGATTCATCTTCATCCAAGGACAGGTCATCCAAAATTTCCCAGAGTCCTCGGCCAAGTTTCATGTGATCGCTGTCGGTGGAGCTTTAAAGGGCTTTAAAGGGATAGTTCACCCAAAATTCAAATTTTACTCATTATCTACTCACCATCATGTCAACTAAGAGCTGTGAGCTGTGTAAGAGCTGCTGCGTGGACCCCCCGTAACTCAGAAGAAAAAAAAATCAATCAGAATAGCACTATGAATTTAACAACTAATCAAAATAAACCCACAAATCAATGTCAATATAACACAGCAACAAATCAATCAATCAGTCAATCAGAGTAAGGATACCAAATAACCAATCAGAATGCAGCCAAAGATCAACCAACTAATCAGAACCCCTATAAATCAATCAAGTCAATCAGAGTAAGGCTTCAAACCAAACAGCCAATCAGAGTGCAGCAACAAATCAACCAACCCATCACAATCAAGCTTCCTCTACACACTGAGCTCCTTTGTCTGCTAGTTCAACCCCACAGCCAGGACATCCCAGCTGGTACTGAACAGTGTGGGTGGTCAGACACCTAGACGACCACAGATCTGAAAACACGATGCGCAGTGCAGCAGCCTTAACTTTTCATCATCATAAGTTTCTCCGATGAACCCTGAAGGCATCACATGAAGAGAGCAAAGAGTCAGACCACCACCCAGAAAGGTCAAAGGTCGCCGTCTTGACTTCTGCTGAACAGACAACTTTATTCATGGAGACAGAACGGCTCATGACGACTCGTTGTCCTTCTGCACTTCAATCTGATGACATCATGAGTCATTGACCATGATTATCAATACTGTATGTCATAAATCAACAGTTTTCAGGCCTCCTTGTGCAAACGGCCACTTGAACTCTGAGAAGAGACAAAGAAAAGACGTCTTCTTCTTCTTCTTTTCTCCTCTCATATATATTTTTCATCCAATCAGCGGAAGCGGCTGCGAGCGTAGCTGTCGAGCGTCTAATGAAAGACAGCAGCATCTGCAGCAGCAATCACTTGGACATCTGCCGCCGCTCTGAGGCGAGTCATTGTCTGCTTTGTGTGTCCGTCCGATTGCAGACGATCGCCACGGGCTACGAGCGCCGGCCTCAGCTGTCAGAGACGAGCTCATGTCGTACAGGGAGCCGTCTGTTCGCCGGGGTGGAAATCGATGAAGACCGGGAGGTGGGGGAGTGGGGGAGTGGGGAGTCTGGTGGGTGGGATAGAGGAGGAGGAAGGTTTGCCGACCACCACGGGCTTCACCAGATGATGCTGCTGCTGCTGGAGGGGAGAGAAAACAAGCGTCAGTGGGAAAGACTGATTGTCTGTAATGTCGAACATGCTTCTGGTAACGTACAGCAGAGCAGAGGATGTGAAATGTCGGGAACAGAGTCGTATAATCAGATCTGCTGTTTCCACGGAGCCTGACGGAAAATCAACAAACACAAAGAAAGAAAGGGCGTGGGAGGACGAACAGACGCCAACTGATGTACGGAAAACAATATAAACAACATCCACTGTATCTATATATATTGTATATCACGTTATATATTTATCTAAAGTTCAGCCTGCTTTAATGTGTTGTCTGATAAAAAAATAAAGCTCAAAAGTTTATCAAACTTTGGTGATAAAAAAACAACTACAACAACTTCAGTGTGGGAAAATGACACCCGAAAAAACTTCATGTCAAATCAAATCAAACCCCAATGCATTTAAACTAATTTAAAAACCTCATGAACTCGTAAACGCTTTCTTTTTCATGTTTAATCGAGAATCACAGAGAATAACAACAAATGACATATTAAAACTAAAGTGTGGATCTCTGAGACAACAACTCCTGCTTTATTTTGTTTTTAAATTACACAAATTGAAATATGAACAACTTTTAAACACCAAACCGTCGACAGTGAAAACAGTTGATGTGAAGAAAGTGAAATATGTAATAAACTTTCCCTTTTTAAATCTATTATAACAATTTGTAACTGCAGCACTAAACTTTAACACACAAACATCAGTATCATCCGTCTAATCTGCATCATTTTTGCCTGGAATAAAACAGTTGCCTGTTTTTATTCAAATGGTCTGGACTCACGTTTGTAGTTGTTTTTTTCTTTTTATACCCGTCACAACAAAAACTTGTGTTTTCCTGCTTCAATCAGCTGAACTGTCTGTTCTAGTTTTATAATAAATTGTGTCTTTGTGATTCTGAGAGTTTAGAAAATGCGATGAGATAATCCAGTCTTAATTACAGAGTGTCAAAGAAACAGCAGCTTATTAAAACATTAAGAACTATTCGGAGTATTTGAGCTTTAAAATGTGCATTTTCACCCATAAATAATGATTCTTTTAAATCAGATAATCAGTCTTTTTCTTTTCTTAATCCTCAAATAACTGATATTTACAGATGTTTTGAAATGTTGCATCATACTGTAATTAATAAGCCCCGTGTTCTTCACCAGTGATCTCCCAGTGGTGGGAACCGAGCTAGGGATCAAAACAGAGGCGTTACGTAAAAGGTTTAACATTAAATGACGTGCATTGAGCAATTTGTTGTATAGAAAACACAGATGATTAAGTAACCAGTTTGATGGGACTATTGGCCACTGACAATTGGCTACATTTCCTTTTGGATAATCATAATCATTTCAACAATTGTTCTGGGAGTTGACGTTTGTGTTGCACTCTCAAGCAGACATGACTCCGTCTTCACGTTTGGCAACTTTATTTGTCCCGGTTCGTTTCATTTTTTTGTTTGTTAACGAGCATACACACAGACGCAGTGGGGCACATGTAAACAACAACTCTGCTGCGCGCCGGCTGATGACATCACGTCACCTCTGACCTCAGTCCGGAAAATATAAAATATAAATTAAATGAAAGCACAGTTTAAATAGCTTATATTTACTCTTTTAGCTCTTTAGCTCACTGGCATATAAATTATAAAAATGTAAAATATAAAAATGTAACTTAAATAATGCATGTTATATCTAGGTCTCAACACCCTCCCCCACTAAATAAAATGTTGCCAAACATTTTCTTAATCTCATAACTGATGAACACTTTGTGAAAAGGTAAGTAAACAGTTATATATGACACACAAAACATTTTCTTTTACAGGATGATGCGGTTGCACTCTCTTGATAGTCCATTCTCTGTTTTCTTTGTAAAAGTCTCTCATGGCCACAATACAAGACCAAATAATATAGTCCATAAGTATTGAAGGATGCATAGTCCATTGAAGCATTGGTGGGCCCCCCAAATCTTCACAACTGGGACAAGGAAATTACCATCTACACCCAGAACTGTGTGTTAACACATTTCATAGCCAAGTCTATTCTGTACACACAACTAATTCCTACTTTACAGTATGTACCACACTACTGTCTTGACTACAAAATACTAGAATGACAACCCCCCATTTTCTGTAGTTATTATTAAAATAAATGTTCAGATAACCTGTTATTTTTTTATATTCTGTAATGTGTGTCAATTACTGGACTATAACTTGTGTAACATATCAGAAATAAACTAACTTAATTTGTCTTGTGTGTGTGAATCTCTATTCATGACAAAAAGGATACATGGATGATGATCTTGTCGGCAGGTCATGGCTGGTCTCAGAGGGCTCTCTCACACCGACAGGGCAGGTTTTCAGCTGCTGAAAGGTTGGCTGGCCTAGCTGGTCATAGGTGTAGACACGCCTAGGCTGTCGAACTCTCTTAGGCCTTTCTCTCTGTGTTTCAGCATCGCTCTGCTCATCCTCGGATTCCACAGCTGGAGCGTCACTCTTTTCTTCGTCGCCATGTCTGTCCTCCACATGTTCCTCTTCTGAGTGTTCCTCAGGTATAAACGCCACCTCAGGTCTGTCTCTGGGCGTGTCACTCCTGGGGCAGAACTCTCTTGCTTCTGCATTGAGGGGCAGATCTGCATGTCTCACTGCTGTCCACAAGTGATACTCCTCTTCACTGGAACTGTCTGTGTCAGAAGGGTAAGTGTTGCGCTTGTGTGTATGTTGTCTTCCTGTTCTCTGTTTTGATTTGTTTCCACTGTTTTTCTCTTTCAGGTTGGATTCACCCACATCTGGCTCTTCAACCAGGTAAGGACACGGTAGGAGTAGGTTTCTGTGTAATACACGTCTTCTCCCAGTTCCTTGCAATGGCTCAACCACATAGACTGGACTATCAGGGCCTTTCCTTCCCTTGACAACATAAATCACATCTTCCCAGTAGCTGCGCAGTTTTCCAGTGCCACCTCTGGGTGTGAGGTTTCTCACCAGGACATGATCACCTGACTCAAGTGTTGAGCTCCATGCACGCTGATTGTAATTCTTCTGTCCTCTTTTAGCACTTTTCTTCATATTCTGCCTCGCAATGGCATAGGCTTCTTGCATGACTTCTCTCCATTTTTCTGCATAGCCTGTCTGTGACTGGTTTCTCTCCTCTCCTCTCCTGGGGAACATCAGGTCCACTGGTAGTGTTGGTTCACGGCCGAAGAGAAGGAAGAATGGAGAAAATCCTGTTGCCTCATTCACAGTTGAGTTATAGGCGTGGACCACTTTGTTAAGGTGCTCCTTCCACCTTGACTTCTGAGACTCCTCCAGTGTGCGCAGCATTCCAAGCAGTGTTCTATTGAAGCGCTCTGCAGGATTTGCTTGCGGATGATATGGAGAAGTGCGGGAGTGACGAATACCACAGTAGTCTTGGAGCTTGTGAAACAGAGTGTTTTCAAACTCTTTTCCCTGGTCGTGGTGTATCTTGGATGGGAAACCAAAACGCATGATAAAGTCATCAAAGAGTTTTCTGGCTGCTGTCTTCCCAGACTTGTCTCTTGTTGCATATGCCTGCGCATATTTAGTAAAATGATCAACAACTACAAGTATGTATTCCTCACCTCCCTTACACTTGTCCAGATGTAAGTAATCGATGGAGATCATCTCAAACGGTGCAGAAGTCTCTATACTCTGTATAGCTGTTCTGGTTACTCGGTTCGGTTTTTTTCTCTTGATGCAGCAACACACTTTAGTCACGTAATGTTCCATCTCCTGTCTCATCTTAGGCCAAAAGAAGCGTTCTCTCGCTAGAGCCACCATTCTATCTGCACCTAAGTGTCCCATTTCTTCATGTAGTTGTTTGTACAGGACTGGTTTCAGAGACTCAGGAACAACTAGCTGCTTTCTTGTTGCAGTTTCTCTTCTGAGAATACCATCACCATCTATCTGCAGGCGAGGCCACTCTCTGAGAAGCTGTCGGACACTTTCATTCTCTCTCAGCTTGTCTTTATGTTTCAGATGGACATGTGTTTTTTTTAAAGTCACTACTCTGTTTATGACTAGGTCTGCATTTTGAGCTGCACTTATGTCATCTGCTGCAAGAGGCTGAATTGGCTCTGAGATGTTGCATCCTTCTGGCAGCGCATCTTCATTGCAAGTAACAGCAGAGATCCAATTCACTTCTCCTGTCTTGTCTATGTCCAGGGCTTTCCTGATGCATTTGACGGTTTCCTGTTGACACTCCTCAGTGCATTCTTGGATGACATCCTCGATGGATTCTGGTCGGCGTGACAGGAAGTCTGCATCCCTATTTGCCGTTCCAGGTCTGTATTTCAATGTGAATCTATAATCCGCCAATTCTGCCACCCAGCGGTGTCCGGATGCATTCAGTTTTGCTGACTTTGTGACATACGTCAGGGGATTATTGTCACTGTAAACTGTAAAGTGGGGCGCATGGAAAAGATAGTCCCGAAACCGCTCTGTTATGGCCCATTTCAGCGCCAGGAATTCTAATTTGCCAGAGTGTAACTTGTAATTCCTCTCTGCTGCTGTTAGGGTCCTTGATCCATAGGCTATCACTCTGAGAACGCCCTCTTGACGCTGGTACAAAACTGCACCTAGACCTTCTTCAGAGGCGTCGACATGTAACACAAAGGGTTTCTCCAGATCCGGATACGCCATGACTGGTGGATTTGTCAATTGGTCCACAATTTTGTTTAGTATTTCTTTGTGGCTTGCTGTCCACTGCACTGGATGAGAAGGTGGTAACTGAGCAGATTTGCGGCTAAGCTCCTTTTTCTTTTGACTTTGCTTCACCTCAAACTTGGGCTTGGCTAAGAGTTCATAAAGGGGCTTGGCTGTCCTAGAAAAGTCTGGTATGTAAGATCGGTAATAACTAAGGAAACCCATTAGTTTTCTCACCTCTCGCACAGTGGTTGGTGTCTCATGTTTCAGTGCCTGAACCGCCTCTGCTTCTTTAGGGTTCATCTTGTATCCTTCTGCAGAGATGACACGACCTACATAACAGACCTCACTTTTGAAAAAGTCACATTTTTTTGGTCTCAGTTTTATGCCACACTCCTGCTGTCGTCTGAGCACCTGTCTCACATTTTGAATGTGTTGATTGAAGCTGGAGCTAAAAACCAATACGTCATCCAAATATGGGACACATACATCGTCTCTGAGGTCTCTCAGACATCCCTCCATGTAGCGTTGAAAACAGGCAGGGGCGTTGGTCAGCCCGAATGGAATCCTCACCCATTCATAAAGTCCCCATGGTGTTATGAACGCGGTGCAGGGTCTGCTTTTCTCACTCACAAAGCCCTGATGATAAGCTTTTCCCTGGTCCAGCACTGTGAACCAGGAATTGCCACCAAGGTTGTCAAGGATCTCTTGAATCCTCGGGATGGGATGACGATCAGGCAGTGTTTTCCCATTCAGTAGCCTGTAGTCTATACACAGCCGTAGGGTCCCATCTTTCTTCCTGACGCATACTACAGGTGAGGAGTATGATGAGCAGGACTCCTGGATCCAGCCTCGGTTGAGTAGGTCCTGTATGTGTGTTTTAACTTCCTGATAGAGATGTTTAGGGATTGCATTGTATGTTCTTTGGACAGGCACATTGTCTTTTAGCTGTATCTCCATCTCCAAATCTTTAATGCATCCTGTATCCCAGTCATCCTTTGCAAAAACATCACATTCTTCCCTGAGCATTTGTTTTACCTGCTGCTGCTGGTCTTCTGACAGATGACTCAGGTCCACAGGTGGATCCCAGGGCTCACCTCGTGATTCTCCACTCAACTGCTGCGCAGGCGGAGCAGCACTGCTGTCTGACGCTTGTGGTGTCTGTTCCTCAGCCGACTTTGTCTGTAATGGGTAGATGGCAACAACACTGTGCAGCAGGCCAATTGTGGTGCGACTGCAAAGCACAATATCATTATCAGTCATATTTTCCACAGTTACTTTAATTTTACCATTATCTTCTGAAGGAAGCTCAATCACTTGTTCTCTGATGGCTAGGCCGGATGGCCATGGTGTCTCAGGGTTTGGCTCTAACACTACATGTGATGCACTTACCACACTCTTGTTTAGCCGACCACACTGAACAACCATCACTTTGTTCCTTGGAATGGTCACTGATTGTCTGCCTACTCTGGCTAAGTGGGGTTGGTTTTCAGGCTTTTGCTTTTTCAAAACAGATAAAACAGCTCTTGCAGTTCTGTGGCCTACCTCCAGGGCTGTGCAAAGTCTCTTAACCATCTGACCTGATGAGATGCAGTCTTTGGTTGTGTCATTGGTCAGGGCCAGTTCCTCGATTACATTAAAGCCAATGATGGGGCGTTCAATGTCACTGTTGGCCACAAGGATGGGTACCAGGACAGGTTTGTCGCTCATTCCAGCTACAGCATCTTTGGATAAGGTGACTTCAATTTCCATCCATCCCTTATATGGAATCTCAGTTCCGTTAGCAGCAGAAAGCTCCAATGATCCCTCTTCAAGCAGCTCAGTCACTGGTCTCACTTCAACATCTGGTAGGTGCTCAGTTTTCCAGTTGGCTCCCACAATTGATACCTGTGAACCAGTGTCCCACAGTATCGTGGTGTCCACTCCTCCTAAAGAAGCTCGAACTAGACATCTTTTTCCAACCAGCTTCGCCGTTTGCAGCTGTTTACCAGTGAGAGGCGCTCTTAGACTGAAGAGTTCTGCTTTCTCTGAGTTTTCAGCTGGACATTGCAGGATTTCAATTTTGTTTGTGCTGGCTGTAATGTTTTTCATTCGGCATCCTGATGCCCAGTGTTCTGTGCTGCCGCACTTGTAACAGTGATCACATTTTCCTCCAGAGTTTGACTGTTGGCATTTCCGACATTGTCTGCTATTAACAGTCCTGGGTCGTGTGTTGTATTTTCGACTTGGGTCTTCACTGACTCTCCTTTGTTGAACATGGGACTGAGGGGCTTGTTGAAGACTTGCAATGTGTGTGGTGAGGTTCTGAATAGCTTCACATATGGCCTTGTTGCCTTGATCAACCTTTTCCATGAGTGTATCACGTTTGTTTGTTTCACCACTTTTTTTCTTGTTTGGTTCTGGCACATGTTCAGTTTGTTCATTTTCTTCACTAATTGCTGCCACTCTGATCATTTTTGCTTTTGATGTGGTTGACAACTTGTTCTTTCTTTCCATTTCCAGGCTGTATGCAGCTGTCATTTTCTCCAGAAGGACTTCATCTGTGACTCTGGGGTTTTGTAAGTATGGCTTTATGTCCGTCCGAATAGTGTCATCATGAAGACCAGTCATTACTGTTTGAAGGAACTGATTTTGAATTAGTTCTGCACTGTACTTCAAACCAGACTTGACTCTATCTGAAGCGAGGACAATTTGTTGTCTCAAGTCCATGGCTCGCATCAAAAACTGTATGGGCGTCTCTTTGGGCTCCTGAACTGCACGTGTGAGGGAGTGATACAGCTCTGTAGCGTCTTTTTCAATGTAGTGAGTCCGTAGAATTTGTCTGAGGGCCTGCAGTGTCAGATCTATCCTACTCTCCAAATAACTCTTCAGTTTTGTTCCTGGAGCTATTGCTTGAATGACAGCCTCGACAACTTCTCCCTCCTCATATCCTTTTTTTAGTGCCCTTTGAATCTGTCTCTCCAAACTTGAGTAGGTTAATTTGTCCTTTTGATTGGGTTCTCCAATTTGTCCAGTTATTTTTAACTCTCTCCTGTACAGTGGATGGACAAAAGACACATTTGGACTACTTACAGCAGCTGTTGCATTCAGGTTTGAGCCATTTTCCCTTTGTCCGTCTGTAGATGCAGTTTCATCTTTGTCCACATGGTGGTGCTCTTGTAATGCATTTTGAGGCAGGAGTCCGTCGCTATCCTCAACTTTCGCTTTTATTTCGTCAATTTTGTCATTTAATTGCAGCAAAATAGACATTCCTTCATCCTCCAGTGAGATAATATCTTCTCCTTCTATCGTCTGAAGAATAAGCCTTCTCAACTTGCGAGGTGAGTCTTTATCACGTTGCTCCACTGTAAGGCCAAGTACTGCACACACATCATTCAAATCCGGTGCTTTCAGTGTCAGTAACTTTTCTTCTATCTCTGCCATAGCACTTTCCCATTCTGGCGACATCTGTTGCATCTTCGACATGATAGAAAACGTTTACCTTCACTGTATGTGGCTTTAGATGTCTGTAGGCTTGGTTAGCAGCTAGCATTAGCTCTTACGATGTCCGTCTTGGTTGCTCGTCATTCGTCTTGCTTCGCGCTGAAGGAAAACCTCCGACCGGGCGGAAACACCAAGTTTATGTTGCACTCTCAAGCAGACATGACTCCGTCTTCACGTTTGGCAACTTTATTTGTCCCGGTTCGTTTCATTTTTTTGTTTGTTAACGAGCATACACACAGACGCAGGGAGGCACATGTAAACAACAACTCTGCTGCGCGCCGGCTGATGACATCACGTCACCTCTGACCTCAGTCCGGAAAATATAAAATATAAATTAAATGAAAGCACAGTTTAAATAGCTTATATTTACTCTTTCAGTTCTTTAGCTCACTGGCATATAAATTATAAAAATGTAAAATATAAAAATGTAAATTAAATAATGCATGTTATATCTAGGTCTCAACATTTGCATTAATTAGCGGAGCCGTCGTCCACCCACATTTGGGAAAGAGAAGAGGCAGCATCCAGCAGCGCCTACGTGCATCCGATGGTTTTAAGACAACACAGCGTCCTGGTTAAAGATCCAGCTCATTGTCATGTTGAATTACACTTGTGTTATTGAAGACAAGTAAAGGCTTGTCAGCGTTTAAATAGAGAGGATTTAATTTTAGGCTGAATGAAAAACACATGCATTTTATTCTTGAACATTGAATAGACATGTATACAGTACAGGAAATTAAATGACTGGAGCTGCATTTTTCTCCCTGTGAATCCACTCAGTGTTAAAACAATATAAAACCCAATGCATACGACCCAGTTCATCTAAATGTGTTGGTGCCTTCAACATCTTCAAAGACCAGGATGAACACAGTTGACTTTAATGGTGAGTCGTCCTCTGAAGCATCTAAACGTCTACTTGATGGATTAAAGATTTGATGGTCCAGACATTCATGGTTTCCAGAGGATGAATCCAAATAATGCTGAATTAGATGAGGACCAAAGTAAATGGTTATGAAATACCAAAACATCTCTGATTCAGATGATCGTGGTTCCCAGAGGATGAAATCTTGGTGAACCTCCAGACCTTCATTTTGGTCAATGTGTAGGGTCGGTCTGTGAAATATCTAGACAACTAATGGATCATCCTAAACTCTAATTTGGAAATTCATGGTTCTCAGATGATGTTCTTAGGATGTTTTGCCAAAAGTTGCTCTTGATGGAATGACATTGTATAGTAATACAGGTGTTCATAATGACACCCTAATTTTGTTTGTGATCCTTTAACATAAACTCTGGTGCAGATACTCACAGTTCTCAGAGGATGAATCCTAATGACTGTGATGATCCTCTGGCCTTCATCTTGGTAGATCCTCTGAAATATCTTAACATCTGCATGATGGACCAAAATAAGCACTAACAGAGACACTCATGGCCCCCAGAGAATGGACTTTTGACCATTCCCTCGTCCTTGTCTATGAAATATCTTGTGCAATGTCAACACATCTGCTTTTACTCATGCTTCCCAGAGGATAAATCCTAATGTTGTTGGCGATTCTCCATTATCTCATTTCAAAACACCAACAATAATCCTAATGATGTTCCCCCAGCCCTAATTAACTCACTGGCTGCCAGCCATTTTCACAGCAGAGATTCCCATAGTGCCAGATGTTTTAGAGCATTTTTGACCGATCTTTCAAGACCCACAGAATATTGTGTTCTCTGACTACTGCTGTATGTAAACACCAAAACTACCAAGAGAAAGAGCAGACTCTCTTCTTTCATTAGGAAAACAAATGTTTCTACCCTTTTCCGTTCTTTAGTAAACAGCAGTAGTATAGGCTGGTTTCGCCAAAAAGACCTGTTTTTGACCAAGACACTGAGAAAATGAGTCAAGAGGAACAGTGACTTTTGATGGCAAAGTAATAATTTATTTACAAATATATAAAATATATATAAAGATGCATGGACTGTCACATGACCTATGCCCCATGGTCGACCTCTGCTCGATGCACGACCTGTAAATCATAGAAATATATAGAATTACCATAAAAATACATTTCTTATTGATGCGGTGTGATGTGGAGAAAAATACTTTTTTCTTTTTCTTTTCTTTTTTTTTTACCTTTCCTCTCCACACTGCCAAACAAGAGCGGGGTCTCTGTTGAATGCACAATCTGTAAATTGAAAATTGTGTGTGTCTGTGTCCTTTACTGAATCCCTTCTATTATATGGGATCTAATGGTAACAATAACCTTTGGACAGAACACAATGAGTTTTATTCAGAAATTCATGCTCTCTGAGGATGAACCCTAATCATTCTGCTGACTCATGCACCACAATCAGGCTCAAATCTGATTTTGTTTTTAGCAAATAAACACAATATGAGTAATACACTTGCTGATCTTAATTTAAAATTACAAGCAGCCACAAGTCATAAAAATGTATAAAACTCAATAATATGAAGCAATATTGTAAACAAAACAAATCCACAAGTTCAGACTGAGAGCATTAAATAGAAAAGAAAAAAAACAGACAAAGTGGTGCAGACTTATTTGACCTGACGCCGCCTCTGTTTGTTTTGAGCCTTTAAAAGCAGCTGGTTGAGACAATGTGAGCGATTGCAGTGAAGAGAACGATGTTATGAGGTCAGAAATATAAGAGGGCGCGACACCATTGTAATGGAGAGCATGTTATTGTACCGGAGTTTGTGGCCTTGAATAGACATTAGTCTTCGTTCCTGCCTTCAAGGTAGCAGCTCTGACGCTTTCAAAGACCTGAGACTGAGACTGAAACACTGAAGGTCTCACATTATATAAAAGGCAGATGTCCATGTCTTGGACATCTCTGGCTATAAAGCAGCTTTAACTTTTATAGTAACACTGTTGAAAAGCAAGAAAAAAGCTCAGTCCACAGAGAAACAGCACCGTTATATCACTGCACATCCTTCCCACTAAATACTTTATAATATCAGACACCAGTGATTCAAGTTTATTTAGTTGGGAAATATATTTGACATTTCAGCACAGACCCACCATCTGCATTGGTATTTACGAGGACATTTCTAGCCATTTCTCTGTGTTTGGTCACAAAGCTGCAACCAATCTGTCTCCTATCAACTTTATAATCATAGATATCTTAATATTGAGTCAAAATCTCAATTTAAACCCTTGAAAGAAGCAAAATATGCAGCTTTTTTTGTCAAAATAAGGCGGAAAAACCATGAAAACTCAAAATAACAGAAACAAAAACACATGAATTCATCTAAATATCAAGCTTCTGCGAGCCTTGTTTTTTTTTTATTTTCCCACATTTTACAACATCAAAGTGACTTTTATGTAAAACACAGTAATTAAATCTGTTAGAAATAGATCTCATTCCTCCTCCTTTCCTGTCTTCACTAAGTGTTTTGCAGGAAAAACAGTTTGACGTCTTGTGTTG
Organism: Decapterus maruadsi; assembly: GCA_030347415.2. Lineage (NCBI taxonomy): Eukaryota > Metazoa > Chordata > Actinopteri > Carangiformes > Carangidae > Decapterus > Decapterus maruadsi. The sequence continues at coordinate 10,191,719 of CM064903.1, forward strand.
CATCAATTAAGGAAAAACGAAAATCTTTAAATTAACCACATGATGCCGTGCGTCCCGCGGCTTTGTGAAATCACGCCGCTTCCCGTCGGACGGGGATGCTATAGAGAAATGTTGCCTTCGCTGACTCTCACGCCACGGGAGAAAACGAATGAAAGCATCTCCGGGTGAATCGGGGCACAAATTTACTTCATGTGATGTTTCAGGCTGCCGCCCACCGCCGCCGGCGTGCAGCTGCTGATGGAGATGATGGTGGCGGCGGTGATGATGGCGGTGGTGATGATGGTGGCGGTGATGATGACGGTGATGATGATGATGATGATGTAGCAGCAGAAGGCCTGCAGGAGTTTATGATCCGTGCAAATGGAGGAATCTGCATATTGTTGCATATGAGTTTGCCTAATGGACGCCTACACACTGAGGTGATGACAATAATAGAACATGGAGCGATAACGGCCGCAGGAGGAGCAGGATGGAGGGAGCGGGAAAAAGAGCATAGGGGAGGACTGGAGGGAGGAGAAGTGGTCAGCTGAGAGGAAACAAAAAAGGAGACAAGGAAAAATAACTAAGGGAAAGGTGGTAAAACAGAGAGAAAGATGGAGGGATGCATGTGAGGTTCAGAGAAAAAAAGAGATTATGGAATGAATAGTAAAGGAGAGGAAAAGAAAGAGAAGGGGGAGAGATCAGACATGAGAAGAGATAGAAGGATGAATGATGAGGCAGAAGAGGAAAAAGAAGAAGAAGAATGAGAGAAAAGAGATAGAGAATGAGAAAAGAAATGACAAGAGAAGAAGAATAGAGGGAGAAAAGAAGAGAAATATAGGAAGAAAAGATCAGATAAAAGAAGACAAAAAGAGTGAGATGGGTAAAAGACCAGATGAAAGAAGAAGAAGAAGAAGAAGAAGAAGAAGAAGAGAAAAGAGAAAGGGAAGTAGAAAAGATCAGATACAGTAAAAGAAGACAAAAGTAGAGAGAAGGATAAAAAGAGGAAGAAGAAGAACATAGCAGAAAAGAGATGCCAAGAGAAAAATAATTGAGAGAGAAAATAAAGAGAGGAATAAAAGATCAGATAAAAGAGGAAGAAGATGGAGAGAAAATAGATAGGGAATGAGAAAATAAACAACAAAAGAAGAAGAAGAAGGGAGAGGAAAGAGAAAGAGGAGGAGACAAGATGAGATAAAAGAGGAAAAAGAAGATGGAAAGAAAGGAGACAGAGAAGGAGAAAATAAACAGAAGAACAATAATGAGAAAAATAATACAGAAGAACAATAATGAGAAAAATAATACAGGGATGAAGGAGAGTAGAGGGAAAGAAGGAGGGATGAGTGTGAGGTTCAGAGAAACAAGTGACAGCAATAAGGTAAAAGAAAGGAAGGAGTGGAAAAAAAGTGGATCAAATCAGAAAGAAAGAGGAAAAGACCAGACGAAAGAAGAAGGGAAGAGAAGAGAACATGAAAAAAACCCAGAAATGACCAAAGAGCTGAGAGGAAATGAGGATGAGCAGAAGGAAAAGAGAGAGGGAGAGAAACAGTGGGAAAGAGACGAGCAGAGGAAAGAAGGAGTAGGACACACACACACACACAGACACAGCTTGACCTTTGACCTCCCCTCTCCAATGTGCTGCAGGGTTCATTTCTCTCCCACCAGGCGCACACACACGCACACACACACACACACAGGGCCTCTGGGCGTCTGCCAGATATGAAACCCTCAGCAGAGATGCAGATGAAGGAAATAATGTCGACTGTGAGGATCGGCCAACAGCAATTAAGACCGTTTGTCTGCTGTGTGTGTGTGTGTGTGTGTGTGTGTGTGTGTGTGTGTGTGTGTGTGTGTGTGTGTGTGTGTCAGGGTGAAGGTTACACAAAAACACAAATTCAACACATCACTGCTGGACCGTGTTAGAGACAGCAGAGTTTGTGCTAACGTTAGCAGTTAGCAGCTGCAGTAGTTTGCATCAGTTTGTGGTTTTATGGTTTCCATCTCCTCTCTCAGCTTCTCTCAGTCAGCGTCAGCCAATCAGAAGAGAGGAAGCTATGAGCATCTCCTCTGATTGGTTGACTGTTTTCTAAAGTGATCCAATAAAAATAGGGCAGATTTCAGAATAAAACACTCAAAGAAACTAAAAATTTTTCAAGTTGTTGGATGGTGGGTCCAGGTGGTGAGGGGGCGGGGCTTTGTTGTGACATCACAAATTGACAGGAAGTCCTGACGGCTGGTTTTAAGGCTCAGTTTCTGAATACAGGTTGTGTGCATTTCTCTGTGGACTGAGGCTTTGATACTTTCACAGTATTAATACAGAACCTAGAGCTGCTTTATAATCACACTACACATGGACATCTACCTTTATACTGTATGGAGCTTTAACACAAACATCTACCTTTATTTTGAAGGAGCTTTAACACAAAAATCTACCTTTATACTGTATGGAGCTTTAACACAAACACACAAAATGTGAGTTAAGTATCAGAAGATGTTTTCGTCGATCAATACATCTCTGGTGTCGACCCACCCAAAGAACATTGTGGGTGGATTTTAATTTAATCAGACAAATTCTCTCCAGAGGTCAGAGACACAATTGGCCTCATTAAGCACAAAGTATAAATGTAACACGTCTTCATTCGCGGCTGCAGTAATGAGATTAAAGAAGCCGAGAGAAGAACAAAACAGCTCAGAGGAAAACATCTGTCAGGATATCGTGATGTGTATACTGTCAACTGGAAACCTCTGGGCCTTGTTCTCACTTTTTTAAACACAACCTGTTGCAACTGTTTTCACTCTTCTGCATTTTGTCAGTTACAGCTTCAATATTAGGATTACACATTACTTTTTTTCTTACTAAACTGTTCTTTCTGAGGCCACGTTGATAACTTCCTGCTTAATGATGCCGATGTTTTTATTAGCCAATCAGAGGAGCAGGTGGGTTGTCGGTGAAACTGTTTGTGTAATTTCAGTACTTTCCTTCTGGACCTTCATCATGGTCAAGATTGTGCAAATTAGGCTGATATTTTTAATTTTTTCTTCCTTTTATTTCCTGGACATTTTTTGGCATCGTTGATAATAATATTGAACTCACAGATACTCATTAATAGACATTTTAGGGTCTATCTTCTGTATTAACACTGAGTAAGACCTGAACCTCGTAGTCGGCCCATTAACCTTTAAAGGGATAGTTCAACGTTTTGACAAATTGGCCCATTGCCATAACCCCTGTAGTCATAGCAGTAGGCTCATTACCTTTAATTGTCAGTGCAAGCTGTTTTTAGAATGGTGGAGCAGAGCCGTGAGCTGCTCAGAACTACGCTACGGAGGCTCATGGGATTTCTTGGTTTCCCTCAACAAACTCATCAAATCCACAATCCAGCAACTCCACAATGCTCTGGTGGACAAGTTGTGACCTGAAAAGAAGAGAAAGCCAGCACCCTCCAATCAGCTCCTTTTAACTTTTTATTGTAGGACAGGCAGGCACGACACAGACGTTTCGACCGAAGTCTTTTTCAATGTTTTTTAACTACAATAAAAAGTTAAAAGGAGCTGATTGGAGGGTGCCACACCTCCACATGAGAGTTTTTCTCCTTTTTTTGAGATTCAGGGTGAGTGCTCACTACCTCCGTTCCAAGTTGTGACCTGCACATATGAGATATTAATGGAACGTTATGAAACTGAGCCGTATTCGAGGTAAATACAGACTACTTGCTGAAAAACTGCCCCTGAAGGCAACGCGCATCAGTGGTTTTGCATGAATTTACCTCTAAAACAACTCTGTCTGGTAAAGTTGTGACGAGAGCTGGGACACCGACTCGGATGCTCTGATCTTACAAGGTTGGTTTTCAGCCAAGAGACGCTAGGTGGAAGGCAGAGAGCCTCCATTCTGCCTGGAACTACTGGTCATTGATTTCACCAGCACTAGGACTCTGGAGCTGGTGAATTAAGCTACAAATGTAGTAGAGTTAAGGTAAAAATCCATTGTTGTGTGTATTTGGGGGCGTGTCCAGCTCACATGGGTCGGTGAGGTCATGTCCTGGTTGCAGGTGGGCGAGACTAAGGAACATTGACAATGTCAATATTTCCAACAGATCCCTAATGAGGCGTTTAATGAGACTACAAGGAAACTGTTTTTTGCACTTTGACATCTGCCCTCATTCTGCATCTATGCACAAAACGATGCACAACTTTAATGTGATGTAATGAATCAAAATAAAAAAGGCTAATCTTCTTCTCTTCCTACAGGGCCGGAAATCTAAAAAGGAAACTTTAAATGTCTGCAGGAATCAGGAGCAGAGCGGACTTACCTTCACCTGGCAGCAGTTATTTCTGTCTAATTACCTGGATTCTTTGACCCTTTGACTGTGTAATGAAAGCACAGACTGTCCCTGTGCAATCCCACTTAAACGTATGAAAATAGAAGCTCAGCTATTGTCGGAGTCAGCGTGCTGCCTCAGCGTATATATACATCCTCTGACACCATTTGGAAGGAGGTGGGGGAGAGGTGCACCCTGGGATACTCTCTCGCCGGGACAAAATCCATCTCGATCCATCTCCCCTCTGGCACAGCGAGGGGAAGTTTGATTGATTTATCAGCCCCGCGTCTCCCCAGCCTCCCTTTAATGAGACAGTAATAGCCCACGGTCGGCCGGCACTCCAGAGACGAATGTGAAGGAGAGGCGAGCGGGAGAGATCAGAAATGTGGACAGAATATGTAACCCGAGGTACAATCAATCCAACGCGCACACACCCACACATCCACACACACACAGATGGAGAGTGGAGGGAGGAAAATGAGAGAAAGAGAGAGACGGCCAGAAAGAAAGAAGAAGAAGAAGAGAACAGGAGTAATAGAAAAACAATATGAGGGAGGCAGCAAGAAGAAAGAGGGAGAACCACTGACTGAAGTTTTTACTGCTCATTAAAACTGGAAATTAAACGAGTGCAAACAAGTTACATCACATCACATCACATGTGGACGACGCCATATTATTCTCTCCACAGATCAATATGTTTTCGTTTCCTTTTTATTTTTTAAACAATCCAGGAAGCAGCTTTGAGACCCAAGTGCTGGCTGGAATAAACGTTGTGTTCACACCTGGTGAAAACACAGGTTCACATACTGATGTCGCAGTTTCATCATCATCTGAACATATTTTCCTATTTTAAAATTGATAGAACTTCATTTAAAGGGATATTTCAACATTGCCATAGTCCCTATAGTTTTAGGGGTAGGTAACGTTACCTTTCGGTGCGAGCAGTTTGTTTTTTTTTATCTGTGGGGCACTTGGTAATTTGCCTTGAACACAATGCTGTTTCATCATGTAACATGATTATTTCATAGCGTGGTGAATGTGCAGGTCACAACTTGTCCACCAGAGCGTTGTGGAGTTGTTGGATTGTGTATTTGATGAGTTTGATGAGGGAAACCAAGAAATCCCATGAGCCTCCGTAGCGTAGCTCTGAGCAGCTCACGGCTCAGCTCCACCGTTCTAAAAATAGCTTGCACTGACAATTAAAGGTAACAAACCTACTGCTATGACTACAGGGGTTATGGGAATGGGCGAAATTGCCTAAAACATTGAAATTGTATAGGAGCTGCACACATGACCTCCACTCTCTCTCTCTCTCACACACACACTCAGCATATTGATCGATGTGTTGACTGGCTAGAAAAAACAACACACACTTGTTTATTTACACACGAAGCAGGAAAAATGATCCAGTTGTTCCTCATAGATTTTTAATTTAAATGTGTAAAAGTGGAAATTGTTCTTTATTAATTTTTCCCCTAATGATGCCGATGTGATGACGAGGTGATGTTGACTGAAACGTTAAACAAAGCGAGTGAGGGACGAGCCTGAGCCGACACTAACAGGAACCGAAAAGAAGATGAAGAAGAACAGGAGTGAGGGAGGAAGGGGGGGGGGTATGGGCGGGGGGGTGGCAGCAGACAGACAGGCAGAGGCAGCAGCAGGTAGAGACGGCGTCAGCTGATTGCCAGCAGCAGCCTTTAATTACAGTCACTCTGCTCGGCTCTTAAGCAACGGATCACAGTGTCCACAGACAACAGTAGAGGTGGGGGGGGGGAGTGGGAGTGGGGTGGGGGTGTCAGCCTGTGATTTTTAATGGGAACTAATGACAAAGTGGTGACCACATCATCCCTGTGAGGAGGCGAGTCGTTGACCTTTACGCCGACCCCGACGCCTCCTCCTCGATCGTCTGCGTCCATTTAAAAAAAAATATATATATATCTGAAGCAGAATCACAGAGCAGCAGACGGAGACAGACACTAACAATAGTTCTTGTTTTACGTCGTCACTTCTTCTGTCATCAAAAACTTCCCCTGGGAATATTTTTTCATTTCTTTACACACACATATATATATATATATATTCTTTAAAAAAGGTCAGTTTTCAGAGACGTGGAGATCTGCTGCAGCTCGTCGTTCCCGCGGGTGATTTCATCCATTCAGCAGCAGCTGCTTTCAACATCTTGATGTTACACTTTGCTTTTAATATCGTTTCTCTGTGAACAAAACACAAACTGTGGCCTCGAGAGAGAGCGACACAGCCACTCTCCTGAGGCCCTGATTCATTTTCATGAGCTGAATCGAATTTTTTGATTCAGAATTAAATAAACAGGACGAGAGTGGAGGAGCCTCAGACGCACAGGGAACAACTTTCTGCTGCGCTTCAACGTCTGCACACCCCCTGGTGGTCTGTGATGGTATTGCATACATGCTAATATACATATATATTGACCGTGGCTCATTAAAATGAATCAAACAGATTCTGATGTTGTTTCAATCAACGTATGGAGCAACAAACTTTGTATTAGGATTCAAAGCAGCAGCCTGGGGACTCTGTGTCCAATATATAATTGATGGATTTGAACCTCATATTAATTTTGGAAGTGTTTGTGATTGTTCTCATCAAAGTTTATGATGAAGTGTCTTGTTAAAGCCGACACAGGCCGAGGCAGCAGATAAGGTGCAGGACTGCACTAATAAACAATATCCATTCATTAATTCAATATAACTCTGTCCCGTATTAAAAAGTGTCAGTCGTGCAGCCGGCGTGTCCGAGGACAGCAGCTTCAGATCGGCTCCGGTTCACCACGGGATCAATGAATGAAACAGTGACGGATGCATCAGGTCAAGTCAGCAAATCGAACCGAAGGGAGGTGAGATCTGATCGGATAATCAGGATATTGACAACAGTTGCTGATACAGTATACAGGTAGATGTTTGTATTAAAGGGATAGTTCACCCATGATTGAAATTTGCAGCACTGCATGTCCATATAATGGTTGTGAATGGATACCACTTTTCTTCGTCCAAAAAGACACACCAAAAAACATCCAAATACCTCCATACTGCTCGTCTGCAATGTTCTTGTATTGAAGCCCCGACATGAGAAATTGTTCCGAAAAAAATTAAATAATTTTGTGCCAGCGTCAGTAATCACACTGACTTAGACGAGCTGTGTGGATGGTTGTTGGTGTGTCTTTTTGGACGAAGAAAAGTGGGTTCTGTTTGCAACCGTCGTATGGACATGCAGAGCTGCACCGTCATGAGGGTGAGTAGATAATGAGTGAAGTTTAACCAGTCGTCAGGACTTCCTGTCACTTTGTGATGTCACAACAAAGCAGTCACCCAAAGCTCCACCCCCCACGACCCATCCAACAGCTTGCAACAATGAAGTATATAAACTTGAAGATGCTGGGGGTTCCTCTCAGGTTTGTTATTGTTCCTGCATTGTGTTTTTGGTATAAACAGAAGCTTTAGAGGATATAAAATAAGAAATAGGGAGTTTTAAGTGCAGATCCTGTCCTGTTGTTGTTGTTGTTTATGCGACCACACTCCGGAGCCGGGCTGTTGCATCACGTTGAAGAGAAGCTTACAGAACATTTCAGGCAGGATGGGACTGAGTCAGCGAGCCGCCTTTGTGCAGCATCCTGCCGGCTGCGTGTACCCTGGGACCTCATTAGTCCGAGCGGACCGCTCCGTGGTCACCGGCGGCTCCTTTGAGGGCGGGCCCGGTCGCCACGGGGACCAAGCCTCGCGCCCGCCGAGGGGTTCAAGAGCTGAAAGGCCAGAGTCGCGACCCGAGACTCCAAACAGGACCGGCTGCCTCGCCGGGGGAAATCAGGGCGAGAGGGAGGACGAGAGGGAGGACGACACGTCGGCGTGCTCCAGTACTTGTTTGGAGTTCAGAAGGTAACAGCAGGTGGACGCTCGCCCGCGGCTGCGCCTCACATTTCAGAGTTTTACTGCGGTTAGAGTTTGTTTGTGGAGAAAAGTTTCCTGAGAGAGGAAATCTCTCATATTTAGACGGAGATTGTTGAGCTCACACACACAAACACACACACTGGAACACACGTTGACAAGTCTGAGAAGCATTTAAGAATAAGACGTTGACTCATATTTACTCACCCTAAAGAAAACAGCAACGTCAGGACAAGTTCGACCAGTTCAAGCTGAAAATATCATTATTTTTAGACTCAATTAAAACAACGCCGAGAAGGAAACGAACCATGAACTGTCTCGTAGAACAGTGGCTCTCAAATTAAAGCTCAAACTGGTTCACATCAGACTCTCATTAGTGTGCGTTATGGCTGCGTACTATACACAAGTTTTATTAAACCCAGATACGATGCACTGACACGTAAGCGTTAAAAATTATTAAACACATAATTCATTATTCATAAAGAATTCCTATGTTGATGCTAATTAGTCTGTGATCTATAAACACAGCTGTAAATGTTTAACTCTTGATTAATAAACTCATCTATAATATGTTTAACGATTTTGTATTTTCACGGTTTATAAATGAAGTATTCAACATTTATAAATCAATCAGGACATGTCATTGATTCATTAAATCATTGATCAAGTATCAAAATGATCAGCTGACACGTTTTGATGCTGCATCAATAAAGATGATGAATGATTGAGACATGAACTAATGATCATTGGGGGATTTCATAGATGATCAGCTTATTGATGCAGACGTAAACATGTAGAACTGTATTTATAAATTGCATACTAATTAGTATAAATGCATTTAGTTATAGTTAATGATAATAATAAATACGAACATAATGATCCTGTACAACTTCCTATATGATAAATTAAAGTTGACATAACTTATATTTGCACATTTGTTAACAGTAATATCTACATATATGTTGTGATATATGTCCAAGACAACATTCCTCCAGGCCATAACGGGTCTTTTATTCTAATCTTGTTTCAGACCAATATGTGCATAATTAATATTTACAAGCCATTTACCATAAATTATGTATGTTTTATAATCAGATTATTGCACGTGAGTGGAACTTCTCTAGCAATCAATCAATTGACAGATTGATTTTAAGAGGGATCATGATAGACACAGACACACAGACATTATGGGATGTTCATACAGACACATGAAGTATGAAGAGGCGTTCAGGTGCACCGACTGTGCAGCAGCTTTTTTAATAACTGAACACATATTTACTCAATTTACATACTTGTGTTTAATCATGCAATGTAACAGTTAAGTAAATTAATTCTGTTCTGCTTCATAGTTTTCGGATTAATATCTCCTCTTTCCAGATAATTTAATGGAGCTGCAGTAAAACCCGAGGAGGAGGCAGGAAGCTGTGCCGTGTCTCTGTCAGTTAATGGGACAGAAAAGGTGAAGACGTCCAGACAGAGAGCGACGAGGTTCAGCGACGGAGACTTTCAGGCAGAGCGAAGACGAGGCAGGACGTGGCCCTGAATGCAACAGAGGTTTGGACGACAGGCCCTGAAGGCAACGCAGATTTACTGCTGGATCAGACGTTGGAGAGAATAAAAGTGTTAAAATGTTCTCTGGTTTCACCTGAACTCAGTAAATAAAGATGTTTACGATGCAAAAATACGAATAAAGTGTCAATCAGGGCCGTTGCTACTTATTCTGGGGCCCTGAAGAAATACTGAAGTGGCCCCCCTTTGTATTATCATTTTTATTTATTATATATTTTGTTCAACGATACGACAGGAAGTCACAACACGTCTCATTAAACTTTTTTTAAAATTCTTGTTTCTAATGACTGAATATATGAACCATGATGACACTCATGTGAACACGCTCCGGTCCGCAGCTCTACCTTCTGCTTGTGTTCCCTCCACTGTTTCCATGGCGATGTTCGGCCACCAACACCACCACCGCCGCTCCCGCCACCGTTCGCTCAGCCACACAAAGCTATTAGTGTTCAGAATATGAAGATGCATGTAAACAAATTATCCTGCACTTATCTGTAAAGTGACCAGGATATGAATCAATATCAGAGCTCACAGGTGTGTGTGTGTGTGTGTGTGTGTGTGTGTGTGTGTGTGTGTGTGTGTGTGTGTGTGTGTGTGTGTGTGTGTGTGTGTGTGCGTGTGTGTGTGTATGTGTGTTAGAAATTAATTTCCAGACATGATGCACGTTGTTAGAAAATAAATCACTGAATCAAACTCTCTGTATTTCCAGATTTGATGACATGCACACGCTGGTTTTCACCCAGTTGCTCCTCCTGGTGTCGAGTCTGACCTCACAACATCAGCTGACTGGTCAGATTTTGATTCCTGGGACTAATTGTGAATAATTAGTCACAGAAAAGCAAATTATAATGGTCCTTGAATTTTCTGGGACTATGCAAAGCCTTGAATATTATTATTATGAATACTATGAAGTCATAATAAAGTTCAAAATCAAAATTATAACTGCATTTAAAGGAACTTGGGGCAGGATTTGTGAAGAAATAGCTACATGTGGCGGAAGTCTCGCAGTAAACAGTCATGTGAGCAGCGAGTAAAGAAATAACGTCACTTTCTTAAGTTTTAATATGTTTTCATGCACGAAAGTTCCCAATCTGTGGTCAGTTTATCCAAACTTGCTTTTAAGGAGATTTGCTCTGACGTTTTCCGGGGAAGTGCAGAGTCACAGTGGGAGCAGCGGCTAGTGAAAGAGGCAGCAGCCGGTCTGCTGAGCTCATAGCCCGGTCAAACTGCGTCGTCATCCCGGGGGAGGAAACGAGGCGAACCAGTACGACATCTGGGAATTTTTTTCACATACTGCAGATTGTGCTTTTGTTTGCATACTGCACACATACTATAATTTAGCCAAATAAGTAGGCTACGTACTAGCACTAGCACGCTAATGAGTACTAGCACTAGCACGCATTATTCCTTGATCCTGCCCCAAGTTCCTTTAAAATATATATAATATATAGTTTTTATACTTAAGTATACAAGATATCAGATACTTAAAGACTTTTACTTGTATAATTCCTTCAAAGGGGATTTTACCTTTGATTCTACCAAAGTTTCAGGTCCTTTGCATGTATATTTTCCAGCTGATTCATTTCCAGCAACTGATTCAGACTAAAGGTCAAAGGTCCAGTGAATAAGCTGCACATCGAACAAACAAAGAAAGAATTGCAAAAGGAATTTACATTAAGACATTTTTATTGTATATGTAACCCACCGACCCGCGCGGGAGCTGCGCCACTCCACACCCGGACTCTGCGTTGTGTTTTTGTGTTGGTGTTGTGGGTGTAGAGGAGGGACGAGTCGGACACAGGCGGCTTCTGAATTTATGGCTCAGACCACGCCGTCGCCGTTTATTTCTCATTCATCAGCTGAGGTCAATCCTTGCAGTGAAGAAACAAACATATTTCATAAGTAAAAAAAGGAAGGAAAAGAAAGGTTCACAGTAGTGTCTGAGATACTTGGACGCTAGGGTTACGCCGCTACACGTGAACCCACGACCAACATTCCCACACAAAACACAACCAAAACGCAAACATTTGACTCCAAATGTGTTGCCGGGCAACACACACACGTCCTCACAATGCAACTAAACACAGCCGTCCACACAAGCAACCATTGATAACCTCGGATAATTTGCATTTTTACAGAGCACCGTTTATGCGGCTTACCTTGCAGTGAAGAAACAAACATATAACCAAAATGGTGCTTGTGCGGGCAAATCTCTGTAAAATACGGTGGCCTGCAAGGCCAAACGGCCATAGGTGCTAAACCGCTGGAGGCCACAAACAACATCATAGCGCCATCTATGGTCGCAAAAAGGCAACTGCCCTACATATACATATATCATGAATTTATTACTCACATCAGAGAACATTAGTTTTACACTTGTGACACTGATTTTACATGTTTTTGAGCTAAACTCAATTTCTCGATTTCTAATTAAAGGGGAACTATGGTCAGGTTGATCAGGTTCAGAGTGCATACATTTAATTAAGGTACAAATCGTCCATAGTTCCCCTTTAAGTGAGCTGTGACAGATAATGTATGTGATGTTTCTAACTCGTCTCTGCTGAGTCGCCGTCTCTGCTCCACCTGCAGGAGGTCGTCGACTCGTCGTCTACCTGCCGGCGTCTCCTCCGCCAACACCTGACATTTTATCAGCGGAGAATGTCAGAAATGTTTTCTTCCTCATTCCTCTGTCTTCATTTTCAATCTGAGGCCGTACAGTGTTTGTGTTGCGTCGTCCGCGCTCCGACCGATCCGAGCGCTCGACCTCGGTGTCGCTTCGTCTCTGACAAAGCAATCAGGTAAAAATGGGTCTGAAATGGCAGATTACTCCAGACGGAGCGGCGAGCGCAGGACGCAGGCGGACTGCAGGCAAATTGCCTCTTTCAGCACTTAAATAAAGGCGAGAGGTCAGGACAGGTTGCACACACACACAGACACACTCGTCCTCCTCCATCCCTCTCTTCTCTCACTGTCTGTCTCTCAATCCAATTCAATTAATCTTTATTGACATGCTGCTTTGATCCAACAGGAGCTCGGCTCAGTGTCTCAGACTTCATTCAGACTCCACTGAGTTTTAATCTGTGCTCCTCTGTGTGTGTTTGTGTTTCACTGCAGGTTTTATTCCCGAGTGTGACTTTAATTCACGGACGCTCATTTTCTCACGATGCAACAAGAATCTCCTCTTCACTTTTTAAAAACTCACACACCTGAGTGAGCCGTGCGACAGCTGATCCTTGAATAAAGCTGATATGAAATTGATTTGCTGCTGTCTGACATCATCCTCTCTTCATTTTAAAATATCTTGATGAAGGTTTGACGTCAGACGAGGGCGACGAGTGTGAGATGAATCAGACGAATGTGTGGCATCGAAACATGAGGTCATCGATTCCCAACAGCACAGTGACTAAAGTGTTAGCATGATGACAAGAAAAGAAGATAAGCTGCAATATGATAAATATAACTCTACATCCCTCAGCCACAGCTCAATCATGCAGGTTCAATAAAAGAGTCAGGAATAAATAGATGCTGAAAGAAAATGATGAATATAAAACTACAGGAAAGATCTGTATTTCAGCATAAGGACTTAATATAAAACGTTATGTGTCAGGCATTAATAATAATGAACAGTCATTATGATAATGTATAGATGGTTGTGGAGTTCAGCTCATCAATTATCCTGCAGCTCCGTTAATAGAGCAGTTTCCTGGACAACAAAGTCTGCAACAGGCTGATTTCCTCAACATTCCCCAAGATGCATTGTATCCTGGTAATGAAAACAAAACAACAACAGACACCCTGGGTGCTTCAAAGGCAAATTGGCCCATCACCATAGCCCCAATAGTCATAGCAGTGGGTTTGTTACCTTTAATTGTTGGTGCAAGCTATTTTTTAGAACGGTGGAGCAGAGCCGTGAGCTGCTCAGAGCTACGCTACGGAGGCTCATGGGATTTCTTGGTTTCCCTCATCAAACTCATCAAATACACAATCCAACAACTCCACAACACTCTGACACTTAATAATAACACAACGTTACCACACAGAGTTGTTTTAGGGGAAATTCATGCAAAACCACTGATGCACATTCCCATCAGGGGCAGTTTTTTGCAATGACTAAAACAACTCTGTGTGGTAACGGGGTTATTACAATGAGCCAATTTGCCAAAAATGATTAACTATTCCTTTAAGACAGACATCTGGTTCTGGCTCTGTGCTCGGTGCTTACTGGTGAACTAGCCTACATTCACACCAGTTTAGTGGGAGGAGGTTACTCTGCGATGGTAAACAAACACAGCAACCGCAAGATAGCAGATCACATTTATCATCTGCCTCTGTCCAGTTGCTTCAGACGTTTGTCTTCATCCAACAGTCCAACATGCAGCAGCTGTTGAAGGCCAGAGACGTAGAATGCAAACATGGCTGATATGACTACTGTATAGCAGAGGCAGATGTGGCTACTGGAGCAAACACAACATGACAGATACAACTACACAATACATGGTAACATGGTAGATGACAAATAACGTTATTGATTGATTTCTCACCGGCTTCGTTAAAAACAAATGCATATGGAGGAACTTGAACTTCATGTGCATGAGACTGGACTGTGGGATGCAGACATAGGGAGAACATGCAGGCCCGGGGATCGAACCCAGAAACACTGGACCACCACGCCACCAACAACACTGTGCAAAATACTGAAGAATCCAGAGATGCAAACTCTTTATTTTCAGTCTTCAACCCTCTTTTCCTGTTTTACAAACATTTTCCACCTCAGCAGCAACTCAGGATGAAACGTCTCCGTCTTAAAGAGTTCGAAACTAAATTAAAGTTTTATTGTTTTCACTTTTGTTGCTTCTTATATAGAAAATTACATAGATAAAAAAGGAACCGCAGCAGCAGCTCAGGTTGTTGAACAACGTCTGAAGCTTCGTGCTCCGAGTTAAACACCATGGTTTTATATGAGAGACACAAACTGAGGCGAACAGTCGGAGGAGGGAGGTGAGATGAGGAGGAGGTGGGGGGAGACGGGGGTGTTGTTCCTCCTTAAGATCAGGCTCTTAACATACTGTACACGACCTCCTCCTCCTCCTCCTCCTCGGCTCCACTCATCAGACCAACTGCTGTCACAGACGGAGGAGCAGAGAACTGCCCTCCCACCCTCCTCACATATACACCAAGAGCATATTAACCATCAGCAGAGACCCCAGCCAGCCAACACCCCCCTCCCTATCCTCCCCCCTTCCTCCTCCTCCTCCCCATTCCTCCTCCTCCTCCCTCCTTCATCGACGCATCACTGTCGATACCGTTTGTCCCCCGGCTGTTCGCCGCTCTGCCCAGGTTGGCAGCGTTCACACAGTCTGGCTCGCTGAGTCGTCGTCTGACATCTATTACAGTTAAGGATCATCCTGGCATGTGTTCTCATCCTCACGCACACACACACACACTGAGACACACACACACACACTTTCACACCTCTCATAAGGCCAGGAGAGCTAATGACTGAGATGGCTGGGTTTTTAAAAAAGAGAAAAGGGAAGGTGACAGGAGATGATTCATCTGAGCCGCTCTCCTCTCCTCTCCTCTCCTCTCCTCTCCGCTCGGCGACTGCGAAGCGATGACTGACGGCTGATTTATGATTCAGCGCCGAAGCTGTGAGCGCTTAGAATGATTTCCCCCCATTTCTTATTTTAATTCCTTACCGCAGGTGACGGCGGGAGGGATGGGAGCCAATTATCTTAAGTGTCTTTCTGCTCTCTGTCAGACGCTGACAGTCTCTCTCTGCAGAAACTCAGCAGCAGCAGCAGCAGCAGCAGTCGGCCTGCGAACAGGTGACTGCTCACCGCCGCCTCAACGCCGTCGCCTCCTCCATTACAATCAGCACTCAGGTTTTTTCATTTGCATGGAAACCGTGAATCCTCCTGCTGCTGTTTGACCAGGAGACTAACAGGGTGTGTGTGTGTGTCTGCTTGTGTGTGTGTTTTATGCTCCGTTTTGTTTAAACAAAATCGATTCACCCTCCAGACTCAGAGTTAAATCCCTCCGTGCTGTCAGTCAGTGTGCACAGTAACAAATACATATATTCACCCTAACAACAAGAAGTCAGGTCGACACACTGAGGTTTATACTGAGACACGAGGAAAAAAGAAAAAAAAAATCTGACAAGAATCCATGTTGGTGAGTCTGGAACCAGAACAGGAGAGAAATAAGAGTTCAGGTTTTAAAGGGATAGTTCAACATTTTGACAAATTGGCCCATTGTCATAATCCCTATAGTCACAGCAGTAGTTTCGTTACCTTTAATTGTCGGTGCAAGCTGTTTTTAGAACGGTGGAGCAGAGCCGTGAGCTGCTCAGAGCTACACTACTTGGTTCTTGGTTTCCCTCATCAAAGTCATCAAATACACAATCCAACAACTCCACAACGCTCTGGTGGACAAGTTGTGACCTGCACATTCACCACGCTATGAGATAATAACACAACGTTACAACACAGAGTTGAGGGAAATACAGAGACTGTTGATGAAAAACTGTCCCTGAAGGCAACGTGCATCAATTTCGTTCAATTACGTTTTGCATGAATTTCCCTCTAAAACAACTCTGTGTGGTAACGTTGTGTTATTATCTCATAGCGTGGTGAATGTGCAGGTCACAACTTGTCCACCAGAGCGTTGTGGAGTTGTTGGATTGTGTATTTGATGACTTTGATGAGGGAAACCAAGAAATCCCATGAGCCTCTGTCGCGTAGATCTGAGCAGCTCACGGCTCTGCTCCGCCGCTCTAAAAACAGCTTGCATCGACAATTAAAGGTAGCAAACCTACTGCTATGACTATAAGGGTTATGGTAATGGGCCAATTTTCCAAAAATGTTGAACTATCCCTTTAAAATAACATGTGTGAATGTGCAGACATGTAAACACATATCATCATATTGGACCGCAGTACAAACATTTGGTCTCAAAAACAATGTCAACACAACAAACAGTTTTAAATAGGAGTTGGTAAAAAATATTTATTTGTTATTGATTACTGATATCTCCTTGTAATAAAACGTGTTACAGACTCATTTTAAATCAGATAAATCATTCATTCTTTGTATCATTTCTTTATCATCCACAAACTTTTAGAAACAACTTGTGTTCATCTGTGATTGTTTCCAAAGATAACCATAATAATATTGTAATACTCATTTTCATCTTCGGTATATAAATCACTCCCTACTAATAATAACATGTTAAAGATGATTTATGCATAGTGTTATTTTATGTCCATTTGGGTAAAAGCCAAGACAAAAAAAAAAAGAAAAGAAAAAGAAAAATTGGGCTTTGGTTCAAAGTCTGATCGATAAATCTGCTGCTCCGTCTCTGATCTGTTCCAGAAACTCCTTCATTCTCAGACAGAGACTTAATCAATGGAAGAGTGTGTCCTTCAAATCTAATCACATTTATCTTCACTAACAGTAATAATAATCGAAACAGGAAGAAGCTGTTTATCACTGATCAAACCAAACTATTCAAGGCTCGTTACAGTTATTTGTCTGATTGTATTTGGTCATTATGATTATTTTACTGATTCTTATCGAGTCTGGAGTCAAACATGTTTAAGAATCCAGATCAGCTGCATTTGGAAACAGCCAATGAGAGCAGGAGTAGAATCAGACCAGGAAGTATCTGTTTCTGCTTTTACAGCTGACAAACATGGCTGCCAAACCTGCAGCAGCACTGCACCTATATTTTTGTTTTTCTCTGTCTAAAAGTTCACGTTTGTCGACTACAGACTAAATATCTTCCAGGTGAATTCGGCTCCTCCCCCCCCGACACCTGACGGCCTCAGGAAAACCAGAAGGACATGGGAAAACAGCAAAAATGGGCGGGGTCATCATCACAGGTGAGTGACATCACCTCAGATCCGTCTACATCCAGCTGTCTGTCATTTATTCCATTTTAAATAGATTATTTTGTGCTTTTTTAAAATGTATTTATTTGTTGTTTTATTAGATCTTTACTTGACATAAATTTTTTATTTTTTTTATTTTATGCCATTTACTCACTTTATCGGTAACACTTTAAAATAAGGGTCCCTTAAGTAACATTATTAAGCATTAACATATAAACTAATGTATTGATTAATGCTGAGTAATTCATACATAATGATAACTAATTACATTATTCAACTTTTATTAATACTTAATAACTTATTAACTAACTTTGATTACTGCTTTCTAATAGGCTACATTTATTACTGTGTAATAACATAATGATGGTTAATATATCTGTAAACAGTTAATTAATGCTTAATAATGTACTAACGTTAATTAAGGCATCTTTATTGTAAAGTGTAAATGAGTGGAACATTGTGTTTCCCCAGTGTTTTTAATTGCTTTATGTTTTAATTCTACTGTGTGTGTGATTGTATGTGAGTGTATGTGTGTAAATGTGGTGTTTTGTTTATTATGTTATCATGTAAAACACTGTTGCTGTTTTTATGTTAGAGAAGTGATGTATAAATAAGGTTTATTTGACTGATGGATGATATTGCTCCTGTTATTGAACCTTAACATTTCCTGAGCTACAACAATTACATTTTCCTGATTCAAAAATGATTCACACACATAACAAATGGTTAAAACACGTGTGAGTGTGTGTGTGCTGCAGCTGTGTGTGTATGTGTGGAGGAGGCGGAGGAGGAGGCGGCGGCTGCACATCGCTCCATCTTTAACTAGAGGCCGAGCCTGTCACTCGGCCCACCATCCAATATACTCCAATCAATTTACCATCCGCCGCAATTCAATGTGACAGTAAGACAAATCGGACTTCCAGTGTAAAATAATTGAAACAGACGCTTATTTGAGGCCTGAGAGAGAGCGGCGTTATTTTGCATCGGCTTAATGCACTGACGTCCGTCCGTGTCAGAGATGGATTGAGGTGTCAGAGTTATAGATAAGCCTCTGTTTAGTTAGCCCCGTCGGGAAGGAACCGACATTGTAGTCATATTAAAGATAACAAATGTTTTTATCCACGTCACCACGGCGATGCAGAGGGAGGAGGAGGAGGAGGAGGAGGAAGGAGAGGAGGGAGAGAGGAGTGGGTTAAGATGCTCGTATTCTGTCAAGTGAATTGTAATTGCTATTCGCCAGAGGACACATAATTGAAAAATTGGAAGAGAGCAAAAAGTCAGCGGCGTCTGAATCGTAAACAAAGATTGCACCGAATCCTCCGCGGTCGTGGGCGGCCGACATCAGAGGGTCCAGAGAGAAAAAAAGAGGGAAAAAAAGGCTTGTTTTACAAAAAAAAATAGGAAAAAAGGAGTAGGCCTTTGGGTAGCAGGGAATTAAACCATTCACACACACATACATGCAGTTGCAGCCAAAAAGAGCTGCTGCTTCGATCCAAAGGAGAAGAAGAAGAAGAAGAAGAAGAAGAAGAAGAAGAAGAAGAAGACGAAGAAGAAGAAGAAGAAGTAGTCCCACACGGAAAGAACCTATAGATTTTAATACAGGTTTGAATATATGTGACATAAAATTGGTCGTTTTCATGCACACATAAATGCTTAATATACTGCCGCATAATTGCACAGATAAACTGCATAGGTTTCATATCTGTGCATATATCCTCATCAGGATATATAGGATATATATATATGCGCATATGAAACCTATGCAGTTTATCTGTGCATGTATGCAGCAGCATTTATATGATGTGTATATATGAAAACGGCCAATTTTATGTATGTCAGATATTGAAACCTACAGGTTCTTTCTGTGGTTCTTTGTGGGGAAATAAGTAAAGAAGGTGAATTTGGATGTAACAACAACAACAACAGCAGCAGCAGCAGAACCCCCCCTTCTCTCCTCTTCCTCCTCTTCCTCCTCCTCCTCTTCCTCCTCTTCAACCACCACCACCTCCACCATTACCCGCCGCCCACGCCGGCCTGGCCGCTGCTGCTGCTGATGCTGCTGCTGCTGCTGCCGTTGGCGCCGGCGGGCGAGTTACAGCACGGATTAGATCGTGTAATCAAAGGCGTTCCACCTTCAGACTGGTTCAACCTCAGGGTCTCCCTCTTCCTCGCTGCACCGCCGAGCATCATGGGAGCCAAACCGTGAGTCAAGCAGGAGCAGGACGATGGGAATAATAATAATAAAAAAATAATAAAAAAAACACAAAAAGGGTAAAGGATGGGTTACCGCACAGCCGAGAGAAACCCACACAGAGCTCGGCTCGGCTCAGCAGAGGAGGTGAAAGGTCGGGTAAACTCACTAATCCAGCGCAGAACTACAAGTTGTTGTTTTTTGGGGGGTGGGGGAGGGGCGTGGGCGGACGAACAGGAAGGTTAAAGCGTGTTTCCGCCCCGGCTGGAGCGTCTCCACGTGATTGGCAGCAAAATGCTGTTGCTGCTTCTTCTGCGGAGTCAGAAGTGGTCGTTGCCGCCGGCGCCCCCTGCTGTTGGCTGCTGACATAGAGAAAAAAAGCAACAAGTGGATCTGGATCTGCAGCTCAGACCCTCGGGACCGAGGAGTTCAACCACGATGCCAAACACATTTTGTCGCTCAGTCAGCGCTGCGTCTGAAATTGTGTCTGTTTTTTGTTTTTTTTTCTGACATTTTCTGAAGCTGTTTATGGAGATGTTTGTCGACACACTGATGCAACAGAGCTTCATTTGTGCTGCCGCCGAAAGCTTGAAGGGAAAAAAAAAAAAACGTCGTCTTACCCAGAAAACGATGTCTGTATTACTCCAGAGGCTCTGACACAAAATATGAAACAAATAAAATAAAATAAAATGGAGCCAAAACTGTGAAAGCGTCAGTTCATAACCGATACGGCTCAGATAAACACAGAGAGGCACAGGAGACGAGACTGACGAGATTTAATGTAAAACACAGGGTTTGGAATATTTAACTGGAATAAAATATCCTTTAAAAGATGTTTTCATCTCCACTGCAAAAAACACAAGATTCAGGACAGAAAGATTACAACAACAATATTACAATTAAAATGAAGAAAACTAGTTGATTTTAATTTCAGCTTCACCTGCAATGCAACAGCTTTAGTGAATAAAATACTGGAACTCCAAATGCATTTTCCAAACCCGTCCTTGGCATGATGGTGAGTAGAACATTGGTGAATTATCAATTTTGTTGAAGTGTCCCTTTAAGTTAAGTCTCTGTAACTGTGTTTTCAAAGGAACCAAATAAATAAATGATAAAAGGTGTAAATACAGAATGACTCTGTTGTGACTGACAGGTGGTGGTGGTGGAGGGGGGGGGATTCCTACAGTCATGTGCATATGCGTTACCATGGTTACCGCACGATTTAGCTACTGTGCATAAATACAAATGCATATGACTCGGTGCAGATCAGTCATGAGACTGCAGTTCACTGAAGTCACACATCAGCTGTTACAGAGACGAGAGGCCAAGACCCAACACCTACTACATATACTTACCCAGAATGCACCTGGAGGTGGAACGACTGGACCTTTTTTCTGAGGACACGAGTGTGTGCAGAAGAAAGGCGGTTTTATATAAACGAGACCTCGCTGTGTTCAGTTCAGATGTTATTTAAATCACAATCACATTTAATGTTAATTAATGCTGGTGCATAATTTAATGGGACAAACAGCTCTGGCAGAGGTTGTAATTAAACACCGCAGGCCTCGCTCACACTCCTCTGTGTGTGTGTGTACGGTTCAATAAAATCAATTTTGGTGGCTTTGTTCCTCCTCCGGCATTCGGACCGGCTCTGTGGTCCTCAGAGGTCGACATCAACCAACAGCAGCAGTAATGAGGTCATCGGTCAGAGGTCAGAGGTCACGGCAGACAATAGCTGGAACAAACATTCCTGTGGTCGAACAATCAGCCGAGGGCAGGGAGAGACCGCCACGACTCTCGGCGGCTGAAGATCACTGGACGACGGACGCGTCAATCAAATGAAGAGACATTAACGGGTTTATACACGTGTGTCTCTTTTTAATGTCTGTGTTTGACCTTTGAACCTGTTGTTCCCTGAAGCCCCCAAATTTGGGGGCAATCCACATTGGAACGCAATTGGAGAGAAACAGTCACACACATGGACATGTTGCATATCAATAGAAAGCAGAATCTCCGGAATAAACCATTCATAGGATAAACAAACACAGTTGCAACACCAAGCAACCAAACAATTTGTCGCAACATTGCGAAAAAGTTTCCTAGACAGAGAAACCGAGCCAGTAAAGAGGCATCCTTGTTGTGATCCAGAGCTAATGGTAACCAGAAGAAAGCAGACACTCCACAGATTCCAAAACTACCATTTTTATCCTCTTTAACCAAAGTTTCACTGATCCAGCAGCCAAATAAGACAAATAACAACAAGCGCATTTGGAAAACTGAACCAGAAATGCTGTCTTACCTGGGACTTTTCACAGAGAAAACACTGTTGTGAAGCTCCAAATCTCATTTCGTTTGAAGGACTACAACCCCCAGAATGCACCTCTTCCTCCTCGTGTGTCTGTGTGGCGGATTTCCTGCTCTGTGTCCATATATGGTGGAGAGCAGCCATAGGCTGTGTGCTCCGAAGGTGCAACAAAACCTTAGCTCATTGGCTGCCAGTGCAGCCTAGAAAAACGAGCTAGGGCTCATTTGATTCGTCTGGCTCTTCCGGTCACGCCGATGTGCGGATTAACGTGATTGGTCCCTGTGCTGCACCTCTAAAGCAGCTGGGAATTGAGGGAGACAGACGCAGGAATGTAGCTCAGAGCAGAAAATGCTGATTTAAAAAAAACCTGTGGATTCCTGTTCAGTTATTTTTTGCAAATTGTGTGAAAATAAAGATTCAACAATGGTTTAGAGTGGCAGGTGGTTTAAGCTGTGCCAAAAATTAATATTTTGGAAAGCTCGCCTGAATATTTTGTAGTAAAATCTCAATAATTTTGTCCTGCTTCACTTTATCAGAATCAACCACTGCAGAGACAATGTTCATATGTTGTACAATGATTTTATAGAGAGTTTGAGCTATGTTAGCATTATTCTAAAGGACACTCATCAAAAATATTAATTTTTTTTAGGCGAGCACTGAATTTATTAAATTTATGCTGTGTGTCATCATCATTTGGTCTTCACCAGTAACATATATACTGATAATTACACATCTCCCAACAATCCTCAAATTATTTCCTATTCAATGACACCAAAATTATTCAAATAGACCTTGTGGTTGCAGAGATATTCTCATTTTATTATTGGTATGCAATTTTCGAGGAAAGGCCTTGAAAATAGGCCCAGTGAACCTTAGCGAGAGAAACACTCCATCAATAAGTGAACAGGGAACGAATGTGAGACTGTGTTGTGTCCTCAGACCGGACCCTCACTTTAAAGCCGACTCGTTACAAATACGTAAGTGGGCGACGCACCGAACCGAGGCAGGCGGCCATGTTGCATCGCCATTTTTTACGTCGAGTGGCAGCGTGACCGTAGGTAACCACGGAAACTGAGCGGAGCTGTCGGCTCGGCCTGTTAAAACTGTCACCACTGTGTAGTGTGAGGAAGGACGGAGGCACTGATGTTGCATTCAGGTGCAGTCAGGCAGACGGCCGTTGGATGTCATTTTACTCCACCAGAGAAAGACGGTAAAACAATACCACATGTATTGTTTTGTCTTGTGCTGGCGGACCGCTTGTTTACATAGAGGCTTGTTTATCCTGTTACATGCAGCGTCTGTTGTCTGTCTGACGTCTGCCCCATTTCACGTGAATGCAATATCAAGAATACGTTCCGATATATGCAACCGCATCGCTAGATGGAGGGAATTCCTACGTATTATACCTTTAATGTATCCCCAGACTGGTCTCTGGCTTTATTTGGTCTCTGGACGCGTCCCTCGCTTTATTGTGTCCCCAGAAACACTGCTGTCATGTTGTTGAGTGCTGTATATCTTATTTGATGGTTTCTTATGTAACTTATGTATGTATTGTATGTATTGTATGTAAAAGGCAGAAATCAATTGCAGAGTTGTCGTGCAACACAAATTTCCATAATAATGTTTTTCTTATCTTTTCTTACAATATGATACACAAACACATAAACAAACTTATGTCATAAACGTGTTAGCTTGTGGGCTCCTGCAGGTTTCATAATGTGTGTCTGACAGGAACAGCCTGGGAGCAGCTCCCAGCGTCGTCCTATAGAAACCTTCACGAGTACAAAGTGTTTACAGACACGGACTCTGTGGCTCGGAGCTGCTGCAGGAAGCCGAAGGCCACCACATCCTCACCGCTCGGACACACTCAGGGGGCCGTCAACCTCGCTCTGCATTCAGATTCCCGTTGCCCTCTTCCCTCGCAGCCAGACACTTCGCCATTTGCTGCTCTGAAGAAACTTTTGAGGAAGGAAAGGAAAGGAAAGGGGGAAAAAAAAGAAAACAGCAAAAAGGTGCTTATTTCCTCTCGGTGCAGAGAGTATAAGCTCGACATCGCTCTCGAGGAGCAGGAAGAAGCTGCTGATTGCACAGGAACAGGAAGAGGGGTCTTTAATTTGGAGGCCTCACTGGTGTTGAAGCCTTCAACCACATGGGGAGTTAATCAGCACTTGGTCTATAGATAGGAAGAGGAAGAGGAGGAAGAGGAGGGAGGGCTGGTCTCTCTGTGGGGTCTTTACTGTTGACATGTGGATCCACCAGCTCTGTTTCCAACATAATGTCTGTTTTTTTTTTGAGAGGTGACTCCCAATCTGTTATTATGACCACTCACGCTCTCATTGTGTTGTTGTTTCACTTAGGTTTTTATTCTGTGGTTAAATACGGCTGTATTTATTCAGTTGACCAAATTATTATAATCAACCAAAGCAGAGCGGATGTTATATTTAGAGAATCAAATGCTGCCACAAACTAACAAAGTGAAATAAATGAACTCAAAAAAATAAAATAAAAAATACTGAGAGGGGTTTGGGTTATTTTAACCCTTAACTGTTCCTCCAATCTGCTGGTTTATCAGCTGTTCCATACCATCATCATCATCGACAACAGTGTGCAGCCTGTTTTAAAAATACAATGTATTATTATTATTATTATTATTATTATTATTTTCTACTGTCTAATGGTGCAGGTGCTACGTTCAACGCTATTGGCTGCTGTAGCTGTCAATCAAAAGTTTGTTCCTACCAGGAAACATGTGATTATGTAGAGCTGGATGATGTTTCAGGATGACTTTCAATTCACTTTATATCATCATAATTACTTGAAGGTACTGTTGGCATGGCGACCAGATGAGGCATAAACACATTATCTGCGTCCCCAGTGATTTGATCGATGCATCTCAAAGTGCAGCTCCCAACTTTTCTCTTTTCTCTAAACAAAACAAATAGTTTTCAGCTCTGTGGCTGTTTGCTCTCATTACGGGGAAAGCAATGCATCTTGGGATAGGTTTTTTTTTTTTTTAGATAAGATTTAGATGCAGACTGAAGTTTTTTTGTTTTTTTTTCCGAAGTCAATAAGCAGGAGCTTTTATCATGTTCTTAAATAACGATCACGACAGTGACCAATTTGTTTTGCTGTCATTAGGAAATTATCTCTAAATACAAAGTAAATATGACGCAGACTCAATTATGATTAAACTAGATAATTAAAATAAAGGGCAGCAATTTGATTAAAATAATGACATTTTAGAAGAGCTGATTATTATTGTCACTGTTTATTTATGGCCAGAGAACAATAGTAAGACAATTGATCAGCTGTGATCAATAACAGATATTGGTTGAATGAGGAGCCCTTCTTCTTTTATTGGATCTCACTACCTGCATGCTGCACACACTGCACACACACACACACACACACACACACACACACACACACACTCTCACACACACACACTCACACCTTCACCGCCGCCTGATTTATTGCCTGGTGTCGATGTAAAGTAATGTAATCTTTCTTTATGTGTCCGTTGGTCGCCTAATTCTCAGACCTTCAGCCGCTGCCATCTCTGCTTTTAGTCCACCTGATTCATCAAAAGTCCAGATGATTTAGACTTTAGCGCTTTCAATTAAATAAGTGTGTCACTGAGTGTTTTATAGAGCAATAAAGGACAAAACCAAACCATTACAGATAAAGAGAGAAACGAGTTCCCGCTGGAGCTGCAGTGTGTGCTTAACGCTACTTGTTGTGTGTCATAGTACTACAACTCCCAGCAGGCCTCAGTGTGAGCTAGAAGGGAGCTGTGTATCATCATCAACATTAAAGGGATAGTTCAACATCATGACAAATTGGCCCATTGGCCATAATCCATAGTCATAGCAGTAGGTTCGTTACCTTTAATTGTCAGTGCAAGCTATTTTTAGAACGGCGGAGCAGAGCCGTGAGCTGCTCATGAGGTTAATGGGATTTCTTTGTTTCCCTCATCAAACTCATCAAATCATCATGTCAATGGGCCAATTTGCCAAAATGTTGAACTATCCCTTTAAGAGAAAGAGCCATGACTCTTTACTATACTGTATGCAGAGGAGGGCCATAATGCCTGGGGCCCTGGTGGACCCCCCTCATACTGATAGAAATGCCCTATAAAGATGCTGCGCTGTGCTGCTGTAGCCAATATCCACCTCTTTCCTACATGTGAAGCATTCAGGGAACATCTGTAAACTGCAGCGTCTAAAAGTGTAGGAGAGAGTCGGATTGCCACTGGCTATGTGCAACACAAGAAAGGCAACCTATATGAGTAAACACGTTAGTTCTGTATGAGCTGTTTTCATTATACGGTGTGTCCATGGACAAGTCACATGATACATACACAAACACACAACATGGTGAAAAACAACATGGACTGTGCCGTAGGCTGTTTGCATTATAGTGTCAGCTGCTTTCAGCCCTTTGTGTTTTTCCTCCCTCCTCTCACATGTACAGGATTCAGCTGAACTCAATAAACCGTGGCCCATCGAGACGATACAATAACCAGCTGTCACTGCCGAAAATCTGGATTTTCTAAAACCAGGATGTCCGTTATAGACAGAAACCGTGCTGTGATCGATTTAGTGGGGAAAGTAGACGTGCTGGATGGATAAATAAAAAAAATGACCAATAAAAAAATGAAAAAAAACTAAATTGCATCAAAAAAAAAACAACAACGAAATTGCAACGAAAAAATTTGTGATTTTATAATGTAGCAGAATTTTTCCCACATATATTTTTGAAACTTGCTTGTAAGAAAAGTCATTAAACTTTTTTTAAACACTTGGTGCTAAAGCTATGTTTGTGCATAAAATGACCAATGGGGAAACTTGGAAAACCAACCGATGGCAGAGCTTCATCACTCAGTGAGTCACAAACAGGTGTCAAATGAAGCATCAACAGGGAAGAACCAGAAGCTGCAGTTCCTCTTCTGACCACTAGATGGCGTCTCCGGAAGAAAATAAGTCCCTACAAGCTGCTTCAAAAACGTGGCTTCAATCCTAACATGCCCTTCCTTTTTGCCTATTTTTAGATTAACTAAAGTAGGGGGCAGAGTCCGGATTTTCTTGTAAATTATATTCCTTAAATTAAGAGGTTTCACTGCATTTTATTAGCTTGCTGCTTTTATTTTGACGGAAAGGCCTGTCTCTCTCGCCCTGGTTCCGGCTGCTCACCAGAACAGCGAGTTAACGGCCCCAGACTAGCTCAGTCTGAGCTTCAGAAACCTGTGGTCACGGCGGCTGCATCCATCTTTAATTAAAACCCTGTTGTTGTAGTAGCCCATGTTACAGTAAAAAACAAAAAACAAAAAAAAAAACGCTGCTCACTCTGCCTCCTAGTGGCTGCTTGTCAGTGAACACACCACGGCGGCGCTACAGTACATCACAGCTGGGTGTGGTCAAAAGACTTGAACCTTTTAGCCCCACAGAGGTCGGTGCATTGATGCTTCTCTTCTGTAAGAAGATTAATGTGGTGTTTGACTGTGGTCTCCAAGTATGACAAAGGACACACACACACACACACACACACACACACACACACACACACACACACACACACACACACACACACAATTGTACATGCAGGCAGTGCCTTTCTATAACAATAGAGCATCGTAACAAATACAGTGGGAGCAGCAGCAGCAGCGGTAGTGAAGCTCCAGGACCGGCTCCTTGCAGCGGATGGACCTTGCTGCTTGTGACAAATTGCATGTGGAAGGAAATCTGCAGGGCCCATTGAACTTCAGTATTGCTTTTATTCCTCTGTCATGTTCCTGCAGAGATGAAATGGGATCCGTTGCTTTTTTTTTTTCTCCCTCTCTCTCCCTTTTCTCTCTCTGCTTCCTTTATTCACCGCTCCATGCCCGCCGGTTTGCAGGATAAACGGCCAACACTGCCTGACAGTCACACACATTCTTCTCTGCTTTTCTTTCTTCCCTCCCTCCCTCCCTCCTTCTGCTTTTTCTATAACTTGCCCGGAGATTTCAGGTACTTGAAATGAAGCGGGTTGAAAAAAAAAAGAAGAAGAAAAAGAAAAGAGATGATGTACATTCATCCCAGCAGCTGCAGCTGAAACTGTGGCTGAGCAGCACATCTGAATTCCTTTTATTCCCTAAATGTTGCCGACATGAATCTTTGTCAGACGTTTTTTTTTTTTTTTTTACACATCATAATAGAAAAAAAATAATTCAGGAAATTCACCTTCAAGCTAATTTTTACATTTCACATGTTGTCAGCGAATACAACAGTTCTGTCCTGAAAAGCTCTGGTAATAATTTCTTTATTTTACACTTATCTTATAATGTAAAATTTGTAAAAATTTTTCCCACAATGTTAATGTTTTATCTCATTTCTCATTTCTCATGTCAGTGAGATGACCATGCATCTGATTTGCTCTGTCTGGTTGGGGCGGGGCTAGATACACCTGTGACCTCATCGTTAAAGACACAGAGTTAGCATTAGCACAACTGCTAAGATGATAGATAGATAGATAGATAGATAGATAGATAGATAGATAGATAGATAGATAGATAGATAGATAGATAGATAGATAGATAGATAGATAGATAGATAGATAGATAGATAGATAGATAGATAGATAGATAGATAGATAGATAGATAGATAGATATTGGGTGGAGACGTTTGCTAATTACAAGATAAACCTCTATTTCTTTCTCTCTCCCTTATGTCAGTAATCAAGTTCATGTTCCATCAGCTCCCGATTCCCCCCAAAGGAGGAGAAGTGACTTGACTCGACTCGTCCTAATAAGTGAGAAAAAAAAGAAAATAAAGGGCAAAGGAAGTGTGAAAAAAAAATAATATCCTGTGTCTCACTTACAGTTGAGGCTGTTTTTGTTTTAACCTTAAAGCAGTGGAGCTGTCTGACAGGAGGCTGCTGCATGAATATATATAGTCACAGCGTGAACGTCCTGAAGTCAGAGGAGCCGCGCTGAAGGTAAAGGATCATCAGACATCAGGAGGCTCGCCGAGGTTCAGCGTGTGATCGCTGTGGCAGCTCCTAAAGGGCAAGAGGCTCACTTTGTTACAGCAGCTCTGCCTCATTCTATGTGTGTGTAGTGTGTGTGTGTGTGTGTGTGTGCGTGTGTGTGTGTGTGTGTGTGTGTGTGTGTGTGTGTGTCTCCGGGGTGTTCATTATCGTGTGTACACAGCGAGGCAACAAGATGCTGACGGACAAAAAAAATAAAGGCTCAAATTCACGCGAGGCCATTTAAAGGGATCAAAGAAGTTTCATTGTCTTATAATCGAACATCTGGATCCTCTTCATCACCGCGGGTCAACACCTCTGTGGTCCCTGTTCCCACTGTTGCCATGGCAACGCTGATTTTCATATACATATACTTCAGCTAGCTACGTGTTGCCCAGTAGCCTACTATTAGTTTCTTCTTTGCTTCTGTAAATAATTAATAGGAAAAAAAAAAAGATAGAAAGAAAGAAAGAAAATGTAATTTTCCCTGTGAACTCCAGATGTTTGTAAAACACAGCACTGAGGTGAAACTGAACAGCGTCGTGTGTTTTGATGTTCAAACAGCTCAATCATTCAACAGTATTAATTATAGATAGATACCCTGTGTTTCATAGCCTGTGAATATAAGCAAGCTGCAGTCTACTATCATTACATCTGAGTTTGATTAACTTTATTTACTTGCAGACTTGGGCTGATGTGAGGCGTCTGTTGTTTGGTTCTTTCATCATTTGCATTTTCAACACATCACAGTCTAAAGAAAAACTAAAGTTAATATACAGTGACTCTCGTCCCAAAGCTGGAGCTGAGGTCAGTCACCAAACTCATGGAGATGCCTCTGTGCAGGAGGGGGTGGGGGTGGGGTGGGGGGGGCTGTCATAGTGTAACAGGAAAGGGACAAACAAAAATACACACTGTTGTTTGAGATATCACTGAAGGCTGAAACGCTTCTCTACAGCGGGACAACAGGCCCCAAAACACAGAGATACAGAACTTCAGAATAAGTCTGTTGGACATTTGAAAAATGATTTTAAATGAAATGTACATGTATATTGATATATCTTAAAGCTCCATACAGTATAAAGGTAGATGTCCATGTGTAGTGCGGTTATAAAGCAGCTACAGCCTGTATTCAGAAACTGAGCCTTAAAACCAGCCGTCAGGGCTTCCTGTCACTTTGTGATGTCACTACAAAGCAGTCTCATCAAACAAGCCCCGCCCCCCACCAACTTGTATCACTCAGAAAACAAATGATAAATAATCAAAAGTTAATTAAAAGATTCAAAAAGTCAGTATCTTCATTTAAGAAATACAAAAATATACAGAATATGTTTTCTAGAGAGCCTAAAACCAGATCAGCATGTTTACATCAATAAACAAGGCTTATAAATAGTTATTCTTAGCGAGGAGCACATGAGAATCTGATGCTCCTACATTTATCTTGTATCCTGAGGAGTTCCTGTGTATGTGCTGTATATAATAATGTTTCTCCCAGGAAACATAACTGTGTCAAATCCAGCTTTCACACATTTTTTTTCCGCTGAGTCAGGCTTTGATTTCTCTCTCTGCGCCGACTGGTGGAAGGTTTCAAGCTACAGAAGGTGTTATTTTGACGAGAAGGAAGCAGAAATGTGACATAAAGCGACCCGATAACGAATCAAGTTTTTCGATCGTTGAACCTTTGACCTCCGTCCTGCAAGGGCCGAGGTTCAGAGCCTCTGTTTGTTTGTTGTTTCCCTCATGTAACGACCCGGCTGCCTGCGCGTTGTTGTTATGAATCGCACAATCCGTTGATCAAGGTCTGCAGGTCAGCAGGGAGCTGAGAGCTGCAGAATCGCCCTTTATGTTGGTTTGTCTACATGTGGTGTGTCACCCCCCCCTCCCTTCCCACCCTGCCTCCCCCACTGGGACCAGATCAGAGCATAAATGCATCACAAGCAGCTGCTGTTGAGGTCACCATCAGCAACTTTACATTCTGCTTACACCAGATTAACAGGACGAATCAGTTCACTTCACTTCGCCCTTTTCCTCGACTGCAGGCGCCTGGAGCCTTCTGTGAAGCTCCAGCTCCACCTGGATGGATCTCTGTTTGACACCTGACAACACATGACACAGACAGGTGGTACTTCACTCTGATTGGCTGAGGGGTGTGCATTATTGTTTTTGGTAAACCACAAATGCTTCGTCAGCGTTTTAAAATCGATGCCTGAGGACGGAGGAGGAGGAGGAGGAGGAGGACGGAGGTCATGAGAAGAGATATGATGTACTTTTAAAACTCAAAAAGTGACTTTATTCTTTTTCTAAGTATTGAGCTTTTGATACTTTGGTGTGAAAACAAAAGTCACGAGTCGTGATAAATGGGGCAAAAAAAGCAGAAAAAGAAGCCGAGTCAGCAGCTGCAGCTGGTGAGTGGAGCAGCAGCTCCGGGGCAGAGCTCCAGAAAGATCCAGTGTTCAGGGAGGTGACGCTGTCAGCTGGTCTCTACTGGTCCCAGCTGGTCTCTACTGGTGTCAGTTGGTCTCATCTGGTCTCTACTGGTGTCAGCTGGTCTCTACTGGTGTCAGTTGGTCTCATCTGGTCTCTACTGGTGTCAGCTGGTCTCTACTGGTCTCAGCTGATCTCTACTGGTGTCTTCTCGTCTCTACTGGTCTCAGCTGGTTTCTACTGGTCTCAGCTGGTCTTATCTTGTTCTACTGGTGTCAGCTGGTCTCTACTGGTGTCTTCTCGTCTCTACTGGTCTCAGCTGGTTTCTACTGGTCTCAGCTGGTCTTATCTTGTTCTACTGGTGTCAGCTGGTCTCTACTGGTGTCAGGTTTCTATTCGTCTCTATGGGTGTCAGCTGGTCTCATCTGGTCTCAGCTGATCTCTACTGGTTTCAGCTGGTCTCTACTGGTTTCAGCTGGTCTCTACTGGTTTCAGCTGTCTCTACTGGTGTCTACTGATGTCTACTGGTCTCACCTGGTCCCTGCTGGGCCAACTAGCCTCTACTGGTCTCAGTTGGTGTCTACTGGTCTCTCCTGGTCTTTGCTGGTCCCTACTGGTCTTTACTGATCTTTGCTGGTGTTTAGTGGCACTTGGAGAACCCATAACTCCCCCCTCGGTCAGTCTCCATAGACGCCCATGTTAAAAAAGGGGGTGTGGTCTCTTTGAGTGACAGTTGGGTGATGATAAATTTGAGTGCCCCTCCTCTTTGACCATATTTGGATTAGTTGGGAATCAGGGGGCGGAGTCACGCACAGCCAAGATGGCGGCAGCTGAGAAATGTGTCCTAAAACCACATGTCTTCTCCATCATTATGGCATTTGAAATGACTTATAGGAATTGATATTAATCAGACAAAACTTCCCACATGATAAAATATGTCAAATGTGTTTCATGCAGGATCCTCAGAGATGCTTTTATAAGTTTGCATGATGTTGTTTTTTCGTTTTTTTTATTTAGCCCTTCTGTTGTTGTGTTGTGTTGTGTTGTGTTGTCTTGTGTCGTCTTTGTCCGGTGCAGCTGTCGCAGCCAGGACTTCCTGTCTGAGCACGGCTGCACAACAAATTAACAGACGTATATTACCACGAGGAGACGCAGCCAGAAAGCCATTTTCATTTCACTGTGAGTTTAATCCCTGTTGCTCATTAGGACTAA
Organism: Decapterus maruadsi; assembly: GCA_030347415.2. NCBI lineage: Eukaryota > Metazoa > Chordata > Actinopteri > Carangiformes > Carangidae > Decapterus > Decapterus maruadsi. The sequence goes on from CM064903.1 coordinate 10,224,523, forward strand.
ATATTAAGTGCAGTGTACTGTGCAAACTGTCTGTTTTCCCTCAATTTATTTACAACCAGCATTTCAGAGCTTCCTTTTTTCTTCTTCTCCTTTTTTTTTTTTTTTTTTTTACTATTATTGTTGGAAGTTAATAACAAGTGTCAACGTATTTTATGACGCGTTACTTCATTTTAAGTTCCAATTAGTACCCTACCTGACAGTGTTTGAATTAATGACACACTGTTCATTAAGGGAGCGGTTAATGGTGCTTGGCAGGTATTAAATATCCTGTAAACAGGGTGTGTGTGTTGTACTGTAGCTGACACCAAGAGAAGAAGAAGAAGAAGAAGAGCGTCAGGTCACTGAGGTCGGACGTCAGAGCCGAACCAACACCCACCCTCTGAAATTAGCTCACGACCTTTAAAAAGCACGCTAAATTAGCAAAGCTGTCCGGTTCCTAAAGCCTTGAGGTAAGCACAGTGAGATGTACTGTCCTGCCATCAGGGGAGGAGGAGAGGGGGGGAGGGGGGCGGAGCTTTATTTAGCAGGTGCACTTTATTACAAGTCATCAACCCCCCTCACCCCTCCCCCTCCCCCTCCCCCCGCCTCCGAGCAGGAAGCGCTGACGTCGCAGAAACTCGAGGAGACCCAAATAAGCTCAATCAACAGAACTGATAATATTTCATATCCCAGTGTGTGTGTGTGTGTGTGTCAGTGTGTGTGTGTGTGTCAGTGTGTGTGTGTTTCTCCTCCACCTCCCAGACAGGAGCCCATTTTTCAGTCCCCTCGCTCGTCACCCGCGGCGACCTCCACATAGGTCACCGGGGCCCAGTTGGAGAAACCAGGGCGTCCGTTCTGTCCCCGACTGGCAACCGCGGGGATCCCAGAATGCAACACTGCTGCTGCTGCTGCTGGAGGAGGAGGAGGAGGAGGAGGAGGAGGGAGCGCTCCCCTTCAATGTCCTTCCTGCTGTTTGTTCCTTTCCCTTTACCTCAAAAGTCAGGGCATCCCATAGTGTAGATACAGGAAGTAGAAACGATGGGATGGAGGGAGGGAGGACAGGGAACTGGGAGGAGTGGAAAGAAGCTGGAAACATTAGGGGAATAAGTTGGAGGTGGTGAAGAAGAAAAAGGACAAAAAAAGATGGGAAAAGTTAAAGGGCAATTCCGGGCAAATTTAACTCGCGGTTGTATTTTCCTAACATTTTTGGTCTAAAAGAAGGAATCTGAAGAGTTTAATTGTTCCTGTTTTGCGGTAGTTAGGCTGTTTACATCCCTCAGACAGCGTCAGATGGCGACTCAAACATGCACCGAGAAGTTTATTCATTTCAAGCAAGCCCACATGCTTGTAAAACTAGATCTAATTCAAAGTCTCGCACTCGGTGTGTTCAGGTGCAGTCGGAATATCAACTCTTGACTCGCACCGCAAAACAGGAGCAATTAAACTGAAAATCTTCAGATTCCTTCTTTTAGACCTAAAATGTTAGGAAAATACAGCCCCGAATTGAATTTGCCCGGAATTGTCCTTTAAGACCACTAAATGTGGGAGAAGAGGGGAAAGGAAAGGGGAAAGATGGAGGTTAGGAGGAAGAGGAAGGAAGGATAGACAGATGTGAGGTAAAGATTAGGAAAATAAGAGGGAAAAACACTTCAATAATAAGAAATGTTGTATGTTGAATGTAGAAAACACTGACATCTCAAAGGTTTATTGTTCGAGGCCTCGTGTTTTTCTTCTGATCGAAGCTTAAACATTGGAAACGTTGACCGAGCAGTTTCCAGCTGGAAACATCACCAAAGCAGCAGGGGAGGAATATTAACGTAATCTCAGCGCGTTAAAGGATAAACTCTCATTATTACACCTTGGCTCTGATTTCATATCTTTTGTTTCTCAGTGATAATTCTCTGCAGGTTAATGGAGGAGATCTGGGAACGCTGACAAAAAGAGGAGAAAGCTGGATGTTTGGAAGAGAGGGAAGCAAACTGTGGAGTCGGTTTTATCTGTTCTGGTGAGGTGTGTTTCTGCCAAAGAGTATAAAGGTAGATGTTTGTGTTAAAGCTCCATACGGTAGATGTCCATGTGTAGTGTGATTATAAAGCAGCTCTAGGTTCTATACAGCCTGTATTCAGAAACTGAGCCTTAAAACCAGCCGCCAGGACTTCCTCTCACTTTGTGATGTCACAACAAAGCAGTCATACGTTGCTTTCATTTTGAAAAAACAGAGTGGATGGGTGTAAACTGAGACTCCAGTGGTCTCATTTCCAGTTTGGGTCTCATCAGCGAGTGCCGCGTTGTTGTCGCTGTTTTATCGCCGTTGTGATGCGTTGTTAAACTCACCGTGGACGTGTCTACATCCTGGACACACAGATCCATTGTCGTGTCCTTGACGCCCACATGGAGGCTTCACGTCGTCGGCTCATTGTGAAAAAGTGGAGCTCCGACTGTTGACTCTGTAATCGGCCTCCTGCAGCTGCTTAAACGCAGCGTTTGCAAACAACACACGGCATCGTTGTCACTTCTTCATTCATCCCTCCTCTGAACATGAAATGAAATCTCACCTCGGAGAATTCCCAAAACATCGCTTTACTTACTTTTCTTTTCTCTTTTTTTTTGGTTTGTTTGTCAGATCACCGCTTTTCTCTTTTCTTTACTCTCTCCCTCTTTTCTTTTCTTTTCTTTTCTACGACTGAATCGTGTTTTTGCTAAAGTACTGGAGGCAAATGAAATTTCCTTCCTCTCCGTACATGAGAGCACACAGTGGCAGCCATTGTCGAGAGTCTAATGGGAATGTTAAGTACAAGCAGGCAGAGCCGTCTTTTATCTTGGGTATTTACAACTCTGTCACAACCAGCAGGAATTTGGAAGCTGAGGGGGAAAATGCATCTTTTTTTTTTTTTTTTTTGATCCCTGCCCGGATGCTCCGGCTTTCATCTCTCAGTGCTCCTAACAGAACGGCCTGCTGTTTGTGGAGCGGAGAAACGAAATCAAAGCCAGTGATTAGAATGAAATATTTGCAGAGGTTTTTTTTTTTTTTTTTTCAGGGAATGAAGGGAAGGAGGGAGAGGGAAGATGAAAAAAACATGAAAAGACGAAAAGAAAATTGGAGGCGAAAGTTAAATTTACCATCTCCAATAGTAATAAAAAAAAGAAAGGAGTTGTTGGCTGTAGTGTGTTCGCTGCAGGAGCCGCGGCCTCCAGCGGCTCGCTCTCATCGCCGCCGCGCACAATAATCCGCTCTCTTTGTTCGTCGCACAAGCAGAATTTGTTGCTTTAAAAGAAAAACACACACCAACACACACACGCACCGCTGTCGCCGTCGTCTTCTTACATTATTTCACTCTTTCAGCGTCTATCGGAGGCCCCGAGCGCCGCCGTGCTCCTTCACAGCCAGGACGGCGCTCTGTGTTGTGTCTGATACAGTTTCTCCCCCTCCTCTTCCTCCTCTCCCTCCTCTTCCCTCTTTCTTTTTCCAACCTGTGCACCTTGGGGCCTCGCTTGGTGTTTCTGAGCTCAGATGCAGTGGCTTTACCGCAGCAGGTCAAGTCCGGTTCAGCTCATATGTGTGTGTGTGTGTGTGTGTGTGCGTGCGTCGCCGCCCAGCTCCTTCTAGATAACGTGGAATTACACGGCTGCGTTATCCAGGCGGCGTGAAGGTGGGTGAGTGTGGTGGTGGTGGTGGTGAGGAAATGAACCCGAGGGGGAGTTTTAACTGAATGTCAATGGGGAGCTCTGAGCTTTAATGGGGGCCACCGGAGGTCGATGGCGAAGGAAACCAAGTGGAAGGTCAAAGCTTTTTCTTTTTTACCCCCGAGTCAAGTCAAGGCCAGTCCAGTCGGGTCCGGTGTGAATGTGTATATGTGTGTGTGAGGTGGACTTAAGGAGGAAAGAAGAAAAAAGGAAGGAGAAGAAGAGGAAGGAGAAGAAGAGGGGAAGCATGGCTCCCCCGTCGACGAGCGCCGCTCTGCCCCCCTTGATGCTAATCCTCTGAAAGCTGTTTTCTAGCGAGGATTAGTGCCAGCGAGAACAAGGCTTAGAGCTCTCCGCCGAGTCGAGATGAGAAATCGAATACAGGTGCTTGTCGGGGGCTGAGCCCGATGACTTTTCTGCGTGCAATATCATACGGCGGGGGTTGGTGGTGGTGGAGGGGAGGGGGTAGCTCTCCTCTCGCTGCTCCAGCTGGTATTACATCCTTCAGGGTGATATTGTTGGAATTCAGGTCAATGCTGACTCGAGCAGAACAGAGAAAAGAAGAAGAATCCTCTGAAGCTCAGTGGATCCTCTAACCCAGAAATCACTGCCCCCCCCCCCCCTACAACCTCCCCCCACCCCCCTACAACCTCCCCCTCCACACACACACACACACACACAGAGGCTGCTTGTTCCCTATTATCACCATTATTATCACTGTTATTATAATTAATTCTTCACTACGTAACATTACCTCTTGAGCTTTTTCTCCTTATTCTGTTAATCTTCACACTGGAGCAGGAAAAAAAAACTTTGTGTTTGATGTTTTATGTAATTTAACAAGAGTCTGATTTTATCAACATGACTCATCATCATCAATATGTAATTGATTTGATCAGGTTGCTGTTGTTCGGTGGGTTGTAAGCACCAGACAGGAGATTAAGATCTGCTGCTTTCTAATCAGCTGAAGTGAATCCTCAGGGTTTCTGATTAATCACACGGAGTCTGGAGCTGGGATGTCGTGTGGTAAGTTGTCAATTTATTAATAACGCCTATACAGGTAAGATGTTTGTGTTGGTAGATGTCCATGTGTAGTGTGATTATAAAGCAGCTCTAGTTCTATATTAATACTGTGAAAGTATCAAAGCCTCAGTCCACAGAGAAATGCACACAGCCTGTATTCAGAAACTGAGCCTTAAAACCAGCCGTCAGGACTTCCTGTCACTTTGTGATGTCACAACAAAGCAGTCATTGCTTTGACTGTTGAATTTCTGCAAATATACAATGAAAATTATGAACTTAATGACTTTTGTATATTTATATATTTTAGTATTTCTATACATGACATATGTAGATAAAAACAAAAGCACATATGTAAAAAAAAACAACAAAAAAAAGCATGTGAACTTTTAGAAAATGGAGCTATTCCATGTGTTGACAATATGAGTCGAGTGTATAGCAACAGGTTTCTGAGCGTCCGCTTACTGAAATAACAAGATAATACAGTAAGTCTCTGTATACTTATGCAGAGCTCAGAGATTCTCCTGTTAGTTAATGTAGTTAACGTTCCCTGTGTGAATCTGGATCTGTTTCAATTATTGATGGGGAGCAGCAGATTCTCACTGTTGCATTATTTAAAGTAAAGTGTTTCATTCTTCTCGAAACGTGGAACGTGCAATCTGCGAGTGTAACCGCTGACTCTCCAGCTGTCAGGTAAATACAGTGCGCAAAAAGTAAAGTGTCGGCCATTGGAAACACTTGACTTTAAGTAGCAGGAGCTGTAAGAGACTGTAATTACAGTAAATGCAGTGGTGGAGCATTAGCTGAGGTTGGAGCTGCTGGCAGCGAAGCAGCAGCAGCAGCAGCAGCAGCAGCAGCTAATGAGGCTGCTCTGCTTTCCTTCTGATGATGTTTGATTTTAAACCTGATGCAGCAGAACATGCTCACAGCATGTTGTACTTTCTATAAAAATAAACGTGCGTTCTGCTCCGTCCTTGTTCAGGGGATTATTTCCTGTCAGGAGCTTATGTTTATTATTTTTTTTATTTTTTTTGTTAAGGCAACCAGCTGGTGTGTGTTTGTGTGTATGTGTGTGTGTTGTGTGTGTTGCGTCCCCGGGGTCGGCGGCTCGGCACTTGTAATGCATGGCTGTGCTCACCTGTTCGACACGGGAGACACATCGCCTCCATCGTCGCGGCTGCAAGACAGATGAGGAGGAGAAACAGCAGCATCGGCGCTCCTGGAGGTGACCCAGCTCCGCTCGCCTGCCGAGGCCCGGCGTGCCGCGCCGCGGCCGGGCCGAGTCGGGCCGGGCATCGGCCCTGCCGGCGGCGGGCGGGCAGGTGGGTGGGCAGTGGAGGTGGAAGGGGAAAGGACAGCAAATAGGAAGGTCAGAGGTTCAAGGTGCCTTTGAGCAAGGCAGCGAAACACCAACTGGTCCCCGGTGGAGAGCAGGAGGTGACCCACTTCCACACTATCATATATTATTATAGTGTAGCGAGGAATTAATGTCCCTGAAGTTAGTGACTTCATTTTGATGCAACTTAAAAAACAAAACAACAACAACTTTATTTAGTGAAAAATCTTTAATATTGTTGTGAAGAAAAAGTTTAATCTTCAGTGTTTTTGTTTTTGTAGCTGTCTCACTCCATTTGGAGCCAAATGGAGCCACGGTGTCCATCAACACACGGCTGGAAATCCTCGAGTGTGAACAAACTCAAAACATGAGCCGAACTTCAGAGAGAGAAAATGATTCATTTTCATGATTTACAGATTCATTTTGGTTTAAAGCTCCATGTTTTCGTCTTCTTCTGTCTTTTATTTTATTATTCTGATGGGTTGATCCATGAGAAGATCTAAAATCTCCTCTCTCAGCTTCTTCTCTCTCTGGAGCTCAGGTCGTTGTCAGCCAATCAGAAGAGGTCGATTGGCTGACTGTTTTCTCAAGTGATCCAATAAAAATAGAGTATAGATTTCAGAATAAAACACTCAGAGAAACCAAATCCTGCAAGTTGTTGGATGGTGGGTCCAGGTGGTGAGGGGGCGGGGCTTTGTTGTGACATCACAAAGTGACAGGAAGTCCTGACGGCTGGTTTTAAGGCTCAGTTTCTGAATACAGGCTGTGTGCATTTCTCTGTGGACTGAGGCTTTGATACTTTCACAGTATTAATATAGAACCTAGAGCTGCTTTATAATCACACTACACATGGACATCTACCTTTATACTGTATGGAGCTTTAACACAAACATCTACCTTTATACTGTATGGAGCTTTAATACAAACATCTACCTTTATACTGTATGGAGCTTTAACACAAACATCTACCTTTATACTGTATGGAGCTTTAATACAAACATCTACCTTTATACTGTATGGAGCTTTAATACAAACATCTACCTTTATACTGTATGGAGCTTTAACACAAACATCTACCTTTATACTGTATGGAGCTTTAACACAAACATCTACCTTTATACTGTATGGAGCTTCTAAAACAGAGACTTCCTCCAGTGTAGTGAGACGGCATCGGGTCAGTTTATGTAAATTTAGCGAAAAGAAGAAAGAGCTCTGTGTGTGAAGGCCACAGGTGTTTGATCAGGTGACAAGGTGACATCTAGAAACGTCCAGTAAAAGGTCAGCGTGAGGATGTGTTACAGGATCTGTAGGTCGATCCCTCCGGCTCCGGATCAGGCTACACGACACGACACAACAAGACACGACATGACACCAGCCTCTCTGAAATGACCCGATCAAACATCCAACGAGGTATCAGGAACATCCAGTCCAGAGTCCTGCTCCTCTGGCTTTCACGAGGTCTCGACAGAAAAGTCGAGTCACGTCCAAATGTTTCTTCTCTCTCCTCAGTTTGTACATGAAATACCAACATCAGGCTCAGGGATGTTTCAGTTTCTGAATTTTTTACATCATTATTTTCTCTATATGAACATTTTGGCAAATTGGCCCATTGCCATAATCCCTATAGTCATAGCAGTAGGTTCGTCACCTTTAATTGTCGGTGCAAGCCATTTTTAGAACGGTGGAGCAGAGCCATGAGCTGCTCAGAGCTTCGCTACGGAGGCTCATGGGATTTCTTGGTTTCCCTCATCAAACTCATTGGTCACAATTGGTATACAATCCAACAACTCCACAACGATCTCACCGTTCTATGGCAATGGGCCAATTTGCCAAAATGTTGAACTATCCCTTTAATAATTACTAATAAGGAGCTAGTAAGCTACTTATATCCATATTGGATATAAGTGTAACCAAACATTTTATATATTGCAGGAACAGGTTCTTGTTCATAATCTTGGAGTATGTTTCCTCAGGTTATGGGCTGTAGAGGTAATAACAGTAATAAAGGCGGCGCTGCCCGCTGCTCCTGCTTCTGTGGAGGTTTCCTGCTGTGTCTCTGGAGCCGACGTCTCCTCCTCTCCCTCTCTTTCCTTCTCTCTCTGCAGTTTCCCGTCGGCACGGCGGAGCGAAGCCAAAGGCCACAGCCCATCAGCTCCCTCATCAATACCTGATAACCTTTCTATGAGAAACGCACCACGCCTCCATCTGTACAAATAAACACCACGCCCGATCAATAGCTCGCCGCGTTCGATGGAAGTAAAAGTGCAACAGCACATTATGGACTCCAGCTGTTTCTTAACTTTGCAATTAACTCGGGCCCTGTGACCACACCCCCCCCCCTGCACAGACACACACCTCCTGCTGTGAACTGCCAATCACAGCCTTCCCCCCCCTCTCTCAACTGGCGTCCGGCGCCTCCGCCTGCTTGGTGACGAGCTCGCCACTCATTACCGAGCAGTGGGCGTCGCTCCCTCTTCAACGTTCTCATTACCGAACAGCGGGGCGTCTAATTAAACAGCTCAGTGGCTCCTAAGTGTTGTGTCTTTATTTTTACCTGAGCGTTGTGATTTGTTTGTGGCCTCACCCCCGACACGTCCTCTGCACCGGCTCCACACCCCCCGCCCCCGCCCCGCTGACATCCGCCACCACCAACCACCACGAGCCAACGGGTTTCATAACGAGCGTCTGATTAATTATCTACAGTCTAAAGTTAAACTCTAAACTCCGTCACAGTGCCACTGTTTGTCTTCTGGAGAGGAAGGAACGAGACACGTGAAAGTCATTAGGCCTTCAAAATAAAAGCCCATGGGGAGAGATTTACTCAGCAAGTGTGAACGGAGCTGCAGCCGTTAGAAATCACTGTCTTGGTTTCCCTCATCGAACTCACCCACAACTCCAAAATGCTCTGGTGGACAAGTTGTGACCTGCACATTCACCACGCTATGAGATAATAACACAACGTTACCACACAGAGTTGTTTTAGAGGGAAATTCATGCAAAACGTTGCCTTCAGGGACAGTTTTCCATCAAGCAGTCTCTGTATTTCCCTCTAAAACGTTATTATCTCATAGTGTGGTCATAACTTGTCCACCAGAGCGTTGTGGAGTTGTTGGATTGTGTATTTGATGAAGGAAACCAAGAAATCCCATGAGCATCCGTACTGTAGCTCTGAGCAGCTCACGGCTCTGCTCCGCCGTTCTAAAAACAGCTTGCACCAACAAGTAAAGGTAACGAACCTACTGCTCTGACTATAGGGATTATGGCAATGGGCCAATTTTCCAAAATGTTGAACTATGCCTTTAAGGCAATCAGTTTCCCAAGTTTTTTCTTTTAAGTTAACAAGTTACATTTTTTAGTGCAGTTGTCATATTGCGACCACTCCGAGAGCACCCAGTGTAGAGCGTTAGAGCGTGAAGGGCAAATTTCTTATAAAAACTAACTAAATACTGTGACTGTTTTTGCATTAGGTTGAAGAAATGACCAGAAAAGCAGAGAGAGCGATTTGACTTTCAAATGTAATTGTTTGTTTTTAGATTCATCCACATCGATGAGGATCCGGCCTGGGACCGAGCATCAGGTAGAAACGACCTCAGGTGGTTGCTGATGTTCAGGATGCTTAACATTCTCCAGCCTGTGTGTGTTTTGGTGGAGTTAAAGCAGAACTGCAGGGGAAAAAGGTGTAAAATGCTTCATCTGCAGATGTGAGCCCTGATCAATAAGTGGATCCAGCAAAAAATGTCAATACGCCGTGTTTTTCTGCACCAGTGATTTAAGTAAACATAAAGATTAAAAAATTCAGCGAGTGGAAGAGTTTCACTCGGCCCCTCGGGCTGCTGCTTCGTAGCACCTGCTGCATCTGCCATTTTTTTTTATAGATCTGATAGATCATTAAAACCATCATCACCTGACCTCCTCGTACACTCCCAAAGCTGCTTAATGCAAAACACTTTTGCCTCTGGATGTTTAAGTCCATAAACACAACGCGCTGCAGAACATGTCCACCGCCAGCAAGGACGCAACTTCCATCTCGACTCAGCAGGAGACGTCCACCGGGAACCCAACAAGACAAACATAATTTTCACCCAGAGCAGTTTGCTCTTAAGTGCACGCGCAGTGTTGTGCAGATACAACATGTAACCCTGGTAACCCTGGGGTAAAGACTGAGACATGGGAATGACATGGACGGATGGATAGATGGATAGATCAAGTTTCATTTATCACATTTAAAACTGCTTTTTTAGTTTTATATCTCACAATGTTTCCTTATATCTGATAAATGTGCTATTATAATTTCATTAGACAGTCTAGACAGATCTATTTAGCACCATTATATCTGTGGTTGCCAGGTTTCTGCTACATAAACTCAATTGTCGCAGTAAATGTCAATTTAAGACACCAACTCAAAGTTCAAAATACTTTATTTGTCATCGCCACAAGAGTTAAAGGGATAGTTCAACATTTTGGCAAATTGGCCCATTGCCATAATCCCTATAGTCATAGCAGTAGGTTCGTTACCTTTAATTGTCGGTGCAAGCTATTTTTAGAACGGTAGAGCAGAGCCGTGAGCTGCTCAGAGCTACGCTACGGAGGCTCATGGGATTTCTTGGTTTCCCTCATCAAACTCATCAAATACACAATCCAACAACTCCACAACGCTCTGGTGGACAAGTTGTGACCTGCACATTCACCACACTATGAGATAATAACACAACGTTACCACACAGAGTTGTTTTAGAGGGAAATACAGAGACTGTTGATGAAAAACTGTCCCTGAAGGCAACATGCATCAGTGGTTTTGCATGAATTTCCCTCTAAAACAACTCTGAATTTCACTCAAAAAGTCCCATAAACCTCCACCAGTAGTTGTTGGATTGTGTAGCTCTGAGCAGCTCGCTGTATGTCCCTTTAAGAGACACACAAAACAAGTTTGACCTGTTGGTGGCGCTGCACGAAGAGTCAGGTGAGAAACTAGACTGTGAATCTATGCAGAGACTATGAAAAAAAAACATAACTGTGGATTAAATTTGCTCATGTTTCAGAGCTTTATTCTTCTCCGTATCAACATACAAACACTTTAAGACTCAGATAGGTGTTCAGATATTTCACAATCTGCTCTGAAAAGGTCACTGTACATTCACAACAAATGGTTATGTGATTTTTTATTCAGTCTCTGCTTGTTTGCGAATGAGAATCTGCGTTAAATTAAACTGCTGACATGTTTTCTTCTCCTTTTTTTGTTGCAGTGCTTGAATCTAACACCGAGCTCCTCCGCCGTTGATATTTTCTGCTGTTAAAACACGCTGAATGTTTTCCCGACCTTTTGATATATGCAGTTATTACTCATTAGAGTGAAATGTTGTTCTGATTCACAAACAGCAGCTGCTTTTACTTCCCTTTCCATACTGATCAATTCACAGCTAAAGAAAAAAAAAGAAAAAGAAAAGAAAAACCTTTCACATCCCCGTTGTGTTATTAATATTTTTTGCAGATACAAATGAAACGGGTCAAAGCATCAAAAGAAAACACACGGATATTTCCTTTTCATCCACCTCCTCATACACACACACACACACACACACACACACACACACACACACACACAGAACGTGGATTAAATAAACAATAGTGAATCCGGATCGACTGTTTAATCCTCCCAGCGATGACGGGAGTTTGTTTCCTGATGACTGTCGTTCTGAGGACGCAGGTCCAACGCCTCGGGGGAAATCACCGCCGCTCTGTATTAACGCTGCCTGCCGGTTGGCCGCCAGCACCGCTGGGCCACCGTACTACACAATCACACAAAATCCAGTTCAAATGTGGAGTGGTTGTGAGTTTTCTATAAGCCGGCTTCTTCGTGGGATTGGACCAGAGACAAAGGTATAAAAAAGGCCTCGACTGAGAAACGACAGCTGAGCTCTCCAAAGGACAAACAGGAAGCTTGGATGTGACTGGCTGACATATGCATGTTACCAGTTGGCTTGTTATGGTCCTGCACAGACCTGCAGAACCTCATTAAGTCGGCTGGAACCTGCCAGATGTTCAGACCAAGTGTGAGTGTCCATGACTGACTGACTGACTGACAGAGATGCATAATGAAATGATGCACCATGAGACTGAATCATAACCCCCTGTTGTCCTTCTGGGTCAAATTGACCCAATCTGTCCCCTTCCTCCATCTGCCCTTCTTCCCTTCCTTCTTTCCACAATCATTTTCCCTTCCTTATTTCCTTCCTTCCTCTTTTGATCCAATTGACCTGATCTGTTCCCTCCCTCCATCTTTCTTTTCCTTCCTTCTTCCCTTCCTTCTTTCCACAGTCCTTCCCTTCATCCTTACTTCTTCCTTCCTTTTTGACCCAATCTGTTCCCTCCCTCTTCTATCTTTCCTTTCTTATTCACCTTCCTTCTTTCCTCCCATATTTCCCTGTGTCCTTCCTTCCTTTCTTCCTTGACCCAGGAGGTCAACAAGTCACACACCTGTACTGGAGTTTCCTACTGACTGATGCAAAACTGACGCTGGATTTAGTGCCGTTTAAAGGTCCTGTATAAACAAAGGCATATGATTATAAAGCAGCTCTAGGTTCTATATTAATACTGTGAAAGTATCAAAGCCTCAGTCCACAGAGAAATGCACACAGCCTGTATTCAGAAACTGAGCCTTAAAACCAGCCGTCAGGACTTCCTGTCACTTTGTGATGTCACAACAGGGCAGTCATCAAGCCCTCAGCTATCAATCCATCCACAGACCTGCTCAGTGTTTCACCTGAGCTCTGATATAGTTTTATCCAATGATGGAAACTTTTTGAAAATGGATGAGTAAGCTGGAAAACACTGCAGCTGAATGAGAAGGCTGAGAGGTGTTTTCTTTTTGAAGACGGGACAGCGTTGTTACCCTGCTGTTGTTGGTATGCTAATAAAACCACAATACATATATAAATAAGTATTAATGCACATTATCAAGCCGAAACGATCGTATCTGAACTGATGGTTCCCCTCTCACAACTTCCACTGGAGCACATTTTCTATTTTTCTGTTTGATTTTTGGCGTTCACATAGATTTGGTTCTTGAACAAGTTATTTTACAAACCTGCTGATTTTCATGGAAATAAATTGAAGCCAATGGCTGCTGTGAGATTGGAAATCAATCTACAAACTGATGGTTTGACTTGGCAGTCTGCAGCAGCGTCTGATGACTTAAGAAACATATTTCATTACTCGTTCCACCTCCAGATTGCAGGCACGGAGTTTAAGATTCTCCCCCTGTCAGTGTCAATATTGTCATAAAACAAGTGCTGAGTGAAAAACAGATTTACTGCTCCTCCTCCAGAGAGCGTTTTGTACGAAGAAAGAAAAGAAAAGAGCCGAGGATGTCACACCAAAATAATCTAATCCTTTAAGCACGGGAGAAATATTGTGACAAAACGATGAAAAGAAATAAAAACAGCTGAGGATATCTATATATATATATTTATATATATTTTTTTATTTTTTTATTTTTTTTTCTATTGCATGTTGACAACCGCCAGCACAACAACATCACCTCGGGCCACAACAATCAGCAACACACACAAAAAAAAGAAAGAAAAGGAGAGAAGAGAGAGACTCTCTAAATGAAAGACAGATGAGACTGAAAGGAAGAGAGAGTGGGAATGAAATGGAGACAGCGAGACAAATAGGAAGAGAGCGATAACAGGTGAAAAAATTAACAGGAGAGTGATGTAAAGTGAAGTCTGGAGGCCGACATCTGTCACTGCCATTTAAACCTTTTTACCAAAGCTTATCAGGAGGAGTCGGGGAAATGAGACATCCAGCAATCCCTGCTTTGTCCCTGTCAGACCGCCTCGACCAGGACGCCGTCAGGGCGACAGCGGCGGCGGAGGCGGCTCGCGATGAATAAAACATCACTGGCTGCTGCAGAACAAACCGGAGACATGGAGGAAGTGTTAAGGGTGTGGTTGTGTGTCACTCAGGTGACAGATCTGGACAAGACGTGAACACAGAGCCAGCATATGGACATTTTAATGATTTAAGATTCAAGATAAATGTAAGAAACAAGATCATTTGTGTCTGTTTGGCTCAAATAAGTTGTTTTTTTCTTCCACAGAGGATGGTTTCACTTTCCAGACAGGACAGACCATGCACAGTTTGATATTAATGGAAGTGTTTATGTAGAAGTTTTCTGGTCTTAACACGCACTCAGAGCAAAACAAAGTGGACTGGAGTCAAACCACTGACTTTCTGATTAGTGGACAACACAACAGGCTCTGGCTGAGTACGGATGGGAAACAAGTTTCACCTGATCCACCGATTCCTCCATGTAAACTCAGGACGTCAGGTAAAAGCGCTGGGAGCTGAGCTGCTGCTAACATTTGTGTTAACCTAGCCCATTTCTCTGCAAAAATATGGACGTAGCATCCGTGGCGTCACCCATTGGTTTTGGGGAGTCGTTTTTGTGACTCAAATATGGCGGCCTGAACAGCGCCATGTTGGATTTACCGGCCGAGAACCCGCCCACTGGCCTCGAAGCAGCTGACCAGCTCCGGACCTGTCGCTCAACGTTTCCGCGCCCTAATTGGCCAGAATTTTAACCTAATAACAGTAAAACGGTAGAGTTCAAAATAAATAAAATAAAGATTTTATTTTTCCTAATCCTGTTCCCAACAGCTTCTCCCATAGACATAACGTTCCTACATAGATGCGTGCATGACGTGCTGGAACGTAATCCTGCATCGCCGCCATATTTGTTGGGTTTATAGAGCAAATATGCCTATTTTTACAGCAGGAACTGATACTCTCTCTCATTGTCTCTTGCTGCTTTTTCTTCTTCTTCACATTTTCAAGGCAGTGATACAGACTTGAACTAATCTCCTGGTCTCAAACATTCATTTTTCAAAAATGAAATAAAGGACAATAAATTATTCAAAATGACAACTTCTTCTTCTTGCTGTAATTATAACGGATGTTTTGTGTGTAGGAATAAATACTCCAGGAGACTGTGGTGGTGCTGAACTTGTCCTGGCAGCGGCGTCAGAAACGAGGTGAAGTGGAACCTGAACGAGCCTTTAATCCAGACTTAATGTGACAAAGGCAAAAGAAAACATCAAGATTTAAAACCTGGAGATGTTTTGTTTATCGAGCTGAGTGGATTTTTGCTTCAGTGAGTTTCACTTCAAGGGTGATTTTCTCTTACTCTAGTCTGTGTATGGGAGTCAGAAAATAATAAAAGTCTAAATCAGTGTACTCACAATCACACACACACACACACACACACACACAGAGGTCTCAGTACTCGTCAGATGAAGGCTGCGACAGTTTTTGACAATTCTAACGAAAATTATTCATTTATCTGCTTCACATCTCGCTGATGCAACCTGGAGAAAGACGAGTTCAAAGGATGTTGTCAGAATGACACAGACACACACACATACATACAAAGAAAAAAAATACACACACACACACACAGAGGATGGAGACTGAGAGGAATAATTCAGTGTTGGAGACGTCACACGTAGAAAAACTCATCAGTCGCTGCCGCTCCACTGAAAAACAACCAGGTTCAAACCGCAGCCTCGTTAATCAGAGTCAGAAACATGGAGACGAAGTGATCAGAGCCGCCGCTGTGAACAGACCGGATGTGACAAGTAAAAGATAAAGCACTAATTGGCATTGATCCTTCTTCTTCGTATAATAACTTCAGAATCCACGCAGTCACTGTTGCACATTAGTTCATCATACCAACGCAGTGCCAGTCTTTCTTTCTATTTTATTTTTTTTCTTTTCACACCCAGCAGTCTGGTGAACATGCATGGCCGGTGGAGCGTGTTGACTGACAGCTCATTAAAGGAGATGGAGATCAGCTGTGTAAACTCGTTTGATAATTAATTAAGAAGTGAGTGGATCCACGGCGCTCTTCGCCTTAGATCAACCAGATCCAGCAGCGGAGGACGAGACCTGAACTTCAGCTGGAGAGCTCATTTAAAAAGTTGAAGGCAAAAAAAAGAGGAACTTGTTGAGCTTCACTTTGTCATTTATTTATTTCCTGTATTGTTTCTTGTATTTTATTTATATGTTTTAAGGTTCTATTCATTACTTTACTACTTCCATTTCTGGTTTTATTCACTTTCAAAGGATCCCTCTATTTTAGAATTTCATTATTTTTATCTTTCCCATTATTTCATCATTTTTTACTTGATTTGTAAGTTCCTACCTTTTTATTTCTGGATTTACGCTTTTTCACAACTCCTCCACTTTATTTATTTATTTTCCTATGTCAATCTCTCTCCATCTTTACTTTCCTGGCTTTATTCTGTTGTTTTCATTCATTATTTGGCCGTCAATGGTCTCTGTGTGGTTTTATTTTTATGCTTTTATTGTGGAAAACAGTTTGTGTTTGATTGTTTTTTATGAAAACTCATATGCAAATGCAGTCTGATTGATTGATTGCATCACTCAAGTTGCACTGAATTGACCCCTCAGGGCCACTGTAGTCCTGGAGCATTGATGCAGCACTGACGTCAGTGGTTCAACCAGCAGCAACACAAAGGGGCGCTGTTTGCATCTCAAGCAGAAAAGTTGACACAAACACAGCCAGAAGCTGCTAAAGTGACAAAAGAAACAGATTCAACATTTTCATTAGAGTGATATTAAACCCAGAGCTGAGGAAACAGCAGAGATGTGAATCAGGTGGATCTCTGTCAGTCTGCTGTCACTGCTGCAGCTAACAGCAACAAACAGCAGCTCTGTCATATTGAAAGTGTGTGTGCGTGAGGTGAAGAGGAGATGAGAGCTCATCCATCGCTGACAGATTCCTCTGAACTTAAATAAACACCGGCGGCGGGTTAAATAACCAGCGTCCTGCAAAATGAATCTGTCAATCAAACGGACCAATGGTTGGATTGTTTTTGTTTCTGTTCAGATGTTGAAATGTTGTTTCTGTTTCTGTTGAAGGTTTTTGGATCATTAACATTCAGGACACGTCAGCAACACCACCATGACAACCATCAGCATCCGCATCACTACCACCAACACCACCATCATTACAACCACTACAAACACCACCACCATCACAACAATCATTACAGCCACCACCATCATCACCATAACCATTACAACCACCATCAACATCACAACCACCACCACAACCCCATCATAATCACCATAACCACCACCACCATTACAACCATCACCATTCCAACCACCATCACAACCACCATCATCAACACCACAACCACCACCACCATTATCACCATTATTCCAACCATCACCACCAACCACCACCACCATTACCACCACCATCACACCACAACAAACACCATCATTACAACCACCACCACCACCATTACAACCATCATCATTCCAACCACCACCACCATTATCACCATTACCACCACCACCACAACCACCACCACCATTATAACCATCACCATCATTACAAGCACCACCCTCCGTTTGGAGGTGGAGGTGCAGGCACAAAGACAAGTTTGATCTCCATCAGTGCTTCAGGGAGGAGTCTCTCTGATCTGAACGCTTCCTCCTTCAGACACACTTGCCTTTTCCCTTCTTCTGCATTGAAGACCTTCACATAAACTCGTGTCCTCGGTGGCAGGAGAGCAAAGTGTTTTTCTATGCGTCACTGTGGAAACCCTTGATAATCTGCCCTCGGAGGCGTGTCCACAACAAATTAGTCAGCCACATTTCATGTTTTAATTACAGTTTGCCCTTCAGATCAGGACTCAGTTTAGCAGTCCTCCTGGATTTCACACTGTCCAATAATTCCTCTCACTTCCTGTCACACTCATGTATTTTTATCCCCGCTGGCAGCAGGACTGAAGCAGTGAAGAGGTTCAGTCTGTCAGTCAGTCTGAAACGTTGGTCCAGAGTGAGACATCTCAACAACCACAGGCTGCTTCGCTTTCTTCTGCTATTTTAATTTGCTGTAAAAATTCATGATCCCCATAGGCTGAGTTGGAGCCACCATCACTGCAGAAATTTACATTTGGACACAGGAGATATTATAATCTGCTGCTCTTATTATTATTATGAAATCCACTCACACAGGACAGTTTCAAATATGGAGGGATGAGTGACGGCTGAAATCCAGGGAGACTTTAGTTGCTGGTCCTGGTTCAGTCACACTGTCTGGACTCTTCATAATGGTAGTATTAATGATGTCTGTGTTTAGACCCCGACTTTCCAGATACGTGAGAATGGCTCAGTAAAGGTAAATAAACCTGTATTTTAGTGTCTATTTACCTTTATTTCAGTTTCACATTGAACCACAGTGAACCATTAAACACTGATTCACACAGTGAGAGTTTCATATGTCACAGGAACCAATCCTGTCAGGTTGTGAGGACAGGGGGCGGGGCTAAATACACCTGTGACCTCATCATTAATCATTCGTCATTAAGGACAACTACTAAGATGATAGAAAGAGATAGAATGATAGACAGAATGATAGATGGACAGACAGACTTTATTGATCAGAGAAAATAAAACAAAAATGATAGACCATTTAACAAGAACTATCTAAAAAACAAAATCATGCAGTACACAACTCTTGCAACAAAAAGGAATTTGAAAATGGAATTTGTCATGGAAGTTTATTGTTTTAAGAATATTTTTTAATACATATTTAATAAATAAATAGCAATAAAGGTTTGTAATCAAGTAAAAAAAATATTTAAAAAAATATCCCTAACTAAAAAAGGCGGGAAAGTTTGATGATTTTGACATAAACAAATAAAAGCTGCTTTCTCATTTGTCATTTGTGAGGGAGCAGCTGTTTGTGGGCGGGGCTTAGGCTCTGGTTAAATAAGGAATTATGAGAAGATGATAAACTTCAGCACCAGTTTTCAAACTAAAACAAACGATGAATCACTGCAGATGATTTTCACAGAGTGTTGAATGTTGTGCAAAGTGCAGTGAATCAAATCCTGCAGACAAAAGGTCAATGTGGGAGTTTCACTCTTCACCCAGCAGCTGATCCAGCTCTGCATCTACCACCCGTCACACGTTAGACTCCTAATTAACACAACTTACATTTTGAATAATACATAACAAATACTTCAAATCAAATGAAATAACAAGTTCCGTGCAATATGAAGACAGCAGTCGACATATATTTGTTTATGTATGTAGATAAATATACATGATCGAATCCCACACAGTGAAGAGATTACACTGAATTTGAATTTCAGAAATGAAAGCGACTTTCACAGATCTGTAGGAGTCATGAAGGAACAAGGGAAGAACAAGGACTCTTATTATTTCACATGAAAACATAATCAAGCCACTTGTGGGCTGCTTCGTTTTCATCGAACAGGTGAAATTTCTGGGCAGCGACGAAGCGGCTCAGAAAAGGTGAGTCATCTTTCTGTGGTCCAGCGTTTCAAGTCCTTTTCTGTCGGGGGAAAAAGATGCTGAATTAGTTAAAGCAGGAAACAAAACGAACGCCCTCGGCCCGCGGCCTGCCAGAACATTCCTCCGCTGAGCCTTCGCTCGTTCAGACTCTCAATCAGTTCTGGCACGGAGACGTTGCACATATTGGAGTAGGCTGATTGGCTTTCACGTCTTGGCGGTGGAAGAGAAAAAAAGGGAATGGTTAGTGATTAAATTCACTGGCAGCCTGGGCAACACAACACAACACAACACACACATACTCGTCTGTATTTATATTGTTGGACGGTAATCCTGTTAATGAAAAATGTGCTGTTTTTCACAGCCACTGGCGTGGAGAGCGCCAACCCTCTCTAGTGGGAAGGGAGGTGGGATGAGTGTTCGTCTGCCAAAATAAAAAGACACATTAATAAGAAAAGAATGTCGCAATCAACTGAAATTATGTTGTGGACACAAAGCAGAGGACGGCGCTCGGCCGCCGGTTGCACCTGAGTGATGAACCCGTTGTTTTCTGTGCAGGTGAGCGCTCTGATGCCAGGAGGCAGCGCTGAGATCTGAGAGAGTGTGTGTGTTCTCCTGCAGGGATACAGCGATCCAACACACTGTTCCAACTCTAGAAGAGGCTCCAAACACGCACAAGCACAAACACACATGTATAGGCGAATAAAAACATGGCACGCATCGTCCCCCTCAAACAGAGCTGTAGCTTCTTCAGGCTGTCGCAGCTTCGCTCAGCGTCTGAACCACCACTCTGAAGATTTTTTAGAATCACACTGAGTGTTTGGTTTTATGTCCATCTGTTTTCTGCTGTTTACACCTGAGCAGGTTAAACTCTGTGATCCAGACGTCTACAGTACTACGTCCCAGGAACATTTCCCAGTTCCTCCTCCTGCTGGATCTAGAGGAGATGCATCAACCCATCGGTGTGTTCCTGTTCTACCCTGAGGCCTTAAGCCAGAAACTTCTCCTGGACCTCCACGGACATGGTGATTTTGGGGGTAATTAACTGTTGGTTGAGTCTCCAAAGGTAAATGGAGAGGAGAGACCAGATGAAAGGTAAGTGTCCACATCAACACATCTGGATAAGGGAAACCGGAGAATCATCTAAAACAAATTCTGAGCTCAAAGTAAAGTTTTAAACTGCAACACTCTGCACAAAGTGTGTCTCAAGTCACTGGATGTGTAATAGAAAGGTTCAGATTGATTGTTCCAAATATACACTACTCACAAAAAATTAGGGATATTTGACAAGAAAATCCTGATAAAAAGTTCATGCTATAGTGATATTCTATCATGAAAGCCTTTCAATGGTTATTTCTTTATCTCAAACAAAAGCTAACAGTGGTGACTATAGCACAACAAAAACTCAATGTCTCAATAACTTGATCAGTTTTAGATGCATTCTGAAATTTAATCCAAAAGCCAAACATCCTTAACTTTTTGTGAGTAGTGTTTATATTTTAGATTTTTCATATATGAATAGAAATGCTGAGCTGATATATCATACACGATAAATCAAATGTGATGCTCCGCTGTAATTTGATTGTGTCTGTTCTCATTTAGTAACAATGACTGGTTTAAAAAATTCAACACCTAAACTTGCATTATAAACCACGCCCACTTTTGGATAGTGGCCACGCCCCTTTTGGTTCAAATTCAGATACTAATACTGATCAATTTTAGGCTAAAATGGCAAATAACTATAACTATAATAATACTATGATCATTTACACACTATTGATGGATTATCAGTAATGCAGAATAATTTCTTTTTTTTCTATAAAATGTATTAATCTCCTTCAGAAGGTGGAGAGAGTCAATGCTTTCACTCTTTAACTCAATAAAATTCTGACTCTAACTCAAACTCACCTGCTCCATGTGTCCATGTGTTCAGGGCATTAGATCTACCGGAGCTTGAACCAGCAGATTTTCCACCTGTGGCTCCGGTCGAGGAAAACGTGGAGACTCGTTCTGGCCGAGATCATCGCGCCGTAAAATGTTTTAATATCGGCGCGGCCGCGGCCCAGCCAGGACTCGGGAGCGGTGACAAATATCCTTCTCTGAAGTTTCATCAAAATCTGATCAGCAGCATCCGAGATATTGCGTGTGACAGACGGAGGGATGGAGGGATGGATGAGTGCCGACCCTCAGTCCCACTGCGGGGGGCAACAGTGGTACCAACGGCTAATTAATCAAATTATATGACAGATGGTGTGGAGGAACTATTTCCCCCACAGGACGCTTTTAGATGAGCCACCAGCCTCGTGGTGAAACTGAGCGTCAGCACTTGACTGAAGTCCTTTTATTCTGGCCAATAAGAGAGGGAAGCCTTGGGAGGGGGGTAAAAAAAAAAGGCCAGCATTAGTGGAGGATTGGAAAAGAGGAAAGAAGAGAAGAATGATGGAAAAATATTGCTCTTTCCCTTTGGATGTGATATGATCGCAGCCTGGTTATATTGCTTTGTGGAATATTGCTGGAGCGCAGAATTAGATTGGGTCTCCCCCTCTGGCTTCCACGATAAGGCCCCGGGAAAGCAGCTTTGGATCGATCCGATGGACAAAAACGGGACAACAGAAACATAAACAGATTATGGACCTTTGAAATGGCTTCATTTCCAGGCAGGAGGGGGGGGACACACACCCTCCCTGTCTCTCCCCCCACTGCCTCACCGTCACCACCCACAAAACAATCTCTCATGACGTGAAGTGATTTGGTCGACCTCAGTTTGAGCTGTGATGGGATGAATTCGTTGAACGGGGTCAAACTTTTTTATCCGGAAAGTTTCTGGTCTCTGTCGATGTTTTTTATTTTATTTCTGTGGAAGTTATTATGTAAATAACCGGCAGGACTTTACCTATTTTAAAGTTATTTATTGATTAAATACCCATTAATATTGCAGCTCATTATCATGGCTGGTACATGGAGCCTCAGGGTCTGTGTTTTTATCTAACATGAAACTCAAGGTCCCAACAAAGAAAATAAAAAATAATTTTAAAAAGCAAAAAAAATACATGGATGCCATGATGAAGAGACAAAAGAAAAAAACTGAATATTGACTGAGATTCATTAAGTGGACATAAACATAACTTTTAATGGTGAATAAATGAATGAATAATAAATAAATACACATTAACATGACTATGGTGAATCATCTCCACTTTATAGGTATCAGGAGGACACTTGGACACACATTTGTGTAATGTGGCAATTGTTGGTTTCAAAAAAATAAATGATTTTTCAGTTTAAAGTTTAAAGACAAAAACTCAGATACTCTGGGACAATTTAAGCATCAATTTGTGAGTGAGACTTTACTTGCTTTATTTACTGCCTTAAGTTAAAACTATGTTGCAAATTTTGATGTTTTATCAATTTGTGACTTTATCATGTCAGAAAATATCTTTTTTTTCCCCTTGAAAATGTGTGACTTTAAACTGGTGCTTTTTGTTTGTTAGTTAGTTTTTATACAATTGGGCTTCACCATCGAACAAATGATGTGGGCCTAGAATCGAACCGCTGACCTCCTGATTAGACGGTGACCCCTGGAGCTGCAGCTGAGGTGTTAGTGTTGTGTTCGCTGCTCGTTACTGGTGGCCTGTTGGTCCACAGGAGGAGATAGAGTGGAACAGCAGCTGCATACAGAGCACACGGACGGACCTAATGGTGCACATGGAAATAAAAACACATCTCTGTGTTGTTACCTTTGGTTTCAGGCCTCAGCTGGGTCTGAGTCTCCTGGTTTAACCCTGCTGTTGTCCTCATGGGTCAAGGAAGGAAGGAAGGAAGGGAAAAGGAGAGAAAGATAGAAGCAGGGAGGGAACAGAAAACAGGAAGGAAGGATAGAAGGAGGGAGGGAACAGATTTGGTCAAAAAGGAAGGAAGAAGTAAAGATGAAGGGAAGGAAGGAAGGGCGGGAAAAAGGAGGGAAAAATAAGAGGAGAGAGGGAACAGATTGGGTCAAAAAGGAAGGATGAAGGGGAGGAAGGAAGGAAGGAAGGGAAAGGGGTTGTGGAAAGAAGGAAGGAAAAAGGAAGGAAATAAAAGTGAAGGGAGGGAATACATTTGTTCAAGGAAGGAAGAAGAAAAGAAAGAAGGAAGGGAGGGGAAAAGGGTTGTGGAAAGAAGGAAAGGGAAAGATGGAGGGATGAAACAGATTTGTTCAAGGAAGGAAGAAGGAAGGAAGGAAGGAAGGAAGGACGGGGAAAGGGAAAGGAAAGAAAGATGGAGGGAGGGAGCAAATTTGTTCAAAGAAGGAAGAAGATAAGAGAAGAAGGAAGGAAGGAAGGAAGGGGAAAAAGAATTGTAGAAAGAATGAAAGGGAAAGAGAGAGGAAACAGATTTGTTCAAGAAAGGAAGAAAAAAGTTGGAAGAAGGGAGGAAAGAAGGAAGGGGAAAGGGAAGAAAGATGGTGGGAGGGAACAGAACAGGACAACTGGATCAAAAGAGGAAGGAAGAAGAAGTAAGGATGAAGGAAGGAAAGGGGAAAAGGATTGTGGAAAGAAGGAAGGGAGAAAGGAAAGAAGGAAGGATGGAGGAAGTGAGGGTTAAAACGGTTCAGACACTAACTAGCACCGTGTGGTGTTCACCTTGTCAAAGAAGTGAGAGGAACAAGAATGGAAACCCTTAACGTTATCCTTTACTTCCAGTTTACTACTTAGAGGTGGAGCAGGAGTGAGGAGGGGAGGAGGAGGGGGGAAGAGGGGGGGATTACAGCTTTATAAAAGGCAGAGAGGAGAAAGCTTCCAGATTTATTGTGAGGTAAAGGCAGCAGGACAGCGTCGTCAGAGCTGACAAAACACATCCAATATTGCAGCTTGCTCCCTCTAATCTTATGAGTGGTCGGGGAGCGAGGTGATACTGCAGATAAAAGTAAATCTACTTGGCAGCGAAGATTTGCTGTCCTCATTTGTTTGTTGTGTGCAAGGCACGGGAGAGTATTAAGAGCTGGAGAGATCGCTCTGCTCGGAAACTCTCCTCCAATACGGAGAAAGAAAGAAGAAGAAAAAAGAGAAAGGAATAAAACCAAAAAAAAAAAAAACAGGAAGAAGACGCACTGGGAGATAAATTAGGACTGTGGCCATCGCTGTAATGGCAGGATGATGGCTGAATTGTTTTCCTGGGGCAGAGTCGGCTCTTATTTTCCCGGCAGGAAGCTTCTCTACCTGATTATCGAGCAGAAAACCAGCTGAACAGAGTGAGTGAGCCGAGAGTGGGCGACAGACAAACTGAACAGAACAGAGCTGCTGCTTCCTGCTAAAGGACACACACACACACACACACACACACATTGCGTAACAACACACTAGGCTACTACAAAAAAAAAAAAAAAAGGTGGATTCACACACACTCAGAGTCTGAATGTGCTCTAACGAGTTCTCTGGATCAAGAACATTGCCACATCCAGCTGAGAGCCGTCCATCAGCCTCCGGTACAGTCAACTGTAGTCACACACTGTGATCGGTACTACTACTACAACACAATACAGTAGTACTACAGAGTATAGCCTACTCACACCGGTCCATGAGACAGAAACTCACCCTCTGAAAGCCAATTCGGGTCTTATTCTTCTACTTTGTTGATCAATTGGAAATAATTAACTTCCTATTGTTGTCTTTAGTATAAAATCTCACATCCTCTGGGCAGCTATTTGATGCTAAACTTGCAGCATGATTCTTAGCATTTGCAGAGCTGTCAAACAAAATCAAAATGTAAACAACATTAACAAGAGAGCTCTTTCAAATTATATAAACAACTGGCACATAGCTAACCACGGCTAGTCGTTGGTGAGAGCATATTTTTAGTGTGAACATGAACAAATGACACATCACTTATATTAGTTCTTGCAACCTCTGTTAGCATTTGGCATTAGCTTTTAGCCTGCCAGTCAGTGTTGTTTTATAGTTTTAAGTTAGACAACATTTTAGAGTGATTTTTCTGGTTAACAGGGTGAAACATCGGACTAGCGAACACTAGCGGACATAATGACTTAGCTATGTCATCAGTGAAACTCTCTGATGTTGTAGCATAAATTGTTTGATATGACCATTGGTGAAAAGTAATTACTTTTTTGTCCTATTTGACTCTTTTATTTAAATTATACCATTAGCATTTTAATACATTTCAAGTAGCCCATTCATTACAGATTGATTTTTCAGAGACATTGATAGAAACTGTTGTTGTGTTGACAGATTTATACAAACTCCTTATCTGATATTAAATTGAGCTAAAGCAAATATGAAGTTGTCTCAGGTCGCTTAAAGAACTGATGGAACTGATTTCTTGAAGAGGTGAAGTAGCTATTCAGTAGCCGAGTTAAATGTTGCGTAATGATCTTTTATTTAGCTAGTTAATTAACAGTGATGTGTGAAAATAATCAAGGTTTTATAATGGTTTTCTGGCATTTTCCACCTATAATTATTTAAAGTAGGCTGCAGTCGCATCGCTACCTTAAGAATATGCAAGTTCAAAAGAATTACTGGCATGTAATGACCCTAAATTTCATTTGGGTTACATCCATTAAGGCAATATAGCAACAGTCAACAATATCTGTTTTCTGATATCCATATTTCACTGTTCAGTTTCATGTAAGGTATACAGATTTGCTAAACGTTGAGCTAAAGAGCCAGTTGTTTGACTCTGGAGTTGGTGGAGGAAACACTGGAAACCACTCCAAGTAAATCATTGCGATCATGGAGGTTATTGAGTGTTAAACCTGCAGGAAGTCTCTCAAATACCCATTGAAAAACTCAGCAGAGTTGCACAGTACACCGAGACAAGTCTTTTTAAACTTTTAGCACTAGACTTTAAAATAAAGTTCTCAGGGTTTGAACAAAGCCGGAGCTTGTAATGATGGAGGATGGAAATAATGGACCTGACTCCAGTTGTTTAGCAGCAGCAGCAGCGGTTTAAATCTTAAAAGTGTGTAAAGAGTGTGAGCTCTGAATACCGGGGACTGTAAGAGGTTTCTGCTACGAGGCGATGAGCTTCTTCACTGCAGCATGAACGACAGTTTCATCACCCACAGGAAATGGGGCTTGTGATTTAAACCGACGCTGAAAGCAGCCATTACTCCGTCAGTGCTTGAAACTGATCAGGGCTCAGATCGGCCGCTGGAAGAAGAAAAAAAAAAAGTTTGAAAAAAAGTAAAAGCAGGAAACTACAGGAGAAAAAAAAGAAGGTTGTGGGAGATGAAATTCTCTGTGGTGGATCTAATCCTCGCTCGCTCTGTGTGGCTCTTTGCCGGATGATGAAAGTAGAGTTGGAGGCAAAACTATCTTCCCCTTAAGTGTTTCTCTCCTCTCGAACCTAAACTGCCTGTCTGCTGCTTAAACTCCAGGAAAATACTGGAGATACTTGTGTTAGAGAGATGAAGAAGAAGAAAGCTGCTGCGCCAGGCTCAGGAGGAAGAAAGGAAAGGATGGAGGGAGGGTCGAAATATCTTTAAATGTATATTTCTGTGAATTGCATTTTGTTGTTCTCTCTAATTCATGTCATTTCAGACGAGAAATTTAAAATCTATAATTGAAATGTTCTGAGAGACGCGTTTTGTCCCATTTGCTCTCCTTTTGACACATTTGCATACAAATTGCAGGAAACAGCTTTGTCCTCAGAAGATGAAGTTACACTCGAGAAGCTCCCTCTCTCACACACGTTCACACTGAGTCACTCTCTTCCTCTCTTCCTCGCTGCCAGTGTCGTCTCGGTCTCGCTGCCAGTGGCTCTTACCCACAGACTGAATGAGGAGGGGATGAAGTGAGTGTTGTAAAGCAGCGGGCGGTGACACCGTCCGCCCACCTTTTGTCTCGCCCCGGACGCAGAGGGGGCCCCCGTCGCCGAGCAGCCGGCTCTCCATGCAAAATGCTGGGAGCCGGCGTCTGCTCGGAGCTGTCGGGTGGGGGGTGGGGGTTCCTGCGCCGGAGCTGGAGGTGTTGTGGCGGCAGACAACAGCCGAACGAGCTCCAGCATCAAGTCTGAATGCAAACAAACAACAGGCAGCGAGCGGCAGGAAAAGGCCGAGCCGAGTCAGACTGGAGCTCAGGGGGGGGTTGAACCACAGTGCATTATATAGGCTACAGCAGCTGATATCCCATCATGCACTGTGGCCTGTGTACAAATACAGATCCACTTGAGTCGTATTTTGGATCAAGATGGTGAAGAAGAGGGTAAAGAAAAGAAAAAGATGGGATGGTTTTATATATGCTCCCATTGGGCACTGTTATGACTTGGCACGAGGTTAACATTCACCGCTACGCAGACGATACTCCGTTGTATCTCCACCAACCCAAAATGTCCTATGAACATCCACTCTGACTGAATCCCTTTCCTGCATTAACGACTGGATGGGGAGCAACTCCCAAAGAAGAAGTTTCGGGCATCCTCCTACTAGGTCCAAAAACGAAGAGAAGTGGATTCTCACCGGAACTGGAAAAACTGGCCCATCAGGTCAGACCCCATGTCAGTAACCTGGGTCTTCTTCTAGACTCAGATATAAGCTTCAAACCCCATATCAGCAAATTTAAATAACACAGACGGAACATTGCAAGAGTCTGTCCTTTTTTGACAAGACAAGATGCTGAAATCCTAATGCCTTCATAACCAGCCGACTAGACAACTGCAACTCACTGGCCTCCCAAAACAGCTCATCATTATGACACAATTAATTGTTATTTCTTGGCTATTTCTTGACATTATTATGTAATTAACAGCCTGTAAATTAACTTACAAGTAACAAAAAGAAAAACAGAACCAAAGGAAACCTCTTGAGGTTCATAACCGGTCGCCAGAAACCTGCTGCACAGGTGGGAAGGAGGGAACTGAGTGACTATGGCAACAAGCTTGATGAGTTGATTGACAGCAGGTGTGGAGCTGCAGAGTGGTCGTATCCCTCTGCCAGTAAGACTAGTCCAAGGTTATATCTCTGTTTATCATTAAATATGAAGCGTCTGTGTGAACTGTCATCAAAACTGTTGTGTTTTGTGACGTCTTGACCTTTGACCACTTCCTCCTTCAATCTTCATTGTGCAGGTAGAAATAGGAACAAGGAGAAAAGTCTAACCTGCATGTGTTCATTCAATGCAACAAGCAGCATCATCTAAACTAAACCGGCCTTTTTTTCTTTCTTTTTTTTCCAACATGAACAAGTATAAACACCTACATATCCAGTGTGTAGTTTATTGTGTGGATCCAATAAAGTAAATGTGTGTGTTTGTGTGTTGAATAATGAAGATGTTGCTCGGACTAATTGGTTTGTGTTGTCACACTCGTTTACATCTCAGGGAAACAGCAAACACACCAGATCCAAACGTGTTTGACAACGAGTCATAGAAAAAAGAAAAAGATCTTTTATGTCTTCTCTGAGTCTCCACCTGCAGTAATCAATCAGCTCGCTTTGATTACAAACCTAAATTATAAGATAATGAGGTGAGGCCTCCAGCAGCTTCAACGTCCGACTGTGAAGCTGCAGCTTCTTTTTTTCTTTGTGTCAATTTTTTTTTCTTTTTTGTGTCAGAGAATAAATCTGAGTCTTTCCAGGACGAGCGGTCGAGTGATTTAAGTTTTCTCCTCAGATTTCTCCGTCCTCACCTCCGTCTCATTAACTGGCAGACGTCCGCTGCGCTGACACTCATCACGGTGATAAAAAGTGACGGCGCCAGCAAGAACCTCAGATCCAAATCGGGTCCGGAGTGACTCACCGGCCCATAAAGCAGCTCCACCAACACACGCGGCTGATTAAGGAGGTCGGCTGCCTCTGTAAATCCTGCGTAATATTAACGGACAGTTTGGGTTTCTGTTGTGGAAGCTGTGAAAGGCCCCCAGGTCCAATCTGTCTGCAGCATATGTGAGCTGTAAGAGGCGCTTATGTCGGACATGTTTATCATAACAAACCACCAGGAGAAGAAGAAGAAGAGGAGGAGGAGGGGGAGGGCGGGGGGATCCGGGTGATTGATAGATCAGGGTATCTCATCAGGCCATCAGGTCTGGACGATAGAGCTGAGAGGCTTTTAGCCGCTGGACAGGTCAAACGCCTCCATCGTCATGGTAAAAGACAGGCGTAAATCTCCCCGCCGCCAGCGCCGTTACCGCCGTGGCTGCTGCAGCTGCAGTGCTGCCAGCTGATCAATACCGATCTAAAGGTGATGGATGAGAACTCGATGGACTCCATCCTTTCTTCAGGACCGCCAACGTCTTATCTCTCTGTGGAGCGAGGTCACAGAGATAAAAAGGAAGGAAAGTAGGAGGTCTGAAATATGTCGGGTCGTTGGCTCCGACCGGGTGGTCAGTGATGTCAGTGTTTCAGCGAGGTCAAAGGTCAAGGGCTCAGACTGAAGCTTCACACTGTCGTCGACTCGGTGGAAACAGTGAGTTTGTTTCCTGGTGTGAGACTCAGAGGCTTCGTCATATTATAGGATGTGAGTTTGAGGGGCGACCTGAGAGTAACATTACAATATGACACACGCACAGACAACATCACCACCTTTATTTCCTATGTGGCTCTTACACCTCTCTGTCTGAAACGGGTGTAAAAGCTAAAACAAATCAGACAGCAGGACAAAAGATAGATAGATAGATAGAACGATAGATAGATAGATACAGTAGATAGATAGATAGATAGATAGATAGATAGATAGATAGATAGATAGATAGATAGATAGATAGATAGATAGATAGATAGATAGATAGATAGATAGATAGATAGATAGATAGATAGATAGATAGATACTGTAGCAGAGAGGGGGAAAGAGGAAAGAAGGGGGTAGAATGAAAGAAAGAAAGAAAGAAAGAAAGAAAGAAAGAAAGAAAGAAAGAAAGAAAGAAAGAAAGAAAGAAAGAAAAAGACAGAACTGTGGTGGAAGGAAGAAAGAAGTAAGAAAAAGAGAGAGGGGGTGATAGAAAGGTAGATAGATAGAGATAGAGAGAAAGAAATAGAATAGAATGGAAGTAGAAGTAAAAAGACAGAGAAAGGGGCAGAAAGGAAAAAAGAAAGATAGAGAGGGGTAGAAAAAAAGAAAGAAAGAAGTAAAAAGACAGAAAGGGGATAGAAAGAAAAAGGGAGATAGATAGATAGATAGATAGATAGATAGATAGATAGATAGATAGATAGATAGATAGATAGATAGATAGATAGATAGATAGATAGATAGATAGATAGATAGATATTCCTTTGTTAGAACTGTTTGAATTATTTAGTTTCCTTTAAGCTCAGTTCAGACTTTACGACTTCAAGCGATCACAATACAGTTCACACAACTACACAACTACACAACTACACGTGATATGAGCAACACACAATATGGACATCGGCACTGCAGCACTGATACATTATTCTGTTTTACATACATCTCCACATACGTTCTCGTTGCTTCCTTCATGTTCGCTTTCAAGTCATATTCCTGTGAGTCCTGTATGAGAAGGAGAATTTCATTCACAGCGCATTCGTTTTATTTGTGAAATATGTTTATGACAATAAAGGCTTTGACATTTGAACTCAAACTTTTCTTGCAATCATGAAGCCTTCAAGTTATTAATCCTCTCATCACTGGGCTGCACAACTTCGATCAGCCTCCATTTTCCCTCTGATCGGAGGCTTTTATTGGAGATTTCCAGAATCTGTCGACAGAATAAAGATCAGGTTTAAAATGTAGATGTGTTTGATTATTGTTTGTGCACCTCCTCCTCATGAATGTGTGTTTTTCGTTTCATTTCTTCTTTGCTGCAGCTTTTCTGGAGTTCAGGTCGACCTATTTGTGCAGAGGTTGAAATTCCCTCTGTCAGTGTAGGTCATGAACTACAGGTTTAACCAGGGACGCTGTTGGTCAATCACTGAGCTAAAGTAATGTATGTGTGTGTGATTAGTTTGGTTTAGTAAAAAGAAGCAAACATGTGACAGGATAATCAGCGTTTGAGCCGTGAGCTCCTGTCACAGCAGGAGGAGGCGAGGTGTAAAAATCCACCGGTGTTTTACTCCGTTAATTAATTTCTTTCATCTCGTCCTGTGGAGCCTGAAACAGCAGCGGCGACATTAATAGAGTAGAAGAAGAAGAAGGAACCACACAGAGTCGAATGTAAATTAAACATAAACTCAGGATAAAAAAAAACAAAAACAAAACTACGGAGGCCTGGAAGGTGCAAACCAACATGCCAACAGGCCACCGTACAAAACAACCTCACAGCTTCTCCACCCGTCCTTCCCCTCCAGCCCTTTCAAAGTAAAATGTGAAGCTCCCCATTAGTGACCTCTCGATGGAGGATGGACGATGAAGGAACAGAAGGAACAGTTGAGCTGAACGTCCTCCTGCTGCAGTTTTCCTCCTGATGAACCCTCCTCGCCATCGCCGCCGTCACCGCCCACACGTAATGATAAAGGCCGTGAATTGAAGCCATAAATTACCCCCCCTCCCCGCCCCCCAACGTTGAGGAGTGTGATGATTAATCACTCCACAAAGTCTCCACTGAGGAGACACAATGACTGCGTCTCCCGGTGCCAAACGGCTCCTCTGTTGTTTCGCCGCCGATGATTTACAGCTCTTCCGGGCGGCGGGCGGCGATGATGGCGTCGGGCTCCGCCGAGCGACGCCCCCTCCTCCCCCACCTCCCTCCTCGCCGCTGCATCAGAGGAGCGTTTGGAGATGCCAGGCTGACAAAGAGCGACCAGACAAAGAGACAAAGTCCGCGGCACCTGTGAAAAGCCGCCGCATACGGACACATTTCGCCGGTGACAACGGCGCTCACTCCTGCCGCTTTAACGGCGCTGACGCTCGCCATAAATCAAACAGACTGCCGGTTTGTTTACCCGCCGGGGTTGGGGGGAGAGGTCTGAAGCAGCAGTATCTGTCCCAGCCAGCTGTCCGCCTCCCCTCCGCCCTCCCTCCTCGGCTAATCTCCGCTCTCCAACTTTATTTAATTCTCTCTGTCATTGTCGTCCTCATAAAGAGTTTTGGTGGTAAACTTTACCTCTGCTCGCCGCCGGTCGCCGGACGCCGGCCACCTCGGAGTCGTGACTCTGTGTGTTCGCTGCCGTTAATTCGCTCCCTGTAGTCTCCGCTCACAGGAAACTGTTGGTTTAGCGAAGCGGGGGCTTGTGGGTAAACAGGTTCCCTCCTTGACTTCTCAGTGTGTGTCCAGTGTAAACAGCAGAGAGCTGGTTCCTGTGTTTGGGTTTCATGTGTTCACGTCGGGCGCAGCTGGAAAATGCTGAGACGACATCCACACACTGACAATACTTGGCCTACTACTAATATTGCTAATCCTACTACTACTACGAGTACTACTACTGAAAATGCCTCTGTACTTTAGGACCTGATTTCATTCATTTCACTTTTTTTTGCTGATTTGGGCTGAAATTATAAACAAACAAATAAACAAATTAACTTTTCTAGCATTTGTTTGAGATGAGCGACCCAGTTCACTATCAGGATTGAGTTTTGTTTTGATTTTTTTGTCTTTTGGTATCTTACTTGTTGACCAAAAAACATTTCTAATTCTAATTCTAATGTTACTTCAAATTGCAAATGTTATTTATGTATATGGCACCTTTCATGCTAAAAGCAGCACAAACTGCCTCACAAAGGCTAAAAAAACAACCCCCAAATACACATAGAGACATACCAACACACATAGCCTACACCTACACACACCCACATACAGTACACACTCACAGTCTTGCACACCCACACACTAGCTGTCATTAGTGAGACGTTAAGTGTTCATTCTAACAGTGTCTCACTTATAAATAATTATACGCCAATGGAAAATATTAAAACGCAAGAATTAGATAAATGTGTGCAGGTATAAGGAATCCTGTTTTGTGTTAATTAAAACCATTTGTTTACACTTCAGCTCAGCAAGGCGTCAGTTGGCTTTGGACTTTGCTATCAGAATATTGTCAAAATATTTTGGACAAATTTATCAATGGTTCTGTAGTTTTGTCTAGACTTGTTTTCAGTGAAATTTGTTTGAAACAAGTGAAAATTATCTAAAAACAAAGTTCATTTTTAGGAGATGAGTCTTATTTTAAGTGAAAAGAGAATAGTTTTGACTAGAAATTAGACATTTTCACGAGAAACAAAAGTTTTTGCAGTGCACTCAGCTCCCGACCGTCCCCAGCTCAGATTGCTGGGACTGTGTCAAACTGGTTTGATGTCAAAGTGAGTGAACCGGTGAGATCTGGATCAGTTCATTTTAACAAGATATATATTGTGCATGAATGAGACAGATGTTGTGATTAAGTGCAGATGTGGTGAGTTTTAAATACATATAGGAAGCTGCTAACAGCTAACAGCGCTAACGGTGCAGCTGCTGTGACTGAAGGAGGCGTCAGATTTTTCTGGATTGACTCAAGATGTTTCAGTTTTTTGTCTTGTGCGTGTGTGTAAATACATCACATTAGTTCATCCACTGACATCTCTTCAACATTTTCCACATTCTGCTGCTCACGGAGCCGAAGCTGTGGAGCTTGGCAGGACGACGACTCGAGCTGCAATTGATTCAAAATCCTCAGCGACGAAACAGACAAAGGGGTCATCTATTATCCTCGCCCACGGTTTCCCAACCCCTCCTCTCCCCACCGCTCTCTCCTCTCCTCGACCCGTCTTTGGCGGTCACCCGTTAAAAAGGGGAGTGTGGGGGGGGGGGGCTCTGGGGACACCACGGAGCCTCTCTGCACCGCCGGCCTCGCTCCACTTCTCCGAGGGGCCGGGGGCCGAAGCTAATTGGCGGATCCACCAGGGAGCCCTCGAAACCGCCGAAACCTCCCAGCCAGGGGGCCCATTTGCAAGCATGTGATCTCTGCTGAACGGGAGGGGGGGAAACGGTGGCTGTGGTGGGGGGGTCTGGAGGACATAGATGGAGAAGTGAATCCCATGAGAGGAGTGGGTGGCAGAAATGAGAGACGGGGGAAACTTCTGAACTGCTCAGTGAGGCGTGAAGCCGCTCTCAGGCCTTTTGCACCAAATTTAAAGGGATATGCCACATGAGGACGTGCAGAGATAATGTTGTTTATTCTCCTCTTTAAAGGGATACGCCAACATTTTGTGCAGTAACCAACCGTGTGCAGTAAACAAGGGAGATACGGGCAGAGCTGGCTCACCACTAATTAGCTTAGCTCAAACACTGGAAGTATATGGGTAGTGTTAGCCTGCCTCCACCTAAAGTCATCAGACAAACTCTTAACTCTGAACCGAAAGCGGTGGCCCATCTTCTCAGAGCTGACAAACCTCTCCGGTAAGGCATCTTGAGCGGTCAAATGCCGTTAACGGGACGAGATCGGTCAAAACGGTGGGTTCAAGCAAAGACGCTTTATTTTGGTTCAAGCTAGCTACATCGAGGGTAGGTTAGTGTGTTGGTCACAACGGCTAGCTTGAGTAGCGCCGGCTGACCAAAATTGTAAACAGCTGGTATTTAGACAAATTAATGACACATGTAAACTCTCTTAAATATGTTTCAAATGTCATTAAAGTGATAAGACTTTAGAGCTGCACTTCCAGGGTTTGAGCTAAGCTAATTAGCGGTGCGCCAGCTCTGCCCATATCTCCCTTGTTACTGCACGCACAGTCGAAAGGATGGTGTCTATCTCCTTGTCATGGACTCAGGAGTGAGGCAAGACAAGAACAAAAAATGTTGGTGTGTCCCTTTAAAGAGGTGAACAAACAACATTATCTCTGCACGTCCTCATGTGACCACATCTCTGCAGCGGCAGGACTCGTCGGCTGCTGTTGCTGCACGGCAGCGGCGCGATGCATTCAAAGACAGCGGAGACACAGAGCGAGAGATGTTTTAGTGCAGACTGTGCAGGGTAATTGACAGGCTGCAGCTTTGTGCAGCAGCTCTTTGTGTTTATCAGCGTGGCCGATCGATGGTCATCTTAACCCCCGGGAGAGCGAGGCCAGGAAGGATGAAAAGTAAAGACTTCTCTTTTGTTGTCCAGGCAGCTCTGTCCAGCGCCACTGGCGACGCTCCCAAAGGGGCCCGAGCTCACAAAAATATGAGAGATTGAAACCGTGACAAAAAGCTGGAATAAATTCTTTCTATTTTCTCGCGCTGCTTTTCCCCCGACGCTTCCACACACTCGCTGCCTTTTTCAGAAGAAATGCTTTCAAATATTTTGGTTGGGCCTCTCTCTCTCACTTCACTTTGAGCCTCTCTTCAGTGACCCATTTGGGTCCGGAGGGAGAAAGTGAGCAAAGAAGAAGCTGGAGGAGTGAAGCCAGTGTGACACAGTTGGATTTGATCATGCAAGCCAATGCAAACTATAAACCACAGTAGCGCTCAGCTGCTGCACTGTATGGCTGCTAGCTGGCTGCTTTGTTGTTGTTACTGTATGTTGTTTCTTTTTTATGTGAGTGTGTGCGTGTGTGTGTGTTTCTAAGAAGTGCAGGAAGATTTCTCCTCCTCTGACAGAGTGAACACTTGTTGTAACATCACGCAACTGCAACTCAAACTTTTCTGCTCTTTAGAGAAACATCGGGGGAAAATCCTCCTGTTTGCTCTGTGAACCTAGTATAGTATATAGAGGAGACGTTCTTCTCTGTATCAAGATTAAAACCAAAAGTGGGCGTGGCCTATACCCCAAAAGTGGGCGTGGCTCCGGCCCATTCTTTATTCTTCTTCACAGTAATGATTGTGTCTAGATGAGGATCCAGAGGAGCATTGGATTAGAGAAGGTTATGTTATCTCCTCATTCTGTACTTTTCATTTCATTATTTTGATTTTTAACCAAAACTTTATAATAATAGGTGAAAATTAAAACCACTTTTCAGTATGTCGTTATGTTATTGTTTTTAAGGATTATGAAGATGGACTGGATTCTGGAGGCCTTAGGCAGACGAGGTTGATGAGTAGCAGAGCAATTAGGTTAATTGAATACCAGGTCACGCTAAATGATCACTCATTATGGGATGGCTGTAACAGGAATCTTGGCTTTGACCAAGGAGATGAGATGTAACAAAACAGACATATCTAAAAAAAATAAATAATAAAGCTTTATTGAAAACACTATGCAAAAAATAATTCAAAAGTATCAGCTCATTTTTTTCAAAATGGCGCTTATCTTTTGCAAATGAACTCTTCATATGACGTTTCAGTTTCTTCTGCTTCGTCAGCCTCTCAATTTGATTCTAGACGACGTCGACCTGTTGAACCATCTGATCAGGAACCAGTTATCAATCAGATTATTGATCATGACACACCTGAACATCCTGAATCACTTTGTTTGTCTTTGATATTTGACATCAATGTTTTGGCAGAGCAGTGAACAGACGTCTGATTTAACAAGGATTTACTGTTGTTTTATAGTGTGTTGTTTCACTGATCCGTCACACAACACACACACACACACACTGAAGTTGCTGAGCTCAGCAGGCGGAGCCCTCCATCGATGCTCTGTGAATTTGATGGACAGGAGATAGTGGTCTCCGTGGAGACGGCGCATCAGCCTGTCTGTTAAATCAGTGTCTAAAACACTTTGAGGACAAACAGTTTTACACGTTTCTCCTCTTTACGTCTGTTTATTCCTCTGTAAAACGGCTTTTACTTCTTTTACTGCTTCATCTCGCTGCTTTTTATTTAGTCCTTCGTCTTTAGTGACGCTCGTCTAAAAAGTGCACTGCTAATAAAGTTTACTACGTTGACGTGGGTGTGTTTGGGAGGCAGGGGGAGGAAGCCGACGAGCTCCTGCACTGATATAATCAACATTAATGTTTCACGATGTTTGTGGTTCCAGCCTGAGCACGCGATCGATATGCAACAACAACAACAACAACAACAACACAACACAGCAGCATCACGGCTTTACGACGCACAGGAGGGTCGTCGCACACGGTTAGTCTGAGTCCACTCCTGTTTCACAGCCAAATAATTTGGTCCAGAGAACTTTGTTAAAGTGGAGCTGATTCATGTAAAGTCGTATACGACCTCTCTGCATTAAACATAAAGAAGCAAACAGATTTTCCCCCTCAAGGTTTCCAGCAGCTCCACATCCATATGTATGATGAGGAAGTTCAGGATTTCTTCTTCTCTGCTCAAAACACGTGTCCGTCAGAAGAGATCTGAGCTCAACACAAACACACAATGTCTGATAAACTGACAACTGGAGTTTGTCTTGTAAACAAACAAACAAACAAACAAACAAACAGATAAACAAGCAAACAAACAAATTGGCCAGATCTGTCTGCCAGAAGCTGAATCCTCAAGTGATGCAGGAAGTCGATCTCGTTAGACGGTTTCCAGGGGGGAAAAAAAGAGGAAAAAAAAGTGTGTAGTAAAAAACAAACTTCCTGCCGATGGCGAGGTGAGAAAATAAAACCGAGACCTCGACTCAGAAATAAACAAATAAGTTTATAACAAGAAGCTGTTCATCTGATCTATGACAGTTTAATTACTACTTACTTTAATCAACTTAAAAACAAATCATACATTTGTTCCATTTTGGTCTTAATCCCTCTGGTTTCTCTCTTTCACACATGTTTTATTTATTTATACTACAATAATAAAATAAATATCTTAATTTAAGATTAAAGTCACCTCCTCATTGTTGTTATTGTTTAAGTTTATTAAACATGGTCACCGCTCTGTGAAGTGAATAGTAAGTGAATTTGTTTTATTTGCTCCTCTGTTTACTGCAAAGCCGTACGTGATTGGTCAAGATGTGGGCGATGTGGCCGAGGCGGCAGTGTGAAGATGCAGCCATGTTGATGTGAAAAAAAAAGTATGGTTAGTGTGTGTGGAAATGAGT
Source organism: Decapterus maruadsi (assembly GCA_030347415.2). NCBI lineage: Eukaryota > Metazoa > Chordata > Actinopteri > Carangiformes > Carangidae > Decapterus > Decapterus maruadsi. Next base: position 10,262,661 of record CM064903.1, read on the forward strand.
GGCAGCAGTGACCTAACGCTAACACATTTGTATTTATATTTTGTTTTGTGAATCTCTAAATTTCTCCAGATTGTTTCACTGTAAATAGTTACGAGTCCATCAGAGACTGGACCTTTTTGTCTAATTGAGATGGGTCTTTGTTTTCATAGCACTCTGTTCCATGGTGAGTGTAAATAAAGCCATATAAATTATAAACATTTGATACAATGCAGCCGAAAGAGCCGGTTCTTTTTGGTGAACCGAGCCAAAAGAACTGACTCTCCAAAAAGAGCCAAAATTCCCAAAAATGTCTGCATCTGCTTTTACTGAACATTATGACATCACAATGAAGTCAACATTTGACTTAAATTGTAACATGATTACTGAATCTGAAATGAGTGGATTATTTAAAAAATAGTAACATCACAGTGACCTTTGACAGTCAAACTAATGAGTTAGAGTGAATGTTTATGACAAATTTAACCAAGTTTCTTTTACAGTGTAGGTGAATGTAGTTGGAAACTGAGTATAAAGGAAAGCAGCATTGTGATCTAAGTCTGAAATATCATTTGTTATTTCAAAATAAAAGTGTATTTTCAAACCAGAGGAATAAAACTCAGGCAACAAACACGTGGATGCGATTAAAGACAATTTGATTTCAGGAAATACACTATGAAAACTTCATTTATTTCTGCAGATAGATGTTTTAATCTAATTATGCCTGCAGGGAGACAATTTAATTCTCATTAGGATTTATTATTGTTTTTTTTTGTTTTGTTTTTTACAGTTTTAACTCCAGCAGCTTTTAAAATCATGCTGCTCTGTTTCCTCCTCCACATCTGACTCTGCAGCCTGAACTTGACTCTGATGTCATCTCTCTGAGTCTGTGACCTTTGACCTCGGACGTGTGACCTCCACGGAGCCATTCATTCACAGCCGCAGCAGGATTAACGTTTGGCCGCCGCCGCCGCCTCATCAGCTCATCTGACGGCGCGGCGGCCTTTTGTCCTCATCTTGTCCACTGACAGGAGTCGGCGGTCGGGGGACTGGTACCTGCCACGCTCGCTGACACGGTCACAAAGAGAGCGGCGGCAGCGAGAGCGTTTCAGGGGACTCTCGGAGAAAAGAAAGAGAAAGATGTAGAAGAAGAAAGACGCTGGGCGGCGGCGGCGGTCGGCTATCAGCTCCTCTTTGTTGGCGGAGAAAAGCCGATGTGTTCCCTCCTCTTTATCTGATGGACACACGTCTGAGCCGCCGCCGCCGAGTGGACGAGGCTGCACCGGCCGAACCAAACGCTCATTTTAACCACAGTCCTTTGAATGTCACATCATGGCCGTCACACGTCATGAAGGTTTAATGTGAACTTCCACTTGTCGACGCGGTGACAGTTTGACCTGATGAGTGAGGTAATGCTGGAGGTTTGAAGGAAAAAATATTCTGACTTTGTTGATCCTTGTCGGGAAATGATCTTGTTACAAAGCCCACGAATAGAAAAACACATCAGTGAAGCTACTTGAGCTCTTCACAGCATCTTCACTATTTATCTACCTGTTCTATGTTTCGAGTTCCTGTTTTTTTTTTTTTTTTTTTTTTAACTTAAATGTCTTTTATTATACTTTTGTATTCAGGTTTCCTTACACTTTCATTGTATTGTGTTGATTGTGTGTTATCGGTTTACATCGGTGAGAAGCATCTGTTTGGATCTGTGATTCCATTAAGAACTATCTGCATGCAAATGATATGATATGATATGATACGATATGTGCACACAGAAATACCTGAGAAAACGTCACAAAAAAAAATTGCAAAAAAAGTTTTCACACTTGGAAAAAGGAATAATGGTGAGATTTAGACTTATGTGATACATACATTTGCAATTTCTCTTGGTAAGTTTCTAAATATTTGTTAAAATTTTGCGACATGTTTTAAATGAAACTGAGCTATCCTCACATCCTCTACATGTGACAGCACTGACACTGACAGACTGGCTGAGAGTTTCTCCTGGTTGGTGCATCAGTTAAAACTTACCAGAGTTCATCAGCACAACCCTGTTTGATGAAGACTAAATATAAAGTGTGAACGTCCTTTGGTTCAGTTACACAGGTGCTGTTTTTCATTTTTCATGATTGTGTTGATGAGGAGTCAAAATGACTTTTTGGCCTCGGCTCCTTTTTTTTTTATTACACCACCTGTAAAGTTGGAAAGTTTATTACCACAATTTCATTAAACGTCTAAAAACACGTCTTCAAACCAGAAACTTAGGACGGTGTATTAGAGCCACATTGAGAAAAAAACAAAACGAAACACAGACTTCGAGAATCAAGTCATGACTTTACGAGAATAAAGTCGTACATTTAATTCACAACTTTATTCTCGAAGTTTGTGATTTTTTCATTTGTCAACGTGGCCCTGTAATATTCCATCGTAAAAACTGGACAAAAAGTAGTTTTTTTTTTCCTATTAATTCAGAGATGAACAAATATTAGTGTAAAAAAGCATCACATAGATTTCTGGGTGTTGAGTTGAGAGACGTCCCCTTGGCGCAGCTCGACACGGCGCGGCTTCCTGCTTTTCTCTGAGAGGATATTTTGAGCAGAGTAAAAACCTCTCATCTGTTTAAAGCTGCTCGTCATTACTACTCCTCTCCCTCTTGTTTGGGGCGTCTTCTTCTTCTTCTTCTCCTTTCTCAGCCCGGTGCATTAAAAATTGAAAGCGTTCTTTGTGTCGATGCGGAGGGAGGGAGGGGAGGGAGGGGAAGGGAGGGGGGGGTGGGATAGCAAACGGCGACGATGCTCTTCTGGAGTGCTTCTCCTGCAGCCGTTGAAAAGCCGACATCAATGAAGCAGAGAGGGAGAGAAAGAGAAGGAGGAAAAGGCGACATGAAGAAGTTGTTGTCACTGTTTGTTTTTAATGTTCAGATGTTAAAAAAAGCCGCGGTCGTCTTCGTCTTGGTGGCGGTGAGACGAACACACACACACACACATACACACACACGGTACAGGATGTTAGATCGTTTCTCCCTCAGGAGTCTGACAACCAGAAATAATAATAATATTTTTCTTTAAAAAAAATGTACAGAGCTTCATCACGGCTGCTGCTGCGCTCCAACATTCACACAGGCCTGTGTGTTTGTAGGTTTCTATGTGATGGAGTCGTATGTATCTGTGTGTTTTAGAAAACATTAATGATGTGATATAGACATCACAACAGGGGCAATGTAAAGATGATAAAGTCATGAAATAGGAAATAAAATAATATTCAGCAACACTTTATAATACAGAGTGAGACCTCCCGTCCACTCACCAACTACTACTACTATTACTACTGATATCAACGCTCACATGACTGTAGATTCACTCTGCATGTCTGGTGTTTACTGCTCCATCCATCCAGGTTTTTGTTGGGAAGATTCAAGGAAAGAGGAAAACCTTAAAGGGATAGTTCAACATTTTGACAATTTGGCTCATTGCCATAATCCCTATAGTCATAGCAGTAGGTTCGTAACCTTTAATTACGACTCTGGTGTGGTAACTTTGTGTTATTATCTCATAGCGTGGTGAATGACCACCAGAGCATTGTGGAGTTGTTGGATTGTGTATTTGATGAGTTTGATGAGGGAAACCAAGAAATCCCATGAGCCTCCGTAGTGTAGCTCTGAGCAGCTCACGGCTCTGCTCCGCCGTTCTAAAAATAGCTTGCACCGACAACTAAAGGGAACAAACCTACTCAACTATTTACAGTAGTTTAAACTAAATATGTGTTGGGTCGTCACGCTGCCCCCTGCTGGTGGCAGCTGGAACCAGCTCCTTATTTACATCAAATTTATGTTTTTTTGGTTGTTGTTTTTTTCTTTTTAATCAAAGTGACTTTAAAGAGAAGTTCTGTCTCCTCTGTCTTCATTTAATCCTTTAATCCTGCACGTTAATTAGAGATTATCTTGTTTTTAACTGCGTGTTTTCTTACGATGCTTCTTGTTCCTGTTTGTTTGTTTCTTTTCTTCCCGTTGACCTCTGGTTCCAACACAAACAACAACAACAACAAGCGATTAAATCAGTCGGATATTGATCATCACTTCATGTGGAAACATTAAGACCATGTTTAGACGAGAACAGACTCCACCTAGAGGTCAACGACCTTTCAGAGGAGACGACATCGTGTCTCTGACTCGTTGTTGTTTACTAAAGTGCGTTGTCATGGGAGTATCAGATTTGTTATTTAAACTCTACATTAAACTCCATCAGCAGACACACACACACACACACACACACAGACTTTCTCTCTGACTCACCTGAAACTCGTCCTCGGCCGTCGGAGCTGAAAGACGTCGAACACCAGAGACAAAAGACGACGAGAGGGACCGCGACACCGCTGAGTGGCTGACTCAACATCTGTCGCCATGGAGACAGACGACCCGGTGACATTTCTACCAAGGAACTCAAGGCACAGAGGTGACGACAAGAAGAAAACACACACACATAGAGCATTTCCATTAAAATAACCCATTGTGTGCCTTTGTGGTGACGGAGGATTGAACTGCAGCAGGAAGTAAAAAGATAAAACTTCAGATAACTTCAAACAATGAAAAAGATTATCCCAAAAAAGATATCCAGAGATCACACAGGTGTGATCCAAGTTTGCAATTTAGTGACACTTTTGAAGAATCTCAGTTTGGATCCAGTGATTACAGGTACAAACATCAGATTTAAAAAAACGAAAGCTTGAAAATTGTAAAAGCAAACACACTAAATTTAACAAAGGAGGAAAAAACCCAGTATTTGTCCTGACCTGAGGCCAAATCCTTGAAGGGTTGATGAGTAAAAACAGCTTCATATTGTCCAAAGTCACATCATAAAGAAAGTTGGGTAACCCTTTAATTTACAGGCTGCTAATTACATGATAATGTCTAGAAACAGCCTGGAAATAACAGCCAATTTCATAGTAATGTTGAGAAATATAGCCAAGAAATAACAATTGATTGCATAGAAATATCCCAGAAATAACTGCAAAGACTTGGTGGAGAAAAATTCTGGCCTCTCCTAAAACAATTCAAAGCATGAAAAGCATGTGTAATCTTTAGCCTTTATGAAAAACATGACATATGAAATTGACCATTATTAGCCTACTAGTCTATTTCTTTACATTACTACACAATTACTTGTTATTTCTTGGCTATTTTATCATGTATTTAGTGGCCTGTAAATTAAAGGGTTAGGGAAAGTTTGTTTTGAAGTTTCAACTTTTTTTTTTACTTTTTTAACTTTAGAACAGTTAGTAGAAAACTGCACATCAAACAGATTCAAAGTGATAAACAAATCCGGTACAATAAACATAAATTCTTTAATAAATATAAAAATAGCTGACGTTAGCTACGTAGCTCCTTTAAAGTTGTGGATGAAACGTTTCAGTCATGCTCCTGCTCCATCATGATTCGTTCTTCAGTGAGTGGTTGTCGCCATTGGTTACAGGCAGCCAATGAAATATGAGCTTCACATCCTGAGATCCTGGTCTGGACATGAAGAAGAAAAGGAAACAGGATTTGAAAGCAGCAGGATTCATGTAGTTACAACACAACGATGTTAAACATCTGGACACTTAGTGAGTGAACATGATGTGATTCACACGGTCAGAAGGTGACGGACCTGTGGGAGACTTTACTGGTCGCATCATTAAAAACAGCAGAAGAAGAATAAGAAGAAGAGTTGGAGAAACGATCGTCTGCTCTGAAGCTTCAGGGTCAGAACAGAAAAAACATCTCACTGAAACTCCACATGTTGGTTTTTTCCTCTCATTTATTATTTGTCATTCATCGATTTGAAATCGATCTTGACTGCTAATCTGTCCTCCGACTGCTGGGATGGATTATGTGTGTGGAGACAGATGAACATATGTGGACACACACAAAAAGAAGAAGAAGAAGAAGAAGAAGAAGAAGAAGAAGAAGAAAAGAAGGAAGCTGCATTATTTATACGTGGCATCGATCCGTCTCCTATAAAAATCCAAACTGTATAAAAAGACGAGGCTGAGCTTTAACCCTCCTGTTGTCCTTCTCGGTCAAATTCACTGTTCCCTTCCTCCATCCTTCCTTCTTTCCTTCATTTCTCCCCTTCTTTCCACAATCCTTTTCCCATTCCTTCCCTCCTTCCTTGAGGGAAGGAACAGATTAGGTATCTGTTCCTTCCCTCCATTTTTATTTCCTTCCTTTGTTCCCCTCGTCCTGACTTCTTCCTTCCTCATTTGATCTAATTAATCCATTCTGTTCCCTCCTTCCATATTTCTTTCCTTCTTTCTTTCTACAATACTTTTACCCTTCCTTCCTTCCCTTCATCCCTTCATCCTCCTTCCTTTTTGACCCAATATTCTTTCATCTACCTTACCTTCCTTCTTTCCTCCCATCTCGCCCTTTGTCCTTCCTTCCTTCCTTCCTTCCTTCCTTCCTTCCTTCCTTCCTTCCTTCCTTCCTTCCTTCCCTTCGTCCTTCCTTCCCTGACCCAGGAGGACAAAAGGAGGGTTAAGTTTCGATCCAGAGGAAACAGGAAGTGGAGACGAGGAAGAGGAGGAGGAGGAGGAGGAACAACGAACGTTTTTCTCTCTCTCTCTTTCATCTCGTCGTCGTCGTCTTTGATTGATTGGACGAGTGTGTGCTGCGGTGCGATTAGCCGGGTTCAGGCTCCGGTGTAAACACGGGGGATTAGCTGCAGACAAACACACCTATCAAACAATTAATACACTAATCAGCTAATGAGCGCCACTACCTTTCACCGTCATTAACGTTCACTGCTTAGCAACTATCACCCGGCGCCACTTCCTCTGTTTCTCTTCTGGCGCCTCTGAAGTTATTAGAATTTTTTTTTTTTTTTTTTCCCGGCGATATTATTTTCCTCCAGAGCTCATGCTGCTTCTTTCTGTTTCCTTCGCATTAAACAGCAGGTTCGTTCCATTCGTCCACCTCTCCCTCCCTCTGTCTCTTTCTTTTTTTTTTTTTGTTATTCAAACAGGCCATAATTCATTCACTCGTCATTCGTCGTTCGCTTCTGTTCACAAGACAAGAAGAAGTGCACTCCAGGTGTCCAGAGTGGGAGCGAGGATGCAGCAGCACTGGACGTATTCAAACTATTCAAACCTTTTATTTAAAGGAAAAAAAAGACGTCTCGGAGTGACGGTGAAAGTGGCCCCCCCGCAGCACCGACAGCTCAGGCTCAGGCTCGGGTGTGAAAATTAAAAAGTTTTTATTCAAGAAATATTCACTTTTTCTTTTAAGAGACGGGTTTGTATCATCATGTTTTTGTGTTCTGACAGTGTGTGTTCAGTCGGAGCTGTGATTACTCTGAAGAAACCACCATGTTTGTATCGGCATTCTTCAGTTTCCAGTGATTTGGGACTGAAAAGGGTCCAAAACCTGTGTAAACACACACACACACCAACATCGGTGTCCTCGTTGTGTTCAACTTTCCCAATGTACTGTCCCCTGAACACCTCACACATAGACAATTGGTGGACGTTACATTGACCCTAAATGTAACTAAACCCAACTATTACAACACACATTTACGTCACTTAAACGCTTCACGTTCAGAAAACTGGTAGATGTTAACATTTACTGATGTTCCCTGAACACCTCACATGTTGACTGACCAGAACCAGAACCAGAACCAGTACCAGAACCAGAACCAGAACCATTACCGGTACCAGTACCAGTACCAGAACCGGTACCAGAACCAGTATCAGTACCAGTATCAGAACCAGTACCAGAACCAGAACCGATACCGGTACCAGTACCAGTACCAGAACCGGTACCAGAACCAATATCAATACCAGAACCAGTACCAGAACCTGTACCAGAATCAGTATCAGAACCAGTACCAGGAACAGAACCGATACCGGTACCAGTACCAGCACCAGTACCAGTACCAGAACCGGTACCAGAACCAATATCAATACCAGAACCAGTACCAGAACCTGTACCAGAACCAATACCAGAACCAGTACCAGAACCTGTACCAGAACCAATACCAGAACCAGTACAAGTATCAGAACCAGTAAGCCTGAACCTAACTAGCAGACCAGATCAGCTCAAAATGCCTCACATGGAATTTACAGATATCCTCATAACGCCTCATACTGTAAACTGACAGTTGGTGGATGTTACAATTCGCAGATGTTCCCTTGACATCACACTCTCCAGATGTCCTCTAAATGAATCACATGCTGACTCTAACTGTAACTTAGAGGTAAATTCATGCAAAAAAGCTGATTGGCGTTGCCTTCAGGGACAGTTTTTCATCAACAGTCTCTGTGTTTCCCTCTAAAACAACTCTGTGTGGTAACGTTGTGTTATTATCTCATAGCGTGGTGAATGTGCAGGTCACAACTTGTCCACCAGAGCGTTGTGGAGTTGTTGGATTGTGTATTTGATGAGTTTGATGAGGGAAACCAAGAAATCCCATGAGCCTCCGTAGTGTAGCTCTAAGCAGCTCACGGCTCTGCTCCACCGTTCTAAAATAGCTTGCACCGACAATTAAAGGTCACGAACCTACTGGTATGACTATAGGGGTTATGGCAAGGGGGCAATTTGCCAAAATGTTGAACTATCCCTTTAGAAACGATGTGCAGAATCAGCAATAATATCCATGGGCTTTGTACAGACATTCATGTCAGTAAACACATCACTCATACTTCCACAGCTCAGAGTTTTTCCTGCTTAATAAACACAAACACATGATGATTAAAACTTTTCACGTGAGGCTGAAGCCGCTGTAAAAACACGGATTTAAAGTTTCACGGGTTCCTTTGAGTTTGATGAACTCATGGAATATAATTGAGAAAATTAAAATAATACAAATGTCTGACTTTCATTTTTCATGCTTTAAGGTTCATTAAAGCCTCGAACTCGTTAGGATAATGACCCTAAAAATTAAATTCAGAGAGAAACAAAGATCTTTTCTTTTTTTTTCCTTTTCAGATCCAGCTGTAAAGGTGAGAAAGGTTATTTTTAAATTGTTGACACGATGCCTTCAGTGACCACTCGGACTCAGCAACTCCGTGAAAATAATGCATCCAACTTTAAAATCTGTGGCCCTGAGGGAAACACACACAAAAACGCACACACAACTATTAAAAAAACATCTTAGAGATTCAGCAAACACTACACACAGCATCCCTGCAGCACATTTATCACCACCACCCCCCCCGCACCACCACCACCACCTCAACCCATCCCAGTGCGTCCTGCAACAAAACTCTGAACCTGAACACATCCTCACTTTATAAATCTCCACCCTGCTTCCACATTCTTCTTCTTCCTCTTCTCCTTCTTCAGAGTCTCTGTTTTTAGTTCGTCCCATGAAGAGAATGAGCGATTCCCCTGTTTCCATGTTTTGTCTTGTAAGGAAAAAATAAAAAATTGAAATAATAGTTCAGTGAAACCTTCAGAGGGAGTGTGAGGTGTTTAGAGTAAGCTTTTATTTTGACAGGTTTTACCTCATGTTGAGTTATGAGACACTGGGACAAGAGGAACCAGAGACTTCTTATTCTGCCGGTAAAAACGACAGATAAATTCTCAGTGTCAGAATAAAATCTGAAGTTTGTTCTCCACGTCGTTTCGTTTTGTTGTCTGGTGATCGTCCGAGATTTATTAACACGGTACAACATGTCAAAGAAACGTTTCTCTGAGAGATAAAAAGGCATGAGAGGGCATGTAAAACTTTACAGAGGCACTCAAACTGCATCTCGCTAAGGACATCAAAGTTCAAATAAAACCCCTGGAAAATTGAACGACATGGGGCCTTTTACTCTACAAGTATTTTTCTTTTCATCCAAGAGAATAATCGCTGCCTGCAGCATCACCACAGGTACATTTTAGATTTGTTGGACATGTTGCAATATTCACAATAATAGCAATGATTGTAATAATGTACAATCTCACAGTCACTCAGAAAAGTCAGGAAAAGAAGTTTTCATTAAATTTCTCCTGGTTCCTCCTACAGTCCAAACACATGCACATTAGTTTAACTGCATGTGTGAATGTGTGTGTTTGTGTGTGTGTCCAGGTGACCTCTGACCTCGACGTGTCCGCAGCTGGTCATCACTGATAATACAGCTAATGGACTGACTGATGAATATTTACTTCGACAAATAAAAACTTGAACCTCGGCATCTTCTGCATAATTCATCTTGACCTGATCGTCCGCTGGAGAAAAAAAAAACACACACAACTCGACCCTGAACTCACCACGCTGCAGAAATGAGAGCGTGGCGCTGGTGGAAAGTCGAGGTCGCCCACTTTTCCCACTAATTAGTTTTTTGTTTTTTTTTCATAAAGCTGGTTAACAAGCAGCAAAAACCGGATCCCAGGCTTGAAAACCCGTGTAGAGGAATCTGCAGGGGGCATTTCAGACACCACCGACAAGCTCTCTGTGCAGAGCGTCGGATCATTAACTGTGTGATGAAGTCGTGTTAGGTGAAAAATGTAGTTAACCGCTCGTCCCAAACAGCGGAGAGAGAGTCGGTGCAGCAGTTTGTCTCTGAGCTGCTGCCTTCTGTCTAATGGATTTCTGGGAGTGTGAGTTCAAAGCTACAGAAAAAAGAAAGAAAGACAAAAAAAATACAAGAAGAACAAGAAGAAGCTTGTGAGGGTTCATCAGCGGGTTTACACGAGTACCAGACGCCTGTAGCAATCTTTAATCAGTGCGGGCGACGCCCACCGGCACAGGTTCAGTCAGGACAGAGCAGGAAGGTTGACTTCAGGAAAGAGCTAATTATTACTGTTAAAGAAACAAACCATTAGCCAAGAGAATATGCTTTAAAAGGAGGAGAAGACAAGAAGTCAAATGTAGGGTTGGTGTTAGCAGCAGCACGTGAGGCCACAGAAGAAGAAAGTGAACTGAGATAAGGATAAGCTCCACACAAACAACAAATAAATCAAAGTTTGAAGGTTATTTATTTAACCAGGACACAAAAATAAAGTGTAAACTGCTTTTTTCTAGATCATAGATTGTGAATGTAGCTGTGGGGGTTGGGTTGTTGTTGGTCCAACACGTTGGTCCTGAAATATCTCGAAATATCTCAACAGCATGCCTGTGACATAAACGCACATGTGACAAGCTTTAGACGGGAATGCAACAGTGGAGCGTTTTTAAAGCAGAAGTCAGCGATCCGGTCGTTTTGGCTAATGCTGCGTTCCAGGCAGGCTTTTGAAACCGTGAATTACAGCTTCAAGTCACGACTACGACTCTGTAGCGTTCCAGGTAACCCATAACTTGTGTTTTTCCGACCTGTTGCCTGTGAAAGTGCACTATAACGGCCACTCGTAACTTCCGACCCGTGAACTCGTACCAGATCGAACTGGTATGACTTCACAGGTCGGAAAAACACAAGTTACGGGTTGCCTTAAACGCACCATGAGTTAGCGGCCCCCACCCTCGTCATGCATCTATTGGTCCTCGTCCCTACGTCACCACATGTGCATCCCTTGGCTGCACACACAGCCCTTCATGCCGTTCTCTCTCCTCATTGGATAACACTTGTATCCCACAAGGAAAGTTTGCTCCTGGGTTTACAGCAGAGCAGAGTGACGGAGAGACCCGTGTTTCGGCCCAAACCGTCTAAACAAAAGGCACAACCAAAGATTTTCCATCTTCACCCGCAAGTGTTGTTGTGGCAAGGCATAAGTTAAGAAATGTGCATCTTTATTTTCGCTGTTTGGTTCATTTATGTATTCATCTTGGTGGAGACAATGCAGTTTAACATAGTTTTGAAACAGTGGTGCCTCTCTGGGTGCAGGTGTCCCTCATGACAAATCAAAAGACGAGTGTAGTTGAGTTTGGTAGTTTTAGTGGAAAAGGGCTGAGTGCAGAAGTATGACTGGGCTTTACTGTGTAGAGAGGCCACACACACACACACACACACAAACACACACACCTGTTTTGTGTTGAGCAGCGTGCGCTCTCATCTCTGTTTGATGAGGTTACAGCTACAAAAGACTTGAAGCTTTACAGCAAAACGAGGTCGGAGGGAAACATCATCTTCCTCCTCCTCTTCCTCTTCTCCAGAAGCCTGAGCTCGGTGGTTTTTGTTCTGCTGTGTGTTTTCTGTTTCCTGCTCTGCTGCAAATTAAACATAAAGGCTGATCCAGCTTTGGGTGAATCTATAGAAATACATTTCTTCTTCTTCTTCTTCGTCTTCTTCTTCTTCTTCTCTGGCTTCCTTCAGCTGAGGCCAGACGGCTCAGCGGAGCTCTAATCCCACACAGACTCGTCCTTTGTTGAACCCGTGTGTGATTTTGTCTTTAGCTCCAAATGAATGAAGGTCTGCATCCAGCCAGAGACGGATTTCATCCAGTCCAACTCCTTTTTTTCTCTCTTTTTTTTTTCTTTCTGAAATGAACAAACAGCGGCTCTCCTCCTCTGAGCTCCAGCCACATCCTGTACAGTCTCACGGCTACGTTTCCATGGCAACAGTGTCCGAACGAACGGGCACACATGGGAAAGCAGAGAGAGAGAGGGAAGAAGAAGAAGAAGAAAAAAAGAAGAAAGTTTCTTCCTCGGAGGAGTACGAGCGAAACGTGGCCGAGGATTTAACCGTCATCACGCGCCTCGGACCTGCTGACTCAGAGAGTTCAACTCCGTCCACCGCCGGGATAACAGCGTTCCCATGACAACGGCATTCCTGGATTCGCACGCGGGTGACTGCTCGGTTTTGGCCCCGCGCTAATTCACAAACAGCGATAATCAATACGGATGATGCGGCCGGCCCCGCCGCCACCGGCCCTCTGGGGCCCGGCGGAGCCAACAGCCACAGAGATATTATTAATGTGTAAACAGGATTTAACTGTACACACACACACACACACACACACACACTGTGGGATACAAGTGAGCAAAGAGCCGTCTTCCCAGCATGCTCTCTGGAAACTGAGAACTTGATCCCCTTTATCTGATCCTTCTGTCGAGGTCGTCGTCGCCCCCGTCGATCAATAACCACAGTGTTATATCATCACCATTATCGCCCAGGTAACCGCTCCAGGTGACTCAGTGTTAAGTCTCCAACTCCAAATGTTCTCGCTGACACGGCTTCAAACCACTGAACAAAGATGGCGCCTCATTAGAGCCCAGAACTACAGTAAAAGGCTCATGATGCGTTCGGTTTGAACTTTAAGTAACAGTGACCCTTTGCAATCCAAGATGGCCGCCACTGAGCATCAACAGTGAGTTAAACCTGTTTGTTACGTTGTTTATGAGACACTTAGTCTTGTTTTTGTGTCATTAAATTGGTCATATTTCTATTTCTACCTGTAGATGTGTTATTTTGTTGGTTACAGGCAAAAACTATCAAGAAGTATGTTTCTAACTTGCAAACTCTGGAACATGAACTCAACCTGCATAGTATAAACTGATGCATTTATATTTACTTTACTACATTTATATACTTATGACAGTATATATTACCTTTCTACTATTTAATAACATCTTGAAACAATTAAACAAACAAGTGTGACACATTACCACAAAGAAAAAGGAAAAACTGAATAAAAAAGAGATGAACAAGTAGGCTAATGGAAAAAAGTCTGGCAACTTGAAAGGGATAGTTCAACATTTTGGCAAATTGGCCCATTGCCATAATCCCTATAGTCATAGCAGTAGGTTTGTTACCTTTAATTGTAGGTGCAAGCAATTTTTAGAACGGCGGAGCAGAGCCGTGAGCTGCTCAGAGCAGATAATAACACAACGTTACCAAAGACGGTTTATAAACCAAGACCGTCCATGACGGGCAGCTTCCTGTATGCATGTCACGTGGGCTTCTGCACGGCCACGCCCCTTTAGGGAGACCAGAAGCAGCCTGGAGTGTATTGACTCCAATGGGACAATTTAACGTGAACACCGATTATGGTCGGGTCTTACTCCCCACAGTCACTGAAGAAAATTTTGGACTCATTTTCCAAAAGCCACATCTCTTCTGAACAGTTTGACATGAAAATGGTAATTTTCAGACGGACACATCAGGAGAAAATCCACTTTGTTCAAGACCTGTCTCTGGCTCTATGACACACTCTCGCGAGATTTGGCACAGATCTCCTAGGCAACGTCAAACAAACGGCCGCGAACTCCCGTGAAAATGATTTAAATTATTTTTGTCATGTTAAATATGACTGTTACTAGTGTAAATATTTAATGTTATCATAAGAAAATATAAATATCTCACTTTCATCTACCTACAAATTGTATAAATCCACACACATGATCACAGCCGATGTGGGGTGACGGTTGGCCCCGCCCATTTAGAGAGACAGGAAGTGTATACAGTTTGCTATCATTGGAGCAGCCGCTCATGGACTATCTTTCCATTTATTCAATATCTTTGACGTTACCAGACAGAGTTGTTTTAGAGGGAAATACAGAGACTGTTGATGAAAGACTGTCCCTGATGGGAACGGGCATCAGTGGTTTTTCTAAAAACAACTCTGTCTGGTAACGTTCTGTTATGATCTCACGGATTATGGCAATGGGTCAATTTGCCCTAATGTTGAACTATCCCTTTAACCAATAACAGACTTCCTACAGTCTAATGTGGACCAAACCTGTAGATATGAGACAGTCACAAACTGAATGAACACAACACCAGATGAAATCGGTTGGTGCCTCGTTAATACGTCTTGTTGAGTCTCCAGATTTTCTGAGTCGGCTCCAAAACAAGTGATTCTGGTGATTATTTACCTAATTCAGAAACTTCTCCATCAATTTATGTGATAAAGATTTTCATCCTTATCCTCCTCGGACTGGAAGAATGGATTCGGAGCAGTAATTAGACTGTAATTGAGTATTTGTCACCGTGGTGTTGAGCTAAATAACCTGAGAGCCCACACGTCTCCTCAGCAGTGATGAAGCTCTTGAGTTTGAGTCAAAACCAAACGCAGCATTACCTCCAGATGTGTGTGTGTGTGTCGTCAGATCGGTTTCTCTCGTTGTGTAATTGAAGGCTACAGATGGAGGGATAGAGGACAGATGAAAACCAAAGTGTCTGAGAGCTGCGCAAATGGCAGCTGCGCAATTACCCCTCATTTTGTTGTTTGTGTTGGGCTCCGGTTTGATTAAACAAGAGCAAGGAGGACGGCGGGCGCCACGGCACCACATACGGCTCTCAGAGTAATAACGGATCACTTCTACATATGCTTCACACACATTAACGATTATTGCTATGTTGTTGTTTTTAAGCTAGCTGCTGCCGCTCGGTTTAATATTTCTGATTGATTTCCTCTGAGGGTTTGATGGCGCCGGCTCATCCCAGGATCATAATTACAACCAGCCGAGTTTCTTCATCAGTGATGGAGGTAATGGCTCCGGAAGTGGAAGCAGACCACCAGAGTGCCCCCTGTTGGCACACGGCTCCAAAATCGGGTTATTTGTTCACACCCTAGCACCAGGTTTGGATCCAGGTGCTATCACACCCATTAACTCAATCACAAACACACCAATCTCCAATTTATGACGATCTTCGACCATTGGATGACACAACCAGACTGATTACCTGGCTAATAATAAACAGATTACAGTATTAATACGTTTGCATATTTGGAACAATGTTAAAATCCAATTTCCACTATAAAACAATTAGAAGTATTTCTGATTCAGATTTCGCTATACAAATGAGGGCCACTGGATTTGGTACCATAAGCAACAATTTCCACCCCAAATATCTGGATGAACAAACCAGTACTTATCCAGATCAGGCTACGAGCTGCAGTTCCTCTCCCGACCACTAGAGTGAGTCTCAAACACTGAGTCAGTCTCCATAGACGCCAGTGTTAAAATGTCAGACATTTGGTCTGGTTCCTCCTAACTGGTGAGTTATATAACCCTAACCCTAATAAGGCTATTCAGGTGTATTTTGGGCATATTCCATTAGTGTATTGCTCATTTGCATATTCATATCCATTTTCAAATAAACTTGTAATACAAAAAATGTTACATTTCATACATACTTTCATTGTGTAAAGTTTCACTGTGATAATAAAGGGGGAAAAAAATAGCCCCATTGGGGCGTATTGTATTGGCACCATAGACTTTATACAGTAAATCAATCTTGGATTGATGAGAATTAAACATATTTCCCCAAATAGGATTTCTTAGGACTTTTAGTATGTTGTTCTGGACACCTCATAGACTATAAAGGTGTGTACTGTAGAAGTGTTGGTTGGGCCTCTTTGAGTGACAGGTGGTGAGCACAAACCTTTAATAACACAACTTCATTAAGATGCATGTAGTCAAATGAGTTACTGAGACGTTTGTCATCAGATGTGCTTCAAATCCAAACAGATGTAAACTAAACTTTTCCAACAATCAAGGTTAGAAATATGTGAGTTATACCAATATCCAGGAACTAATTTGACCTGGATGTAACGTTAACATTTAATCAATCTGACATTGAACAGGAATCAAATATTGACTTCTAAACCTTAATTCCTCTAAACCTGATGTACCGGACCTGAAAAGTCGGACCAGAGATCTGCTGCTTCTTCTGCTTCTTTATGCAGCTTGTGGACATTTCGTTGTGTAAAAGGCCAACCTCAGCGGAGGAAGAGGAGGTAAAAGAGGATTAACCCTGATTGACCCAGACAGTGAAAATCTACAAAGTTAATTCAGCAAACTTTGAGTGACACATTATAATCACTTAACAGCAAGGTGATTATCAGCCGTGGCCCGTCGGAATAAAAGTTGGTGCCCTGAATGTAAATTTGTCCAAAAATTGCAAACGACTGTAAAGTCTTTTTATAGCAGAGAGAGGATGCTTTGAAGCCGCTAGGATTTCTGCATCAGCATGACTGAGATGCTGCTGCTTTAATCTTCCACATTCGTTGTGTGTGTGTGTGCATGTGTGTGTGTTTTTTTTAATCCCAGCCGTGTTGTTTGGTACTGCATTAACCTATTTTGCTCACGAGGATCATCACAGCTCCAGCTTATCTTTCACACAGCTCCAAAACATTCCCAGTCTATCGATAGCTCCATCTCTGCGCGATGATAATTCAATTACAAAAAGAAGTACATGGTCAAATAAATCCTATCTGCTGCTCTCCACAGTTCTTATCTGCGGGGTTAAACTGGGGCATCGGTTCACTCAGTGTCACGTCTTTGGCTCGGTTCACAGATGAATTATTTCCAGCCTGTGTTTCTGCACTAGGTGCTCTCTTCCTCTTCTTCTTCTTCTTCGTAGATGTTGCCTCCAGCTCAGAGATTCTTGGCAGCGTTTCTATTGTGTGTTTGTTTTCAGTGCCGAGGCCGGTGTGTCTGCCAGAGCAGCAGAAAAAAAGAAAAGAAAGAAAAAAGACAGAGAGATGTCTTTGGACTGCTGAAAGGCTGTGATGAGCTGATCACCACTCGGGGAAATGTGGAGTGTCCCTTTGATGACGTCCTCTGCTTTTAAACTGTGACCCATCATGAGACAACATGCAAGGACCTCGAAAAGCTTGAACTTCCACAGAGGAAAGAGTTCAGCTTCTGTCAGACACGTCTCAGTGAAAGTTGGCAGAGATATTCACCGTCTCCAGGGACGGGTCTGTAAAAGGTTTTGGCAGAATGATCAAGTCAAAAATTTCTTTGTTTTGTTTTGTTTGTGGTATTAAAAAAAAAATCGCCCAGATTATCCCTAAAACCTTGACCGAGTGTTCATGGCACCCAACACGGAAACCATCAACCACCTGAGTCGCTCTGACACTCTGTTCTCTCCATTATTCATCAGCCTGTGTGTTAATGTATGAACAGCACAGATGATTCAGGTCAGAACAAGATCAACCTCAGTATGGCGTCCAAGAGTGAAGACAGAAGTGAAACGTTCAACATGTTTAGCTCATTTGTCAAAAAATGTTCTTTGACTAGTAAAGGGATAGTTCAACTCATCAAATACACAATCCAACAACTCCAAAACTTTCTCCTAACGTCGTGTTATTATCTCATAGCGTGAATGTGCAGGTCACAACTTGTCCACCAGAGCGTTGTGGAGTTGTTGGATTGTGTATTTGATGAGTTTGATGAGGGAAACCAAGAAATCCCATGAGCCTCCGTAGTGTAGCTCTGAGCAGCTCACGGCTCTGCTCCGCCGTTCTAAAAATAGCTTGCACCGACAATTAAAGGTAACAAACCTACTGCTATGACTATAGGGATTATGGTGATGGGCCAATTTGCCCAAATGTTGAACTATCCCTTTAAACATTTTATAATCAGACAGCCTATGAACAATCACTTTGGTCACTTTAATGCTCCTTTTGCTTTTTACCATCTCCTTTTTCATTCATTGTCCCACAAGGATGGATCTTGACTTTTCTTCTTATGCTGCCATCAGGGCAAATAATTTCCAACCATTATATAAAAAAAAGAGGACGTATACATTTACTCCTCAGAGGATGAACCTTTTCTTATGAACTCCAAAACATTTCTGACATTTCTAACCGATAAGGGGCGAACTATGCAAATCTAAAGGCGAGACTGTGAAGTACAGAGAGGACAACATTTATGCTCCCAAGAGGATGAACTCCCACCATGTCAGACCTCCTCCATTTTTCATTTCGCACAAGCTGAAGATTTGTCACATTCGATGTTGTATAGTTTTACACATCATGAAATTTAACTGGTCACACTCATGCTCCTTTTGTGTTTTATTGTCTTAGTTCCTGTTTTACATGCATTGTCCCAGGAGGATAAATCTTGACTTTTCTGCGTCTGTTACCTGCCAGATTTTTCCACATTTGTCCATGACGTGCAAACATCTCATCACCAGACTTTCACACAACACACACACACACACTGGGCATTCATTTTCTCCAGAGGATAAACCTTCTCCTGTGAACTTTCCTCTAAATCAAACTAGACTTTTCTCTAAACATGCAGACACACACAGAAAAAAACAGACACACAGAATGAAGGTTACTTCTTTGTGACAAGTGCTTCACTTCTCCCTCACACACACACAAACTGCCGACTGCACTAACAGATCTTGTTTTTTTTGTATAGAGAAACACATGACACTGCAATTCTGCACTCCTAAGTAGTCTAAAGTAGAGAGGATGCAAATCTCCCACAATGCACAGGGCAAAGCTACTTTCATGTGAGGTCAGTAAACACAGTCTAGAGTGGAGGGAATTACAGTTATCTGTCAAATGCAGATCCTTTGATGGAGGGTCTAAGTGCTCCTCCGATCTGAAAGAGGAGGAAGGAGAGTTTTAAGCAGGAATGCAGATGAGAGCAGCTTAACAGTCGAGCACCACAAAGATGAAATGCTGCCTGCTCATTGGTCGGATCTGAGTAAATGGAAGTGCATGGCCGCCGTTTGTCCTCCCAGAATAACATCGACTGGCATCTTCTACTTTTAATGTACACTTTGAAGCATGTTATGATTCGTGATAATGTCATGTGTTCTGTTGTGTTTACACGCCGTAGCCTGAGGATTATGGGATGTTGATTGATTGGGGATAAAAACAAAAACGCTATGTTTCCTTTTTGGTATATGATGCAAACCCTTTTGTGGTTTGTGGTGGTTGTGATAGATGCAACCGATCGTTATTATTTAATTAGCGGTGGGCAGTTGTGTGTTTCCCCCCCCACAGCACAAGAAACAGATGTTCTGTCTCATTGTGGACATTAACGTCTGTTTTTAACCCTCCTGTTGTCCTTCTGGGTCAAATTGACCCAGTCTGTTCCCTTCCTCCATCCTTCCTTCTTTCCACAATCCTTTTTCCCTTGCTTCTTTCCTTCCTTCCCTTCATCCTTACCTCTTCTTCCTTCCTCTTTTGATCCAGTTGACTTGGTCTGTTCCCTTCCTCCATCTTTCTTTCCTTCCTTTTCCCTTCCTTCTTTCCACAATCATTTTTGCCTCCCTCCCTCCCTTCCTTACTTCTTCCTTCCTTTTTGACCCAATCTGTTCCCTCCCTCCATCTATCTTTCCTTCCTTTTTCCCTGCCTTCTTTCCTCCCATCGTTCCCTTTATCCTTCCTTCCTTCTTTCCCTTTGTCATTCCTTCCTTCCTTCCTTGACCACGGAGGACAGGAGGAGGGTATGCACAGTATTTCTGAGAAACACAGACGTACACACAAAGCAGAGTTCGTGTCAGAACCAGATCCAAGTCGATGAAATTATTCAACTCCAGTTTGAATATAATCTGGTGTCAAATCTTTAATTTTTCTCTGATTCTTGAGTCACTAAATCGAGAGAAATGCACCAAAGTTTCTCTATTGTCGGTTGAAACAACAGCTGTCACCGGCAGCTTTCATCAGCTGCAGCTGATTAATGTTCATTTCATAAGAAACTTAGCCAGAAGATAAAAACGAACCTCTGCCAAAGCTCAATTAATCTGAATCTGTGAAGTGCAGCTCTTAACGTGATGATCATTAAGTTTCAGATCACACTCGTTATGATTAGTGGTGATTTGGACTAAACAGACAGTCAGTGTATCGGCTCTGTTTGGTCTTTGTCTTGGTTTCAGGGCTGCAGCACTTAAGTCTGGCTCTGCTCTCACAGACGTGAATGGGGTGAGCAGAATAAGAAGCACGTCTGCCAACATAATGCAGTGAAGTCAAACGGCACCGAGCTACAGCCTCGGAAATGATCACACAGTGAAATCAACACCTCAGAAAAAGCTTCAACACAAACTGTACATCACAATCTTCACAAAGGGTGAAATGCTCCTGGACTTTTAACTCAGCCGTCATTTCATCAGGTATACTATGTGGCTTTATGTGTTCGGACATTCCTCCTCCTTTTATCACAGCAGCCTTGCTTTTGTTATTTTCCCATTAAGGCAGCAGGCCCACATTTAAGACAATCTAAGGGAGGAATTCAACTGTAATAGACACATTTTGTTCCAAATGTTTCTTCTTCTTTTTTTTATCAAGTGAATAATCTGATGTTCTGGAGGTTTGAATCTTCATTTAGTAAGTTTCTCTTGAAAGTTTTTGTAACAATTGTTTTAAATTCAAGTTTTAGAACTGAGAGGCTGTAACACCTCCAGAACAGTGTAGTCTGAATGTGAGGTCCTGATGAGATACGTAGGTGCTTTTTTCATAAAGCGGGACCTAAAACCTAAAACCACAAATCTATTTTATTGTGGATTGACGGTTCAAGTAAATCACAGCAGAAGAAGAAAATGCGAGACCTTTAAAGTGTGCTTGATGTCAGTGTTCACTAACTTGTTAGATTTGACTTTTAAGAAGTGCGAGGAGCCATGTGTTCTGCACACAGATGTCACGCAGACTTCAATTACAACCATCAGCGTGTCTTATATAAGTGTGCGCGCTGTCATCTTCTCGTCTTCTCGCGCCGTCAGCGTCAAACCGAGTCCTGACGCTCTCGGGACCGGGAGCCGCTGAGCGTTCATACCGAGCCCAGTGAGAGAGACCTTCATGTGGGCAGCTCCATCTGCTCAGAGTGATCCACAAAAGCCCTGAAATTACAGACATTAGTCACTCCGGATGAATCTAAACCTGAAGTCAAGAGCGCTTTACAGCCTGAAATGGGTGAGCTCGGCTGTTTGTTATCTGCCCATATTTTTAGGAAATGGAGAACACATTATAAAACCTTCCATTGTTACTTGAATACTTATTTTATTATAATGCCTCTCCTCTGTTTGTGTTGGTTTGAGGAACATAAATTGCTCTGCCATTTCAGCCAGGACTCCCTCAATAAAGAGCGTCCTGTTAGATAAAGGTCAAACTGATGAAGAGACAATAAATAACAATATTAAAAAGCATATTTTCCACTTACTGCCTTCAGTAGCGCTGCGCCTCATTAGTCAGAGGCAGCACAGACACTTTCCAGACGATCATATCCCTCGACTTCACCTTCAGATTCTCCCCCGTTCGCTTTTCAGGGTTTGAGACGTTCATAAAGTTTATCTGTGCATTAGTGACAACTCCCAACAAAGATGAAGAGGGGAGAAGGAGGAAGAGGAAGAGGAGGGTCGTCCTTTAAAATTAAGCACAAAACAGCTTCCTCATTACAGAGCACAATGTTTCCTCCTTAAATGTACAAACACACTCGTACTCAGCAGCCTGCTGTGATGTGCAGGGCTCTAAAATAGTGCCTTCGGCAGGAAAAACAACTGCTATTTATCATAGACACTCACCATAAGTGAGAATAAGCAATTAAAATATCTGGGTCAGAGCTTTCTGAGGTATTGCTTACACTAAGACACAGCAGAACATTCATCACAGCAGAGGAGGAAGAAGAAGATGAAGAGGAAGGCACAGACAGACTGGCAGCAGCTCTCTCACCACCTGAATCCACAAACAATCAGCTGGAGGAGGAAGAGGAGGAGGAAGAGGAGGAGGAGGGGCAGAGTGTGTGTCTATGCAGTAATGAACTTGTCTTTATAGCAGGTAAATAAATGAGCGGCTTTGGGTGGAACTCAGAGAGAAGCAGCTTCTCTCCTAATGACGCTGACGTCCAAATACAAAGGCTTTCCAACTTTTGACGAACACAACACAGCGTGCGATGAGCGACGACGAGAACGGACCGGATCAAAACCAAAGTTTTTTAACAACAAGCAGCAACAAATCTCAGTTTGTGTGTTTCGAACATCATCAGTCTGAACGCAAGTTCTGTTCAAAGGCCACGTTAAACCCTCCTGTTGTCCTCCTGGGTCAAAGAAGGAAGGACGAAGGAAGGAAGGACAGAGGGAAAGAATAAAGGAAGGAAGGCAGGCAGGAAGGAAGAGAAAAAGAATTGGGGAAAGAAGGAATGGAAAAGGAAGGAAAGAAAGATGGAGGGAGGCAACAGGAAGAAGAAGTAAGGACGAAGGGAACGAAGGAAGGAAAGAAAAATGGAGGGAAGGAACAAATTAGGTCAAGCAGAAGGATGGGCAAAGGGAAAGAAGGAAGGAATGGAAAAAATATTGTGGAAAGAAGGGGGAAAGGAAAGAAAGAAGGAAGGATGGAGGAAGGGAACAGATTAGGTCAATTTGACCCAGAAGGACGACAGGAGGGTTAAAAATCCCAAAGTGTTGTTCATCAGGATGCATCAATGAATTACGTGTTAAGTGAAGGGTCAGAGTTTTAATATCAGTAGAAAAATACTACAGTATGCATCTTTTTGTTTAACTGTGGCGTAAATACATGGCTTGTCGCTTTAAAAGGTGAAAAAAT
This sequence comes from Decapterus maruadsi, assembly GCA_030347415.2. Lineage (NCBI taxonomy): Eukaryota > Metazoa > Chordata > Actinopteri > Carangiformes > Carangidae > Decapterus > Decapterus maruadsi. Next base: position 10,285,759 of record CM064903.1, read on the forward strand.
AATGTGTTTGTGAAAAGAAAATTTGATCTGAGTTGGAAAAATAACATTTGTTGATACTTGTTACTCTGCGAAAATGAAGCTGGATACATTTGTTGGACAATTTGCTGTTTGTTGTCTGCAAACCTCCATTCAGATCCACCAACACATTTCATAACAATCTATTATTTCTTTGAAGTTCAACTTGTTAAGTGTGAACCCTCAAAGCCAGGAGCCTGCAGTTACAAGAAACAGCTTCTATTAAATTGCAATGCAACGAACTCTGGAGCTGAAACAGAAGAACAAGAAGCTGCAGTTCCTCTCCTCACCACTAGAGGGAGTCTCCATAGACTCCCATGTTAAAATTAATGTCCTTTAACTTTGCAGGATGAATAAAAATGCTTACAGCCTGAAACAGAAACAGCTTTGGTCTCTACAGATCATTTCCTTCCGCCTGACGACACATGCTCCTCCGCTTTGCCCATTTTGGGGGATTTTCAGGAGTTAGGGGGCGGAGCCAGGCGTCGCCAAGATAGGGAGGGTGCAACAGCTCACTCTGAACTTTAAAACTGACATCACAGAGGCGTTGTCCATCTTTATTTACAGTCAGTCTAGTTATAGAAACAAACTACCAGAAATATTTTGTGTGCACCACAGCTGGTCCAGATGTGGAAGTATCATCTGCCAATTACACTGTGCACAGGCCAGACTTGGGGTGTGAGACTGGGGAATAAGAAACACAAACATGTGGTCCAGGCCAGATGTATTCTGCTGTGTTTCTCTTAATAAGCTGCTTTTTAAATAAGACATGAGACGTATTAGGATTAATAAAATATCTATGTCATGTTCTATGAACAGTAAACATGTAAACTGGATTAACACATCAGGGTGAGTTATCAGAAGCTACTCCGCAGTAACAGCTTGTTCTTGAGAAGCAACTTGGAAGTACGACATGAGAAGAAAGCTATACTTAAACAACACACCTGTGCACCTGTGACTGCAAAGACCGAACCTATAGATCAGACACAGGCGCTTTAATGTCTATATTTCTGTGCTCCTGTGTTGCTGTGTGGCTCTCTGCTTTTTGATGTTTTCACAGCCGCAGCAAATAGCTTGGAAATAACACACATTTCACATGCTTTCCAAATAAACTGTGATAAATAAAAATGGCTCTCGTGTGTGTGCCTGAGTGTGTTATTCTGTTGTGGATCACATGTGACAAAAGACTGAACAACAAAGTGAGAATGAAAGAGCAATTGAGTGAACTGCAGCTCTTCAGAGGTGAGTTACACCTGAGGATTGTCACTTAAGCAGCTCTTCCTGCTGTCACTGTGTGTGTGTGTGTGTGTGTGTGTGTGTGTGTGTGTGTGTGTGTGTGTGTTTGTGTGTCACTGTCACCTCTTTTGTATTTCAGACGCCTCGCTGCAGTGGAGGATTTCTGACAGCCGCCGTGGCCACAGTGGATTTAGGTTACAATAAGCAAAGGATCAGAAATGGATCCGTCTTCACGCAGCAAAGTAGGGATCCATTAAAAAAACGATTGATCAGGCGTCTTGCTGATCCCGTGGATTGCTCTGGGACATCCCCAGACTGGAGTGATAGCTTCACTAACGAGACGAGAAAACCAACAGAAATCAATGTTCAGCAGAGTCGGAGCAGCGAGGTGAGGTGTCGCTCCCGTCGCCTACAGGAGTGTGATGTATCACGTACGTGGCCCTGCACCATATGTCTCAACAATACACATAAACATCATCTGCATAATGAAAATAGATATGTTAATTCTACATTCATGAGATACCCATAGTAAAAATTGCATATTAAAATAATATATTTTTTCTCCGTTTTTATTATAAACCATTTTAGAGTGCTATTTTGAATCTAGCCCATAGTTAAAGGACAATTCAACTCGGGGTTGTATTTTCCTAACATTTTAGGTCTAAAAGAAGCAATCTGAAGATTTTCAGTTTAATTGCTCCTGTTTTGTGGTAGTTGTGTCTGTCCCCACATCGCCACGGCAGCAATGAATGGGAGCAGATTAAAGTTCCACTGCTCAGGCTGTTTACATCCCTCAAAGCCACAGACAGCGTCAGATGGCTACTCAAACATGCACTGACAAGTTTGTTTTCTTCAGTTGAATTTGCCCAGAATTGTCCTTTAACCGTTGCTATTATGATGATAGTGGCTGATTTACAGCTTGAAATAGAAAGTTACATTTTTGAGGGGAAAAAAAAAAGAAAACTGATCTATTGGTTCTTCACGGCTCCACATATGTTTATTCATCAGTGTCCTGACAAGTTGTATCTCATCTGTGCACAGTGTTGCTGATTTATGCAGCTCTGCATCAACATCCATCATCACTCACACATCTGGGTGTCTGTCTTGCACTGGCTTCTTGTATGTCTGAGTCTGGCATAAGTTACACCACCATTAATTATTGTAAGAAGCTGAAAGCTTAAAGTTGATATATTTATTTTTGAAACATGCATCCAAACTCATGAGGAGGAATATGCTATGAATAATTTTTGTATTTTCAAAGACAGGAGGTTGTGTCACAGCAGTACAACTCAGCTGTCCCGTTTCAAAGGATCATTCGCAGATGTCAGACAAGAGAGTATTTCTTGTTTTTCTGGGCATTGACGACTGAGGAGCTGGTCCTCATTGGAACATGGTTTATTGTTTGCTGTTAATGAAAATAATTCAATAACAGTACAAGGTAGTTGCTCCCTGTTTGTCAGTGCTACGTATCAGGTGTGTTATTGAGGTTTTATTCATGTTCCGTATTGTTACTGTATTATTGTGTTGTTTTATTGTAATATACTGTATTCAGGGCTTGACGCTAAGCTTTTTTCCAAGTAGCACTGTGCTACCATGCTGAAAAATTTAGTAGCACACAATTTTTTTTAGTAGCACCATAAAAAATTTGCCGTTTTGGATATAATTTTCAAACAAATAAAGTAGTCCTGACGCTGTAGACTATTTTTTTTATGTTATAACTGGTTCTTTGCCTTAGCAAAAAGCAGGAAAAACAAACAATGCGAATATGTGTGAGAAAATAGAATATTTACAACCAATATTAGTTTTTAGTTTTGTGCTGTATGTGTGTGCATGTGGCCCGGGCGTGGGGGTATTGATGAGCAGTGAACCTATATTTCCCTCAGTATAAAAAGCTGAACATTACATACAGGGCTCTACACCAAGATTTTTTAGGAGCACAATGAAAAATGTTTAAGTAGCTGTTTAAGCCTTAAATAATGCTGAGGGTCCAACATGACCTATTTTTACACCTGAGAAAAGTAAAAACACCAAACATTTTTCTCAACAACCTGTCACACAAGCAGCTCCATGTTGCCCCTGTGTGATGTTCAGGGACAGGTCAGACAGGGCTTTGAGGCTGAAGTTTATATGAATGTTGCACTGTGAGACTGTGACCGCATCAGCTGTTCTCACTGCGACGGGTGTTTTTTTGTTTTTTTTTTGATAGCTCCGCGGTAGCCTCAGAGGCCACGTCTTTCCACCTATTGGCTTCCTTCACCTTTCATCTTCACCTCCGTGTGAAACAGTAGGAGAGACACAGCCCGAGAGCGTGTACCGGAGGAAGAAGAAGCAAGTTGAACGAGCACGACAAAAAAAGCGCTTCGCACCGAATGCGCGCTGCTGGTGCCGCCTTGGCGTGCAGGACGCGCGTCTACCTTGAAAGTAATGTGCGGAAAAGACGTTACATCTGAACGGCCCCGATGTACACAAGCTTTAATCAATGCCGCGGCCAAAATCACCAAACAGGCTGCTCACGTTAAACGCGGTAGTTAAACAGGCGACCGTCGCGGTGAAAACAGCTGACATGTCACATGTGGACACAGTTTCTGTGGAGTCGCACTGATGCGACTGAATGCATTTTTTTATTCGCACCGGACAATATCAACTCGCAAATGCGAGCAAAACAGTCGCACTGTCGAGCCCTGCTGTATTATTATGCTGTTGTGTCAAATTACATTTGTTATTATATTTTCTGTTGTTGGAGTGGTTCATAACATATAACAGTGCTGTGGAGAAGAATTTCGATCTGGGATAATTAAAGGATAACTTTAGTTTTTTACAACCTGGAGCTTATTTCTAGCATCAAATACGACCATTTACTCACCCAGACAACTTTGGTGTCATTTGGAGTCGTTTTGACGAAATTAGACCCAGTGGAGCGGCGCGTATATCCGTATAATGCGAGAACACGGGGCAGCGCAATGCAGCCTCTAAATAACACATTATCCGCCGCAAAACCCGTTCATTTCGCCAATATTTTGTGATGATACACTAGTGTTATTCCCCTCCGAGCTTGTGGTGGCATGTTATCAACATCCTGCTCCTGTAGGTTGACCTACTGACCTCTGATCTGGATGATGTCATCTCCGGCCGCTGCCCGGCTCATTCTGATAATAATCATTCCGCTTCGGCATTCGGGTCCATTTTTAGCTCAACTATCCAGAGCTTTATTGAGTCCAGGTTGAGGAGAGGAAGCCTGTGGAAGCTGAACTTCATCCAGCTGCTCATTTTGTTCTGACAAGTCAGAAACACGCAGAAACAGACCATAGCATTAGCGATAGCAAGTTAGCCGCGCCGGGCAGCGGGCGGAGATGACATCATCCAGGTCAGAGGTCAGTAGGTCAACCACAGGAGCAGGATGTTGATAACATGCCACCACGGGCTTGGAGGGGAATAACACTAGTGTATAATCACAAAATATTGGTGAAATGAATGAGTTTTGCGGCGGATAATGTGTTATTTAGAGGCTGCATTCTGCTGCCCCGTGTTCTCGGATTAAACGGATATACGCGCCGCTCCACTGGGTCTAATTTCGTCAAAACGACTCCAAATGACACCAACGTTATCTGGGTGAGTAAATGATCGTATTTTATGCTAGAAATAAGCTCCAGGTTGTAAAAAACTAAAGTTGTCCTTTAAGTCTAACAAACTAGCTTAAAGCAAAGAGTCGTTAAACATGAGGTTCTTGATAAAGTTCCTTTATCATCAGGTTCTTACTTTCAGTTCAGCCTTGGACATCTGTGACCACCACACCTCTGTCAGTGGCATCTTATAAGGATGCAGCTGGAGGGTGAGTTTACTGATGGAAAACAGATCATTTCTCTTTCACATTTCGATTCGGCCTGAAGTTCACGGGCTTGTTGTGTTTACGAGAACATCTGTGAAACTGGTTCATTGGTCGTTTTGTGAGAAGTGGAGGATTTTAAAATGAAGGATCATGAACCAGAGCTAGCCTCCAGATCTCAATCACTTTTTGCTCTCTGGCCGAAAAACTCAGTTCAACTCAGGCCTACTTTTTATTTACACACATGAATCTTCAATTAAGCTTTGTTATTCCTTCTTCTTCTTCTTTTTTTTTTTTACAATACATTTGTCTGTTTTTATAGATATTAAATATTCTCAAACACATTGTTGTATTTTTTCCTTTTTTTTTTTTTTTAACAAGCTGACATTCAGAGCTTCCCAGTCAGAAAGAAACAGATGCCAGCCTCCCACAAGCTGAGATCTGGTAAACAAACCAACCTGACGCCACAGACAAAAAACTTCTCATTAAACAATGCAACTTTATCAGCCGCCCACGACTAATGTGAAAAAATTTATAACTGTGATGAAAGGGGATGAGGTGGAGAACAGCGAGTCAATGGGGTGAGCCAACCACACGGTGGAAAACACAAAGAGAGAAAGCTGGAGAGGCTGCACTTGAAGTTAAACGGGTTTTTACCTGCAAGCAGTGTAGGTCTAATGTGCACATACATTTATATTTGAAACATAAAAGAAACTGAAGGTCAGATGCAGAGGTAAAAAAATATATAACGTGACCTCTGTGCAATCACAGCGAAGTGGAGGAGTTTATTTTTCCACACTACTGAACGCAATCTGGGCCATAAAAAAGGGTTTTTGTATGATGTCTGTCTGGCATACCTACTGTTCTGTGCAGACAAGCTGTGGTTTTATTTCCACCTTAAATCTGGGTTTATTAACACTTGTCACTCATCATCTACATGATTCAGACATTTCTAAAAAGAGGTAAAAACAACAGTTCATGGTCTTTGAATATCCAACTTATTTGTTGTACAAATACAAATTTGCGATATAAATCCCACTTTCAAGGCTCAAATCATCTAGATGTCCTTAAGATGGACCGTACCATCTCTAAACCTTGACCTTAGCTGAGCATCGTGTCTGTCTGTGTTACAAAGTTTTGACCCAGCTCACGTTAGCTTGCTACGTTTAGCATAAACCAACCCGAACTTTCGTTGACTCCTCTTATATAAGCCCGATACAGATGTTGTTTGTTTTCCAGATCTAAATGTTAGATATTAAGTATCCTGACATATAGCATCAGACTGAACAAGTTGAGTTAAATTCCAACCTTTACCATTAAGTACACTTCAGCAAGCTCACGTTCGCTAACTATTGTCTTACTTAGCCTCCACTTTAACGTGGATGCTTTGTTCATGTCATGTTAAATGCTGTGATGAAATATTGTATTTTCTCCTTCTCCACAGTTAGCCTACATAACAACTTTAGTTAAATAAGCACCATAAGACTGTAACTGTAAGGTTGTTATAGCCTACCTGTGCTGTTCCCTTGTAGCCTGGGGAAAAGTAGAACCCTGACTGTTATAGTGTGATTCACACTCTGCTTTAAATAGTTTAACAGTTCACCCACATCGTACAAAGATCATTTTCTTGGAATCTGCCACTTAGACACCAGTCACTAACTCTGTGGAAAGGAAGTGTAAAGCGTTTGTTAGTCGTGAGGAGACGGAAAGGAGTTTTTCAAAACCATCTTTTCTCCTAACGGTTTCACATTGCAACTTTTTTTCCCTCTAATGTCTTCAATTCAAATCAATGAACACCCTCCATTGTATAGTTCTGACATTCTATTTCTGTTGTTGTGATTTCTTCCGTTGTTAGCAGAAGCATTTAATCGATTTACTCCAAAAGCTGAACTGACTCTCACTCAGCAATTTGTTCTTTTCAATAAAAGCAACTATTTTATTTTGTTATCAAGCACTTTGAGAAAATGTAGAACCAAGGCCACTGGTGCACAGTTAGTAAATCTGTGTTTTATCTAGCATTAAAAAAGTGAAATAACCTTTCCAGGTGTCTGGGAGAAAAAAAAGAGAAGAAAAAAATAGGTTAAAGGTTTGATTATACAGTCAGAAGTCCCTTTCACTTTAATCAGTTGAGATTTTAGTTTTTGCTTGTTTTTTTTTGCCACAGTGCAGCCAATTTAAATTCCACTCACCTCGCCATGAAGCATTGGATGTGACACTTGACTTTCCTCCTGTTGCTGCCTCCTGATTGACCATTATTATATTTTTTTAATAGAATTTTCAACATTAGACCCAGCATTTACAAAAAATAAATTACACACGACTTCTTTCCTATTTTTAATAACCTTATCATTGTCACTAATGAAATAAATAGGCAGACCTGCGAGCAAAGTTTTCCAACAACTTTTGACTTTTTTTTTTCATTTTATTTGAACTATTTATTTCTCATCCCGTATTGTGAGTTTAGCCCTTTTTCTTGATTTGTCATATATATCATGAAATATATAGGCTATTTTCTTTTCATATTATCTGCAACCTGGGTTTAACAGAGTAGGAAACTTTCACAGCAGCACTTTCTCTGTCAACTCTTTTTTTTATTAGCAGTTAGTAAGGGTTTCTAAGTTCCTCCAGCTGGTTTATACATTTAATATTATCCTGAAAATGAATCCAGTTTCATCTTAATTTTTGTTTTTCAGGTTTCTTTTTGTTTTGAGGAGTAGAAATGATCTCTGAATCTGGACAAAAATCTGCCGACAGATGGAATTTACACAAAGAAATTGAAGGAGATGAAAAGATTAGAGATGGGGGAGTTGTGCCAAGTATTGTTATTAAATAGTGAACAAATCAAGAGTCACTTAGAGTTGTAGACTTTTCTTTTCTGTCTTCCTGTTCTTGTTTTTTTTTTATTTATCTAAAGCATCAGTGTTGCCCTCCTGGCAGCCATGTTTTCTCCTTCCCACAACTACCTTCATGCTTTCACACTGAAATTAAAGGAAAAAAGATAATCGGTCCATGCGACACGCGAACAAACAGCCGAGCCGACAACATCAGCCGAGGAAACCGCCCTCGCAAGCTCTCTGGCCTAGAAATCGTCATCCGACACAGAGAGCCGACGCCGAACACCCATATGGTCTCGGCTTTATCTGCCTCCACGCGTCGCCTCTGTGCTAATAATCCTCCTGCACTTAACGCTGTGAGCTTATGGATTACATCAGGGAGGGGGGACCTTTCGAGGACTCGGATGGGGGGGGGGGGTTTAAAGTTCAAGCTCTGCCATCCTTTTCCTGAGCACTCTGTCACTCAGGCTTACAGTACATCAGAGCCACACATGACATGCAGGCGGCAGTGCTTTTATAAAAAAGGTAGAGACGGCATTGTCACGAGCTCGCCGGTCCAACAAATTAATAGTATGTTATTCTCTCAGGATGTACAGGGAATGTATTGATCCTGTGACAAGCGAAAGCCATTAGTGAAGTTCTGCATTTCAAAGGCAGGAGATGAAAAGTGATGAAATTGGAGGACATGTGTAGTTGGACCGGGCTGATTAAAGGCTTCGTCTCCTCAGACAGAGCCACGAATCAAAAGAACAGAGAGCTTATTGTCTCCCTGCAGAACTGTCTGCTGCTGAAGGTTAGTACAGGACGGATGAAAGTGCTGTGATTGAAAAGAAAAATGAAATATTTAATGGGTACCTTGGTAACAACACGGCAGGATAGCAGTTAGTAAATCATCAAATGTAAAGAGAGCTGCTTTTAGGAAAGTGGGAGATAACAGCGTCACAGTGGTATGTGATTGTGACACACTCGCAGCAAGTGTTTGATTAAGCTGTTGGACCAAAATGGTAGAAAATTCACTGTGAATATTTCTGGACCACAGAGACTGAATCCTCATGTTTCTGTTAAACTACTGATTTTCTTTTTTCTCTTTCTAGCTCAAACATCGGAGCAAAAACTGTCACTGCGATATAAGAAATACCAACAGCACAAAGAGAAACCTGAAATCATCTTGTTCCTCAGAGAATGAACTGAATGTGTTCACCTTCAATTGATCAAAATCAGCAGCTCATGGTCCACAGAGGATAAATGTTGTTGTGCCGCCGAGACGTAATTTTGGACTTTTGATTTATAACTATTAAAGGAAATACACAAATCTAATGAACTCATTACACCTCCCAGAGGATAAACCATGGTGGCTGTGAACCCTTTTGTCACTTAATTTCTTGTGCCTCTGTGACAGTTGATTCCTGGCAATCATGAATGTCCCTTTGGCCGATTACTACTAATCTGGAGTCATCCCTCTTCATTGTCCATGATGGCAATGAATGTATTACTACTAATCGTCATATTGTCAACTGTAGTTGAATCAAAGTTAAATGTATTAAACCCTGGGAAGAGTTCTCCGTTCTTCTCTTTACGACCCATATAATGGTTGTCAATGGACACCAGGATTCTTTGTCCAAAAAGACACACCAAAAAACATTCAAATACCTCCATACTGCTCGTCTGTAATGTCCCTCTTGTATTGAAGCCCTGACATGAGAAATTGTTCCGCCGGTCAGTACAAATCATTGGGAATTGCACTGACACAGGAAAAGCAGTGAACCAAGACACTGGGAGCTTCCAATACAAACAAGCTTAAAATATAGACTTATTTAATTTTTATTGGAACAATTTCTCATGTCGGGGCTTCAATACAAGAGGGACATTACAGACGAGCAGTATGGAGGTATTTGAATGTTTTTTGGTGTGTCTTTTTGGACAAAGAATCCTGGTGTCCATTGACAACCATTATATGGACAAATCAACAACAACAACAAAATTCTCACAGCTCTTAGTCAACATGAGGGTGAGGAGATAATGAGTGAAATTTGAATTTTGGGTGAACTATCCCTTTAAATGTATTAAACCCTGGGTAGAGTTCTGCTTCACTTGACCCCAGAGGATGAACCCTCATGGTGATGCATAACCCCTGACCTTAGAGCTGCATCATCAACAACAACAACAACAACAACTCAGAGTCTCATTTCTATGGTCAGACGTTTGACCTGAAAATGGGACGAACATATATTCATACCAGAGGATAAATCCTCCTCCAAACATTCACTTGGATTTTTATTCAGTGGACGACTTCCATGAATTACATTTATTCAGTTAATTACTGCTCATTCTTGTTCCTCAGAAGATAAACTCCTTTGATCTCACTGTGCGTTCACACCAAAAGCTTCCAAAGCACCAAAAGCACTCAAGGATGGGCTTCAGACAAGACAGCTTCCAAAGAGGCAAATATTTTTAGTTGCTTTGGTCGCTTATTGCGTGACTGACGTCAAAGTTCAATTCATGGGGAGCCGAAGGACAAATAAACAGGAGCCGAAGGACGTCTCTATTCTGACAGTATGCCACCAAACAGCGTCATAGTTAATTAGCCTACCATAAAGTTAACCAAGGTTCAACTTATCGTTTGGTGACGCGGGGACGCTTTGGAAGCGCGGTTGACGGCAGTTGACGCTTTGGTAGCTCAGGTCGCCGGTGTCTCATTGAAAATGAATGCTTTTGCTTTTGGTGTGAATGCACAGAGTCTTTTTGTGCTTCCATTGGCGTAACATTTTTCACATGACTGACAAGATGGACAGAAAGCTAACGGCCAGATTTATTTGTCCTTTCAAATTAATCTTAACTTGCATCATTTTTTCAAAAGGTCGACTTCCATTCCTTTAGTCCATGTTCTCCAGAGGATGAACCCTTTTGATTTCAGTTCTTTGTGGTGCCATGCAATCTATCAAACGTGTTTGACTGTTTTAAACTAAAGGGCATGATGAACTCTTTAACCTCCAGGGGCCACTACTGAGCTCAGCAGCAGTTGGTAAAGGGGCTGCTAAATGTTTTATATGCCACTTTTAACCATACGCAAATGTGTAATTAAAGATAAACACTAAAACAAGATGATTATATTGTGTTTACATACTTGGTAGAGAAGGTACAAGGCTGAGGTGAACAGTCTGGACCAACCTCACAGATCCTCTGCAGACTAACAGGCTGCAGTTTGAGCGGACGAGACAAAAATAGTTGATTTCAACCATCTGCTGCAGACACACAAACTACACCTGCTGGTGTAGGTGGGTCAGATGCTATTTGCAGATTTTTTTTTACCAAGTATTTGTTTTGTGCAGCCAGATGGGTGCAGGTTATTGACGGAGAATATTCGGCGGTGAGACAGTCAGTCATTCAAACGCAGGAACATATGTTGAAGCAGGAAGGAACCGGTTATTTCTGTCCATCTGTGATATTTTGACATGTAGTTGGAGTTGGACTTACGTGTATATACTGCTACTTTCTGGGCTGACAGCGGTTCTGATGGTTTGTCACTGCAGATCAACAACAGCTTCGTATAGAACCACAACCTCTGTCACCTTCAGTTTAAATGGCATCTTTTCTCATGATGTTATAGCTGCAGTTTAGTCTCATAAAGTGATATCATTTTAATTAAAGACGGTAATAGAAAGAGACTGCAACTGTGTCAATGCAATGCAATCGTATTATTCAATCTAAGGACACAAGGTGTCTGGTGTATGTAATGATGGAGAGGCACTTCCTCCACATAAGACCGCCTGATTGGGCCAAGCATCAGGCGTTTAGATGATGTAATTGTCTGTAATGTTTTTGAATGTCATGCAATTAATAAAGTCATACCATGTGGCTAAGATGTTGAAATACAGATGTCACTTCGAATGCAGCTCCTTACACAGTCTTGATGCAGGTCTTAAGAGCAAGGCGACAGCGACAATGAAATGTTGAAAGCTCATCATATTAAATGTTTGTTTACTTACATGTCTAATTTTTCTCATACATATACTTGTATGAGGACATACTTTTGTAATATTCAATAAAGACTCTAATTCATATTCTGATGAATTGATGTTGTGCTACACCAAGGTTTCCTGCTGCTCTGAAGCTCAGTGACGTCCCTCACCTGTAAGTCTCTGTGGGTAAAAACATCCACCAGTGAGTTTATGTAAATATATGTAAATTCTTATGGAGAGAGATAAAAGAGAAATATCAGTACAAACTAGTTTCTTCCTCTCTGCCTCCAAACAACTCAGTTGAAGGTTTGTTGCTTTCGTGTGCATCCAGGTTTTGTTTTGTTTTTGCAGTTGTGTAACAAAATAGCTGAATTTACAGAGGAACAATTTTCCTTGAACAAGCCCTTTCAGTGTTTTCAGATAGGATTATTAGTTCCAGGAACTCAGCGTGTCTGTGGGTAGATGGGGAGCTTTTATTTGAATTTGCCTCATGAACATGGTGATTGGTGAAATTGGCTTTTTGAGTTTGTAATTTTAGTGGGAAAAAAATGGAGAATTTGACAAACAAAACATCTTCTCTTTCTGCCTCCTCACATCTCCCATCATCTCTTCTCATATTATCTCACATCACATCCTAAACTTTCCTCTTATCCCTGACTCCTTATGTACAGTGGCCCTAAAGGCTCAACTCACTGCATCTTGACGGGAAACTAGTATTGTTGCCATTTTCTCTACCGAGCTCTGTTTTCACCCCCAAATCTCCATTTGGTGGTGCGAAAATCTGGCAACTTGAAAGGGATAGTTCAACATTTTGGTAAATTGGCCCATTGCCATAATCCCTATAGTCATAGCAGTAGGTTTGTTACCTTTAATTGTCGGTGCAAGCTATTTTTTTGAATGGCGGGGCAGAGCCGCGAGCTGCTCAGAGCTACGCTACGGAGGCTCATGGGATTTATTGGTTTCCCTCATCAAACTCATCAAATACACAATCCAACAACTCCAAGTCATTTAACCATCACAATTACTCTGAAGCTGGTTAATTAAGGTAATAATCTTGCATAGTTCCACTTCAAGAAAACACATGCAAAGCCACAAACATGCTACAAATGCAGAAAAACTACTTTATCATCTTGAAACTTCAGGAGCTGCAGGGTTGGTGTTTCTGGGGACTCACAAAAAGTGGCGGACCAGGCTAAAGACTAACGCTAAACTGAACCAAACAAACTCTCAGGTAGCCGTCTTCACAACTTCTAAAGTCAAGAAGCTCTGAACAGTTCTTCTGTTAACTCCTCCCACCTCCATCGCCACCCATCTGTCGTCTGACTGGTTTTTAAAATGGACACACTTAATGAAACCACAGACCGTCGTCTTCTGCCTTCGCGTCCACGCATGCAGACGCCGCCGCCTCCCTCTACACATGTACAGTATATTCGCAGCATTCAGGTGTTATTTCCTCCCACCCTGCCTGGTGCTATATGTGGAGGTGAGACGTGTCAGCTGTGGGCGGAGCAGTGGGAAGGTTTTATTAAAACAGAGGAGGCATGAATCCATCTGTCAGATAGACCTCGAATGTCTCTTTTAATAGCTCCATCATCAGACGCTGCCAGCAGCTCTAATTGGCAGAACGTGGGAGTTGATGGTATTAAAATGGCTGCCGTGCTGTTCACCCCTATGACTGCAGCCTGTCAGTTACACAGGAGGCTAAGTGAACATGGACGAGAGAGGCAGAGCGAGTGGGAGGGAGAGAGAGAAAGCGCTGGGTTGAAGAGGTGTAAAGTTGGACACTGAGAGCTTCATTTCTCTGTTTATTGGATTCACATTTCTTCTGTTATTGCCGGGATTTAAAAACACAATACGCTGCTGCCGCCGCTGCCATCAGACCAGCGGAACCAATCTGGCAGCAATTACGGCAACAATTAATGATTGTTTTTGTTAATCATTAGTTAATTGTCAAGAGCTCAGGTCAAACACTCCCAATTCCCATCTCAGGTTCCCTCAGGGTCTGAAGTGATTCCCAGACAGTTTATTAATGTAACTCAAAGCAAATTAAACACACACAGTAGGCCTACATTATCATCAAGAGCAGAGAATCAGGAAGCAGCTGATATTTTATTGATAAATTATGGTTTTCATTTTTTGTTACGGACTCACAACATCTTCCATGAAGCTTCTATACTGTATACTTGGATACAACAAATGGGGACGGACAATTTAATTAATCTGTCACACAAAACCAGTTTAGTTCTCAATTGTCTTATGTTTGAACTACAGTGCAATGAATTCAGGGTAAATTAAAAACAGAAACAACATTTAACTGCTGCAGCAGACTTTTGGCTTTGGAAAATTCAGCCACAAATGAAACAATACAAAAACATATATTTAAAAAAATCTCATTATAAAAATTTCATAATTTATGTTTTTATTGTTCTTATTGTTATTTTTTTGGATGCTACAGGTGCAACTGACAGTTAACATGGTAACATACAGTGAAGACCTTAAGCTGAGATAATTTTGTTTTTGTTTCTCTCCGACTGACAGACGATGTTATTAGGAGATATTCTCATTAAATCTATTGTGAATATTCCTGGTGCCCAGAGAATGAACCTCAGTGTTTGAGATGATCTTTACACATTGTGTATAGCCGCCTGATATTTAAGTCTATAATGTGATTTCATTAGCGGAGCACATTCCTGCTCCCTGCAGGATGAACCATTTGGATTGCAGTGACTTTCGGCAACACTACTTCAAATTAATGTGCACTTTTCTCTAAATCTTCACTTTACTGTTTGTTTTGTTGGGTGTCATAAGTAATTCCTACATTTCATACAGGAGAGCACTTGAAAGTGATTTGCAGAGCAGAAAATATGAAACAAAGATAAAAGGTATAAAAGTAAAAAAGAAAACCATTAAAAATAACTGAAGTGCAAACAATGATAAACAGTCTGTAAGTGATGCTAACATTAACTACCACAGCGCTACAAGTTTAAAGGACAATTCCAGGCAAATTCAACTCGGGGGTGTATGTTACTATCATTTTAGGTCTAAAAGAAGGAATGTGAAGATTTTCAGTTTAATCGCTCCTGTTTTGCGGTAGCTGCGTCTGTCCCTGCATCGCTACGGCAGCTATGAATGGGAGTGGATGCAAGTTCCGCTAGTTTGGCTGTTTACATCCCTCAAATCGGCAATTTTTTTCCACAAATAGCGTCGGATGGCTACTCAAACATGTACCGATAAGTTTATTTACTTCAAGCAAGCGGACATGCTTGTAAAACTAGATCTAATTCAAAGTCTCGCGCAAGACCCCGCTGCCGTGCTCGGTGCATTCAGGTGCAGTTGGAGCTACCGTTTGTGTCATAAACACAGGATTATCGACTCTTTACTTGCTTCAAGTGTACATTTTTTTCAACAGACAGCGTCAGGTGGCGACTCAAACATGCGCCGACAAGCAAGTCAAGAGTCGATATTTCTGTGTTTATGACACAAACGGTAGCTTTCTGACTGCCCCTAAATGCACCGAAACGGCGACTGGGTCTTGCGCGAGACTCCGGGAGACTTTGAATTTAATCTAGTTTTAATGTCGGCTTGCTTGAAGTAAATAAACTGCTCGGCACATGTTTGAGTAGCCATCCGACGCTGTCTGTGGAAAAAAATTGCGGCTTTGAGGGATGTAAACAGCCAAACTAGCGGAACTCGCATCCACTCCATTCATTGCTGCCGTAGCGATCCGCGGACAGACACAACTACCGCAAAACAGGAGCGATTAAACTGAAAATCATCACATTCCTTCTTTTAGACCTAAAATGATAGTAACATACACCCCCAAGTTGAATTTGCCTGGAATTGTCCTTTAACTGTGAACTGAACAAGTGGTGTTTGATGAAGACGATGAAGGTGACAGTTTTGCAGACAGAATTTCTTTCTTTAAAAAACTGATTCCTAAAAGAAATCAATGTGTCTCAAACTGATGATGAAGACTTCATCAGTGTCTTTCTCATCTCACCTAATTGACATGCAACTGGATCAAACTGAAACAGACAGATACCAAACCCCGCCCCGTGTGCAGTGCAGTGCCCATGGAGATCCTTACCTCATTCTTAGATTGATATGTTTTTCTGTTCATATTAATTTCTGCATGTTGACCTGTATCTCTCCTGGTCTTAAAATTGTACATAAAAGGAAACAGTCCCAAAGGACTGAGCTCTCAGAGGTTAAATCTTCAGTGCTTGAACTTGAACCCCAAACTGACCTGGGGTTCAAAAGACAATCGGGCTCCCCAGTGGACGAACCTTTAGTATTTCATAGACTCCTGAACTTTGCTTTAAATCAAGTTAAACTGAAATAAAACAAATAGTGACATCATGCTCCTCACATTTCCCCTTGGTCAGTATCAGGACTATTCAAACGGACCACTGCGTTGTCTTGCCAGAAACAAAGACAAATTCCTACAGTATTACAAGACCATGCATGCAGCACTCAGTGTAGTCTAGCATCATAATGCAAGTGTGATCTTGTGAACGTGTGCATGTCCATGATATCATCTAACAACATGTCAAACCAGAAGCTTAAAACTGACAATGAAAATTGTCAGTTTAACCCTGGACGACAAATACTTCATTTATTTTACGACTAAATCCAAATGACAGCAAAGCAACGTGTTTGATATGTAGTGAGTGTGTTGTGGTGCTTAAAGAGAGAGAGGCCTGTAAAAGTGCAGAAAATGGCTCAGAGGTAAGGTGACCAAAATGTTTCTGTTAGTTTAAAACAGATATAAACGTTGCAGCTGATAGTTTGTCCTCCTGCACTTTGAGATGAGATCAGTCAGGAACGACCAAAATCTTTAATTTCAATATTGTAACAAAAGTGTTGACACAACCTCAGATTTGACTCAGTTTGAGCTCTTTCATTGTTTTTATGTGTAACAGAGAGTCTGGGTGCATTCACTCACTCATGAAGGACATGCAAACCAAACTGTCAAGCGGTCCATGACCTCTTGGCACAACGGTTTGCATCGCTGCCCACCGTGCAGGAGACCAGGGCTCGAACCCCACCTGAAGCAGTTTGTACCGAAAACATTGGCTACATATGCACTTTTTATTATCTGTTTGTGTCAGACTGGATCAAATTTCAAGGGAAACATTAATCAACATGAGTTTTGCTTCACCACATTCATTCGTTTTAGTTTAAAAGTCGTCACAATGGTCCGGCTAAATTTCTCGGTTTGAAGCTGACTCTGTAACTGAACAGCTCTGGTGTATCTGGTGGGCTTCATGAGTGCTGCTGCCCCCCTGGCGGGGGAGCATCACCATCAGAGCCTATTACGCCGCCACATCACTGCACTGTACATATTTCCCCCGTAATGTCACTCAGTCTCTGTGAACAGCGAGCGCAGGCGGGGAGTCTGGAGAACAGAGTCCCTGCTGTTCTGTCAGGACAGACACACACTGATGCTCCCATGAGACGGTTGCCTTAGCGATTGTGTCTTGCCCTCCGATTGGCAGGAAATCAGAAGCGCCCGGAGGCGGCGTCGTGACCCCTGTAACCGCACATCAGAGCCGCACCGACACGGACCCGGAGTGTGTCTAATTGCGCTGAGGGAGGATGTGTGACGAGCAGGTCTGTGGTCAGGGAGCGATGCCTCCTTCACGCAGCCAGCAGCCCAGCCACTTCCTGTCGGTAATCGGATAAAGAGCAGACATGAGCTGAACTGATGGAAACCCACACCGAGTGTTCGATTCCTCCTGCTGCAGCGGCCTGATAGGATGATATTTACTTTATGGTTTTCACTGGAGTTTCATAATGAAATTTAGTGGCTGAGGATGGAAACTGGATCTCTTCATGCTGACCACTCTGAGCTTTCTGTTTCTACCTGATGGGATTTAAACGGCAGCGACGTCTTCACTCCTGATTTTTTTTTCACAATAACTAAACGTTTTATTTCGACTGTTCTGACATCATTTCACATTTAAAGAAAATAAAAGAAACGAGAGGAGAAGAAAGCTGAAAAAATGACACAGGAGATAAATATAAGTAATAACTCTGCTGCTGTCAGATAAACACAGAGCAGTAAAAACCAGAGGAAATGTACCAAACACACCTGTGGTATCAGCATCAGACATCGTAGGCGTGTAATAACACATCACACTGACACTTCATTGAAGCTCTGTCACACCTACACTACGGGAAATAATCACAACAAACTGTCCCATGATGAACTGGAGGTTTCCGGAAAGTGAACTTTGACTCCTGTCGTGGTTAATAAAACACGAGAAACTTCACACTAATGAAACAAGCAGCTGTGATGACGTTCAAACAGAAACATCAGAGAAAATGAGGCTACGTTTTGGTGTCAGGCGACTCCTGGTGGCCGTGGCGACGACGACGGGAGCAGAGGAGCGAGGGCTCGATTCCCACATGAAACTAGTGCAGCTTTGTCTTTAAGATTATTGTAACTGTTAATTATTTGTAAATATTTTATTAATTAACCTGGAGACCAATATTGTCACTACATCATCATTGAAATGTGGAGGTGTAGTGCATGCATTTATTTTAGTAAACACTTTCAGTAGCTTAAAGTGGTTAAATGTGCTACTGAAATAAAGTCGACTTGAATTATTACAAACTGATCATGAAAATTGTGTATTAATCCATCCAATATTTGATATGACATGGTTAAAAATGTGTTAAATGAATAATTATTAACTCTAATAAGTTTCTCATCTAACTGACAAGGATCCAAATGTTAATTTCAAAGCTGATAATTAAAGTCATTTAGCTCCTGAGTTTTATTCACATAGTTTCAGCACAAATCACATTAACGAGTTGACGCTAAGAAACCAGGGATGTGTTTTACATTAACAAGTGTCTGTGATTAAAGTGCGACAAACACTGAATGTAGTCAATTTTCGAATTTGTCTAATTTGCATTCTTGCTCCTGAACTGGATTTAAATGATTCTAAATCATTAATTGTTTTAAATCCACAGAAAAGACTGAGAAATATTTGATTCAGATATAACTAAACGTTATGAAGCTCCCAGAGTTTCTGTAGAAGAACATGTGATGTCATTTTACTGTGAAGGCGTGTCTCTGCCCCACCCGCTCAGGCTGCTTGGTGCCACGTATCAAACATCCCCAGCGAGCAGGGTCGCTGTAATCACACACGACATCATCCGTCCTGAACGTGGCTGCGGGCCAATCAGGGGGCAGGTGTAGCGGATGTAGTCGTCGTCGGCGACACTCCGTCACTTTGACAAACATGTGCCCCAATTAGAAAAGCCATTAATTTCAATTTCGTCCACACGATCTCGCCCCAGATCTCCGCCCGCTGCTGCACAACGGCTGACTTTGTTCATTTTGTGGTTGGCCGGGTTTGAGTAATAGAGGTCTCGCATGCAATCTATAAGGATTTTTATAACCGCGCGTGTGTGTGTAAAAGTGTGTGTGAGTGTGTGTTAAAACAGCTTTACTATTCAGGAGCTGTTAAGCCTCCAACAGAGCAGCGCGTCAGCAGAGTTTGGATGTGAAAGTGAAGGCGGCTCCTGCTCTTGGCCTCAACAACCTCAGCTGTGCGCCGCCATTAGCAGCTTTTACCTTCGCTGATGGAGCTCAGATTTCCTGAATAACAAATGCAGCATGAACATGTTTCCAATAGCGCAGCTGACAGTGCAGATAAAATCAAACCCACTGCACATGTTACAGCTTCTATTTCTTCTATTTAAAGGGATATTACACCCTAAAACAAATCTGTTTGACCGCCACGAACGGTTTCTGCAGGACTTTCTGGCGTCAGAGAGCAACCTGGAGCTCACTGTGCGGCGGAACAAGGTTTTGGATTCATTCAGAGATGCCAGGTGTATTTCTGTTTCATTTTAAGGATGTAGGTAACGTCGCTCTGGATAAAAGCTGCTGTCAAATGAGTAAATGTGAATGTTAGGTTACAAATATGCAAACATTCTGAAAGATCAACATCCTGCAAACAATCACAGGTCGTTCAACCAAAGGGAACTTATCTCAGTCTGAACTTCTAACTGTTATGTTTATTTGTTTGAGGACAGTGCACATTAATGAACAGTGACACCGTGCAAATTCTATTGCAAATCTGTATTCTGAAGACATAGATCAGACATCCTGGGCAATTTAGAGTCAAATTAACACTGGTCTTTGGACTTCAACCAAACCCAGGGAACTTATCTCCACAGAAGGGCCCTCTGGTGGGTTCGAAACCCTTTGCTTCTTCCATGTGTTTCATCTGATCAAACAGGAAGTTTTACAACTTATATTATGCACATGTAATTATGTCTGGGTGGATCCATCCATGGATCCATCGGCAACTTCATTAAATCTGCTGCTCCTCCTCTGCTGCTAATGACAGTTTGAGTCCATGCAACTTGTTCATCAATTATAAACTTGTAGATTCTTTGTGTTTGTTTCAGTGTCAACATTGATTTTATCTATTTTTATTGCTCACAGTGGCTGACACCAACACTCACACAAACACAATTAATTAGCTTATAAATTGTGTCTCCTCTTCCTTTTTGTTTGTGTTATTGTCTGACATGATGTCTCCTGCTTGTGTTGACATGTGTTGCATAGCTTTGTTGTTGTTGTTAATGAATGTGTTGTTTTAACAGTAACAAAAGATAAAAGTTGAATTATGAGAATTTAATCACCTTCATAATCAAGTATCAGTATAATATATCATATACTGTGTGATATCAGATCATTTTCATGGTTGTTTATGGACCGACTGTCAGACGAGTTGAAGACACTGATAAACAGTGTAAGGAGTAGAACTCAGTAGAGCTCGGCTCAGCCGGTGCCAAACAAACCCACACACAACGGAGCCAACTGTACAAACGTATGTCTGGTTTTTAATCATCAAGATCCAAACATTATGTACTCAGACATTAGATAAACAGTTAAATCGGCAGCAAAATGTTGTAGTTTCTTCCTCGGCCTGTTTCGCTTCAGTGCACAAAGTTTGGTGCAAACTGTTTCTGTTTTTTTTTTAATTTACAAAATCCTGCTGCTTAACAAAGACTTCTGTTCTTTTATCCTAAGGTTGTTTGAAATCGTGAATTACGTCACACTTTGCTTCCAGATGTTCTTGTTTTGTCTCATCTGTTCACCCAGTCTAACATTTTAATTACTGCTAAGGTTTTTTGTTTTGTTGTTTTGTATGTTTTTGTGGCTCCTATTGTTATTGTTTTGTTTTCAACTTTTCTGCACCTTATTGATTTTACTGCATTTCTGTTTGCTGACACTCCTCGTGTCCAGGACCTTTTAACCTTTAACCCTCGGCTACATTGTATATTAGGTCTCAAAATCAATGTTTTCCTGAGGTAAAATAAGGGTTGAATGAATGAATAAATGGATTTTTGTGACATTTGTGAAACTGAAAAATGACATGTTCTATATTATGATGGTGTCTTGTGAATGAATGAATGAACTATAGATTATATATAAGAAAATATCTGTAAAATAAATCAACACCTGAAGAAGAACTCGTGTCACAGAATCTGAAGTCCGGGTCTTACAGTGTCTGAAAATTTGCTACAGAAAACCTGAGAAAAAGCTTGTTTCTGTGTGTGTGTGTGTGTGTGTGTGTGTGTGTGTGTGTGTGTGTATGTGGGTATGTTTTACTCTTGTTTTGTTGGCACAATCACCTACTTTCATCTCTGACCAGACGATGAAATTAGATTTTTCTTCATGTTTCTGGTGTGAATCAGAGTCTCGACAATGGAACAATCATCAGTCGGAGAAACATGTCACTCGGCAATCAAAAGCTTTGGACGCTCGTTTTCCCCACAATCACTCACCTTTATTTCACCCGTGTTTGATGGCGCTCGCCTCGCTTCGCCTCGCCTCGCCGCGGGGGGAGAGGAGCTGGAGATGTTTGACTACGTTGCTTCCTCCCTCCCTCTCTCTCCCTCTCTCTGTATCTCTGTGTGAGTCCGGCTGAAATCTGTTGGCTGTGGGCTCGGCTGAGCAGTAATAATAATCCTGAGCAGCAGACGCTCCTAATTACTGAGCAGCGAGCGTCTGGCTGCAGCCGAGGTCAGAGGCCAAGCGCAGCATATTACAGTCATTGTTCTCCCAATGATCCTGGCGGCCTCCTGAGGATCCACAAACTAACTGAACAACTTCCAGTCAGAAAACTTGCGAGTGGACTTTTGTCTCTCCAGAGTTGGGAGTTAATGGGAAAAGGAGAGTGAACTTTTCGCCGAAGTTAAACTTGGAGCCGCTCGCTGCTGTCTGTGTTCCACACCACGGAGCCTTTTCTTTCCTCTTTCATTTTGTTTTTCTTCAGAGGTTTGGATCCCCTGGCTGCCTCGTCGTACCTCGCCACCCCCGGAGAGCAATCCAGGCCTCGGCCTTATCTTTGGGAGGCACATTTCCCCGAGGGAAATCTCTCTGCCTCCACCTTGGGCTCTGCACTTAAGTGATGAACAAGTGAAACATGGCCGCTCTTTGTCTGCTCGCCGCTAATCAGCGAGGCAGAGCGCTGCTGCCTCTGCCATCTGGCCTCGCCGCGCTACCTGCATCACTGACATCACTTCTTCCCTCTCTTCCCCTTCTTCTTCTCCCTCTTGTCCTCCTCTCCATTCCCTCCTTCAGGCCACAACTTGAAGAAAAACTTCAAACTGTCCTACATAAAGTGGTGGTGATGAAAAAGTACTCTCAGCACTCTGCACTTTAACTTGACTGAAACAAGAGTCTGAAGTGCAGCTAGACCACGAGGAGGTGTGGAGCTGAGATCTCTGTTAGGGTCACAACCATGAATGTCCAGTTTGTCTTTTTTTTTTAACAAAGACAGAAAACAAGGTTTTTGGCGAGAGTAGGTTGTGATGAAAACAGCTTCAGCCACTGACAATAACTTTATTACATCTTAAATGTGGCTACTGTGTTAATGCTACAGGAGATCACTGTGTGGAAGTGATGGGATGGACTGGGGCTAGCTGGTTAGCATACTATGCTGGGTAGCATACTTCAGGAGAAGGCTGGAGACATCTTGTTAGCAGGAAACTTTAATGGCCATTGGCAAGCTGGTTCCATTCCATTGCATCCATTAGTCCGACCTCCCATTTCTCTGACTTAAAAGAATAGTTCACTCCAAAATGATATTTCACTCACCCTCACATCGACTAAGGACTCGGAGCAGTTTCAGAGTCCTCCGTGGCTTCTCTGAGTTACAGGGGGTCTCGGCGTAGCAGTGCATGCCCATGTAATGGTTGCAAATGGACACCGGTCTTCGTCACAAAAAAACACGCCAAAAAACATCCAAATACCTCCATGCTGCTCGTATGTAATGTCCGTATTGTATTGAAGCCCCGAAAGTCTATATTTCAAGCTTGTTTGCAGCGGAAGCTCCTCTTCCTGGTCTGTCCAAGTCTCGCGAGGAGCTTCCGCTACAAAACAAGCTTGAAATATGGACTTAGTTATTTTTTTTCGGGATAATTTCGCATTTTGGGGCTTCAATACCAGACGGACATTACATACGAGCAGCATGGAGTTATTTGGATGTTTTTTTGTGACAAAGACCGCCGGTGTCCATTTGCAACCGTTACAAACTTCTCTGATGAACATCATGAATAAACATCATGAATTCTCCATGTGGACAGTAAGATCTAGATCCTGGGTGAAGCCACATTCATCAAGGATCAGTGCAGTTCATATCTGATTTGGAGGAAGAAGCTTTGAGATCAGAGTCTCTGTGACTCGTCATCGTCTGAATGATTCCTGAGCGAGGTGACATGGAGCTCACGGTCAGTCTGGTCTCCGTGGCTGAGGAGCGCTCAGCTCTGCTCCTCTGCAGGATTGTAATCAGAGTCCAGAAACAGAAAATATCAGCGCCGGTCTGCGGCTGTTGAATATGTAAAGCCTTATTGAAGCTACGCTCCAGCAATTTCTCTTAATTATTGGAATAATCAGATTGAAGGAAAGGAGAGGCTTCGCTTATTGGATTACCCGAGACGATCCTCTAACACAAGCCATCTCCTCCTCTCTGTATCTGCTCCACTCTATTCAATTCGCTTCGATTCAATCAGCTTTATTGGCACCAAAGTTTACAAATAAAATCTCTCAGACGCAACCAAGTGCAATATAGATAAGTATCAATAATTTAAACATCAAAATTAACAGACACAATGATTGTGTTAAACCAAACTTAAGCGCTTCTCCTTTCTGTCTTTGTTCAAACCATTTGACTAAAACTGAAAAACATAAAACCAAAAATACGGAACTGTTTTCCAGATGATTGAGATCCAGGTGGTTAATGTGTTAACTTAAGTAGATCATCAAGTCAACAGGTCAGAGCTGGATGGTTAAACTGCTAACTTCAGTGATGAGTTGGTGCTCAAGACAAGACCTGGCTGGTTATCGTGCAAGCGACGTCTGGCAGCTTTTGTTTACCGTAATTTTCGGATTATTGAGCGCATCTGAATATAAGCCGCATCAGCTAAAATAATGTTGTACATATATATAGGCTGCACTTGAATATAAGCCCAAGGTTTCATGTTGTAACAAGATATTTAGACAGAACGACAGTAGGGAACTGTGCAAGTCCACTCGCTTTTCCGCTGTTTTGGTTACGCTCCTCTCAGCCATGTGCATTTGTTTACAATGAGGCCGGTGAAAAATTAATAAATGGAGTGGTGGATAACGTTAACGATGTTACGGCGTGTGTGTTTGTGTAGTCCGTCATAAACAAAAGATTACGGGTTAAGGAGCGTGTTTGTGTGCGCGCGGTGTACAGAGATGAGAGCTGGGACACCGGGGCGGGTAGTGGCGGCTTATAGTCCTAAAAGTACGGTAGCGGCAGGGCCATTGTTTAGGGGAGAAAGTTGATGATAACTCTAGGGGCCCAGCGCGCAGTAGGGCCCAAAAAAAACCCAGTAGTCTAATCTTTGTATGTCTGAATTATTCTGCATAAGACCCTGACTAATACTCATAGTAATGCTGCATTAGCATCAAAACACAGTAGGCTAAATAAAAAATTATAATACTTATGTAGTATAAGAAAAAAAAAGTGAAAAAGTCAGGGGTAAGGGCCCATTTTAGTATTCTTTCAGGGGGCCCTGAATTCCTAGCAACGGCCCTGAATGACGGCCTGCGTAGACCAGCGATTGTTCCATGCAATTTTCAGAGACTTTCATTTTGCTTTTTTATGTGAAAAGTGAACAATAAACAGCATTAGCATTACATTTTCCCATGGCTCTGCATTTAAGCCTACCTCATCTGGATCGTTGCTCTAATTGGTTTGAGGTCTGTCCAGTTGTGTAGAGAGGCATTTTGATCTACGTCTCTTACACCTTCCCCATACAGTAGGACTCAGTGTCAAATGAGATTGAGCCAGGCTAGCAAACGAGGGTGGTCCCTGAATTACTTCTCTAGAGTTAACACAAGGTGAATAAATGAATGAACAAACCTTCTTGCTGTGAGGTGACGGTACAAACCGCTGTATCACACGCTCTCTCTCAGCCTGACTCTGACTTACAGCAGCATGTACACAAAGTATTGACTTGATCTGTCGAAATCTTTTGAGAGTACAACAGATTTAGATTTCTCTCACTCCACTACACACTCATCTAAACATCTTGTATGTGTGTGTGTGTGTGTGTGTGTGAGGGTCGTGGCTCAGGACCCAGCGGACACCGGGGACATTAAGGTGGATTGATATCTGGCAGGCGGAGGGAGCCAACCATAATCTCCATCAGCCATGTAGGAAAGTACATTACTGCCACTACAAAGCCTATTAACAAAACCGCAGGTCATGCATTATTGAATGGATGTTGGTTTTATTCGACCTGTTCAAAGAGATGAGAGAGAGAGAGGAGGAAAAAAAAGGGACAAACATAAATTATGCAGCTGCTCCAGCTCCCTCACTTGAAAAATATTGTTTTTGTTTTCTCTGCTTAATTGGATTCGTAGTCTGGGAGGCATCGTGGTGGACGGAGGGTGGGTGGGTGGGGAGTGGGGAGGGGGGAGGGGTGGTGGTGGGGGCATTGAGATCACATCAGAGTGACTTGAGGGGGAATATTGATCGGCGATACGAATCTACCGAGAGCGATCCAGAGGGATATCCATCGGTAAACAAAGGCTCAGCGCGGCGAGGAGCTTCACCTCTGAATCACCGATGAGCCATCGTCACCTCGGGCTCAAATCTGCACTGTTACAACAAGACCGCTGTGTGTGTTTGTGTTTGTGCGTGTGTGTTACTTAAGCCTGAAATACACACTCATGAAAAGAACAAAAACCTAAACCCATCGTGACCCCCATCACACAGTCTCTCTCACACCTGCTCTGAAACAACAAGAAAAAAAAACGTTTTAAAAAATATCAAAACTTCAGATTCAGTTTTTTTTTAATATATTATTATTATGGATCAGCTGATCAATAACCCATAATCATAATCAGCCACACCTGAAGCTCTGTTGTCAACACTTGTTCAAAGTTGACCAAGAATAATATCAGAGAATACATATAGTTCCCTAGAGTTAAATACAATTCCTTATTAATATCTGTGTTATTGAATTGGTGAAGAAGTATTGATCTTTTCTTGCTGCTATTAAAAATGTTATTTTTATCTCCAAGGATGTGCTATTTTTCTGTTATGTTAGAGGAACAATTTACACTTGGTTTTTCAGATGAGCCTGATTCTTTATGTATTTGTACAACCTGACTTTAGTTTTTTGGGTGAAGGGCCACGTTTTCCTGTCGGTGCACTAATGTCATCACTCCTCGTTGTCTTTGTGTGTTTTAGTAAATCTAAATAGTTTGAGGCATCATTTCTGTTTTCACACAATGTTGACTTATTTATGCTGTTTTCTCTTTAATGAACCTAAATGTGTGAAAGCAAGAACATCATCTGTAACAGAAAAGTGAACATTTTTTAGGGCATTAATATGAAACACCTCTGTTTCTAACATGTGTACATTATCCGGCAACAAAACGCTGAACTTAAAGTCCTGCAGCCTCTTGACATCGCTCTAAAACCGCCCAGAAACAGAGGCGTAAGCCTGGTTTATCCTGCTGGGAGCATGAACGTCCACAGCGCAATTTCACGGTGGTCGACCTGTCCGACGGTAAGATGTGCAAAGCTGATGATTTACGCAGCAGGAGGGAGGATAATCCGGACAGGAGAGATTCATCCTCTGGGGAGACCGAATATGCTTCTCTTTCTTCCTTTTTCTTCATGGAATTACCATAAATTCTCCAATAGCAGCCGGGGCTTTTGTTTGCTTCAACCGCCGAGCTGCCCCACAGCGGAGATGGGAAAAAACCACAAATGGTTCTACTGCTAATGTTTAAGAGTAAGAATAGAAGGAAAGAGTTGCATCCAGAGCAGCATTCACTTTCAAGTTTAATCAGCACCGATTAAACTTCTAATATAATGTAACAACACGGATCAAACAACATGACCAGAAAGCAAAGTGTTTTCACACCACACTTCCCATGAGCCTTCTGGTGACGACTACCCATTTCTCCGACAACATTTCTTTATTTTTGGTTTAGTCCGTCCCATTTCTCCGGACCCAAAACCTAACTGTAGAATGGGTAGTCGGAGAAATAAGCCGAAATGAGCCATTGGACTTTTGGCCAGCACTCTGGCCATCTTGGTCTAGTAACAGCAGTGTGTTTAATTGTATCCATTATTTATTGCCTTTGACTGTCAACATCTGTGATCTGTCTATTGTTTACGTCAGTGTTTTGTGTTTGTATGTTGTTTTATGCTCCTGCAAATGAATTGCCCCATTGGAGACAAATAAAGTTGTTGAATCTTGATTCGTAATTGATCAAGAATGAAAGTCGGTGGAAAGTCAGATACCGTTGTAGTTCCGACCATAAACGGCGATTCAGCGGCATTATTCCCACGACTCGCCATCCGCTGGGTGGCTAGCCCAGCATTTAAATGAAATAAACAGTTAAATGCAGAGTGGAAAGCTATGGCAGAGACACATCTCCTCCTCCTCCCCCCAGCCTCCACCCTGCCGGCCTGACGGGGTCACAAAGGTCGAGCATTGCACACTGTAAACAGCTCTGTTCTCGCTCCGGCCTCCTGACGGACGCAGGATCTGAATCACTTCTCCTCCAGCTCGCCCGCTGATCTCATCCCATAATGCTTCATTACCAGAGCCTCCACCACCGTGACCCCGCCGGCCATTTAGCGGGGCCGGCAGCATGAGGCCAGGAAGGTCCAGAAACATACACACAGCACAACACAACACACAGACACACACGGCGTCTGTCTGAGATAATAAAGGGAGGTTTTAGCGAGGGCGCTCGGTCGGAGGGAGCAGGCGGCGATTCTCCTCCGTCAGCTCAGGTCAGCAGTTTGTGTTTGCAGCTGCGTCAGATCAGCGAACAGCAGGAGACGTTCAGCAGCTCTGATGTTACATAATGAAGACGGATATAATTTGGCTGTTAACACACACACACACACACTCAGAATCTGACCCGTTCACACAACAGCAACGTCTGGACTTCAGCAAAGGTAAGAAACGCTACACCCTGAGGTGGAGGTGGCGCTGATCAGTTCATTGTGGATCATCAAAACAATCAATATTTGACTAACGATCGCAACAATTAACACAAATTAAACCAATCCCTTGTGCGATCTTGCACAAAATTGCCGGAGCAGCCAGCGGCACAAGGATCCCCTTCCCCCATCCTAAGGCCTCTGGACTTGAGTAGCCAACCTCCCCTTTTTTATTCAAAGACTGGACTGATTTAATGGCATTTTAAAACAGTTGTTTTACCACCATTTATAAAGAGACATTTTAATAATAAGTGAAACACCTTTAAACTCTCTGTAATTGTCGTGTGCCTGTGGGAAGTGGGTAAGTGGGAAATTGCTGGTATAACAGGGCTCACATTATTTTGTGACATTCCAAAATTTTCAATTTTCCTTTGATTTTTAATTCATTATTCAGAACAAAACAAAACTTTTGTTTGTTTGTTTTTGCAATTTCCCATGTCTCTTGCAATTTAATCGCAACAAAAGCGCCTAAAACATTGCAACATGCACCACAATTTTTTTAAATTGTGGCAAAATCAAGCATTTTAGGCGGCAACAATCACAAAAAAACTCTATAAAATCCTGGAGGGACTGAGTACATAACCACACTGCAAACAGAGGGAAGGTGATCTCTCCAAGACGCTGCTCGATTGGAATCGGGGTTTATCCTCTGGGGACCCTGAATGCATCATCTGTGTTTTTTTTTTTTTTTACTCCAGTCCACCCTGAGAACATGGATCCAGGGGAGTTCTTATTTCAGAAACCTCCTCCGTTAAGCGTTAAGGTCGGTGTGTTCGAGGAGGATTATCTTTCTACACTCACATTGTTGTTGTTGTTTATTCTTCTGATATTTCTTTTGTTTCCAGCTCCTCAGGCCCAGCGGTGCTTTCTGGAGCCTGAAGGCAACACCCCCCCCCATCGCCACCACCACCACCACCACTCCATCCACCAACACCACCATGCCGACAAACCCCCACCGTCACTGACACCTGCCCCCCTCCTACCTGTGTGTCTGCGGTAACCTTTCCTCACCCTCGCTGGTTATTTTTCTGCTTCGTTCACAGTTTGTTTTCATGTTTGTGTTGGACACCAGGTGATAAACCTCCAGAACCGTTACATGATCTCCTCCTTCTCAAAATAACACAAGTTTTGTTTTGTTGCGTTGGTGTCAGACTGAGAACTTCCTGTCTGGAACAAATTAATCATAATTAATCAAATTAAGTCTCAGGACTGAACCACAGAGGGTCACACAGGCTATGCAACACACAACACACGCACGGTGTAAATAATGAATAATGAGAGTCCAAATTTGTTTTTGCTGATGATAGTTAACAATTAGTTGATGGAAACTGTAAAAATACTTGCAAATAAAAGTATTATCACAAAAATATACTTAGCTATTATAAACCTGCTGCGTAACATAGTCATTTCCCGACCTGGGATCAATAAAGTCTGAATATTTTAATTGAAAACAGCTAAAAATCCTTCATCTCATTGAAATACAGAGTTGAAAACTACCAAAGTGTAAAAAGTGAATCTTTAAAAAGTGACTTTAAACTGGATAAAAGTCCAATTCTGACGACGTGTTCATTTTATATCACAGTTTGTGTTTAATCCTTTTTATTACGTTGTATTTATGTTTCATGCTTTTCACCTGTGTGAACCTTTTATCCAATCAACAGATGATTAAAACATCTGGATGATGTAAGAATTCAATGACATATAGAAGAACAATTTGCGTTGTTTTTGACATTTAAATGCAGAAAAGTTACATATTATTATGGTTATTATTGGCACCTATGTGTATAATTAATACCTAATTAAGCCTGGGACCTGAGCTCCCACAGCTCACATGGACACTTGAATGTAATAACACTGTTCGTACCTGCACTAATGAACGAAGCCGTGTTGACCTCAGTGATGTTTCAATCTGTCTGTAAAACTCAACTCCTCCTGCCGACGATTAATCAGCCACTTGTATCGGTACAAATTAATCACCTTATTGTTGGATAATTAGTGAATTAGCTGCAGCGGTGGACTGGATGTGTGTCTTTGTCCTACATGTGGACGAGGAGGAGGACGAGGAGGAGGAGGAGGAGGACGTTTTCCATCTGTCTGTCTGTTGTGTTGTTCTGCTTTTCAGCTGCTGTTTGATGTCTGAATCTGCACCGGGTTATGTTGCCTATTCTGTAGAACAAAATTACATAAGAAATAAATATTTAACAGCTGTTATCCAGAGCACAAGTTCTGCCCTTAAACACAGGAGAAAAATAAATAAATAAATAAAGATAAAAAAAGACGGTGTCTGATTTACTCCTGCTTCTCTGGACCTCGTCTCGTGTGAGTTTCGTGTTATTATTCAGAATTAAATCATATTCCTGACCCTTGTTTTCCAACTGCGGGCGCTTTGAGCGGGAACACGGAGGAGCTTCGACTCCCGACTCCGGGAGCAGAAACCAGACTTGAGATTTTTCAAACAGTTATCACGCAGGAGTCGCACCTCGGGCCCTCGCCCCCCCACCGCCGACTCTGTTTGGTTTCACTTTAGTTCGCTCGCTCGCTTAGTTGCTCTCATTAAAGCCTTTTATGCGTCTCCGAGTTCGTTGCCATCGACCGCGCCGACCTTAGCGCCCCGCTAATGTCCTTCCATCGTTAATAAACAGCCGTCACCTTCCCTCGTCTTCCTCCTCCGGCTTCTCGCTAACCGTCGCTGAACCTACGAGTCAGGTGGAGGCAAACAGCAGGAGGAGGAAGAGGAGGAGGAGGAAGAGGAGGAGGAGGAGGAGGAGTGTGATTCATTAGCTGCAGCTGCTGCGCTGCCTTCAGCTTATAATTAGCCGAAGCATCACTGACTCAAAGTTTACAAGCTGCACTCAGCAGCATAAATATTCATATGCATCTCTGTGAAATCAATAGGGCAGAACAAAACTTTATGATATTAAAGTATTACAATATTAATGTGTGGGCGAGAAGTCTTTAGACAAACTAAACGCTCCACCCCCCCTCCTCCTCCTCCTCCTCCTCCTCTTCCTCGCCATTATGCATGCTGGGAGATCAGATTTCATGACCTTTGCCTTCCGATGGGAACCCGTCTTTGCTTTGGGGTGCAGATAAGCCCGGATGATCCACAACAATAAATAAATCTGTGAACAGGCTGGAGAGCCCCCGAAAAGCTCCCTCCCTCTCTAATCTTTGCAATTTGCCATGGCTGATAAAATTTTAATGAGGAATAAGCATAATGGGAGCCTCCGAGAGATTATGGTGAACTGAGAGTGAAACGTGTCGGACGGATGAAGACAGAGGAAGAGGAATCAGACGGCAGATCAGGATCAGAGAGATAGATGTGCCGGGATACACCCAACAAACACACACACACACCCAACAAACACACACACACACGGCTGAGCTGGGCTTTTATTTTGTAAATGTTTTCTCGATGGAGAGCCTAGGCTTTGTCCATCCTCCTCCCTGAAACATTTAAAACTGTTTTCAATTTTTTTAACATATTTTTCATTTTATCCTCTGAGTGTCACTGTTGATGGAGTGTAAAGGCTAAGAAACTGAGCTGGAAGAGGAAGGGGAGGTTAATTTATAACTAAAATCTGAATTTTCCAGTTTAAAGTCTAAACTTTACATTAGAAATACTCACATAAAGCCTTAAAGCCCCGGTACGTAGCATGTCACGTGAAATGGGTTGAGTTTCCGTGGTTACCTACGGTCACGCTGCCACTCAACGTAAAAAATGGCGATGCAACATGGCCGCCTCGGTTCCGTGCACCCCCCCATTTCCCCTTGTATATTTGTAACGACTTGTAACAACTCATTCTAAGGTACAAGAAAGCTTTCATCTGTAGCAGGAGTGATTCATGAAAACAATATTTGATTTTTACTAATAAAAAGCCAAATAAGTTACAGACTGCGGCTTTAAATGGTCAAGGAAAAACTGGAGAGAGAGAAGCAGGAGCTGAGGGAAGAGCTGCTGTTGGCAGGGTCAACAGAAAAACCATGTGTAATAGCCATAAATAAAAAATAATAACAAAATATTTTTTACACTCGATTTTAAATGTTCCAGCCTTGTTTTCTTTTCATATTTGTTATCTTAATCACAATTAAATGCTAAACTAATCCCAAAAATCTAAATTATTATTACAATTATTCAGTCTCCTGATCATCTCATGAATCTAAATCATCAACATAATCAATGAAGGACCTTTTATAAACTCTTGTTTAGCCTTTGTTGTATAATTTATCCTTTCTAGTGGATTCTAGTGATTCTTGGCATGTGAATGTGTTTCTATAATAATGCGATGAACTGAGATCAATACAAACTTGCTCCTGTTCACTAAGGTCACGTCTCAGCCCAGTTGAAAAAAGCTTTTAAATTATTTATTAAATACAGTTAATGACTATACGAAATAAAATAAAAAATACAGTGAAAAAAATCAGTGTTTTTACAGTGTAACAGACATATATCCACATATTTGGATTTTTTATTGATATTCTTCAATTTACAGATTTTCTTTCCACGTCTTCAATTTGTTTTGTGAATGTTCTGCTTTTACCTGCCAGAAGTCAAGACAGTGAGTTTTGATGAGTTTGTGCATCATCATTATAAAAGTAAAAGAGAACGAAAACATCTGGATGTGCGTCTCATCCCGTGTTTTTGACTGTTGAGTGTCCATGTGATAAAAGGACGGAGACGTGGCTCCTTGAAGACGCCCTGTGGCCTTTTCCAGCGTCTGCATCCAGAACTGATGACCATAATTATCAGCAAATCATGTCTGATGGGGTCAGCGCTGGTTTGGTCCTCCGTACCACCAGAGAGTTTAAAAAAAAACTGCCTCCTCTCCCCATTAACACACACACGCACACACACACACGACAGCGTCACCCGTGCAACCTCTACAGCGAAAATGACAAAGAAACAGGCGTGACTTTGCGTGACGCCCGTTGACATGAAGCCGCTTTGTGTCACGCGTTTGGCGGCGGCGGAGTCGGTGTGTTTTTGCGGCGTGTCGGGATAAAAAGCTCTGATTGATTGGTCTCGTCTAACAGAAAGAAAGAGAAAAAAACTCGCCATCTCTCAGCAACAATTACCCGTCCCTCCACGCCGGCTGTCAGCGCGCTAATTCATCTGTCATCATCCCACTTCTCCCAGTAGAATCAGGCTGACAGCAGGCCCAGTATCAGTCACACAGCATTACACTCCTGTTGGCTTTCATTAGCTCCACTTTGTCTTTCACCATGAAGGATGCTGGTTCCTATTTTACCCTTAAAACTCATGTTTCTGCCTGTTCTGCTCCGGCTCTGACTCACATCCACTCCGGCTCCGGCTCCACGCGGCTGTGTAATGGAAAATTAGGAAACTTTAACTGGTTCAACCTTGTCGGATCGAGCGACGGCGGCGGCGGCTCGGCAGCGATTTAGCTGACGCTGACGTCCGTGTTTCCTTCACATAGAGAAAAGACTCATTAACATCTGTCTCAGGTGAAGTGTCCAGATGTAAACACTGTGTGGACACGTCCACGCCACCGGAGATCTGATCAAACCAGGAGACAACACGACGCTCAGCTGTGTGACTCCTCCGTCCTCTAAAGGACCGCCCACTCTATCGACGTCCTCTGATATAGTTTTATTATCAACTGAAGATAACTCACTGTTTCACTTCAACTGGATGAAACTGCACAGCACATTAAAGGGATAGTTCAACATTTTCGCAAACTGGCCCATTGCCACAACCTCTATAGTCATAGCAGTAGGTTTGTTACCTTTAATTGTCGGTGCAAGCTGTTTTTAGAACGGCGGAGCAGAGCCGTGAGCTGCTCAGAGCTACGCTACGGAGGCGCATGGGATTTCTTGGTTTCCCTCATCAAATACACAATCCAACAACTCCACAACACTGATGCACGTTGCCTTCAGGGACAGTTTTTCTCTGTATTTCCCTCTAAAACAACTCTGTCTTGTACATGAATAATGTTATTATCTCATAGCGTGGTGAATGTGCAGGTCACAACTTGTCTTGTTGTGGAGTTGTTGGATTGTGTATTTGATGAGTTTGATGAGGGAAACCAAGAAATCCCATGAGCCTCCGTAGCGTAGCTCTGAGCAGCTCACGGCTCTGCTCCGCCGTTCTAAAAATAGCTTGCACCGACAATTAAAGGTAACAAACCTACTGCTGTGACTATAGAGGTTATGGCAATGGGCCAATTTGCCAAAACTCTGAACTATCCCTTTAAAAAATGTATCTCCAAGCACCACAAACTTGTTTATTTGCATATAAACAGCAAGTGAGATCATCTGACATATTGTAAATCAGGTGTGAACAGACGCACTCCTCTCTACTGATTGGTTGACATCCAACCTGTTGTTACTAGAGCTCCAGAGAGAAAAGATGGTCCAATCCCTTAAATCAGTGTCAATCATCTGTTGTAATTACATGCAATCTGACAGTCAACCTCACCATGTAATTACAATGAGGAGCCTCATATACATTTTGAATCCATTCTGAATAATTCATCTATTTTGTTCTATCCTATTTTGTTTTATTTTATTTTATCTTTATGTCCATTTCCCTCTAAGCAGGTACGTTGTAGGTTTTTGTTCCCATTATCTTTGTTTATTCATGATTTTGATTATCCAATTGGGTGTGTTATTGCGTTTTTAAAATTTCAATATGCACAAATATAATATTGATAACTTCACAACCTCAGAACAGACAAACCATAGAAGAAGAGTTAAAGTACAGGACCTTTAAAGCCTTTGGAAACCCAAATCCACAAAAGTCTTCTAACTATGTAATTTAGGGTCTTATGTAGATAATATTTAACATGTAAAAATATGAGAAATCAGTTATCATCCAAATTCGAAATATTTGTCTTTTTAACCGTTGAAAAATGGGTTTAAATTGGGCGGAGTTATCTCTCTGATTTATGACGTGATAAATCCTAACCACTCATAAATCACTACGTCAGTCGTCTGATCCAGCCCCCCAGTGGTGGCAAACAAAACCGTTCTGCTCCCGGTCGCTGCTCCTCAACTCCTCTGAAGTCCTCACAACCAGAGCCATGTCAGTCACTCTGCTCACAACTCTATGACAGCTCCTCATTGCTCCTTCCAGCTCCTCACAGCCCCTCTCTACAGCAGTTTATTTATTTTTTTTGAGAGAGGAGGGGGGGAGGGGGGGTAAATCGGCGATTAGCTTTTAGCATTTATTAGCGTTCTAGCTCGACCTGCCGTGTCTGTCTCTGTCTGCCTGTTGTGTTGTGTTGTGTTGTGCTCATCACAACTCTTAACAACTCCTCTCTACACCCAGCCGTGGTTTTTTTTTTTTTTTTTTTTTTTTTTTTGGTGGTGGCGTGCATGTGTGTCGAGCATGGGGTGTACAGTACATTAGCGATTAGCATTAATTAGCATTCTAGCGCGACCTGTCTGTCTGTGTCTGCCCCTCGACGCGCTCACACACAGACACGCGCGCGAGTGACGGTTAGAAGCATTTTTTTCTGTGCGACAAGGGCAAAAGACGGTTATATCGCTCCCAAACGAAAGCTGGTCATAGTCTAGTTAGCTAGCTAGCTAGCATCGATCGATGCACAGTCTGGTGAGGACTTTTTTTTTTTCTAAACGGTCGCCATTGCCGTGTTGCTGTTTGAAGTGAGCGGAGCCAGCTGTCAATCAAAACGAGGGAGCTGTCAATCATAAGCATATCTGCCACGCCCACACTGTCCTGACCAGAGACCTCAGTACATGCCTCAATGCAAAATGAGCTGTTTTAAAACCAGGTTTTCTAACAGTTATAATAAGTTATTGTCACTCAGACTTTTGTAGATGCTTAATGAGGCACTTGACTTTGATATAATATAAGCATTTTTACTATTTAAAGTCATGTTTCCAAAGGCTTTAACAACGCCCCACTGCTGCACAGACCTGATGTTTCCCACAGAGCTTGACCTTTGCTCTTCACTAATTCACCCGTCGTCTTTCTTTCACTCCTTAGAGACGACGTTATAATATAAATATTATAATACTGTTGCTGCCAGTTTGTCCGAAGGTGAAGCTCAACAACACACTAAATACGTTTTACTGGACGGTTTAACAACGAGTTGGGGCTGCTTTAATTTGGCTTCATTTTTAATTTATATCACAGTTCAGTGCCTGTGCTCTCACTTTTATATGTGTTTTGTCCTCAGTGGCCACCGTAGTAAACACCATAAAGCAGGCGGTGGATGAGGGAGACTTTTCTTCAAGCTCTTAAAGAGGTGGTTTAAGGTTCCTCACCTCGCCCGGGGTCCCGGGGTTACTGAGGTGTTTCCATTATTTTGTCCAGCCTCCTCTGGGGAAAGCATTTCCAGGGAGGATGATGGGAGTCTCTGACAGCTCGTCTCCTCCCTCCTGCATGACTTAGCAGGGCCTAGCGGAGCGTTACCACGTTCGATTCCCTCTGTGGCAGCTCAGAAAGGTGAGAGGTGGGGGGTGAGGGTGGGGGTGGGAGGGTGAGGTGGTCTCTCTGGGGGGCAGAGGTCATCTCAAGGGGCCAGAGGCTCTTCCTCATCCTCATCCTCATCCTCATCCTCGGTCTCCGACGGGCTCGTTGCGATCGGCCGGCTGATGAAACTTCAGACTCTTAACTTCAGTTCGACTTCGGGGAGTCGTCGGAGCTCTGCTGTCGCCATGGCAACAGTTTGCATTTGACGCGTTTGTTTGTTGCGTCCTTGTTTTTCCACATGTGAGGAAGTTGATTCAAATCGACATGGGACACAGATTCCTCATCTCAGCTAAGCTTGTTAGGAATACCGCTACTGAAACAAAGGTACCGTAGTACTAGAGCATTGAAAA
Organism: Decapterus maruadsi; assembly: GCA_030347415.2. NCBI lineage: Eukaryota > Metazoa > Chordata > Actinopteri > Carangiformes > Carangidae > Decapterus > Decapterus maruadsi. Next base: position 10,322,972 of record CM064903.1, read on the forward strand.
GGAACTGTACTGCGTTTGGAAAATAAAACTGTACTTTCTTTTATATCAATGACTGAAGCATAAAGCTGCCAGCGGTGACAGAACAAGGTGGTTATGCAATTATAGCCGAAAAGCAGCGCATTATTCCTATAACGAACCATAGGCTCGCCAACGCCATCGCTCCACCTGAAGACGCGAAACAGTGCGCTGCAGGTGCGGGCGGGTGGCGGAGCCGGTACTGGCACCAAAATGTTGGTATCAATATACTACACTACTCAGCCCAAGAACCAAAAAACAAATGTATTCAATACTTTTAGACTTTCCTGAGTTATCTGCTCTGTTCCTAACCTGACTCACATCATGATACTCACATCACTATAAGGTCCTACAATAATCATTTGCAGCTCTGATGTGCTTATGAAATTACTAAAATAGGTCACCACAAATAAAGATCAATAAAAGAGTTGAGCTCTCAAACTCAATATTCAGGTAGTTTCAGTTCTGAAAAAAAGATCCGTATGATGCATGTGTGTGTCACTGTCCACTTGTGAGGCTGTTACTATGACTACTACTACTTGGACAGGTGAATAGTGTGTGTGTCTTATCTTTTCTCCAGACTGTGAGACTCTGATGATCTGATGTCTCTCAGGTTTCGCAGCTGGCCACACCACATCTCTGACCGCTCTCAGGATCGCTGGACTGGTCTCCTCTCTTTCTCTGACAGGTCACCAGACTTACTAGAGAAACAACAACAACCAAACAATGAAGACAGTGAAGAGTAGTACGGTTTTCTGTTTCTGTCTCAGTTTCTACATGATATCTAATCTTATTTTTATTGGTCCTATATTATCAAATATCAAGAAATAGCCTATGCATAGCCTGCATAGAGTGAAATGACTGATTATATGTCACAAAAGTCATGTAGCATAACTCATAAACTATATGCAACAGTATTTTTATTAACTCACCTAACTTGTGCATCTTTCATCAATCTGTTTGACTTTATACATTTGCCTCAACAATTTTAATAATAACGAAATTAATAAACTGCCGACCCCCCACAACCACCACCTGATCCAATGCCACAATAACTGGGATTTAGCCTAATGTCTATATATAATCCTATACTTGCTTTAATTTTAATGAAACTGTTGCATAAAATATTTAAATTACAAATAACCAAGTTTAACATTTAAACTTGACAAACATAGTGATTTGAGTTACTGTATATAATGCTATGTACCGATATCGACTGAAATGTAGAAAAAGAATATCACGATAGGATTTTTTTTTCTCATATCACCCTAAATACATTACAGTGAGTTAATAAAAGTGTGTAATTGTTCTGTTCACGAGGATTAACTGTTAGCTGAGCGATTAGCATGAGCTATCCACCATAACAGAGTTCTTTGGTTAGCCGTTAGCTTTCAGCGATTAGCATCTAGTGCTCTGGATTAGCGTTAGCATAGATGCTAGCGATCTTCTCGTCATGAAGCAATGATATCATGAAACCAAAGTCATGGAAGAAACATCTAATGACTCCGTGTGGCTTTTTAGACCATGTAATGAAGTTAGAAGCACATATTGTGGCCCCCTTTTCTTCACAGCAGCTGCTGAACAGCTAACTAACACAATGCTAACTCACCAGAGATTCACCAAACACGGTTGGCCTGTCCATTGCTCTGGCCTGTCCTCTTCGGACTCATGCTGCGTTCGAGGTCACTCGGAACTCCGGGTTTCAGACCTGCTACTTGAAAACTTCACTTCATGTTGGAGCTCCCACCGGAAACGTCAGGGGGAAAAAACAACCCTTTCCTTTCTTTCTTCTTTTCTTTCTTTTTACAGGGTTGTTAGTTTTTGTTTTGTTTTGTTTTTTTTTAACTTTATTTAGGCCTACACAATGCAGTGTACAAGGTAGCCTCTCATGCGGCAACGCCACCTGAACGCCACGCAGTCGTGATCAATTTAGCTGCATGCCGGGACTGAAATTTTAGTATTCTGTTAAAAAATGAAGATAGCCTATTAATTTATAATTTAAAAAAATCCACTAGAAGCAGTGACTCAGCCGTCATTGCACATAATGATGTTGTGTTGTCTGCACACTTCTGTGCAGACAGATCTGGAGCTACAGATGTATGTTAAAGGTTTCTCCTCTCCTCCTCTGTCTGGTTCTGAGGCTCAGTTTGGTCATTGCGCAGCAGGTTTCCAGCAGCATGTGGACTCCCCCGGTGGATCCCTGTCCCTGATCTAATAACTGTGCAGCTCACAGCGCTGAGGAAAACCTGATAAAAAAGACTCTTCACTCAGAGACAAAGAGCTGCTGTGCTCTGCAGCAGGTGAACTGAAACTTCCATTAAAGATGGATGCAGCCACACCGACTTTTATTTTTCCCAGGATGCAATCTGTGAACCCGTTCCCGCACAATACTACACATCACACAAACGATAAGACTACTAGGCTACTCATTATCTCACATATGATAACACAGGAGAAGATTAATGCCACAGTTTCTTCACACCGAATGGGCAAAAACTTAAACATGCAAGGAAAGACAATGTTTATATATTGGTAAAACATCAATAATTATAATACAATATATCAAATAATAAGAAAATACTTTGTTTTACACAGTGATGATAACCCTTAGCAAAAAGCAGTATACTTTAAGTTTATTTTATGCTTGAGTATAAGTATAACAAGTGTAGGCTACTATGACTATGTAGCCTACTTGTAGCGTACTAGAAAGTATACTAATTTAATACTTTTTCGGACTAAATTGGAACATTTTAAGTTTATAAAAGTATACTTTCAAGTATACAACAAGTACACCCATCTATATACTCTTAGTGTACTAAGTATAGCCTATACTTCTACATTTTAGTTTATTAAAGTATACTTTATAATGTCATTTTAAGTTTACAAAAGCACATTTTCAAGTATACTGCCTCAGTTTTAGTATAAAATGAGTATACTTGTAGTAGCTACCCTTTAATAAACTACTTTCTGCTAAGGGAAGCCTCTGTAAAGTTATAGAAATAAGTCCTTCTTTGAGTTGAAATGCAATTTTTTTCATGTTTGTGAATCTAATTTGGAAAATGCATCAGTCACAAATGTTTTACAGACTACTGCAGAACATAATACAATAATATTATATGGTTTTAAATAAAAGAAAAATCTAGGTTTAGTATCTGTGAGCCTGATTGAGCTACATGCAAACACTTCCTCATATAAAGAACCTGAGCACCTTCACATTAATGTGAATTAGCTGCGTCGTCGTGTCCACCGTGGCGGCGGCAGCGTGGCGTTCCCTCCATGCAGCTGATGATGACAGTGGTGCTCAGGAGGAAATTAAATGTCAAGCGTCTGCCTTTGGTTTCTGTTGAATGGAGCGCTAATTACATACAAAAGCTGGAAGATCCAGGCACCGTGCACCATCTGTCACTCTCTCCTCTTAGTTTGACCCGTGGAGATAAAAGAAGACATTCATCTCCTCCTCCTCCTCCTCCTCCTCCTCCTTCTTGTACTTCTTCTTCTTCTTCTTACTCCCTGTGGGTTTGTCTCACAGGCTGAAAGTGGAAACTCACCTAACGAGAGTGGTGGCGGTGGCAATGGCGTCGCCCTCTCTGTCGCCTTCCAGACTGAAGACGGATGATTTACACCCGGGATGAGTCAGCAAAGGCCTGAGAAGAAGACGAAGACGAAGAAGAAGAATTAGAAGAAGAAGGAGAAGAAAAGAATAAACTCATGAGAGTGTGACTCATCCTAAACAAACCTGTCATTAGTCCAAAAAATAAAATAAAATAAAACGGCGCCCTCTTGTATTGTTGTAATGAGCTGAGGTGTTTAATCGTCAGCCTCGTGAGTCGTCCACATGCAGGTAGAGTGACTCAGCAGCTCCAAGCAGCAGGTGAACAAAGGAAAGGAATATTTGCTTTTTGTTTTAAACAGTGCAGCGGGACTGAGAAAGAGTTTTATTGTGAAATTTAATCATTAAAAAAAAGCTTTGGTTAATTTGTATGTGTTTATTGTTGCACATGTGGTTTCTCTGAGTTCGTCAACAGCCTATAAAAAAGTGTTTTGTTATGTTTCCTCTTCTGATGAACTCCAGTCAGTGAATTTGTTCTGGACTTTGATCTGAAGGGTTTTTTTTAAATTTCCTTTTATTTGTTTTTTTCTTTCTTTTTCTTTTGGCCCTTAAATGCAACGGAGCTGTGACATCACTGATGGACAACAGCAGTTCCCATAACAACATAGCTCAGACCTCCTAAAAGGACGTGGTCTACGAAGATCTCATCTTACATGTAGAGTTGACGCAACATTAACCCATTCATTCATCTTATTCACACCACTATTTTTTGGGACACACGCTCTTTTATGTTGACCTTTGACCTGTTGGATGAAGTCATTCTGTGTCTGCTAAAAGTTACGACTCGGGTGGAGCCATCATGTTTTTGTTTAAAGCAGATATCATTCATCTTAATGCTGCATTCAAGGCAGGCTTTTGGGAAGTCACAACTACGACTCTACAGTATAGCGTTCCAGGGAACCCGTGACCTGTCCTGTTGTCTGTGAAAGTTCACTATGTGTCGACCCGTGAACTCGTAAACTGGTAGGCTATGACTTCACAGGAAGGAAAAACACAAAGTACGACTCTATTGGTCAGGCTGAAGCCCTTCATGCCGTTCATTGGATAACACTTGTATCCCACGAGAAAAATTTTCTCCTCGGGTTACAGCAGAGCAGAGTGACGGAGAGACTTGTGTTACGGCTGAAACACTCCATGTTAGTGATTGCTGACGGAAAATAGGACTATTTAGGACTTATATTAACAAAAACATTCCACTGATATCTGCTTTAAGCTTATTTTTTTCAGTGATGTCTTTGGACAATATCTGTCATTGTTTTTGTTTTTTGCATATCTGTCTGTTATGAAACACATGAAAATCATCCCTTTAGATTAAGTAATTATGAAGAAATGAATTGAATCATTGATTGACAACTTTAATTCTAATAATAAACTTTATTTAAATAAAAAATGTCAAAACACAAAGATAAAACATGAAGGAAGAACAATGAATAATCATTTTCATAAACAGTTGAGAGGTTTTACAGCAGGAATGTGACAAAGAGGTTCGGAAAGAATGAGATTAAACCGTCCAAAATGATTAAATTAATCAATAATAAACAGGATGATGACTTAATATAGGAAAAATAGAACAAATATTAACAGACTCAGACTCTAAGACGAGAAAAAAACATATCTTTAAAGGTAGAGTCAGTACATGTATTCACAAAGTAAGCAAAGAACAAGAAATACAGTCCCTATGTTTTATATAAACCCACTGCGCCACACGCCCAACTTAACCTGCGCTCTGTGATCGGTTAAGGAAAATCCTACAGACTCGACCTTTAAAGTGTTAACAGTTGATCTGTTGCTGCAATGAATCCTGGGAAATGCGGGGGCTCATTCTAACTAAATTTCTTGTAATAAAGTAATAAAAGTAAATTAACTGTCTTTTTCTTGTCTGACTTTTCCTTGAGTTGATTTCACATATTCATCAAATATCTGTTTTTTTATTTTTTTTTACGGTCCCGCTATCTTCAGGCAACAGGAAAGAAAAAAAAACCTCATACGTTACACTGATTGTTTGTAACTGTAATTTTACTGTTGTGATGTGATGACACTATGCGGCTGAGGAATGATTGAAACTGCTCTCCGAAGGAAACTCAGAAAATTCCTCCAATATTAGGCCCATAATTCAGCGCGGAGCTTCCGCCAACGCAGGGCTTTAAAAACAGCCATAAAGCTGTAACTAACACACAAAGCGCTCCTCTGTAATTGACAATAAAAACAATAAAAACAACTTGTGAATGGAGATGTGGAGACGGCAGTCAGTGATAATATCCCACATCCTCCAAAGTTTAGGCTGCTTGAGTTTTTAATGTACTGTAGAGAGCAGCAGCTGCTGTAATGAAACGTAATGAAGCTCTGTAATCAAAGGCAATTTCACAGAAAGAGATGGAGAGAGAGCTGCTGCAGAAAAGTACAACACAAAGACAACACAATGCTGTCTCACAGTAATAGTAGCACAAATGGTGAATGGTGCATTAGCAGGAGTAGTAGCAGCAGCGGTGGAGACGGAGGAGAGGGGGTCGTAATTAGAGCCGATCCAGGAGCAGCGGTGGGAGTGCGAGGTCTTCATGGAGCCGTAAGTTTAACAACAGTCAGGGTCTGTTGTGTTAGCGCAGGTCTCGTGTGTGCGTCTGTGTGTGTGTAACAGTTGTGTAGATACAGGTGAACTCTTATATCTTCATTCAAGAGTATGGTTTATTAATTTGAGGGCATGATTGATTGATTTCATGTAAAGATTGTTTCCAGAACTTAAGCGTGCATGGCTTCTTTAATCTGTTCTGCTCCCGCGCAGGCTGTTTGTTCACACTTCGGTGTAAAGTTGTTTGTGCAGATTTCCTTCTCTTAAACTTCAGGGCATTAGCAAAAACTTCTGCTCTCAGATTTTCTGTCAAAATCTCAAAACCAGTGAAGACCATTGTGTGATCGAACCAATCAGAGGAAAACAGGCTGTGTGTTTTATTTTGAAGGGTTGATCCATGAGCAGATCTAAAAGCCATCTCGGTGTAGTTTTCATCTCTTCTTTCAGCTTCTAGCTCAAGTAGCAACAGGTTGATGTCAGCCAATCAAAAGAGAGGAGGAGGCTCTGAGACTCTATTCTGATTGGCTGACTGTTTTCTAAAGAGATCTAATAAAAATAGAGCAGATTTCAGACTAAAACACATCCTATAAGTTGTTGGATGGTGCGTCCAGGTGGTGAGTGGGCGGGGCTTTGTTGTGACATCACAAAGTGACAGGAAGTCCTGACGGCTGGTTTTAAGGCTCAGTTTCTGAATACAGGCTGTGTGCATTTCTCTGTGGACTGAGGCTTTGATACTTTCACAGTATTAATATAGAACCTAGAGCTGCTTTATAATCACACTACACATGGACATCTACCTTTATACTGATGGAGCTTTAACACAAACATCTACCTTAATTTGAAGGAGCTTTAATACAAACATCTACCTTTAATACTTCATGGAGCTTTAATCCATAGCAACCAGGATGTCACCATGACACCTACGGTTGTGTTTGAACTTGTGTCTAATGCCGTAGTCTTAGTAGTTCAATAACATTAATGGAGCTGTAACTCCTGAAGTAAATGTGAAGTGATCCACTGGAGAGAGGAGGTGTCACTCTGTTGGAACTACAGAGGACACTGAAGAATTTTTTGTTTTTTTTCCCTAGTGTTTGTGTCACTGTCAGTCTGACACATCTTCATCATCATCATCATCATCATCATCATATCATCTTCACATGTTGGTGTCAAACGCGCCTGTTTTCCTGCATCATAACGCAACGACACACAAAACCCTTTAAACAGCTGAACAATAGCTGCTGCAGCTTCCTGTCTGTCCCACACACGCAGCGTCTCACACTTCACGTCAACAACGTGACAAACCAACAACACACACACACACACACACACACCTTCCCCCTGAGTCATTTCTCAGTTTATCTATTTTCAATCAGATCCATGAGAATTAAAGGTGAAAAGTGAGTTTCCACTAAAATAAAAACAGCGTCATCATCATCATCATTAGCGCTTGTAACAACAGCAGGACGAGCAACTTCAGAAGAAGAAGAAAGTCACAACAAATCGAGTGTAAATAACCAAATAACAACCGATAACGAGATGAAAGCAAAAACAATTAGAGCCATTAATTAAGATAACATCAGAAGAAGAACGCAAAACTTTGAAACAAAACGACAACAAGAAAGAGGATTAGAAACATAATACCTTCAGAAGGACACATCAAATATTACACACGCACACGGGCCAGATGTGATTAATGTGAGCGGGGGGGTTCCGGAAAAACAAATGAACACTGAAAATTAAAAAAAGAAAAAAAATTATAGAGTAGAAAAGAAATAAAGAAGCAGGAGACAAGGAAGCCTGCTCCTCCTACTGAGGGGTCAAAGGTCAGAGGATGAAAACTCTGGAGTAAAATTTGTAGAAATTAGATGAATGAATGAATGAATGAACGAGTGAATGAATGAATGAATGTAACTTCACCATGAAAGAGAAGAAAAAGACATGGAAATAAAGGAGGATGTGGAGAAATAAAAACAAGAAAAAGGAAACAAAGGTTTGGAAGAAGAAACTGAATCCTTAGATACTTTATTGAGGGGTAGTCACATTATGTTGCAGTACGGTGGCCCTGAAGGCTCAAAACACTGCAACTTGATAAAATATGACTCATGTGATATTGACGTTATGATAAATAGTAATAATATTGGTAGATGGATGTAACAGTAATGAAACGATGATGTGAAAAATAGAAAACGGGGAAACAATGAAGAAAAGAAAGTGGACAAAGTGATGGACAAAAAGCGAACCAGATGTTTAACAATTAGTTTGCAAAAAGAGAGAAAATCCGCACACCATAAGCTCCCTTCAGAGAAATTTAATAGCGTGTGACATTTCGAGCAAAACCTACAGTCAATCAGATAAAAAACAGTTGTTTTACTTCTCTGATTGTGATATTGATTATCATTACTATGATAAATAGTAAATAATATTGTAACATTGATAGATGGTATGTGTATTGATATATGTAATAACCTAGATTAATGAACCTGTGGTGGTCACTTTCAAATTTATAGACAGAGGCGCCTCTTTATTGTAGTTAGATTTCGACTCTGCCTATTTAATTCAAACAAAAAATGTTTCTCCTGATATTTCATGAACATGTATTGTATTTATTTTCTTTTGTTTTTGGATACTAGAAAACCCCCCCCTCTTCACTCAAAATGAAGTGGGTTGATTGCTCACCTGGTGGGGTCGTTGTAAATATAAGTTTCCTGTCTGTACCAAGTACAAAAAAAGTTGATTTTGGACAAAAATTAAATTTCTCTGAAGGGAGCTTATGGTGTGCGGATTTTCTCTCTTTTTGCATTTGTTCCTCATTGATCCAGCACCCATCCCAGTCGGGCCTACGATGTGCGTGTCCTTCTCTCTTTATTTAACAATTAGTTTGAACATCATTTAAATATACAAATGTTAAAAAGACGATAAGGAGAGGAGCGATGAGGTGGAGCCACACGGCGCTCGACTCAGAGAAGAAGAACATGAACCTGAAGCTACGACCTCACCCTCCTCTCTACAAACTGAGACAGAGTTAGAGCTGAGAGTTTAAAGACTGTACTGAATGAGTGTGTGTTTGCATGTGTGTGTGTGTGTGTTGTAGCACCACACGACAACCTGGATGTACAGTTTTCCATATTTAATGTGAGTGTTTACGATGCGTTCGCTGCTGTACGTCTCTCTGTGTTTAAGGTGAACTTCCCCTCAGGCTGAATCTAAGTGCAGCTGATCAGCGGCCCCGTTCCCCCCCCCCCAGACGTGTCGTCCTGCTCGCTGGGAGTGATGCATGCTGGGAGGATGAAGACATATCCTCCCAGGGGGGGTGGAGGGGGTAAAAACATCCTCCTGCTGCAGCTTTAAGTGCTGCGTGGCCGCGGCTGGTCGTGAATTAGTGTCACTTTCACCGGCGTACACCGACTTCCCCGTCACATTAGGGGCCCCTCGTGGCCCCTGCTGCCCTGCCACACCCCTCCCTATTCCTGCTGCTGCTCACTCACAGATACCCCGGACAAATTAAATCCAGATTTGTTACCGGGGCGCCGGCGCTCGGGTCGGCCACGGGGAAGGATTCGCCGCGCTAATCCGAAGGAGATGCCGCGCGGAGTTTGCTGTTAATGGAATTATACTGCAGGCGTGATAAGAGGCTCGGTCAGAGGAGCGCTCTTATCGCCGCCATCCTCGGGAAAATAATATAATAATAATAATAACAAAAAAGGAAAAAAAAGGTAATGGAAAACATGCTATCTTGTTAATGACAGGCGGGTGTTAGTGTAGCATGACAGTAGAACAACATGCTCTAAGAAGATCGCGCGTCCTGCAGGAGCGGGATGAAATGCACTCCAGACGATAATCAATCTGTGTTGTTTACAGCCGCTGTCGGCCTGATGAGGAGCCCCGCTGCACTCCCGCCAAGATTAGATGCTGTTTGGTCGGCATAAAGAATCAGTCAGGGGAAGCCCCGACCAGCGGCCGGCCGGCTGACTGCTGCAATAATATATCAGAGCGGACAGCTACACGGGCTAATGTTACGCCGAGAGGGAAGGAGGAGGAGGGAGGGAGGATAGGGAGGGCGGAGGAGGGAAATTGGAAAGGAGTCCGGTTTGTTCTGAAGATTACAGCTCACTCCCTCCTGTAATTTTTCACATGATGCAAATGTTGAAGAGGCCGACGGAGCAGCTCGTTCACTTCAGCTCTGGTTGACTCAGTCAGTGAGCGCAGAGGGAGACGCTGCTGCTGCTGCTGCTCAGGCCTCACTACTCCTGCAACATGTTTAGGTGTCTGGATTAGAGGTGGGATTAATGATGCACTGCAAAAACTCAAAATCTTTCCAAGAATATTTGCCCTTTTTCTTGTCAAAATGTCCAATTTCTAGTCAAAACTAAGATTCAAAACCTAATAATGAACTTGTTTCTGTTTTTTTGTGCTTGTAATAAGGAAGACAAACTTGCTCCACTATCAGATTTCAAATATGCTTGAAAGTAGACAAAAAACAAGCAACTTTTCTGTGATCTTTCTTATTTTAAGTAGAATGAGATTTGATTTGACTAGAAATAAGACACATATTCTAGGTAAAATATTTGAGTTTTTGCAGTGTAGAAACAGCCAATCATGTGTGAGCACCCAGGCCATGTTCACACTACATGGTTCAAGTGACCCAGTTCTGGTTGTTTCCTCTGCAGCAGCTCAGATCAGATCTGTAAAATGCATGAAATCAGATGTTGTCAGATCGGACCCCGGCCTCCTTCATGTGTATCTGCCAATACGTCTGTAATCTAAACAGACAGATCGGGTATTATACTGCTGGCATTGCGAGTATGTGACCAACAAGGGAGAGAGATGAAGTTCGGCTTCACCATAAACAACTTCTCCTGTTTTCTCATCATAAACATTCAGAATCTTGATTTAATAATTAGGACATTAAAGGGACTACGATGATAGATACCACAACTGACATATAAAACAAATGTATAATGATCTCTTTTGGTCTAAACACAATTCTCGTGAAACTTTTGATGCAGCTAAATTCACTTTTAAGAGGGAAAAAATGTTGTTTGGACATGAATGTCAAACCACTTTACTCATGTGGTTCTTATACCTTCACAGACTTCGTGAAATGAAATGAAATGAAATGAAATGAAATGAAAGGAAGCCTTCCTCCTATAAATATTTGGTTACACACTCATTTTTTCTTATGGTTTCCTAGAAACAAGGGGAGTATCAACTAACCCTGCGTCTCATCAAAAAATGCCTTGACCTACAGTATAATGTCATAAGCATCCATTTTCTCCTTCATTGGTGGCCAACCCACGCCTGTGCAAGCAAAGCAGATGTAAACACAGTTATCGGATATGAGTCACATCTAATAGAACATACAGGAAGCAGATTGAAGAAGAGCAGAATGGCAGCTGTTTGTTTCATTAAACATCATAGCTAGTATTTTTCATTAAACATCATAGCTAGTATTTAACTACGACAGGTGTGAATTAAAACAACCAATCCTGTGTCAAGCTGTTCGTCCTGATCCAACACAAACTCACTCCCTCACTTCTGCACAAACTCTGCACATCAGTGTGTTTCCGTTCGTTTACAGATGTTCGACTGCACAGTCTCTGATTGCACCGGTCCTCGGTGTAACTGGGTCTGAACCAACAGACGCTTTGTTCCCTCGTTAAGCAGACGTCTGATTTTACAGGTGAAATCCCTTCGTTCTTTTACGGATCAACGACGGTTCACATTTTGTTCAAATGAAAAAAAAAGAAAAAGATGTACCATCACCGGTTCAGCTGCCAGAATTAATAAAACATGGAGACCTTTCTGTTTGGGGTTGAAGGCGGCTGTGTTTCCACGGTAACGGCTTTAATCAAACGAGTCTGAGTCAGAGGTTTTGTTTTTTTATTTCATTTCTGGTTCTCAGTATCTACATAACAGTACATCTGTCCTGCTATCAGGGATATGTCCACATGAGGTCAAAGGTCAAGCTCAGCGTGACCTCACAAAAGACTTTCAGCCATAAATCAAGACTTTACGCAGGAATTTCACACAAAGGTTCATGTTTTCCATGACTTTAGAGAAACACGGTGCGACAGTGTTTATGTCGCCCCTCAGTAGCGGCCCTTTATCCACCGATGAGTGAGCTTTGAGCTGACGAGAGGATTAACAAAAGAGAGCAAACAGCGATAAGGAGGAAGTATGAAGCCCTCAGCTGTAATGAGGTAAAGTATTATTTCAGACAAGTCAGAAACACGCAGAACTAACCGTAGCATTAGCGGTAGCAACACGTTCAGATGACATCATCCAGGTCAGAGGTCAGTAGGTCAACCTACAGACCCCGGATGTTGATAAATCTTGATCTGAGTGAGTAAATGATCGTATTTTATGATAGAAATAAGATAAAAAGAAGTCCAGATTGTAAAAAACGGTAATTCCCCTTTAATCATCAGTAAGTGTAAGTGTGTTTATGAACCCGGCCTCTCCTCATGGCCGTGCTGTGACCCTGCTCTGAGAGGAGGTGGATGGATAAACAGGGATCCAACCTGAGTGACAGGTCCAGTATTTTAATGTTGTATAAAATCCAATAAACCGATTTTATAAGGAGTAAAAAGAGAAAAGTAAAGAAAGGATGGAGCTTTCCTCTTGTCCTCACTCCTCCTCGGTCTCTCACTGTGTTTGCTCTCACTTTAATATTGTCAGGTCTTGACCTGATGTTGTAAAGTGCTCTGGGATAATAGAAATAAAACAGAATACAAACGAGGGGAAAGAAAGGAAAGGAAAGGACCTACAGTATGTGGTGAAGAGGTGGAAGTTAAATATGGGATGGACACACAAAGGAAAACAGAGGATGAAGGAACATTTGGAGGAAAGAGGAAGGAGAGGAGAAGGATAGAAAAAACGATTTCCGTCTTCCATCATCATTTCACTGAATTTCTCACTATGACTTGAGGAACTTCTTCTTCTTCTTGTGTCTGTTGTGTTTGAAGCAGCTGAAATGAAACTCGTTGGATTGTTACTGATGAAAACCATCAGCACGGAGAAAGAGGACAGACTACTTCTTCTTTTTCTTCTTCTTCCCTCCTGCGACGTGATGAAGAGCCGGAGGCGACGGATGAGGAGGAGGAGAGAGGACGATGATGAGATGAGTTACACACTCAGCTCTGATTGGACCGGCGGTCGCACCTTGAGAAACACAACTGCAGTGTCAATTGGCTCTTGACTTTTTTAAGCGGAGCCGGCGATCGATCGCTGGGAAGCGTGTTATTGATGAGGCGGCGGCGGCAGAAGAAGAAGGAAGCTGATGATGATGGAGACAGACACTCGGTGAAAGAGTGAAAGAGAAACAGTTTAACTCTGTCATGGTCATGAGAAAGTTTAGATTTGATCAATTTGATTAATCAATCACTTTTCTTTTTCTTTACATGTGAACAATTCAGGGTGATGAACGTGGTGTTTGGTGTAAGAAAGAGAAGGGAGAGGGAGGATGGGAAGAAGAACGGAAATAAAGATTGGAAAGGAAAAGAGGAGAGAGGGAGGAGAAAAAGGTGAGGGTGAGGGAAAAAGAAAGGAAACAAAAGTAGTTAGGGAAGGAAATGAACTACTCTTGAAGGTGGGGTAAGAACTGATGTATGGGGGAAAAGAGAGAAAAGAAGAAGCAATGAAGTAGGGAAGGTGGAGAATGAAAAGAAAGAGCAGAAAAAGATGAGTAAAACTATTATTGGCAATTAAAAACCACAGAAGAGGAAGATGTGAAGTTATGGATGGTCTTGTTTTTTCCTATGGAGCTTGAACGCACCGTCACAGTTTGAAAAACTCCCCTTTAAATTTCCTTTTAATGGCGTTGTTTCTACAGAGACACAAACAAATGAACAAACAAACAAACAGACAAATATCATCACATAAAACTATCATTTTCTATTTCATTAGTCTGTGTAACGTCCTGTTCTTCATCACGGCAGCCGAACGAAGAGGTCAAAGGTCAACGATGAGACGTCCTCCACCCACCACCACCACAGACTGATGCAGAGTTTATTCCCATTATCATTTATCTCACTTTGATTACAGTAACTGATATTAAAGGGATAGTTCACCCAAAATTGAAATTACACTCATTACAGTATCTACTCACCCTCATGTCGACTAAGGGCTGAGAGAAGTTTCAGAGTCCTCCGTGGCTTCTCTGAGTTACAGGGGGTTTCATGTGCATGTCCAGGTAACGGTTGTAAATGGACACCAACTATCTTTGTAACAAAAAGACACACCAAAAAACATCCAAATACCTCCATGCTCCTTGTATATAATGAGCAGAATCTGTCCAAATTGGACGAACCAGGAAGAGGAGCTTCAATCTGCTACAAAGAAGCTTGAAATATAGACAATTTTGCGTTTCGGGCATCAGCATACGAGCAGCATGTAGGTATTTTGATGTTTTCTGGTGTGTCTTTTTGTTACAAAGACAGTTGGTGTCCATTTGCAACCGTTACATGGATGCACTGCTATGCCGAGAACCCCTGTAATTTCAATTTTGAGTGAACTATCCCTTTAATGGCGTTGTTTCTACAGTGACACAAACAAATGAACAAACAAACAAACAGACAAATATCATCACATAAAACTATCATTTTCTATTTCATTAGTTTGTGTAACGTCCTGTTCTTCATCACGGCAGCCGAACGAAGAGGTCAAAGGTCAACGATGAGACGTCCTCCGCCCACCACCACCACCACCACAGACTGATGCAGAGTTTATTCCCATTATAATTAATCTCACTTTGATTAACTGATATTAATGTGTCGACCCTGACGACCCGACACACAAACACACGCACACGTCATCGTCGTGGTTCACACTGCTTCTCTACAGAACTCTCTGCTCCGACGCTCCACGTCGGGTTGCAGAGAGGAGGGTGAAGTCGTCGCCTCAGGTTCATGTTTCTTCTTCTCCTCCTCTCAGTCGAGCATCGTCCTCCCTCTCCGGGTCGAGGAGTGAGCTGCTGCCCCGGGTGAAACACAGAGGGGAAAAAACAGCGGCTGAAGAAGCAGCTGAGCCTGAAGGCATCGCTCGCCGAGTGCTTCACCTTCACCACATGAAGTCATGGAGTGCAGCCACTGATGCAAGCAGGTGCATGAACCCCATCACCCCCTCCACCTCCACCTCCCCCTCCCCTCCTGGTCCTGGACCTGCAGACCCAGAGCAGCCTGGAGGGAACTCACACTGTGTTTCCCGTCCAGACCGGGAGCGCTGCGGGACCCCCAGGACCAGCTGGAGGACGTGTTGAGGATGAGGGATGTCTGAGCTGCTCTGCCTCACTCAGCTTCCTCATGTCCAGGAGGAGAAGAAGAAAACACACACACACACACACACACACACTGACTCTTATCGGGTTTATTTACAATGAAGAAACACAGAAAATAAATAAATATATTAAACTTTAGAAAGTCCTGGAGGCCTCAGAGTTCACATGCCGACCCCATTTTATTGGCTACTGTATTAAAGCATAATTCAGCGATCCGGTCGTTTTGGCTAATGCTGCGTTCAAGGCAGGCTTTTGAAACCGTAAGTTACGGCTTCAAGTCACGACTACGACTTTATAGCGTTCCAGGCAACCTGTAACTCGTGTTTTTACCGTCCTGTTGCCTGTGAAAGTCACTATAACGGCCTCTGGTAACTTCAGACCCATGAACTCATACCAGATCGAACCGGTATGACTTCACAGGAAGGAAAAACACAAGTTACAAGTTACGCACCATGAGTTAGCAGCCCCCGCCCTCGTCATGCATCTATTGGTCCTCGTCCCTACGTCACCACATTAACGCGCATCCCTTGGCTGCACACACAGCCCTTCATGCCGTTCTCTCTCCTCATTGGATAACACTTGTATCCCACAAGGAAAGTTTTCTCCTGGTTTACAGCAGAGCAGAGTGACGGAGAGACCAAACACTCTATGTGATGCTGACGGAAAATAGGACTATTTAGGGTTTATATTAACAAAAAAATTCCGCTGACTTCTGCTTTAAATGTTTTATCTCATTAAACGGATTAACAGGTTTTACCACCAAGCAATCAGGATGTCTGTGACAGTGATGTCACAGTGATGACAGGAGGGGGGCAGGTAGCTACTGCTGCTTTAATAAAAAAAATCAATGACAAATATTTTCTATATTGATTAAATGCACATTTTCACAGTTTCTAGACACCTGGACTGAAATGAAACCCATAAAATGTAAATCTCTCAGTTTTTCATTTCTCCTCACACGCTGCACAGGAGATCAATAAGGGATTGAAATATATATGCTGTATGTATACATACTTATATATGCGCATATTAATTCCACTTGGGTCGTTTTTAACTAGCGATTCTGCCTGTTGAGCTACAGAGGATCATTGTTCGTCACCTGCCCGCCGGGTCTCATCTCACCTTCAGCAGGACCGGGTTTAAAACGACGGCGTTTGATGCGCGTGGTGTTAAATAGCTGAAGCCTCTTTGTGACCAATTAGTCTTCAAACAAAAGCGTTTGAGAGCGACGTCTGTTATTTGTTGATGCCCCTCTTAGAGAGCGCACAGACAATACTGTCCATTAGCACACGGGAAAAATCAATACAGCACAGATTAATGGGCTTTTTAATAGAGCACAATTATATTCAAATGTGTCTGGATGTACCCTGCAGCTCTAAAAGGACTGTTTAATTTCCCCTGTATAAGGCCACACAGTCATGAGTGTAATTATGTCGAGCACAGGTCTCTCCGCTGGTGGCAGCTCTCTCCACTGACAGGACCGGGTCCGATCCAGGATCAATACTTTACCATTTAGCTGGATATACACAGCTCTCATTAAAAACACAACGAGAAAAAAGAGGGAGATAAAAAACACATCGAGCGTCACATTAGATGAGATGGACGATGGAAGAAAAGCAACAACATATCAACATAAAACCGCGTGCAACGTGACTGTGGGTAATTAGCGCCGAGCAGAGGACAGGAAGCGCCGCTGTGTGGACGATTGGTCTGGACGTCCTGCTGGAGGGACGGATGGACAGACAGAGAAAGGATGAAAAGTAAAAACACAAAGACTGCAGGTTTCATTAACACCACCGGTGCTTTCATCCTCCAAATGCAGGACTGCATTACAAAGTAGAACATTTGGTTACAACCTGCTTATTGTGTGATAATATATCAATAAATAGCCTGGAAATAATGATCAATTTCATAGTAAAGTCATGGTTTTCATTAAGGCAACAGATTACACATCTTTTTCCATCAGGTCGTTGTAATCGACCGTTATTTCTGGGCTGTTTCCACGCAATCGGTCGTTACTTCTTTCTGTTTCTCAACATTTCCAGGCTATTTCTAAACATTATGTTGCAATAATTGTTATTTCTTGGCTTTTTCTTGATGTGGTAAACACGTTTTTTTTGTCCTCAGAGGCCACCATCACTTTGCCGACAGGAGGAGTGCGTGTGAGCGCTGGACACTAGAATCTGAACGCTATATAGTTTCCCGCCCATTTTACACTATAGACCTTTAAAGGGGAGCTGTGCAAGTCCGCTCGCTTTAACCGCTGTTTTGGTTACGCTCCTCTCGCCCATGTGCATTTGTTTACAACTAAGCCGGCGAAAATCAATAAATGGAGCGGTGGATAACGTTACATAACATATACGATGTTGCGATGTGTGTGTTTGTGTCGTCTTAACCGTCATGAACAAAAGATTACTGGTTACGGAGCGTATTTGTGTTGCGAGTGAAATATCATTCTGGGATGAACTATTCCTTTACCGATCACAATTACTCCCCAGCTTTTTAATTAACTAACATGATCTAGTATCCAGGAAATTTCAGGTTGATAGATGACTCAGAAAATTTCAGGGTGCTCATAATATATTTTGTAAAACGATAGTTCATTGACTGTACACGTCTTATTAATGTAATAAAACAAAGGGAAAAATTCCAATTTATTTTTATTTATAGGTTATCATGCTATTATTTTACTGGTCTGGCCCACTTGAGATCAAATTGCACTGTTTCTGGCTCCTGAACTAACATGAGTTTGACGCTGCTGACCTAGACATTCAGCGTCGTCCCTCTCAGAGGAAAGACCTGTTGATGTCATCGTGACATCACACCAGCACCGACTCTTTGTCTGGACTGAATCTGAACATGACGGGTAATATTTACAAAGTTATTTCTGTAGCATTTTATTTTTCTTCTTTAACAGCACAGCTACAGAAAAGCACTGAATCCAAAGACATGTGTTGTTTCCATTTTGTTCCGTCTGAAAACAACACAGACATCAAGACGTTGCTTTAATCACTTCAGCGTGTGGAGACGACGACACTTCACTGACATTTACTGTCCAAAGTAGGTCTAAATTAATACATAATGTAAAATAATCCAACAGTGTGTATGTACATCCTGCTGATCACACTCCCTCCCTCCCTCCCTGCCTGTATGTTGATTGGCCCGACAACAAAGGAGCTGATGAGCCGTTCGTTGTCAGATCCAAGGACGGACGACGTGCAGCTCGTTACCAGGAGTTTCTTTTTACTGTAGGATAAGTGTTTTCTTTAAAAGCCGCAGCGACCTCCGGCCTCTCCGCCGCGTTTCTTCACGACTTTAAGAAAAGAAGAAAAAAAAAAGCGTCTTTATGAAAACTCACAGTCTGTAACATAAATATAAATATCTCTGCAGGAGAGCAGCTCTCCTGGGTCTTATTGATCTCCGTGGCGTCAACAATAGGCCTCCGATGAGCTCGATGTTTGGATGATACCGCCATCGACTATTGTGGCATTTACGTCATTGATCGGCAGCTTGTGTGGGTGATATCGATCCCATCGGGTCCTTATTAAGGACCTTGTTGAGTCTCTCACTCACTGTCACAGTTTGTCCATTTTAATTTAACTCCAGCAGAGACGGATCCCGGAGACGCCGTCTGTCAGGATCAAAGGGTTTATTCAAGCAAATTAAAAAGCAGATTTTGTCGCTGATGCTCCGTAGCGTCCGACCGCATGGAAGGAAACGGCTTCATGTGCTCAGGTCGTCTCATAGCGGCTCCTCTGTACCAACAAACAGACTCTATTTACATCACATAACCTTCGCAGCTCACCTGCAGCATCAGTCACACTTCAGCCTATTTATAACATGTGACACATATGCACACACATGATTTACATACTATGCGCTTGTTAATTGAAAATAAAGATTGCATGTGTTTTATGTTTGATTTCCTATAGAACAAATCACCTTGCTGTTTACAACCACTTCCAGGTAGAAAACCAGCATGAGAACAGTAGATGAGAGTTTCACTCTTGGCCTTTCTAGACACTGAACTGAACAAATAGAAAATCAGAAATAGTAATGTTTCTTCATGAGAACAATAGGTGTGACTGAGTCACCTCCAATTGATTTCACTGTCCCTTTGGCCAAGTGGTTAGGCCTGGCTCTTAAATATCTCATTGTTTCAAATTACATGTCAATAGATTTTAATTCAAATGATCAAATGATGTTATTCTACTGTAGTAATTTAATATCAACATGCAGTCAGTGTGATGGTTAAATATTGATGTAACATACAGATGAATGTTAGTATGTAAAATTGTTCTGATTGATTGTGTTCTCCATTTTGCAGGAGTCGAGAGTCTTAAATTCTGCACAAACATGAAGCACAAGTTCAGTGAAACTCTCCGTGCGCTCTGATTGGTCGGCAGGCAGACGGGAGGCCGAGTCAAACCCGTTAATCTCCCTCTCTCTTCTTCATATTTACTGTCAAATCATTTAACTAATACTGTTTATCCTGGTGAGATTAAGACAGTCTGCAATCGCCCTCCTCAAACACAGCATGTGTGTGTGTGTGTGTGTGCGTGCGCTCATGTGTGTAACACCTGAGTGTGTTTGCCTTTCAGATAGAGAGGATCTGTCTCCTCGTGTCCACACCATGAAGTTTAATGACTTTGGAATCGTTTCACATGAGCTGCAGAATAAAACTTTAGTCCTACAACTTTATGGATTTTCTATATACGCATGTAGGCCCACACACACACACACACACACACACACACACACACACACACACACACACACACACACACACACACACACACACACACACACACACACACACACACACACACACACACACACAGATGCATATATACAGAGAGAGAGAGAGAGAGAGAGAGATTTTTGCAAACATACATGTGCAAAATATTTTGTAACAGAGTCTGGTGCCGCACTAATTACTCCATAAACCCATGCATGTGTTTGTTTGTGACTGCTGTCCTTGACATTGAAGTTCATTTTGGCATGCATAGCCTACTATATGTGCACATTTAAAGTGTGCATATATTATGAGGTTGTAATGATTCATGTCAAATGTTCAGTTTTGCCTGTCTCTCCTCATCTTCCCTTTGACCTTTGACCTCCAGGCTCCTTGTTCTGCTGCCAACGCTGAGCTGGATTCAGCAGATCCTTCTTCTTCTTCTTCTTCTTCTTCTTCTTCTTCTTCTTCTTCTTCTTCTTCTTCTTCTTCTTTTCGGCTCAAAATGTGAATCTGGGCAGCTCTTCTCTCTTCTTCTTCCTCTTCCTCTGCAGCAGCAGCAGCGGTGGGAGGGACTGGCTTTGATTCCCTCTCTTTTCATGCCCGGCTGCCTGTCACCCTCTCTTCTCCTTTTAAAGCCGAGCAGGACAGGAGTTTGGCAACTTTCAACATGAGGTGGGGGAGAAAGAAAAAAAAACGAGACAAAAAAATGAGTAAGAGCGGGATGGAGAAGAGGGAAGATGAGGGAGCGTGTGCGGCGGATCAAAGCCACCTGGGAAGGAGAGATAGAATTTAAGTCAGGCGCTAACAAATGATGTACACAGCCGACGTGTGCCAGGAGGAAGAGACGGAGACAAACTCGCGACGAGGGACGAAAACAAACCTGCTATCAGGGATTAGAGAGGGAGCTGAGCCTTTCAACAGCTTCCTTTCAGCCCCAAAATGAAAACACAAAAGGAGGAGAAGCGCCACCACAAACCACTGCTGCCGCCGCTGAGCATGCTGGGAGTTTGGGCCCCCGAGGAGTCGAGCTGTCCTGCAGCAGATAGAAGTCAAAGGGGTGAGAGTCTGAGAGGCGCCGACGTGTCGACGAGCAAGGCTTCACACCTGGGCAGCAAAGACTCATGGGAGATGTAGTTGTTCCTATGGCAAAACTAAGAAGAAATATAGACGGTGGATTGTGATGTGTAACTTTAAAGGAGAATTCCGGTCATTTTTTACCCCTGAATCGTTGTCCTGATGGTCACCCAGTGTTGGTTGGAGCAAAAAACGCAAAAAAAAGAGTTACACCATGGCTACCATGCATGTTTTTGCATGTGTCATTCACCTCAGATAGCCGAACTCTGAAACGTCCTGTAAAGACATTACTATCCGATCACAGAGTGCCTGCTCTCCCCGCCACAGAAACAAACACTTTTTCCTTGTTGTGATGATTTCTGTACAAAAATAAACAGTCAGAGATATTATGGACATCACCACTCCACTGCTCGACCATTTATTTTAGTAAAGAAATCATCACAACATGGAAAAAGTGTTTGTTTCTGTGGTGCAGAGAGCAGGCGTTCTGTGATCGGATAGTAATGTCTTTCCAGGACGTTTCAGAGTTCGGCTATCTGAGGTGAGTGACTATATGCAAAAACACAAAGTTTACTGTTTCTACTGTTCACTATATGAGTTCAGTGGTGTCTCTAAGGATACCAGTACCATATTTATTTGATTGTTGTGGTTGAAAGAATTGCCCCCATGGGTTAGCGTTGTCGCTATCCCTAGCGCCGGGTGTAACTCTGGTTTGCCTGCATCAATTTTAGTCGTGTTTTTTGCTCCAACCAACACTGACAACGGACAACGATTCAGGGGTCAAAAATGACCGAAATTCTCCTTTAACTCAGTGTTTCTCAGACTTTTTTAGACACAAACCAAGATAAGATATTTTATTCTGACAATCTTTGAATCAAAAATAGTCTCATCAAATTAGTCACCCACCCCCCGTCCCGTCCGACCCCCCACCATGGACCCCCGTGGCTCCACAGACCCCACTGCGAGGGCCGCTGTCTTAATAAAAACAGTGTGCTTCAATAGCACAGTGAAAACTTTGAAAACATTTAAAAGCAATGTTTGCTCATGTCGGGGGAAACTATAATTCACGCTCTGGCTTCAAATACAAACTCTGTATTTTGTCACATTATCAAGTTATTTTTAAAGGTAATTTAACAATTTGTCTCTGCTCCTGATGTTTCCTGCCTTCTCCTCTGATGAGAAAAACAAATACCACACACTCTAATGTCATTAGCTTTGATTACAACACACATTCGCTGTGGCGTCGTTTCAATGAGCTTCTGCCGTGTCACAACCAGGGTTGGATTTATTGTACAAAGCTTCTCAGTTGGGTTCAGGTCTGGACTCTGAGGTCACACTGGACCACATTTCGTCCTTGAAGACGACGGTTTCCCACTATCCTTCCAGTTTGTAATAATGCATTGGACAGTTCTTAACCTAATTTTCGTAGTCGTGTCTCTTTAAGATGTTTTATTTGCTTGATGCCAATAATTTGACCCTTCTGAAACAGATTAATATCTTTTTCCACGACCACAGGATGTGTCTTCCAGCATGACTGTTTAAGAAGACTGAGACTGCATCACAGTGAGATAACTTCTTGTCAGCTGAAGCATAATCATCTATGCAGTAATTATTATCTTACCCAAGTGGTGCCTTTTCTCGTTGGATGGTAAATAGTTTAAACAGTTTGAAATGGAGTCAATAAAAACAGAGAGAAGCTCCTCGTCCTCCTCTCCCTGAAGGTGAGAACAGTCGAGTGACGTCTCCTGCTCACATGATGCACACATTTTTTGACTTTGTGATACTTGAATTGAATTGAAATCTTTATTTCGAACATGCATGAAACAAAACTTAAAGAGGAAAAAAACTTTACCAAATTTAATATGTATAAAACTATAAAACTGTGCAAAGGAAGAAAATACTGTGCTGATGTAGTTGCTAACTCGTTAGCCACGGTAGCTAACAGTCCGTTGGTGCTACAGCTCCCTCTAGTGGTGTAAAGTCGTCTCCTGCCACTTTAACACTACACCACTTCTTTTAAAATCAGAAATAGAGTTTATTCACACACACACACGTCTGACTTAGATGTGAGCAACATGTTGTCACATCCGGTCAACGTTGACAACATTAATACTAATCAATAAATAAACAAGTTTTCAATCATCCAGTTACATGTTTATGTCTTTGAACAGAACAAACACAATTACGCCAAACAAACCTACAGTTCAATCTTATTCATTTACACTGTGAACAGACTTGTTGTGTCACATCATCTTGTCTGTGGGTGTGAAACCATTTACAGAAATTAATTACACATTGCAACATGTGTATTGTTTCGATATGAATAAGTATCTAGTGTACATAGTCAGAGTTTATTTCTATTCCTGTTCTGTTATTGATGACTTCATCGTCTAAAGCCCGACCTTTCTTATTTCCCTTGATGCAACTAAAAATGTGTGTGTGTGTGTGCCGTTTATAATAATAAGGTTTAACTTCAGTGTGTTATTATTTCTTCTCAACATTCAAGGTTTGTTTTAACTCAGGGATCCACTGAGGGAGAGACCTCATTTACCCAAAACATAAGTCTGAAGGTCCTGGACAAAGTGTGTGTCAAGAGATAGAAGAAGAAGAAGAAAAGCCACTTAAACACAGAGAATAAACACAAACCTTGACAGCAATTGAAATATGAAAATAAGGCTGAATAGATGATCGGCTCCAACACGAACATCTGGGAGTGAAGTCACTGTAGATTTTGTTTCATGTTGCAGGTTCAATAATGTAACACACAAATATTAGACAAGACGGCACATTAATAATAGCTCTATGGGCCGTGTTATAATAATGTACAGTGTGGTTGCAGAGGAGCCATGTTAGCTGGAAGCACCACTGAGCCACAGGAACATGTTTTGATGGTTAAAGCTGCGGCTGTGTTCTGTGTAACGCTCATCGTCGTCTCCTCTGACAGATGCTAATTGAAACCGGCCAATTACGCGCGGAGGACGGGTTGCAATTTGTAAAAACAGACAGCAGCTGATTTAAGGTGAATATCAGGCTCCGCCGCCGCCACCGAGAAGTTAATGAATATTCACCGACAAACAACGACGACTCACACAGCACAGAGTTTGTGGAGCAACAGGAGTCCAACCCCCCCCCACACCAACCCCCCACCCCCCCTGTGCACGCCACTGATCTTTCCTCTTTACGTTTTTTCACATCTTCTAACCACGAAGACAGGACATTTTTTTCTAGCTCCGTCTCATTTCTTTTTCCTTTCCCACTTCTCTTTTTGATTTCTCTTTCCCTTCATTATCTCCATATATTTTCCTTTCTCTCTGTACATTTCTCCCTCTTGCTGTTTCCTGCTTCTTCACCTTTCGCTGACTCAGCAGTGACACTCATTTTCATTCCTTTTTCCTCAGAAATCTTTGCATTTCCCGACTTCTTGGTCCAGCGTCACGTCCTGAAACAATTTTCTCCTCGGTATTGTTCCATGAGCCGGGCGTCTCCTTGGAGTTTAGTGTCTGCTCGTCACTGAAGCTCGGGGACAGATGAGTCATTAGTCTTGCTGTAGGTTTTTTTTTTTTTTTTTTTTGCAAGAGACTGAATTGCGTCTTTGTTCCTATAAATCTAATAAAGAGCCTGATTGCTTTTGCTAATCATCCTGCGTCTTCCTGCTGCTGCTTATTGCTGCCATTAATTTCTGAGATAACTGGCCCTCTGCTGGAGCACAGAGCCACCGATAACAACACTGTGTGTCTGTGTGTGTGTGTGTGTGTGTGTCTGTGTGTCTGATCTAAATGGGGGAGTTCCTCGGTGTGTATGTGTGTGTTTGAAAAGATATTATTTTTCCTAGTAGAGGGAGTGTGCTTTCTTTTTTTGTGCCACTCGTCGTGCTCCTTTCTGTCACGCTCAAGTGGGTCCACCTTCCCCTCTCCGACCCCCCCTCTCACCCCCACCCCTCCCCCCACGCTGAACACATTTACTCTAATGTGCTGCCCTGTCTCTCACTGTGTCTTTAAATAAAAACAGAGAGAGAAGAAGAAGAGGAAGAAGTGCAGAGATGACCCTTCAGCTGCATGCGTCCCACTTCAGAGTCTCTAAACCGCATCGACCACACAGAGACCCAGGATCCACGGTGCGTTCAGGGTCCACATGTCAGCACGGGATAGAACATGTTTACATACAACAAAGTCACAGTGGAGGTGAAGGCGAACTAAGCATCTGCTCAGGACGCCTCGACCACTGGGGGCGCCCAAGAGTCATTATGAATGGTGAATTGGGCTGCAGTCATATAACGCAAGTAACAGCGGCAAATATTCCTGCAGGTCCGCGTCTTGGCTTCGTGTGGCGTCAGGTGACACATGAAATGTCGGATGATAATACGATGGAGCTGAAGGCAAAACCTATGTGGCTGGATAGGATGCTTACCATTCACTGGCTGTGTTTAGAAGGACACAAATTTAGGAATAAAGGATAAAAATGTGTCATGTAAACAAGTCAACTGGAAGATTCTGATGGGATTCGGTATTCCGATCGAGAGGGGTGGTTTTGCCAATCCTTATCCCGAACCGCGCCCATGTAAACACATTTCCTCCTCTGTTATCGGTTAAATGGTTAAACCGTTAAACGGTTAGTCATGTGCATCCCTAGCAGGAAAAATTGAGCCACTTCTGCGTTTGTTGGTTTGTTTACAGAACAGGTGGAAGTACAACTTCTTCTTCTGCTGTTGTTTTAGGGGAATTAGACGACACAAAGCTTGGTGCATGTCAACGTATGTCATGATTATTTGATTTTTCAGATTCTGATTTTCTAATCCCTTGTTTTTTCAATCTGATTAAGAAATGTTGTGCATGTAAACATAGCTATTGTGTATGTGTTGCACGTTGTAAACACGTCCTTGCTCCACGCAACACGTACACAAAAGCTATGTTTACATGCACAAAATGTCTTAATCTGATTAAAAACTGAAGCGACAACCAGCGGTCATCATGAAGTCTCCCAGTTGACCCCCGAGCGTTTTGTGAAGCTTTTCTTTGTGTTTGCTGCCACTCGTCTCCTTCTCAGAAGAGCATAATCGCTCTGCACTACTCGGGCGCAGGAGGAAGAAACACCTCCTGATGGTGTTTCCGTCATCCAGCAACACACCTGAAACACTGTGTCCATATGTGTGAAAAAGGCTTTAAGCTGTTGACTGTGGACTGAGAGGCCGTGGGTTTGAATCCCACTCGTGGCTGAGGTGACAGGTGTCCTGCTTTGTGTGGCGCTGCACAAACAGCAGCTTTTTAATCCCTTGTCCCACGTTGTGCACATTGAGACAATGTCCCACATTTTCATTGGGACAGAATAAAATAGTCTTTATTGTCATTGTTCACAATTGTTGAGGCGCCTTTTGATAATAAGTAATAAATAAAATTGAGAAATAAATCATATTGCACAGTTAATGAATGAAAATAATGAAGCTCTGAATTATCTCTGGACTTTTTATTTAACCTCACTCTAACTCTTCGTCTGTAGCTCCTCGCTGTCCTGAGCGTCCTGTAACGAGACGCAGCATTTTAAACCATGTTTTAGGCGACTGTGTAATAACTGTGTAATAACTGTGTAACAACCAGGTCGAGCCCCAGGTCACACCGTCTCCTCGCCGTCGGCTGGTCGCAATGAGAAAACTGACCTTCGCTCTCTCCGTGACCGTCTGCAACGAGGTGATTTAAAGGGACAATGAGGAGTTTTTGTTTGGTTATAAAAGAATCTCATATTAATGTGGATGAATCTACGTTTTTCTACATTTTTGATCAATTGTTTTGTCTTTATAGTTATTTTATTAAACTACGACGGTATCTGATGGTCTTCAAACCTCCGACTTTCTTTCTTGAAATGAATGAAAACATTCTTGGCAAATGTTTTCGCTTTCGTCCGTCTTGCAGCAGTCCAAGAATTTCACGGTGCGCGCTGAGACTCATGGAAAATGTAGTGTGAAAACACTTTCACTTTCCAAAACTCCTCATTGTCGCTTTAAATAAAAATATAAAAATGTAATTTAACAGAAAACATGATGGAGTGGACAAGATGTCAGAGTTGAATTTTTTTTAAAACACGGCAGTCTCATCACCGTTGTACACAAACATGATGTTTCTGAAAACAATCGCTGCACTGCAAAAATGAAAAATCTTTCCAAGAATATTTGTCTCATTTCTCATAAAAACTAATCTCTTTCCACTTAAAATAAGATTCATCACCTAAAAATCTACTTGTTCTCAGATCATTTTCACTTGTTTCAAACAAATTTTCACTTGAATGAAGTAGAAAAATCTGCCAGTGGAAGCAAGTTTTTTGTGCTTGTAATAAGAAAGAAAAACTTGCCCCACTATCAGATTATTTCAAGTGAAAATCTGCTTGAAAGAAGTAAAAAGTGTCTAAAAACAAGCTACTTTTTCACGTGATGAGTCTTATTTTAAGTAGAATGAGATTAGTTTTGACTAGAAATAACATTTTTGACTATAGTTTTTGCAGTGTAGTGGATGGAAGTTATTTATTTGATACTTTACAATACAAATATGAAATGTCTCATGGGAATCAGATAGAAACATCAGAACAAACCTCATGTACAGTGCAATGAACCAATGAACAGAGCAGAGGTGTGGACTTGGACTCGAGACTTGAGACTTGACTTGGACTTGAGTCCCGATTTTGATGACTTAGAACTCGCTTGATCAAATCAAAAAAAGACTTGGACTCGCTTGGGACTTGATGCCAAAGACTTGAGACTCTACTTGGACTTGAGAGCAAAGACGTGAGACTCTACTTGGACTTAACCCTCTTGACTTGAGTCAAGTCACATGCAGCAAGCACAAATATTAAAATATTTTTAAAAGTGTCACATCAATGTTATACTGAAGCAGCCAGCCAGAAATCCCGGCCGTCAGTGACGCTATAGTGTCATAAAGTAGTAGCGCCGCCTGTACTCCACGTCGCCACGTCACGTCCCTACGTCACGTCACAATACAATATTAATAAAAATAAACACATGAATAAGTGGCAGAACATTAACAATAAAATATAAACAACTTAACAATTGAGACGATTATAATCGATTTGTGTGGGACTCGAAACAAAAATCTTAGGACTTGGACTTGACTTGGGACTTGAGAGCAAAGACTTGAGACTCTACTTGGACTTGCAACATGGGGACTTTCTCCCACCTCTGGAACAGAGTCCCAGTTCATCGAGGGTTAAAAGCTCTTCAATAGGCTGTAATAAGGCGGGTTCGACCCAAATCTGATCTAATTGGACGATAACACTGAGGAGCGTTGACACAACATGATTGAGAAGCTAACGGCGCCAGCAGCGCAGCAGGTTCCTGCATGGATGTCGTCGTGTTTGGGCCATAAAACGTCTGATGAATAAAAAGAGTCAACATGAAAAGCTAACAGCCGCTCCATTAACACCCACCGCTAATTGACCGTGTTTCATGTCGCACGTTCCCCTCGCTGCGCCGCGGAGCCGAGGTGAGTAAATAAAGAATTAGGGACTGAATCATAAACGTGGTCGTGTGCAGCTGTCGAGTGTCGTCCATACTGATGCTTCGTTAAGGCCGTCGTCCCTGGTGATGAGGCTGTTTACTCTCCTCCTCCTCTGCCTGCAGGCCATGTGTTTGCACCGAACATGAATAAAAAACACCGGTCAAATGCAACTGTTTTCGCATCTTCATGATCATTGCACTTGAATTAATATCGATGTGTGAAATAAGCTGCGCATAAAAACGCCTTTAAACCGAGGAGAAGTGAAATTAATTAAAGGAATAAAATGAATTGATCTTCAACAGAGGAACGGAGCAAAGCCTTTAATATTCCTCACAGTCTGTCCTCAATGATTAAGAGATTAACTTCTTTTAGGGTTTTAGAAGTAACCTGCCCTCGCTTTACAGTCACACTGTTGTTCAATTATGTTTATGTGTTTATAGTTTTAGAAAAGACAGGAAGCTTCAGAGCGACAGAGCGTCCTTGTGATGTCATCACATGTCAGCCAAGACGGAGCCGCAGCGTTTAAAAACACAATGTGGAGCTGACGTGGACGAGAAAAAGCTTCATTCATCAGAGACTGGATTTCTTTTTCTTTTCTTCTTCTTAGCTGTCAACCTGCCGTCATCAGGAGTCGATCGGCCTCTGATTGGGAGCCTCTTTTGAACAATCAGGAGCCTGTGATTATTCACCATCGTTTAGAGGAAGGAGAAGAGACAAAAAAAAAAGGCTCCAGGCATTTTTATTTCAAGATTGCGAGGAGGTAAATTGCAGTTAGTGAAGAAGAAAAAAAAGAAGAAAATTCTGGATGGGTTTGAAGAGTTTTGACAAGACGCAGGATGAAGACGAAGAAGAAGAAAGAAAGGATAAAGGTGGAGAGTGAGCGAGCGGCAGCCATCTTTAAATTCTGACAGGTTGAGAGCAACTACAGAGGAAGAGGTGAAGATCAATGATGAAGATCTGATCGAGTGATGATGCTCTGATTGATCCTCAGAGGCAGAGCAGTTAGAGCAGTTCGCTCTCTAGGAAAGGTGTTCAGGTTTATTTAGCCCCGCCCCCCTATTTCTGAACAAGTTGACTTTTGACCTTTAGCCTCCAAAATCCAATTAGTTTGTTCATGAAGTTCAGATTTTTAGGTTTTAAAGAATCAAAGTGTAAGATTTAAGGAAATCCTCTCCAAGTGTTTCTTAAAAAAACAACACTGGATTTTTTCTCAGGCAGAGTCTTTAAGGTGGAACGTTTCCTGTGTGGGTTACTCAGTGTATAATCAAACCAATAGATCCACCTTAAACACCACCTTGAAAACAAAAAGATAAGGAACTTAAACAATAAAAACTTGAAATGAAAATAAAAGTGAAGGACTGACTGGTTCCAGAATAATCATTTGATCAGCTTCATAATTACATCTCTGAATGTTACTTTTTTATACTTATTGTTTCAGGCATGTAAACTTGTTAATGTTGGAATGAAGTCAGCGTTAAATCAGAGAAAAGAGAACATTAATTAAAATTGATTAAAGCCCCAGAATGAAACTTATTTGTCTTTTTATCAGTAAAAATCAAATATGTCTTTCATAAATACGTATTTCACTGAAGTGGAATCACACCCGCATACAAACGAAAGCTTCCTCCTACTTTAGAACGAGTTACAAACACATAAGTGGGCGACGCACCGAACTGAGGCAGCCATGTTGCATCATGACCATAGGTAACCATGTCTGTCTGACGTCTGCCCGAGTTCACCTGAATGCAACATCAAGAATACGTTCAGATATGCAACCGCCCCGCTAGATGGAGGGGATTCCTACGTACTATACCTTTAATATGAAATAAGTTCTTATTTATCAAAATATTTTTTTTCCCCTCACATCTTTATATAAGTATAAAACCATCTTATTTGTGAAGGGTTACATTAAACAAGGTTGTGTCGTTGGAAGAAGAGAGAAACTTTAAGAATAAAGTTGGACTTTATTTTTTTTTCGCTGTAACAACTCGTCAGGACTCACATGCACCATATGTGGCTCCACACAACACCTGTCAGCTTTAATTACACACACATCACCTGGAAAACAGGAAGCTATACAACACATACTGTACACACATATGTGTAGCCTCTGTTTAATGAAACAGGGGAGCAGAGTGGAGAGTGATGCTGTGTCCATGGCAACCATCAGTGTGTTCAGGTCATGTTGTCAGGGCATCATGGCGACCACAAGAGGAGGAGGAGGAGGGAGAGGCTTCATCCCCAGACACGACATTTACAACCAGAGAGGAGACGGACAGCTCAGAGGCTCCGTGTGTGTGTGTGTGTGTGTGTGTGTGTGTGTTTGTGGCTCTAATTGGCAGAACCTTCTGTCAATCACAGAGCGAGAAGAGAAGGGTGGTCACACCTGACTTCCCTGGTTTGATTGACAGACCCAGGGGACCAATCACAGAGCCAGACGGGCTTCAGACCACCTGGACACAGTCTCTCTCTCTCTGTCTCTGTCTCTCTGTCTCCAGGTGAACTTCAGCTTTTCAAACTATTTTCTTTTTATATTTCTTAAATGGACGCTGAACTTTTTCTTTCTCCGTCTCATCTGCCCATCATCTCTCTCTCCCTCCATCCCTCCTTCATGCTGATCTCCATCTCTCTACATATGGATGAGAGTGAGAGCAGAGAGGAAAATAAAAGCTCTGAGTGTCGCTGCTCGTCTGAATGCAGCTCCGAGCCGCGTCCTTAAAAGGCTCTCGGCTAATGCAGCTGTAATGGCCTCGGTGTGTGTGCGTGTGTGTCTGTGTGTGTGTGTGTCATAGTGGAAACTTTGTCATAAAAATACATCAATACATCAAAGCGAAGTGAAGTTAAATCGTTTGATATTATACTGTAGATGAAGCGACCGGTATAGATAAAAGCAGCTCAACAATAGATCAGTCAGTCTGTAACTGATCGATTAATCAATAATGTAAAAAAAGAAAAGAAAAAAAAGATTGATGACTGGGATCAGACCTCTGTAGAGACGGATCAATCATTCATTCAGTGAAAGGACAGATTGATAGACTGATCAGTAGAGTCATTTAATCAGATGAATCAGTGACTTCATCCATTGATCTATTGAGAGAAGACAGGTGATCGATCAATAGTTCAACAGAAAGATTCACCTGTACTCACTCAAATATAATATTGATAAGATTGATTAATACGAGAGGACAGGTCGATTTTTAAAGAAGGGTACCTCTGGACCCGGTGGAAATCCCCAGTAATACTTTGTCGCCAGCACAGAGTGTGAACCTTAAAGGGATAGTTCAACATTTTGGCAAAGTGACCCATTGTCATAACCCCTATAGTCAGAGCAGTAGGTTCGTTACCTTTAATTGTCGGTGCAAGCTATTTTTAGAACGGCGGAGCAGAGCTGTGAGCTGATAAGAGCTACGCTAAGGAGGTTCAAGGGATTTCTTGGTTTCCTCTCATCAAACTCATCAAATACACAATCCAACAACTCCACAACGCTCTGGTGGACAAGTTGTGACCTGCACATTCACCACACTATGAGATAATAACACAACGTTACCACACAGAGTTGTTTTAGAGGGAAATACAGAGACTGTTGATGAAAAACTGTCCCTGAAGGCAACACACATCAGCTGTTTTGCATGAATTTGATGAGTTTGATGATCCCATTCCCTCTCTGCTCCAAAAAAATAGCTTGCACTGACAAAAGGCTCTATAAGTACCATTAAAGCAATGGAGGGGTGTTGTTGACCACCGTTCTCCTGAATATAGAAAAGTTGTAAAATATATATATATATAAAAAAACATGGACTATTTTATTAATTCAAATTTGTATGACCCTCCCTCGGACTACAATTAAAAAGGCATGACTCTCCCCTATTCTCCTCCAGGGGGCGTCTTCCATAAATATCGACTGGTCCCTAGGCTACAACTGGACATGGTTGATGTAGAGATCAATATGGACCTGATCAATAGTAGATTTGATCAAATAGCTGCTTGATTATTGATCAACTGATCAATCAATTTGTTGGTTAAAGGAGGAAACAAAATGAACAACTGGTTAAAAGACATTTTAGAAAACTAATTGGTTGATCAATAAATACTGATCAGTTTAATCTACTGGCCAATAAACATATTGATGATCAATAGAAAGATCATTCAACTGGAGGATATAAAGACAGACTGAATAAAGGTTATTATTAAGTATTAAAATAAGATGTTTACCTCTAACCCACCTGTTGTTTACTTGCACACCGTTGCCGGAGAAGCCGTCGTCACAGCGACCGCGGCCCCACACAGCCACCGCGGCGTTAATGACTGTTCTCAACAACAAAGTTATCAGTTAGTTTTCAATTCATCTATTAAACGGTTGACACAATGACATCATGCACTGGCTTTGTGTCGCACACACACACACACACACACAGAGGAGCTGCAGGCCAGAGTGGGAGGAACAGACTTGTTTTCTTCTGTAAAGCAGATTAGCGACAGGAAAATGGAAATTGGATTAACGAGGAGGAAAACTTCCACTGAACCCCCACACACACACACACACACTTATGCCAGTGTGGCTCCTCCCATCAGACAACAGTCGTATCGATCGGAGGAAGTGGTTCATTTACATCCTAACGATGCAGATTGTGATGTGTCATCGTCCTGTTGTGACATCATCACTATCCAGAGACTCACACAAGTGACCAATGTGAACTCACTGTGGATTCAAACATCTTTATGTCCCTTTAAATGTAATTTAAAGGGACATTCTGTAGGAATTCCTCCCATCTAGCGTTGTGGTTGTATATATCGCAAGCAACTCAGTCATATTTTTCATGCTGCATTCATGTGAAATCGAGCAGACGGACCACAGCCGCTGCAGGTAACGGCATGAACAAGCCTCTATGTAAACAAGCGGTCCGTCAGCACAAGGCAAAACAATACACGAGACAATATACTATATAATTACTGGCTTTCTCTGGACTTCTGTGACTTAGATGACATCTGGTTTGTTACTGACAGCCGTCTGTCCGACAGCACCTGAATGCAGCATCAGCGTAACGCTGCATTCCTCCTCACTGCGTTACCGCGGTGACTTTTCACAGACGCCACCTCGACCTGAGCCGACAGCTCTGAAGAACCAAATAATCGATTTTCCTGAATAGATGACAGGAGAAATTACGCAATGTCCCTTTAAAGCCTCAGTCTTCAGGTTGTTCTCTCATTTAGAGAAACAATGACATCATCAGGTTTGAGTCGTTGACGTCAGGAGGAAACCTTGACACCTGAACGAAGAGTTAATCTGTCCAGATAAACTCAGACGTCTCTGTCTCGTATTAGAAAATGTTTCCTCACTCAAAACTAAAATGATGAAGTCTTTAGAAAACCAACATTTTAAGTCGGCTACCGAGTCAGAAACAAATGTGCTGCTGCTGTTGATGTTTTAAACCGTCCCCACGGAGGAGCAGGAACGACGGGGTCCAATACTGCTTCATTTGAATAATGATAATAAGAAACATTAACGTTAATTTAAACAGTCTGTTGAGAGGTTCTGCAGACAGAGGAGGAATTTCTGTGCAACGTTAGAGATACTGTAGGCTACTTTCATGTATGTCCCCTTGTAGTGCCAGGAATGTAATATTTTCACCTCATAATGTGATAACGCTGTGTTTTGTAATAAAATTCTTGAATACAATATGCTGTTACATAATGCACCAAATTATTACAAAATGTGGGTGTTGCACTTTTTTATGGAAAAAAAAGAAATAATATGGTGCATTACGCGGCATTATTACATCATGAGGTCAAAATGACGTTACATTATTGCATAATGCGGCGCTAAATGCCTCATACCTGTGAGTTTTTAGTTGGCAGTTGACCGAGTTGTCTCCTTTCCACTTTTCACTTAGTTCATCATGAATGTTTTGACAATTTTGACATGTCAAATAAGATTTATACGTTGTATTACTGTATATTACATTTTAAATTACATTGTGCTAAAATAATAATTTAATTTGATTGTGTCATTCGCCCCCTGGTGGCCCCTCACTTTGAAAAACCATCATGATTGTATTTTCATTGTCAATGAATTTATAAATTCATGTTCGTCTGTATCAGCGTATCATCTAAGCAGTTTGCTCATAGACACTTTATAGGCAATGATCAATGCTCAATCCATCATTTAATACGATATTTATAAACATTATATCTGAGTTTAAGATACAAGCTTTCTATCCCATGTTCAGTTTTACATCAAGACCCCTACAACAGCTAACACCGCTCTGATCTGAATCAGCTGCACTTTGTGTTTTGATGCTGATTAGCCAACAAAGCTAACACGCTAGCTCATCTAATAAGCATGCAACGCAACAAAAACAAATCAATAACCCAATCACGTCATCTTGCTGCTGTAAGTCGGGGAATACCAATGAAAAGAAGTTGTTTCAAACTCAAGTCGTGGAAACAAAAGTGCATGAGACGCAGGAGGAATAATTTACTGACCTTGATAATGAATGGAAGAAAATTCCAACACGGCTGTGAGGCGCTAATGCATGTGAATACATCACATCCACACATTAATGACAGATGGTGATGACTGTGCAGCCCAGTGTTTGGCCTCAGTCTGTCCCACCTGGGTTGTGAAAGGAAAGAAAAAAGAAGATCGTTAGCAGGAGCGCTGCGTCGTAGAGTGATGAAGCAGCAGCTGATTAAAACTTAATGGCAAACAAGAGTCAGTAATAAAGTAGAAATTGCTCATCATTAAAGACGGCGCTGTGTTTTTTATTATTTACTATCATCGAGGTGTCAGCAGCGGTCGGTCGGTCGGTCCAACGTCTTCAGTCTCCTGGCGACCTCCTCCCCCTTCTTCTTCTTCTTCTTCTTCCGTCTCCATCTCCTGACAGATTAATTAATATGCAGTGATGCTTTCTGAAAAACTCGCTGTTTAATTTGGCGTGGAGTAATTGGAGGGAGCGATAGGAGCGTTGGGTCGCCGCAGCTCGCTCCTACAGGTGAAGCTGCACGGGGATGAGAGATGGTTATCATCCACCAGCTGCAGCAGCAGCCAGCGGCCCTGAGATGTCAAACAAACCTGTTGTTGTTGTACTTCTAACAGCTGGATGGTGACCATCAAGGTTCGAATCCCGGCGGCAACACAAGTGGGTTTTATCAGGTTTATCAGGTATTGATCAGAAAACAACACTTTTATCTGTGTGACGGGATCAGCAGGAAAGAAAATGAAGACGTTTCAAAAGAATCAAGTCATTTGAAAATGAACGATTCAGATTCACTTTGTACCAGGAAATAGAATAAAATGAACCACAATATCCAACTATGCAATGATATAAATGTACTTACTAGCGTCTTCTCTTGAATAATAGTTTATATTTTTGTGTAATTTTTTATTTTTTTTATTTTCATATTTTGTTTTAAAATATTTTTATTTTTTTATTTTTTCTTCTTTTACTCTGTTATCATCAAATGAAGTAACTAACTGTTCAATGACATAATTGTACTGTCTCTTTAATTTCTTAATAGTTTTTTTTTACGTTATTATTGATATTTGCATTTATTTATTTTTTATTCATATTATATGTTAAGATTTTTTTTTATCTTTATCTCTTTATCTTTTATTTTTTCTAAACATTTTTATATTTTCTATCTTATCTGTTTATTTAACCTTACTTACCTTTACGATATCATGACGTTACATTTTCACTAGTGTGGAGTCATAACATCTGCATGAAGTCGTGACTAACGGCTAAAACCTGTTTTCTGAGGTCACACTCTGATTGTGACCTTTGACCTTTAGCCACCAAAGTCTCATCTGTTGTGAGTGAAGGTTTGTAAGTAATTCGAAGAGATTTCCCATGAGGTGTCGAGAGTTGTGTCGGGTGGTGTGACTGTGACAACAGTTCAGTTGTCACATTTCTTTTATTCCAAAATAAAATAATACAAAAGAGAGGGAGACGGGGTGTTGAGGGAGGGAGCAGGGGATTGTGGGTGTTTATCAAATGTTCAAATAATCAGATTTAAACAGAGTTTGATTTAAAGCTGAAACATCTGGAGTGAGAGCGAGTCGCTGTTTAACCCAAATCATCTACAACCTACAGCTCATTCATGTTTTAAGGCCTTTAAATGATGAAGGTTTAACTGTGATGAAAGCAGCTTTAAACATTAACACATAAAGCGGAGATAAATCAGTCAGACTAAAGGGGCCGTGGCCAAATTATAATAATAATAGGATTTATTTGGTCATTTATTTTGATAGTTCCTGTTCCCTGTCACTTCCTGTCTGTAGCTGAACATAAACAAATGAATGAATAGAACAAAACCTGTGATTCGATGCAGGATTGATTGACGGGCAGAGTCGTGACAAATCACCAGGTATTCATCAACATCATCATCAACATCATCATCATCATCATCATCACGCCGCCACTCCAGCGCCTCGTCGTGAGCTCTCCAGTGAAGCATTCTGGGATGAAGAATGACAAAACAAATTATAAAGAACAAATCAAGTGATAATAAAAGAAAACAGAGGACGGTTGAAGACGACAACGTCTCTGTCAAACCTGACGAAACTGATTTGTTTAGTAAACACAGACTCACGCTGCGTGTTTGTGTGATTGTAGCAATGTTTCCCTGTTTCTCTTTTTTCTATTTTTACCCTCCGTCCCTGCAGCTTCGGGTCGTTCTGCTGCTGTTTTTTTTTTTACGTTTCACGTTGCAGTTCTTCCGTCGGAAATGATGAGACTTTGAGCCGACGCTGCTGAGTTTCCCTCAAATCCAATCCCATCATGTTAAAAACCCGGAGCAGCGGGACGTTAAACAGGCTGAAGGGCTTTTTGAAGAAGCAGCTGATTGATTTTCAGGAGACTAAAACGTTACAAACACTCGATGAAGGCTGAAGACTGAAGGAGGCCGAGCGGCGATGATCACAGCAGACGACGACGCTTTGGTCCAATTTGTAACAAAAATAAAATAAATTTTTAAAAGAGAATTAATAGAAAATGAAAACAAAAAAACCTCCTCTCCCTCTGAGCTTTTGTTCACAGTTTGAAGCTGGAAGTGTGTTTAAAGTCCTGAATCAGCAAGAAAAGATGGCCGCCCGCTCAGAGGAGGCAACAACAACATGATGATGATGATGATGATGATAAATGAGAGAGTAATACAGAAAGTGGGGCTAAAATGTCCAAATGAATGTCATCAATAGTGAGATAGTATTGAATAAATTGACAACCACCACACAGGGAAAACGTAACATTTTATGTCATTTTTTACTCTAAATAATAAAGTTTTTTGGATGGACTGTTTAGGCTGTGACAATGACATTGTTTCCAGTAAACTCTGGACTATCTCCCTTCAGGACACTTGGATTGCAGTGATGTGGAAATTTGATATGGTTTTTGTGTAATAAAAATATAAAGTTTTGGTTGGACTACTCTGGAAGTTCATTTTTTGGTGAACTATTCCTTTAAATCCTTTAAAATTCTAAGTATTATCATGCATTTGTTCATTTATTTATACTTATGAAGCATTTTTGTTGTTGTATGTGTGTCACTGTGCTGTGTCAGATGATAAAAACATAAAGTTAGGATGAAAAGATGAAGTGAAACAGCAGAGGAGGAGGAGGAGGAAATGAAAGTATAGAGTCCTCCTTTTCTTTAAATGCACATGGGGCCGAGCCGCTGGCTGATAAAAGAGGAGGAGGAGGAGAGTTACTGTAATAAGACGCTGCAGAGAAGTTCGACACCGCTGGAGCTTCTGGACCCGTCAGAACCAGAGATCTAAGAAGACAGGGAGGGAGGAAGGGAGGGAAGAGAGAGGAAGAGATAGAGAAGAGGAAGAGGAGAAGAGGAGGGGTTGAGTTTAGACAAGAGTTTTAATGCTTATGCCAGCAGGTTGAAAACTGATTATCTAGCTGTCTGGTTGTGACGGTGCGTATGGAGCTGACAGCAGCCGGCGGCTCCGCTCATTAATACGAATAGAGGAAGAGCTGCAGCGTTGGTGTGTGTGTGTGTGTGTGTAGATGTTGTGTTGCCCTCTGCACCTGACTGCAGGCAGAGCAGCAGCAACACAACGACTGAGATTAAAATGTTTCATCACTGCTCATCAGACTGTACATCTACTGTACATCTAATGTATTCAACCATACTTTACTCTGTACTCTATATACTGTAAATCTACTGTTCACTACTCTCTTCTACTGTGCATTTACTCTACTCTACTCTACTCTACTCTACTCTACTCTACTCTACTCTACTTTGCTCTACTAAAACAACCTTATTATTAGACCACCTCTGCTTAATTAATGCCAGACTGCTTATAATGACTACAGGGAGTTAATGATGGCGGAGGAGGAACATTAATTTAACATTTCTTCCTCAGACCAACTCTCCTCTTCATCACAGATAAACCTTTATACTTGATTCTATCGTTTTCTAATCAGTTCATTTAATTTGACGTTTGCTGTGAACGCAAACCGTCCACATTCTTCTACTCTCGTCTTTGTTTTTGATCCATCAAGCTGCTGTTACAAATTAAAAGTGGAGCCAGGAGCCAGCACCAGAACCAGAACCAAAACCAAAACCAAACCCAAAACCGGTACCAGAACCAGTACCAGTACCAAAACTGGTACCAGTACCAGTACCAGAACCAGAACCAGGACCGGTACCAGAACCAAAACCAAAACCGGTACCAGAACCAGAACCGGTACCAGTACCAGAAACAGAACCAGGACCGGTACCAGAACCAGAACCAAAACCGGTACCAGTACCAGAAACAGAACCAGAACCAGAACCAGAACCAGAACCAGAACCAGAACCGGTACCAGTACCAATACCAGAACCAGAACTGGTACCAGTACCAGGACCGGTACCAGTGCCAGAGCCAGAACCGGTACCAGTACCAGAAACAGAACCAGGACCGGTACCAGAACCAAAACCAAAACCAAAACCGGTACCAGTACCAGAACCAGAACCGGTACCAGTACCAGAACCAGAACTGGTACCAGTACCAGGACCGGTACCAGTGCCAGAACCAGAACCAGAACCAAAACCAGTACCAGTACCAGAACCAGAACCAGAACCAGAACCGGTACCAGTACCAAAATCGTACCAGCACCAGAACCAGAACCAGAACCAGAACCAGAACCAAAACCGGTGCCAGAACCAGAACCGGTACCAGTACCAGAACCAAAACCAGAACCGGTAACAGTACCAAAATCAGAACCAAAACCAGAACCAGTAGTACTAGTACCAATACTGGGACCAGTACCAGAAAGTCGAAACTTTGAGACCTTTGGGATGTCGGAATAATGTCGGAAAAGGATGTTGGGAATTCATGGCACCAAAATCATGTTGACATGGGGGTCGCTGTGACCTTTGACCTCATAAAGTTTGTTTTTTAAAACTAAATGTTTAAAGTTAACAAATAACCTGAAGATTATTGATCGAAATTGATCAGAGACGTCTCATATTTCTCCTCCTGAACACCTCGCGTTAATTTATTGGCTCAGTTCTAACAGATTCTCCCTCTTTATAATAAAGGAACATTTTTCCTCCTCTTGTTTTTTTTTTTTACCTTCATTCACATTCACAGCCTCGGTCTAGTGAAACAGTGGAAGTGAACGTCGCCGTCGTCCCCGAAGGTGAAGTGGGAACGCCGCCGACACGCTGCAGAAAACCTACGTTTTACCCTACAGTCACTTCATCAGTTTAATTACTTCCACTGAGAATTCATCACGTAATTTGACTTAGTTTTAATTAAAATCTTACCTTCTAAATATTCCCATTCCTAATCTTCCTCAGCTGATCTAAAATGTATTATTTCATTTCTCAGAGCTGTTTTTTTTTTCTCCGTCTGTGTGTCTGTGTGTCCAGAGGAGACGTGGTGGAGGTTCGGAGCGTCCTGCCGTCTGCAGTCGACAGCAGTCACAGCGAACAGCCGGCCCTTCGACTA
This sequence comes from Decapterus maruadsi, assembly GCA_030347415.2. Taxonomy (NCBI): domain Eukaryota; kingdom Metazoa; phylum Chordata; class Actinopteri; order Carangiformes; family Carangidae; genus Decapterus; species Decapterus maruadsi. The sequence continues at coordinate 10,363,691 of CM064903.1, forward strand.
TAAAGGTCTGTGTAACCTTTCTAACACAATTTCACAAAAGACTGCTCTGTTTGTTCTGCTCACAGAAATAAAGCTAATTACAAAAACCCGCCCAAACGCCTTGACCTTTCCCTCTGGGTAATTACAGCCTCTCATTTCTTTTCTTTATTTCATTTATTCCTTCTGCTTCTGCTTCTGCTTCTTCTTTCCCGTGGTGGTGCGTTCATCTTCAGCTCGGCTCTCAGGACAATCAGATCGAGAGAAAAAAACAAACAAAACAAACTCACAGAGAAAAAAAGACAATACAAATATGAGGAGATTCTTAAAGTTTAATCTGAATGCAAACACACTGTCCTCTATGTGAAGGTCACGCACAAAGCTTCACAATGAAAGTGCAGATTAGAAACATTCAAATTTTAACCGTCGAGTGGTGACGTTCAATATATAAAAATAAAAAAACGAGCATCACGGCTGCACGTCCGACAGTAAAGCTGCTTTTTAAACAGCGATAATATTGTTTCATAAGCTCATTTCACACAGAAAAAAAGGCGCAATAATAAACTGAGTGTATTAGGAACACTGAGCTAAAACTAACACTCCTGCAATAAATCCTCCTTCATGAAGGTCGTAATGTTCAGAGTTTGTCGGCTGGAGGATGTTGAACTGTTTTACTGTTTTATTGCGTTTTACACACAGAGAGAGACAAAGTGTGTCCCGCATCCTCTAATTCTTGAGTTTTAATATTTTAACTGGGATTTTCTTGTGTTTTTGTTTCAAACCTCCATACGGTATAAAGGTAGATGTTTGTGTTAAAGCTCCGTAAAACCAGCCGTCAGGACTTCCTGTTACTTTGTGATGTCACAACAAAGCCCCGCCCCCTCACCACCTGGACCGTCCATCCAACAACTTTCTGCAGAATTTGGTTTCTCTGAGTGTTTTATTCTGAAATCTGCTCTATCTTTTATTGGATCACTTTAGAAAACAGTCAGCCAATCAAGAGAGAGCCATCGGAGCCTCTTCCTCTCTTCTGATTGGCTGGCACCGACCTCTTGTCTTTAGAGCTCCAGAGAGAAGCTGAGGAGATGAAGAGATGGAAACACCCGACACAGTCACACCTGAAATGTGTCACGTTGTCTGAAACACTTCCTCTGTGTGTTAACTTAATGCTCCGCAACTTCCATTCAGTGTCATGATGGGATGTGACAGTTGCTGTGGTGATGATGTCAACCTGCAAAGCAAAGCAGCAGCAAAGACAACGTCACAGCCAATCAGGAAGTTTAATTATCGTTTTTCCTGTTCAAGTCCGACAAGTTTTTCTTTTTTTAAGAATTATATTTAAAAAAAAGTCGTAGGTTCACTTTGTTCCTCATCAGCAGCAGCATCAGATTCAAACTCTCTTCTACTTTAATTATGTAAAGAGAAAAAACATCAGAAATCACTGTGAGATGCAGAAAAGAGCTCTGTCTCCTCTTCAGGATTTGATTTGCTAATCAGATTATAACACACACACACTCTCCCAGCGGCCAAACATGGAGTTTTAAATACAGCCTGAAGATATTGTTGCTCTTGGACTTTTAATTAGGAAAAAATTCAACTACATGTTTTGACCTGCTGCTTTTTTTTTTTTTTTTAATTTAAATGGACAGTGGAGAGAAGGACATGAGCTGAATGATAAGATGGAGGGTTTGTAAACCAGAGCAGCAGCTGTTTCACCTGCTTCAGCCTCCAGGTGTGTGACAGCAGATAAATAATGTTTAGATTCAACAGCATGAAACGCATATAATGCAAAAAAACATCAAAGTTTCTGTGAAGGCACGTGCACGTTGCTGATCATGTTCTTCATGTTCTCAAAATCATAATATTTTTTATTTTACACCTACAAGGAATTTGATTCCGTTTATTTGTGCAAAGAACAAAAATAGGACTGAGATGTTTAAAAAATACGAAGTGGTTTCCACTGATGTTCAGACGTTTTGTTTTGTTTTTTTCTTGTGAAAGAAATCCAGGATTTATCACATAAAACATTTTTTTTATAAACAAAACAAACTCAAAATGTTGTTCCTTCCATGCTACGAGTGAAAACAAACGTCCTCAAACTTCAAAAATGTTCATCAAACCTGAGCTGGGAATGTATCAACATTTATTTATTAATTACAATGAGATTGTTTACATTGTGTTTCGCATCAATAATGAAAAAATTGTGAAATAAACTTTGTCCAGGTTTTGAAATATCGAAGCTAAAACGTCTCAGAGAAGACAGGAGGACAGACAGGAAGAAGGACAGAACAGAGGGAAGACAGGAAAAAGGACAGACAGGAGAGAGGACAGATGGGGTGACAGACAGACAGGAAGGAAGACAGACAGACAGAAAGAAAGAAAGAAAGGAGGGAGGACAGACAAACGGGAGGACAGACTAACAGGAGGACAGACAGGAGGGAGGACAAATAGGAGGGAAGACAGACAGATGAGTGGACAGGCAAGAGGGAAGACAGGAAGAAGGACAGAAAGGAGGAAGGACATGATGGGAAGAAGGAGAGACAGCCGAAAAGAAGACAGACAAAAGGAGGACATACAGTGAGGAGAGACGTACAGGAGGACAGACAGGCGTCTCCTCCGTCTCATCCCTCAGCGTCTCAGTCACATGACCCTGTGGACGTGGACCTGTCACTCATAAACTCTGAAGGTCGGGGCGTCTCTCATCACGTCTTTCCTCTTTTATTACTGGTTGCGTTATATTGCGTAATATAATGTTTTTATGCTTTCATGTAAATGAGTAAAGCGTGTGTGTGTGTGTCTGTGTGTGTGTGTTTGAAATATGAAAGCAGCGAATAAACAAACAGACGGACAAACAACACTCTGATGATTTATCTTTATTAAAAACGTGACAGGAAGTAGTGACGTCCTCGGGGGACGGACGTGGACGTGTCAGCACTCGTGAGTCCGTCCACGGCGAGACTCAGATCTTTTCCTTCTTCCCGTGTTTATTTACAAGCGAGTCGTGTGATTGGACGAGACGAGAGAGAGAACAGCAGCACTGGGGCTTGTACCTTCTCTGTTTTACAGGTGTTCAGTTAACCATTCATTAGTTGCATTAACCTTTAATTTACATTAAAAAGTTGGAGGCCTGAGGTAACAAGCAGCAGATCACTGTGTTGTATGTCTCTGTATTCAGTGAGATGAAGCGTCACCGTTACTGTCATCACATGTGAACCTGCTCTGGATAACCCTGTATGAAAAAAAGGAGTTTATGAGATTTTCATGCATTAAAGGAGAATTCCAGTCATTTTTGGCCTCTAAATCGTTGTCCTGATGCCGATGGTCACCTAGTGTTGGGGGGCAAAAAACGAGACTCAAATTGCTGCAGGCAAACCAGAGTTACCATGGCGTCCCGGCCGGCGCTAGGGATAGCGACAACGCTATGGGGGCAATTCTTTCAACCACAACAAACACTCAAAAAACAATCAAATATCTCTGTTACAAGACTGGAATCAGACACCACTGAACTCATAGTAGCCTAGGCTAGTGAAACGTATGTAGTCCGGTGGAAATTCATTAAGAATAAAAAGGGTATATGTTCAAATAAATAAGTTAATTGCATAATAAAGAGCAGTTGATATTTTTTTTAAAGTATACCGTAAGTTCATGGTTAATAAATGCAATTTATGTAATTTAAGGTTAAAAAGGTAAAGTTAAAATCATTCAGTATGTAGTATGGAAAAGTATCTTGGGATACTAAATACTAATACTAGATTCTGCTAAGTCATTCTACAGGTAGGTGTCCGGAACAAACAAGACAACAGAGAGATGTGTCGATAAATAAGTTACAATTTTTATTAACAATAAATCTGAGACACACAATAAAAAGAGTGTCGGGGCAATATAGAATGATTTCACTTAGGGCTGGTAATAATGTTTAGATTCAACAGCCAGACCAGATTACGAGGCACTAATTTAAGGACCAAAACACTGCACTTCTAAGAGTTATAAAATATGGCACCAACCGCACACTGCACACATTCAAATTACACAAAGATAAGGTGCTTGAACACTAAAATCACAGCAAAACAAAGATGTCCCAAATAGACCTATGTGTCTGGTCTGAAGCAGCGGCTTACTGAAAAAACTAGCTAGATTACTCAACCCAAATAGAGGAGTAGAATCTGCCCTTTTAGTTTGAAATAAAGCAACAAAATAGAAAACAAATAAAACAAATTAACCCACTTAGAAATCAATAAATCATGAAACCAAAAGGCCCGCCCTAATAAATTCACGTGGGGAGAAAAACAGCGACAGTCTTAATGAACAATTCCTTTCAGTCAATAAGACACTGCCTACTGCGCAGCACGTCCCCGTCCACCGACTTGCGAACAATATAACTCTGTCCTTTTAAGGACCTGCGTTGCCGGGTTTGAGCCGCAATTCGCGAGGTTCTGATAAAATACAGTGACTGAAACCTGGCGTCCCCTTTGCGTTATAAAGCCACAATGACCCGGCAGAGGAGCAGAGAGAGAGGAACCTGTTACCTGCCTACCTAAGTAACCTGCCAGGTGAAAACACAGCGCCGCCTGCTGGCGAGGACCCCATTACAAGTAAAAAAGTAAATACTTGGTAATGTTATTGGTGTATGGAACAATGCATATAATATGTTAATTATTTGTTGTTTATCAATGTCTAACTGTGTTAAACTATGACTGAAAGTGCAGGAAGAAATAGACACGCAAATGGTTTTGAAAGTATTTTATTTTGAAAGGTGTGCGAGTGAGAAAAAACAAACAGGAAGTGTGAACGAGCTAGCAGCGCGAGAGGCCGAGGAGGACGAAGCATGGAAGCTCGGTGTGGACAGTGAAGGAAAGTCTGTCACCAGGGTCATGGATGTGTTCGACGAGGACGCTTCGGAAGACTTTGCGGTGAAGTTACTGTTTGTTTGAGTGGACAGCTCAACTCAAGATGAGTGAAAGAAGTGAAGTTAGCTGCTGAACAAGTGGCTAGTGGACTTTGCTAACAGGCTAGCGGCTAGCGACCGTTACAGCAGAGCCTGGTGTGAGCGCGTGCGAAGCTGCGGACGACGGAGCCGAGCCACAGCGAGATCGGCAGCCACGCGGACGACGGAGCCGAGCCAGGGAGCCACAGTGGGATCGGCGGCGGCGTGGGTCTTCTCCTCCTCCTCTGGGTGGATCGTCTTTCCCCTCTCCTCCTCTTGCTTCGGCCATTCTCCAGCCTGGGTGTGTGAGGCTTCAACACCTGTGGAGTAAGGTAGGCTACCTCTCCTGTTTCTTTTTTCCTGTTGTGGCGAAGTAGCCATTTGTTTTGAGGCTATACCGAGCTGCATTCAGGCCAATTGAGTTTTTATTTTATTGCCGGCTGTTTTGTTTTCATCGGTCCCATTAAAGTGTCATGGTGATTATTATTTTTTTAGAAGGTCTTTGGAAAAGTGTGTGAACCTGCTGAATACAATTTGTGAGTGAACATTTTTTATTTACACTTTGTGGTCACAAAGTTAATATTTGAAGTTAATTAAGGTCAAAAGGAATCATTTTACGTTAAAAGTGATTTATAAAGTACTGTGATTTTAAAAAAAAAGTATTTAAATTCATAAGAGAGTACATTGATGGTTAAAAACGGTCAACGGTCTGTATGTAGGAGCATTTCCTGACTGCGTCCAAACAATATCAACCTCTTACCATCAAACATTTGATGGTAGGCCTTGTCATAACACTGTGATGCAATCGGCCTTTTTAATAATATGTTTATAATGGTACAGTGTGTACCACATGGAGCTCATCCAACCTGTGGTAAATAGGGGTGTAAGAAAATATCGATACACTCAAATATCGCGATATTTTATTTGACGATACCGTATCGATACTCAACGGCACTGTATCGATTTTTTAATTAACAATTAACATGCAAATATTCACGGCGTTTGTTAATTTTTGTGTTGCAATTAAACCTCCGGCCACTAGTTGGCAGCAGTCAGTATGTCCTCCGCGCCAAAGGAACAATGAAATCCCGCGAGATCCCGAGATCCCGCGAGAGTGCTAGTCTGTGGCAAACTGCATGCTGCACGCTAACTTAGCACAGTTCACCGGCGATGGCTGAGGACGAGACGCTACAGCCAGCTCCAGCAGCTTTTAAAGCTGATGTTTGGGCATATTTTGGTTTCAAAACAAAGGACGGCAGTTACGACTACGACAAGAGCCATGCGGTCTGTAAACTCTGCAACGCCAAAGTCAAATACTCGGGCAATACTACAAATTTGCGAGCACATGTGGCGAGACACCATGACAATGTAGCATTACAGGCTAACGTGAAACGAGTGGATCCTGCTCAACGAACTATTCAAGATGTAAACTTTTCGAAACTACCAGCGACCTCAACTCGCGCAACCAAGATAACACAGTCAGTACTTTCTTTTATTTGTAAAGACATGCGCCCTCTGAGTGTTGTGGAGAATGAGGGATTCCGTAATATGATGACAACACTGGAGCCCCGTTACACCATCCCTTCCAGACAACACATCACGGACATCGCTCTCCCGAAGTTGTACATAGAAGTCAAAGCGACGGTGCTGGACTCGCTCAGCTCAGCGGAGAGAGTCGCTATGACATGCGATGCTTGGACTTCGAGGGCCACTGAATCGTATGTAACTCTTACAGCACATCACATAGATGACCAGTGGAACCTCAAGTCACATGTACTGCAAACCCGAGCCATGAATGACAGTCACACGGGGGAACACATAGCAGCGTTACTGAATGAGGCTGTGACCGAATGGGGATTGGATGGAAAAGATCCCGTTGTTGTTACAGATAATGCCTCGAATATGACTGTCGCGGCGAGACTCGCAGGCTTGACGCACATACAGTGCTTTGCACACAGCCTCAATCTGGCGTCACAGAGAGCACTGAAAATACAGTCAGTGTCGCGACTTCTCGGCAGGATCAGACGTGTAACAACCTTTTTTAGGCGCAGCACACTAGCCAGTGAACAGTTAAAGCAAAAACAGCGCCTACTCCAGCTGCCAAGTCATAGGCTGATAACAGACGTTGTTACAAGATGGAACAGCTCTTATGAAATGATAGAGCGATTCTTAGAACAGCAACCAGCCATCTGCGCAGCTCTGCTTTCAGCAGAGGTCAGGAGGAGTGAAAAAGATATCTTCACATTAAGCGAGTCTGATATCACGTGTGCAGAAGAAGTGCTCAGTGCACTCAAGCCCATGAAGGATGCCACCCTGGTTATGTCTGAGGAGAGCATGCCAACACTGTCCCTCATTGCTCCTCTTCATGCCAAGCTTGTGATGGGTGCAGAAGAAAACCCTGATGACACACAGACTGTAAAGGACATCAAGGCTGCTATAGCACAAGATCTGGGAAAGAGATACAATGAGAGGGAGGTGCTGCACATGGCATCAGCTGTTGATCCCAGGTTTAAGGATCTTCCCTTCCTGTCTGAAGCAGAGGCCAGTGAGATCTACTCCAGACTGACCAACGCTGTGGTGGCTGTGATAAAGAAGCAACAGAATGTAAGTAAATAAATTAATATATTACAGTAGGAAAAAATACACAACAGTTATAACTAAGTGCAAATCTGAGTAAATGAACTAATGCCATATGGTTAAGTTGCACTTTGATAATTATGTATTAAATATAAGTATGGAATAGGATGAATCTAGGATTTGAATTTTGGCTTTCGGTGACATTAACACTAGTTGGATTTGATGTTTTTCAGCTGCAAGAGGACACTGACAAACAAGGGGAGAATGTCCCAGAGGAAGTTGATCACCCACCATTTGAGGACAGCCCTGCTTCCACCCCTCAGCCACCCCAAAAGAGACCAAGGACCTCATGTGCATTGGCAGACTTGCTTGGTGCAACATATGCCACTGCTGGTGGTAATACAGCACCAAAATCAGCAGATGCTGCTGCTGCAGCTGAGATAAAGAGGTTTAAAGATGAGACCCCTTTGCCTCTCGCAGGAAATCCTCTGAGTTGGTGGAGGGACCACGAACAGGAGTACCCTCAGCTATTCAGAGTAGCAAAATGTTTCCTGTGTATTCCTGGAACAAGCGTCTCTGCGGAGAGAGTTTTCTCTTCCGCAGGAGATATTGTAAATGCACAGAGAAGCGTCCTGAAAGCTGGGCATGTGGACCAGCTTGTATTCCTCCACAAAAACCTTGAGATTAAAAAATAAGCACTGACATACAAACTGGAACAACATGTAAAACCCAGTATCTGAGACTGTTTACCATATTTCATTTTGTTGAGTCCTGCAAGCTTATATTTATTTAGGCAGATGGGTAAATTCCTTTTATTGAGATTACACTGAAAAAGTGGACGTTGCAGGGCTTTGTACTTTATTTTTGTCAATGACAGTTAACATTTTTTGTTAATATTTTAAGAACCCTACAAGCACTTTCATTTTTGATTACAGAGAAAGTATATGCTAATTTATTTGTGGTAACAGCCAGAAAAAGTGTTATGACGTTTGAAGGTATAGAGACCATATTTTCTTTTGATAGCTACTTTGAAATCAAAAACTCCTGGTTGTGAACCTCTATGCAGATATCTTAAAATATCTACAGCTTTAATGTAAAATTGTTTACATATTTTTTCTTCATGTTAAGCTAATGACTGTTGATATAGCAGAAAAAGTATAGTTATGATAGATTATACAGGGACTGCATACAATCCAGTATCTGAGACTGTTTACCATATTTAATTTTGTTGAGTCCTGCAAGCTTTTATTTAGGCAGATGGGTAAATTCCTTTATTGAGATTACACTGAAAAGGTGGATGTTGCAGGGCTTTGTACTTTATTTTTGTCAATAACAGTTTACATTTTTTGTTAATATTTTAACCCTACAAGCACTTTCATATTTGATAATAGACTAAATGCTAATTTCTTTGTGGTAACAGCCAGAAAAAGTGTTATGACATTTGAACTTTGAAATCAAAAACTCCTCTCACAGGTTGTGAAACTCTAAGCAGATATCTTAAAATATCTACACCTTTAATGTAACATTGTTTACATTTTTTTTCTTCATGTTAAGCTAATGACTGTTGATATAGCGGAAAAAGTATTGTTATGTTAGATTATACACAGGGAGGGACTGCATATTGGCAGATATTAATTTCTTCAGCCTGCACATAAAGAGCAGGTCATTTATAAAGTACTGTGATGTTGCAGTGACTTTGCATTTTCTTTTTCAACTTCAGAAATTTGAACCTGCTCTGTTAACTTATTTTTTTCATTTGTTTATCCAAAAATCATTGCTTGTATTTCTTCATTGATGCAAATGTAACAGCATTTGATGGCTATGTGCCTTACAATTAAAGTAACTCTTTCAAAGAAACTCAGTATATCGTTGTTCCTTTTTAATAATATGTTTATAATGGTCCCTACAGTATCGCAATATATCGCAATATATCGTACCACATGGAGCTCATCCAACCTGTGGTAAATATACATAGGCTATCATACAAATTAATTATTATTTCTTTAGGTAAAACCTGCGTTGCTCCGAAATGTAAGGATCTGTTTTAATTAGCAGCTCTCCAATTAGCAGGAGGGCGAGTGCACATGTCGGGGTAAACGGAGGAAGTGTTGAGACTGATCTGTGCTCATTATGTACGGATACACTCACACTGTGTACGTGTGTGTGTTTGTTTGACCTTGTTTCGCTGAAGCTAAAGTGTAAATGCGACGGATGCTCAGGCTCAACTCCAACAACTGAGACCTGGAAAACGACCCGGTGCACAGAGGACGAAGTGTTAACACTCAAATCAGCCAGCGTGTGTGTGTGTGCATGTGTGTGTGGCTGATCAGGGCCAAAAGTGGCACAGTTTGCTGGAGAGGCCTTAATTAACCAGCACGACTCCTACTGCTAACCATCACACTGCCATCGATCCACACACACACACACATACACACGCACACACATAAAGCTCCTCTGTTAATGACCTCTGACAGCAGGGATGAGGCTTCTGGTTGGAACTAACTGCTTTCAGATCACTACAACTGTGACATTAATAGCGTATATGTGTGTGTGTATTTACAGCGAGTGGTTTAAAACAAAGGGAACATCCGTTCAAAGAGGCATTTTCATTTTACAGCCAATTATTCTGTAAAGGAAAAGAAGGCGAGCTGCTGCTGCCGCCGCCGCAGCCTGGTTGGCGAGTGTTGCTGCTGCAGAAACGAAGAAGCCGTTAAGCTCGGAGCTTTGCCTCTGCTGCTCGCCGCTAATTCAAGAGAAATTCTGATGTCTCCGGTCCTTCCCAAAGCCCAATTTGTCTTCTTTTTGTTCTTTTTTTACTGTACGACTGTTAAAATATGCTGATGAAAGGAGGCCGAGCGGTTCGCGGGGAAACAACAGTAAACCAGTGTTTTTATACCCAGAGGAAAGCAGGTCTTCTTGTTAGCCCGCTTTTCTGCCTGACTTGACACTTTTGCCGGATCAAACGTCTCATCACAAAATGCAACCTACAAAAACAAAAGTGCTTACCCATAATCCATCAGTGCAGGTGCGTGTGATGCGGCGGGCGAGCTCTGAAATGAACAGCAGAAGCTTGTCGTTAATCCTTCAGACAAGCTTCCCTCTAATTAACAACCTCGACTTTACAGCAACGCGACGGGATGAACAAAAAAAGAAAAAAAAAAGAATTGTGTTTTCTCAACAAAATGTAATTCGGCTCGGCTCCTGCAGCCTCCGTGTGTTTTGGCAGATTTCAGGGAAAAGCTGCATCCATCAAAGAGAGGAGGCGTTGGAGCAGCAGACTGCAGTTCCTTTTGTTTGGTTTTTGTTTTGTATTGCCTCTTTATTACAAATGATGCACTCTTAAAATAACTGCAGACTGTTTTCCAAACCACACTCCAGTGTTCTGAATAATTGAATTGACATGAAGCAAAGTGATACTTCCATATATGATTGTTTACACACTGCAAAAAAAGAAAAGTTGGGTCAACTCAAAATTTCAAGGCAACAAACTTCGATAAAATTTTAAGTTGGGCAACTGAACTAAATATTTTAAGTTTTGCTTTTGAGTTTGCTCAACTCTGAATTTTGATTTTTGTCAACTCAACTGTAAGTTGTACTAACTTATAATTTTACATTGGAATAACTTTGAATCCTTGCTTCTGCTAACTCTCCCGCAAGTTGTACTAACTTATAATTTTACATTGGAATAACTTTTAATCCTTAGTTCTGCTAAGTCTCCTGTAAAATGTAGGCCTACCAATTTATAAATTTACATAACTTTGTTACACAGATTACACAGAAGTTAGTATAGCAGAATAATTTAAGAGGAATTTAAAATTGCAACCTGCAATAGTTTATTACGTAATACAACTTTAAAATTAAGAACCAATGACTTATAATTGCATATATAAATAATTACAGATGCAACATATGAATTAAAAACATTTGTTTTATTTAAACTGTACCAGCATCAAAGCACTAATGATTCTAAAAGTGCAAAAGCAGTGGATGCAGGGCCAAGTTGAACCTCTGTGATGCAGTCAATAGTCCAGAACAGCTTCAGTACCGTGGGTGAACTTATCTGAAAAACAAAGATGACAGTTTGCTGGGGATTAGTAAAGTAGTCATAAGAAATTTTACATTTTAGCAATACAGTAGACTGGACACTATAGTTGAGAAGACTGACAATATAATATTCTGTCACATATATTATATACATTTACAATGAACATACAGTAGGCTAATTGAGGTAACTACTCAACAAACCACCACCTACAACCACAACAGTCTAAAGAGACAGAGAACAGAGCCAGCATTTTGAGTTAGCATACCCCAAATGCTGAGCTGTAACAAGTTAGCAAATATGAATTAACACAATACCAACCAGAAGATAACATAATCCTGGTTGAATGGAATTTGCCCTGAAAGGCTAGTGGCTAACTGACACAGCACTGCTAGCATCAGTTAGCCACTAGCTACTGAAAAGCTGTTTGTGTTTAGCCTAAATGTTGAAAATGTGTAGGCTGTCTTTTCCATTAATCTACAACATGCACAACAATCCTCAAAACCCATATCATTTTCACTTAATTTATTTCAAGGTTGGTTAAAACTCACCTTTGTGGACTCCAGCTTGAGGCAGCACAGCTACAATGAGGCTTCCGAGTGAAAAAATGCATGCCAACTGAGAAAGTTGGCTTTCCCGCACTTTACAACTGATGAATAAGAGTTAGCAGAACTGTTGTCCCTTGTATTGAGCCCCAACTTAAAGATGTAAGTAAGTTCAACTCAACAAATTGTTTTGGAGGTAACAACTTGCTTACTTTGTTGTGCTGACTCATATTATTGCCCAAAATGTCATTAATTCATATTTTTAAGTTTAACCAACTTAAATTAGTGTTTTAGGCCAAAAAATACAAGTTGGCTTTTTTGCAGTGCATGTGACAACATGAGCTTTGATGTGCTGCTGATTTAGTTAAAGGATAGTTAACGTTTTTTTTTTTTTTTTACAATCTGGACCTTATTTCTAGCATAACATACGATTATTTCCTTCCCCAGATAACTTTGGTGTCATCACAAGTCGTTCTGATGAAATGAGCTCCAGCCGAGAGCCGCGTATATCCGTATAATGCGAGTCTACAGGGCAGCAGAATGCAGCCTCTAAATAACACTGCTGACCTCTGACCTGGATGATGTCATCTCTGAGCGCTGCGCGGCTCATTCTGATAATAATCATTCTGCTTCGGCATTCGGGTCCATTTTTAGCGCAACGAGCCGGAGCTTTAGTGAGTCCAGGTTGAGGTTGAGGATAAAAAGCGGTAGCAAAAAGCCGCGCCGTGCAACGCTGAGGGATGACATCATCCAGGTCAGAGTTCAGCAGGTCAACCTACAGACCCCGGATGTTGATAACAGCTAACGCCGGACTCAGAGGGGAATAGCACTAGCCTATCAGAACTAAATATTGGTGAAATGAAGGAGTTTCTCTGCAGATTTAGAGGCTGCATTCTGCTGCCCTGTAGACTCCATTATACGGATATACGCGGCTCTGGATGGAGCTCATTTCGTCAGAACGACTTGTAATGACAACAAAGTTATCTGGGGGAGGAAATGATCGTCTGTTATGCTAGAAATAAGGTCCAGATTGTAAAATTAGCATTAGCACAAGCTAACACACACAGTTTCAGCAGAATGAGCTTGTTACAGCTCAGAGGTTGTCACGGTGATGCAAAATTAGGAACGCCCTCGAGTCTGAAATGTATGAATACGTCAGACAATACATTGATTTTATTGTAAAAATACTTGGATAACAGACATAAATCTGGCAATGATCAACATACAAATGAACAATTAATATGCGGAAAAGACATTTTTCATTTCACGTCAATACAAAGATTTCAAAAATGTCAAAATAACAAAGAACGTTATTTTGTAATAGGTCTATGTGATGGAAATAAAATACTTAGAAATGTTCTGTAACTGTAAACAAGGAGACGTCAGTCAATAAATTAATCAAATTTCCTTGATGGAAAACATCAGAAGGTCAAAGAAAGAGGTGCATCAACCATCCAACTGCTGCACTTCCACTTACTTTTACTAACTTTATTTATAAGATCGACACACACGTTGACAGTAACTGATCCTTTCTGAACCACAGAGACGAAGTGAAGAGGACTGACACGTTGTGACATGAAAGAAAACTACAAGGGGGAAAGTTAAGTGATTAAAATAATAAATAGAAATAATGAGCTGAGAAAAATATCAGAATAAGTGACAGTAAAGCTGTCAAAGTAAACACTGTTGCTCTGATGTGTGATTAACACATGTTCTGTTATATTGACCTATTAGCTTGAATGTCTCAACGTACGTCTTCCCTTAATTCAACTGATTGACAGCCTTAAACTAAATTTATATTCACACATCTTTCAATTAGTTGGTTAAATATAGAAACTGATAGTTAGTGGATCCTCAGAGGAGGGGATTTAGTGATGTTGTGAAGGTGTTGACTAGAGATTCAATCATCTTGGTCTGTAAAGTTCAGTTCTGGATCCGGTCACAAACACAAACAAAGATTTACACGTGTTTGTCTTGAAAGTTGAAACTACATTGTTGAGTCGCTTCTGTTGGTGCAGCAAGGAAATTATGGGATGGCTGGTCTGGTGTTTCCTCTGCTAAAGGAGGTGAGATATGACTGTTGATGCCCTTTCTTTAAAGGGATAGTTCAACATTTTGTCAAAGTGGCCCACTGCTATAATCCCTATCGGTAGGTTCGTTACCTTTAATTGTCGGTGCAAGCTCAGGGGTTGAAAAACTCAGGGCCACCAGAACGCTCCAAACACTGGCCCGGTGGGGCCAGTGAAAATAAATGCCTTGAAAAAAATATAACAAGTAAATAAAAACTAATTTCACATTAAATCCCCTGGTTTGAAATGATAATTGTCAAATCGTCTCGGTAATTAGTGTTAAGAGCCGACCCGATCGCCGACAGAGACATTACTTTCTGTGCGCATCCAGCGCTGTGTCCTGGCCCGTCAACACCACCTGCAAGCAGCTGCAGCTCGCTCACTTCACTCCCGCGGAACGCGCGCCGCTCGCTCACTGCTGCTGATAGAAGATCGTCTCAAGAACCGATAAAAAACCTTTTTCTTTACCATGAAACATCCCTCCTCCTCAGCGCGTCAGGTCGAGTCCTGTCAGGACCGACACGAACGTTACACACGGGCCAGAGCTCGCGCTTGAGCGCCAGCTGTTCGGTGTGTGCCACAGCGGTGGTGCACGTGACGTTTAGACCATTTAACAACCAAAAAAAACGTGTATAAACGCAAAACTGAGCTGAAAATGAAATAATGAGTCAGTTTTACACCAATCTGTGGAAACAGCCTAAACGTGAATGAATGAGAACACCAGTTATACCACTGAACTACTTGGAGGATAGAAGTAATGACTACATAACTTCATGTTTGTGTTGAGGCATATTTACCATTTTAACTCATTGTTAAACCACAGTGGAGGCTAAATACTGTGTAAGTCTAATGTGAAACAGTTATTTATTTATTAAGGGGATAGTTCACCCAAAATTCAAATTTCAAATTATCTCCTCACCCTCATGTCGACTAAGAGCTGTGAGAATTTTCAGAGTCCTCCTTCCTTCTCTGAGTTATTGGGGGTCCACGCAGCAGGATTTGTCCATTCTCACAGCTCTTAGTAGACATGAGGGTGAGTAGATAATGAGTGAAATTTGAATTTCGGGTGAACTATCCCTTTAAATAAAGTAGCCTGATGAATTTAGAAGCACTTTTTTGTCCTTCTTAAATCGAATCGTGGTATTGAATAAGTATCAAGAATCATGGAAATTTACTAGTATTGTTATCAGTATACTGTATAAGAAAGTTCCAGCCTCGATGGCGAAACTGCAGGAATTGGCTTGAATATGTTGTTTTTCGTTAATATGGGGATCGATGCGTGTTGTCCTGGGCCAGTGGTTCGAATGGCTGGGCCAGTGATCTTCAAAAGCCGGGCCAGTGGCAAAAATCCCTTATTGTCTACCCCTGTAAGCTATTTTTAGAACAGCAGAGCAGAGCCGTGAGCTGCTCAGAGCTACGCTACGGAGGCTCATGGGATTTCTTGGTTTCCCTCATCAAACATCAAATACACAATCCAGCAACTCCACAATGCTCTGGTGTGACCTGCACATTCACCACGCTATAAGATAATAACACAACGTTACCACACAGAGTTGTTTTACAGGGAAGTACAGAGACAAAAGTGCTTCCGACGGGAACGAGCATCAGCGGTTTTGCGTGCATCGACTCTGTACAGTCAAGTTTTCCACAGTAAGTCCCAAAGAGCTGACGACGCCTCCCAGATCCTCCGACCCTCTTAACGTCCAGTATCTGCACTTTCTTGTCTAGAAAACGAGGCCTTCGACTTCCACTGTATTAAAATCCAGTTTTAGCCGCTTCATTATTTCAGCTGATTTTCTGCTGACGTGGGGTTTTTCATTGTGTTTAATGAGATTACCACACAGCGAACCTGGGGCCATGTAGACCTCCAGCACTGAGAGCTGCTGCTGTAATAATGCATCGGCAGGAGGGGGGAGAGGGCAGTGGGGGGGGTGGGGGGGCTTAACAGGTGCCCAGGAGCACATTTCTGCCTCGGGGCCCCCACAGGTTAATCTGCCCCATGTTAGTAATAATGCAAAGTGCACGTGAGTTGTAGTAAATGAGCTAAAATGTGTAAAATAACCAGTAGAGTAATTTGAGATGAGCCTTTGTCTGAGCCTGTTAAAACCAGTTTGCGTCAGCGTCACATGTTGTGTGCATGAAAATGAGCTAAATCAGCACGGACGCTCTTTTCCTGACGCGTTATATTCTCTTTACATTTGGAGAAGCTGTCCAGAGTGGAGTGCAGTTTTTTTTTTTATTGTGCTGATGTACAGAAAGCAGCGTGATGCAATCTGCAAAGAGGACAGCCGCAGCAAAAAGGAAAAAAAAACCCAGATACTGACGTTTCTAAATCTGGCAGCTAGCAGAGCGAGTGGCGCTGATAACTGTGCAGCAACAAAGAGGCGACATCAAACACGCAGAGCAAGTGCTCACCTGATTGCTGCCGCGTGGCGTCGAGTCCGAGAGGAAAAGAAGAGGGGCAGTGGGGGGAGGGAAGTGACGAGCCGCTCTCGCCTGTTAACACCGAGAGAAGCAGCCAGAGACGCTTCTAATGGCCTCAGCAAAACTTTTCATTTTATAATTGGCAAGCAGCCGCGGCGAGATTGACACGCCGGTGTCAGCCATCAGCGATTTCCACCGAGCCAGAGGGGAAGGGGAGGGGAGGGGAGGGGGGGGATGCCAGAGATGGAGAGAGCGGGAATCAAAATAATTAAAATAAATAAGGTGCCAAGTGATGGCAGCACTCCCTCCAACATGGCAGAGCGAGGAGCTGCCAGGGAAAAAAAAAAACAGAGAAGGAGGGGACGGTTCGAGTGTCAGTCGTCACCTCCTCACCAGGACCTCTCACCACTAAACCGTTATTAGTGACAAAAACCTGCCAGCAAAGTCGGCCGCCTGTGTGTAGCATGCGAGAGAATGTGTGTGTATGAGTGTGTATGAGTGTGTGTTAGCAGAGGTCTGATTATCTGATTGAAACAATGCACCGGTAATCAGTGGGAGTTTACACCTCAGGATGAGCTCATTTTCACTTCCCCTGGCGCCCGTCTGCCCCTTTCTGTTTGCCTGTTGTTGCACGGGAAGAAGTGAGATGTTGATCAGCGTAACAAAGCCGCTGGAAATGCAAACAAGGAGCAGCTGCCTGTGTGTGTGTGTGTGTGTGTGAAGGTCCCATCCCCACGTCGCCTCTGTACACCTGACTTAACATCTCGGCTGTTGTGATTAAATCTTCTGCATCTGGATTTTTATTTACACGCGAAAACTATACGATCAAAGCATGAATGCATTGACCCCCCATGGTGGATAGTTTATTTATTCATTTAATTCATTTACCGAGCATAAATAAAACTCCTAAGAAATGTTTTAACCCTCTTGTTGTCCTTCTGGGTCCAATTGACCCAATCTGTTCCCTTCATCCTTCCTTCCTTCCTTCCTTCCTTCCTTCCTTCCTTCCTTCCTTCCTTCCTTCCTTCCTTCCTTCACCCTTACTTCTTCCTTCCTCTTTTGATCCAATTGACCTGATCCATTTCCTCCCTCCATCTTTCTTTCCTTCCTTTTCCCCCTCCTTCTTCGCAAAATCCTTTTTCCCTCCCTTCTTTCCTTTTTTCCCTCCTTCCTTCTTCTTCTTCCTTTCTTGAACAAACCTATTTCCTCCCTCCATATTTCTTTCCTTCCTTTTTCCCTTCCTTCTTTCTTCTTCCTTCATTGGACGAATCTGTTCCTTCCCTCCATCTTTATTTCCTTTCTTTTCCCCTTCCTTCTTTCCACAATCCTTTTCCCCTCCCTTTCCTTACTTTTTGACCCAACTGGCCCAACCTGTTCCCTCCTTCCCCTCCCTCTATCTTACCTTCCTTTTTCCCTTTCTACTGTAAATAAACTTTACAAACATGCTGTAACTCTTGAATGAAAGGGGGCAGAAAGAAGGAAACTTACATCATCTACCCCTTGTGACAAATAATTCATTCACAAATTAGATCTTACATTACATCCAAGCAAAGAAGAAATGGAAGTAAAAGAAGAAAAACATCAACAAACAACAACATCTATGACAAAAAGTGGCATAAAATAAGCTGAAGTAACGGCTGCAGTATTTCCTGCTCCTGGAACTAAACCAAAGGGTGTCATTTTTACTCGTGGCGATAAACAGTCCCCGGTGAGATGACGGTTTATTCCTGTTTAAGAAAAAGTTTGCTAAAAAAGTAACAGAGGGCTTCAGAGCTCCACAGCCTCAGATATACATAATTAGATGCAGTGAATGAAAATAGAGGCAGAAAGAAACGGCCACAAACAAGTGGCCTGTGTGGGTGAGATGGATGCAACTCCACAAAACAACCTGCAGACACGAGGACTCTTAAATCACAGAGCAATAATAGCTGCTCGGGTTGTTGCATTAAAACATATCAGGGTGGATAAAACTACCACATACTCATGAGAATCCCGATAAAATTAAACTTCTGGGCCACCGTATACACCGTGATCCTGGGCCCAAATAACTCCACATCTGGTTCAAAGTCTGGTTGTCACCACAATTGGTCCAGATGTGTGTGAAAACCACGATGTGTTCGAGCAAGAGAAAAAAAACAAAATAACAACAGCGTGTGGAGAACAAAACGAAATTCCCGGTCCAAGATAGAGATCCTTTGGTCCTCGACTCGTATACTTCTCCACATCTGGGCAGAGTCTGGTTGTTCCAGTACTAACTGTCGATCACGCCCGACACCGTGCCGTAAAATATATAAAGTAGGAAACAGAAAAGCATTTAGCATCTTAGCACAGAGATGTTAAATCCGACACATGAACACTGTGTTCGACTGCAGATGCCACAACAAGGACACGACTGAGCAGCTGTGCACAGCAGTTGTCAACAAAATGTCCCCAAAACTAATTGCTGCCAAAACCACACTTGTTTTTACAGTTTTATTCCTAAACTTCAGTAAAAAATAAACGAAAAAAACACAATTTGTAACTTTAATTCTCAGTTTGTTGGATATATCACAGTTTAGATGAGGTTAATCTATTATAGTTCCCGCTGCCTCCAGTCTTTATGTTTGTGTTAGCATTAACACTGTTTACTTAACTGTTTACTGTTACAGTTACTGTTTAAAGGAGGTTACTTCTTAAAGGGTTAGTTCAACATTCACCTATTGCTGTAATCCCTATAGTTTTAGGAGTAGAATCATTACCTTTAATTATTGATGCATGTTGTTTTAAGATCGGCGGGGCAGAGACGCAAGCTGCTCAGAGCTACGCTACAGAGGCGCGCGGTACTTTCGCATTTCCCTCATCAAACTCATCAAATACACAATCCAACAACTCCAAAACACTCTGGTGGACAAGTTGTGACCTGCACATTCACCACGCTATGAGATAATCATGTTACATCACGAGACAAATGCCTAGCCAGAAAGGAGTGATTTCAAAACCGCGAGTAGTTCAGAGTATTTGCTTCATGTGTCGTAATGTAACATAATTACACAGGATTATTTCATAGCGTGGTGAATGTGCAGGTCACAGCTTGTCCACCAGAGCGTTTTGGAGTTGTTGGATTGTGTATTTGATGAGTTTTGAGGGAAAGGCGAAAGTACTGTTTCGTGAAAGTACTGTTTCCCCGCCGATCTAAAAATAGCTTGCACTGACAATTAAAGGTAATGAACCTACTCTTAAGACTACTTGCCAAAATGTTGAACTATCCCTTTAAGTGGAATGGGGTTCTATGGTGACTGGCTAGCTTGTTAGCATGGTAACTTAAGTAGATGTAACACGTAGGCTTAGGAAGTTCATTAATGTATTTAATAAAATTTAAATGGCACTCTCAAAGCAGCGAGTCAGAGGATTAAAAGCAAACTAACACAAGAGGAAAACTAGATAAAACAACATTAAAATAATAAATAAACAAACAAATAAATAGCAGGGACCACCAAAGAGCAGCGGTGAATAGCTCCTCAATTTACCACAATCATCTGCAGCTTCGCCTCCAGTTAAAACCAGTTCGCTGCAGAGCGAGTTTCATCTTTCTTCCTGTGAAGGAGCAAAATCTTTGCGTTAGTGTTAAGCACTTAAATTAGTGATGCTAAACTGGGTTAAACTGTTCCTGGACCTGCACCGTGATGCAACGAGAGCCTCATCCGACTCTTAAAATGTTCATATATTCTCTTATATTTCTTTTTATCTGATAAGATCAAAGAGAAACTCAGTCTCTTCATCTTTAAAACCCTCCTGTTGTCCTCAATCAGTTCCTTTCCTCCATTCTTCCTTCTTTCCTTACTTCGTCTTCCTTGCTCTTTTGATCCAATTGACCGGATCTTTTTCCTCCCTCTGTCTGTCTTTCCATCCTATTCCCTTCCTTCTTTGCTGCCTTCTTTCCCCCTTCTTCCTTCCTTGAACGAATCTTTTCCCTCCCTCCATCTTTCTTTCCATCCTTTCTCCTTTTCTTCTTTCCGCAATCCATTTCCCCTTCCTTCCTTCCTTCCTTGAACGAATCTGTTCCCTCCCTCCATCTTTCTTTCCACCCCATTCCCCTTCCTTCTTCCCCCTTTTCTTACTTCTTTTTCCTTCATTGGACAAATATGTTCCCTCCATCTTTCTTTCCTTCCCTTTTCCCTTCCTTCTTACCACAATCCGTTTTCTCTCCCTTCCTTCCTTCCTTTTTGACCCAATCTGTTCCCTCCCTCCTTCTATCTTACCTTCCTTCCTTCCTTTCTTCCTTCCTTCCTTTTTGACCCAATCTTCTATCTTTCCTTCCTTCCCTCCTTCCTTGACCCAGGTGGACAACAGGAGGGTTAAAAATGAACAGAGGAACTTAAAAACTCATACGACCAACAGTCTGACCAACTTCTGACACGCGCACACACATATAAATATATATTGCTATTGTGTCTTTTGTATTCTCTTCTCATCCCTCTCCTCCTCCTCCTCCTCTCTCTTTTCTGTATTTTGTTTCGTTCTCATTTTCCGTCCTTCACTGTGCTGTTATCTAATGGAGCTCCGCCGTGATGTGCAGCGCTACGTGAGATGGCAGCAGAGCAGACAGGTGAAAGCCACTTTGTCACCACTAAAAACCACCTGCAAGCTCCCAACATGCTCATTAGCACCTTTTTTTTTTTGCTTCTCTTCTGATCGCTCACCCTGCTGTTATCCTGTCGCTAACCCCCCACCCCCCCTCCCGCCTCAACCCAGACCTCCTCCCACCACCGCCGCCGCCACCACCTCAGCTTTGTTCTGAAATGTCAAATTGCCATCCGGGTGGTTGACGAACGCTGACGCTGATTACAGAGCGAGAGCCTGGACAAACAGCTCAGGACAAGCAGAGTGATGTGGAGGAGAAGTCCCTCAGCCTCTCAGCCTGTCACTCCCAGGCCGTTATTATCGATCCGCAGGTTGCCAGATCTGAGACGAACCCCCACATTTCATAATCTCGTCCAAGAGCATCATACTGAATCGTGGCAACCGAGCGACCACCCATCTCTCTTTCTGTTTTTTTTTTTTTACAGCCTGAATAATGTCATCATTACCATCATTGTCACTGCTGCCCTCTGGTTCAATATGAAGTCTTTAACAAAGGAAAATAGCAAACAACTGTAGCTCAGACACTTGTCAATCAAACACATTCACCTCTCTGGCCCTTTTTGAATCCAATATTTACTGCCCATACACCAGAGTCTGAGGTTCTCGGGGCGAATATTGTCACCACACAAGGTGAGTTAGTTTTTTTTATTGCCCATGTGATACATTAATCTGGATATTCATGATCTCCTGAGGTTTAACCCCATGATTTATTTTTCAACTTTAATCTACTGACAGAAGTAGGCAAAGATTTCCCTTTGCATATTCATGAGTTTCAAATGTAGTCCTACACCTGCCATGTTGAGGACCAACACAGGTGTTTCATTTTGAGTTGCGTTTCTGATTGGAGTAGGACCACTTAATTAGTTTGAAACACCTGTGGGTCCTCAACATGGCAGGTTGTAGGACTACATTTGAAACTCATGGATAGGAAATATTTTCAGTTATCTGCACATGCTCCATGATGTAAAGTGTAATCTTAAGAAGAACATCCTGGATCTTTTTGTAAGAGACGCCTCAGAGTCGATAACAGGAGGACGACGCTGAGTGAGAGCGCTGGGCGAGACTTACAGCATCTTCTTTGGTTTTAAAGGGATAGTATAAAAAAGTGTGGTTGTATGATCTACAAATAGCCCCTAAGTACTTTAATTGCAGTAGAAGACTCTCTGCACTCCTCCCGTTAGCAACGCCAGCCCATAATAGCCCTGCCCAGAGATTTACATCATACATTGTTGTGAATGGAGCCAAAGAAACGGCCTATTTTCACGGCTTAAAAGAGGTTTTAGTTGAAAAAAAAAATACAGTTCCATTGTTTGCTATAATATTTTTTTTCCAGCCCTTCAAAGTGCAGGAAAAACACAGTTTTTATTTGGAGCTAACCAACTCACGTATCCCTCCGCCCAGGGTTAGCGCCCGCCGATCAGCAGTTGGTTAGGTCCATTGTTTTTTCCTGCTATAAAAAATTATATTATAATGAACAATGGAACTTTTCAGCCTCTTTTAGGCAAAAAAGTGGGTCCATTCACAACAATGTATGATGTAAATCTCTGGACAAACACAGTTTTTAGTGCAGAGAGACTCTACTGCAATTAAAGTACTTAGGGGCTATTTGTAGATCATACAACCACACTTTTTAAAAAAATGATACTATCCCTTTAATGTGGATGAGTTTTCAATTTTGTGCAGTGAATATGGGCTTTTTTTTTTTAAAAGAAATAAATTACTTTATGATTATCATCCTCTGCTGCTGCTTCTGTGCAAAAATAAAACCTGAGCTGACCCCGAACCACATAGGAGCACGGGTACAACACAAGAGGAAAAAGGCACAATAGTGAAGTGTGGTGGTGATGGAGGGTGGGGGGTAAAGCCCAGTTGAGTTTTGAGGTTTTCATTCCTTTTAGACATTTCCTTTCATTTTATTGTTCCAGGAAAAAGAGAGGAGCAGGAAGCCGCTGTGAGCAGATGCGTCATGTCTCTGCAAGAAGAGCAGATTCAGTGGGGAGAGAAGATCTGCCTTCTATTTTATTTCCTTAGATATGAGCCTGAATAAGGTCAGAGAATAACCTTTGAAGTGGTGCACTATAAACCACACAAGGGCTGACTGAGAGACAGAGAGTGTGTGTGTGTGTGCTGTGACATTTCCTCTATCCTCTAATTTGAAGGCGATCCACTTTAAAGATATTGGAGGTGGAAGGACTCTGTATGTTCCAGTGTTTTAGAAGAGTTTATCATCTGTTGACCTTCTCAGCCTCAAAAGCCACAAACTAACAGAAAGAAAGACAGAGAGAAAGAAAGAAAAAGAAAAAAAGGAAAAGAAGAATAGGAGGCTCAGCTCTCTCTCTCTCTGTGTGTAGTGAAGATGTCGGTCTGTGTCGTGATCAAAGCCGACAGACTGAAGCCGCCACAGGAACAGGAAACATGTTCGGGGTTTCATCACACAACACGTGTGTCGTTCGACCTGGAGATAAAAGGGGGCGGCGCTACAGAGCGAAGCAGGAGGAGGAGGAGCTTTGAAAAGATGGGACTCCACAAGAGGTGGAGGATGAAAGTCAAGTACGACTGTTGAAGTTAATAAAACAGGTTCTGGGAAGTAGATTAGAAACAATAATTGGTGAACCAGAATGAAACCACGCCCCGTCCATAAGTTCTTCTGTCCTCTGATTTGATGCAATGCGCCGGTGTTTGTCAGTAATTCCGTTACCAGACAGAGTCGTTTTAGAGGTAAATTCATGCAAAACCGCTGATGCGTGTTGCCTTCAGGGAACAACTTGTTCTGTTATTATCGTGGTGAATGTGCAGGTCACAACCTGTCCACCAGAGCGTTGTGGAGTTGTTGGATTGTGTATTTGATGAGTTTGATGAGGCAAACCAAGAAATCCCATGAGCCTCCGTAGTGTAGCTCTGAGCAGCTCACGGCTCTGCTCCGCCGTTCTAAAAATAGCTTGCACCGACAATTAAAGGTAACAAACCTACTGCTATGACTATAGGGGTTATGGTGATGGGCCAATTTGTCAAAATGTTGAACTATCCCTTTAAGTTGTACATATTTGATGGAAATCTATGGTGGCCCTGAAGGGTCAAAAAAGGTGCTAAGGAAAATCTTCTTCAACTGCTTTTACTAAAGTAGCTACCTCAGTCAGATTCTTCACTTTCTAGAGTTTCAAAATGTTTTCTGAAGTTGAGCCTTCAGAGCCACCGTAGGCACTGAACAGTTCACTCTGAGACTCTCAGAGTTGGATGGAGTGAGGAAGTAGATATTTTCTTACTGTTTCCAGGCCTTTAGGACCTAAACACAAAGATTAACCTCAGATTATGACAGTAGTTGAGGTTGCGGTCTGCAGCCGGTGGTTTCCTGCCATGTCTTTAACACGACCGCGGCCTCCGAACCTGTTTGTGTTTCTTTTGTTTTTAATCAGTGACACTGTGTTTGTTTCCAGCACTGACCTCAGACCAGCCTGTCATAGCTCTCCGCTCCGTCCAGGTCTCCTGCTCTCGTCTTTCTCCATTGTTAGTCGTTTCCAGACACGTCAGCCTCCGACTCCTGACGCACGTTTGATTTTATGAGCTTTTTTTTTTTTCCTTTTCAGAATAGAAACGTGTTTGTTTACACGTGTTTCCTCCAGAGGAGAGAGGGACGACAGATGTCGCCATGTTGTTTCTGATCAGCCACCGGCGACGGCACAACATCATCCCGTCTATTAGAGCAGGTCGGCTGCTGCCATGTCACACATGCACACACACACAGACGCACACACACACACACACACACACACACACACACACACACACACACACACACACACACACACACACTTGTATACAGTACAGTGAACATACTGTATGCACACAAGTATGTATAGAGTTTGTGTGTATGAACAAAAACACAGTACGCACACACATGCTGAAACCCACACACACACACACATACAAACCATGGGGAGTAAATGGGCTGCAGTTGCCATAGAAACAGTTGAGTCCCACAACATCCATTCCAGAGAGCCTTCAGAGAAAAAGAAGTGTTTGTCTCATTTTTCAGATGTGTGTGTGTGTGTGTGTTTCAAAATAAAAGAGCCACACATGCGTGCACACACACACACACACACACACACATACACATACTGAGAGCCACTGAGTGTGTGTGTGAATGTGGTGGATCCCCCTCTGTGATCACAAAGAGCAGCTCTCATCCCTGAGAATCCCATTTCACGGGCAGGTTTAGCGTTTGCTGGTGTGTTATTATGTGTGTGTGCGTTGCAGTGGTGTGGTGTGTGTGGAGTGGTGGTGGTGGTGGTGTTGTGTTACTGGATTACTGGGCTGCTCATACAGGTTGGGATTATTTCAAATAAGATGTGAAATTCCTTCAACGCGGCTTCAATTGGACGACACATCGGAGTGCGAAGCCTCCAGAATCCACACGGCTGATTCACTCCTGTTGGAAACGACCGCGGCCAGATTCACATTTCACAACGTTTACAACAACTCCGACAGCTCTCATGTCGTCTGTCGCTGCCTCAGCCCGTCAGGATGACATGCACTGACAGTGAAAAATTCACATCGATCCATAAAGTTCATGATAATAACATTTGTCAGAGCTCGTGGTTAAATTA
This sequence comes from Decapterus maruadsi, assembly GCA_030347415.2. Classification (NCBI taxonomy): domain Eukaryota; kingdom Metazoa; phylum Chordata; class Actinopteri; order Carangiformes; family Carangidae; genus Decapterus; species Decapterus maruadsi. The sequence continues at coordinate 10,389,472 of CM064903.1, forward strand.
AAGTAGAGCCGTTCCTACGAGATGGGACCGCAGCTTTCTCCTCATAGAGCAAAACACTTAGAAATAGATGAACGATAACTGTGCAATAACATAATATTTACCCCTCTGATCATGAAGAGTGAATTACTTTCAGTTCATTTTAATAACATTTGTTAGAGCTAATGGTTAAATTAAAGGAATAGTTCACCAATTAGTGACTCACCCTCATGCTGATGAATACTCTGGAGTAGTTCTTTATTCCTCAAAGTGCATCTGGAGACCCGGGAGGCCGGTTCGTAGTCCAACAAAATCCTTATATGAGAGTCAATACAGAAAAACGTCCACAAAACATATTGAATTTGCCTGGTGCGCACTCTCCTGTTCACGCAGTGCACGCGAGCGTGACTGGACTTGTCTAAATGATGTTGTTTCCAGTAAACTCTGGACTATCTCCCTTCAGGACACTTGGATTGCAGTGGACGAGCAGTGTGGAAGAATATTAAATGGTTTTTCTGTAGTTTTATGGACTTTTTGTGTTGGGCGCTATTTACTCTCTTTTGAACAACCCTCCTGGGTCTTCGGATGCACTTTGAGGAATAAAAAACTACTCACTGAATTTAATTTTGGTGAACTATTCCTTTAAAGTAACATGGACTGTTCCTGAGAGATGGGACCATAACTTCCTCTTCATAGAGCAAAACACTCTTTAATAGATATATGATAACTGTGCAATAACATAAATATTTACCCCTCTGGTCTTTACACAAGTGAAGAGTGAATTACTTGATCTGCAGCTGAAAGTGTAAAACATCAGTTCAGGATAAAACAAGATTATATGATAAAAGTTAAATATGATATAAACACCAATAAAAAGAGCTAAACTGCAGAACCAAGCTCTGAGACAAAACAATAAACTATGAATAAATTTAATAATAATTATCACTAAATTAATTCAGGCTGTCTGACACCCAGTTCAGACTAGAGGCTGTTTTTATTTCATATAATGATGATTATGTGCAAAAATAATGATCTGAATTAGTTTATTTTAAAACTTTTTTTTTTTCAATGAAAAAACTAATTCATGTGAAAACCCAGCATCTCGGCTACTAACTGTAACATCTGGCCAAAGTTTAGTTGTCTTTCAGCTGCTGTTTAGCAGATGTTTAGCTGACGATTAGCCAACGTTTGGCAGATGTTTAACCTATGTTTAGCCGCTACTGTTTAGCCGACATTGGGTCAATGTGTAGAGGACATTTAACAGACGTTTAGCCGATATTTAGCTTATTTGGGTTTTGTTAACAAGCTAATTAGCAAGATGAACAAAAGGGAATGTTTGTTCATCAAGAATGAAAGTCAGAGGTTGGAAGACGATTAGATACCGTCGTAGTTCTGACCATAAACGGCGATTGCTGGACGAGTCGACCACTAATGATAACAAAGTAACTATAAAGACAAAACAATATATTTATCAAAAATGGACCCATTAACAAGTGGTAATGTAGATTCATCCACATTAATATGAGACTCTTTTAGAACCGAAAGCAAAAACCTCAGGGTCTCTTTAACAAAATGACTAAATTTCAACCTCAGCTGTTTTTCTACATTTACCTGATGTTTGAATGTTTGATCGTCTGTCTTCACAACCGACTATCTTCACCTCTTTCTTCGCTGCAGTTTAGTTCAGTGTCGGTCCATCGATGGGGGGTCTGACTGTGGAGACGGGACGACAGCATCTCTGCATCAGACAAGAGCTGAGACGATCATCTAGGGTTAATGTGTAAAACCCCCTAACCCCCCTTAAACTGCCCCTTTAACCCCCTAAAACGACCTCCCCAACCCTTGAACCCTAACATGCTTACTTTATCTCCCTAAACCCTAAAACTAACCCCCGTAACATCCCCCTCCCTCCACCCTTACTGTTGCTGAAACGTCGTGCTTTGATAAAATCTCGACCTTAATTCGAGTGTTTCACTGTGGACTGACTGAACAGGTTAATTTACATCATACTCTCCCTTTCTCTCTCTCTGTCTTTTTCTCTCCTTTCATTTCTGATCTCTCTTCAGAGAAGCTATTTCATCTCCATCGTCTCTCAACAATTCACAAGCTTCACCTGTGACATGAAACAGACGTCTCAGATCTCAGTCGTTAACGTGATGTAACATGTGGACATGATTCTCTCTCTGCCTCCACTGAACAACTGCATGCGTTCATTAAATTCTGCTCCGTATATATAAAGAAATAATAAAAAATAAAAATGAAGGGAAACGAGAGGTTTAGAAGATGAATAGATGAGGAAATCTAAGAGGGAGGATAAAGAGCAGGGCTGCTGGTTTCCACTCTTAAATTCAGATTCATCTTTTAAATTGTATTTATTATTTAACACGTATTACACATTAATCTTCATGTCATGTAATTCTGTTAATATTTTATCACCTTTTTTAATCTTTATTGACAAGTAAGGAACAATACAATCATGTTTTCAGACAGAAAGAGACATGAAGCAAGATCATAATCAGGAGAAATTATAATAGAAAAATCGTAGAAAATACACATAGAATACAAAGTACACAAGAACTACATTCACATCACATTTTAAACCGACACACCAACATTTTTTTCGTGTCTTGCCTCACTCCCGAGTCCATGACCAGCAGATAGACACCATCCTTTCCACTGTGCGTGCAGTAACAAGGGAGATAGAGCCGTATCGCCTGTAATTAGCTTAGCTCAAACACTGGAAGTGTATGGGTAGTGTTAGCCTGCCTCCACCTAAAGTCATCAGAGAAACTCTTCAGCAACTCTAAACGGACCGATCTTCGTCTCAGAGCTGACAAAACTCTCCGGTAAGGCATCTTGAGCGGTCAAATGCCGCTAACGGGACAAGATCGGTCAAAACGGAGGGTTCAAACAAAGACGGTTTATTTTGGTTGAAGCTAGCTACACCGAGGGTAGGTTAGCTTCCTGTTTCAAAGTAAAAGCACAAATTCTATCGTCATGGTTTTCTGTATGTAAAGGGCAACTGGTGTTTTATTTTGTGAAAGTAACAGGAAGTGCGTTGGTCACAACGGCTAGCTTGAGTAGCGCCGAATTCGTCCGAACAAAATAGTAAACAGCTGGTATTTAGACAAATTAACGACACACTGCTGATCTAAACGGCTACTTTCTCACCTAAACATGTTTGAAATGATGAAGTGATATATTTACAGAGTCTAGAGCTAAAATGAAATCAGCTTCTGACTGCTGATTTCAGCTCAGGTAGCAGGCAGGCTAACACTACCCATACACTTCCAGTGTTTGAGCTAAGCTAATTAAAGGCGATACGGCTCTATCTCCCTTGTTACTGCACGCACAGTCGAAAGGATGGCGTCTATCTGCTGGTCATGGACTCAGGAGTGAGGCAAGACACGAAAAAAAATGTTGGCGTATCCCTTTCAACAAAAATATATAAAGTCGTTTTTTGCTATTGTTTATTTTGGTTTTATTAGGTGGTTACATCTAGGGCTGAAACGATTCCTCGAGTTATTCGAGTACCTCGATTACAAAAAATGGTCCGAGGATTTTTTTCTGCCTCGAGGAATCGTTAATTTAACTGTAAAGCGGCCGCACAGACTACTTTCAATGTGGCACAACAACGGACTCACGTCACCTACGTAAGGGAAGAGCGGAGAAGAAAGGAGGAGGAGGAGGAGGAGGAGGAGGAGGAGGCGGACATGGGTGAGGGAGTGGGGGCTTTACGCGCTGCTTGTGCGCCCACGGAGCTCATGTACACGTTGTGCGAGCGTGAAAGCAAACTACGGGGAGACGGAGGGATGCAGACGTACAGTAGTCTACTGTGAAGTTAGGTAGTGGTTTAGCGAGGTGACGCTGCTCCGCTGCTGTTTACTCTCTCCGCGTGCACATGTTGATCAGCTGTTGAGCCGAGCGTCAGGAACAAGTTGATAAACTTTGTTGTAGCCTGCCGTGTTGACTCAGACCGCGGGGCTAGAGGTTTTGTCAGTGGTGCTGTGACAGCAGGCCTCTGCACCGTCAGCTACACAACTATGGGACTTTAGTTTTTATTCTCCATACACACTCGTTAACAGCACACACTCAAACGAGGGTGACGTTTACGCGCGCGGCCACGTCTGCTCATAGCGCAGCGTCAGGCCATCACTGAAGCGCTCCGTATTACCGAGACATGACACGGCGGGCCGGTGTAGATGTTCCCAGAATCAACTCCGGTGGCACCAGGCCGTTGCTAGGAATTCTGGGCCCCCTGAAAGAATAGGGGGGTCCATTTCATCATCAGTTTGGGGGTCCTTGGCCTGGAAAACGTTGAAGACTCCTGGTCTAGGCAAGGCAAGGCAAGGCATCTTTATTTATATAGCGCATTTCATACCAAGGCAACTCAATGTGCTTTACATAAAGACAGAACATTTAAAGAATAAAATGAAATAAAAGAGAAGCATAAAACAGAATAAAAACAAACACTTAAAACAGAGTTAAAAACAAGAGCAAATAAAAGTAAAATAAAAGATAGTTAAGGTTTAAAATTCTTAAAAGGAGCTCAGCTGTAGGCATATGAAAAGAGAAATGTTTTTAACCTGGATTTAAAAGTGCTCACAGTTGGAGCTGATCTCAGTTCTGCTGGTAGTTTGTTCCAGTTGTGTGCAGCATAACAGCTAAATGCTGCTTCACCATGTCTGGTCTGAACTCTGTGCTCCACTATCTGACCTGAATCAGTAGATCTCAGAGCTCTACTGGGTTTATACTCTACTAACATGTCATTCATGTAGTCTGGGCCTAAACCATTCAGTGATTTGTAAACCAGTAGCAGAACTTTAAAATCTATTCTGTAGCTAACTGGGAGCCAATGTAAGGACTTCAGAACTGGAGTGATGTGGTCTGACCTCTTTGTTCTGGTTAAAACTCGAGCTGCAGCGTTCTGAATGAGCTGCAGCTGTTTGATGCTTTTCTGAGGGAGACCTGTCAGAAGACCGTTACAGTAATCTAGTCTACTGGAGATAAAAGCATGAATCAGCTTCTCCTGATCAGCTTGGGACATAAAACCCTTAATTCTAGATATGTTCTTAAGTTGATAAAAGGCTGATTTGGTGACTGATTTGATATGGCTGTTAAAGGTCAGATCTGAGTCTATCAGCACACCGAGGTTTCGGACTTGGTCTTTGGTTTCTAATGACAGTGACTCAAGGTGTTTACTGACAGCAACCCTCTTCTCTTTATTGCCAAAAACAATTACCTCAGTTTTTTCTTGATTTAACTGAAGGAAATTTTGGTTCATCCAAATTTTGACTTGCTCTAAACAGCGGCATAATGACTCTATTGGACTGCAGTCGTCTGGAGACAGTGCAAGATATATCTGTGTGTCATCTGCATAACTATGATAGTTGACATTAGAATTCTGCAGAATTTGACCCAAAGGCAGCATATATAAATTGAACAGTAGGGGTCCAAGGACTGACCCCTGAGGAACTCCACATGTCATAGGCACTCGATCAGATTGATAGCTACCAATGGTCACAAAATAACTCCGCTCCTCCAAGTAAGATCTGAACCATTTTAGGACTGTCCCGCTGAGTCCTGCCCAGGTTTCCAACCTGTTCAGCAGTATACTGTGATCCACAGTGTCAAAAGCAGCACTGAGATCCAACAGGACCAGAACTGACACCTTGCCTGAGTCAGTGTTCAACCTTATGTCATTTAACACTCGAATAAGAGCTGTTTCTGTACTGTGGTGAGGTCGGAAGCCTGATTGAAATTTGTCAAAGAGTCCATTTGAGTTTAAGAAGTTGCTGAGTTGATTAAAAACTACTTTCTCAACAATCTTGGCTATAAAGGGAAGATTTGAGATGGGTCTGTAGTTGGTTAAAATGGTGGTATCCAGTGTTCTCTTCTTTAAGAGTGGCTTGACGGCAGCTATTTTTAGGGGTTTAGGAAACGTGCCTGATTGAAGTGAGCAGTTTATTATTTGCTGCAGATCTGTTTGGACAGAGCTTACAATAGATTTAAAGAAGTCAGATGGTATTGTGTCAAGACAACATGTTGATGCTTTAAGATGCTGCACTGTTTCTTCTATGGTTTTTTGGTCAACTGTATTAAACTCTGACATTACAGTTGATTCATTCCTAGGTGATTTCAGGGATTGCATCATTGTATTATTTTGTTGATTTGTGTTGATATTTATCCTTATAGAATTTATTTTGTCATTGAAAAAGTAAGCAAATTCATTGCATTTTTCTGTGGAAAAGAGTTCTGAAACTATCTCTTTTGGGGGGTTGTAAGCTTATCAACCATAGTAAACAGAGCACGAGTATTGTTAACGTTCTTATTAATCATTTCAGTAAAGTGTTGCTGTCTAGCCTTAAATAACCCATGGTTGAAATTAAAAAGACTTCGTTTGTAGAGGTCATGGTGGATTTGAAGTTTAGTTTTTCTCCATTTACGCTCAGCTTTCCTGCATTCTGTTTTCAGAGCTTTTACCATCAAAGTGTTCCTCCATGGTGTTCTCTGCCTGGTCAAGGTCACCTTAGTTTTTATAGGTGCAATGGTATCAATGACATTTGAGATTTTGCAGTTGAAATTATCCAGGAGTTCATCAACTGTCTCTGCACTCACAGCTGGTGACGAGACTATAGCCTCCATAAACCTAACACTGGTATTCTCATCTATGTACCTTTTCTTAACAGACACAGAGGGTAACTGAATGTTTGGAGTTATCTGTAAGTCAAAGAACACACAGAAATGATCAGAAAGAGCCAAGTCCTTGATATCAACAGAAGTAATGTCAACACCTCTAGAGATAACCAGATCCAGAGTGTGGCCTCGAGTGTGTGTGGGCCCTTTCACATGTTGGGAGAGGCCAAAAGTGTCAAGAAGAGAGCAAAGTTCTTTGGCATTTGTGTCCATGTTATTGTCAATGTGAATGTTAAAATCCCCTGTTATGATAAAAAAGTTGTAGTCAGTGCAGATAACTGACAGCAGTTCTGCAAACTCATCAAAGAACTTTCCTGGGTATCTTGGTGGTCTGTATATAATTAGAGAGAGAACTTTTGGATCCCCCTTTACTAAAAAACAGAGATATTCAAAAGAGCTAAAATCACCAAATATAGTTTCCTTGCATTGAAATACAGATTTAAAAATGGCAGCAACTCCCCCACCTTTTTTACCACTTCGACACTTATTCATAAAACTGAAATTTGTTGGTGCTGCCTCATTTAGAATGGTAGCACAGCTACATTCACTCAGCCATGTTTCACTAAGAAGTAAGAAGTCTAGATCATAGGTCATAATAATGTCATTTACTAAGAAGGATTTGTTGGCTAGTGATCTGATATTAAGTAGAGCTAACCTTGTAGAGATAGCAGGAGTTACTGGTGAGTTTCGAGGTTGACAAGCTATACTCACTAGATTGGTAGATTTAATTGAACTCCTATTATTTCTCACCAGTTTGATCACTTTTCTGTTACTTGTCACCACAGGGATTGAGAAGGCAGTCTGAACTCCATAGGGCCCTGACTTTTCCTGGGAAAAAACATTCTTGATATCAGTATTACAGCCTGGACCCGGCACATATCATACATACGACTCAGTGATATGATGATTCAGAGGAGGTGGGGGGGCTCGGTAACTCTTGGTCAAGGGTTGTTTCTGACATGGTGGAATGGGAGGGGGTGGACGATGTGCGGGGTTAATGGGGGAAAATATGAGATTCTGGCGTGGTGTTAGTTGAACAGAATTGACGAGGCTCTTCATCCTGTCCGGGAAATCCAGAAATGGGCAGTCAAGACTGGATGAAGAGAGTTGGGGGCTGGGTGGGGTCCGGGGGGGTGAAGGTTTGGAGTCCCCTGTTGGGGCCGGGGGAAGCTCCCCTTTTTGGGCTTTTGGGGCTAAGGGAGACTCCTTGTGTTGTGCTGTTGGGGCTGGTGGATAATCCATTTCTTGGGGTGCAGAATCCATTTGTTGGGGTGCAGAAGATGACGTTGTTGGGGCTGGTGGATAATCCATTTGTTGGGGTGCAGAAAATGACGTCGTTGGGGCTGGTGGATAATCCATTTGTTGGGGTGCAGATGATGACGTCGTTGGGGCTGGTGGATAATCCATTTGTTGGGGTGCAGATGATGATGGTGCAGGTTCTTCCTGAGTCTGCTGTCCTCCGTTGTCATTCCTTGACTCAGCGCCCTCACTAGAGCGCCGTCTTATCTGTTGTTTTGGAATGTCTTGTCTCTTGTCCTTGACAGGGACTGCTGGTGCCTGATGCAAAAAATAAAAGATGTTGGCACTTAGCAGCTGTACTCCTGATTTGTTAAGGCTAAATCCATCTGCCTTAAAGAGGTGCCTGCGTTCCCAGAATATGTTAAAGTTGTCAATAAAGTTCAGTGATTGAACAGTACATGTGTCTTTAAGCCATCTGTTCAGCATCATCAACCTGCTGAATCTCTCATCTCCTCGCCGAACTGTTGGGAGAGGTCCACTGAAAAACACCTCAGTATTTAAACACTGAACTTTGTTTATCAGCTCCATGAAGTCTCGTTTTAATACCTCTGATTGCTGCTTCACAGCATCAAGGGCACCTGTGTGTATGATGAGAGATTTGGCTGTCGGATGCTCAGCAACAATCTTCAGGATCTTTTTTGAGACATCAGACACCATGTCATCGGGAAAGCAGAGTACCTTGGTGTTTTTCTTGTTGCAAAAGCGTTTTATCTCATTCACAGCTCCGTCACCCACTATCAGAGTTTGAGGCCTAGTGGTTAGCTTTCTCTGTAGCCCTTTAGCATCAGAATTAGCCTCATACCTTTCTCTGGTCCTGGGAGATGAGCCTTCTTTTGGGGAGTCTGGGTCCTGTGAAAGTAGAGCATATCTGTTCTCTAGTAGAATCCCTCTGTCTTGGGGCAGTTTGCTCGTTGATTTTGTTGTAGCCTTGGTCCGTGGTTGTTTTCTCCGTGGTTTTGGAGTTGAAGAGACATTGCTGTGTGATGGCAGTGGAGGCCACTCAGTGTCATAGTCAATGTCTGGGTGCTGGGTTCTGCCTGATAATCGTATTCCCATGTCTGGGGGAGGTAGTCCGTGATACTTTGGCTTTCCACCAAGAGAGTTCCAGGGAGGACTGTTTGACTTACTCCCATTTGCACCTGGCTCCTGCCGCGTCTTGGTGGTGCCAGTTAGCTTTGTGTTAGCCTGCTCCCTTTCACTGTTTTGGAGTACCGGCACAGTAGTATCATTCCCATATTGTCCATTTATCTCCAACTTCAAGCCGATGAATTTTTGTTTCCAGTACTGCTATCTTCTGGAGCAGTTTGTGGTAGTCCTTCTTGTTGCTAATTAGCTTCTGTTAGCTGAGATCCTCGATCCCGGTCACGACAGCGCCGGGTTGTGCTGCTGATAAGCCCTCTCAGGGTAAAACAGTTTTAAAAAAAACAGTGAGAGCCTCCAGTAACTATCATAAATTAAGCTCCCAGTGATATCTAAGAGTCCAGGAAAAAATACAAATAAAATTCAAAAGGAAAAGATCGCAATAGGAAAAAAAAGAGCGAGTGAAGTGGAGAGCAAACAGCGATGCGTCTGCTCTCAAGCAAAGCAGGAAGTATACAACGCTCTGGTGGTCTAAATGAAAATGTATTGGGCTGCGTTGTTTGCTTTTTTGTGGGATATCCAGAAAAGATTTTGCACTGCCAATGTGGAGCCAGTTTGAAAAAAATGTGAGGATCACTGAGCTAGAATATGAAGACAAACCCTGCTATGTTGAGCCTCCTTCGCAGTTCCATTAAAGCTTTCAGGCAACGTTATCACGCCTAAAAATATGATATTACGATATACGATGTTAATAATCACGTGAAATATGTTATTTTCTCTTGTGTATTCATAATTGCTCTTTAACCAAGCAAAAATACGTTTTATCCGATTACTCGATTAATCGATGGAATTTTCAGTAGAATACTCGATTACTAAAATATTCGATAGCTGCAGCCCTAGTTACATCATCGACCTCTACCTGTGCGTGTATCAGTGTATGTTAATATGGCTTTATAATAAATGGAAATGAGAACTGATACAACAGTTTGCTGCTTGTACGACTTCCTTTGGTTCAGTTCAGCTCCTTCTCTTCACTCTGAGAGTCGTCCATCATCATCTCAACGTCGAGGAGTCGTTGAGCTTGTCTGAACCGACCACAGTCACAGCAACGGGCTCATTCAGATGAAACTTGACTGTTATATAAGAGACGTATGGAAACTTTGGATTTCCACCTTAAGAGAACATAATCACAGTAAATCCAGTTCTTTTCTTTTCTTTTTTTTTTTTTTTGCTCTTTAAATCTGAAGTCTGTCACACGAAGACGCTGCAGGGGCTCATGGGAGTTTTGCGGCTTAAAGCACATTTACATTAAGATACACTCACAGCACTGGTTGTGTAGGAGCGGGATCAACTGAGACAATACAACAACAACAACACACAACAATACAGTACATCCATTCAGCTTCGGCTTTAAGTTCCCTGAGTGACAGATTTTCAGGGGCGAGACATTTTCAAGTTTTATGTTTTTAAGAGCGGAGAAAGGAAGTCAGGTGAAAATTTCAAAATAAAAGCCAATAGAGGAGTTATTCTGCCTTTTCTTAGTGATCCAATTATAGAATAAAACACTCAGAAAAAACAAATCCTACAAGTTATTGGATGGTGGGTTCAGGTGGTTGTGGGCGGGGTTTTGGGTGACTGCTTTGTTGTGACATCACAAAGTCGCAGGAAGTCATGACGGCTCGTTTTAAGGCTATACATTTCTGAATACAGGCTCTCCATTCCCTTCATTTCTGATGAGTGATCGTTAATCGTCATGACTGATCGACAAATGGCTCAGTGTGGTATCCATTCAATTCAATTAAAAAAACTTTGTCTATTGCAAGGACAGAAAATTGTGATAGACAATAAAGTTAACAAGTGACGTATGTGGTGAGCACAGGGCTCAAACTCCTTGAGGACACAATGGTTGTGTGTGTGTGTGTGTGTGTGTGAGTGTGTTAACAGCTGCTGAGTGAGTGTTTCCTCATTGTGTTAGTTGGTTATTAACAACGTGTCAGGACTCACACACCTGCACTGTGTTTCTAATGTGCTGACCAAGAAACACTGACGTGACAAAATATTCAAATCAACTCCAGCAGCGAGCGTGTGTGTGTGTGTGCTGGTCGTGCACAGATCAGATGGAGCAGATGGATGCTGATTGCAGATCTGTGATCCACAGCAGATTAAACAGACGCTCCCAGCGTTGTTTCACTTCTTTGCTCATTTTTCTATGTTTTTTTTTTTTCTTGTAATGATGAATCTCAGTTTTCACCTGCAGGAGGGAAACGAGAGAGAGAGAGATGTTATAGGTAGATAATAACAATAATAACAACTTAATTCATGCAGCAGCTTTAAAGGGGTAGTTCAACATTTTGGCAAATTGGCCCATTCCCATAAACCCTATAGTCGTAGCAGTAGATTCATTACCTTTAATTGTCGGTGCAAGCTATTTTCAGAACGGCAGAGCAGAGCCGTGAGCTGCTCAGAGCTACGCTACAGAGGCTCATGGGATTTCTTGGTTTCCCTCATCAAACTCATCAAATACACAATCCAACAACTCCACAACGCTCTGGTGGACAAGTTGTGACCTGCACATTCACCACGCTATGAGATAATAACACAACGTTACCACACAGAGTTGTTTTAGAGGGAAATGCATCCCATGAGCCTCCGTAGTGTAGCCCTGAGCAGCTCACAGCTCTGCTCCGTCATCCTAAAAATAGCTTGCACTGACAATTATAGGTAACGAACCTACTGCTATGACTATAGGGATTATGGCAATGGGCCAATTTGCCAAAATGTTGAACTATCCCTTTAAAAATGTTTGGAAAACAGACATGATGTTTTGGAGGTTTCCTCCTTTCAATTAAAATCAGATCCCTGGACTCGGACACACGATGCATAAAGCCTCTTTTCCTGTTGGCTGGGATTTAGGGACATGAGTGACATCACAGAGGCTTTGTCCATCTTTAACTGACTCTTTAAACCTTTTTTTTTTTTTTAAGGCACCAAATCATAACAGACACGACGTCCAGGCCGTTCTACAGGGTGAAGACCAGACAGACCGTCTCACAACACAACAGTTCCCATAATGAGCTGCTCTTGGCGACGGTGGAGAGGAAAAACTTTCTCCTCCTTCTCCTCAGCCAGGGCGACATATGGCCGCCATCAGGACTCAGACACACACTGACTGACAAGTGGTTTAACGTCAGGAGTGTGTGTTGACTTGTAAAAGATGTCACATGATTGTGTTTTATCATCACACTTCATCTTTTTAGTTAAGTTTAGTTTATTAAGATCCCCTTTAGCGTTGCAAAAAATACATACAGAAAACACATATTTAATACATACACATCCAAGACGAGCACCTAACAGTCCTACTTTGAATCATTACACAACATTTACTATGTATCCTGTCACACAAGGATGCCAAGACTGGATTTACAGATTTATACTAATGGTCAAATAATAATCTCTTAGTTTCATTTTAAAACTAACCGTGTTTCTTTGTTGTATCACTTAATTCAGAAGTCCTTCATAGCTCTATATAATACTGGACGTTGAGAAAGTGCCCTATGGGTGAAATAACATACCCTCCAGCAGCGCGTCGAGTTGAGTAATTATATATGTCTGAACTAAAAGATAATTTTCTATAAAATAAATATGTAGGCTACAAAAAGTAGAAAGGTCGGAGCACCTCCAATTAAAAAGGTGCTGACCTCAAAAATAGATGTGGATAAAGAAAAAAGCAAAGAGGAGAGAGACCGCCTTTATGTGCTTCTACTTAGCACCTCCAACAACATCAGCAAACGCTTGACGCTTGAAACGTTGCAAATAATAATACATTTTATTTAGAAAGTGCCTTTCAAGCCACTCAAGGACACTTTGCAAAAGTTAAAATCAGCCATAAGCAACATCAAGTACGCGGTCTCCTGTTTTCTTTTTTCTATAAAAAAAAAAATGTGGCATTTTAGTTAATATTTAATACTGTGGTCACATGATCTCAGCTGCACACAGGTGGTCGACTCCTCACGCTCCTCGTTCTCCTGCTGGAGCCTCTGCTGGTCGACCTCCTCCATCGGCTGACAGGGACATTATTTATACCCTGGAGCTGCGTGTGTGTGTGTGTGTGGACGCCACTGTAAGGGTTCTGACCAGGAGACTAACGCCTAAACTCCACTGGATGCAGAACGACTCCGAAACGGGTCCGCTACGGAACGGCCGCGTTCTCCGTCTCCGTCAAAACACACCGGTTCCGTCCGTGATGCGATTGTTGCAGCTCCGCCGCACAGCAGGAGCACGTGATCTCGAGATATAGCAGGTTTTAATTTCCATAAAGTGAACCACAAATTCATTAAACTATGTCTGGAAACCTCCGGGCTGCTGACTTCAGGCCGGTCGCTACTCATGACAACGTTTTCAAGGCGTAAAGCAGGAAAAAAAACATGGTGTATTTTATTTTGAAAATTAACCGGGTGTTTTATTTTGTATTTTGCCCGCGGTTTCCTGTCTTGCACAATCTGCTCTGTGCTGCTTGATGCGCTGTGCTCCGGCGTCCGGCAAAAATAGAAGCTGTGCGTATCTTTTGCGAGGGCTGCCGGATGCCGGAGTCGTTCCGGACCCACAACGCAGCGGATCCGGAGTCGGTGGACGTTGACACAGTGATTAAAATTAATACGTATCGGCTCCGCCGCCGTAGCGGAGCGGATCTGCAGCCGTTCCGCAGTCAGTGGAGTTTAGGCGTAAAAGGGAACTTTGATCCAGTGGAGATCAGTCCATTAGGCCGAGTTTCCTCCGATCAGTTCCGAGTCATTTATCAATCGACCAGTGGAGCGCAGCACCTGCCGCACGCCTCGCTCTCCTCCTTCTTTCTTTCTTTCTTTCTTTCTCTCTCTCTCTCTCTCTCTCTCTCTCTCTCTCTCTCTCTCTCTCTCTGATGTCGACTCTTTGAAGCCTCTGATTGGCCGAAGTTGTTGTTCTCCTCGTCTTCCTGCTGCTGCTGGTCTGATGTTGCCAGCAGAGATGTTTGTTATATACCTCTTTAGTGTCAGGTGGGTGGAGCTTAGCTCAGGTGCTGTCTGCTGCAGGGTTATTATATTATATTATATTATATTACACTGGAAAAACTCAAAATCGTACCAAGAATATTTGTCTTATTTCTAATCAAAATGTCATTTTTAGTCAAAATCTCATTATACTTGAAATAAGACTCATCACATAAAAAGTAGCTTGTTTTAGACACTTTTTACATATTTCAAGCATATTTTTTCTTAAAATATACAGATACAATAGTTAGAAGCACAAAAAAGTTCATTTTAAGTGGAAAGAGATTAGTTTTGACTAGAAATGAGACATTTTCACAAGAAATACGACAAATATTCTTGGAAAGATTTTGAGTTTTTTGTTTAATTTATTATATTATATTATTAGTTTATTGAATTGTATGGTTGAATTATAGATTATTACCATGATACTGTTGGTGCATCATCATATCATTGTATCTTTATTCATTCAAAACATTATTGATCGTAACCCTGTCATTATTAGGATCAACGTTTCATGTCTGTGTTTATTTGGAGCCACATTAGTTTGTATCACTGATGATAATATCTTATATTCTGATCATCACACCACATCAGTCAAACAGGATACCCACTGTTTATTTATTCTAATTCACACCCATCCATTCTGGCAACACATATGGATTTTATCAATACTTTGACTGTATAATTATAATTATAATTTTATACATTATTCTAGTCAATTAGATGGGATCATCTTGTCTCATCTTTAATAAAACAAAAGTCACAAATTATGAAATTAATTAGCAGCTCACAATGAAAACAGAATTGTCACAAGTTATAGCTACAAAAACATTGAATATAATATAATATAGTTTCAGTCTGAAGGTGATGGGAGCAGCAGCAGAAGTTCACTACAGTTCTCATCATTTTATTTATATATAGTATGTTTACAGTTTTATATTATGATTGTAAATATTAGTCTGTGCATGATGAACTCTGAATCTGGTTTTATATTCTCGTCGTCACGCCCACGGTTTGTTAAGTTCGTCTTTGTGTCACTTTATGTCTGTCAAGTTACACTTATGAAAAAACTAACTTGAGGAAGTGAACATGTACTTCAGTTTGTGAGATTTATCTGCTCTGACGCAGCGTTGATTGATCACATATTAATAGTCGGGGCTGATTAGAACAAGACATCCTGGTTTTGGACGAGAGTTTTATTTTAGCAGATGGTCTAAATCTGGTAAATAGATTCCACCCAGAGGGAAATAAGACTCTGGGAGAAAACTTAATTCTTGCTACTTTTTTTTTTTTTTTGCAGACATTAAAATGGTTCAATTAAAGGATACTGAGTTTCTGGCACATTATATATCTGCAGTTTTATTGCCAATTGCTTGTATTGGTATAATGATGAGTGTGAGATCTGCGGAGGAAACTTATCAGCATCACACAAACACGACGGTTCATAATCAGAGCTCTGCAAGCGGAGAATGACGATAATTTAATATTCTCATCAAAAGTGCAAACTATGTGTGGTTAAAGACTTTATGCAAATTGTTATTTGTTTTGTGTTTTAACGCTGCAGCTTCCAGGGGCTTTGATGTTCATTACACACATAATAAGGAAAATAAAAACTGTTGCAGTAGAATAAATATTAAAAAAACACACACACACACACATACTCGCACACACACTGATGATGTCGCTTTTATGTGTTTGAGCTAAAAAATGCAAAGTTTGTGCTGAAGGTCGTCACCAGTGGGAGGTTAATAAGTTGATCAGAATTAAAAGGGTTCATCGTCTGATCTGCAGATTTCTGGCGGTTTTATGATGGATTCTGATATTTTAGTGGAAAAAACAATTAGAAACACACACACAATCTGCCAAACGCAAACTGAGCAACAGTCAAATCGACAAGAATGTTGGAAGGTCAACATTTGCTTTGTTTTCTGTCCTGACAGAACTTTAGTGACTGTAAATGCTCAAATAAACGGTACAAATGGACACTAAACCTTTATTCTACACAGCATTAATACAGTGTTACAGCTTCAACTCTATACACATTTTACTGGAACAGCAAATCAACAATAAACTCAGATATTAAAGCTCCATGTTTTCCTCTTAAACTGAGTTTTATTTTGAAGGGCTGATCCATGAGAGGATCTAAAAACCATCTCAGCGTAGTTTTCCATCTCCTTTCTCAGCTTCTCTCTGGAGCTCTAGTAACAACAGGTCTGTGTCAGCCAATCAGAAGAGAGGAGCAGGCTCTGAGCCTCTCTTCTGATTGGCTGACTGGTTTCTAAAGTGATCCAATAAAAAATAGAGCAGATTTCAGAATAAAACACTCAGAGAAACCAAATCCTACAAGTTGTTGGATGGATGGTGGGTCCAGGTGGTGAGGGGGCGGGGCTTTGTTGTGACATCACAAAGTGACAGGAAGTCCAAACATCTACTGTATGCAGTTTTAATACAAACATCTACCTTTATACTGTATGGAGCTTTAAGCGTTGTTTAGTTTACTTGTTTAGAAGTTACACTGTAAAACTCAATAAATATAACACTTTTGGAAACCTAACTTAATTTAAGTTTAATCTTCCATTGTGTCCAAAGATTATGACCTGTTGTTCGTGTGCTTGGAAACAACTGCTCTGACTTTATTCTGAAAGTCCAGGCAGGAAGTTGTGATGATTCATAGCTTTCCATCTATCTGTTCTTCACCCACACTGTCATCTCCTGGGTGTAGTTTGATGTATTTTATGAGAAAGATCTGATCGGACAGAACTGTGTTTAAGAGTTCAGATGGACCACACCCACTTTTTCGCTCCTCCTCGCTGCTGGACTGAGCTTAAAGCGCCGACGTCAGAACCCAAAGATGCTAAATACGACGTGTTTTGTTCCACATTTCCATGAAATCACAGACAAAGTTGAAGTCGATTGAACCGAACTTCACTCGGTTCTCTCTGTGCTCCTCGGTCTGAGCTGCAGAACTTTGGTCCGGGAGCTTTCTGCAGCGCCTGGTTGATGAGCTTCCAGGTGGTCTTTAAACCGAGTTCATTATCAGAGTAACAGACGCTAAACCAGCGGCTGTGCTGCTGACGCTCCAGAGGAAAGGTTTTGTCTGAACTGGATGGAGGCTTTTTGTGTTTGTAGAAGCTGTTCTCCCCCCTCCTCTGCCTCACCCCCACCCTCCCTCGCTCCCTTTCCTCCTCTTCCTCCACCGGCTTTAGTCCTCCGGGCCAATTTTTGCAGGCAGCGGGGGACGAGAAGAATAAGTCTCCTCACAGCGAGGTGTGGCGCTGAATGGGGAGAGGATGATGAAGGCTGGAGAGAGAAAAGAGACAACACTTCACTGTTTGGCAAACTGAGAGCAGAGGAGCTTCAGAGACCTTCTGCCTTTCTTTGTCAGACTCGAGAGCACAAGCTTCACATTTGTTAACTGACACATTTACTTCCTGTCGACTCCAGGGTCATTTTCTAAAAGTTTTTTTTCTCTCTCTCTCTCTGATCGTTTCAGCTCGCAAACATAAACACTTCAACTTTTTCATAGGCAAACTTATGTAAAAACATGGAGGAGTGAGTCACATTGAGACTCAATGTAATTATGAAGCTTTGATTTTAACGTCTTTTGATGATAGATTAAATTAGTGGCCTCTTTATATAACTTGAGAGAAGTGAGGGGCCTCAGGTTAGAAGAAGAGAGTGTCTCCAAGGGCTGATCCATGAGAAGATCTTAGGAAAGTGTAGATTTCCATCTTCTTTCTCAGCTTCTCTCTGGAGCTCTAGGAAGAACAGGTCGGTGTCAACCAATCAGAAGAGAGGAGGAGGCTCTGAGCCTCTCTTCTGATTGGCTGACTGGTTTCTAAAGTGATCCAATGAATATAAAAAGTGAGCAGATTTCAGAATAAAACACCCAGAGAATCCAAATCCTGCAAAGTTGTTGGATGGTGGGTCCAGGTGGTGAGGGGGCGGGGCTTTGTTGTGACATCACAAAGTGACAGGAAGTCCTGACGGCTGGTTTTAAGGCTCAGTTTCTGAATACAGGCTGTGTGCATTTCTCTGTGGACTGAGGCTTTGATACTTTCACAGTATTAATATAGAACCTAGAGCTGCTTTATAATCACACTACACATGGACATCTACCTTTATACTGTATGGAGCTTTAACACAAACATCTACCTTAATACTGTATGGAGCTTTAACACAAACATCTACCTTTATACTGTATGGAGCTTTAACACAAACATCTACCTTTATTTTGAAGGATCTTTAACACAAACATCTACCTGTATTGTACCTCTATATAATTGTTAGTTTGGTCCTCTGAGCTCTTATTCCTTCTTCAGTGTTGAGCTCAGTGGTTCACGTTGAGGTTAGAGCTCCACTTTGCTCCTCTCTCTGTTCTCAGAGCTGCAGAACGACTCCGGAGATGAAACATAAACTGTATTTTATGAAATAGTTTCCAGAGACAAACCTCAGTCTGTGTCCATGTGCAGAGCTGCATTCATTTGGAGCAAGAGAGGGAGAGAGCTTCTCTACTGTGCTTCTATTCAGAGGGAAAAGACACAACACACACACACACACACACACAGCAGGTTGTTTCTCTGCTTGTTTTCGGCATTGATTGCAGACATCGACCTGCTGAGCCTCACAACATCCAGCCAGCAACCAGCCAGCCACTGACCGACCGCTGCATCGATCTTCCCGCTTCGCTGAGTGACTGATTAAAAGCCTGACACCACTGTTTCCTGCCTGGTTAATACCTTGACTGACTGGTTTCCCGCTCAAATCGCTCCGTCGCCGGCTGCACTCGACCCCGTTCAGTCCTGCTCCAGTTCGATTCTCTTCACTCTGTTTCTTCCTCTCCATCACGTCTAGATGGTGTTGTCCTTCTTGTTCTGTGGTGTTTAGTTTTTTTTTCTTTCTCCTCCTATGGTCGATGAAGGTGCCTCTGATGTTCTTGAATGTCGAGGCCTGGACAAGGGGAGCGGTCCTGTACCCCCCAGCACGCCGCAGGTTTGATCCCCGCTGAGCCCGGACGTTACGAACGCTCGGCGGGGTCGATACGGCTCGCCGGACGATGGCGCTCCATCGACAGGCTGATGACACATCACCCATTGGCCGCGAGGTGTTTTCATGGATTTGTCGGGAAGGAGGAGGGCGGAGGGTTTTTATTTGAAAAGCTCATAACTTTATTGGCATTTTCCTGGGGGACGGTGACGACTCAGAAGATGTTAAACGACAGGCCAGACAGACCTTTGAGATTCTCCTGTATTTTCTCATCAGGTGTTTGAACTGATGTCGACCTCGCCGCCACAAAAACACATCAGATGGTGAATTTCACACATTTGTTCTTCACAGGAAACCTCTGTTCCTGCCATAATGTTGCAATGGCGCTTGGCTTTAAAGGGATAGTTCACCCAAAATTGAAATTGCACTCATTATTTACTCACCCTCATGTAGACTAAGGGCTGGGAGAAGTTTCAGAGTCCTCCTTCTCTGAGTTACAGGGGGTCTCGGCGTAGCAGTTCATGTCCATATAACGGTTGAAAATGGACACCAACTGTCTTCTCAACAAAAAGACACCAAAAAACATCCAAATACCTCCATGCTGCTCGTATGTAATGTCCGTCTTATATCGAAGCCCCGAAATGCAAAATTGTCCCAAAAAAATCAGCTTACGCTTGTTTGTAGCGTAAGCTGCTCTTGGAAGGACCCCCTCGAAAATGAGATGATTCATCTCAAGGGGCAATCCTGAATAAATAAATTCAAATTCAAATTCTTCGGACGAACTAGGAAGAGGAGCTTCAAGAAGCTTCCGCTACTAAACAAGCTTGAAATATAGACTTTACTTCACATTTCGGGGCTTCAGTACAAGACGGACATTACATACAAGCAGCATGGAGGTATATGGATGTCTTTTGGTGTGTCTTTTTGTTACGAAGACAGTTGGTGTCCATTTGCAACCGTTACATGGACATGCACCGCTACGCCGAGACCCCCTGTAGCTCAGAAAAGCCACGGAGGACTCTGAAACTTCTCCCAGCCCTTAGTCGACATGAGGGTGAGTAGATGAGTGAAATTTCAATTTTGGGTGAACTATCCCTTTAAACGACAGGCCATATTCTCCTGTATTTTCTCATCAGGTGTCTGAACTGATGTCGACCTCGCGGCCACAAAAACACATCAGATGGTGAATTTCACACGTTTGTTCTTCACAGGAAACCTCTGTTCCTGCCATGGTGCGATGGTGCTTGGCTTTAACATGACTGATGTGTTTTTTTTTGTGGCCTCTTAATGATAAACTCCGCCAGCTGAGAATAAATGAACGGGGACGGGAGGCGGTGGAGTGCTGCTTCTTATTTATTCCTCTGGTTTCTTTATCAGCGCCGGGCTCTGGAGCTGCATGTTTTCACGGTGAAGTGGTAATTTCTTCGGGCGCAAGCGGATTGTTTCCCACCTTTTCCCTCGCTCGTCGTCCTCCCACTCGAAGCTCGTCTGGAGATCAGCGCTGGCGTTTTTTAAAGCTGTTTTCTTGTGGCTTTAGTCGGCGAGGGCGAGACGCACAAAGACCTTGCAAAATCACATAACCCCCCCCACCACCACCCCTTGTGTCTTGTTTGAAATTCTCCAACCAGTGCACGCTTCTTAACATGCATGTCAGAAATGCAGAACGAGGCAGTGATGAGAGGAAGAGAGATGTTTGTACACAGACGGGAGGTTTCTCTCCTCGTTTTAACACTTTATTTAACAACAACGACTGTGAAGATGTAACAAGATGGGTTTTTTTTTAACATTTTTCTTATTATTACAGATGAATGATTGTTTATCATAACAGATTCCAAATTTACTCTAATGTGTCACTATGACAATGATTTATATGACACTGTTGTCAAGTGTTTAACAAGCAAAATAACAGCAGTGAAACAATAAATGAAAACAATCAAATAAATTATATTATTCAGGATGAATGAAAAAAAAATGTGTTAAACATTTCTGTGTTGGTTTTTGAGAAAGAAAAGGGATTTTAAAGATGCTATAGGATGAAATTCGTCTTGTATTGCGTGTTGTTACTATGGTTACCATCCAACACTGATGCAAACATTCAAAACATTCGACTGTCAGGGAGAAGAATCTTGTTTTCTGTTTCTTTACATCATCCCGATGTTGCCGCCATGTTGCATGTACACAAAAGTTGACATCATCATTGCATGAGGGCCGACTGTTTTAAAGGGATAGTTCAACATTTTGGCAAATTGGCCCATTGCCATATTCCCTATAGTCATAGCAGTAGGTTTGTTACCTTTAATTGTTGGTGCAAGTTAGTTTTAGAACGGCGGAGCAAATGCACGTTGCCTTCAGGGACAGTTTTTCATCAACAGTCTCTGCATTTCCCTCTAAAACAACTCTGTGTGGTAATTGTGTTATTATCTCATAGCGTGGTGAACTTGTCCACCAGAGGAGTTGTGGAGATGTTGGATTGTGTATTTGATGAGTTTGATGAGGGAAACCAAGAAATCCCATGAGCCTCCGTAGCGTAGCTCTGAGCAGCTCACGGCTCTGCTCCGCCGTTCTAAAAATAGCTTGCACCGACAATTAAAGGTAACGAACCTACTGCTATGACTATAGGGATTATGGCAATGGGCCAATTTGCCAAAATGTTGAACTTTCCTTTTTTAAAACACATTTGTGATCGGTTCCCCAGTTTTCAGGGAATCGACCTCAGTGAACGGCTTCTTCTCCAGACAAAATGAAATTACATATAGGTTGGGTTGAGGCTACACAACTCTTCATCCCTCCTGATCATTGCACTTTTTCTTTTATTTTTCATTTATTTTTTCCTCTGACCTTCTCCATGTTGGTGTAAACCACCTCAACATCAGCGCCGGTCTCCTGAACCTCATTCAAACCTCCACAGTCTGGTGGCAGCAGACGGGACGACGACTCACTCTTCATCTACTAATCCTTCAACTGGCACCGACTGTCGGCATTTACCAGATCCACCCCGCCGGGCCGAAGCGCCTGAGTCCTGCAGGGTTCTGTGGTTCTGGACCCAGGATTAATGTCTGCACACAGATTGTCCTCTCTCCTTTAATTAGTGTTAACATGCGATCAGGGACTCGAACAGCCGGCTCGGCCTCTGGTGGACGCATCATCGCCACCTGCACAGTCTTTACCCATGGTGCACTTCGAGCTTCCGAGGAGGAAGAGGAGGATATGAAGATGGATGGAGGCAGAGTTTTATTCTCTTTCTCTTTTTATTATTATCGCCTTATACTTTTACTTTTAGAAAACACAAACTGTTTTCTGTTTCTTTAACCTCTCAGACGACGTTTGAACTTGAACCAGAAAGTTTTTCGGCTAAATTTTAAGCAGAGCGTGAACTTCCTCCCCGTGCCGTGTTGGCAGAGCTGGAGAATCTCTCATTATTCGGACTTCATGTATTTACTCCAACAAACACTGAGCCCTGTAGCAACACCAGGAATTAACTCTAATTTAGTTTTTTTCATTCTTTTATTGTGTTTGCAGCAAGTTGAACTGGAAAAAATACACAACTGGAAAGTTTCATGACTTTTTGACCTTTTATTATGAAAATTTAATCAGTTGTTATTTAGCTTTTATTAGATGATTGTGTCTGTTTTTGATTGTTGGTTTGTTTGTCTGCTTGTTTTGATATCATCACTGGTGTTCGTGTCTGTTCTCCATTGTTTTTCTGTTCAGTGCATTTCAGTATATTATCTGACTCTAGTATCACATCTGCAGTCTGTTGTAGTTTCATCACAACTGATGGTTTAAAACAAAACAAACTTTCAAAAGAGTTGAAATGAATCATAAAATTATAAATAGAGTTTGATGGTTTTGTTTTGGAACAATGTTAAACTGCATCACCTCGTTATTTAATGAATAAAGAAAATCAACTGGAAACTTGTAAATAAGTCCTTATTGTTTTATGATCAGTAAGGACTTAACGTTACCGCTACCAGGGCAACCGTGATGACAGCGGTTGATTGGACTGACTGACGCCTCCCCGGCGCCGTCACGCCTCACCTGACACTATTAAGATTAACGCAACGGCAGCATTGTATCACACAGACTGTAATTACTGTTCACCTCAACACAGCAGCAGATACCAGAGTGTGTGACGACCACGAGGCGTCAAAATAAAACGGCAGCAGAACGAAGACGAAGGTGAAGACGCTGCTGTTGGTGTTTATATGAAAAAAGGTTCTCAGTTATTTATACAGAAGTTTGGCTTCTTCTCTAAGGACATTTCCAAATCCGGATGTCCACTACATTTCAAGATGGACCGTGGGATAAAATGAGTGCACTATATGGTGAACATTAAAGGGATAGTTCAACATTCTGGCAAATTGGCCCATCACCATAACCTCTATAGTCATAGCAGTAGGTTTGTTACCTTTAATTGTCAGTGCAAGCTGTTTTTAGAACGGCGGAGCAGAGCCATGAGCTGCTCAGAGCTAGGCTACAGAGGCTCATGGGATTTCTTGGTTTCCCTCATCAAACTCATCAAATACACAATCCAACAACTCCACAACGCTCTGGTGGACAAGTTGTGACCTGCACATTCACCAGACTATGAGATAATAACACAACGTTACCACACAGAGTTGTTTTAGAAAGAAATACAGAGACTGTTGATGAAAAACTGTCCCTGAAGGCAACACATGCATCAGCAGTTTTGCATGAATTTCTCTCTAAAACAACTCTGTCTGGTGACGTGTTATTATCTCATAGCATGGTGAATGTGCAGGTCACAACTTGTCGCGTTGTGGAGTTGTTGGATAGCTCTGAGCAGCTCACGGCTCTGCTCTGCCATTCTAAAAACAGCTTGCACCGACAATTAAAGGTAACAAACCTTCTGCTATGACTATAGGGGTTATGGCAATGGGCCAATTTGCCAAAATGTTGATCTATCCCTTTAATAATCACTAAACATTCTGTCACAACTGCAAAATGACATGGTCACAATATAGCCGAGAAATTACACAGCCTCAAGGTTGAACTGGTTGGATTGTTGTATTAAAGGTCAAAGGTCAAGCTCCCGGTCAATGAAACCATTACCCAAGGGTTCACTCACCAATGATGACACAATTTCACACACATAATATTTTCTATGACTCTACGCAGGCTGTGATCTGGCACTAGTCTGCGTGGCAGAGGGATACATCTTAATAATATTTGATAAACTTAATTTGTATAGGATTTACAAATACAATTTATGCCACAAGGACCAGAAAAATTGATAGAAAAAGACACAAAATGTCTTGAAACATGCAACCCAAGCTGAAAGTGCAACAATATAAAAATGCAAAAGGCCATTTAAGAACAAGAAGAATCAAAAGAGATTAAAAATATCCCACAATCTCAAAGGAGAAACAATGAAAAGAAGAGATTTAAACGTGATATAATAACTGAGGAGGAGAAGCAGAGAGCTTCTAGTTCTGCTTCTGCCTCTTTTTATTGTTCACAAATGATCTCATTAACCGAGTCTTGTTGTATTTGTCTCCTCCTCGTCTCTGAAACCACAGCGTTGATACCGAGTCTGCAGCTCTTGATCCATAAGTATGGATTTACCTCACATGTTCACAACGGACTGGAGAATTGTGATTTGAACGGCTGCTCGGGGAAGTTACGCTTCACTGAGCCGAGCGGCGGAGAGAAAAAAAAAAAACACAGACCTGGCAGTGTAAAACAACACACACAGGTCTCAGAGTGGGTGATACGGCGTGTGTGTGTGTGTGTGTGTGTGTGTGTGTGTGTGTGTGTGAGCTGCACAATACGCCCGCGGTGTCGACCGCCCTCCAGACGCCAACAAACACAAACTTAAAGGGATGAATAAATAATCTGTGTCTGCATTTAGTCCGAGCCCAACACACTCTCATTAATGTTTGACAACTGACACACACACACACACACATACACAAACACACACTATACATGTTCTTTATGGAGCTGGAAGGTCACACACACAAACACACACACACAGTAGAATACATTACAGTGACTCTGCAGGATCTGACTTCCTCTTTTGAAGACGAAGGCAAAGAACAAGAGAACACACAGCCTGCAAATGGAGATGTTTGTGTGTGTGTGTGTGTGTGTGTGTGTTTGTGCCTCATCAGACAAAAAGCCATTTTCTCTGGATCCATAAATATCTTCCATTTTGTGTTTTCCTGTTTTGCTTTTTCTTTCATCCGCAGGACGTTGACATCAGGTTTTAATGAGCTCTGTTGTTAGCGTCATTAGCGCTAATGATGATCATTGGTTGTTGTGCATTAGAACCAGTGTTTACAGCAGGAAAGCAGAAAAACTGGAGCAGGCGGTGGCGGCGGAGAGCGGTGGCGGCGAAGAGCGGCGGTCACTGTGACCGTTCATCGGGTCTGAGGCTGAAACAAACAGAAGATGCTCATGTTGTGTTGTTTTGTTGTTATGAACAGATTTCTGTAACTTTCACTCAGATGAGTTTCTACCAAATCGGATGACATCACACTCACAGGAAAAGGGGTGTGGTCAGACAGAATCTCTGCACTGTGATTGGACAGGATGGATATGTGATGATATATGATAAATTTAAGAGGAATAAAGCTGGTTCTCTTCTGAGGGAACATTTAAATGGTCATCAAAGCTCCGCCTCCTTCCATATTTCCACCATCCAGCTGTTCCTCCCACTTCCTGTTCAGTTTGTTACATCATCCTCTGACCAACACATCTGTTCTTTATTATAAACTCTTCATCCACCTGTTATAACCATGGTTACAGCTCTGTGTGTGTTGTATTTGATCCTTGACGAACATCATCTCATTACGTTTGTGCTTCCACGAGACGTCCAATCACGTCCCTGCAGCTTCTGATTGGACCACGTCTTATTATACAGTACATAGACATTTGTTACATCAGTTGACATCAGTGCATCGATCCACTGATCAACAAGTCAACAGCATCGATTAGAAATGAAAACATCAATCAGTCTTTGATACATATTGTTTGTTGGACACGCCTTTATTTTGAAATTCCGCTGGCTTTTCCTGTCTGGTTCGGCCCAGGTTTGCACACGTTAAATAGATCAGCAGTGGAGAAATATTTCAGATTTTTGGAGTAGTCATGAGACTTTTTACAGTTTGTGACATCAATCGATAATCAATAATGAGATTGTATTTTGATGAAAGGTGTGATTTACACCCCAAGACTTTTCCTTTCACTTGTCTCAGACTAAAGTGGACCAACTGTGTCAGTGTGTGTGTGTGTGTGATGATCCAAAGTATCTGTAAAATTATTGATGAGGGAGACAGAGAGGAAACAGACGTGTTGTGTTATTGATGTTAAAACCTTGTGAACACAAAACGAAGTTCAGGTGTAGCTGATGAAAAAGACGACACATGACAATCAGATGAAAACACACACAGAGAAATATGTTTATGTCAAAGAAAGACAAAAAACAGAAAATAAACAACTGACACCGATCATTGTGACGTTCAAATGGAATAAAACGTATAAAATGTGAATTAGTGGATTCTCTGAACTGAGCCTTTAACTCGGAGCCAGTTCGCCGCTGATGTAGCTGAACGTGTCGGAGGTGGAGGAGGCCGAGCCCCCGCTGCGACATCCATCCTTCCATACCTGCACCCTCCTCCCCCGGGGGGTGAGAGTGGAAAGCACCGAGTCGTCGTCGTCCTAAAAACTACAATACCAGGAGACATGTTTAATATTCCTCTCTGTACATCAGATATTTTCTTTTGCATGAAATCAGATATTTGCCCCGTTAATATTCTCCAGATTCCATTATGCACAAAAAAAGAAAAAAGAAGAAGAAAAAGAGGAAGAAGAAGAAAAAACATTTTATACTTTGACCAAGAAAATGATGCCTGGAAGGCGTTTCACTACGGGGGCTGCAGCCGCACCGAGGGGCCGGGGCCTGATGAAGAGTCACAGTGACCCCTGCAGGGCGGAGGGGGGAGGACCGGAGAGGTGGGGGAGCAGGAGAAGAGGAGAGGGGCAAATGGAGAGAGGGAGAAATATACAGTAGCTATATATGACAGAGGAGGAAAGAAAAGAATAAAATGAAATAGAGAAATAAAACAGGGAAATAAAAAGAAAAAGGACAAAAGGATTTAAGGAGGAACTGTAGAAACGGCTCCACTGAGCTGAATGAGGAGGATTTATTTTACTTTATTCTGCTCCTGAACATCGTTCATATATATTTATATCCATACATCTGCAGCAGTGGCTCCACTCCTCCTTCATCCCTCTTTCATCCCTCTTTCATCCCTCCTTCATTCCTCCCTTTAACAACAGTCAATAACGAATTATTCTGGAATCAGTGATAGAAGAAATAATCAAAGATAGATAGAAGGAAGCAACACTTTTACAAACTGATTATTTTTCTAAAAAGTCAAAATGGCAGAAAAACAATTGAATTTGATCAAAGAATTTAAATCCATCCAATAAAACAGATTAATAACAGCGGAAACAGTTTGTGTGTGTTAAAGAGATTTTTCCCCCCACAGTAATTAGATTTGTACATTTAGAGAAACTTTGGTTTTGATCCTCAGTTAATCAGTGTTGACTCAGATTAATGAACATTAACTGTAACCAGCAACAGTTTAGCAAAATAAACTCATCGGATCTGTCGGTGTCACGTTTGTTTAAACTCCTTCTTCTTCTCCAGAAAATCTCTGAGCTTCATTCATTCTCCTTTTTTTTCTTTAAATTATAAAGTCTAATCTCAGTGACCGACGGCCTGGCAACATAAAAATGTAAAACAACAACAGTTTGAGTTACATAACGCGTCTGTTGCTTCGACAGGAGCCGAGAGAAGCTGCAGCGTCTGAGACGTCCTGATTATGCAGGTCAGTTTTATAAAAAGACGATTATACAATAGCAATTATGTAATCAGCAGATCAAACGCTGAACAAAAGATAACGGGACAAAGGGTGAAGCATGTAGGCAGCGAGGAAGAGAGCACGCAGCTGTGTGTGTGTGTATGTGTGTTCCTGATTCAGTAATTATTGAAGGAATTATCGACTATATTCTGATAGATCACAAAAACATCAAAATTCAAAGCTGGTGTGCACCACAGGATCCTAAACGTTCCCATCCTCAGAGTTTTTCCAAACCCTCCAACAATAAAGCAACAAATATAAAATAAAAATACAATAAAATTGTTACTATATTTTCTTATTTCTATGATAGGCTACAATAATAATCATATTAACTTGTCCATTTTTGTAACACTAGGTCGTACACGCTAGCAAAGAAAGCTATTCCAATAGAGCAGCTCCATGCATGGTGGAGATGAAAGGTCAAAGGTCAAGACTAGGTAATGATATGATATGAAATATATTGTATAATAATGCACGTCTGTGGATATTCTCATTCATCCAGGTCATTGTTATCTCTGGGCAACAGTAAAGTTGAATCCAAGGCAACTGGACTTGTATTTGTCTATAGGAAGACGTTTTGCCTCTTGTCCAATGGGCTTCACATCTACAGATGATGCTCATTGGATAAAGAGCTTCTGCATGACTCAAGACTACTTTATTAATCCTTTAACACTAGAACCGGTGAGGTCATTTTGATTCCATTCTGTTTGGTAAAAACCCTAGGTCTCCCAGTCGGTGACTTTTCCTAAAAGTGTGTTCTACATCATCTTATGCGCTTCTGATAGAAAGAAAAGAGAGATTTTACTAAACATTTTGACCTCCATAACAAATGGACCATTTATGAGAATCCCTGCCAGACACACAGTTCAAAAGACTTTATGGTAATACTTGACATTCATATACACACACATACTTTACCAAAAATAACAATAGTGGTTGCTAGGCAACCAATATAGATGACTCTTTATTTTTCTACTGTTCGAATAGTGTGTGTATATAAACATGTATAAAATTGATTTTCCAATCATTGCAATCTGGGCTAAATAATGTCCATTTAGTCACTCAGTTTGCCAGTTAGTTAGTTATAGTTAGTTATTTAGTTAGTTAGTCATTTTGACCTCATCCCACAACACAACACGAGTTCAGATACTACAAAGTTGTCAAACAGTTAAAACAGGTCAAACAGATAAAAAAACTAATATTACTCATAAACATTGAACATAACAATGACAATCCCTTGCTCTCATGAGAAATGGACATGAATTCAAAAATTTGAAACAATTTTGAAAATTTTTACATACACACACTGTTCGAAAATAGAAAAATAAAGAGTCGTCTATATTGGTTGCCTAGCAACCACTTTTGTTATTTTTTGTAAAATATGTGTATGTATATGAATGTGAAGCATTACTATAAAGTGTTTTGAACTGTGTGTCTGGCTGGGTTTATAATATATATGGCTACATAAATGCAGTCCATTTACCATTTTTGCATTAGAGTGAATGGAGGTCAAAATGACCTCTTGGCGGTTCTAGGTATACATGGAATGTTGGCTGTTCTAGTGTTAAAGGGCTATTCCAGAGAAACAGGGTTGGCAGCTGTATGCAAAGTCTGCTAGTTACATGTTAGAAAATGAATAAATGCCTCATCAAAAATAGGAATTCTAATAAATATCACCATTAAAAGTACATCTCTAAGTCTCTGGATGAAAAAAGAATACATAAAAAGTACACAGTGGAGTTGACATGTTCTCAGTTGGCTCCTGCGATGGTTTGGTGCGTCCACGGTTTCTCAGCTGCCACTAAAAAACCTGCTGAACATCTGGTTCATAACGTCATGACATCACTGTGACATCATCAGAAATGATCAAATTCCAGATTATTTTCTGTTTGCATGCTGCAGATTCTGTGAAAATCTGAACGTCTGAGGGATTTTCTCTGCTTTGCTACTAAAAGTTTTTTTTTTTTTTTTTTTTTCAGACAAAATAAATCATAACTGGATTTTTGGTCCAAACATCACAAAACTCACACAACAACGACAACAACAACAAGCAGCCGCGCTTTGATTTCAGCTCTCTGGTCTGTTGGATCAGGATGAAGTCACAGTCTGATAACACTGATCTGGGCGCAGCAACACGCTGTCAATACAGAGCTGGTTTTCACAGATTATTGGGACCTGACCTCAAACACATCACGCACAGCTGGAGAAGCTGCAACAGTGATTGGAGGAGGAGGAGGTGGAGGAGGAGGTGGAGGAGGAGGCCGCACACTTACTTTTGGGCTGTGTCCGATAGTGACCACGCCATTTTGCAGTGGTGTCCAAATGTTTAGTGATTATGTTCACTATCCCACAATTCACTGCGAAATGAACAGCCGATGGTCACTAACCGGAGCGAGATATCACATCATACATTGTGGTCACGGATCGCTGACCACAGACTCTGGATTAAACTGTTATGTGTTACCAGCGCTAAAGCCAGAATTCAAACAGCTTTTAGCAGCTTTATGGCAGTCGGCGACAGCTATGCTAATTTCTGTTAGCCCATCTATGGGGTTTTACATTATATGTTAGCATTAAGCTAGCCAACTTTATATGCTTAGTTGTGAAACTGGCTGTGTGTGTTTTGAACGTTGTTTTAAACTATGTGGGTTTGATTGAACATCTTTGATGCTTAATATATTGCTTTACTCCTCTTTTTATTTTGGTACCTATATGTCAATGCCTACAGCGGCCGTTACGATCGCGGTCAGAACGTTTTAATTACACAACGTAATACGTAATTAACTGTGCAGTGGAGTAGTGTCTGTTTTTCATTTGAGCAGTGAGTCCACTATATTGATTTCAATAGTGAGTAGGGAATGAGTGAGTGATTTCGGACACAGCCTTGGTCTCAAAGAAGAAGAAGAAGAAGAAGAAGCAGCGACGACAGGGACATCATCATCATCCTCATCCTCATGGCGCCACCTGACGCCTCCCACCTGTTCTCCGTTCCAACACAACCGTCCTCCCACCTTAACGAGTTTCCACACGACCGTTTCCCGCCCTCCTGGCGTTGGTCCTGAGGTGTTGACCGCCGAGGCCCATCAGAGCAGGTGTTCGGCCATATTGGCGCGGCTGTTAATTACCCACAACCCCCCACCACCACCTCCACCTCCACCTCTCCACTCCACTCCACCACACACACATACACCTCTTCCCCCCTCCCGGATGCCCGCCGCTACAACACAGGCACCGGGGCGAGCACCATATTGCCTCCATATCGTCATGACAACACATCAAACGGACGCGGCGGAGCCAGGAGTGTGGACTCGAGCCGCCGGCGGTGGTGAATTTTCATGATGATCATGATTATTATGAATAGAGGGCGAAATAATTACAGAGCCGCACTCGCCAAAACCTACTCCCTTAGTGTGTGTGTGTGTGTGTGTGTGTGTGTGTGTGTGTGTGTGTGTGTGTGTGTGTGTGTGTGTGTGTGTGTGTGTGTGGAGGCGCTTTGTGGTGAGTCGCCACGCGATCCCATTCCAGATGAAATGGGATAGCAACACAATTATCTAAAGTCCAATTCTTTGAGGCCCATTGTGTCTGTAAACTGAGCCTGAGCAAAGGATTAATGTGTCTGTGGGGTTTAGAGAGGGAGGGGGGGAGGAGGGGGAGACGGGGGAAAAAAAGTGGTGGGTGAGGGAGAGGAAGAGGAGGGAGGGGAGGGAGGAGGGGGGGGTGGTGGAAAGCTGTTGCTTCATCTCTTCGGTGAATAGAGTCTGAGCTCCAACCATCAGCGAGGTGGAGAGGGGGAAGAGAGAGATGGAGGGGGGGGAGGGAGGAGGGGGGGATGAGAAAAACCAGATAGACAGAAAGAGAAAGAGGAGAAAAAGAAGAAGAAAAAGCCCATTTATACTGTCAGACATAATGAATGTAACAAACATAACGAGTATTAACCACACCGCCCACCCAGGGAGGGGAAGGGGGGGAGGGAGGGGAGAAGGGGAGGAGGGGGGGGACAAAGGGAACGAGAGATGTGCAGACAAAGAGGAAGAGAGAAAAGGAGGGAAAGAGAGGGGGGAATCGTAGCCATCATCATCTGCCGTCACCACGGTAACATTTTGGCAAAACGCTGGTCCTCTTCCTCTTCCCATGATGCTCGGCTCCGCTCGTCTGGTTCTAATTCACCGTCCAATGATGAAATGAGGAGCAAGAGGCCACTTCTCCTGGTGAGGGGTTGACCACATCTGGAGGAGGAGGTGAAAGAGTAGGTGATGGAGGAAGTGGAGGTGAAGGAGGAGAATGAGGAGCAAGAGGTGAAGAAGGAGGAGCAGGAAGAGGTGAAGAAGATGGAGGAGACGAAAGAGGAGGGGGAGGGATAAACGAGGTGTAGGAGGATGATGATGATGAGAAGGAGGAGATGGTCGATCTGTTGGAGGCCGAGCTCTGCAACAGATTTTGTTATGGCAGTGAAGCAGCAGCGGTGGTAATAACACCGTAGTAATACTGTAATAACACTGTAATAACACTACAATAACACTGTGATAACATTATAATAGCACTATAATAACACTGTAATAACACTACATTAACACCATAATAACGTTGTGATAACACTGTAATAACACTGTAATAACACTACATTAACACCATAATAACGTTGTGATAACACTGTAATAACGCTGTAGTAACACTGTAATAACACTACATTAACACTGTAATAACACCATAATAACGCTGTAATAACACTGTATTAAAGCAGATATCATTAACACCATAATAACGTTGCTGCGTAAGGCACGCTTTTAAACCGTAGTAACAGCTTCAAGTCACAACTACAACTTTGTATTAGGCAACCTGTAACTAACGTGTTTTTACCGTCCTGTTGCCTGTGAAAGTGCACTATAATAACCCTACCGTTAACTCGCCAGATCAAACTGGTATGACTTCACAGGAAGGAAAACACAATAATAACACCATGAGTTAACGCAGCCCCCGCCCTCATCAGGCAGCTATTGGTCCTAACGTGACCACATTCAACACTTGGCTGCATAACACAGCCCTTCATGCCATTCTAACTCCTCATTGGATAACACTTGTATCCCACAAGAAAAGTTTTCTCTACAATGCAGCAGAGCAGAGTAATAAGAGACTGTAATGAAACACTCCATGTAAGTGATTGCTGACGGAAAATAGGACTATTTAGGACTTATATTAACAAAAACATTCCACTGATATCTGCTTTAAGCATCTCTCTGTGAGGTTCATTTCAAGCATAGCACCTTCAACATTTCGGGGCAGGCCGTAGTTGTGCATGTGATGCCTTCAGGAAACATCTGTAAATAGAAGTTTCTACTGTTATACTGCATGTGGGGTGTCTAGGAAACATCTGTAAGGGATAGTTGTGTTCATGTGATGCCTTTGGGAAACATCTGTAAATCAAACTGTCTATTGTTACTCTGCAAGTGAGGCAATTAAGGGGCATCTGTAAATAGCAGATTATTGTGTAGGCTATGGCAGCAGCACTAGTGTTTGTTGATGTACAATAAACTATTTAAGCTTCTTCACATTGTAAAACTTGTATTTGTTTCATATATTTTTCATTCTGTCCTTGTAAAACACTTTTATCATCTTTACTTATGATGATTGTTATTGAAATAAACTTTATTTGTATCGTTAACAACAACGGGGATCAGTCTCTTGACTCCTGAGTGTGATCTCAACACTTGTGGAGGAGTTAATGAGAGCAGCAGATTAATTATTGATCATATCAGCTCCATTCAGTCTCATTAGAAGCAGGAATAACTCTCTATCAGTGGATCTGATCTGTCTGGTTCCTCCAGAGTTTCTCATATGGGAGTTTTTTTTTTCTTTTTTCTTCTCCTCCTTCCTGACACCTGCAGACACAACACTATAACACCTGGCTTGTGTGTGTTTAATGAGTTGGTGAGGGTCACCTGAACCGGGAGGTGACAAGAACTTTTGTGCAGGATTTTAATACTGGTAAGAAAAATAAAATAACAAATTTAAAACAAAAAGCAACTTTGCCTAAAGTCAAACCCCAGCTCCAAATATATATATTTACCTATAACAGCCGGGCAGATTCTTTTAGTATTTGTAGGCAGCCCCCCTTTGGCTCTCTAGAAATCAATCACACCTCTGCCGCCCCAACTCCCCCCTCCCCCGCCTCCCCCCCATTGCCCAAAACAAAAACACAAAACTTTTCCATCCACACTTCTTCCATCCGACATGACACCCTCAGGCTGTTGTAACTCTGCTGGTTTGATGTTTTTTCATTGCACAACAATAGCAACCTGCCTTTTCCGTCGAATCAAACCCACAATGCACCTGCTGTAAGTCAGACCTCGGCACATTCACACAGATGAGCCTGAGGGAGACGTAACATTTTCGTTTCTATAGTGTAAAAAAGAAAAACGTCTGCAGGAAAAGTAAACACACGAGAGTGAAGTTCAGAAGTGACCGAAGTCATAATTGATTCCATCTTCTCATTGTGTGTCATAACGGACTCAATTAAAAGTTATAATGAGCAGACATTGCGATTCGATTTATGGAAACAGATGTATATTATAATTCACTCATGCATTCGAGGTAGAAGTTTTGCAGCTTTTTCAAATGGAGTGAAAATGTTTTTTCTTTTTTTTACTCTTTATTGGTTTGTAACAAAAGAAAAGAAGAAAAGCGCTGCAGACAGGAAAACCTTGAGACTGAGGATGGTGACGTTTTTCATTTGTTTCAGGGACATCATCATTTTGACGGGTCGTATTGTTACAGACGGCTTTGGGCCATGATGACAAAGTTTACAAAATAAGAGTCTGAGTTATTGTTGAGAACTGAGACGACAAACATGTTGTCCACGATCACGATGATGAAACACGTGTCATTTATTTCTGTTTAAAGACAGACAACATTTTCCCAATTCACACAATAAAAGAAAAAACAATATTTCAAGACTAAATCAAAAATTATACATAATATTAAAAACAAAAAAATGAAATTACCTAAGAAAACATCATCGTCACTTTGTTTTGGTTTGTTGTGACACATTTCTAATTTTTTTGTACAACTGGAGCTGCTTCGATATGATTTTTCAATAATAATAATATCAGAGTTAGTTGTCGAGCTGCTGTAAAACTCACTGTCGATGTGGGAATACATCCAGTTAGGAAAAAAATGATTTATAATTAAAAACTAATTACAGCTGTTAATATGAAATCGGCTCCACCAGGACCCGGTCGATCAAACCGTGTGTTTGTACCCACACGAGGAAACGAGGAGTTGTCACGGCAGCGCTTTAAAGATGATACGATATGTTGTTTACCTGTTGTTATTTGTGTTGTTTACACTGCGTTCTGTGACTCTCTGGTCTGTCAGCAGCTCCTTGGCTACAGAGACTCATCTGTAAAGGGTCAGACCGCCTGCTGCAGATGTTCTGTCCAGATGTGATGTGTACTGTATGTAATGTGTGTCACATGCCAGGTGTGAAGTCAGACAGGTGTTGAGACAGACAGGTTTGTAGAGACAGCACTACAGGTGTATAAAGAGACAGACAGGTGTTGAGACAATGAAGTGTAGAGACAGACAGGTGTTGAGACAGAAAGGTGTTGAGACAGACAGGTGTTGAGACAGACAGGTGTAGAGACAGAAAGGTGTTGAGACAGACAGGTGTTGAGACAATGAAGTGTAGAGACAGACAGGTGTTGAGACAGCACTACAGGTTTGTAGAGACAGCACTACAGGTGTATAAAGAGACAGAAACAGGCGTTTAAACAGACAGTCAGGTAAAAGGACAGTCAGAGAGGTACAGAGAGAGAGAGACAGGTGTTCAGGTACTTGTCTCCCCGTCTCCCTGTCTCCTTGTCTGCAGAGCCGCAGCTGCAGAGCGACAGGCGGCGTCCTGCTGTCTTGAAGAGAGTGGGATCAGAGCAGCAGCGGGGGAGCGAGCTCTGTAAATGACACGGAGAGCACGGCGCCATCATCACACCACACAAATAAATAAAACCCCGTGAGCAGGAATCAATGAAGACATCGTGTCTCACTCGTCCTTTAACTCCATCAGGACGGAGACAACATGGCACCCACCTGAGATCAGAGTCAGTGGGAGGAGTTGAGCTTCATTCATAAAAACTGAGCTCATGTGGAGGTCACATGGTCACATGGTCACATGCTCAGCTGATGTCATGTTTGCACCTGAAGTCGTGAAGCTCCATCCTCAGATCTCTCCAGGTCCATCTTGAACTCCAGATGACATTTCTGTTCTATAGTTTATGAGCAGAGACGATGCACACTCCGATATTTATTGATCCTTATCTGAACTCCTGAGTCTGCAAATCCACCAGAATGAGAAAAATAAACAGTAAATAGTCAAACCAACACTAAGTAAATTTTCAACCTTCATATAATATTTTCATAACTTTTGTGATGGTACATGTCATGGCCTCAGGGTCTGTATCTCCTTCATTGGCGCTAAGCAGCTTCCAGGTGGATGGTAGGAACCCCTCCACACAAAAAAACTACAACTGCTACAGCTACAGACTGCTTCACGGCAGACGTCACTTATCGTTGAGAAGACGGAAGTTGATGCAAACGCCTATGTGGGATTACCGCTTCCAGCAGATCATATTTCTGTGAAAATGTTGTACGGCCTGAAGTCAACAGGTCAGAGGTTTTCAGACACCATTTCACCACGTCAGCACCAAGTTGTTGAACACGACCAGGAGATCAGGATGTTTATGAGGCTACACGCCGGTGCTCATGAGAAATGGAGTCTTCCTTCACGCAAAACACCAGCGCTTCGGTCCACTGGCGCCGCCAAACTCAACCTAAACTGAAAGTTCTTTCATGTTGCTTTAAAACTGGTCTGTAGCTCAGTTCATGCATGTCGTCACTGAACTGTTTTAACAGAAGTCTTAACAAGTAAATTCATCACCAGAGGAGGTTTCACTCACTGAAGTGTGGAGTGTGTTTAATGATTCCGAGGCGGATGGAGAATGGTTCAGAGTTTCTGTGGAGGGTCCTTGTGCCGTACAAAACATACAAAAAATACAAAAAAAATCTTAGTTTCATCAGTCCACAAAACATTTTCCCATTGTGTTGTTGAGAGGCAAACATCAGGCCTACGATGGAAAGCAAAGCAATTCAT
Source organism: Decapterus maruadsi (assembly GCA_030347415.2). Lineage (NCBI taxonomy): Eukaryota > Metazoa > Chordata > Actinopteri > Carangiformes > Carangidae > Decapterus > Decapterus maruadsi. The sequence goes on from CM064903.1 coordinate 10,426,563, forward strand.
GTAGAAAACTAGTAAATTCCAAAGGGTTCACATACTTTTTCCTGACAATGTGAATAAAAAAGTTTTTTTTTTTAAATCTACTCCATCTCATCTCTCTGTTGTAAATAAACTTCCTCTCTCAGACATGATTAACGTTTGAGTCTGAACAAGAGAAAATCAACAGTTGAAGGACGTGAAACTTGTCTGGAGTTATTCAGTTTGACAGAAGTATTTATAAGACAAGCAGGAATTTAAACATGTATGTAGTGGGTCCTGCTGTTAGTGGCGTTTTTATTCAATTCCATTTCATTGCACGTATTTGTTTTATTGTAAAATCTGTGTTTCAGGTTTGTTTTACTGTGCTTATATATTTTTTTCAGTTGTGTTGCTTCAGGATCTAGTCGAACAGTGTAGTTTATTGGTCTTTTCACAAAACTCAAGGTTAATAATGAACGTAAAACATAAAGTAACTGAGGATCAAACCACAGAATAAATAAATAAAACCTGATATACAAAAACAAACAAAGCCAAAAATCTAAAACTAAATTGTTGGATATTAACCTCATATCTCGGACCACCAATGTGGTCACCAAGGTGAGTTCACACTGTTTCCTTTTTTTTTCTTTTTTTCTTAATGCTCATAATGACTCAGCGCTTTTCTCTCCTCGGCCTCGAGTGTATTTTCATGTTCTGAGTCCATTTTCCTCCATTTTTCATCAGTAACTCTGTGGAACAGTGAGTCGACTCTGAACGTTGCCAAAACAAAGGTCGACACTGAGCTGCTCGCACTGTGAGACAGATGTTGACATGACCTGTCTCTCTACAGATGTTTACATAACCTCTCCGTTTGTTCAGTTCATCTCTGACCCGTCCACTGGCCAGTTACCTGATCTCCACTTCTTCCTGTTCACCTGCTACAGAAGACAGACATTTATTGTTTTGTTTTTTGTTTTTTATTGAAGCAGAGCAGCATTTTTGCATCACACAAAAGTACAATAACAACAAGAAAAAGACAGAAAAGAAGAAGCCATGTGGAAAAGGTAAAGGATGGACCTAGACAAAGAAGAAGGAGATGAAGACCAAGAAGGTGTAGAACATGATGAAGAAGATGGAACAAGAAACACAAGAAGAAGAAGAAGAAGAAGGAGAAGAAGAACAAGAAGAAGAAGAAGAAGAAGAAGAAGAACAAGAAGAAGAACGAGAAGAACAAGAAGAAGCTGGAAAATTTCACCTCAAAAAAAATAAGGATAAAACACAGGTTGCAGATCCAGATGTTCCAGGTGTTTCTCCTGGAAACCACATCCACGTTAATTCTCCACATTCATCAGTTCACTGATCTTCACCAGCTTCGTGTCGACTCTGAACGTTCAGCATCAATCTTCTCCGTAAATGAGCAGCTCATTACGGCCGGGTTCAGACAGGCGTTCACACTGACCGCTATACGCTCACACACACACGCTTTATTTATGACGTTTGGTGTGTTTTTTTGTTTTTTCTATTTTCGTCTTTCATAATCTGCGCGATCGCTTCACAGCTTTTGCCTTTTTAATTGCCAGTTTTGCTCCCTGGCTGCAGATGAAGCGAGGAGCGTCTGGGGTTGAACGTTTGTTCGCGCATGAAACGGAGGAGAGACCAGAGATCAGTCACATTACTGAGCGTCACAGCATCTTCCCTTCAAATCCTGAGCTGAGCAAAACGCACAAAGTGCAGCACAAAAGACAAAACAAACAGTCAAAAGAGAGCGACCAAAGAACCAGAGAAGCGGGAAGAGAAGAGCGAGTGAAAGAATGAGGTCGTAAAACAAATCTTTGTGTTTTGTAAAAACACAGGCTGCAGAGTCAGGGACAACACGTAATGAGCTGCTCAGACACTGAAACTGTGATTTCATTTAATTTGACTGTGAGTTAATGATGAAAAAGAAGAGTAGTTACTGAGGGTCAGAGGTCACAACAGAAACAAATGATGTAACTGTCCTGAAGGTTTCTGTTCAAACCAACAACTTTATTCATCAGATGAAGTCATAGTTTGTCTGAATAACAACAGGATTACCTACATCAAGTTGTTTAAAACCTGTTCTTCTATAGTATCATCATGACCAACATCACAGGACAGTGAACTCAACTCTACCCTCCTCTCCAGCTCACAGTGTCACATTAACACCTGTCCCCCTATAAACGATGGCAGGAGGGAACCAAAGTTCTCCAAAAGGGGCTTAAAGAAGACGGTTGGTGAGCGGGCCTTTACCGGGCACCGACCTCAGGCAGGCCTGTCTGGTTCAGGTTTTTAAGGTAAAGCAAATAAGAGTTGTTTTCAAGGCAAATGCAGAGACTGCTTGATGAAAAACTGTCCCTGAAGGCAATGCATGAATTTCCCTCTAAAACAACTCTGTGTGGTAACACTGTGTTATTATCTCATAAATGTGCAGGTCACAACTTGTCCACCAGAGCGTTGTGGAGTTGTTGGATTGTGAATTTGATGAGTTTGATGAGGGAAACCAAGAAATCCCATGAGCCTCCGTAGCGTAGCTCTGAGCAGCTCACGGCTCTGCTCCGCCGTTCTAAAAATAGCTTGCACCTGCAATTAAAGATAAAGAACCTACTGCTATGACTATAGGGGTTAGGGCAATGGACCAGTTTGCCAAAAATGTTGAACTATCCCTTTAAATAATTCGAATGTTTATAATATTTAATAGTGATAAACAACTAATAGATCATGTTGAACCTCTGCTCCTGACTATTTGATCAAGATTCTTATTTCAGAAGCTTCAGCTGTGAACCATCACTGAGGTTTAAGTGTGATTGAGCTTTCCCCACATTAATTTACTACTTTGAATAATTAAGAGCTCATTTAGATTTTTGCATCAGTTTCCTCCAAACCGTTACGTTCGGGGACGGTCGGGAGTTTCCAAACCTTCAGTCAGTCAGTCTTCTTCGGTCCTTCGTGGAAGGACACTGGGGAACGTATGAATCCTATAAATCTTTAATTAGTGGTGTTAATGAGGAAGAGAAATCAATCAAGTGAGGCGTTTGGCAGCTGTTAGGAAACAGGAAGTGAAGCTGCTGAGATAAGTGAAAAAATAAGATAAAAAGAAAAGAAGAAGAAGAAAAGCGCCTCAGGTGAAAGAATTTCTATAAAACTTGAAAAGATGTGAAAGTTGAGGAAAATATAACAATAAGAGGAGAAAAACTTTTGTCTGTGCATTTGTGACATCTTTTTTTTTTTTTTTGAATGGATGAATTCAGGATGCTGCTGTTTCTGTTTTCTGAACAAAGTGGGTTGAGACCATTTTTTATCTTTTCACACACTGTTGTGTTTCCCCAGGACGGCTTTTAACTTTTCAAGAGTGAGCGTTTGGGGGGAGGGATGAGGGGGGGTTAAAGTAAAAAGAAAAAAGAAAAAGGACGACAGCTTTTTTAAAAATGCCAACAATAAAAATAAATAAAGAGAAGATGACAAAGAAGAAGAGGAGGGGAGAAACTCCAGAGTGGTGATGAGCGATAGAGCAGCTAATTGTGTCCTGGGAGATAAAGATGTAAAGCTGCAGCGAGAAGAAGAAGAAGAAGTAGAAACTCCCTCTTGGTTATCGGTCTCCTTCTGCTCACAGTTTCTTCTCTCTGGAAATAAAAAAATAAAATAAAATAAAATAAAAAAAGAGAAGCTTGTTAAAAGGAAATAAGAAAGGTGTGAGGAGGCACAAAGGAAGGACGCTTATCCAGCTTTCAGTGAGCTGACAAAAGGAGGAAAATCTCAGCTCCGGCTAATTACAACCGAGGTGATGAAAGAGACCGAGGGAGAGAGAAAAGAAAGAAAATCCCTCCTTTTTTCTCACCTGAGAGGACGAGGAGAGGTCAACACCACATCCCCCCCACTCCCCCCCCATCACCACTCACTGAAGCTAAATCCTGAGGAACGAGGGAGGGGGAGGTTGATTTGATGGAACGTGGAGGTGATTAGCGGACGCTCGTCTTCGTCGTCTTGATGCCTCAGAATAAGGAGAAAAAAGAAAAAAATCCTGAAAGTGTCTCGGTGCAATCAAATGAAAGAGAAAGAAAAATCCAACTGTCACTCACTTCATTCAAGCTGCTGCACAGCGATTTAACCTTGTGAGGCTTTTTTTCTTTTCTCTTAAACTTGAGATATTTGAGACAAATGAAGGCTGAAGATGGAGGAGGAGGAGGAGGGAGGGATGGGGGGAATGAAGGGGGGAGGAGGGGGTTGTTCTTTCTTTCTTTTCTTGAAATCATGGCCTCTGGGATCGTTTCCAACCGCCTGACGTCTTTATGTCTTTGGCATCGTGATGCTGCGTTTTTGTGATTAATAGAAGTTGTTGTGGTTTTTTTTATGGATTAATGTGTGTGCGTGTTTGTGTGTGTGTGCATTTTCTGCTCAGCTTCGTGATGCATTCGAAAAGAAAAAAACAAAACAAAAAAAATCATAATTCACATTGATTTGTTTTTAATAGAGTCAGAGCAGCAGCCAAAAAATTTAAAAACTAAACAAAAAAAACAATACACCACTCCAGATCTGCTGCATCATCATCAATCAATCACTGAATCATATAATCAATTAATCTGTCCCGTCCAAGTCAGCCAGCTTCAAATGGCTCAATATGCAATAATAATAAAGATGTACGGATCGTTGATCATTGACCAGACATTTATAAGCAGCTGTTTTATCATTATTGATTCACTGCTAGGTTGACTTTTGGAAAATCTGCAAACTCATTTTACAATAAATAAAATACAGTAATCAGATTTATTGATAATTAAAATATAGGGCATAATCGTCTGCATATGTCAAATATTTTGGAACAGAAAAACACTTGTGACCTGCTGCTGACAATTTGCTGAGATCTGCCGGACCCGGATGATGAAGCAAATCTATGCATTTTTTCAATCTGAGCTGCAGAAAACATTTAGAGGCGTCACAGAGGCGGCCATCTTCAATTAAAGTCCATGGGAAACAAATATAGCACTAAAACTGAGCTCAAATACAAAAGTATTCTGCTAGAGGAAGTTGTCGGTAGAGGAAAGTGAGCTATTCATATACCTGCTGCTGCTGGTGGTCTCCTAAAGAGGGCGGAGTCATGGTCTGCTGGTCCCCTAAAGGGGGCGGAGTCATGGCCTGCTGATCTCCTAAAGTGGGCGGAGTCATGGTCTGCTAGTCTCCTAAAGGGGGCGGAGTCACGGTCTGCTGATCTTCTAAAGGGGGCGGAGTCATGGTCTGCTGCTCTCCTAAAGGTGGCGGAGTCAGTGTCTGCTGGTTCCCTAAAGGGGGCGGAGTCATGGCCTGCTAGTCTCCTAAATGGGGCGGAGTCAGTGTCTGCTGCTCTCTTAAAGGGGACGAAGTCATGGTCTGCTGGTCCCCTAAAGGGGGTGGAGTCATGGTTATGGTCAGAGAGACAGGAAACTGACTCTAGTGGAGCGTCTTTGTCTTAGGTAGAAATAAAGCAACGAGTGACAACAGCAGCAGCGGCATCAGGCCTGTGAACATCAGTCGCTCAGTCAGAGAACAGAGGCATGCTGGGAAGGAGAGCAGCCCACACTGAGACATATATAACAGACCTCCGTGTACCTGTCGCTGTCGGCGGGTGGAGACGGCACCGTGAGTGAGAGGAGGAGGAGGAGGAGGTGGGGGGGGGGGGGGGGTCAGAGTTCAGCTCAGTTTGTCACAATGGAGACTGGGAGGAGAGACTCTCCATGCCGGGAGCTGTTGTGACTAAGAGTCCATCACGAGCAAAGGGAGTGGGGGAGTTTGCGGGGAGACAAGGATGCTGGAAACACCCCCTCCACCCCTACCCCTCCCTCCTCCACCTTTTCACCTGGCAGACAAACACACACACACGGTGTGTCTGAATGACTGTGAATAAACACAGACCTTCAGCCTTTCCACGCTCCACTTCTCCTCTGAAGAAGAAGAAGCCGGGGGCCGATGTCAGCGCTCGCCGCTAAATTATCTGTGGACATGGCGACAGTGTCGGTGCAGCCATCTGTATTTTCTCTGCGCGCTGAGATCAGGAGGTCGTTCAAACTACCTGTTAGCCCAATGTCACCTGAACACACACATACACACACTCTCATCCTGTCTCTTTACTGAAGGAGCGCTGTGTTTGCTTGACTTTGAGCTGCAGGAAACAAACACTGGAATCAGCTCCATGTGCTCTTATAGAAATATATATTCATACAGAGTTTGTGCTTTTAGATGAATTTGCATCGGCTGCTTTGCCACCAATAGAAACAGCGTCTGACATTTTACCCTCAACATTATTCAGAGCTGAATGAACCAAGTCAACTCAAAGTCAATTTCACCGTTTAATCGAGTCATTCAACAGCTGATGGAAAAATGTTAAAATAAGATCCACCACTGAATTTTTTAAATTTATTTTTTCCATTCATTTTCAGATTTCAACTCTATATTTTTCATATTTTGTCTAGAAATATGTGAACATTATGAACTGCAGCCCAAAGTTTATTTCGCTAGTAACCATAAAACATAACTTCAACACCATTATTGCATCCCTACCTTTGTTGGAGTATGAAAACTGAATAATTTATCTATACTTTAATTGTTGTCATTAATCAACAAAGATCCACTATCATGACATGACCTTGTACTGGTCGGTCAGATATTAAGATATATGGATAAAAATGAGCTGCAAAAGCCACAGCCACAAATTTGTTCTATGTCTTATTTTGTTCATCTAGTAAGGGACCGTACAGGAGAACAACAACTTATCAGTCTGGATATTAATAATCCAATTATTAATTACTGTCACATTTCATAGTTGCACCAGTTTAAATGAGTGGATGTTGTTAAGCAACGCCCACTTAGGAAACAGGAATTGTAAATTACTTCAAACTCACTCACGGTGCTGATTGTCATCTTTGTTACATGTTAGCCATGTGTGTGTGTGTAGTTGACCGATAACATTACACTTGACTGAGCTCCTCTGTTATGACGACATGTCTATTCATTAATGAAACACTAACTCAGAGGTAACATTATGCAGCTGCAGAATAATACAAACATAAATAAACGTGATGAATCATTCGATTAATGAATAATGCAGTGAGAGACTTCAGTTTGCTGATACAGGGGGACAGAAGTTGAAAAACAGTTTGGGCCCCTGGGGGCCCCCCCTCCACACGTCCCTGCTGCGATCCATCACATGGCTGTTGACATATTCAAATAAAAACACAAAAATGTCAACGTGCTGGTGGCAGCGGATGAAAAGTCAACGGATCAGCAGAGTCGTCAGGACACGTCGCCAGGTTTCATGTTGCCGTCCAGGTCCAGACCGACGACCCCGGCCCGGCCCCCACCGCTCCGCCACCCCCCCGGCCCCCCTGAAGCCACAACCTGCTGCCAGCCGACACAACGTATCCCTCCGCCGCGCTCCGCAGCCCGCAGCCTCACACTCAAAGGTCAGAGTCAACAACACACACTCCAGTGCTCTGCAGCAGCACGCAGGCTGTTCCCTCCTCCTCCTCCTCCTCCTCCTCCTCCTCTCATGCTGCAGGTGTTTTTTTTCCAACTTTATTGAAAGTTGTAGCAACAACAAACATTTCAGTCACTCTTATATTTCATTACAACAGTAACAGTAGCTACAGTAAACAAAAGTTAGCAAAAGAGAAAACAATCAAATTAACAATAAAATAAAATAGATTGTGGTGACAGACCTCGTATCCCATGAGATTTGTAATTATAATTGTTGTGACAGATTATTGGTTGAACATTTCTGAATGTATGTTCATTATTGCTAAGCATTCAGGGCTGTTGCTAGGAATTCTGGGCCCCCTTAAAGAATACTAAAGTGGGCCCCTACCCCCTAACTTTTCCTTTTTTTTCTGTATTATTATTTTTTTATTTGGCCTACTGCAGAATAAATCAGTCGTACAAAGATTAGACTACTGGGTTTTTGTGTGGGCCCCAATGGGCGCTGGGCCCCTTTCTCCCCTATACAACGGCCCTGCATACATTTCTTATTTGTAATGAACTTAAGATAATAATCAACTTGAATCAAAAACAATTTAAATGATGGTGAAGAATTCTGAAATTTGCATTTATGGATATTGAATTTCCCCAATAAAATGTAAAGGTTTATTATAGTACATGGTTTATTTTCTTTAAATTCAAAAGAAGTAATAATAATGTTTTTCCCCTCAATGTTGATTTTATATTTTGTTTTACACTGATATATGAACAACCATAAAACAAACGAGTTACATCTTCAAGTTCAATTTTCATGCTGCAGGTGATGTCACATGACCTGGCAACCACGGCAACACCCAACCCTCCTGAGGACTAACTTCACACACACACACACAGAGACACACACACAATCATACACCTATTGAAGTTCCATTTTGTCGAGTTCATTGATGTGCCAGATGAAGTGCGACGTCCACTGAGAGTTAAATCCTGCGATGTCCAATCAGCACATCGGCTCCTAATTTAATTAATAACTCCTCAGTCTAATTAGCAGCCGACAAACTAAAGGGGGGGGGGGGGGTAGGAAACAGCTGCAGTCACCTGAGCTCCCTCCCCGCAGTCTCTGCAAAAGATGAAAACGACAAGATGAGTCTCCAGAGGTGATGGCGAGGGAAGAGCGTGTGTGTGTGTGTGTGTGTGTGTGTGACGGCGTAGAGAGGTGCTGATCAACTGTAAATCCTCAGGGTGCAACGTGTTTTCTAGCAGCAGGAAAGACGCCGCTACGTTATTAGCAGGCAGCAGGAGCGTTTAAAAAAAAAAAAAAAAAAAAGGCGTTTGGTTTTACCGCTGGGGTTTTATTGACAAGTCGTGGAGCAGCAGCATCAGCAGCGTTGGCGGCGGCGGTGACGACGGTGGCAGTGGCGGGACTTGTCGACGCTCGCCGTATGGTTGTGTAAGTAATTAAAAGTGATTGACTTGGTCCTCTCACATCCAGAGGTGATAATATCATCAGAGCCACATGGGCGGGGGCTGCAGCTGGGCCCCGAGGTCAAAGGTCAGACTTGATGAGGTTTGTGCCATTATGAGACAGAAAACAAAAAGAAAAAAATAAAATAAAACGGGCTCATCTTTGCACATCTGCACCAGATGTTCACACTCACAGACTCCCTCGATGTTTCTAATAACTCTAACCTTATACCGTCAGAGTAAACACAGGGAGACGACAGGCTGAGAGCCAAGCAGCTGCTGCAGCAACGAGACTCTGAAGGCACCACGGAGCGTTCAGGAACTCTTCACTTCACGTTTAACTTTAAATTTCATATTTGTCAGCATCAATACCCGAAAACAAATATAGACATTTCTGCAAATAGACAGAGCTTTGCACTTGAAGAACCTGAAAACAAGATGACAACACGATGAGTGTGAGTCACAGGTGATTGATTCACATTTGCTTCTACAGATGAACCTGTTCTGAAGGTCTGGTGTCTCCTCCTCTGTGTCTCTAACCCTCCTCTCCTCCACCGGGTCGGAGGCTCTGATCTTACCAGGTTGGTTTTCAGCCAAGAGACGCTAGGTGGGAGGCAGAGAGCCTCCATTCTCCCTGGAACTAGTTACAGGTAATTGGTTTAACCAGAACTAGGACTCTGGAGCTGGATATAGGTAATGGAGCGGAGTTGAGCTGAAAATCCTGGAGAGTTCCTCTTTAAAACAATGCTGTAATGAGACCACATCTATTGATCCTTCTACCAATTCTGATTATCTGAGGTCAGATCGGGGCTAAGCATGGATTTCCAGATGTTCTTCTGTCTGGTAACACCTTCCAGGACCTCTTCCCAGTTGGTGGTGCCCATAAAACCACTGAAGGGCCCAAGATGCTCAAACCATCTCAGCTGGACATGAAGGAGCATCCAGATGTTCAATCTCCTCACTTTATTCAGCCACTTCCATCCACAATCTCATTTCTTCAGTCACCACCCAGAGTTCATGACCAGTGGTGACCATTGGAGCAAAGGTTGACAGGTAAATTAAAAAGTTTTGGCTTCAGGTTCAGCTCCTTGTTCACCACAATGTCAGACAACGTCGTGCTGACCTGTCCGTCTGCCATCAACTCACGAAGAATAAAAGCCGCCCGAAAGATAAAAGACCCATTTTCAGTAGCTTGATTTCTTTTTTGTTGAGAAATGATTCAGGTCAGGAAAGAGTTCAATAAACAAACTCATCATTTTAAATCACTCTGAACACTGAACCTGTTGAGATTAATGTTCAATATCAGTGTCTGTCTCGTAATGTCTGATATTTTTCACTGCATCTCAGGTTGGAACTTAAAAAGAAAATGACCACTTGTTTAAAACTGAGAGGGGTTCATCCTCTGGAGAGCCTGAATGTGCCAGTGAAAACCCTTGTAGGTTCTTGATTTCTGTTGGATATTAAAATATAATACTAGCACTAGATAAAAAGTCGGGATGTCATCAAACTTTCATCGTCTGGCTCCTTCAGCCACAGGTATTCAGCATAATAAACCCCTCGCTGACCTGGCAGGGCTCCTCATCTGCACACATTGTTATATTCATTTTATTCTTTATTTTTTTCCAAGGCAGGAAGAAACTCCTCCACAACAATGAAAAAAAAAAGAAAAGAAAGGAGATGGATTTTTGTCGGAGCCGCTGAGCTTCATCGAGCCTCTGGACTGTCTGCGCTGTGATAAAAGCCCTGTGATGGCGGGAGGCCTCCGTCTGGCTTCCTGCTGAACAAACAGATAAATCAGAGCGAGCAGGAGACGGCGAAGTGCCCACCGCTCGCCTCCTCCGTCAAGTTGCTTGATGTTGCCTGAAGTGTAAAACAGACCCCAGTGACTCGCTGTTATGGAGACGGCAATGAAACTAGCGATGGCTCTCCTGACAAGCTCCCGCTTCAAAAGAAATCTCCTCTTCCCTCCCTCCCTCCCTTCCTCTCTCTACCTCTCTCCACTTCCCTCCATTCCTCCATATGCATGTGAGAGTGAGAGTACAGGTGAAGAGGGAGCCGCTTGAGAAGGAAATTGAAATATAACAAAGCTGGCGACTGTGTGGACCAGCGAGGCAGAAGACGAATGTGCAGGCTGAAGTGGCTGCCGCTGCGGATGATGATCATTATGGCTCCTCTGAAGGCTGATGGACTCTGTTAGTTCTGGTCCGCAGACCGGCAGCTCGCGGGCTCAGCGCTAACAGGGCGCTAACAGGAGGCAAAAAAACAAGAAAAAAAAAAGGAAAAGGAAAGAAAGAAAGGGAAACACACACAATGCATGGTGAAAAGAACAGGCAGCACCTTGACTGTGGAGACGTGTAAAAACACAGGCTGGAAGTGTGAATGTCTCTGTAACACCTTCAGGGAACCGCGACAGGATTTGGCACAACTGTTCACGTGGATTCGAGTATGAACGGCTGAAAGGTCAAAGGTCAAATGTGGAGGTTGTGTGTGCTCACACCGACAGAGAACTTAAGCCCTGACATCACACTGAGAAGTGACCAACGACGCCGAAACATGAAGCATCAAGGCTTAAAGGGATAGTTCATTGACATCAGTCATAGCAGTACGTTCGTTACCTTTAGTTGTCGGTGCAAGCTATTTTCAGAGCGGCGGAGCAGAGCCGTGAGCTGCTCAGAGCTACACCACGGAGGCTCATGGGATTTCTTGGTTTCCCTCATCAAACTCATCAAATACACAATCCAACAACTCCACAACGCTCTGGTGGACAAGTTGTGACCTGCACATTCACCACGCTATGAGACAATAACACAACGTTACCACACAGAGTTGTTTTGGAGGGAAACATGCAAAACTGCTGATCCAGGTCACAACTTGTCCACCAGAGCGTTGTGGAGTTGTTGGATTGTGTATTTGATGAATTTGATGAGGGAAACCAAGAAATCCCATGAGCCTCCGTAGCGTAGCTCTGAGCAGCTCACGGCTCTGCTCTGCCGTTCTAAAAATAGCTTGCACCGACAATTAAAGGTAACAAACCTACTGCTATTATAGCAATAGCAGAGATTATGGCAATGGGCCACTTTGCCAAAATGTTGAGCTATAATAAAGATTTAAATAAAACAAAAAATAATAAAAGTTGACTGAATATGACTAAGACTGAAATTAAATTGAAAAACAGCTGACAAGATGGCAACACTGCTCATCCTATGACATGATGGCTCATTACAAGCCGCACCAGTGATATGAAATGAAATATCACCCCTCCCCCGACATCAATATGAACCTGTGTGTGTATTTATAAAAGTTGTTGGTTGAGGGAAGTTAGTTTTATATTTTCTTATGATAACATTTGATCTTTACACAGCTAACAGTCATATTTATAGCACTATGAAAATGAGTTAGCTCTGTGCCAAATATCATGAGAGTGTGTTGTTGAGACAAAGTTTGTTTTCTCCTGTTTGCCCGACTGAAATTAGCCATTAGAAGAAACAGGAAACTGACTCATGGTGGGGCGCCGTGTTTCTAAACAGTCTTTGCTCTTCTCAGGCGTCCATCTTTATTTCCAGTCTGTGCATCATTGTGTTTTTGTCTCTGCAGCTACAAATCTCACTGAAGGTTGTTTTTTCTTTCTTTAATGGCTCTTTTTATGTCAATACTCCAGTGGCCAATTTAAATCACCGCGGCTGCTGCTGGTTGTTTTACTACCTGTGACTTGTAAAGTAAAAATAACACCGTCACCAATGAGCTGCCCTTATACTTTATTTATTCTTGTGTTTTTTTATTCTTGAGGTCACATGAAGACAGAGACGTTTAGTTCACGTCCCATTTGTCCTGCAGATAAATACGGTAAAGACGAGAGCCCAGTGGGTCAAACATGTGATTAATACGAGGTGTGTTCAATGCTTTCAGCCATGATGATGATGATGATGATGTCATTAGTCTCGTCTCCTAAGTGGATCATTTCAGGGAAAAACTTCATCTTGGACTGTTTCCCACAGGGAGGAAGATTTTTCATATGAAATGATCCACATTATGTTCCCTCTGTGTGTGTGTGTGCGCTCCTTTCCTGTAGCTGCTGCTGTCAATAACCCTCCAGCATGACAAACAAATCGCCTCCCGGGGAGAAACAGCGATGGATGTTTGAGGCCGGCACCGCTGTCATCAGTTCTGCTCCGCCGCGGCCCAACGACGACGACGGTGGCGGCGGCAGCGACTATGCAACAAACCGTGAAGCTCCGAAGAGCAGGAAACGGCCACAGAGAGAAAAAGAAAAGGAAAAACATTTTACGCTCCGCCGCGTCCGACACGTTAGCCCTCTCTCCGGCCGTGATGGCGCCTGTCAATCTGGTGCACGTTGGCCTCGCATGCCGACACCTCACGAGGTTTTCATTGAGAGAAGAAGAAGAGACGCCGTGTGAGCCAAGGCTGTAATTCATTCCCTTCATCCATCCTTCCTTCTTTCCTTCCTTTCTCCCTTCCTTCTTTCCACAATCCCTTTTCCTTTCCTTCTTCTCTCCCTTCTTCCTTCCTTCTTATTCCTTCTTTGAACGGGGGACAGCTCTCCATTCCGACGCACCTCCACTTCGACACCCCGCTTCATCTTTCTGTTCCACCGCTTTCCGACAGCTCACGGGGGCGCGAGGCTTTTCCAGCTGACTGAGGGAGATGCTTTGGTTGGGCTTAGGCAATTTGGTTAAGTTTAGTAAAAAGATCAGGTAGAGGCTAGAGAGGCTAGAAGCAGAATGAACGTTAGGCCTTTATGTCATTAATATGAAGTATTTGCTTGTTTTGCAGTTTATTATGCACATGATCCGTTTGACTCTAAGGATCACTCTGAGGGTTTCCCCCAGTAGCCTTTTCGAAATAGCGGTGTCTTTAGAAAAAATAGAAAACCCCGCTATTACGATGAATGGAAGTCTATTGTCGGAAAGGCGGGGCTTCGGAAAGGTGGGGTGTAACCCTTTGAACGAATCTGTTCCCTCCCTCCATCTTTCTTTCCTTCCTTTTTCCATTCCTTCTTTCCACAATAGTTTTTTCCTTCCTTCCTTCCTTCCTTCCTTCCTTCCTTCCTTCCTTCCAACTCCTTCCTTGAACAAATCTGTTCCTTTCCTTCCTTCCTTCCTCCGCCCTTACTTCTTCCTTCCTTTTTGACCAATTGACTCATGTGTTCCCTTCCTCCATCTATCTTTCATTTCTTTTTCCCTTCCTTCTTTCCCTGTATCCTTCCTTCAATCCTTTCTTCCTTTACCCAGGAGGACAACAGGAGGGGTAAAAAAAAAAAAAAAGTATCCCATGTGTTAGCGAATTTACCGTACTTTCCGGACTATAGAGCGCACCTGAATATAAGCCGCACCAGCTAAATGTTAAAAGAAAATATATTTTGTACATACAGTATATAGGCCGAATAAAAGCTGCAGATTTTCATGAGATATTTACACAGAAAATCAGTAGGGAACTGTGCAAGTCCGCTCGCTTTTCCCCTGTTTTGGTTCCTCTCCTCTCCTCCATGTGCATTTGTTTACAACAAAGTCGTCTTAACCGTCATGAACAAAAGATTACAGATTACGGAGCGCGTTTGTGTTGCGGTGTGCAGAGACGAGAGCTGGGACACCGGGGCGGGGGAAGTACGGCATATACAGTATACAGTATATAGATTTGGTCCCCCCCAATGTTGACTCCATGGTTACGGCCCTGGTGCGAGCGAGCTGCTGCTGAGGCGGCAGGAAAAAAAGGAGGTCAGGCGAGGAGGGACGACTTTGCCGCCGCCGTCACCACCGCTGCTGCTGCTGCTGCCGCCGCCGCCGCCTGAATCTGCTGACGGAGCAGTTCAAGGCTTTGAAATTAACGTTGATAAAGTAGGCTGAGCCGCCCCTCCCTTCCCTCCGCTCACCGCCAACGGCCCCGTGTGCTAAATCACAGCAGGGCCGGCTCGCTCATCACCAGACTGAATGGGTGCAGTGGCCTATATGTTAAAAATACAGAGCGAGCTGCAGCGGGGGCCTCGATGGGAGACCGGGTCCTCGCCATCCAACCTCGGAGACCAGCAGAACCACAGAGGAGCTGGAAAACAGTCGCGCCCCGAAATCAAAACTCAGCACAAACATCTTGACGCCATATTTTGCTCTGAAACTCGTTGTTGTTGCAAAGCGCCAAGGAGCAAAACTCAAAAGTTTGGCTTTTTAATTAGGAGCCGGCGCTGTGGGCTTTCACACAGATCAAAACCACTCAGGAATGTTGGACGGTCTCGTCTCCATTTGGCCTCGGAAACACAAACAGCGTAACGCACACACTGACAACAGAAAGGCAGGAATGTCCACAATCAGGTTCGCTATGCCAGGCGTGGTGAGGAACTTTTAATTTAACTTTTTCTTTTTTAGAAACCAAAAATCAAACAGAGAGAGAGGGGGAGAAGCAGAGTCCTTAAACGCCACATGCTGCAACAACAACAGATGTGTAGATGTTGAGTTCACAGACCAGTGCGCATGTCATTGCCATAATCGCCCGTTGTGGAGTTGTTGGATTGTGTATTTGATGAGTTTGATGAGGGAAACCAAGAAATCCCATGAGCCTTCGTAGCGTAGCTCTGAGCAGCTCACGGCTCTGCTCCGCCATTCTAAAAATAGCTTGCACCGACAATTAAAAGTAACAAACCTACTGCTATGACTATAGGGATTATGGCAATGGGCCAGTTTGCCAAAATGTTGAACTATCCCTTTAAGTGTAAGTGCAGAAAGGAGCGCAGTTTGCAGCTACTGTAGCAGCCTCGTTCTCATGGGGGTTAATAAAAGCAGGGCTGGTGGTGGTGGTGGTGGTAGTGGGGGGAGGGGGGGGCAGCCCAGCAGGGGTAAACACGCCTTCGGGTGTGGGTGCACGTCGAGAGACACGACGTGACCTTTACAGCACCGGTTGATGAACGTCACCAGCTGAGAGTTTGCCCTTTTCCCACCTGTATCTGAAACCCTGCTGAAAATAATTATTTCCCCTCTCAACCCCCCCTCACCCCTCCATCCCCCCTCCCTCCTCCCCCTCTCTCTCTCTCTGCATCGACCCTGCTGCTTTCTGCTGAGCCATTAGTGTAATGAAAGAAGGAATAATTCACCGTGGTTATGCTGACGATACATTAGCAGACATTTACACACGCTCACATTCATCAACAGTGTGTCAGAAGCCGTGCTCTCTGCGCTGCCCCCCCAGACCGGTGACCAGGTGTCGCCCTGCACCTGTCCGTCCATTCAAAAAAAACACACAAACATCCATTACGTTGCATGTTGGTTTCGTTGTGTTTCCACAAACAGAGCTGTGAGTCACGGGGGCCGTGGCTGACAAGAGACGCACTCACTGGACGGTTTGACGACCATTATCCTGCATCATCAGCACAACGTGGAGCCGGCGAGGGAAACAAAAAGATCCGTGCGCTGACTGACAGCGAGTCATGCGGCACTTCACTTCGCCGCGCTGCGAGTGCTCGTTAATCTCGGGGCGACACAGAAATAAATAGGAGGTTCTGCAGCTTATTAATCAACACGACGCCCAGAACTCACGTCATGATGAATGAAGGAGGAGGAACATGGCGACCGACCACACCGACATCCAGAGCTTCAGAATCAGAGCCAACTAACGCACAAAGAAACAACAACAGACACGAGGACGACTCGACACTTCTTCAGAGACTCTCTGATGAAGATCAGGTCTTATTCATGTGTCTGGGTTTGAGCCACTGGGCCCAGCTGTTCAGGCTAACGTCTTAGCTGCAGGCGGCCTCGGTTCGAATCCTGCATCGGTTGGCCGTTTCCTGCATGTCATTCTGCCTCATTTCCTGTCTTTCTCATCTGTTCTATCAAATAAAGGCATGAATAGCCTTAAAGCATAATTCAGCGATCCGGTTGTTTTGGCTGATGCTGCGTTCCAGGCTTTTGAAACTGTAAGTTACAGCTTCAAGTCTTACGACTTTGTAGCGTTCCAACCCGTAACTCATGTTTATTCCGTCCTGTTTCCTGTGAAAGTCACTATAACGGCCACTCGTAACTTCCGACCCGTGAACTCATACCACATCGAACCGGTACGACTTCACAGGTCGGAAAAACACGAGTCACGGGTTTCCTTGAACGCACCATGAGTTAACAGCCCCCGCCCTCGTCATGGATCTATTGGTCCTCGTCCCTACGTCACCACATTCATGCGCACCCCTTGGCTGCACACACAGCCCTTCATGCCGTTCTCATTGGATAACACTTGTATCCCACAAGGAAAATTTTCTTCTGGTTTACAGCAGAGCAGAGTGACGGAGAGACCAAACACTCCATGGAATGGATTGCTGATGGAAAATAGGACTATTTAGGACTTATATTAACAAAAACATTCCACTGAATTATACTATATATATTGTCCAGATTTAAAAATCAAAAATCAAATTTCTAACTTCACATTTCATATTTCAAATTTAAGTTAATTATCCAGTAGTCGGAGGAAAGTTCTTAATTTGTGGAATAATGAAAACTTGATACTTACTTTATCACTGTAATGGTTTAAAAATCAAATTTCATTTAATTTCATTTCAAACCTTTATTTAAAATGGAAAATATAAATCAAGAAATGTATATATACTACATCATAAATGTTTATTTGACCAGTTTGAATTTAATTTAAATCACATTTTGTTCCTGAAATCAAATTTGAATCCACCAAACAGTTGAGATCAGAAAAATCCAGATTTTTTGGATCGAAGTTTTCCCGATCCCACTAAAAAGTTTTGAAAAACTGAGGGTTTCATTTCATTTACATGTATTGTTTATTTTTTGAGGACAATGCACATTAATGAACAGATTAACACCATCCTGTAAGTGTAATTTAGCTCAAAAATAGTTTGATCCAGAATAAAACCAGGACTGGATTAAGTGATCTTAATCCGATCTCAGAATCCGTTAGTAGTAGATAGTTTTGAACAACCCGTTTTCAAGATTTGATCCAATCCATTACGGGCCCGTGGGTCTGAGGCCTTTCTGTGCAGGTTGCATGTTCTCCTGGTTCCTGTGAAGGTTCTCCAGGTGTAACAGTGAGAGTGTGAGGTTGTTTGTCTCTGTATGTGAGAGACTGGACCTGCAGACCAAGACCCTGCAGGATAAGCGTTGTAGTTCATGGATGTCTCCTCACCGATCTGGGTTCGACTCCCATGCAGGAGGCCTCTTCACTTCATGTGACGATCAGCGAACTGTCACTTCTCTGATGACTGAGAAGCTCCAGGAGGATTTAATTTCCAACACAACGTCGTGTGTCGTCTTGTTCACAGTGTGTGAGTAAAATCATTAGTAGCTCGTTGATATTAATGAGCGTGTGAAGTTTTAACGGCAGCGCTCATTAATCTACAAGAGGCAGTGGACCGAGTTGTTTCCTCAAACCGATATAAAAATAATACTAAAATGGGGCGACAAATGTTCTCCAGGTTGTTTCTAGGTTCTCCAGCTTCCTCGTGCACACGCTGGGTTCACTGGTGACTCTATGAAAGGTCCCACGGGTGGGTGACCCTGCATGGATCATCAGAGGAGCTACTGGATGGATGTTACATCTGACAGTCTGATGTCTGGTGTTTCTGCTCCATCGTCTCCATCTGATCTGGTTTGGTTCTGGTTTATTATGACATGACATCCTGTCCTCATCACCTACGTTGCTGCGTCTCCCTGCACTTCACACTGATTGGTTTGTAAACAGGCGTGTGTATGTGTCGCTGTCCTCAAATTAGCTTGTTAGCAAAGTAGACATCTAGATCTAGGAAAATGGATGAACAAGTTTGTGTCATCGTGGCAAAAATGATTATTCCGTTCTGACATTTACAGCAGACTTTACTGTCATCGGACCATATTTCGAGGTAAATGCAGAGACTGCTTGCCGGAAAACTGCCCCTGACGGGAACGTGCATCAGCGGTTTTGCATGAATTTCCCTCTAAAACAACTCTGTGTTATTATCTCATAGCGTGGTGAATGTGCAGGTCACAACTTGTCCACTAGAGCGTTGTGGAGTTGTTGGATTGTGTATTTGATGAGTTTGATGAGGGAAACCAAGAAATCCCATGAGCCTCCGTAGCGTAGCTCTTAGCAGCTCACGGCTCTGCTCCGCCGTTCTAAAAATAGCTTGCACTGACAAGTAAAGGTAATGAACCTACTGCTATGACTATAGGGCTTATGGCAATGGGCCAATTTGCCAAAATGTTGAACTATTCCTTTAAGGCTACGAATGCCAAACCATTGAGAAAGAAAAAGCTTTCACATCTGAACCATGGTTTAATTTGATCCGAACTGAGACCTCCTCTTTTGTTTGCACCAGATTTTGTGTCAAACAGAAAAGTCCAAAAGTCCAGACAAACAAGGTCGGCATGAAATCTTCCTCACTTTTTAGTCGTTGTCGTCTTCGTTTGAGTTTTTAGTCCTTTCGTCGTCATTTTTTGTGTCTCCGATGTTTCCTCCTCTAAACTGTCTTGATACTCTCTGCAGCAGCGCAGCCAATCAAATCACACTCACGCCGGTCCAGTCTGACCTTCAGCGTCCAAATGGAGGGAGAGGTTGATTATTGATTATCGGGGGAATCATGCTGTTCTCTGTGATCCAGACTTTATTCACAGGAACAAACACAAACTGTTGGAGTCGGAGGCAGTTTGACGTCTGGTCGTGGATCATACTTCCTGTGTATTTTTCTGTGTTTGTGCACAAAACATCACGTCTGTAGTCGGCTGTCATGCGGCCGTTGGCGACGACGATCGCACCAGAAGCGCCGAGTGTTAACACAGCGCGTACGCGTGAGCGCCGCGCTAAAGAATCAGGCTGGTTAAATTTATATTTTTTCTTATTGTCTTCAAATCCCACGAAAAGACGAAAACCAACAACGACATGTGCGCATCCGAACCCGTATATGTCTTATAGCTCTGAGCCTCTGAGCTCTATTGTTTCCTTCATCTCCATGAACACACACAATGTGCTTTATTCTGACTCGATGTCAAACACGCCGTCCTGCTGCCACAAATACTCACAACGGCTCCAAGTGTGGATCAATCCGCTGCTGAAAATAGTCCCTAACAAATAAAATGTTTCCTCACTGTAAGACGTCTTTCAGTGGTATTGTCTATATTACTTCATTTTTTAATGTATATTTATTACAATAAATTCATTTATTTTTCTTTTTTTTGGTTTTTTGAGTTACCTCAAAGTAAAAAGTGTGAATATTTTCGTAACTTTTCCCACCTGCAGCAACGGGAGTGCGAGCCCGGGCAGGTCTCACTCACTCGCCTGTTCCAGGGATGAAGGAGTCCAACCGAGTCCATGACACACAGTCGCAACGCCACGGATACTTTTCACGTGGTAGGCCACAAGGCGAACCCTGTTATCGTTTCTTCCTGCTCCGCAGCCGTGCATCTACACAGTCTTTAGTTCATAAGAACGAGCCATGCTAAGCTACCACAAAAAAAGATTGTCGCTGAAATTCCAGTCGATTATCGTAGCGGTTATGTTTTTTGTTATTGAAGCCCCGGTCAGTGCAAACCACAAGATATTCCGCTACAAACAAGCTTAAAATATAGACTTACAATTTCTCATGTCGGGGCTTCAATACAAGAGGGACATTACAGACGAGCAGTATGGAGGTATCTGGATGTTTTTTGGTGTGTCATTTTGTACAAAGAAAGTTGGTGTCCATTGACAACCATTATATGGACAAATCCTGCTGCTGCGTGGACTCAGAGAAGGAACGGAGGACTCTGGAAATTCTCCCATTTCTTAGTCGACATGAGGGGGAGGAGATGATGAGTGAAATTTGAATTTTGGGTGAACTATCCCTTTAAGTGGAAAGAGGACTAGAAATGAGACATTTTGACAAGAAATAAGACAAATATTCTTGGAAAGATTTTGAGTTTTTGCATTGTAGGACGGTTTGTGAATGAGGCCCTAACAAATAAATTGTTTCCTCCTTTTTTGATTAAAAAAAAAACAAAAAACTGCAGGAGCAGCTGAAGTGTTTTATTAATGACACCGTGAGCTGTTTTTCATCTAATATTGTTTCTAGACAATAACAAAACTACATTTTTAACGCACACAAGAGTTCATTTGTTCTTCAGAGTTCAGAAGAACGTCCACATCGACCGGGCGGCACCACAGAAGAAGAAGGAGCAGTTACCGACACTCGCAGCAACTTTCTCATAAAAGAGACTTTTATATCAGCTGATGTGAGTCTGCAGCCGCTCCAGGTGTCGGGTTATAGTCCACACAGGGCTGAGGTTATACGTATGTTAGGCCACGCCCCCCTTACAGCACGTGAAGCGTGCTCTGATTGGTCCGATCTGTCCGGCGTCATCACCTCCTGCAGCTCCTCCTGTCAAACACACCATGATCTGTTTGTAGCTGCTCCGTTACAAAAATCCCTGCTGGCATCTTCGCTTCTCGGCATCAGACCAGAGGTTCAATCTGCCTCAACACACACACACACACACACACACCTCCTCCCAATTGAAACCCAGCTGCCACGCATCAGTGATGGGCAGGTCGGCCGCGGCAACTGCAATGAAGGACAACATCATTAAGCTCGATATCAGCGGCAGCGAAGCAAACAGCCTGTCCACTGTCATCAGGGTGATGCATTGGCACTCGGCGCCAAGAGGACATTTTAATTGTGTCCAAACACGCACACATGCAAACACACACATACACCCCTCCCAGGACCCCTGTGTGTGTGTGTGTGTGTGTTGCTGCAGTTGGGTGGTTTGCAGATAAAACCTTCTCTTTGTTCGACGCTGCTGCTGCTGCTGTTTGTTTTGTTTTTTTGTTATTCTTTTCATGCCATCGAGCGCTCGCTCACAAACACAATACATGTTGTCTGAGATCAATTCTGTGGTGACCTTGTGCAGGTAAACCTTCCCATGGTGCATCTGGGTGGTGGGCTCGACTGAATGAGAGAAGAGTCTGAACGCCAACAAACGCTCCGATGCTGAAGAACCTCAATGTCATGAGACAAAGACAAAAGAAATAATAACTGGAGCTACAAGAGGATGAGTTTGAGATTCTCACATCTGGCCAGATGTTTGTATGATGTTAGATTAATACAGGTGATTCTTTACATTTCAACTCATGTATTTTATTTCTATTTTAATGTTAAAGATCAATTATTCAGGACTGAAGTGAAAACTGCAGAGTTTGTACCCATAATGCAACAGTTGAATATGTATTAAATGTTACGTATTATGTTTAACATGTATGTATATCTCATTAATTTGTTACTTTTCTATGATTTCACATGTTTTTTTTAATTATTTGATCTACATAACCTCACATTCATCTTCCATTTTTAATAATAACAGTTAATTATAGCAGCTTGTTGCTGCACCAGAAACAAACAAAAAACGTATTCTTGAACTTAAAGGAACAGTATGGGACTTTACTGGCTTTTTATTGACAAAAATCAAATGTCACTTTCATAAATATTTCACTTAAGTGGAATCGCACCCGCATACAAACGAAAGCTTTCTCGTACCTTAGAATGAGTTGTTACAAGTCGCTACAAACATACAAGGGGGGGGTGATCTGTGATCGGATAGTAATGTCTTTCTAGGACGTTTCGGAGTTGGGCTATCTGAGGTGAGTGACTACATGCAAAAACACAAAGTTTACACTGTTTATACTGTACGCTATATGAGTCCAGTGGTGTCTCTAAGGGTTCCAGTCATGTACCAGGGATATTTGGATGCACAGCCTGGTTTAAAGGAGAATTCTGGTCATTTTTTACTTCTAAATCGTTTTGCTAATGGTCACCAAGTGTTAGGGGGAGCAAAAAATGTGACTAAAATTGATGCAAATTAAAAGTTTATCTCAAGGATTTGAAAAAACAAGTAAAAAAGACTTATAAATGATCAATAAATGAATTTGTTAGAAATTGTTCAAATATTAACAGGAAAACGGATGTGCATGCAGCTAAAGGATAAGGGGTTGGTTTAAAGGTGAAGCAGGAGCTGGTGGCGAGGACGCACAGTCTGGTTTCAGTTGCATGTTGTCTAAAAGTCTAAACTCACTGTAACACAATAACCGGCGTCTGGTCAAGCAAATCGATTAAACAATGTTAGAAATGAAATGTGAATGTAAACACATTTGTTGCTCATTGCCGCCGCCGCGGGCCACTGAGTAAAATATTTCAGGGTTTTGTTTGTTTTAACAGATAATTTGTGTTATTTTCGCCCCACGCTGCCGTCCTCATCTGCATATCAGACTGGAACAACCGCAGACCTCCGTCCTGACAACAGTCGCTGACAATGATCCATTATTACACAGAATAAAACAAGAGCAGGCCGTAAAATAAGCATAATATCAGCACTGTTTGTGAAGATTGCATGGCTTTATGTAAAAAAAAAAAAAATTGTGCTATTATTCCCCCGGCCTTCTTCAAAAACAAAAGAATAAATATGTCCATTTTCCCAACTTTAGTCCCATTTCATGCTGTTCTCTTGCTTTTCATTTCACGCTCTGATTCAGCCTATTTATAGATGAGACGGAGGAGGGAGGCAGGAGGCCATTACTGACAGGAACTAACCTGAGAGAGCGTGTGTGTGTGTGTGTGTGTGTGGATTGTTGCAGCACTTTCCCCCAGAATTTCCAATATGACTGCAGTGAAATGAAACTTGGATTTGAATGTTAACAAAATAGTCATTTTGTATTCTGGGAAATGTTGAGAATGTTTTCTGTCATGTTACACAGGATGAGTTTTATCTCTGCTGCAGATTCAGGGACGGGAAACATGTTTTTAACTTTTACCTCATCTCATCTGTGTTTTCTCATGTTTTTTCATTTTCTCTTTTGTTATGTTTTCTCTCATGTTTCTCATCTTTCATTTTTATTTTCAGTAGTTTGGTTCAGGATGTTTATTCTTATGGCATCTCACATCATGTCGTCTCGCTCATCTCTATCTAATCACCCAGTCTCTTCTACGTCATCTCATGTCTCTCATGTGTCCTCTGTCATATGTCCCTCCATCTGTCCAATGCCATCACATCCTCCTCATGTCATCTCATCTCTCTTGTCATATCATCTCATCTCACATCATCTCTCTCATCTCTATCTCATCCCCCAGTCTCTTACATCATCTCATGTCTCATCTCACGTCTAATGTGTTTTGCACATGTCGTATCATATCATATCATCTCCCCTGTCTCATGTTTCTCATCAGAGCTGTGTCTATCTCTGGTACAGAATCAGGGATGGCTGCAACATGTTCAAAATACTATCATCGCTTTCATCTCGTCTCATTTGTATTTTCTCGTGTTATTCTGTTGTTTGTTATCTCTCTTGTGATCTCATCTCTCTGTCACCTCATGTTTCTCATCTTTTCTTTTTATCATCTCATCACATCATCTCTCTCATCTCTATCTCATCCCCCAGTCTCTTACGTCATCTCATGTCCTTCCATCTCTCCAATGCCATAATTTTCTCCTCATGTCATCTCATTTCTCGTCTCATCTCTTATCCTATCTCACGTCTAATGTGTTTTGCACATCGTATCATCTCATCTCATCTCACCTGTTTCACCATGTTTCTCATTTCTCACGTTCATCATCTCATGTCTCTGCATCTCTCTCATCTCATCTCATCGTTATTGCGTTTTCTCTCTGATATCATGTGATCTAATCTCTCTTATCACTCTTATCCCACGCTATATCATCTCATCTGTCTCATCTCATGTTATCTTTCAAGTTTAGCTCCAGTCCAGGACAGACTAGCCGAGCATCACAGGTGTTTCTCTAATCACTTATGTCATGTGATCTCATCTCTCCGATCTCATATTACTGTAACACTGATCTTTATCTCCAGGTTGAGGACATGTTTAACGTAGCAGAGTGCAGAGAGTGGGAAAAGAAAGAAAAACAAGCTCCCTGAAGCTTCAGATCTGTCAGATTCACATCTTGTGTCTTATTTAACGAACACGTGTTAAAAAGAAAAACAGTCAGCTTTGGATCGACGGGACTGGAAACTGTTGCAACACTTTCTATCTGTTCCAGACCGAAAGTTTAATATGATAAACCTACTTCTGTCTGCTAATTATCCACGACGTGTCACTCACTACATTTATTTGAATGGACAAATTCAGATGTTGCAACTGACACCAACCCTGCCGACGATTGCAACCTGGATCAGGGACAGTTACATCAGATTACAAATATGGCCAACCTTGAATCAAAATCTGCTTTATTGCTTCTGATGAACAGACCAGACGGATGTGTGAGACCACGAGAGGCCGGCGAAGTAATTCCCAGGGCAAACTAAACATGTGCAGGATGAGTTTCATCATAACCAGCCCGTTTCTGATTGGACGACGGAGACGTGTTGCTACCGTCTCCGCTGTTTGTTGACCAGAGACTGCGGTGCGGTTGCATCACTGAACTGAGGTCTGCTCCGACTCCGGCTGTCAACAAAACCCAGCTGATTCCTGGGCAGACCGGGGACTGTTGTGACTGTGACATGAGTCGCAACAAGAATTAAAGGGCAAATGCGGGCAAATTCAACTCGTGGTTGTATTTTCCTGACCCTGTAAAGCCTGAACCATGAAATGATTGTCAGAAAATTCTAAAATGTTGTTTCTTTCCTGTGTTTCTGACACAAACGGGAGCTTCCGACTGCATGTGAACACGTTTTACAAACATGTCGGCTTGCTTGAAGTAAATAAACTTCTCGGCGCAAGTTTGAGTCGCCATCTGACGCTGTCTGTGGAAAAAATTGCAGCTTTGAGGGATGTAAACAGCCTAAGCAGTGGAACTTCAATCCGCTCCCATTCATCACCCATCGGCGATCCGGGGCAACCTGATCTCACAGAAATCCGTGAAATGACCACGAATACTTAGCACCAAATTCCGTGCTCCTTTCACGTAATGTGTTAAAATTACGTGCCTCCGACACGGAAACAAGTCTCCACTGAATGAGTCCAAATTCCGTGAGATCCACTGCTGGTGGATCACGCATTTTCATCTCAATCAATCAATACATTACGTGAATACGACAATATTTATTCAGCATTTTGGCCCAAAAACAACAATTCAATATACTTTTATGACATTTATAACAGAAATGTGTGTTTTCTTTCAAAATCAATGTTGAACGAATTCAAATTATGTTTTGTTTGGCAAATTGAATCAGTAAAATGTGTATATTGAACGTTATATTTATTCATTTCTGGCAAAAACAAGCTTTTCAGGATCTGGCATTGTTTGAGGACATTAGAAATGTATGTTTACTCTCCAAATATATGTTGAATGAAAGAAATCCTGTTCATATGGGTGACTGTCGCTGCAACATGTTGCCATAAAACTATCAGAGACTCCGTTCATCAAGACCATTTGATTGAAGCCGATCGGCCGTGATGACGGATGATGAGGTACCTGCACGCTTTTCCAGCCTGCTAAGAAATGTAAACTGCAATGTGACCTCATTTTAACTGTATATCCATCATGGTTTCAAATATTTTCCTTTTCATCATCTCATCACATCATCTTCCGTGTGCTGCATCTCTCATCTCATCCCCAGTCTCTTACATCATCTCATGTCCTTCCATCTCTCCAATGTCACATCATTTTCTCCCATGTCATCTCATTCAACAAAATTGTAAACTCATCAGAGTCTTATCTTTATCTAAAGTCCAAATGATTGTTTAACTCAAGTCCTGTATATTTTTTTATTCCAGAAAACATCTCATCTTCTCCTTCCTAGGAACCTAAGTTAATAATACAAGTCCATAGCATGAACCCATCCACTGTAGCAATGTTTATCACAGCTCATCTCCTTTATCTCTGGTTTTACATTGGACAAACTGAGGCCTACATTTTCAGGAGACATATTTCCATCCTTCCACATCTCATCTCAGAGTTAGGGTCATCCAGTGTTTGCAATTACAGATCCGTCTGATCATCATGTCAAAGATTTTCTAATTTGACAATTTTATCACTCTTTTATCACCAATGCTTTGAGCTGGGATCTCATCTGTTCTCTCTCAATGTTATTCTTTCAAGTTTAGCTCCATTCCAGGACAAAAATGGCCATGGTAAGTGTCAAAGGTCACAGGTGTTTCTAACAAAACACACACGCTTTAATCATCTCATAAATTTGGGTCAGTTGTATATCAGATCTCTATCAGAATATCCCGTTCTGGGGCCCCCAGGGGGCCCGGGGGGGAATATTACTTTCCCATGCTCTCACAGAGTTGGGTGTCGGGATGGATCTTTATCTCCAAGTTTCAAGTGATTTGGTTGGTTTTGGAAACAGCAGCCTCAAGGAGACAGAGTGGCTGAGAGCCCCGGGAAAAGAATGGCTCAATCAGGACCGAAAGCAAGCTCCCTTCGAAGCTTCAGATCTGTATCAAATTCAGAACTGTGCGACTTTTGGAAATGTGTTTTTGTGTTTTTTTGCTTTTCAGATTCAGAGCCTGTCAGACTTATAGCCTGAGAGACCCTCTGAGTCAGAAAAGCCAAAATCGAAAAAAAATTTCAAAAGTCGCACAGTTCTGAATTTGATATCAGCGGTTCGGGGGCCCAAGACGAACGCTGATGTGCTTTCGGTCCTGATTGAGCCATTACTTTTCGAGAGGCGGGGCTTCAAACAGCCGCATTCCTCTGTCTCCTTGAGGCTGCTGTTTCCATAGAAACCAACCAAATCACTTGAAACTTGTTCATAGGGACATCCATCACCGACACCCAACTCTGTGAGAGCATGGGAAAGCTGAGCGCAAACACAATATTCTGATAGAGGACTTCAACTGACCCAAATTTCATGATGATTACTAAAGCGTGTGTATTTTGTTAGGATTCACTTTGATGTTTGACCCCTGACCTTTCACTTACCATGGCCATTTTTGACCCTTTGAATGGAGCAAAGCTCAGATTTTTTTGCAAATCAATCACCAAGTCTGAACCAGGATACAACAGCTCACCTGGAGCTCAAAGGGATTTTTCCCTAAAATTACATCAAATTAAAATTTCATGAAAAGTTGACCTTGAATCCCCTGTGATGATCTGCTTTAATTGCACTGGATGACCCTAGACTCTGAACGTTTCAGCATGTGGAAGACCAATAGAGTCTCCTGAAAATGTAGGCCAAATGTAAACCAGAAAGGAGCAGGATGAGTTTCATAAACATTGCTACAGTGGATGGGTTCATGCTTGGACTTGATTATAAACTTAGGTTCCTAGGAAGGAGAAGGAGGGGGTGGGGGGGGGGGTGTTTTCTGGAATAAAAAAATATACAGGACTTGAGTTAACTTTCAATCATTTGTTGAGCAGACTCTGATTCCTCACTGTTTATTCACATTTTGTTGAATTAAATCAACATGGCTTAATTTTCATCACTGAACAGTTCCAGACCATGGTCACGGATGCTCCAGACGCCATAGGTGGCGCTGTCGCAAAACCCATGGCAGTGACGTCATATCCTCGGCAGCACACGGAAGCTGTCGGCCGGTCGGCTGGTGAAATGGGTCCGGGCTGTAGGCTAACTGTTTGAAACTGTGGA
This sequence comes from Decapterus maruadsi, assembly GCA_030347415.2. NCBI lineage: Eukaryota > Metazoa > Chordata > Actinopteri > Carangiformes > Carangidae > Decapterus > Decapterus maruadsi. The sequence goes on from CM064903.1 coordinate 10,454,952, forward strand.
TATACTGAGGTCACATCGCAAGAATTCTTAGCAGGCTGGAAAAGCGTGCAGACAAATTCAAATCTCAGGGCTGTATTTTCCATGGTCTTGACTCCGAACGGAGTCCCTGTAAATGACCTGAACAAGCATGAACAACAAATTTTCAGAAAATTCAAAAATTTGTTTCTTTCCAGTGTTTCTCAAACAATGCCAGATATATCCTGAAAGCTGCACGTAAAAGCTGAATAAATTTTGAATTAGATTTTACTGATTTAAACAAACATAATTTGAATTCGGCAACATTGATTTTGAAAGTAAAAAACTTTCTCGTTATAAATGTCATGTATGTTGAATTGTTGTTTTTGCGGCCAAAATGCTGAATAAATATTGTCGTATTCACGTAATGTATTGATTGATTGAAGAAAATGCATCCACAACGACACGGTTTGAGGGATCTAAATTTGCCTCATTCAGTGGAACTTGTTTCAGGCACGTATCCGTGAAAGGAGCCAATTCATCATTTCCCTGTGAGATCAGGTTGATCCGGGGACAGACACAACTACCGCAAAACAGGAGCAATTTAACTGAAGATCTTCAGATTCCTTCTTTTAAGACCTAAAATGTTAGGAAAATACAGCCCGGAGTTGAATTTGCCCGGAATTGTCCTTTAAATCCTCAGTTTTAACTGGAGGAGCTTCTCTTCTCCTGCAGACGTCGGCTGGGGGAAACAAAGAGGGTAAATGAACCGATCTGCTCTGCAGAGACGCCCCTGGACACCGTGGAGGTGGAGAACAAGAGCATGATGATGATGATGATGATGATGATGATGATGATGATGATGATGATGATGATGATGATGATGATGGGCCAGAATCCTCCTCCCGTGCTCCCGCTCCAGTCCCCGTGCGACCTGGACGCCGGCTCCCTCGGCAACAGGCTGCTCCACCCACTCACATCCTTTTGTCCCTGCAGGAGAGAGACTCCACAACAAGCAGCAGCTCTGCAGCAAACACTGGAAACCCTGCACTACAGAGACACACTCAAACACAGCAATGCTGCACTACATCATTATTAGTATTATAGGCATTATATCTGCTGTGTGTTGTATCTGCTCACTGAGACACACAAACACAGCAACTGCTACATTAGATTACATGTTTATATAAATGTTGTTCTCCTTCTCTATTGATCTCATGTGTAGTTGTGTGTTGTCAGCAGTTTTGTTTATAACTTAAAGGGATAGTTCAACATTTTGGCAAATTGTCCCATCACCATAATCCCTATAGTCGTAGCAGTAGGTTCGTTACCTTTAATTTTCAGTGCAAGCTATTTTTAGAACGGCGGAGCAGAGCCGTGAGCTGCTCAGAGCTATGCTACGGAGGCTCATGGGATTTCTTGGTTTCCCTCATCAAACTCATCAAATACACAATCCATAAAGTCTCTGATGGCATCATCTCATGTCTCTGATCTCATCGATGCGTCTCTCATCTCATCTCATCTCATCTCATCTCATCTCGTTCGTCTCATTCCAGGTGCTGCTCTGGTCTTTGTTGTGGACGATGAGATGAATCCGTCTGACATCTGTTTCTGCATGAGGCAGAAAAATCTCAGTGATTCCCCTCAGTTGCAGAGAAGTGAGTAGGAGAGATAGTATTTGCCATTTGTTTTGTTTTTTTTCTTTTTGGTATTTGGCATTTATTTTTGATGCTACTTCAGACAAACGGTGGTTATACCTAACAAGAACTGAGGTTCTGATAAACTGTTGCTACGCTTTTCATGACACACACACAAACATTTAACATTAGAAACCTGGTTTACAGTAAATCTAGTGCAGCAGCTTTGTCGGCATAAAAACAAACCCCAGTCTGATTGCCCCGCCCAGTCGCAGCTCCGCCCTCCGCCTGCTCTTATCGCCCCGGCCCTGCCAGCGCATATGGAGATCACCGCAGGATATCGGCACAAATGAAAATGTAGGCACACACGCAGACGTGTGGAGTAAACGTAACCTTGCAGCATCGTTTCTTGTATATTTACTCTGAAATCTGCTGTCGACTTTGACTCCGGAGTTTCTTTTTTTCCTCCTTCTTCCTCTCCTTTTAAATTAAATCTGGCTAATAGCAGTGGGTGGGGGATTTTTTTTTTTTTTTTCTTCTCCCCTCCTTCCTCACAGTTTAAAACCCACCACACTTACTTCCTATTACACTTACAAATATTGAGCTCATGCATAATTTAACCTCCCGCCCACATGCAAAATGCTGCAATTGACTTCATTATTTATTTTAACGGCATTTCAATAATTTATGCCCGTGTGTGTGAGAGCCATCAGAACAGACTGCTGCTCACTTAATTACCAGGCCTGCCAGCTCACTGAAGTTCTCTGGTATTAAACAGAGTCTTAGCCAGGATTAGACCTCACACACACACACACACACACACACAAACAGACACATTATTTATTGCTTTCTAATGAGGAGGGAGTTCGCCCCGGCTCCCACTCAGACTCTCCTCTGTGATTATTTAAAGTGAGAGCAGATGCGAGGCTCGTCACGCAGCATCTCAGATATCAGGTCTGGATTGGATGGGATGACCAACGCACACGCGCTCAGATCGATATTGGATTAAGCTGTTATGTCCACTTAGAGCCGGTATAATAGGAATAATGGATTCCAGTGGGAGAGCTGCTCTGATTCGCTCCGATTCAGGGGTGATTTATGGCCGCCGCCGCTTTAAACGGGCCGCTTAAAAAATGAGACTTTTCATAATAAATACTTTCCAGAGTGCCGCAGATCAATTGTGCCGGGAGAATGATGAAGACAGATGGTTTTTCTGTGTATGGCTGACTCGTCGCCGCAGACTTATGTACTTTAGCGTCCCTGCTGCCTGGAAAAGAGGCCTCATGCAGGAGAAGATGGATTAAGTGGCTTTTTAGTTTGAGTGTTACTTAGGGATAAAAAAAAAAACAGAAGAAAAAAAAGAAAAGAAAGAAAGAAAGAAAGAAATAGAGAAAATGGCTGGAGCTATGGTTTGACTTTGCAGGGTGTGTGTCGGGTTTGCAGCCTGTGACCACAGAGAGGAAATTAAACAGTATCTTTCTTTCTCTTTCTGGAATAAAGAGGTGCCAACTCCGTCTCCTGCAAATGAGCTTCATATAAAACTAATCTGCTACAGCAAATACGCTATGAAGGAAGCGTAATTATGTTTTCTATTAATGTAATGAGGATACGTCGTTAATTCATGAATTTGGCAAGTTGCAAATATGTGGATATATGCAGTGCAGCAGTGAGATGTTCAATGACTTAATTTTATAACATGACAGATGACTGCTATTTTATAACATGCTTTTGTTTTTATTTATTGTTATTGTATTTGTACTAGGGAACATCTATGTGTTTGTTTACGATTTTTATGCTTCGTCCATGAACATGCACTGTCCCACCTCAAATAAATTGAATTGAATTGAAGTTTTCTTTTTTCATATCTTAATGAAAGCTGCTTAAAATCTGATATTCAAACCTTCAAACCTCAGGAGGTGTGAACATCAAATGTCAAAGTCTCTCCTTGTATTTAATCCAGGTTGTATTTTAAAGCTCCAGTATAAAAGTAGATGTTCGTGTTAAAGCTCCTTCAAAATAAAGGTAGATGTTTGTGTTAAAGCGCCTTCAAAATAAAGGTAGATGTTTGTGTTAAAGCTCCTTCAAAATAAAGGTAGATGTTTGTGTTAAAGCGCCTTCAAAATAAAGGTAGATGTTTGTGTAAAAGCTTCATACAGTATAAAGGTAGATGTCCATGTGTAGAAAATGAGCATTAAAACCAGGACTTCCTGTCACTTTCTGATGTCACAAAAAAGCACTCATCACCTTTAGCTCCGCCCATGTGGACCCACCATCCTAAAAATCACTGAAAACATTTGTCTTTTCATGAATTTTCACATATTATAAAATTATGTCTCTTAATTATTATGTCTTATTAATGATTGAAAGATTATGACTTCTTTTCATAAAATGACCAGTTCACTTCAAGATTCAGACTTCAAGAATATCTCACATCCTAATGCTCTGTTGACGCTGAGGAAAACGGACATTGATGCTTATTCCCAAGGGGCCCTGAAGGCCTCATGCAACCATACCTATACGCTGCAACATTATACGATATGATACGATACACAGGCTCAATTCAGCCGTGCATATTAAAGCAAAACGCTTCAGCTCAGAGAAGCTGAAGGCTCCAAATGTGTTTTGAAAACATGAGAAATATGTAACACAATGAGATTTCACACAGATTCACACCTACACATGTCTGAGCCCAGTCTCTGTATGAAGACCTGAACCCCCCCACCCCCCCGCTCTCCACCACCCCTCCACCCCCTCGCACACCTCCACGCCGCCTCATGAATAATCCCATTAAATGAATAAACGAAGAAGAAAAAAAAGATCACTACAGCCTCCCATAATGGTTTTCACCAAAAATCTCGTTTTGAGACATCGAGCCTCACTATTTATCCAAGAGTATGTGCCGTCGTGGGCGCACTGATGCGGCAGATTTAATTTATGGCGCGTTATTAGACATTATCAAGCCGGGGATCCTGCTGCTGCTGCTGAATAGGAAATAACAGCTGTCCCTTTTCTTTTTTTCCCCCCTCTCTCTGTGTGTGCGGACCTGTGCTGATAAGATTGGCGCTCTGACTTCCACCAATACCACATTGTCATTTAAGGACATTATATTTCTCTAATTTCTTTCCTTTGTCACCCCGGGTGCAGATGACATGTTCAGGTCTGAAGGATTCGGGTGTTACCGCACGACGGTGGGGCCTTTTTTTTTCAAATTGCGAGAGGCATCGCTCTCCCGGAGCGCATTTATCTCTGAATGTTGAATGAACCTTCGCAAGTGCAGGTTTTTTTTTTCTTATTCTACTCTTGCAACAAAAAAAAAAATTCCTGGTAACAAAAGATGCCTGCCACCAAAATGAGACGGCGAGCCACAGAGACAGAATTATATTGATAACTCAGAGAATAAAGCAATTTCTTTTTTATCATAGTTTCATATTGCACCCAGCGCAATGGCCCGTGAGGTAAATTTACTCTTGAAGCACTTCTCTGCAATATATAGTCCTGCTCTCCTCCTCTGCTCTGCCATATTTGCTCTCTAAAACCAGTCCTAATGTATCAATTGCTCTGATCTGGCTCTGCTCGAGTGTGAACAAACAAATTGGATTGTGCCCCCACCGTCCCCCAAATAGCTTTCCCCCCTTATCCGCCCCCGCCTGCCTGCATGGCCTTACGGACGCTGTTCACTACATATTTTCATGGAACATCTCAATCCAGGCAATTTCTCGAACTCACACACACACACACACACACACACACACACACACACACACAGCGAGACCTTTAAAACCATTTCCCAAGGTCAGAACAAATGGCCAGACTGTAGTGGCGTATAATGATAAAAGCACTCAGAGCGCCGGCCGCTAAAGTGCCTTTCTCCAAAAAAGACAAAATGGCCTCTCCATCCCCCCGCTGCGTGTCGCTCCTTCAGTCTGCGGGGAGGCGGCGGCGGCGAGGTGGCGAGCCGGGAGCGGCGCCGCGGACCTGTTTCATAACACCTCCCTTGCTTTTGTCTGGACACAATGAAACCCATGCGGCGCCACACGGGAACCGAGCCGCGGTTCTGAGAGTGAAAACAGGAGAGAGTTCATTCTCCTTCATGCTGCTGCTGCTGGTTTACGGTGTACGGTGGCCCTGAGGGGTCAATCACAACAGCAAATCAGAAAACACAACACAAAAAGAGAAAACACAAAAACAAAACTGAAAACACAACGACTAACCGTTGTGTTTTCTGATTTGCTGTTGTGATTTGCATCTCAGGGCCACCGTAGGTATGATGTGAGTCACACACACACACACACACACACACACACACACACACACTCACACTCTCACTCCCCTCAGCCAAACAAAAGCTGTGTCTGACGGACGAACACTGTGATTCATGTTCCTCTCTTCCCGTCGTCTCGTCACTCAGGTTGTTTTGTAACCGACACAGTGAAGTGGGATCGTTGTCCTGCTGCCGTTTGTTTGTCTGTCCAAGATTAAGATTGAGTTAAAATTCCTTTACAGTAATGTCACTGCAGGTGCGCATGCTCACTAAAATAGACGTTTTGTAATAACTGCAATGATGCAACGGTTCTTACATAATAATGCACAGTGTGTCTTCTGCACAGGTTCAAATGTATTAATGTGATGATGTTGCATAAATATGTAATGTGTGATTTCAGTGCAGACTTCAGTCAACGAGACGTGATCCATGCATCATATTAAAGATCCTTAATCAAACATGTTAGCACAATTTTAAAATATAATACAGAAGCTAAAATCTGTTTTCTACAGTATGTGAAGAGACAGAGGAGTTGTGTTGGTGCACAACAGACCCTCCTGTTGAACCATTGTTTCTTTTAAAAAAGACAAAGAAGGCAAAGAAAGAGATGAGACCAGAGCTCAGGTGGGGTTAGCAGCTCATAGGGTTGTACAGGAGTCAGAATTCAGAAGTTTAACGGTGCAAACTGTGGGAGCAGAGTGATGTATCCTGTATCTAACTCTTCTCCTGTCAGTTTCCTAAAGTGATCCTATTTAAAAAATAGAGCAGATTTCAGAATAAAACACTCAGAGACACCAAATCCTGCAAGTTGTTGGATGGATGGATGGTGGGTACAGGTGGTGGAGGGGGCGGGCCTTGTTTGGTGACTGCTTCGTTGTGACATCACAAAGTGACAGGAAGTTCTGACGGCTGGTTTTAAGGCTCAGTTTCTATGGAGCTTTAACACAAACATCTACCTTTATTTTGAAGGAGCTTTAATACAAACATCTACCTTTATTTTGAAGGAGCTTTAATATGAACATCTACCTTTATACTGTATGGAGCTTTAACGACAAACTCCAAATATAAACCTCATGCATGATTTCAGCTTTGAATGCACTTCATTTTATCACTTTTCCAGTATGAATGTGCAGAACCGGAGTGAAAACTGCAGAGTGTATCCTGAGGGTGGGACAACAGAAAAGGTCACGGGGTCAATAAAACCAAAAGAAGGTCATCCTTAAATTGAATGTAAATGCCTCGAGTCGTCACAAACTGTCCGTCTTCAGGATGAAAAGAAGAAGAATTCAGGAAATAAATAAAGTGGAAATTTCCTCCGAAGCAGCAGTCACTCACCTGGATTTTCAAATCTCATCTCCAACTTGTGTGTGAATGAGTCAATTTGGTTCCACTCTTGTAGTTTTGACCCCACACACTCTTATGTGAGCACCGTGTGTGTGTGTATGTGTGTGTGTGTGAGAGGCGGCCTTCAGGCTCTGCTGGCGGTCGCTGAACCAGATGAAGTCGGGACGAGTTGTTGACAAGTGAACACATCTGAGTTCATCATCTGCGTTTGCTGAGGCGGAGGGAAGGCGAGGACCGTTACCTGCCACAACACATCCATCACGCCGTGACCCGGCCAAACGGTAAGCACCAGATAATGACTTCCATTGATCCGTTCACTGACTCCTAAACCCCAACACACACACACACACAATCATACACAGACAATCACACATCCACCAACCAACACACACCCACCTCCCATCTTTCTCTGCACTTCCACCATATATCGCTCTGGAGGAGGAGAAGAAGAAGAAGAAGAAGAAGAAGAAGAAGAAGAAGAAGAAGAAGAAGAAGAAGAAGAAGAAGAAGAAGCCGTCAGAGCCCCCCCCTCCCCTGTTGTTGCCGGCAGCCGGGCGGGACGCCGCCGTGTCACAGCTTTAATCTAATTGCGGACACGTACAGATTCACATTAAGACGCTCAATGAGGCTTAGCGTAACAATTCTCTTCACAAGCTTCCTGTATCATAAGTTACAGGAAAAGCCGGCTCCAGTGATTAAAGCAATTCATCATCGGGGGGGAGGGGGGCCGTTATTAAACGGCGTCCGTCCAGTGACACGGCGACTTATCTGGCATCTTGCAGCGCGTGGCGGCCGGCGCTCACAGAGCCCCAGAGGATGCTGGGAGCTCAGAGCAGCAGAGCGAGGAGAAATAAAACTACAACTCTGTTCAAAGCCTCTGAGCTCCACTGGAGATTCTCCTCTTATCTACATGAGAGCAGGGAGCGACGACCCTCTCCAGGCTCCGCCCACCACACCTGGTCGTCATGGAGATTGACCTCCCCTGGTCTGGCCGTTCCTCTCTATCCAGCTACAACTCTACTTGGATTTGTCGTGTTGTGTGTTTATTTTAATATGAATTTTCTTTACTTTGTGTAAAAAGAAAAATCTTATTTGTAGTTAAAGGGATAGTTCAATATTTTGGCAAATTGGCCCATTGCCATAATCCCTATAGTCATAGCAGTAGGTTCATTACCTTTACTTGTCAGTGCAAGCTATTTTTAGAACGGCGGAGCAGAGCTGTGAGCTGCTCAGAGCTACGCTACGGAGACTCATGGGATTTCTTGGTTTCCCTCATCAAACTCATCAAATACACAATCCATAAAGTCTCTGATGGCATCATCAGAGACTAGATTTGCAAAAAGTGTCAAAAAAAAGTTCCATAAAGGTCGATTTACAACAAACAAGAAATGTCAGATTAATTGTGATGACCTATTTAAACTAATGAACAGTCCTGGTGTCGTCATTTATTAAAAAGGAAACGGCTTCATTGTGATGCTTTGATATTTACAGTCTGCTCGCTTTGTCCTGAACAAAAAGTCGTTTTACTCTTCACAACCAGGACACTGATGGATGTTTTCCCTGCTCCTAACCATTCATAACACACACACACACACATACACACAAACATGCACACTTCAACCCTAACCCAGCCTGAGGTGAACCACAACATCACCTGTGATCATTTCTCCACAAACAGCCTGGTGCCTGAATCCTTCAAATGGAGGCTGACAGTGGCAGCAACAACACACAGACACACAAACACACACACACAGCTGGAGGGAGCAGTGACCATGAGCCACAGATCAGACAGTAGTATTGTTGTGGAAATAAAAGGTTTTTTTTTTCCCTCAGATCAGTCACAGGACACGAGGATCCCTCATCCATCATCCTCCTTATTTACTCAAACCGACACAATAACGCCATGGTAACCAGCTGAGTCGTGGCGTGACCTCTCTCAGATCTTACATCAGCGTTGCAGCTTCCTCCCCAAAAAACCCGAAACGCTCGATTCGCCTCGTGTCATCTTCGCGCCGTGCCTCTCGACAAATAAGAGCAATTACTTGTGAACCAAAACACAGCGAGACGACGCGGACGAGCAGCAGCAGCCGGCGCCACGTTGCCGCGTCACCGTCCAACACTGTTTCTTGGCAGCTCGACGAAGCTTCGCCGCAAAAGAAAAAATAAAAAAAAAGCTGGCGCCTCGCTTTGAGTTAGAATCGGAGATTGGACGAGATATGAAGAAGCGCTCTGCCAAGGCACCAACGAGACAGACGGACACAGTCGGGGTCTGGACGAGCTGTCAAGTGTTCGGTGCTTCTTCATACGAGGAGATGGTTAATTTGACCCAGGAGAGAGCTGAGAAATTGATTTTAACTCTGTTAAATTAAGTCTACTGAGGGACTCGGGGGCACCGGTCTCATGGGTTCATTTTATCCCGATGTGGAGATGATGAGGAGCCGCGCTGCCAACGGCAACTTTGTCAAGAGTCTGCTGACACGCGGTACACTCGCTCACTCCCTCACTCCCTAATTGCGCACAGACACACACACTGGAGTTAGACATTCACACAGTAAACTACAGCCTCGGCGTGAAGGCCAGAACGTCAGTACGGCCTTGACGGGCGATACGTTGGCGAGCTAAGACCTGAACCTACAGCTGCTATGACATCACAGCTCACGTAGGCTATCTGAAGTTAAAAGACTGAGACCATGATGGCATCTACCTTTATTTTGAAGGAGCTTGAATACAAACATCTACTTTTATTTTGAAGGAGCTTTAATACAAACATCTACCTTTATTTTGAAGGAGCTTTAACACAAATATCTACCTTTATTTTCAAGGAGCTTTAATACAAACATATATACCTTTATTTTGAAGGCGCTTTAATACAAACATTTACCTTTATTTTGAAGGAGCTTTAACACAAACATCTACCTTTATTTTGAAGGATTTTTAACACAAACATCTACCTTTAGACCTGATTCTACAGCTCAAGGCCAAAACCATGTCCCCCTCAATATTAGGGGACCACCAATCTGTCCCCCCCAATAATATATAAAAGTATGTGACAGACATTCTCTTTTTAAGAACCAACTTTCCACCAACAACTGTTGCTGGCACATGGAGCACAAAGGGATCCAGTGACATCATCGGCCTTGTGAACGCCCTCACAGATGTTCAATACCTGTATCTCCACACCAGATAGTTGGACCTCTATTTAGAAATAACTTCTCCCACCGATGGCCTTATTTGCTGTTGCAGGCCACACAGAGACATCAGCAGAAACTAGAGACTTTTGCATCCAGTTAGAAGTTCTTTGTAGAGGCTTCAAGGAAAATTGTGTGTTGTGCATGACAGAACAGTTTTTATCATATCAATTATGTGATTAAATTCTGGTTCTGGTACTGGTTATGGTACCGGCACTGGTTCTGGTACCGGTTATGATACTTGTTCTGGTACTGGTTCTGGTACTGATGGTACTGGTATTGGTTCTGGTACCGGTTCTGGTACTGGTTCTGGTATCGGTTCTGGAATCGGTTCTGGTACTGGTACCGATTCTGGTACCGGTCCGGTTCCGGTTCTGAACTGGTTCTGGTACCGGTTCTGGTACTGGTACCGGTTATGGTACTGATACCAGTTCTGGTACCGGTTCTGGTACCGGTCCGGTTCTGGTTCTGGTACCGATTCTGGTACTGGTTCTGGAATCGGTTCTGGTACTGGTACCAATTCTGGTACCGGTCTGGTTCCGGTTCTGAACTGGTTCTGGTACCGGTTCTGCTTCACCTGGTGGAAGGATGGAGCAGAGAGGAAGGATGGAGCAGAGAGGAGGGATGGAGCAGAGAGGAGGGATGGAGGGATGGACGGATGGAGGGATGGAGCAGAGAGGAAGGATAGAGGGATGGACGGATGGAGCAGAGAGGAAGGATAGAGGGATGGACGGATGGAGGGATGGAGCAGAGAGGAGCAGGGAGAGAGTCCTCACACCATGTTCTAAACAATTTTCAAAAATTAATATCATAGATTGTGGGAAATACCCCACCCCCCAGTCTCATTTAAAAAAAGTATGAAACTCCGGACCTTATTTGTCATTTGGTCCCCCCCAATGTCTACACCCTGGTTTTGGCCTTGTTACAGCTGCTATGACATCACAGATAAAGTATCTGAAGTTAAAAGACTGCTAGACACCATGATGGTGGTTTTGGCTGTTGCCAATGGAAACGAGAGAGAAAAAGAGTCAAAGGAAAAAGGAAATCGTGGAGAGAAAAGGAAATTATGGCGAAGAACAGGGATTTAGATCAGGAGACAAAAAGAAAAGATAAGAGGAGTAATTAATGCAGAAGGAAAGGATGGAAAGAAATCAATAGAAGAAAAAGAAAAGGAGGAAATGTTCAGATAAACTCGGTTATGACGATCAAAAGAGAACAAAAAAGAAAGTCAAAGAACAAGGAAACAAAGGAGAAGAAATGAAGGGAAAATGGATCTAAGAATGAGAGGAAGAAAAGAAAAAGGACAGGTTGAATATGAGAGTTCAGATTCCTGTGAGACGAGGAAGAAATAAAAGAACAAAGGGGGAAAATATAAGAAGAAGAAAGTAAAACAAGAAAGAAAGAAAGAAAGAAAGAAAGAAAGAAAGAAAGAAAGAAAGAAAGAAAGAAAGAAAGAAAGAAAGAAAGAAAGAAAGAAAGAAGAGGAAAGGCTTGGGAAATAAATATCATAGGATGAAAAAAAGGTTGAAATACATGGAAAAATATGAAAAGGGGGAAAAAAGAAACAAGAAAACCAGGAAGGAAAGAGGAGACAAGGAAGAAGGGAACAGGGAAGGATGAGTGAAGAAAAGAGAAGTCAAAAGAATGAAAAAGTAAAGATGAAAAACAATATTTCAAAGTATTCTATCCATCATGGCGACAAGCGAGGATGATGAAGAGGAAGAGGAGGAGGCAGCGCCCCCTGTGGAGACGAGGCCTCACCTCCAAATCAACCGATTGGGATCAAAAGCACAATCCAAACATGTGCTCGACTAATGCGGCAAATCAGCGGCGAGCGGCGAGGACAAGACATCAGAGCGAGGACGGTAATCATGACGACCAGGACGTCCAAACACGAATTGGCTCCTCGTCAGTTGGATCCGTGCTAAATTGTGTTTTTAAGCTGGAAATGAGACAAGCGTGTTGGGGTTTTTTTTTGGTTTTTTCTTTTAATGTGTGAAATTGTTTGTGTTGTGACCTGCAGCACGCACAGACGGGGACAGCTGGGTCGAGTCAGGACGAGTTTGTCTCACGGGGAGACGAGCGCCAGCGAGCGCGACGTCTCAGATTAGACTTTTCACATGTTTCTCATGCAACAGCAGCAGCACCTGTCCACTGTCGTTTACTTTAGGTCTCGTTTGACCTTTTTGTTTTCAAGCCAAACGGTCTCGGGAGATCAGAATCTGCCAGCGAAGTGACGTCTCACACAGAAGACGGCGACAGGAGTGAAGACGAGGAAGAAGAAGAGGAGGAGGAGGAGGAGGAGGAAGGTGAGTTTGTTTCATGTCTGTCTGACAGGTTGGTTTCTGATGGAAAAAGTGTAATAAAGTCATAAAAACCTCTGTAAGCCACATTTCCCGTCAGATCAGAAAGATGCTCAGTTTGTTGGATGTGTAAATACGACACAAGACAGAAAAAATCAGTTGTTGACATTTTAAAGCTTCGTTTCTGTGTTTTATTGTGAAGGGCCGATCAATGAAAAGATCTAAAAACCATCTAATTAGTAGTAATAGTAGTAGTAGTAGTTGTTCTTCTCCTCTCTCAACTTCTCTCTGGAACTCTAGTAACAACAGGTCGGTATCAGCCAATCAGAAGAGAGGAGGAGGCTCTGAGCATCTCTTCTGATTGGCTGACTGGTTTCTAAAGTGATCCAATAAAAATAGAGCAGATTTCAGAATAAAACACTCAGAGAAACCAAATCCTGCAAAGTTGTTGGATGGTGGGTCCAGGTGGTGAGGGGGCAGGGCTTTGTTGTGACATCACAAAGTGACAGGAAGTCCTGACGGCTGGTTTTAAGGCTCAGTTTCTGAATACAGGCTGTGTGCATTTCTCTGTGGTATCTTCACAGTATTAATATAGAACCTAGAGCTTTTATAATCACACTACACATGGACATCTACTTTATACTGTATGGAGCTTTAACACAAACATTTACCTTTATACTGTAGGAGCTTTAACACACAAACATATTAATATAGAACACAAACATTTACCTTTATACTGTAGAGCTGCTTTATAATCTTTAACACAAACGTCTACACTACATACTGGACATCTACCTTTATACTGTATGGAGCTTTAACACAAACATCTACCTTTATACTGTATGGAGCTTTAACACAAACATCTACCTTTATTTTGGAGCTTTAACTCACCTTTATACTGCGTGGTTTAACACAAACATCTACCTTTATACTGTATGGAGCTTTAACACAAACATCTACCTTTATTTTCTCATAGCGTGGTGGTTGTGCAGGTCACAACTTGTCCATGAAAGCGTTTTGGAGTTTTTTGTATTTGATGAGTTTGATGAGGGAAACCAAGAAATTCCATTAGCCCTCATAGCGTAGCCCTGAGCAGCTCATGGCTCTGCTCCGCCGTTCTAAAAATAGCTTGCACTGACAATTAAAGGTAACGAACCTACTGCTATGACTATAGGGGTTATGGCAATGGGCCAATTTGCCAAAATGTTGAACTATCCCTTTAACACAAACGTCTACCTTTATACTGTATGGAGCAGGTTTCGGTGTGTTGTGATTGGTGCTTTAACTGTGTTGTCTCTTCTGCTTGTCTTGAACAGTCCTTGTCTTGTCCTCGTGTGTCAGTGTTTCCTTACTGGAGGGATTAACCTGAATAAAACTCAGTTTCAAATTGCCGGAGGAAAATCACAGGTAATCCACTTACACTGTTAATGTTTCACATCATTTATCCAGGGATCAGTGTTGCTAGCTCTGACCTGTGAGCGGAGCAAAGATATTAAAGTCTTCATTAATCCTGTGGAGAATGTAAATATATGTGATTAAAGTCACGGCAGGATAAAAAAAAAGAGAAAGCAAAACAGCCGAAGATCCAAATTTGAAAATAAAAAGTCAAGATTTTGTATTTGCATAAAACTCAACCCCCTGCTAACATTAATAAATAGCTGATGTAAGACGATGCTAAATTTTGCATTAAGGTTAAAAGCAGTGGCAGCAGCTCCATTCAGTCTGTCCTCACAGAGAAGAGGAGGAGGAGGAGGAGGAGGAGGAGGAAGGCGTTGACGGTGTTAATATTTATCCTGCTGGGGAAAGGGCAACAACACTCTGCAGAAGCTACAGATGACTTTAAAATGTCATTTTCTAGTTCACTGCCCTGTAACTCCGCCGCTGCTTTAAAAGAAAAACAAATAGCAGCATTTAAATCACAGCCGCCTTAACACTCAGAAACACTCACAGCTGCAAAATGTCAGAGAAACACAGAGGACACTCCAGATATTTACCAGATAATCCAGTCCCACAGAGCCGCAGATGATTTTATGAAAAATTCAGACACACTGGGCGACGACGACGACGACTTCCTCCTGGTTTCAGCTTTGATAATTATTTCATCATATATTAATCAAAGCCGTGTCTGTGAATAAAGAAGAATCATCAGGGTTTTTTTTAATTGACAGCAGCTACTGGATTTATTTGAATCAAAAATATTCATAAATGAGATCACAGAGCGTCTGTGTTAGTTGTTTGTAGCCGTTAAGCTTTTATCAAGGGTCCAGATGCCGCGGTGACGAGTCATTGTCTATGTATGAGTTTAAAATTTGATCTCAGCATTAGAATTAAAGCAATTAACCGTCATCAAACGGGGCTTTTATTCTGAAAAATTACTATTAAATGAGCACAAACTCTTCACGACCTCAAAAACCCCAGATTGACTGAACGTCAGTTGATGTTTAGACTTGCAAATGTGTGTTAATATATTTCTTGATTTTCCTTTAAAAAACAAACAAATAAAAAAAAACCACAAGACAACATGTCGACCGTGGAGTCGATGGAGGTTCAGCTGTAATATTTTGCTCTCTAACGTATTTATCGTCAGTCACACACACACGCACACACATTAAAAAAACT
Source organism: Decapterus maruadsi (assembly GCA_030347415.2). Classification (NCBI taxonomy): domain Eukaryota; kingdom Metazoa; phylum Chordata; class Actinopteri; order Carangiformes; family Carangidae; genus Decapterus; species Decapterus maruadsi. The sequence continues at coordinate 10,470,259 of CM064903.1, forward strand.
CTGGTATCAATATTTATGTCACACACATCTACATCCACTACACATCTATTATTCATTTTATTTATATATTTTACATAAGTTTCACCAATAACAGAAACATCAGAATATCGAGTCGTGTTTCGAGTTTCTTCACTGCAACTTCAAAAAAGAGAATATTTACATTAGTTTGGTTCATCTCACTTGAACCTTTATACAGTTGTACATTTAAAATATTTAGTTTCTATTTATTGAAATATGGAAGACAGCATGTTCACATTGACCCACATAAAACATGTATGTCATGTCTTGATTAGTTTCATTTTTGGCCTTTTGTGTCTTCATTATTTTCATGGTGAAGTTAAAATTCCCATAAATAACCGTTTCATATAAATAAGGTATTAAAATCTGTATACTATTTTGCTTAAAATGAGTAACATTAAAAATATAATTTAATGAGGTGTGAATGTCTTTTAAAAAGTTAAAAGTAATTCTTAACGTTACATTACGTGCGTGAGTTCATGACCTGAATGTTTACACTTCCGGGGAGAGACCCGAGAGAGGAAGAAGAAAGAGCGACGTGTTAATGGCGAAGAGCGGAGACTCCGGGACTGTGTGTTTCGTCAGTGTGGAGTTTATCAGTGAGTGACAGACTGTGAACTGTAGTTGAGCGACGTGATCAGAGTTGTGAGTCGGACTCTCCACCGCCGCTTGTGTTTTGGTGAACACGAGACCAGTCCGGGTCTGTTAGCTAGCAGGAGCTAGGCTAACACCACGGGAGCTAGGCTAACACCACCGTCCTGGCTGAGGGGAAACGCCGCCTGCACGGACGGGAGGAGCTTCGGTGAATCGTCTCGGGAGAGAGTCGTCGACGGAGGTCGCTTCGCCGCTGCGGACGGGGGGAGACGGAGGTCTGCCGCTGCCAGCTGCTGGAGGCGGAGACGGTCGTTACCGCGACGAGCGAGTGATTCATCAGCTGCGGCCGGTCTGGATGACAACACCGACACACGGGAGTACAGGTATCAAAGGTTTCCATCATAAGCTCCAACTAAAGTAGAAAAAGGGTGCACTCAAAAAAAAAAAGAAGACAGTTTGAGAAAAGACAAAACACTTTAGACCCCGGGTTTTATTATTTTTATTTTCCACATCTGTCTTTCAACACAAAATGTTTGAATGTGTGTTTTCTTGAAACTTTAATACATTTCCTGAAACTGAGATTATTGTGTTTGGGTTTATTGACTTGTGTGTTATTATTTAGGTATCAAGGTATATACAGGCCAAGTGTTCCCTATAGTCTCCATCATTTCAAGTGAGAATCATACAGGACCCTAGACTGATATTTATTATTGGAGATGTGCCTTTTGCCATAAATCATTTGGATAAGAGTTAAAGCTTCATTTTTATAACCAAGTGGGTTTTAATACACGAGGCGGTGGTAAAAGGGTTACATAAATGAGGAGTTTTTTGTTTGTTTGTTTTTTGGTTATAAAAGAGTCTCATTAATGTGGATGAATCTACATTACCACTTGTTAATGGGTCAATTTTCAATCAATTGTTTTGTCTTTATTGTTATTTTTGTTATTATTATTATTTAGTGGTCAGCTTCACCCAGCATTTCCTATACTTTTGTTACCGGTGAAAGTGCACTATAACAGCAGTCAAAATCGTAACTTCTGACCTGTGAACTCGTACCAGAATTCACAGGTCCGGAAAACACGAGTTATGGGTTTCCTGGAACATACCATAATAGTCCTTGTGTCCCTTTGTCGTGTTGCCAGTTTGTTTTGTCTGTGTCTCAGTCCTGTCATCATTGACCCAAGTCGATCCTCCATGTGAGCGTTTTGTGTTGTACCGTTGTTATCCTCCTTGAGCGCCTTTGTCTGTTGTATAAACTCCTTTTGAGTTGAGCATTTGAGTCCTCTCTGTTGTGTTAAAAGGTCGTTGCAGTTATTTGTTACAAGAAAGCTTTTTTATCTTCTTTTATTTTACACCACAGACAGACATGTCTGTGAGTCTAAAGGCCCTTTCACACCGCGGACGTGACGAATAAACAACACAAAACACGAAAATCAAAACCATTCACCGGCGGCGACGCGTGGGTGGTTCTTCGTCTCCTTCGTCCAAGTCGTGCCTTAAATCCATTTAATTCAACTATTCATTGATTATCACTTCACATATTATTCAACACCTGCTGTTGTCTTGTTACCAACTTTTCCAAAACAGTGGCTGAGTGTCTGATCAATATCTGAGTGATCACTGCTTCACCACTCATCGTCCTTCATTACTTTGTCTTTGTAAAGTTTGTGTCCCTTGTCAAACAAGGCGGTGAACACAGACTGTGTATAAAAAGAGAAGGTGAGAAGGTGGCGAGAGCCTGGGTGTTTTACATGAACTTATAATTAATCCATCAGTGACAGGTTGTTTACATTGTAGCGCCTATTCACGCTACATGATTGGTTGATTCATTTATTCACCAAAAAATCTATTTCACCAGGGTTTGAAAAGAAATTTGACACAGGAATTATTCGCACTAAAAATACGTCTCCAGTGTGAAAGGGCCTTAAATGCCATAACCCCTATAGTCATAGCAGTAGGTTCGTTACCTTTAATTGTCGGTGCAAGCTATTTGTAGAACGGCGGAGCAGAGCCATGAGCTGCTCAGAGCTACGCTACGGAGGCTCATGGGATTTCTTGGTTTCTCTCATCAAACTCATCAAATACACAATCCAACAACTCCACAACGCTCTGGTGGACAAGTTGTGACCTGCACATTCACCACGCTATGAGATAACACAACGTTACCACACAGCGTTGTTTTGGAGGGAAATTCATGCAAAACCTCTGATGCACGTTGCCTTCAGGGACAGTTTTTCATCAACAGTCTCTGTATTTCCCTCTAAAACAACTAACGTTGTGTTATTATCTCATAGTGTGGTGAATGTGCAGGTCACAACTTGTCCACCAGAGAGTTTTGCAGGATAGTGTATTTGAGAAACCAAGAAATCCCATGAGCCTCTGTAGCGTAGCTCTGAGCAGCTCACGGCTCTGCTCCACCATTCTAAAAATAGCTTGCGCCAACAATTAAAGGTAACAACCCTACTGCTGTGACTATAGGGATTATGACAATGGGCCAATTTGCCAAAATGTTGAACCATCCCTTTAAATATCCACAACAATGTCCCTGTACTTTGTCGGAACAAATAAACAATAATATAGTGACGATTCAGAGATTAATGTTATTGTTCAGATAAGGACATCAAGAAGGGAAAAAAGGTCATAAAGTTTAATATAAAATTCTTCATCCTGTATTTAGATATTGACACATGAAACATAAAAATAAAATACAATAGCATCTACACACTTACAAACATATGCACATAGATGCATGCATCCGTGTATAAACTTATATAACTGAACAATTAATTTAACCTGTCAGTCATGTCATGTCCATATTATAAATGTTTCCAACTGTTTCAGTTCTTCTTATTATGACTTATTAATAGTAAAATCTTATTTTTCTCTTCGATATTGATTCACATTAGGAAGGCCTGTCTGGTCTCAGCAGCGGCCCGGTCACCTCCTCCCTCCTCCTGATCTAAGGCGGACACTCAGACAGACACAGAGTTCATTGATATAATTTGGAGTGAGGCTGATTAATCCTTACATTGTTTAAAACAGAGAATCAGACGCTGAAGTGAAGCAGCGAGAAAGAAAACCTCGTTCTGCTCAGACAGTTTGGAGAATCCCCAGGTTAAAAACAGCGAAACCACAGAACTGCAGGTCGTATCAGAAGATGGAGACTTTGGCTTCGGGCTGTTTGTTCTTCACTCTCCCTCCGTCGGCGACACAGTCACATCTGCTCCCACATCACACCACTATCTCTGCTAATTGTGCTCCCCGTCTCCATGGTGAGAGCTTCAGCTTCAGCGGTGGCGGTGGTGGCGGTGGTGATGGTGAGGCGTCGTTGTTGTCTCACCTCAAGAAGTCTATTTATATCCACCGTGCACGCGTGCAGTCTGCTGGTCGCGCTGTTTTCCAGGTCCAGGACTCGCAGGACGTCTCGCTCCAGATGGTGGAACCGTGGCGGCGGCTGCGGCGGACCCGTCACTCAGCTCCTCACGCCGGCGCCATGTGCTCGGGCTGAAAACTTCATCCTGCTGTGACTGATGGGAAGTTCACAGGAGCCTGTAATATCTCAGAGAACACATTCCACCGGTCAAGCAGAATGTGTCGTGAGCTGAAGCGAAGCAAAAACGAGGGGCGAACTCTGTTGGGTTGGAAACCCTGCCCCTTATTTTACGGTAAATCAATGCCGACCTGCAGGAAGTGACGGAGGGGAACCGAGCGCAGGGACCTTACCGGGGCCGAGGCGTCGGACGCAGAGATGAACTGTATTTACAGGTCTGGTTCCTTCAGGAGACGCACAGGGACCAGGACCTGAGGGTTTCAGCTCCTGAACCACCAGCGTAGAGGACCTGACATTAATTTACAGTAATGTGACACTGAGATGCCCCTCCCACTTCCTGTTCAGGAGCCAATAGAAAGAGAGCAGAGGGGAACCCGGAACAGGCATCGGTTCTGGGTTCAAGTTTTGTTTATATTAGATTCAATTACACAAAGATTCCTGTGGCAAACCTGCATTGTAATGTAAACACTTAACAAAGAACTTTATTTTGAACATTTACTGATTTTGTTGTGTTTTATACTGTTTCATTGCTCTTTTTAATCTGAATTCCACTCTGACTTTGCTCTATTTTATGATTTTTAAAGTGTAAAGTGTCTTTGAGTATCTGTAAAAGCACTTACAAATGAAATGTATTATTTATTAGTATTATTATTATTATTATTATTATTATTAAACTTGTAATAAAGAAAGAAAGGCTTGGACTGATTTGGATTCTCCAGCAGCAACATTATCATTAAGAATGCAAAGAAAACCTTTTAACCTCTGCATATAAACACAGACAAAAATAGCTTTTAGGTTCGTATGTAGTGGTTCTCGTGAAGCTTTAGGTCATATTACTGTATATAGGAGGAGGATTCCTCAGGAGGAAAAACATAAGGCAAATTTATACACTTCACTCTTTTACACATCAATACCATGAAAACTGGCATCATGGGATTCTTAGAGCATCTAGTAAAGGAAAAGTTAAAAGAAAGGAGGAGAGGATTTGCTTACATTTAGATATTATGAACACGTTTGAAAACAAATGTTCAGCCCAAACTTTCTGTAACTTGACAAAACATGTTATTTGATAAGTTTTATTTATAGTGGCAGCTTAATGTCTGATCTTAAGAGAGAGAACTGAGTTTATGATCTTTGTATATGCGACTCATTTTATTTATTCATTCACAAGGACCATACAATTTGACACAATTTGATGATCACAGTTTATTGTCAAGTTTGTATTTATTTATTTTTCACCCATGATTTTGATACTTTTCTTTCGAGACTAATCATAAATAGTGTGTTTTTGGGGGCGATTTTCACTAGCAGATGAACACGTGTTGCCGTATAGTGACTATTGGGAGCAGGTGGATGGATGCAGGGTTGAGTCGAGATCAACTGAAATGAGATGCATGAGGCTTTATACAGTATATAGGGCACAATAGTTGTCATCCATTGTTCCCTTTAGAAAAGAATCAGGACTTTTGCTCTCAGCTGCATACTGAAGGCCAGAGCCATACAGAGCTGGTTGACCCTGGTGGCCTCATGTTGTGTTCTTGTGTCTGTTTTGTTGTGTTTTCACTCAGTAAAATCTTCAGACACAGACTAAAACACTTCTCTGTCTATGATTTGTGAATATTTTCCTTGATTCTCGTCGTTTTGAGAGCTGAAGAGGACCAGAACAAAACTAACAGAAAACTAATAAAAGACTCCAGTGTGTTGCTGATGTTTGGTGAAGATGCTGTGTGTGAGGAGTCCAGTGTGGAGGTGTGAATCAAGGCCACGTCGTTCTCCTTCACTTGAGAGACTCTTTTCATGGCGATGGAAGTCGTTGTGAGTTTTGTAAAGACGCTAATGACAGGTTGAGGAGACAAGTTCACTTTGTGAACTCCTTTTCCTTTTGTTTGGCTGAAGCCGATCAATAAAAAGCTACTGAGCCACTCAGACGTTGATGCAGCGTAGATCGGAGCTCATCGGCCTGCAGGGTCCTCTGATGGTTATGGATTATGAAAAAATAATATAAAAACTTTTGTGTTGTTTCAAGCTCTCAGTCGGCTGTAATATAAAGAAGCTGAAAAAGTGTATGGCCATGAAACAGCCTGATATGGAAAAACAGTGATAAAGACTCGGTTGTTTCACCTTGTTGAAATCCACGTTTTTATTTTTGATATAATACAAGACATGTGAAACATTTCCCTCTTGAACCGTTGTGAAGCAACAACAGTGTCTCATAGACAGATTCACACAGTCCGAAGTTAATATATCACAAACCTGAAGAACCAATCCTGTCAAGGTGTGGGTCCAGGGGGCGGGGCTTCAACTGCACCATTTTACCACACGTCTGCTGTTTCCTCCTCCTCCTTCTTTCCTTCCACTCTCTCCTCCTTCGTTGGTTCATTTATGAACTCTTGAAACCTGCTCTCTGACTGGCTGGATTTTCCGTTCAGTCTGCCGTACAAACATGGCGGCGCAAGTTGGCAACACTCTTGCTATATAAGAAGATTTATTGGGCTACGAAAACGAAACAGATTTTATAGCGATTATACACTTGTACTAATATATTCAAGGGTAGTATATTCAGATTTTGCCAATAAACCTTGACAATTATTACACACTAGACCTTTAAGATTTTAAGATTTACGACCACAGATCTCGGCCTCATTGTCTTCAGAGCTGGATTAAACATTTCCTGCATCGCATAGTGCAGCCCTGATCAGTGTGTTTGCATGCAGGATCCATCCCAGTAACCAAATGTGCAGTTGTTGGGATGAAGCTGAATGCCTGTTTGTTTGTGTGTGAGTGAGTTGTGTTTCCAGATGTTGCCAGCTGTGTCTGAGTGTCGGTTAAGACAGGAAGAGCGTAGAGGATTTTCAGAGCACGTTGGTGTCTCACACGTCTGCTTGGCTCAGTCAACGGGAGGATGATTTAAATTCCTTAACGAATGTCTCATCCCTTGCATCAGGAATCGACCTGAGCTGTAACTGATTCCTCAGCCTCTCGGTGGCAGAGGAATCTGTCATGTTACCAGTTTGTTAGATTGGTTTGGCTGCTGTCACATCCAGCAGACAAACAGCAACATTTGGATCAATATTCATGTCCAACACTTGGTTTTCTGGCTCCTTTAGAAGTTCCTCTTCCCTCAGCAGCTTGTCACTAACTTTGCGTGTCTGTCTGGTTCTGGGCAGGGAGTGTTCGTTGGCTTCTTCACGGCTGATATGACTGCTGCTGCTGCTGGAGACAGAGACAGAACAGACAGGAAATGTGCTGTGAGGCTAAAGCTACGAGCTGAGATATGATGCTAAATAATCAACCAAGACCTGCAGCAGCCGAACTGTATAGGTACATGAAAGGCAACCCTTTCAAATTAAAAGTCATCATTGCAATGGCAAGAAAATGTTCCAAGTATGTCGAGTCAGATCAAGGCTCGAGTGTTGTCCCATCTGTATTACTGCCCAATTATTTGTTTATCTGCAGCCACTAAAGATATTAGAAAACTTCAAATTGCACAGAACAAAGCAGCTAGGATTGCTTCACTGCATGCAAATATCTTTAAAAATGCATCGGAAGACAGACTAAAATAAAATTACATCTCCTAACTTTCATGAGAAATTTGATTAACAATAAAAAACACCAATATTTCTCAGATCAGATAGTGTTCACCAGAAATGTCAACAAATATGCAACCAGACAATCAAGATACGATAATTTACTGGCACATAAACCAAGAACAAACTTTTTAAAACATACTGTAATATACAGAGCCATTGGAACACATTACCTAATAACATCAAAAATATTAACTCAAAACACATTTTTAAAAAGGTAGTAATAGACTATTTAAATAAATTGTAAATTCAATGAGTAAGAAATATACAGTATAAAGCATAACAAGTTATTTGTGGGTTGAACTGTTGTGGTAACTTTACTCTAGTGGTCTGTCAATCAAAACTAACAATAACAAAGGGCAGTGTTGTGGGATCATTGGAGTTGTTGTCTTCACCACCACTGGCACCAGCTTTTCGTTAATGCTTTACAGTGCAGACAGCTGCTGGTGTCTTTGATCCAGATGTTTAGCAGATTTCAACCAACAGCTGAATCATCCAGAGAGGTCAGAGGACAACTCCTCCTCCTCTCCATTAAACAACAGACCCGGTGATTAAAACTGGTAGAAACACCAATTAAAACAGTTTCACTTTGGTAAATAAGTGTCGAATAACATGTGATCCAGATGTTCAGGACGAATTATCCACAGAGGACAGGACGTCTGGAAGATGAGCTGTCCAACATTTCCTCTGTCCTGTTCTCTGACACTTTGAGATCCAAACATCTGACAACTAAAACTCTCCATCTGCTTGAGATATATGGGCTGAAAACAACCAAGATGTCAGAAGTTCATCCATCCATCCACCGTCTATGTCCCTTATCCGTGTGGTGTCAAAAATATACTTTGAAAATTTCATTTATAAGTTGTTAAAAGTCTCAAAGAGGAAATAAGCAAGATTTTTCCCATGGCCATGCAACATTTTTACCTTAATTAAAAAGCTCAACGCCGACGCAATTCTCGTGAGATTTGGACGAACCGGGAAGAGGAGCTTCTGCTGCAAACAAGCTTGAAATATGGACTTATTTAATTTTTTTCTGGACAATTTTCTGGCTTTGTTGTAAACAAATGCACATGGCCAGGCGGAGGGTTAGCAAAACAGAGGAAAAGCGACAGGACTCGCAGAGTTCCTCAGAAATGACAGAATAACAGCTTTTGTCAAACAAAAATTGGAAAAATGTATTGCACTCTTATTTTACAAACCCATGTTTCTAATTTAGATGATCATTTTGCACTTGTTCATGTTTCTTCAATATGTTTGTCATATTTTTCCATATAACACAAATGCATTGAGTGAGACTGAATGATGCTAACATCAATTTAAAAAAAAAAAAAACAATCATTAAATTCAAAAAACTGAATTTATCACAACTAAAATCACATAATTGAACCATTTGGTTATTTGTTGACATTTTAGTGTAGATATTAAGTTACATTTTATTGTATTTTAACAGGAAGCACTTATAATATTGGAATAATATTGAAGGTGCTTATTGATAGTGCAGACCCAACTCAACCATATGGACTGAATGAAGAAATGAATGTGTTGTTTTCTGAGAGTTTTACTCTGATTAAGACCAAATGTTGCTCAGTGGCTCCAGACCTCATCAGTGCAGAAACTGTGCAGAGAGACTCTGTGCCTTTTACAACGGTTCATTTACTGATGGATTTTGTAACAACCTGTTCAAAACATGCCAACGATTCACAGCATGTTCTGTGTTGTAATTCCTCCTCCTCCAGAGCTGCTGCACTGTTCCTTTGTTCTGAATAAGATCAGATCTGTTGTTAGTCCGTCCGTCCGTCCATCCGTCCATCTGCACTCAGCCCCGTCGCTCTCATTCTGGAGACTTGACCCAACTTGTCATTTCCTTTCTGGCAGACATGCAGCACATTAATATCCTCACAATACATTTGCCTGAGGATGATTACAAAGCTTACCTCTCAATCACTGGATGCTAATGACGGCAGCCAGGCGTGATCGGGTGATTGATAGGTGGCATTTAGCCGTGATGGAGCCCAATATACTCCGTCCTCTCGGCGGAGGCCCGCGGGGAGGAGAGCGAACCACAACCTTTCAATAATCGAAAGCCTCTCGGCCGGTGAAAGGCTGATCCTTTTGTTCTAATTAACCTGTGAAATGAGTTCAGCGGCTCCCTCTCTATCCGCGGCGTAAACGCTCTAATAGTTTGTGAACGGCCGAGCGAGGAGAAGAATGCCAAGAGGTGGAAGGTCCGCGGGGCGATTTTCAACAGCTGCTCTCTGTCTCTGATAGCATTAGCATCAGGAGGGAGGACGATCGGCCGCCGTCTGATTCGAAGGGTATTAACTCAGAAATTGAGAGTTTTGCACCAAGACAAAAGAGCCCAGAGTCCTTCAGAGGTGAGAGGTAATTAAACCAGCGAGCTCCTCACTTCATTTAACGAACTTTTTCATGAACTTAAGGTCCGTTCTTGCATCAGTCAGCATGTGTTTCACCTCCTCTTTGTATAATTCTGCTGACTAATGATGAGCTAAATGTGTTTTAACCTTTGTATTTTTGCTGCATCACCTTTACTGTTGAAATGTTTTTGTCAGGTTGAATTTAGCGGTGTGCAGCATCTTCCTGAAGGCGAGAAAACACAAAATCACCCATAAAGTTTTGACAAACTGTAATGTACCAAGAATAATATTTATTTTATAATAATATATATTTCAGGTTGGAACCAAAATAGATCAATTTTGCAGCAAAGGTTTTTACCTGCACTTTTATTTGAGTTTGGGGATTTGTAAGTTTTGCTATTGCAGCTGTTTTCTGACCAGTCCAAGAACTTTAAACATTATATTGCTTTAACAACACAAGAGGTTATAGCAAACAGTCTGAGCAGCTGCTTTTTCAGGGCTGATGCTACTGGAACTAAGTACAGTCGCTACTAGGGGTGTAACGGTCACATGACGAATACATCTAAGTGAATATTAAAAACTCCAATCCAGGTGGTGGTAATGAGCCTAAAAGCTGCCAGCGACTGTGATAACAGACGAAGAAGTGAAGTTAGAGGAGCCTCCTGCCTCATTTGTTTCACCCGTGTGGCTTCTCAGAGAAACACAACAGCATGATGATTTTTCCCTACACTCTTAGAAATAAGGGTTCCTTCTACACGGGCTGAGGTTCTACCAGGAACCATTTGCTTCTGAAAAACCCGTTCCTGATAAAAGCGTTTTTCAAGGGTTCTTGGTAACACTAAGGGTTCCAGCATTTTGTAAAACCCTTAAAAACTGAAATGGGTTTTCGAGGGTTCCAGTAAAAGGGTTCTTGGTGGAACTCCCTGTGTGGGTTCTAGATGAAACCGTAAGAAGTCAAATATTTTCTGGATGAAACCCCCAGTAAGGCTTCTGGGTGGAACCAATACGCCATAAAAGGGATTTTTGTAGAACCTCTCATTAGGGGTTCTAGGTGTAACCTTTCACAGATGGTTCTAGGTAGAACCCTTTATGTGTTGGATTCTAGATATAAGCCTTTAAGTTGGTTTCGAGGTAGAACCCTCCAAAAGGAGCCAAAAAGGGTTCTCCTATGAGGACAAGCCGAAGAACCTTATATGGTTCTATATAGCACTTTTATTTCTAAGAGTGTACAGCTGCTGTTTCAGGAAGTAACTGCAAGGTATAGGCCTATGGTTTAGTTGATTACTTTCTCATTTTAACTATGAAATTATGCAAGTGCTTACTGTGCAGTATTAAATATTTAGCATGATGCAGTGTCCTGAATCCAGTGTGCTCTGGTGTCGTTATTCTTGTTCATTTCTGTTGTTTTTAGCTCATTGAGATAACCTGAGTCCGTCTGGTTTCGATGTTTCCACCTTTTCACTTCACAAAGATCCACATAAGAACACAGAGAGAAGCAGCATCAGAGCAGAAGCTTACTAAACCCTAAAATCCCACTAATCCTTGATGGTTTTGATATTCTACTGTTTTTCTGCACCACCAAACCCCACTGAGCTTGTATCTATTTCTGCAGACGGCGAAGCAGCGAAGGCCTCGCAGTATAACAGAAAAGAGGAGCGAGGTGGAGAAACAAAACAAATTCTCCAACATGACGCCTGAGGCAGAGGCTCTGCAGGCGGACCGGCTCGCCTTCATCTTCCTGCTGAACTAGGGAAAGGATTTTGAAACGCCGTCAGAAGCAGAGGGCATCCCCGCTAACAGGGAAGAGGGCTGACGGCGACGCTGTCAGTCAACACGCGATCCAAAGCAACTCATCCGTCCGCGAGTACGACTTTATATTTATAGCCTGCTACTGTAGGAAGGCCTGTGGGAACAACACTACGATAGGTGTGTGTGAGTGTGACTGTGTGCACTGAGATAAGTTACTGTAGGTGTTGAAAACAAACATCCAAACAAACCTGCTCCTGCCTGCTGCATATTTAGACAAGTGTGAAACCTTAAAGGTCCTGGTGATTCATGAACAAGTCCATCGAATTGAACTGAATAACTGATCCAACACAAATTAAAACCTCAGCTCTGGTCCAAATCACAAATCAAGGTCCCTGGAAAAACCCTTTAACTTTAAATTTTCATTTAAGCCTGACTTGAGCTTTAGTTATAATAAAGACAATGGCTCAGAAAGTCTTAAAGTTTTCTGAAAGCCATTTAAACTTTTGCACAAAAGAACTAAAATCGACTTGGATTATCTCCCTCCTGTTGTCCACCTGGGTCAAGGAAGGATGAAGGGAAGGAAGGAAGGAAGGAAGGAAGGATGGAGAAGGAAGGAAGGAAGGAAGGAAGGACAGGGAAAGAAGGAAGGGAAGGAAGATGGATTGTGGAAAGACGGAAGGGGAAAAAAGAAGGAAAGAAAGATGGAGGGAGGGAACAGATTCATTCTAGGAAGGAAGAAGGAAGGAAAGAAAGATGCAGAGTCAATTGGATCAAGAGAGAATGGAAGAAGAAGTAGCCTAAGGATGTAGAGAAGGAATGACGAACGGAAGGAAAGGAAAAAGGATTGTGGAAAGAAGGAAAAGAGAAAGGAAGGATGGAGGAAGGGAACAGATTGGGTCAACAATGACTCTCCATTATTGGTTATTGTGACATGTACGGCAGCCTAAACTCTGACCGTTGTGTAGATCCACATCCATCAGACCAGGCTTCGTTTGTCCGAGTCTGTTTCCACCCGCAGCCTCAGGTTTCTATTGGTTACCAGAGTGACCGTCTCCGACCAGCCCGACCACATGGCCGGCTGACCGGACAGAAGCAGGTGCACAGGTGTTCCTAATAAAGAGCTCTGCTGAGTGGATTTCTTGTGCGCCAGAGGCTGTAAACACTCTCACACTCACACAGATATATAATCCGGTCTTTTCCAATCACCAACACCCAGGGCCGGCTCGTTAACATGCAGCTCTGCAGCAGGTTTGTTTTGAGTCCAGATGCGCTCGACAATCTGACGATTTCTGGCATCAATCTGCTGCTGTTGGCAGCTCGACCAGCCAAACACAAATATGGATTTCACCCCAAACACACACATAGACACACACACTTTCCAACATTTACACTTGCATGCGCATTACCTTTGGCTGTTATTATCACACCGCACCCACTCAGTGATTCGGTGTATTGGTTGAGTGGCCAGGGGCTTCAAGTATTGAGTCCTATTACAGCGGTCCGAGCCGAGCGGGATAGCATCAATGTAAAGTTGGTAAACAGCAGGGGGGCCTCTGGCTGTTTCTGCTGCTCTCAGACAGGGAAATGAGCACAGACTTCAAATGCCATTTGTGGTTGTTGGGCAGATTAAATGGACTTGTATACATTTGGGGGGGGAAAAAAGAACCAATCTGATAGAGAGCCGGAGCAGCTCCTGGCTGTTTGACTGCAGTTAATGAAAACAGGTTGTATCTCTGTCTGGTTTTGCTGAATGGATAAAAATAAACAACCACAAACACCTTTTCAAACCTTCACCTGCATATAAACTTCTATCTAAATCCTCCTCCAAACTTCAACCTCTAAAATTTTTTATCCAAACCTTGGTGTCAAAGCTCCACAAGTCCACCGTTCATCACATTTCCTTTAAGGACGTCACCTTCGGTCCTGTTCATTCAAATCTTTAACCCCAAACTGAGGACGTTTATTTGAATCTTCTTAAGCCTGTACTTCCCCAAATATTTTTTTTCTTTCAAAACTCAGAAAGAATCAAAACTCCACATCCAAAATAGAATCTCAATATAAAAAAACCCCATTAAACTTGAAAAAAACAACCCAAACTTTTGTATCCAAGTCGTATACAAATTCTTCACCTTCCTCCAGAAATGTCCAACCTTCAACAAGAAGTTCCCTGCATCCAAACTAGATCCCAAACTTTCAACTTCTCCCAGTGCTTCTCTTCATAACATAAACTTTTCAACAACATTGTCTTCATGGATTTTTCCTCCTGCTTTCTTCAAGGTAAATCATGTTACGTCTTTGTTTAAACACCATTGAACTTATCATTATTTCATTATTGTGCAAATGTTTACACTCATCCAAACATTCACCTCTACATCTCCATCAGGTTCTCCAGTTCTCTCCTCCAAACTCATGTTCCAGTCTTCACCTCCATGAAAAAGTCATTCAGATTGTTAACTATTGAACATCCCCTCATTTTCAACTTCCTCCCACAACTTCATCCTGACCCTTTCTTTCAAACATTCACTTTGACCCAGTCTTTGTTTCCATTGACGGTTTCTTACAAATGAACAAACTCCACCTTGTTATCACCTCATACTTATTCAACATTCACTCATTGGACTCTCCTCAGCATTTCAATCATATAGCATGTTCCTTTTTTATCTTTTCTTGGGTGTTTATTGTTGAGACTATTGCACTGAAACAAATGTCTCTTTATGGTCATTTATTACGATATTTAGCTTGGTGTTTGGTGCAGTTTACTTGAAACTCTGGTGGCGTACAGCTGCACCAACATTTACTTGTGTGTTGCTTCTTTTACTTGCAGTTGAACCTGGTTTTCTTTGGGTGGAGATGTAGCCTATCACTTTCTAGGAGCTTCAGTCATCTGTGATGCTGGCCAGGGGGTTGTAGCTAACTTCAGCTTTTAGCTCAGACTGGAGGAAGCTTTTCTTCTTCTGTCGGACTGAGGGCAGATTAGACATTACACTGACTGACTGGTCAGAAAATGGTATTTCAACACCTGACAGGTGGGGGCTAGCTGGTTAGCATGCTCATTTAAATAGATGTAACCACATCTTGTCACCTTCTGAGTGCAAATACATTTCAACAAGGTTCAAAGCTTCTGTTCAAACTTTCACCTCCATCCGAATTTTGATTCTTGCCACCTATCTGTGCAGCCAGTCTCTAGCTGCGACTGTCATTTATCACAGTGTGAAACACAGCAGTAATAGATCCACGGCTGTAGGCTACATCGCTCTGCACCTCATCTGTTCCCCCTCAGTTTACACTTTCCCAAAGGTGCAACCCATCGACAAACGTTTGAAATGTCCTGCATTGACTGACAAGAGCTCCGACATCGACTCACGGTCTTCGGGGATCGCTCGGGTTCGAACGTCGACTGTTTTAGTGGCATAAAGGAAACCTTGTTAATGGAGTGCTGCAGAAAAAAATGCTCAATTAAACCTAGGAAGAGTGTAGCTGAGGGAGAGAGGGAGGAGGAATATAATAGACAGATGGAGAGAAATAATAATTGAAATGAACAAGAACAAGAGAGAGGAGGGTGGAGAGCGAGGCAGAGGGAAATAATGAGAGGAAGATAATCCCAGGTAGAGTTAGGCAGGAAGGTGAAATAAGGGAGGAAAATAAAGAAAGTAGTCGCTGTTTGCATCAGGGAGCTGCAGGCCTGAATGACAAAGTCCCCATTAAACCAAGACAGAGTCTCCTGCCTGCAGCCAGCGCCAAACTCGCTCAGGTGGATCCATTACAGAGGCGTAATTAGAGAGAGGAAGAGAGAGAGAGCAGCGATTTCCACAGATGGGTCACTGCTGCAGTTTACAGGAAAAAAAAAAACCTTCAGAAGCTCACATATCTCTGATGGAGGCTCACCCACAGGACCTGATCTTAAAGTCTGGACAACCCCGGTTCTATAGTGTCAGTGTGTATATTGTCTGTTTACCTGACACATAACAGATGAAGCAGCAGCAACGGAGGTCTGAGCCAAAATGAGGCCCTGCAGCTTTTATTTCTAAAGTGATTCATACAAGAGGGCAGGTCAATGCGCTTCACAGAGTAATGGAATATAAAGCATAACAAGAGGTTTACTGTCATAGTACAGAGAAAAGATATAGGTGATAAAATGCAGCGAAAACACAGGATGCAAAGATTAAAAGTTAAATTAAGTGTGATTATCTTTTTGAATTTGATTGTCTTCTCTGTCTGTCTCCGACATTGTTTGGAACGGCGTTCCAAAATCAATTTAAGTTTCTTCAATTGGCAGAACTTTTCGGAGTATTAGCGCCACAATGACAAATGAAAAGATCACAAACTTAGAGAATAAAGTCTAATTAAATTTTATGTTATGACTTTTTTTTCATAGGAAATGTACAACTTTATTCACGTAAATTTACAACTTTATTCTCGTCACTTTACGACTTTATTCACGTAAATTTATGACTTTTTTTTCTAAGTCTGTTTTTTTGGCCATTGTACTTTTCCAAGGGGCAAAATAAACAGTGAATCCAAGTCAAACGTCAATGACCTTTGACCTACAGTTGACCAAACAGCTAACCATCTATTGCTGTCAGTCATTGTGTAACACTGCCCATGGAAACAAGACTGAAATCTAGGAGATACAAAAAGTGGCGACATTTAGTCGACCAATCCTGTAAGTTCACCTGTGTGACTCGTTGTACTGTCATCTCAATAAACATATTGGGTAACTCGGTCCTCAGTAAATTGGTTTATCCAACAGGTTATATAACTATCAGCTGAGTCACATTAGATCATTTCTGGGAACTAAAACAAACCAAAGCTACTAAACATTAAACTTCAGATAACTGCAGGCTTTCTGGAGGAAAACTCGTTTCCGTGAACCTCATTAGGTTTGATGAAACGGAGTGTGTTGACGAGGAGCTGCACATTAATCAGCAGTACAACATTAAGAGATGTTCTCCTCAAAGCTCTGCTCTTCCTTCTTCTGCTGTCACTGCAGAACATTGTCCAAGGTAAGTGCTATTCTCTCTGAGGCTGTTTTCTCCGTCTCAGACTCTGAATGCTGAGCTGGAGGCATTTTTCCCAAAACCAATTGTGATCTCATGAAAGCAATTTCAGCACTCGCTCCCAATAGCAACAGCTTTTTGGACGAATCTCCACTGTTTTTGTCAAGAACCATTTACAACACAAACCTGGATGATCTTAAGTGCGAGCTGCATCGAGCCAAACGGATCTTGGAGAGGAAGCCGGAGCCTGGAGATGGAGAATCTCACCATTTTGCTTGGTTTCAGCTGACTTGGATCCGCTCGGTGACGTCTGTTCACATTGTGCAAAAACACCCGTAGACGTTACCTGCGAGCACAGCCGCTTATGAAGAAACCTTTTCTACATTTAACTTGTGAGGCACAGAATAAAATCAAAGCAACCCTATCCGCAGAAACAGTAGATTCACATTCATCAAGGGGACACACTAATTTTTTAACCGAACAGGTTTTATTTGATTTGCTTCATCCTGGACGGTGATGCTGTGGTTCGATGCTGCCACTGCAATGGTGCCGAGAAATCGGATTTTTCTCTCCTAAAAGAGGTAAAAGCTCACCCCAAAATAAATGAAATGGAGGAAAAACAGATTTTCCATCCTATCTGCAGGGCTGTGTCCATCTAGAGGAGCAGATTTTGGTGTAAATTGTCTATTTTTAAAGAACAACATAAGGCATCTCCAACCAAAAACTCAAGTTGTACACAGAACCGACAAGAGGCAAATCAGTTGGTTTATCCTTCATATTGGAGTGAATTATGAGTGAACTGACACTTTGAGGACGTTTAATTAATCAAAAACAGACTGAACACTGAACTAATATATGAAAGGTCCCTGTTCATTCATCACTGAACTGACAAAACAAAACAAGATATTGATAAGAAAATAAGATCTAGATAAGATGGCAGCATTTTTACTTGAAAAACAAAAGCCATTTAATAAATATTCAGTTATTAAAAAGATATAATGTCAACAACACCACCATAAACTCAAGTGTTGTTATTGACATCAATGCTCATGTGTTGCTCCCTGACTCCATGACAGTCAATTTAATACTTCTTCCGACTAAATTGGAACATTTTAAGTTTATAAAAGTATACTTTATTGGTCATTTTAAAGTATACAACAAGTACACTCATCTATATACTCCTACTTCTATGTATATACTTCTAGTCCACATCTTAGTTTATTAAATTATACTTTATATAAGGTCATTTTAAGTTCACAAAAGTACACTTTCAAGTATACTGCCTCAGTTTTAGCATAAAATGAGTATACTTGTAGGCTAGTACGCTTTAATAAACTACTTTTTGCTGAGGGTATCCCACGCCATTCATCTTGGTTGGCCTGTAAAGATCTAGTTTTCTGTTGTCCCAAGTTTTTTAGTGGAGCTGTGAGTCCCAACACCCAACCTGGGGGAAGAGTTGTTTTGGTCTCGCCTGTCCTCTGAAACCTTCAAGAGTCACAGAGACATGCAAGCCGTTCTACCACAACAAGGTACCAACATTGGACATCGGGGGCTGAGTCAAAGAGAGCCAAGATTCTGGATATGGATCTGTTCCTAAGGTTGTCAGAGAATCTTTGTCAATCCTGCTTTTTCCTTTTACAACTGAGCTTCACATCAATTTATTTTTGTACTATCCGCTTTTTTTTTCTTTCTTACACTACATCAAACCAAAGTGTTGGAGTAAAGCCTGAGTCACACCGACTGGTCAAACAGGAGACGAGACACTGACAATGGTAATGAGTGGAAACGCACGTGGTGACAAATGGCAGCAGGGATTTTCTGCACAAACAGCTTCAGTCCGGAGCAGCAGAGATGAAACGTCAGAAACATGTGGCGGAGGGAAACAGTCAGAAACATATAAACAGTAATCTCCTCCTCCAGGGCTCCTTCACTCACTTTTTATCTTCCCTGTGCTCTTCCATATATGTGAGTGAATCTCTCCATCTATCTGTCTCCGTCAGCCACTTTCATTTTCCTGCATCTTCTCCGCCATCTCTCATTATTTCTCTCCCTCTCTCAGCCTTAATTGAAGCAGTAGCAGCGGGGCGAGTGAGTGAAGCAATACCTGATTAGGAGGTTAAACCAATGGTGCGGCCCGATGGCAAATCCATCTGCTAATAAAAACGGTGGAGACGATTATATCTGCATGACTCGCCTGCCCTCGCTCTGTCTCTACCTATCCCTCTCTCTTATTTGATTTTCAATTCAGAGGCACAAAAATCTAAAACATCTCATCAGAGCACAAAACCTCTTACACATCTCTCGCTTCATTTACTTCATATCAGCTCCGATATCAAATCAATCAGGTGTAAAAGATGAGACTCAGCGATAACGGGGACTCAAACTTCCGGTTCAGTCGAACCTTCGCAAAACAAAGTCGTCGGACGTGGAGCTGATGTGAAGTGGAATGAACTCATTCCAGGCTCTAGAAGTAACGGATTCATTCACTTTGTCTTCATCGGAACAAATAATAAACAACTGTGGTGGAAAACATCTGGATCAGAGGTGAAGAAGTTGGAAGATGGTGACAGAAACTCAACGTCCACGTCATGAAACACGTCAGTAAACTGTTTGTACTTGAGCTCACTGTGATCCAGCAGCTGTCAGGCATGTAAGGCTGAACAAGTCACCTAAAGGCTGCTACACAGAATCCCTTAAAGTTACAAGTCCATTCACAATAATGAAAGAAAATCCACTGTTCAAATGGAGACGAGTTTGTTTGTTTGCTAGCATTGGCGCTTGTGATTGGCTAGGCTAGCTGGTAGCAAATGCGCCACTAGCTGTGTCCCAGTTCAGCGGCTGCATCCAAGGCAGCATTGAAGACTGTCATGACAAAGCCCGTCCCGATTCGACAAATCCGGTCTTCCCTCACTTGTTTTAGGAGGTCACACCTATCTGTTGTGGTCTCCCATATCTCAAGATTCTTTGCACGGCATCGTCATTAGCCACCTAGCATGCTAACTCGGAACCCCGCTGTGCTGTCAGCTTAGAGTCGTGGTTGCAACGGTGATTCCTTAAGTATAAGAACAAGATATAAAGAGAACATGAAGACTTAAGGGTATTTTAACTGTTTTATACTAAAGTCTGACTTTAAAATCTTAGAAACACCTTAAGGGTTCAGTTTAAAATGAGTTACATAAACCACTTAAAATGTTTCTTTAGTTAAGGGGAAAAGTGGGATTAATTTACATTGATGAAATTAATTATTTTTAAGCGATTCCTTAAGTTTTAGAACAAGACATAAGGAGAAGACCTTAAATCCTTTAGAGAAAATATCAAGGAAGAGACTTCAGAGTGTTTTTATTTAAAATCTTATAGTAATGTGTTTTGTGCAACCAGCCCCAGGACAAAAAAAAAGCTTTGATATCTGCTGTTGTTGCACAGAAACTTTCATACTGTAAAAAACAGAAATGAAAGACATTTTACAGCAGTGTAGTTGCACATAACATAAAAGGAGCAATGCAATACGAAGATCTCAACCTCTTCAGGTGTTTTGCTCAGCCAGCCCAGATGTTCTTCACCGGCTGTCAGTGATGCTGATGCAGCTGGATGAGATCGAACGTGTGCAGCCGATCAAACATCACTGATGAAGATGGAGAGCAGAGGACTGAGGCTGTCGGCAGCATATTAACACTCACGGCCGTGCAGCTCCAGGCCCAG
Organism: Decapterus maruadsi; assembly: GCA_030347415.2. Classification (NCBI taxonomy): domain Eukaryota; kingdom Metazoa; phylum Chordata; class Actinopteri; order Carangiformes; family Carangidae; genus Decapterus; species Decapterus maruadsi. The sequence continues at coordinate 10,490,828 of CM064903.1, forward strand.
TTAGTACATATGGGAGCACTGGCCACGTGTCCACAGAGTTTTGGCCGAGCAGCTCATCTCTCTTTGGACCAAATGTCTGAGCCGACTGTTCTCGGCGTCTTTTGGCGTCGTCGCCGGGCAAAATTATAAATAAATAAATAAATCTGGGCCTTTTATTGATGCTGTGAGTTTGTCCAAATGAAATCCTTGTGTCAGTCTGGCTTCATCGCCTTCTTCTTCTTCCTCTTCTTCTTCTTCTTCTTCATCGTCCTCCTCCTCCTCCACACAGGAAGTGACTGATCCAAGCCGAAGAGTCAAATCCAAATATTTCTCCTAAAACAGCCGCACAGACTGTTTCCCCCAACTGTTTCCTCTCGGCAGCCATATGGGAACCAACAAACAAGTTACACTTAGTTCAATAAAGCAGAGAGCGTGGTCATCCAAATGGGGTCTGCTTTAGCTTTAATACATTGGTATACATTTTTGCTGCAGTTGTCTTTTCTCCTATAATAGAATCTGTTGTTGTTTTTTTTCCGTTTGCGAGAGGGATTTGGAAATAAGTGAGAGCTATTTTAACTTTGGGAGTCTGGGAGTTTTGTTTTGTTTCATCAGTTACTGCAAAGCTTCTTTTTCACTCCCACTGGTTGAGGTTACACTCTTGTATTAATGGGGTTCCTGACAACATGCAATACAAGGTTGCACACACACACACACACACTGCAGCTAGATGAGCTTGTGGTTCCTCCCAAGGTGATGCCGAGCTGCTCGTAAAGCTATATGAGGTGTGGGATTGAACACTACACTCATATTCAATGGATATCTGAGACTAAAAGTTTTATTTTGAAATGTTTCTACACAAAAACTTTCATGGAAAAGATTTGGTAACACTTTATTTGACACCTATCTCTATAACGCATTATAACATACTTATAATGAGTTATAATGCAGTTAAAACACTGTATAACTATAGTTATAAACACTCATAAATGATACGTTATAATTGTTAGTAACAAGCTGACAATGCCCAATTCGATAATGCATTATAAATATAGTTATAATGTGTTATAAATGTCTTATAAACGTGTATAACTATCATTATAAACACTCTTATTACAATAAGCACAACACATTATAGAGCATTATAACTCTATTATAGTACTTGACCTTATACAGTAAGCCATTATAAAATGCTAATTTATGAGTGTTTATAATGATTGTTGTACACGTTTATAAGACAATTATAACACATTATAACTATATTTATAATGCATTATAAATGTGGGCATTGTCAGCCAGTTACTAACAATTATACTATATTATAATACCTGTGTGTTTTGATTATTGTTATAAAGCATTATGATCATATATGAGAGTTTAACTATAGTTATACAGTGTTATAACTGCATTATAACTCATAAGTATGGTTATAATGCGTTATAGAGACAGGCGCCAAATAAAGTGTTACCAAAGATTTTTCAACATCATCCCTCCCTAACTTTTGACCTTTGACCTCTGATCTCTGGTTAGTGTAGTTATGAGGACTGTCACAGCTGGACCAGCAGGATCGGTGCAGGTCGTGCAGGTCGGCCTCTCGTCGACTCGAGGACTCTTCTTCATCTTGTTATTTTTTCTGCTGCTGTTCGAGCATCGTGACACTGACAGGAAGCGAAATGAAGCGTCTGCAGAGTCACATGACCTTTTACTTCTTTAGTGTCATGTGTTCATCACGACAGACATGAGGGACTCGCTCTTACACGTCGGATCTCAGGTCTTTTTGCATCGAAATCTTCAGCTTCTGTGCACAGAAGATCTATAAACACCTCGTTGATCTGCTCGCACTGCTCCAACAGTCTTGGTATCACACTGTGTTCTGCGTGTGTGTTTACATTAACATGAATTATTCACACACAGATTGTGTGTTAATACCACATGGAAAATATCCAGTTTGCTCACAAAGCTGCTGGATGAAGGGTTGGATTTCTGCCAGCAGCTCAGAAACCGTCCATCAGCCCCATCAATGTTTACTCCACTCACTCTAAAGTTTTTGTTTCTTTAAAATTACATGTAAATGAATTTAAACAGATTAATAATTCATGGTTATTCTTGCACCTGAATGTTGCAGGTGCTGCATCAGAATATTTTGTTTTGTTTTTGTCCGTCTTATTTCCACTGAAACATTGTCAACAACAACTGTCAGGCTGCACAGACCCGTCGCATCGTTGCATCATGTTGTATCTGATTATCTCGCCACGCGACGGACATCGTCAGACAGACAGGAGAAACTGTTCAGACATGACACCTGAAATCTTGTGATTTCCGGGTCCAAAAAAAATGAAAAGTGTTGTTTTTTTTCCGGCTCGTTGACATCCATCACCACAGAGACAGGACACTGGTCTGACAGGACAAGAACTGCTGATTTATGGACTCACAAAAACAAGAACATAAGTTTTATACAACTAGTGACTCCTGCTGATTAATTCCTGACACTTTGTAGAAACTTTAACAAAATAACTGTAGTGGTGCAAATTCTTTAACAGCTCCATATTTTACTCTTTTTCTGTGTTTCATTTTGAAGTGTGATCCATGAGAAGATCTTAAAACATCTCAGCTTCTCTTTGGAGCTCTAGTAACAACAAATCGACAAATCGATGTCAGCCAATCAGAAGAGAGGAGGAGACTCTGAGCCTCTCTTCTGATTGGCTGATTCCAATGAATTAAGCAGATTTCAGAATAAAACACTCAGAGAAACCAAATCCTGCAAAGTTGTTGGATGGTGGGTCCAGGTGGTGAGGGGGCAGGGCTTTGTTGTGACATCACAAACTGACAGGAAGTCCTGACGGCTGGTTTTAAGGCTCAGTTTCTGAATACAGGCTGTGTGCATTACTCTGTGGACTGAGGCTTTGATACTTTCACAGTATTAATATAGAACCTAGAGCTGCTTTATAATCACACTACACATGGACATCTACCTTTATACTGTATGGAGCTTTAATACAAACATTACAGTGTATGGGACCTTTAAATGATGTGTTTTGGTTTTTCCACCTGTATTTCACACAGTTTTCTACTGTAGTAATTGTACTACGTGATGCGTTTGAGCTCATTGATGGTTTTTCCCAGGTTGTAAAAACAGAGAAGTCAGAGTAAACAAATGTCGACAGAAAGCATAAGGATCATACAAGTTTGCTATGAACTCCAAAAAATTGACACATGTCCTCCATCAACGTGACAGATGTTTATAACAGCTCCCGGCAAAAAGAAAAGAAAAAAAAAACTAGCAGAACTCCTGTGTTTGGCAGAAAGACGACATGACGACGACTGAGTAATGAGATGAAAATGAAAATGGAAAAAAATTCACAGTCGAAGATTCCAAAAATGAAAAAAATCCACCATCAAATATGATTCATTTAGTTAAATAAATATATATCAGGGAGATGCGTTGTTTCAAATGGAAGTGGAGGGATGAAGAGAGACAAAGAGAAAAAGGGGGAAGAGGATTGAGCGTAGGATCAGAGAGACACAGAGAGAGAGAGAAGTGAACCTGGAAGATAAACCTCCATCAGCAGCAGCAGCTTAGACTCTAATAAATGTTTGGTGTGGAGTAAATTGCCTGTTGGCCGCTGGTGTTTGACCACAGTCTGCTCTGTCACTGAGCCTCACAGCCTCTGAACTCACATCTGAAAAAAACCCCATCTGGGCCTCTCTCACACACTCTCAGGCCTGGAGAGCAAATAAACATTTATCTGCTCTGTGGATGCAGCCATGTAGGAAGAGACAGAATTTAAAAAAAAAAAAAAAACTTTAAAAAAGGCATGCTAATTTGACAAAGCAGACATCATGTTCGGGGCCAGGATTTTCCTCGTCCTCTCATTCCTTCAGGGTCTCACTTGACTTTTATTCCTTTTTTTAATTTTTTTTTTTACTCTCACATCCCGGCTTCTTTTCTGTGACTCTGCAGATTTGAAAGGCGTGTTTGGTTCAAAGCTGGTTTATCTGCAGCTTCACTTACTCTGTGTTCAACCACCAGAAATACCACAACAGAGTCCTGAAGCCTGCACAAAGCCGCCTCTCTGTTCGGCACCAACACAGCGTTTTTGAAACAGAAATAAGTGGCACCGCACTCCGTCCTCCTCCTCCTCCTCCGGGGGGCTGAACGTGTGTTGAACGATGGAGTCGTCGTGGTGGAGGATGGAGGATTTATCTGGCAGCCGTAGAAAAACCTGTAGGTTTTTTTTTTTTTGGCTCAGTATGTCACAAATAAAATGTTTACAAAAGGATGCAACAAAACACAGGAGGAAAGAAAATAACATGTGAAGGTGAAAGAGGAAAAAACAGTGTGAAATGTTTTTTCACAAACCAGATCAAACCTGCGTGTGTTTGTTTTTTAACAGAGATGCACACAGTGTGTTGATCTTCAGAAGGAACCAACGAGCTCAGAAACAGGAGGGAGGACAGGAAGTGGAGGAACAGATGAACACATTATGTTTTTTATTAGAGTCTTAAAAGCTGAAAGTGAATGTTCACCTACATGTTTATCAGATATCCCATAATTGACAGTGACAGCTACAAGACTAACAGATTAATTGTGTTTTTTGGGTCGTTTAAAGGGATAGTTCAACATTTTGGCAAATTGGCCCATTTCCATAATCCCTATAGTCATAGCAGTAGGTTTGTTACCTGTAGGTTTGTAACTGTTGGTGCAAGCTATTATTAGATTTATTATTTATTTCCCTCAACGGAAACGTGCATCAGTGGTTTTGCATGAATTTCCCTCTAAAACAACTCGGTGTGGTAACGTTGTGTTATTATCTCATATAGCGTGGTGAATGTGCAGGTCACAACTTGTCCACCAGAGCGTTTTTGAGTTGTTGGATTGTGTATTTGATGAGTTTGATGAGGGAAACCAAGAAATCCCATGAGCCTCCGTAGCATAGCTCTGAGCAGCTCACGGCTCTGCTCCGCCGTTCTAAAAATAGCTTGCACCGACAATTAAAGGCAACGAACCTACTGCTATGACTATAGGGATTATGGCAATGGGCTAATTTGCCAAAATGTTGAACTATCCCTTTAAATGTTCTGAAAGGTCTCATATAGAGTGTAAATGTCCATGTGTTGCTGTTTTCTGTATTAGCTCTCCTTTCTATATTGTGAATACTAATTACACCTCATTGACGTCAATTGCATCTCATCAATTCATATTTCATTGTTTTTATATTTCATATATGTTATAGCCTATGCATGTGGTTTTTATACTTTTTCACAGTGGGTGGAAGAGAAAACAAAATTTCCTGCAATACAGTTGATGTACTGCGTTAAATTGTTTACCTCCTGTGGATACATTAATTAACTGTTTTTCATTATCGTTCAAGTGAGCCCGCCTTTCAGAATAAAAGTTTTTGGTTAAGTCAACAGAGCATTGCTGCGAAAAAACAAACAAACTGTCTTGCACTTTTATTTTGTAGGCAAAACCACAGAAGAGGAAGTGATGATATGAGTCACTGTTGCTGACATGACGGATGTGTTTCAGCACCAGGAGCTGTCCACCTCACTCTACTGCTGTAGCTACTACTTCACCAAAACCACTTTATTTTAGATTCTAGATCAAATCCCCCAATTTCCAAAGACACCAAACATTTCAGGCTGCAACAACAAACTGTGAAGATGTGAAGTCACAAGTATTTCCATTGGGTTTGAATGTATCACTGCGTAAATGTCCCGTAGCCTCAGTGAACACAAGCTAATGCTGACGATACGTGATGCTTGAAACAACAAGCTAACATGAGGCGCCGCTCAGAGCTCAGTCACTTTCATGGCTGATAACGTTACATCTGAGTCTGTTAGAGCAGGTTGAGGTTGGAGTGTTTTATTGAAGGACGTGTGAGGCATCGTCAGGACAAACACTGACTGGCGCTATAACGGCAGATCTGTGGAGCGTAGCAGCCGTTAGCATCGACGCCGTTCCAGGCAGCGAGTCGTTTCCACCTGTCGCTGCAGTTGGACGTTCTCCTCAGCTCCATGTGTGTGTGTTTGGCTGTGTGTTTGTTTGTTTGTTTGTGTGTCTGTCTGTTCTGTCTCTCAGCCACCTCCTGTCACACGCGGTGATTTTACCTGCCGGTGAACGTCGGCGCCGGCCAAACCGACACGAGCCCGTGCCTCGTCCTTTTCCCTCACTGCAGAAGGTCACTAACTTGTTTTTTTTCCAGTGAAACCAAAACAGAGAATTAATGAAGCAACTTGTTTTTGCAAAACTTTATTGAAAAGTTTGCAGAAACGGGTGGAACAACCACACCAACCGACAGGCGTCGAAGCACCGAAACTCCAAAACCTTCAAGTGCACTGCAAAAACTCAAAATCTTACCAAGAATATGTGTCTTATTTCGAGTCAAAATGTTTCATTTATAGTCAAACGAACGTAAAATCACATAACAAGTAGCTTGTTTTGAGACACTTTTTACTTCTTTCAAACATATTTTTACTTGAAATGAGTCGAAAAATTTGATAGTGGAGCAGATTTCTTTCACTGGCAGATTATTCTATTTATTTCAAGTGAAAATGTGTTTGAAACAAGCAAAATTATCTGAAAACAAGTAAATTTTTAGGTGATGAGTCTTATTTTCAATGGAAAGAGATTAGTTTTGACTAGAAATTAGACGTTTTGACGAGAAATAAGACAAATATTCTTGGAAAGATTTTGTGTTTTTGCAGTGAATGGCGAGCTGACATTAAACTCCTGCTCAGATTTCTATTCCATTCTTAATTAAAATCACATTTCCATAATTTCAGACTATGAATTGATCCTGTTCATGTCTTGAGGTGCAACTTTGATCATTTCAGAGCTTTATTTTCAAAGAAAAACAGTGGAGAAGCTCAAGTTTTAAAGCCGAGGTAACGAAACAAAGTGTTGTTTTGGTGCCAGTGTTTCTGGTGGTGTTTCACCTTCTCTCCTGACAGATCTCAGACTCTGTCGATGCCGCAGCATCACCTCTAAAACCTCCCAACTCCAGTGGCTGCTCTGCAACAGAACCTGGAGCTTCTCCCCGTCTATTACCAGCCTGACTTCCACCTTTAAAAGCAGAGAGGCCTCGTGGGTAATCTGTGTGTGTGATGTCGTCAGTGAGCGGTCGGTTAAAAGCCTCTCGATACGTTTCTGAAGCAGCATTAAAGTGTTGAAAGGCCGGGAAGTTTGTCCACTGCCGGGGAGAGGATAAACTTACTTTAGATACTTGAACATAAGTGAAGCTTCTTCTAGCCTGGAAGCTAATTAGCAGCTAATTTACAAGCAATAGTAACTACAGTAGAGCTGTTTGGACTCACATTGGATTTTCCCAACGATCTGTTTTGTTTTTTACAGTTTTGGACACTAGTGCCCCTGAACCATAGGCCTACACACTCATTGATACACGACAAAGCCAAACTTATTCCTATATTTTTACTTTACTACAGTATATTACTGCAAAAACTCAAAATCTTTCCAAGAATATTTGTCTTATTTCTTGTCAAAATGTCTCATTTAACTAAACTCTTTCCAACTTGTTTCAAACTCATTTTCAATTGAAATAATTGATTAATTGATTTTTCTACTTATTTCAAGTGAAAATTAGTTTGAAACAAGTGAAAATGATCTGAAAACACTTATTTTAGTGGAAAGAGTTTAATTTTGACTAGAAATTAGACATTTTGACAAGAAATAAGACAAATATTCTTGCAAAGATTTTGAGTCTTTGCAGTGTATGGCTTAGCGCATTTCTATGTGATAGACCTATTTACATGCAGTTTGTTTATAGATTTTGATTGACAGATGATGGAGGTCTAGGATCCAATCAGATAGGTACCGGTCCCATCCCGTGAGGTGCCGGATCTTTGTCGGATTTGCCGCCTCAAATTAACCACTGGCTGTACATCTCACTATTTCAACCACAAGAACCTTTTCAGAAACTATGGATATCCACTGATTTCAACCACAGGAACCAGGGTATATATTTAGATCTGGGGGAGTCGATCTACACCCAAAAATGATCCCCAGTCAGGACATGAGTAGCCTACTCTTCAAAGGTTGAGGATATTTGGGGGTGTGGTCTGCAGTGCTGAACGATTCTGATTTTTTTTAGTTTATTTATTTAGCACACATTTTAAATCAATGGTGCATGGAGGGAACGAAGCCAACAGGCTTGTACGAAGTTCCACCCCAAATTACATCAAGACATTTTTCATTGGCTAACAAATAAACATAAAGAAAAGTAGAGACATAAAAAAGGGAGCTTTGGTGCATACATAATCAACGTGAGATGAGCAAAATAAACAAAAAAAGAAAAATAAAGATCTGAACAGTAACAGGAGAAAACGATAAAAAATAAGGGATAATAAAGATCATTAATTTAAATCAGAGAAGGTGAGATGAATTTTTAATTGCTTTTTAAAAAGTGAATAAGAAGAAATGGATCGTAATGTGAGAGGTAGTGCATTCCAAACCATAGGACCTCTATAAGACATATTAAACTGATGGTGTGTTGTGCGAGTGAAGGGCAAATATAAAGTAAGATTATTACTGTGTCTATTCTGCTGATTGGTCGACTACTTGCCGGACTTTATTTAAAATAAAATTAAAAATTAAAAAAAGAAGCTGTAGCTAAAGCCGACTGTTTTGTTTTGATTGAATATTGTTCTGATCAGACAAAGTCAACATTTACCGTATGTAGACGATGAACTCCAACAGGAAGTGGAATCACCGACTCACAACTTAAAGGTCGACACCAAGCTGAGAACCCAACATCATCCACATCCTCAAACAGGTTCAGGAGAAGTTTAAAAAACCTACAACTGATATTCATTTTCATCTTTCCAGGACTGTCTGGAAACACAGACAACAGCAGAGCCACAGGAACCTGGTCCAGGTCCAAATACAGAGAAACTATAGCCTACATGACTGTGTGTCCCATCACGGCTTGGTCGCACATATTTTATTTATTCAATCTAGAAGAAGCTCTGATGTTGGGAACTTTAGGAGCTAATGCTGGTCTGACAATCACGTGTATCCATCCTCAGCAGAATATAGTCCCACTTAAATCACTATTTCCTCTTGCTTTGGTCGATGTGACCTCAGTATAAAACTATTTTCTGGGTCAATGGTTTGTTTAGTCTGAGATTTACACACATGTTGTTGTGTTTTTTACTCTTGTTGTTTACCATTCCTGTAAATTAATGAAATAGCATTAATTGGAGATGTTTTGCATAAATAATAAGTGCACCCATCCACCTCAGGGTCATAGCCAGCTGTACACTCCATCACGGCATCTTGAAGTGTTTTGTTTTATTTTGTTTTCCATATAATTGTGAACTTTCACATCACCTTTGTCATTTTCAGGTCCAAGAACAGTGAAGCAAATGTGGGTTTAAATAAATGATGATCCCCCCTCGTGCATCCTGTTCCTCAAACCGTCCTGCATTATGACACGCTTTTCACTGTTTTCAACTGCTGTAACCTTATGAGAGAGCAATAAACATACTGTGTGGAAACATTTGCTCATGAACACATTCCTGTTTCTAGTTGTGTTTACCAAAACCATCGCCTCATCAACAACCACCTCTTCTGCTTTAGAGATGTCCCATACACATGCCGTTGCCACAGTAACAGCTGTAAACAGTCCCGTCTCGTGCACCGTCCTCAGCGGGGAGCTGACAGTAACATCTGAAAAGATGTTATTAAAAATGCCATTTAAAAAAAAAACTCCACAGCCGTGGTTGTTTTAACGGTGACAGCTCTGCAGCTGCTGCGTCGACTGGTCTCCTTCACACACACACACACACACACACACTCTCCGCCCTCCACTCCGCTCCGACCGTCATGTCATGTCATGAACGCTGTGATATTTTTCTCATGTGTCACTTTTGTTGTCTGATTGATTATTAACCAGTCGTCTGTGAAATCTGCAGCGTGGAGGAGGAAACCCTCGCCCCGACTCTGAAGCTGCAGCTGCAGCAGCTGATCTGCAGGCTGCTGCTGCCCTCCAGTGTTTCCTGCTGCATTAAACCTGAACCAAGCTTCATCTGCCTAATGATTTTCCATTTTCATCTTTCCAGTTTGGAAACACAGACGACATTTCCAGGTCCTCCACTATTCCTCATCTTTAGTCCGTCCTGTATAAAACTATTTTCTGGGTCAATGGTTTGTTTAGTCTCAGATTTACACACATGTTGTTGTGTTTTTTACTCTTGTTGTTTACCATTCCTGTAAAATGAACACATTCCTGTTTCTAGTTGTGTTTACCAAAACCATGCTGCCGCTCCTCACTGAGCACCTCTCTGCTGCACTGACCGACTGTCAACAGGTCAGAGTGTCAATAAAGGTTGCAAATTGTAATTACATTGCAAATTGTAATTTTATTTCAAAAATGTACTGTAAAAAATTTTGATTTACTTTTCAAGTCTGTTTGTTGTTCTTCTTGTTGTTTTTTGATATATTTATTTTTATTCACCTTTTCATGGTTTCCAATTATCTTCAGTGTTCTCTTTTCTTTTTATTTGTCCTATCTCCATTGGTAACTGATATACTGTAGTAGTAAGTGTGGTTTGTATTAATTTACTTTGATCTTATCTGCTGTTGTTTTATGTTTGTTAAATGTTTGTTGTGTGTCTGTCTTGAAAATGAGATGTCATTTAAACATTACTCTGTTACAAGTTTCTCGCTGGTATTTCTATATGTGAGCATGAATTATGTGCATACTGTTTATTAGTGAAGGAATATGTTGGTTTTTATGTAAACTGAAGAACTGTAGCACGATTTCTCTCTGCGGATTAATTATTTGTGATTGTGGTTTACATCCTTTACTTTCACTGTCTCTGCACTCATGACAATTTCCATTATACTGAGCATGTTACTGATTCTGAGTTCACAGTTATCATTTTGCAGGTTGTAACATAGTTTGAGGCCAAAATCAATGTGAAGTGTTGCATGTTGCACGCGGAGCCACAAAAGACATAAAATACTCTAAAAACAACATCTCTGATGTATAAACTATCCTTCAACAGCATCGTAAAAACATTAAAACCAAGTTTCTCTACTTAAAAGTGTTTTTGTTGAAACATAAAAGTTCAAACTTCAGCAAAAGAAAAAGTTTGAACACAAAGTTAAAGTAAAAAAAACAAAAAACTGAATAGTGATAAGTGACCCCCCCGCCCCTCCCAGGATTATAAAATATATTGTAAAGGAAAAGATGTGAGAAGTAGAGACTAAAATAAGATGAGTCCTGCAGCCGCGGTCAGAGGAGCAGGTTGTAAACTTCAGGTGATTTACAACTGACGGGGGAAAACAGCCCAGAAAGAAGCTTCTTTATCTGCTCTCGTCCACAGAACTTGGCAGGAATTTTTTGACAAAACAATCAATAAAACTTCGGCCCGAGCTGCAGAGAACTTAGTGGTTTTTTGGAGGAGTTGTGTGTGAAGCGAAAACAGCAAAACATAGCTCAAAGAGGCGGCCTACGGCAAGCCTGAGGGCCAAAAAGAAGAGAGAACCCACCAGCGGTTTAAGACCTGTGGAAACGCACAGTATTTTCACAGTGTTTCTGTGTCAGAGCAGCAGATTAATGTACAGTAGTGACCCACAAGCTCATTGTCGAGATGGTTTTTCACAGCGAGAACATGCTGGAGTTTGTGTGTTGTGCATGAGGCTGAACGTGTGTGATGCTGCTTCAGGGTAAATCTCAGCTCTTTATCACTTGATTCAACAGTTTAGAGGAAATCTGATTGGCTCAGATATCCAGACACCAGACACACTCAAACACTGAGCTGTTGTTTAATAATTGTTGATATCAGGTCGGAGCAGATAACAAAGCAGTATCTTACTGTTTAATTAATGTCACAATAATCATCATAATTATCATTAGGCTCTGTTCTGACTTGCTTCCTGTTTCCTCTCTGAGCAGCTGTTGTTCCCTGTGAGGATCAATGAAGCTGTTTTTCTGTTTTTACTCTGAAAGATAGAACTCAGTCATTAAAGTCATTAAAGGTTTTTATCTAATTTCCTGATGTCCGACATGAAAGGAAAACAAAACAGAACAATTCTGCCATTTTCCATACAGCGAGAGATGTTTTAACAGCAGGAAACACGACTAAATCCATATAATTGAAGTTTTAGCTGTCGCTGGTTTAGGTTAAAAGAAACATGCACCAACAATAGTTCCATAAAAACAAACCTACACTGTAGATTTTATCTGCACTGAGCTGTGCACATGCGGCCTGTGGTGCATTTAGTTGAACTCGACACATGAGCAGATGAAAAGGGTGTTACGATCTTCAGAGGGAAAGATGAGCTACAGTACTACTGTAGGAGAAAGTTAGCTTTTCAACTTTTAAAAATACTCCAATATGAAAAGCATTAGAAAAAAAGGTAACACTTTACAATAAGGGTCCCTTAATTAACGTTAGTTATTATTAAGCATTAATTAACATATTAACCATCATCATTATGTATTACACATTAATTATTATAGCCTATTAGTGAGCAGTTTGTTAATGTTTACTACTCAAAGTTAGTTAATACATTTACAAGTTGAATAATGTAATTAGTTATCATTATGTATGCATTACTCATCATGAATGAACATATTAGTTTATATATTAATGCTTAATAATGTAATAACTGACGTTAATCAAGGGACCCTTATTGTAAAGTGTTACCGAAAAAATACTTTTCCATCCATTTTACTGACATATGATTCACTTTTGTTGTTTTTACGTAAGTATTGATTTTGAGCTTGTGAGTTTATTTGCTAATATTTTCTTTTTCTAAATCGGTGTTGTGGGGACATTTTGGTTTTGTGAGGACACGGTTTTGTTAATATAAATTTGTGTTTAAAGAATAAACAGAAAAATGGAGCAAAATAAGCAAATTTGTGTTTTGTGTTTTGTTTTGTTTTTGCTCAGCTATAGCTTGTTTAGCTCTTATATTATTGTGTGGACACCATCATTGTGGGGGCGTTTTAATATTGTGAGGATGTTTTGATGTTGTGTGAACATTTTTGTTGTTTTTTGTGCTTTACTGTTAATTTATTTGACTCAGCAGTACATCACAACATCTGACATCAAACTGACACAATACACTAAACTCTACACACAAAACCACAGTCACTTCCTGCTCCACAGTTCACAGGAGATCAACAACAGAAGGAAACAACAACATGGACAACGATGCACATGATCCCTTTACAATAAATAAGGGATCAACATGTTACTGACTTGAGCTCTTCTGCATTTTGATGCTTAAAATCTCTTTGTGGTTCGTCAGATTTTGTATTTTCTCCAGCTAACCAACACTAGAGAAGACAGTCTGCTTCCCGTTGACATCGAAGGTCATGTTGAGTTAGCGTGGTTGTTTTTGGTTTTAAAAATGCAGTTTATCGTGTGGCGAGAGCCTTGGAAGTTTCTCGGACCCTTTGTGTGTTAAAGTAAAGTGTTAGTGCAGTGGCCATGACTTCTGTGGGGAATTAATTATTAAAACATTTCAGTTTCTGAAGAAGAAAAGCTGAAACAACACTTGTAATACCAATAATGAAACAGCAGATATTGTTGAACCCTGAGAGAACTCCAGTATCCGGGTGTAAATGAATCACAGGCAGAAGTGTAACTTGTTTCTTTTCCTCCTGCAACACAAACAACAGTTTATTTCCACGGCCTTAAATGGTATTCCGGCTCTTTTATCATCCGAGATGACTGGAGCAAAAATTAAACACCTGTTGTTCGAACACTGCTTCTGCTTTTTTATTTATTGTTTCTTTGCATATTCCCGCCGAGGCCTGCCTGTGTTTTACTCTGCAGCAGGTGAATCCACTTTTCCTCCTCCACGTCGTCTCCTCCTGGGATTCACCCTCCAGCCCCCAAAACATCTTCACATTTCTGGCAGAAATGAGTTTACACTGCAGCAGCTTGTATTATTGGGGGTTTGTTTTAATCGACTTTTTATTAGATTTTTTTTTTTTTCTCTCTGGTGTTCACTAACTCACAGGTGGCATATTTAATAGCAAACCGTGCATTAGCAGCTTCCAGATCTATTTTCCCTGCCACCGAGCTGCTGTTCCCTCTCCTACACCTGTTTAATCTCCATCTGCGGGTGGAGAAAAGTGTTTGCCTTGCTCCTTTTGTCTCTCACTAAATCTAAAATGGACCAGTTTGTCTTTGAAATTAATATTTTTTACACCACAGGCCAAGCTCATTATAGACGCTCGCTGCTGCTGCTCATCGGACGCTGGAGTATAAACTGGCTGAGGAGGGAAGTGGAGTCCTGCACTCACATCATTTAAAGTTGTTAACAATGTTGTTGTAGCATTGGTAGTCCAATTAAGAAATAACAATAAAAATGTACATTTAATGAAGTATAATAGGATGAATATATACAACAAGCAATAAAATGGTAAACGTGTGGGTTGTTTGTTTTCTAATGTACATGTCTTTTTAGTATTGTGAGGACTTTTGCTGCCCACCAATGTACTTCTGCTTTTAACGTCCTTTCTCCTGCTGAGAATATAGCAGCCAATCAGAGAACAGAGAACAATGACATTGAGGTTATTCAAGATTTTTAGTGTCAATCCAACCACCTGTACCAGACATACAGATGAATCGAAAAAGTCATTTCTCACTCTCCCATAGACAGGACAATGCTAAAGTAAAAATAAGCAATAAAGTGCACAACAGATAAGACATTAACTGTTTAACTGTTTATGCGCCAAGTTAAGTAATGGCAATGGAGATTCGGGCAACGCTGCTAACGTCGACATCCAGCTCACGCTCACTCTGGTCGCAGGATGTTCGTTGTTTACAGCGTGCAGCAGTTTCATCTCCTTCTGGTGCATGACATACATCACGACCAAATGTTAATGACTGATATGGGTGGAGGTAGAAACTTCAACATGGATCCACCTACCTGGAAGTAAACGTTAATCTTAATGGAGAGTGGCCAGTGTCTTTGCACAGATCAAATGAAGTGTATGCGACTGGTTAGGACCAGAAAGCTGAGTAAGACATTTTGAATTGTGTTGACATTAAAAGGGCATTCAGATTGAGGACTTCTGCACACTGTGACAAATTTTTGGGTTTATGAGGACATTTTAGTGTGGTGGTGATGTGCGTTGTGAGGACATCGTGGTGCAGTGAGGACATTTTGGTGTTGACTTAACATTAAGCAGCTGTGAGTTTTCTGTTCTGGGTCATAATAAAAGTTGAAGTCGACGTTGACACGATAACAGGCCACAGCGTCCACATTTGTCCCTGCGCTCAGTCTCATTGTTGCGACTGTGTCCTCCGTCGTTCCTGCTGCAGCTCAGCTTCGTGTTGTGCTGCGTCTCCTCATGAGTTTCTGTTTCCTCTCACTGTGATCGAGCTCAGCGAAGTTTGACATCAACAAATCACTGTAATCCGCTCTGATCACATTATATTTGTCACGTTTGGACAGGAAGTGTCCCGGTATCTTCCTGAGTCAATGACTCCGTGGACGTTGTGTCTGGATCCGTCTCTGCTCAGCGTCTCTCACGGTAAAGACAGAGACTCTGTTTGGTTTTAATAATGTTGGAGCAGCAGATGGTGATTAGGTTTGCTCTGAGTTTTTTAGGTTGAGTGTTCCCGATACAGATCTTCTCTTAATTTAATAACGGACTCTGATTGGTGGTTGAAAGCAGCAGCTCTGCTCCGAGGTTCAACAGCATCAGCTGATACGAGCTGTAATATGATCAATGTGTCTGAGCAGCAGCTGATAACAGAGGAGGTTCAGGTCTCAGTGAGTCCTGTAGGTTTGGTTTTATGATCGTAATCAATGAGTTGCATCCTGATTCTGTTCTGCAGGTTTATTGTGGTGGACGTATGGAAAATATGGCTGCAGGGCGTCTCGTCTGGTCCTGATGACTGAGTGGACAGGAAAGGGTCGAAGATTGGATCACTGTCTAGTTCATAATGGGCTTAGAAAATGAAATAAAATACAAAACATGTTTTTTGTTTCAGTGTTTTCACTGTGAGATCAACCTGAGATTCTGGTGATCAGCGGTTTCCTGTGTGTTTGACCGTGATTTAAAATTACTCACTTCACTTATACCTGTTGTAAATATTGTAGTCTATGCCATGGTAAATGCACCTTGAAGGTATTTTTTAAAAGGAGATATATTTTTGCTTTATGCACTAATTTACATTAGTGTACATTATATTTTACACAACAAACAATAATGTCCAGAAGCCCTCAAAGGCTTCACTGCATTTGGCATTGAATTAAAAAAAAAAAGCTCCACAAAAAGCATGAAGAATGGTTTTAGCTTCAGTCGTGGTTGAATCGACAGATATCAGAGAACCATGAGCAGAAAGACTGAACGTCTACTTCAGACTGTGGTGTCTCTCCATCGTTAGCACCGTTAGCTCCAGACAGCTAACTACATCCTACAGGGCTTTAACATGACCGTTTACGTCCAAAACAAAACTCATTTCCAGTGAAGTTTCTTAAATTTTACTTTCCTTTTTGTTTTTATACTCATATTACACTCAGAATAGCATTATTGTATTGGCTGCATGTTGTGTGTCTTTGTCTTTTGTTGTGATATTTGTCCCACACAGTGAATACCTTCCAGTCTCATTGTAATCACAATAACGTTTTTTTAATTTCTCAGCGTTGTCTTTCCAAAATGTTTCCATGTTGCAAAACAAAACATTTTCACTTTCGCTGCCACTCTTCATTTCTTCCAGTTTCTGATCACGATGTTGTTATTAATCAATTATCATTGATGTTTTTATTCTCTCATTCAGTCCCAGCTCTGTGTTTTGTTGAGGCTGGTCTCTTGTTCCCTGGAGCTGCCACTGGGGGGAGCTGTTGTTACCTTACCCTCTCTCAGCGTTGCACCTGTGTTAGTGAAACACCAGAGGGCGCCGTGAACACAGAGAAACACCTGAGTGGTCGACGCTCGTCCACACACTCCACAAGCTCCTGTGACAAAACTGCATTGTCTCACAATTTATTTCCCTGAGGTTCATCCAGACTTCAACCAAACATCATTCTGACCTCAGACCTGAAAATAAACTGTTGACTCCGAGGAGACCAAATGTTTGAGGCCACACAAAAAAAAGAGTCCTCCCTAAATGTCAGCAGATGTTTGCTCACACTCACACTCCTCTTCATGCAAATGTAATAAAGTTTTATGTTTTCTCCAATGAAGCTCTCAACACTAATTAACTTCAGTTTAAACTTGATACAAACTTTATTCAAAAAGTTACAAACATTTTTTTTTCAATGACACAAAAGTTTTGATACAAAAAGTTTTACAAAACAAAGTCTATGTACAAAGTGCTGCTTTCCAAAATACAGTGAATAGGAAAAAAAAGCCACAAGAAAAGAAAAAAAACATCTTTGGTTGGAAGTTTAAACCAATAATTTAAGAGACAAACTAACAGATAACGTTTAAAAAAACCTGAATCCTGAATAAACGGTGGAGTGATTTAGTTTCAGGGGGCGGACGACAGGAAGGTCAGACCGAACAAACACTTTTTCTTCCCTTCGTTCAGCTCCCTGTTGTTGTTTAGTCTTGAGGAAAAACATCCTTCATATGAAGACACGTCGAGTTTTCAGGTGAACAATAAGGAAGAAAGAAAGAAAAGACAAATTCACTGTTAAAGATGATCCATTTTTGTTATTGAAGTTCCTGCTCTGCTCCTCCCGCCACTTCCTGTTTTTCCTTCAAATCATTGTCTGTTTTTTGTTTTTTTTATGGAGTAAATATCCTGCAACAACATCTGTCTACAAACATCTCTTGTCCCAGTTTGATTCTGTTCAGTCACTGTGAGTTAAACCTGAACGCTGCACGGTTCATCAGTGCTAACAAGCCAGTTGTTGTATTGTTATCTGTCTGTTCATCGCTCTTTGAGTCTGTAGATACAAACATCTGTTCAAACTTTACATCATCATCTCTCCCCAGTCTGCAGGTTCTGTCACTTTCACGTCCTCCACCTGCTCTCCAGTCCCTCAGGTTGTGTCTGAAACCACTCGTTACCAAGGAAGTCTGATGTTAAACCGGCCGCACGCTTGTGTTTGTCAGTTTTCAGCCTGATTTGGCGAAGTTCAACCTCCATGATATCGATCAACTTCCTCCAATAGCAATGGCCGTGACCACCAATGAGAACGATCAGCGCAGGACTTATTATTATGTGATGTAAATGTTCTTTATTTATACAGCACTGTCCTTTACAACAATAATGTTAATTGAAGTAAATGTAAAGATTTGAATTTTGATCAAACTCAGACGACTGTAAACTGAGCTCATCTGAAAAGAAAAATACACATTTTCTCAGCAACCGTTGAGTCTTTCTGTATGAGAATGCTGCATTATGGGATGTTCTACGTATTACAAAATGAAAAACTCCCTATAACATGGCGGAGTGAGTGATTTCAGACTCAACCTGGATCAGACCACTTGTTATGAACCCTGGTCGCCTGCAGGTCCGTCTGTCCGTCTCTTCTTCCTCGTTTTCCTTCGTTTACCTGCTGCTCTGTGATTAACCACATCAACACCTTCTCATCTTCCCTCCATCTCTGTTTTCCTGCTGTGTTTCAGTCTCTGCTGTGTCGACAGTGAGACGTCCTGGTGTTCAGGTTCTCATTGTACAGTCTTGCATTATTTACAGTCATTAAAGTAATTAAATCTGTTAATGCCTCAAAAATCCCGTCGTGTTTCGGTCGATGGCAGAAACGCGGAGAACGGTTTCCATCACTTCCTGTTCTGAGCTGCGTCACTCGGCTCTCAGTCTTTTCCAGTGTTCAGGTTCATTGATATAGTCCAGACCTCTTCTCAGGGTTCCCAGAGTTCCTTGGTGCGTTACCTGCTGCAGGTGTGGCGCCACCAACGCCGCCGCCGTCCAGGCCGAGCGAGCGCCGGTACGCCGCAGAGAGTCGGTAAAGGACGTCTGGTCGAGGGCCCGGGTGGGCGTCGGCCTTCTGCGTCATCAGCATCTCAAACAGCGTGCTGACCTCGGAGAGCAAGGCCCCGCCCAGTGGGCCGTCCTTCTCCGGGGTTTTACCTGAGAGCAGGAAGGAGACAGGAGGCGTCACTCTGCTGCTTTTTCTGGGAGTTTTAAATTATATTTGATGTCTTTGAATTATTTATTTAAACCATTAAATGGATAGTTCAACATTGTGGGAAATGAGCCTATAATCCCTATAGTCATAGCAGTTGTTTTAGAGGGAAATTCATGTCAAACCACTGATGCACTGATGTCTGGTAACGTTGTGTTATTATCTCATAGTGGATTTATTGGTTTCCCCATTGTGTATTTGATGAGTTTGATGAGGGAAACCAAAAAATCCCATGAGCCTCCGTATTGTAGCTCTGAGCAGCTCACGGCTCTGCTCCGCCGTTCTATAAACATCATCAATTAAAGGTAACAAACCTACTGCTATGACTACAGGGATTATATGGGCCAATTTGCCAAAATGTTGAACTATCCCTTTAACTTCCTTGATAAAAGGCAATTCACTATATTTAATTTCTGTGATTTTTACTTGAACGGTGACAGAAAACATTTGCTGTTTTGAGTTTTACCGAAGGTGGAGAAGGACGAGGAGTCCAGGGCGTCCCGAGGAAGGACCTCGCTCTCAGGGGACGGAGGCCCGTTGGGCACAAACATGTTGTCGTGGTAATCGCTGCTGAGCGGGAGGGAGAGTCTGGCCATCCAGGATGGGTCGTCGACCTCCGCGAAGACGTCATCTGCAGAGAGACAGAGAGAGACCAAGGTGAGTGCATGCACTTCATGGTTTATAAGATGTGAACATCTCTCTGCTGCAACAAAACAAAACCAACGACTCCTGCAAAGAGATTCATCCTGACGTCGACCACGCTCCACCTCTGCAGAGCAGGTCACAGATGAAGTTTAATGTTCCTGTTCGTCAGGAAAAGGAGGAAATGACACAGTGGATTTATCTGGCTGCTGTCAACAGGCCTTTCCTGCCATCGACGGCGTCCGGCGCTTTTCGATCATATGCTGACCATCACGTCCACACCATCACCACCAACACCACCACCACCAGGCTAATTGTTCAGTCCAGTATCAGAGTCGTACAGTAAACGATACACAAACCGAGTCACTAAACAAACCAGATGATTAAAGTCTCATTTCGTAGTGAAATAAAAGTGAATCTCTGATGTTTAACTGCTCATTCAGTCGGCTCTTATCCTCCATGTGTCCTGTTTACGTCCTGCTCTTCCTGCTTGTTGTTATCTACTCGTGCAGCTTCTCGATTTCTCATCGGAGCTAATTCAGTTTCATCCGAGCCGTCGGATGAATGAACAAATACAGACACGTTATCAAACATTTTCATTCATCTATAACCCGTGAAAGGAGCTTTATAGTAAAGTATTGATAACTGGTTGTCTGTTTTCACTTTTATAATGAGGCTCATTTATTTATATAATATTATATGATACATTCACTTGTTTTGACTCTGTTTAGTGAGGTTAACAGGATCTTAATGCCTCTATTTTTTATGCACGATTAATCCATGTCCTGTTATATTGACCTTTGACCCGTTTGTTTGAATCAGTTATTGGAAATAAATCAGCTGCAGTCACTGCTCAAGTGGAGCTGTCATGTTTTACTGGAGTAGATTTATTGCACTTTTTAAAAGCGGTTGAGGTTTATGTAAAATTTTAGCTCATGTATAATAAAGTTTCATTTGCATAATCCAGAATATTTCTCGTCTAGGATTAAATACGTGAAAAATATCCCTTTACGATACATTTGATCTGTGATTAACCGTGATTTACGATCATGTGGTCAATCATTTTAATGACTTCTAAAGCCTGGTTTTCCCTCATTAAAGTGTTTTATTTGCAAGAAACAAACAAACAAACATGTGATGAAGCTGCAGGTGCAGACGTTGCATGATGTGGTCTCACTATTTGGCAACCAACAGGTCATTGTTTCCATTCCATGTTAAATGATTATTATTAAGCGTTAGTATGGAGACGTGTGGCCTGGTGGTTTGTTAGTGTTTTCATTCAGCCACACACACCCACACACACACACACACACACACACACACACACACACACACACACACACACACACACACACACACACACACACACACACACACACACACACAGTTATAAGGTATGTGGGGCTTTTATTTTGACACACAGTGGATTTATCTCTTTATCTGCAGGCGTCAGATGAACGTGGAGTCGAGGAGAAACAGCATCGGCTCCGACTAATGAGCTGCAGAGCTGTGGTCTCCTTCATCTAACCACAACCAGCTGAGAGGAATTAACTTACCAGCACACACACACACACACACACACACACACACACACACACACACACACATATAGACTAATGCATACAGCCAGTGTGGCACAGACCGCCCCCATAGTTAACCCCCACCCCGCCTCCTCCTTTCCTCCCTTTGTTTTGGCAGATTTTCACCACAGATCGTCCAAACACAAAATCCTCTTTAAATAACTTTATGTGTCGAGTTTCAGCAGATTCCTCGCTGATAAAAACCTCCACAAATAACAAGAGACGTGGAGAAAAGGAGGAAAAACTGCTGCTGTTGCTGCAGGAGACTAAAATATAATGTCACTCAGTCTTAATAAAAAGCTACGTTTGGTTTAAGTTCATCTAAATATGTGTAATAACACTTTTATTGCTATAGTTATATTTCATGATACACTATATTTCAAGTGCATAATTTACATAAGGTATTTTAGGCTTTTATAAGTGAATTCACACACTATTAAGCTTAAAGGGATAGTTCAACATTTTGGCAAATGGGCCCATTGCCATAATCCCTATAGTCATAGCAGTAGGTTCGTTACCTTTAATTGTCGATGCAAGCTGTTTTTAGAATGGCGGAGCAGAGCCGTGAGCTGCTCAGAGCTACGCTACGGAGGCTCATGGGATTTCTTGGTTTCCCTCATCAAACTCATCAAATACACAATCCAACAACTCTACAACGCTCTGGTGGACAAGTTGTGACCTGCACATTCACCACGCTATGAGATAATAACACAACGTTACCACACAGAGTTGTTTTAGAGGGAAATTCATACAAAACCACTGATGTGCATTGTCTTCAGGGACAGAACCAAGAAATCCCATGAGCCTCCATAAAGGGTAACAAACCTACTGCTATGACCATTTTGCCAAAATGTTGAACTATCCCTTTAATGTTTGTTTTGTTTTGTGACTTGTTCTAACGTGTGTGCTATGCTACATGTTACCTATAGCTATAATTACATCTATTTTGTATCGTTTTTTCTCTCTTTTTAACCACAATCCTCCTGTTTTTAACTGGACGGAGTGACACACCTGGTAAAACATGAAACACACTTTCTTTCAACTCTCTCTCTCTCACACACACACACAAACACACACACGCTCACCACTGTATCATCTTCACACCTGAACAAAGACGCAGGTATGTGTCAGTGTGATTCATAATGACAGAACAGACGGAGAAGAAAACAGGTCAGAAAAATAGAAAAGAAAAAGAAGAAGAAGAAAAGATTTATGTGTTTCGGTGACGGCTTCATCAAACACACACACTGGTGTGAGTTACAGTCACACAGAGCTGCAGGGTGGAAGGTGAGTCAAACATCTCACTCACACTTTTGTTTCTCTCTCTCTCTCTCCTAACATAAAGCAGAGCTCACTCGACCATCGTCAGGCGGTAAACCCCTCTGCTCGCCCCGAGGCTGCCATCGCCACAATAGCAGGAAGAAACACACACACGCACACACACACACACACATACCTACTGTAGCTACACACTCACACAATATGCACTCAGACTCTCAGGGCCACATACCAGAGGAACTCCCCACTAAACAATGAGACTGAGTGAAAATGTCTTTAAAGTAAAACTGAAGGGAAAACTGCAGCTGTGTTTTAAAACAACTGGAACAGTGTCTGCTACTGTATGTTAGCGTGTAATTAGCACTAGCATCATGTCTAAAGACCATCATGCTAACAACATTATGATTAATGCTATCATTCTAATAGCATTAATGCTAACAACTATGTGTTTGTAACACAGTTTTATGACTGATTAGCACTAACCCGCTGAAGCTAATATGCATCATTTATTCTTGTGGGCTACCACGATCCTAGCCTAACATTAACATGCCCATGATTAGTTTTATTTTTGATATATTGGTGTTTGCTTGTTTTCTTCTATTCTGTAGGTTTGTTTAGTGTTTTTTCATTCTCTTTTGTTCATTTTCTCTAATCATTTTAATTTCATTTTTACAGACTTAGCAGCCTATATAAACAAAATTATGTAGTTTGACTACTAGACCATTTGTAAAATGAATTATCCTACAGGTTGAAATAAGTTACAAATGATGTAAAAATGGATGCGAGGAAAGAAAAAAAAAAGGTCCAAAAACACTAACATGCTGGTTTGCGTTAGCATGCTTGTAGCCTGACGGTTCTTCATCCACACGATAGCGTCACATTATGAACATTGTCGTGCTAAATAACTAACTTCTTCATTAAACTATAGCCTACTACTAAACTTAAAATATGTAATAACATGGTAACATTGGAGCATCATTAGCAAACTAACACACTAATTAGCCTAAATTCTCATGAATATTGTCAATGCTAGTCACACTAACATGGACAAATCATCATCAAATTATCATAGTAATTTCACTATAGCATGCTAATAACTTTAAAGTTAAACACAACTTCTTCATTAAACTTATTAGAATTAACATGCTACATCGAGACTAACATGCTATTAAAACATAGACAGAGATAGCCGAAATAAAAAGAATAAAAGTGTTTCTGTTGGCGTTTGGCTGTTAAAACAAAACTGAACTGTTTCTTCTGAGTCACTTTTATCAGAGTTTTGGGGGAATTTTATAACCTTATAAAAACAGAAAATCATCTTTGAAGACAAAGAGAAGCTGTTTATGATCCTATCTCAGATGAATGGACTGTGTGGGTGGATGTGGATGTATAAAGCTGCCACTGTGCGAGTTATTTCCTGCTGTCGTCCTGTTTTCTACCTTTTGCCAGTGTGTGTCCATTGTGAGCGACCAGTGTGTTTCGTTCTGCAGGGGTCAAAGTTCAGCAGCTTTTGTCCCGATGGATCAGAGAGTTTCAGCGGGAGGTCGATGCTAAACTCACTTCACTTTACTATTTGTTTGTATTTTGTGTCTTTAAATAGAAAAGTACAGTCACATGATGGCACACGGCATGAAGACACAAACTGAGACTTTGATTCTTTATTTGTGAAAGGAAATACCAATAATGACCTTTTATCTGTGGATATTATTAATAATCTTTGGACTAATTTGTGATTTACACTCTCAAATTTTGTTTTTCCACATTTATACAGTAACATCTGAGTTTGCAACATCTAAAAAAGTTAAATTCACATTATTTTACATTTGAGCTGACCTTCTGTTACCCTCGCTTTCTAATATTACCACTATGGAATGACTCTACACTGCAAAAACTCAAAATCTTTCCAAGAATATTTGTCTTATTTCTTGTGAAAATGTCTCATTTCTAGTCAAAAACTAATCTCTTTCCACTTAAAATAAGACTCATCACCTAAAAATGTACTTGTTTTTAGACAGTTTCACTTCTGCCAGTTAAAGCAAGTTTTTTGTGCTTATAATAAGAACGAAAAATTTACTCCACTATCAGATTTTCTACTTATTTCAAGTAAAAATATGCTTGAGAGAAGTAAAAAAAAAAGTGTCTAAAAACAATACACTTTTTATGTTATTTTGCTACAATGAGATTTGTTTTGCCTAGAAATTACATTTTGACTAGAAATAAGACAAATATTCTGAGATTTTGAGTTTTTGCAGTGTAATCTTTTATGAAATGCTTTTATTCCTTAATAACTTTCTTTTTCTTTAGAACAATGAAGTTAACTTTTAGTTTTACTTCCACTCTGTAACAGCTAGTCTATGTTATCATTCATTCTTCAGCCACTGAATCTGGAAAAGCTGGAAAACTGAAAGCATGCTGGATGTGGGAACTCCCAAGTGTTGCACACTCAAGTTCCCAGAAGAATCCATAATCTATTATCTGTTATCTATCATCTATCAGTATCTGTCATGACATCATCACTGTATTCAGTTATATCAAAAACATGGCTGCTGTTTTGACTCCTCTTCATTGAGCTGAGCGATCGGGGTTCTGTTGTCAGGGCAACAGCATCAACAACAGTGATGTGTGTGTGTGTACCTGCGTTGTTGAGCAGGTTGTTGAGCCCCTCCTCCAGCTGGGGGTCGATGGGTGAGTCTCTCCCCGGTTCCCAGTCCATGTCTCCGGCTTCACTCTCACCGTGTCCGCTGTCCTTGGTGCTCTGCCAATCAGAGCAGTCCTGGCCTCCATACCTGAACACACACACACACACACACACACACACACACATGGAAATCAATATAAGATCAATAATCAATCAAACTGTTTTGACTTTTGTCTTTGACAGTAAAACTCAGAAAAAACATTTTTATTTAACATTTTTTGAACCACAACTCAAGAAAACTGAAGAATAATGACTATAATAAAGTAAATTGAACATATTATGTTTTATTTGTTGTTGTTTTTTAATGTATTACTTTTGATGCAAACCTGTTCCCCTTGTCATATTTTTTCATTGAACAGATGTTATTAAAGGGACATGCCAAGAATGTTTTCATTCATCAAGAATGAAAGTCGATCAATTACCGTCGTAGTTCCGACCATAAACGGCGATCTGGCGGCGTTATTCCCATGACCCGCCGGGCAGCGTCCGGGAAACCGAAACTAGGAAATGCTGGGTAAGTCGACCACTAAATAATAATATCAAACGATAAAGACAAAACGATTTATCTATTTACGAGTATTTATCGAAAATTGACCCATTAACGAGTGGGTAACGTAGATTCATCCACATTAATATGAGACTCTTTATAACCAAAAAAAAAACCTCAACTGGGTCCGTTTTAAGAAAACTGAAGAATAATTCATAATTATAAATTATTATAATAAAGTAAATTTAACATATTCTATTATGTATGCTTTGAATATATCACTAATTTGTCATAAAATTTGGTGTAGAAGGTAAAGAGATTGAACGTATTAGTTTTGATGCAAACTTTTCCATATTTTTTCATTAAACAGATGTTTTTAAACCAAGAAGCGCTTTACAGAAAATAAAAAACACCAATGATATGAACAACTAAAACATGTTATAAATAATAAATAATAAAAATCAGCCTGTCAGCGTTCAGAGCTTCAGATAAAACTCAGACTGAGCTCAGTGAGAACCTGTGATACGGAGCCAGAGGTTTTTAGTGCTGAGATAAACCGCTGATAAAATTCCTGAGGTTTTAAGTGACAAATCCACTGATAACCACAAACACACACACACACACACACACACACACACACACACAAACACACACCTCAGACCATGCAGCTACAGTATCAGTGTGTGTGTGTGTGGCTGCAGGCGGGTTCAGACAGGAAGTGCCAGTCAGATAAAGGTGAGCTCACAGACGAGTCGCTGCAGAGTAAACAACATCTTTTTATAATTCAGGCCTGAAGATTAGACTGAGAACCGATCGATCAGCTGATTAATCAATAGAATAAATGAATAGATTAATATTTTATAACCATTATAGATAAATAGAGATTATTTTCTCTGACGGATTAAACTGTTGTTCCTGTTTGTTTGTCTCAGTGATTAACTCCTGGTCCTGAGCGTGTATCAAGGTGGAGTCAGATCTAATCTCATCGCCACGGCGACGCTGAGGTGGCTGCTTCCTGTGAATCAGTCAGACAGAGCTGCTGTAACCTGCCCTCACACACACACACACACACACACACACACACACACAGAGTCATTGAAGCACTCCTGAGGTTATGAGACACTCTTCCTGTGACATTGAGAGTTTGAGTCCGCGTCCTGTTTGTCTGTCGCTGTTATTTCAGTCGCAGCAGGTCAGTCGGTCAGAAACACACGACTCAACACTACAAAGCCTCAGACACAAGTTTAATCTAATATACAAACCAATCAGGGCTGACCAGACGCTGCGTTCAAGTGCAGCTACTGTCCGTCTGTGCAGCTTCAGCTCTTTTTCTCCGACCAAAAACAGACTTTAAATGTGCGTTTCATCTCAGTTTTGCATCGTTGTTATAAATAAGTTGTGGTTTCGAGTTTTTACGCTTTAGTATTTTGTCACTTTTCCAGTGGTTTGGATGTGCTCTATCATGCAACTCACCCGTGAAACCACTTTCTTCAAAATGCTGCACAAACAAACGCTGTTGTTTCTGTGTCTTCAGCTTTTCACAGTGACAATAAGGGACAGAAAAACGGACGTTGGATTTGTGTTTGTGTGCAGATGTCCACACTGTTTTTGTTTGTTCTCTGAAATGTGTGTTACTGTTAGATCTGTGCAGAATAGTTCTGCAGCAGCTAAAGTCCAGCCAGAGAGAAGCTTTAAAGCAACAAAGTCTGACTCTGAGTCCAGATAGAGTCGACTTTTAAAACCAGGTCGAGTCACGAGTCCTGAAAATCAGGAGTTTTCTGATAAAACTATCCTCACAACACAGGTATAAATAACGCCTCAGAATGGAAACAGGGATATTTTTGTAAGACAACAAGCGGCGTTTTGTATCTGCAGGTCAACAGAAACAAAAGCCCAGAATAATAAAACTACTCATCCCTCTAACTTAATATAACGTTGTTTTCAGAGGAGAGGATGTTTGCACGATGCGTTCAGGTTCAGGAGGAACATCTGTGAGTTCTTAAAGTGGTTGGCATTCCCCCTTTAATGTGCTGCTATCAGAGGGAGGGAGGGAGGTTTGATCAGAGGACGCAGCAGCGATCGCAGTCTGAGCCCCAACAGCTGGACCTGACTCCAGGACCAGGAGGATGAGGATGATAAACCAGAAAGTTTATACTTAAAGGGATAGTTCACCCAAAATTGAAATTTTGGTTGCAAATGGATACCAACTGTCTTCGTCACAAAAAGTCACACCAAAAAACATCCAAATACGTCCATGCTTCTCATATGTCTTGTATTGAAGCCCCAAAATGTGAAATTGATTGTTTTTTGGTGTGTCTTTTTGACAGTTGGTGTCCATTTGCAACCGTTACATGGACATGCACTGCTATGCCGAGACCCCCTGTAACTCAGAGAAGCCATGGAGGACTGTGAGTGTGAGTCGACATGAGGGTGAGTAGATAATGACTGAAATTTCAATTTTGAGTGAACTATCCCTTTAAGTATAAACTTTCTGGTCAAATCGGAATCTCTTCCTCCTTCATCATCCTCATCCTCCTGGTCCTGGAGTCAGATCCAAATTTCAATTTTGGGTGAACTATCCCTTTAATTATTATAGAATTGTATTGTTCTGCAGGTCAGGTTCAGTTTGATTCATGTTGCTGTGATCGCTGTCATAAAACATCTGCATTATGATTAAAATTAAACTTTAAAACATAAAGCAGAAGGAGCTCGTTGGTCTTTTTGTCTTTGTTGTGGTTTTGCTGAGCCTGACTCAAAAGAGGAGGAGGAGGAAGTGGAGGAAGAGGAGTGGGACTGACCTGCGGTGAGAATATTTGTTTCCCCTGAAGTTGGGCCTCGGCTGCAGCTGACCCTGACGGAGGAGAGAGAGGAGCTGGGAGATCTGCTGCAGGGAGGAAGAGGTTGAGGAGGAAGAGGAGACACAGTTAATGAATGACTCAATTATCACACTTTAAACCAGCACATGATACAATTTATATGAAATAGCCACATTGCATTCTGGGAAACTGGTCTCAGACATCAGAGTTGTTGGATTGTGTATTTGATGAGTTTGATGAGGGAAACCAAGAAATCCCATAATGAGCCTCCATAGCGTAGCTCTGAGCAGCTCACGGCTCTGCTCCGCCGTTCTAAAAATACCTTGCACCAACAACTAAAGGCAACGAACCTACTGCTATGACTATAGGGATTATGGGCCAATTTGCCAAAATGTTGAACTGTCCCTTTAAACTTTAGTCTGTAGCTGAGATCTGAACCAGTGGGATCTCCTCTGTGGACGCTCAGGTGAAAAGCGAATAAACATTATTTTGTTTCACAGTGTGAGAACCGAGCGGCTGCGTCCGTCTCACTGCTCGCTGCTTTCTGCTGACAGCTCTGTTATACAGCGGATACACACTGCACACCAGGGAGGAAACACACACATTGGGGGAAGGTGTGTGTGTGTGCGTCTGTATGTTATGTATGTGTGTGTGTTCGTTCGCATGCTAATTTATGACTTTGTTTTAGTCATGACATTTGTGTGTTTTGTGTGTTTTTGCACGTGCACGCTGCTGCAGAGACAGGAAATGGCCTCTACGTAAAAGCCTATTCTTCTCTGGCCGGTTTCCTTCCAGGATGGACTCTGAAATTTGGACGAATGGAGGGTGTGTGTGTGTGAGTGTGTGTGTGTGTGTGTTGAGGTGGAGGTGAACTGTAAATCCCCCTCTCCTCCTCCTCCTCCTCCTCCTCCTCCTCCTCCTCAGGCGTCCAGCAGGCCTCTTCCTTTTCAATCTCGAGGGGAGAGAAACTTCTGAGGCCAGCGCGGTGCCAACTGGGCCGACCCGACTGGGGCGGCGGTGGTGGAGGAGGAGGAGGAGGGAGAGAGAGGGGGATTCTGGGTAAAAAAAAGAGAAAAAGGCCTCTTCCTCTCTTTAATGAGATTCACGTGAGGATGAAGGACCTGCCCGAGCTCTTTGTTCTCCGTCTGCCGGGCGCTGCCGGCGACTTTCGACCTCGATGACGCTGGTTTGAGTTTGAAACAGTTGCTGAAGCTCTGAGACACGTTCATGTGTTTTACGTTATTTTATATCAATCTACACTGCAAAAACTCAAAATCTTACCAAGAATTTTTGTTTTATTTCTAGTCAAAATGTAATTTCTAGTCAAAACAAGTTTTCACTTAAAATAAGTAGAAAAATCTGCTTTTCTACTTATTTTAAGTGAAAATTAGTTTGAAACAAGTGAAAATATCTAAAAACAAGTTAATGTCTATGTGATGCATCTTATTTTAAGTGGAAAGAGATTAGTTTTGACTAGAAATGAGACATTTTGACAGAAAATATGACAAATATTCTTGGAAAGATTTTGAGTTTTTGCAGTGTATTCTTCTATAAGTCAGTTTTCTTCCCCTAATAAACTGAAAATAATCATGATTTGGTCAAACATTGTGATATAAGATCTTAGACATATTCATTTTTGCGATCAATTTCTCATATATTCTATACAATATTAAATGTTAAAACAGTCATAGTTCATTAGTTTCTCTCTGATTTTAATGTGTAATCAGTGATTAGACTGCACTAACATCTGTTTCCTCTGAGTGTGTTTAAGATGTGAGGGAGTAGGAGGTTTGATTTTTTAAGACATTTCTTATCTAATTAATTATAAGATGTCAGCAAATCCCATTAAAGACTAAAGCTGTGTTTTTAATTTCACTCAAAACCCATTAGTTGTTGCTACAGCTTGGAAATGTCTCATTAATGTTCAATTTAATTTGTTAAAATATTAAGATCCTCAGAGTTTTGGCAAATGTTTCTAAAAGCATAACTGAGTTGTGTATTTGTTGGTGGCGAATTGATCGACTTTTTGTGTTATAGTGAGTATTCAGGGCAGGAAGGAGCTGTATGGCTCAGAGACGGAAGTGTATCATGCTTTAAGAGTCACACTCACACAACAGTGGGACGTATTAGCAATAATACATTAATAAACTGAAGGTTAAATGTCCTTTTTGTTTCGTTTATTTTCCTCTTTGTTCTTATTTTTACCCCAAAGTTTCATTCGGATGTTCTTCATTTTACTTTTCTAGTCTTTTATCTGTTTTTATACTTCTTTTATTATGTAGACTCGCTTTTTATTTCTTCTTCTTTATTCTATGGTTCTTATACGTTCCTGTTTTTATCAAACTCTTTGTAATCTTGTGTTTTTAAAGGTGTTATATAAATAAAATTATTTAATTATTGGTTTGTGTTTGTGTCCAGTCGGGTCCTGTCTGACTCCTCTCGACTCAGTAAAAGTGCTTTTGGGGTCGTGTGTAAGTGACAGAGCGGCGTGTTAGTGAGGTGTTCGCTTACACTACAAACACATCACAGCTTACTTTGGCTGGCCTCGTCACCTCCTCTCCTCGCAGTCAGACCCCCCAGCCTACAGCCCCCCAACCCCACCCCCACCCCACCCATCTTCTCTCCACCTCCCCTGGTTTCAATATGAATCTGATATTTGATATTTAGTGAAGAAAAGTCAGACAGGCGGGGGAGGGGGAGGGGAGAGGGGAGGGGGATTACTGTCCCTGACACATGAGCACCTGAATAAACTCACTGCTTTTTGGCTCCACAGTCATCCGTCAACCGGTTAAACGTCAACCCCACCCCATCCCTCCCTCCCCCCCTCCCCCTCACCACTCATGCACCCATCCCCACACACACATTCATCTCCTCTGCAGCCAACTGCAGCCTCCAGGCTGTCTGAGTAAGTCATCACACAGGAGGCAGAAAAAGCAAAGAGGCTTCTGGGAAAACGTAAGGGAAGCTGGTCTGTGTGTGTTCGTAGGAGGAGGAGGGTGGGGTGGGGGGGGATGCTCTTTTACTCTCTCTAGTCTCTAATGGACTTCACTTCAGATTAATCTGAAAGCCTGCGGGGGGGGGGGGGGGGGGGACTTAATTACTGGGGCGCTAACTGTAAGCACATGTTGAAATAAATGTGATCACACGTTTTAGATGGAAGTAAATTAGATTTAAACGAGAGCCGCCGGCGGCGCATTAGCCTTAATGTTCACGCTATAGTGGAAAATGTAAATAAGACAACATTAAAAAATCATCAGGCAGATTTAGAGAAATCATTAATGTTATGTAAATGGACACATTTGTCATTCCGGCTTCCTGTAAACTTCATCATCGGCTGCACAACTTCAGTCATGAGCTCCGGGGCTCTCAGCGTAAATTTAATGAGTTTTAATGAGTGCAGAGCTGAGTGAACTCAGTTTTAAGTTTGTTATAAAAAGACACTGTCAACTTGTTAGCATGTTTCCCAGCATGCATTGTGTCATGCATTGCTTCTCTAAATGCACTCTGCAGAGATTAGTTTTCTTCTCCTGTGAATCCACTCACATGATGGATGATACAAAGGTTTTTATGCATCTTAGGTTTGTCATTAATACAAAAAAAGGCATTAAACAGAGAAAACTGATTCCCAGAACTCGATCAGTCAATTTGTTGATGTTTGTTGGTTGACTATGTTGGATGTTGGATCGATGTTGAACTCACCTGCACCTCTGGAGAGGCTGACGAAAGTTCGATGGAGTCTCCAAACGCAGCCATGGACAGTCGCACCAGGTTTCGAAGCATCTGGCGGTGATCTGCGTCGTGGCCTCCTCGACCCTCCGAGGTCTTCGGCCTCCTGAGCGTCGCCTGCGACTCTGATCGCACCGGCTCTGGCCCGTCGGGTTCACGGTGAGCCTGGTGGCGCTTTAAGGTGCTCGAGTGCGAGATCGATGAGGACGACGAAGGGTTCCTGGCCGTACGGAGAGTCCTGTAGGACGTGGCGGGCGTCAGAGGCAAAGCGCCGTCGAGCTCGATGCTCCCTGGTTTCCGAAGGGTTCTGCAGTGGTTGGTGACCGGATGGGGGGAATCTCCCTCTGGGAAGCCTTGGGAGTGGAAGCTTGTGTTCATGGCTGATTGTGTTAAGGTGTACTGCCTGTCTGTTTGTATGTCCTCTGACATCGTCGGAGGCGGAGCCAGCGGCTGCGATTCGCTGTCGTCCTCGGGAGGCTCCTCCTTCCGCCCGCGGATGACGGGAATCAGCTGGATGTCGGACTTTCTGATGTTCTTCTGCGGGCGGCGAGGATGGCGGGTGTATGTCGATTCAGCCTGTCTGCAGTTGTATGCCCGGTTGTCCCGTTTCTCGGGGCGACAGAACGTCGTCACCAAGGCGATGGCCAGCAGGAGCAGCAGACATGTGGCGCCCAGACAGATCGCCATCATCATGGTGAAGCTCAGCTGTCCACGGTTACCAGGAGATGAGTTCTTCAGGTGATCCTTGAGGTTGATGAAACTCACCTCCAGGGTTACCTTGGTGACCAGGCGGGGAGTGCCCATGTCGGAAACGGCGATGTCCACCTTAAAGGTTTTACCAATGAGGTCGGTAGCGTTGGTGGTGTTGACGAAGAGCTGACCTGTGGATTCGTCCAACCAGAAGAGTCCGTACGGGTTTCCATCCGTGATGAGGTACTGGAGTTCTCCATTGAGCCCCGAGTCCGGGTCTTCAGCCTTTATCGTGGACGCAAGGAACCCAACAAGTCCTTCTCTGGCCGCGTTGTTGACCGGAAACGCCGTCGAGGCCTCGTCCATGTCGTTCCCCAACTCGGTCACGATCTCCCCCTTGTCTGCATTGACAGGTACGCTCAAGGAGGCCACGCCCTTCCTGGGTTTCGGCTCCTTGATGACCGGGTAGTTGTCGTTCACGTCCTCGATGTCGACCTGCACGGTCGCGGTGCTGGTGAGTGGCGGGTGACCGTGGTCGACGGCCTCCACGACGAAAGAGTAGGCGCGGGACTCCTCGTAGTCCAGAGGGCGCCGGATGCTGATGATTCCGCTGGTCGGGTGGATGGAGAAAGACTGGGTGTTGATCTCCACGTCGTTGGAGTTGGGTATGAAGTAGGAAACTCTTCCGCTGAGCTCCAGGTCGACGTCGTGGGCTTCGACTTTGAGAGCGTGGTAGCCCGCGACGTTGTTCTCCTTCAGCGAGGCCTTGTAGAGGGAGGTGGAGAACACCGGCGCGTTGTCGTTCTCATCCAGAACATGGACCGGCAGGTGTTTGATACAAGACAGTGGAGGATCTCCGTAGTCCTGAGCCAGGAGCGTGATGTTGTACTGCATGACCTTCTCTCTGTCCAGGCTCCCGTTGGTTACAATCATGTAATTGTCACCGTGGATCCGTTTGAGGCGGAAAGGTCCAGATCCCGGCTGGATACGTGCTCTCACTTTTCCATTATCTCCTGAATCTGCATCCGAGACCATCACCAGAGCGAGGAACGTGTCCTCCTGCGCTCCCTCCAGCACGGTCGCCACAGGTGAGTTGGGCGGAGTCCAGGTCATGTGGATCCTCGGCGCGTTGTCGTTAACGTCTTTGAGCTTGACGTGCAGTTTGCAGTGCGAAGGGATCGCGTTGGGTCCGCGATCACGGGCCTGGATGATGACTTCGTAAGACGGGTGGGCTTCGTAGTCCAGAGGCGCTCTGAGACTCACGGCTCCGTTATGCGGATCCACAAAGAAAAGCCTCTGAACCTCTGGACGTGTGTGCTTGCTGAGCGAGTACTCCACCTCCCCATTGGCTCCCTGGTCCGGGTCGGTGGCCTTGAGGTTGATGATGGTCGTCCCGCGGGCTGTATCTTCTGGAAGCTCCACTGTCGGGCTGCTATCCTCAAACGTCGGGCTGTTATCGTTAGAGTCCTGGATATTGACCCGGACTAATGTGCTCCCAGATCTGGGGGGGTTCCCTTTATCCCAGGCCACCAGGGTGAGGTTGAAGGAGCTCTGAACCTCCCTGTCCAGCTCTTTAATCACCACGAGCTCTGCTTGTTTGGTCCCGTCTGGCCCGACCGTCATATCCAGAGCAAAGTGTTGATTGACGGACAGCGAGTAGGTCTGCAGGCTGTTGGGTCCGGCGTCGGGATCCACGGCTCGGTCCAGAGGGATTCTCATTCGGAGGCTGGCCGTCTCTGAGATCTCGATCTCCTGCAGCGGGCTGGGGAAGCTGGGGCTGTGGTCGTTCAGGTCCATCACCTCCACGCGAACCCTCAGGCAGTTGACGGCACCGCTCTTCCTGTAGAGGACGCTGAAGGCCACCTCGCACAGGTCCGACCCCCGGCACAGCTCCTCCCTGTCCAGCCGGCCTTGGGTGGAGATGACCCCGTGTCGGGCGCTGACGGAGAAGGGAAGGGCCTTCCCGTGTTCCACCACCTGGAAATCCTCCAGAGGACCGGCTTCATCCCGCTGACGGAGGTCGTCTGCCAGCCGGCCGACCTGAGTTCCCGCCGGCTGCTCCTCCCAAACGCGGTATGGAATAGTTATTGATGACGGCTCGAAAGAGGATTGAGCCTCGGAGCAAAGACTCAGAACCAGAAGCAGAGCCAGCAGCATCATGACGTGACGTGAAGTAAAAAAAATAATCTCCTGTCGACTGACTACACTGACATTTCTAACAATCACACCTCAGAACTAGAAAGAAAAAGTAAAAATAAAAACAACTTTAAAACTGTCCACTTCATATAAAAATCATCTGATAAAATGATGATCAAAGTAAGTTTTTCTTCTTTCTTTCAAAATAACATAAATTCCTCGTCAGGAAAAACAAAAACAAAAAACAACCACAACTAAACCAGTCAGAAAAACTGTTTGTAAAGCAAATACCTAGAAAAACCTTCAGTTTGGTCGAGATATAATTATAGCAGCCTATAATTAAGATATCATCCTCTGACTGTGAGCCTCTCTCTGTCTGTTGCTGTTACTCACTCACGCTGCTGCTGCTGCTGCTGCTGGCGTCCGGCCTCTCACTTCACTTCATCATCCTCCACTCAGGATAGTTTAGCTCCAACTGAGAAAGTTTGGATGTGGGTTTCCACATGCTAGAGGAGCGTCGGCCAATCGGACGGCAGGAGGAGGGTCATATGCAAATGAACCAGGACTCAGGACTCGACACACACAAAGGGAAGAGAAAAAGGCACCTCCTGCCCCGAGGAAACTCAGCGCAGCTCTGGAGTGCTTTTAAAGAAACATGACACCCCCTCCCACCACCACTCTCCCCACCTCCTGCATAAACTCATCATAACCTGCAGCCTCGGCCTCTAAATCATGTGGAAAATGTGTGTTAAGTTGGATCCCAGCGGGGTTAAAGGCCACAGCCAGACGTATAACTGAACTCCATGGCAGTGACGTACGGTCTGGGGCCGCAACACAAACACATGTGGGGGTGAAGATGTGAAGATCGGCCGTCATCATAAATACGGCGACAGCTTCAGAGCCGTCACTCTTCACTAACACTCTGTCTTGGCTTCATGGCCTAAATATGGGATGTTGTCTCCTGTAAATGTGGACGTCTGACTCCTGAAGTCAAATCGTGGGAAGTTTTTTAAACAGCTTTTCATCACTGTGGTGGTTGTTTCAAATACAGTAAAGTCTGCAGTGATGCATCATGGGGGATGTGGTTTCTATACTGTCCAAACAGAGGCGTTTCATTTTTCTTTCTTTTTTTATTAATTCATCCAAACAAACGACTGCTTCTCCCAATCAGAGGCCCAAAATAATCAAAATAAAGGTTAACCAAACTACGCTATATAAGCAAATAATATAAAGAAACCAAAGAATAACAGATGAAAAACAAATGGTCTATAATGCAAATAATTGAAAAACCAACAATCTAACAGTCGCCTCAGAAAGTATGGCTACTCCTATTTACCATAAGGATGCTGAAAACTTGTGCTTTTATTTTGAAGAGATTATTATCTGAAATATTTCTCAACTGACTTCCAGCGTCTTATAGAGTTTATTATAATAAACCTCTGCATGTTTCAGATGTTTGGCTTTGGTTTGTTTGTAAAATCACTTTGTAAAGTCTGTTTTAAAAGATTCTGTATATGGTTATGTGATAAACTATTTGATCGTCATTGTCCTTCAGTTCAGTCTTATCTCAATGCAACGACTTTGAGATTCTTCTTGTATGAAAAGCGCTTTTATAAAGTTTATCAGTTTGATTCTTCCAACACAGTGACACCTCCCTCCTCCTCCTCTTTGTTTTTGTCGTTTGTCCTTGGAAATGAAGAGATGATTCAGAGGAGAAAACCATCCTTGAAGATTCAACCAGCTATGACACGAATGCTCAGAATCCAGCAGCTCGTCCTCAAACGCGACAAAACCCACATTCCTCACACTTTTATTCCCACGTATAATTACGAGGAGTCAGAGCGTTCGTCCTCAACCACAGGCCACAGAGGTCAAAACACTTCCATCAAATCACATCACATCGGAATGGAGCAGTCGAACATGCGGGAGTTCATAATCAAATCCCGGATCATATGATGTTTGACATGTGATATTTAAAGGGATAGTTCAACATTTTGGCAAATTGGCCCATTGCCATAATCCCTATAGTCATAGCAGTAGGTGTGTTACTTTTAATTGTCGGTGCAAGCTATTTTTAGAACGGCGGAGCAGAGCCGTGAGCTGCTCAGAGCTACGCTACAGAGGCTCATTGGATTTCTTCTTTCTTTCTTCGTTTCCCTCATCAAACTCATCAAATACACAATCCAACAACTCCAAAACGCTCTGGTGGA
Source organism: Decapterus maruadsi (assembly GCA_030347415.2). Taxonomy (NCBI): domain Eukaryota; kingdom Metazoa; phylum Chordata; class Actinopteri; order Carangiformes; family Carangidae; genus Decapterus; species Decapterus maruadsi. Next base: position 10,528,157 of record CM064903.1, read on the forward strand.
CAAGTTGTGACCTGCACATTCACCACACTATGAGATAATAACAGAACGTTACCAGACAGAGTTGTTTTAGAGGGAAATCCATGCAAAACCACTGATGCACGTTGCCTTCAGGGACAGTTTTTCATCATCAGTCTCTGCATTTACCTCTAAAACAACTCTGTTTGGTAACGTTGTGTTATTATCTCATAGCGTGGTGAATGTGCAGGTCACAACTTGTCCACCAGAGCGTTGTGGAGTTGTTGGATTGTGTATTTGATGAGTTTGATGAGGGAAACCAAGAAATCCCATGAGCCTCCGTATCGTAGCTCTGAGCAGCTCACGGCTCTGCTCCGCCGTTCTAAAAACAGCTTGCACCGACAATTAAAGGCAACAAACCTACTGCTATGACTATACAGATTATGGCAATGGGCCAATTTGCCAAAATGTTGAACTATCCCTTTAAGTTTTAGATTTGAACTTCGAAAAACAGTCTTGACAAGTACACGAACCACAGGGAGACAGAGATGCAGTATATTTCAGGCTCACACTGATTCAGTCTCCGTTTAGAAACCAGTTGTCGCTCACAGCTGCCCGACCCCACCGCGTTTTCCCAGCATGCACTGAGGCTTAGTTTTCACGCTGTCCCCAGAATATCCTGCAGGCTGGGAGACAATCAAGGCTGAAGAAGGTTCAACGGTATCACTTTTCCTCTTGCTTTCCCCCGGCTCACAGGGGGGTGAGAGGGGAGGGGGGGTGAGGGCTGTTTAAAGCATAAAGACATCGGCTCAGTGTCACCTGTCAGAGAGAGATGATGGATGACTGACGGGACTCCGAGCTGCTGGAGTTTGAGACGTGAGGACGTTGTCAATAAAGTTCATTCAATTATTCATTAAACCACTACTACTACATGAAACAAACAGTAAAAAACACATAAACAGACAAATAAAAACTAGAACAACAACATCTGGAAACAGAAACACAAACTTCATCAAACAGAGAGAAATATTTGACGTGACCTTTGACCTCACGAGTCGGCTCAGGTCGGCCAATCAGATTAGACTATCACCAAAACAAACACCGCTGACCTCCTGTCTGCAGCCAATCAATTGGCACTGTGTGTGTCTGTGTGTCTGTGTGTGTGTAGTAGTAGGTTGTAGGAGGAAAGCGCTTTTGCAGACACACACGTACACACACTTTCATGCAGGTGGTAAATTAATTGAAAGCAGACGTGCATATGTGTGTCTGTGTGTGTGTGTGTGTGTGTGTGTGTGTGTGTGTGTGTGTGTGTGTGTGTGTGTGTGTGTGTGTGTGTGTGTGTGTGTGTGTGTGTGTGTGTGTGTGTGTGTGTGTATTTTAACTCCTTCACGGCCTCATTCATCTTCAGTCTGAGGAAAAATCTCTTTGTCTTTTGTTTTTCTGACTGGACGAAGAAATGAAAACTGGACCAGTGACTGAAGAACATCTGTAACAGCTGCTGCAGTGATGCAGACAAATGATTTCCACAGTGCAACCTGTGAGTCCTGAACTACACACACATACACACACACACGTACAACAACACAAACAGTCTGAATTCCTCTGATGCTGACCTGGAACTATCATCTCTCCTACTAGTTATCAAGGTACGGTGGCCTGGAAGGTGCAAACCAACATTACAAAATCCAGAACACTTTTACAAAGCTTGAGACAAATTCACATTTTAGGAAAATTTTCACAAATGACATCACCATGACACGTTTACAAGTCCTGAAAATAATTTACATTTCAGAAAACAAATTAAAGGTGTTCAGAAACGGCCGTTTGTCCTGAAGTAGAATTTTGGGCTCCATGGTCTGATAGATGAGTTATGTTAGGACCCAGAGTGGAATCAAATTCATTTTTCTTTTCTCTTCACCTTTAACAAGAAACAAAACACTTTTACAAACACAGAGACAAATTCACAAATAACATCAACCGGAAAGGGAATGCACCAACTCTGGGGTTGAACTGGGAGTGATAACGAGTTGTTGTTGTTCATGGTGAAACCAAGATGGATGGCAATCATGCTGTTGCCGGCAACGGCTCCTTTCGCTGTCCATCCTGGGTCGCCATGAACAGCAACAACTCCTATTGGCTGCATGGTTATCACTCCCGGTTCAACCCAGAGTTGGTTCATTCCAGTTCCGTTGATAAAGTTTGTCTCTGTGTTTGTAAAAGTGTTTTGTTTCTTGTTAGTTTGTTTTCTGAAATTTGTTTCAGGACTCGTAAATGTGTTTCGGATTTTGCAATATTGGTTTTGAACCTCCAGGCCACCGTATCAAGGTGAGTGTGTGTGTGTGTGTGATAACGTGGCTCCATTAGCAGCCATTAGTGAAGCAGTTGACAGAAAATTCACCTTTTGTTTGGCCTGAAGCTGCTGAAAACCCCCGTGTGTGTGTGTGTGTGTGTGTGTGTGTGTGTGTGTGTGTGTGTGTGTGTGTGTGTGTGTGTGTGTGTGTGTTAAAAGCAGGATGTGGCTGATCTGCTGACCCACATGTTGCCAGATAAGGATCACAGTGGAAGGAGACAAATACCACACACTCCAGTGAGAGGATGCACAGTGAGTGTGTGTGTGTGTGTGTGTGTACTTGTGTGTGTCCTTCCATTCATTTCTATATTTGTTTTCTTCTTCGTGACCTGAACGAATGTGTTTTTATTTTTCCACCTGAACTGAACCATCAACAGTTTTTTTTCACCAGTTTCATGTTTTATTATAAACACATATAAACACGTTTCCATTCATTTCTTAGATTAGATTTTTAATGTTTTGCATTAAAACATGTGTTGCTGAGGCTCCCTCAGTTTGATTGGTCTTTGTTTTTTGTTTTTTGCTGCACTAAAGTTTCACAGTTTGTAACGACTGATGCCAAACATTCAAAACTTCATTATGAATAAATCATAATAGCCTAAATAATAAACTTTATATATAGAGAGCACATTTTGTTACATTAATTGCAGCTCAAAGAAGTTTAATGCTAAAAAATGTGAAATAAAATAGAGAAAGTAACTGTTTCTGTTCTCCATGTTCATGTTTAATCAACTCTCTGTCACTTGTGTTAGAGTGTAGATTTACTGTATGAAACTATATCACAAATTTCATTTTTTGTCTTAACTTTACATATTTAGTTTCATTTCAAGTTAAGGAATTGATTTTTGTGACTTATCTTAGTGCTCTCTCTAATATGGATCCTATCTCATTCAATTTATTTATTTATTTGTTTATTTCCAATTTTAACAAACAGTTTTCATCATCAAACTACAATGTGGGACGTTTTGTCGTATGTAGGAATAAATAAAAACTCTCTATCGAGCATAAATCTCTCATTGGTCGATCCCACCCGACAACAATTGATGACACGCGTCTGCTGACGTCCAATCAGTGACGGAGCTGAACCCGTTCACCTCCTCTCCCATTGTCCCACTGAACCACTGATTTGTTTGTTTGCACGTCGACCCCTGACCTCCTCCTCCCCCCCCTCCTCACCTCCGTCATGTCGCCACCCTTCTTTCTCTTCCTTAAACATTTCTCCAGACGATCCTCCTCTCCACACCTCCTTCTTCTCCTCCTCCTCTTCTTCTACAACTGGGAACGAGTTTCCTGTCGCAGGAAACAGTCTGATGGTGGAGGGTCAGAGACAGGATGTCCTGAGGAGGAGGAGGAGGAGGAGGAGGAGGAGAGGAGGAGAGGAGAGGAGAGGAGAGGAGAGGAGAGGAGAGGAGAGGAGAGGAGAGGAGAGGAGAGGAGGGAAAGAGGAGAGGAGAGGAGAAGAGAGGAGAGGAGAGGAAGAAGGGGAGGAGGAGAGGAGAGGAGAGGAGAGGAGAGGAGAGGAGAGGAGAGGAGAGGAGAGGAGAGGAGAGGAGAGGAGGAGAGGAGGAGAGGAGGAGGAGACGAGAGGAAGAAGGAGAGAGGAGAGGAGGAACAATCATGATGACGATGACGTTGATGATGATGATGATGATGATGATGAAGCTCTTTACATGTACAGTTTGTTTGGATGCAGAATCATCGCTGTGTAAAGTAAAGGTAAAGGTAAAGGTAGTGAAACTCTTCCTTTAACTCCTCCCTGAGGAGCAGCCACGGCGCGGCGCCCCAGGACTGACTCCAGATCAGGCTGGTGCCTTTGGTCCGGGGCGCTGACCGGAGGATTAACTATCTGACATGTTTTGGGATTCGAACCCAGGACCTTCTTGCTGCTAACCACTGCGCCGTGTGTGCATTCATGTGTATGTGTTGCAGTGTGTGCGTGTCTGTATGCATGAGTGTGTGTGTGTGTTGCAGAGTGCGTGTCGGTTGCAGGTTAATTGTTTCTTCCTGTGATTGTAGATCTTCCTCCACCTCACCCTGACCGACTGACCTCCACCACACACACACACACACACACACACACACGAAACTAAAACTTAACCTAAATACAAATCTTCATATGAAAATAACAGAACTGATCTCTTCTGTCTTGTTTTGTTTTTCTCTCTGAATCTTAATAAACTGCAGACGAAGCTCTAACTCAGTCCTCAGACTGCAAATCTCCAGAAGAAGAAGAGTGAGGACTAAAATAGACACACACACACACACACACACACACACACACAGACAGTGTCATATTTTCATTACATGACATTTAAATAGAAAATCACATTTACTATTTTACTTCACTTTGGGTTTTTCATCCCGTGATCTTTGTGTCTTTATTAGATTCAGAGGAGAATGTCTCCCAGTGCATTGTGGGAAACTACAACTATATTTCTCCTCTGTTCACCACAGTGTGTCTTTGTTTTGACACATCAATGACTAGTTATGTGATGCTTTTCATCAATATGTATATGTAACAATTTTTTTTTTTTAAAGAAAACTCAAAGAATACATTGTTGCTCTGAGCTGTAAAAGTAAAGAAGACATAATGTTTATAATGTAAATTACAGTGTCAACGCTATTTTAAAAAGGACCGAACCAGTTTAAAGTAGGTCACACTGTGTTTGTCCAACTTTAATTCAGATCAAAATGGAACTATTAAACAAAAACATGAACTCAAATCTAATTTCTTGTTTCCAGCTGAAGTCACAAACTTTTATATGAAAAGTTGAATGTAATTAAATTATAGTGATTTGGTTCAGTTTCTGCCCCCTAGTGGTGAGAAGCACACGATGCAACGAAGAAAAACCAAAGGATGATGAAGTTTATCAGCGTTATATTTGTTCATTAGAGCGTGTGTGTGTGTGTGTGTGTGTGTGTGTGTGTGTGTGTGTGTGTGTGTTGAACATGTGCTGCTGCGGTTGTTCTTTAAGTGAAACCACACTCGCCTCTGATTGGTTGGAAACGCTGCAGCTAACAAAGCAGAGAGCTTCCTGTCTGTAGGAGCAAGTGGTCCACATGTGTGTCCAAACATGCTGCCAGTAATTGGGAGGAAGTTCTCTGGTTTTGTGGCGTCTGTTTCTCTGCGTTAATGAACAGGTGGAGAAATAAACATGAAGCAAAGAGACGTTGGAGTTTTGAAGTTGTTATTCACTAATTTATTAAATTATTTCATCATATACATATTGTAAATTATAATTTATTATATCCTTATCTCTTATTTATTCTTTAATATTCATATATGTCAGTTTCATCAACTAAAACTCCATATTTTCCTCTTCTCCTGTGTTTTATTTTGAAGTTTTGATCTATAGGAATTTATATAGGCCTATATATAAAAACACATCTCAGTGTAGTTTTACGTCTCTTCTCTCCAATAAAAACAGGGCAGATTTCAAAATAAAACACTCAGTGAAACTAAATGCTGCAAGTTGTTTGTGGTGGGCGGGACTTGTTTGGTGTGACTGCTGTGTTGTGACATCACAAAGTGACAGGAAGTCCTGACAGCTGGTTTTACGGCTACTGTAAGTTTCTGAGCCTGGAGCTTTAATACAAACATCTACCTTTATTTTGAAGGAGCTTGAACACAAACATCTACCTTTATGGAGCTGGCCATACAATATAATTTAAAATTTTCAAAATAAAAGCTTCCTAAAGGACTGTAATTTAACAGTAGTTAGTGAGGACACGTTATCTGAATCCCAGACAGATGTTATGCAGCTGTTGATGTGGATGTTGTTGAAGAGAGAAGGTCACAGTCATTAGTTTGAAGGAGGCGGGACAGAAAGTGAGTTCTTCATCTGAGGGATCTGGACTCGGCTCTTTGATCTCCACGAGACCACAAAGAACCAGAACCAGTTAATGAACGACTCCAGACCGCTGGAGCTGATTCTCATCGGAAACACACACACATCAGGGCCTCGGAGTCACATGCAGCTGAGAACACACACACATAACTCTCTCTCATTCATCTCTCTATCGCTGAACTCGTTGTGTTAGATAACAGGTCAAACACTCGTTCACACTCCTCACGTTGGATGTTTGTCATTCGTCTCTTTCCTCCTTTTGTTTTGTGTTTTCTCGGCTGCTTCCTGTCAGCGATCACTGCAGCGACCTCCACGCGCTCACAACTGCCCTCGCCACAATAAAAGACACCAGAGCCTGCTGTTGTTTTAGTTTTAGTTGATTCCTGCTGCAAAAATTAATCTGATGAATGAAACTTCACAGATGCTCTGAGTTCCCTCTGGTGTCCTTTAGGGATCCTCAGTAGAAACTGATGTTGATGCCGCCACCTTGTGGTGAAACATGGAACTGCAGCTTAAAGATATTACAAAATAAAAGTCCTGAATATGAAGTTCATAATATTCTATTATTTATTATACAATTATGTATTGAAACATCCCATTATCGTTGCATTAATATTGATGTCTGAGTTACTAGTACTACTTAGTTTTTTACTACTATAGTTTACTGTTTTGCTTCATTTCCGGTTTGTTTTTGAAAAGGTGTACTTCCAGTTTCGACTTCTGTAGTGAAAAATAAACCGTGAAACACCGAAAATCCCACAGGTTCAGACCTTTGTCTCTGTTTCAAATGATCATAATTTAATGTTTTTGTTACTTTTTTAAAATTAGACTGAGCTTAGTGTCGTACTCTTCTTCTTTTGGTTCATAGTTTTTAATGATGAGAGCAGGTCTGTAATAAGAAGATCAAAATATAATTCATGGGATAAAGTTTATTAAAAACTGTACAGGGTGAAATGAATGACAAGCACAACTTTAACATCATTTGTAATCAGTAAAATAGAAAACAAATTAAACCTTTTTAAGGCAAATTAAAATCATAATTAACTCAAACTGAACTCACACTTCAGCTCACTCTCTGCATTTAATGATTTAAATTTTTATTTCTCTGCTTCAATCCATCCTAAAGATCTAATCAGGCACTCAGTAAAAAGAAAATAATCATAATCATAATTCCCAACAATAAACAAAACTCTCCCTGTTAAACAATAAAAAAAATTATAATGGAATAAATGAGAGGATTGAGGTGAAAAAAATCTGTTTTCTCAACAACAGAATCTAATTATTATTATCATTATTATTATTATCAATATTATATTTAGAAAAAAAAGAATGTGTTTGACCATTAAAGAAAAGAAATGATGCTACATTTGTTTTTCCAACCACATGGTTGAAAAAAAAGAAAAATGAGATGAACCCCTGCTCACATAGACCAGAATGCATTGCTGCAACAAGGCACATGAAAAGCTCTGTTCGTTCCACTCATGTAACTGTACCAAATCAACTACTGTAAATTATCAGCAAATAATAAAAACAATAATTCAAGAAATTCATTCAAACCAAAGAATCGGAAGAAGAAAAATAAAAAAGGCTTTTGGCTGTTGTAGCGGTTCACGTCCACCAGAGGGCGCTCGTTGGAATATTCACATGAAAATACCTTGTTTGTTTTTTCTGCAGAGTTGATCCGCGTGGATGCACAGATTAAAAGTTTAAAAGACGTAAAAAGAAAGATATGAGTGAATAGAAACAGATTTTGTGGAGGAATTGACTTTGTCTGTGGTCAGAAATATAAAGAGGTGGGGAAAGAGTTTCAGATTCATCCAACCTGCCGCAGATGTGAACAGCTGCTGATTATCTGATTGTGTGTTTGTGCAGCACAGACCGATAACGAAGCTGCCTCTGTGTTTATTAGAAACTTCTCATGGAAATAACAAATATATTGTTAAATGAGTTAAAAGAATCAGTTTGAGCTAAATGTATGTTGAAGGTTGAAATGTAAGATGTGTTAGACATTTGCTAAACTCCTGTATCTGTTGTTTGTGGAAGAGAAACAAACTCAGGACTGAAAATCTTTTTTTTTGTTATTTTTATTGCTTTATATTGAGGTTTTTGTCTGTTTTCAATCGATCAGTAAAGATTTCGCAAGAATCTGAGCTGAGAACAGATTGTTTCTTACTCACACACAGTCACAGCAGCACTTCTCAGTTAATGATGTTGCTGCTGGTGACAGGTTCTTGTTGATTGTTTCACAGTTTTTTGTTAAAGCTTTCTCTAACAACTGCAAATCAAGTGGTAAATTCATTAAACACAGTGTGTGTTCACAAAGTTTTCAGACCCCCTCAACATTTTAGACTTATTTTAGGATTTTTTTTCGCAAATTAATTTAAAAATGGAAAACTGAAATATCACACTGACAGGTCTTAACACTGCATGAGGGGTCTGAATACTTTCTGAATGCACTGGGTACATGCATCCTGTTGGGATGTAATTAAAGCATTCATGATTGTGTTTTAACGTGCAGAAAAAGACAGTGAGGATCATGTAGAGATGCTTTTCAGTCAGAAGAAAAAGGACATTTTGCCTCTTTATCCCAGAAAAACTTTAAACTGCAGCAGGTGAAGTGAAGCTGACACTGTGAATAAAAGACGCTGACGGCTCAGGTTGGTTTTATCAGAGGAGGAGAAGCTTCACTTTCATGCAAAGCGATTATAATTCCCCGTATTTGTATTTGTGCAGAGACAGAGGCTGCTGCTCTTTGCCTCCTTTGTTTCCACAAATGCATCGTTTCCTCTGTTGTTAGTTTTGCCTCTGGGTTAAAGTTTGAAGTCTCGGGTTCATCCGTCCCATGACTTTTGTGCAACTTCTGCTTTTGTTTCCCGATTTTCAATTTGCTAATTCCTGCAAATGAACTTAAAAAAGAAGCCCTCAAACCTCCGTCGTCGTCTCGGTTCCCGTCTCGGTTCCGGTCTCGGTTCCGGTCTGGGTTTTAGTTGGAGTGCAGCGACGCAGCCACCTTGAGGCAGCCCAGCTCTTTGCCGCCGCCGCCCAGGACGCCCTGGACCCGGTAGTTCCCGTTGGTCAGCCAGTAGGGAAGGTCCAGGTCGGGCAGGTAGAAGTCAGACTGAGGGAGGGAGTAGGAGCCCTGAGGAGAGAGGAGACAGGGGGTCAAAGGTCAGAGGTTGGATAACATCTTGTACCGTCTAAAACTGGAACCATCCATCTACGGCTCTGATCGGTTAAAGGGATAGTTCAACATTTTTGTCAAATTGTCCCATCACCATAATCCCTATAGTCATAGCAGTAGGTTCGTTACCTTTAATTGTCAGTGCAAGCTATTTTTAGAACGGCGGAGCAGAGCCGTGAGCTGCTCAGAGCTACGCTACGGAGGCTCATGGGATTTCTTGGTTTCTCTCATCAAACTCATCAAATACACAATCCAACAACTCCACAACGCTCTGGTGGACAAGTTGTGACCTGCACATTCACCACGCTATGACATAGTAACACAACGTTACCACACAGAGTTGTTTTAGAGGGAAATACAGAGTCTGCTGCTGAAAAATTGTCCCTGAAGGCAACGTGCATCAGCGGTTTTGCATGAATTTCCCTCTAAAACAACTCTGTGTGGTAACGTTGTGTTATTATCTCAAAGCGTGGTGAATGTGCAGGTCACAACCTGTTTGTGTATTTGATGAGTTTGATGAAGGAAACCAAGAAATCCCATGAGCCTCCGTACCGTAGCTCTGAGCAGCTCATGGCTCTGCTCCGCCGTTCTAAAAACAGCTTGCACCAACAATTAAAGGTAATGAACCTACTGCTATATGCCAATGGGTCAATTTGACAAAATGTTGAACTATCCCTTTAAACACTGGATTGTTTGAGGCCTCATTCTGGAGCAGATTTGCCCCTCCCCCATTCTTAAGGGACATGCAGGACTTAATTTGTGCCGGATCCTGCCAGAACAACCTCGCCGGTCGGGTCCAATACCTATTCACGTTTGATCTCGCGAGATTCTGTGAGATCTCAGCAGGTGTGTTAGCCTAGAAATCTAGACGCCCCCTAGCGGCAGCAAAAATATTATACATTTTAATGATATAGTCTGGCTTGTCAGGCTACAGGTGTGTGTGTTCTCATGGTTGAAATCAATCGATCATCTCTAGAGTGTGTGTGTGTGTGTGTTAGTGTGTGTGTGTTGGGACTCACAGCCTTGAAGGGGCAGCGGCAGGGCAGCCCGTAGGTGTGCAGCGGCTCGGGACAGTCGTGCCCCGGTGGGATCAGCTGGTTCAGGAGGTCACAGGCGTCTTCATAGTGACAGCTGCCCAGCTCCTCCAGGCAGGGCACCTTCACCCAGAAACCCGCCACCTCCTTCTCCAGGGTCACGTTCAGCTGGAGAGGAGGAGACGACACAGACAGACGGAGGTCAGAGGTCACCTCAGAATCATAACCACAATAATAACTTTATTTATAAAGATCCTTTAAACACAAAACAACGACAAGTGGCCCTCGCTATCTTACAGGCGTGACAGACACTGGATTTTATCTATTTTTAAAGCTCTCACTGGTCTCTTACCATCCTATAATAACTCTTTAGTAGCTTTTAATGCAGGTCTCTATCATACACGTTCAAAGGACCGGCTCACGCTGCAGGTTCCTTCTGTTAACACTGAATCTGGAAAGTCCAGTTTTGCACCTGCAACCTGGAAAACTCTGCGAAGCCATCGGAAACGTAACACACTTTTATCATAAATGATGGATCAAATTAAAAATGCAGGATGCAGTCAATTAGATAAAATAAACAAAAAGAGGTTTACATGATAAAAGGAGATAAGATGGGATAGAAGAGATAAAAACAGAAGAAGGTGTTAAAGTAAAGCTAAGAGCATCTGAGTAAAACTGAGATAAAATCAGGCCGAGATGATGAAAAGAAGAGGAAAGAAGACGTCAGGAGAAAGAAATAAAGTCAAATGAGACGGTGATGAAGCACAAGGAGCAGTAAAAGTCACATAAACCAGTTTAACATGAGAAAATAAAAAAGGAAGCGTTGGGCAGAGCTTTGAGGAAGTCACATGATTGACACCTGATAACGTTTCACACACTGGTCGTGTTGTTGAAGCCTCTTCACTACGGTACTCTAACTTTGATCTATTTATCCACATTAAAACTAAATGAGCTCAAACATCTGGAGATAAAACTGTGTGTTTAAGAGTTTTTGCAGATTATTTCTTTACTCAACAGAGAAGAAAATAAAACAAAGAGTTCATTCTGGTCTTTAACACTGTAAAAAAAAAGAGTTTCCTGGTTCATTCACATGAATTTGAGCAAAACTATTTTAGCATTTCTGTGGAAAAGTGACAGTTTTCTAGTTTCTCCAAGCGAATAACTTCCTAAATCATCATCCAAATGTATAATATTAATCATAATTCATGAATTTTTTGGTCATTTAACAAATGCAAACAGTAGTTTTTGGATTTTGTTTTTGTAAATGCCCTCCCTTATTTAGAGCAAAACAAGATTAGATTAAGACCTTTAGCACAAGTAATCTCAGCCTTATGTGCATTAGAAAGCATAGTATAGTAATAATTATAATAATGAACTAATCATATAAGATTTTTGGAAACAGATTTGGGGGATTTTATAAAAGCAAAAGCACGTGAGTCTGAACAGAAACAGGAGGAAAAAGCAGGACAGAGGTGAAGTCAAACAAAGTCTGAACTTTACAGAGAATAAGCTTCTATAAAAGTTATAAAATATAAACAATAAAAGACTTAAAATATGACATTGCATAAAAGCAGGTCTATAAAACATTAAGAAGTTAAAATATAACATCAACATGTGACATGAGAATAAATCTGATCCTGTTGTTTTTCACAGTGAACGAGTGAGTGAATATTTTCCATCGGCTCATGTTTGTCTGATTTAATTCCATCGTGTTGACGGGATCTGATCAATCATCAATCAAACCCTGTGAGGAACACAGTGTCGCTCAGTGGAGTTAATGCGATTGATTATCAGTTATCAGCTGATGGTGATGAGGGACACACACATAAACACACAAACACACACACGCTTTGTTGACGGAGTCCGACTCTAACTGAGTTCATCTGTCACTTTTTCCACTCAGCTAATCGAGTTAAATCAATAAACGTCTCCTCCTCCTCCTCCTCCTCCTCCTGCTGTGGCTCTGTGGTCTAGTGTAAACATCACAGGTTCAAATCCGGCCTTGTGTTCCCCTTTACCTTCATCACTCTGTATCTCTATCTCTCTATCTCTGTGAAGAGGAACTGACTGTCGACGACAAAATGTTTCTGTGCTGCAGCAAAAAAGTTGAGTCTCCACAGGAAGTTTAACAAAAAATAAAACTAGATTCAACTCAAGTGACACAACGTCAGAGTCTCTGGCTCCTGAGCTGCAGGTGGTTTTACAGAACATCGTGATGTCACAGTCAGTACATTTACATGACACTTGAGAAAACTGAATTATTGAAAATATCTGACTATAACTGGACAACTGAGTGCATGTGAACGTGTTGAATTCAACTTTCTCCGGCATTAACACACCTTAATCTCTCAAAATCACCATGACCACGAGGGAGAGCGTGCACCTTATCTGCACAATAAGTAACGCGCACATTACGTACGAGATGAACAAAGCTGTAAAGATTAACCATATATGCCGCCTGGCTAGTAGGTCAACTGGAAAAGGTTCTGTATTAAAGGGATAGTATCATTTTTTTTAAAGTGTGGTTGTATGATCTACTAATAGCCCCTAAGTACTTTAATTGCAGTAGAAGACTCTCTGCACTCCTCCTGTTAACAACGCCAGCCCATAATAGCCCTGCCCAGAGATTTACAACATACATTGTTGTGAATGGACCCAAAGAAACAGCCTATTTTCACGGCCTAAAAGAGGTTTTACTTGGAAACAAATACAGTTCCATTGTTGGCTATAATATAATTTTTTCCAGCCCTTCAAAGTGCAGGAAAAACACAGTTTTTATGTGGACCTAACCAACTCACGTATCCCTCCGCCCAGGGTTAGCGACTGCCGATCAGCAGTTGGTTCCTGACAGTTATTAGATTTTCTGAGTTGCATATGAACCTTTAAATGAAATCGTGTCAAATAATTAGTGAGCTGGATTGAAGATAGACTCAAAGGTCAAAACGTGAAAAAAAAGTGAATGTTCTTTCCATATTTAAAGGGGGTCTCCTCAAGATGCGCTCTGATAAAATGAAAGTAAAATAAACATAAACATAAAATCTGCTCTGATCTGAGGTGACAGATTATAAAACTACATCCTGTTGCTGTTCAGGTTTGTTTGTCGTTCACTAATGAACCATTACATCCGTGAGTTTTTATGATTCAAAGCTCTGAGGATTCGCCTCTCTTTTATTTCCTCTTTATCTTCTTTATATAAAGTTTTTACAGTTTAGTTTATAGTAGTTTGTTTTATTATTTCTGTGTTGTTCATATGATCAAAGAGGGAAAACCTGCTGAGAGCTCAAGTTTCTTATCACGGGTGTTTTCACACACATGACCTAGATTCACCGGCTCGTAAACCGCTTTCAAAACAAACAGGTGAAACATCTGTGAGTTAGAATTCTGTTCTGTGACTGAAATCAATAAAGTTTTTACTCCCAGACAGAAAAGGAGGAAACAAAAGAGAACAGGTCCAACTGGCAGAAACATTCTGTGAATGTAAAACGAATGAATCTCGGTTACAGATCCTTTACATTTTCTTTTTTATCGCCTTGTTCTTCCTTCTAACTGGAGTGTATGTGAGTCAGTAAATACTTGGCCTTAAAGAGACGCGGTAGTCATGGTTACATTATGAAGCTCCGCTGTAGACAACAGGTAAATATTAAGTGTTCAGAGTCTGAGCTCCAGGATCAGCAGCAGGTTCAGACACGTTGGTGTTTTCTATCAGACTGAAAACGAGCTGAGACGAAATGTTACACAAGACGGAGGAAACGGTTGTTGTGTAAAAGTGTGTAACGAAAACGTGGTCACGTGTGTGTCGTCACAAAAACAAACTGAGATCATAGTGCGTGATGTGGACAGAGGACAGACAGATGTGGACAGTTATTCTCTCGAGAATAAATAAAGGTTATAATGTGGACTCATAGACAGAGGACAGACAGATGTGGACTCACAGACAGAGGACAGACAGATGTGGACTCACAGACAGAGGACAGACAGATGTGGACTCACAGACAGATGTGGACAGATGTGGACTCACAGACAGAGGGGCGCTCAGCTCCACAGATGTGGATCCAGATGCTGAGGCCGTCAGGTCTCCAGGGATGGAGATCGGGTCTGGAGACACCGTCAGGGTTTTCAACACAGCCGGAGCGTCAGGAAGACCACAGTTCTTCCAGTCGAAACCGAAAACCTGCACACACAGACAGACACACACAGACAGACGCACACAGGAGTCACATAACTATTCAGATTTCATGTCTCACACACAGTCACTCTGTTCCGTTCACACTGACAATTTTGACATTTTAAATATTCTGCTGCACAAAGTCAAATAAGATTCAAATTTGATGAATTTACAGGTTTTACACCTTGGTTGTCTAGAGCTTCTCTGAGGCAACACAACACTTATGATGTTGACAATGTGCAACAATGTTTTGAAACAAAAGATAAAGAAATTACAGCTCCTGCAACTTGGATTTTGCACTCTGTCAAACTGTAGGCCTACTTTCGATTACGCAGGAATTAATTGCGCTGCCCTAATTACACGTCTTATTACTTCCCTGTAAACTGCCAGCTCGAATTATATTCTGTTTACATAGCTATGTTTTGTTTTGTTTTCAATAGTTTCTTCTATTTGCCATTCTATATATTTAATTGTTATTGTATCATGCCTGTATTTATTTAACAAGCACACTCTTTCTTGCACAAATACAACAAGTCAAATTCCAAGTACTTGACAAGTTTTTCTTTTATAGGCTGCATGACATTATATATTGTTTATCCATTGTAATTACTGTTTATGTTTATGTGTTATTGTTGACCAGAATAAAAACAGATCTCTGTTAGTAGCGACATTACATCACACCTGCTTCTAATCGTTCATCAATATTAGTGGGCTAGCCTAAACACTGAAACATTTCATATTATTATAAACACTCTCACATTAGCGCTCGAACCTCTTTTATAAATAGTCTATAAAGCTTGAACGCATTCCGACACCGCACATCTACTCACCTTCACCTTGCTGCTGACTCTCCTGCCGCCGCTCACCTGGCCACCTGCGGCCAGCACCACGCTTACGGCCAGCAGCAGCAGCACCGACCTGTCCATGCTGTTGTCCCGCTACACACCGACTCACAGCAGCGGAGGGTTGGAGAGATGAGACCGGCTACAAACAACAGCAGCGACCGAGAACGCAGGGAGCTGAGCGAGCGAGGACCGAGCGTGTCCGTGTCCGTCTGTGGCGGCGGATCGATGACTTCCGTGTTTACTACCCCACCGGCGGTTACGTCACCAAGTCTGTCATGTGTCTGCGTCACGTGGCTATGTTTTCCTCCCCACCACATTAATTATTATTATTGATAATATTTTCCCCCCTATTTTATTTATTTATTAACTTTTTTGTTTTGTTTTGTCATCTGACTGTTTTCACTCAGTTTCAAAGTGCAAATGTGTTGGAAATTATTCTGCCTGTAGGATTTCTCTTCACTAATAAGGAGGGAGGGGGGAGTTTGTAATAAAATGGGACGTTCCAGTATTATGATGAGTTCATTCATCCTGTTTTATGCAATTTCTGTGTAATTACTGTGTTATGTATGTGTGCCTATCCCCAGGCCACACGTGCCCCCTGCCCTTTGCCCTCTCTTTTCATACTTTTCATATAGGCTACATTTTAAGAAAACAAGTTACAGACCCTGCTCATCAAACAGTAGGTAGCCTAATATACTTCCCCAAAGTGGGATGCAAACCTCAGGCCTCCCACTCCAAAGCCAACGCCACCACCCATAGACTATGCCACCACCCACCCATGCCCCACGTCTCCGCCCCGCCGATCTAAAAACCAAGTAAAAACAGCTTTTCGGCTACTGTCCCTTTAAGCCGGAACCTTCCTTCTCCACCAACGGTCGCTGCTGTTTCCCTCCGGACTCTTATGCAGGTCGGACTGCATTACAGTCGGCTTGTGTGATTTTTCTTTTTTTTTTCCGCCAGCTTGAAACAGAAACAAATCCCCGCCGGTTGTTATTTCGGCGTCTCGGGATCCCGGTTCTGTTCATTTTTATTTCTCACTCCACTCCGGCCGTTAACGGTGTCAAACCGTGTCCACGTTAAAACGGCGAAGTAAAGAAAAGAAACGCCGAAGATGAGCGTGTGCGAACCCGGAGCAGCGGCTTGTGCGAACCGCTACATGCTACGTGTACGGTAACGGCTACCGAAAACACACAGAGGGACAGAGGGACACACAGAGAGACATGGATCCAGACAGAACCGCCGGGTTTTAACCTTTTATTTCACCGAGCAGATGTTTATGTTTCTCGGCCGTGACACCGAACCACCGCCGGAGGTTTGTGCGGCGAAAGTGAGCAGAGAGTTACCGAGGAGGACGGCTCGGTCCCCGGCGACGAGACAGAGACACAGACCGAGGGAGGAGAAGGAGGAGGAGGATGGGATGGAGGAGTGAAAAATGAAACAACGAGGGGGCTTTTCTGTTCTTTTCTTTTTCTCTCCGGTGAAACTACACAACAACTGTCCGTGCGGCGGCGGTGGTGACGGGATTTAACGTCTCTGACAGTTGAGTTTGACCGTTAATAAACGGACGGAGTGACGTCAGAGGGTCTGTAAAGATGATGTATTCATCGAGAAGAAAACCGGTGCTCTACTTCAAAGAGGAGAAGAGGTACGTTTGTTTGTTTAGTTTCCATGTCTGTATAAACACATACTCGCTTTTATTCCTGTTTAACTCACATTAAAATATACAGAAATAAAGAAGAACCAGAAAGTTGTGAAACTAAACCAATGCTGTTTCTTGACCTTTTAAAGAAATGAGGTGTCTAAAGTTCCCCAACACAAAAAGTGAGTAAGTTAGAAACTCCATGTTCAGAAAACTGAGGTTCCCAAACTGTGTCCAGAGACATGAACACAAGAAAAACAGTGTATTATAAGATCTGATGGAGGTTAGCTAACATTTGGAAGAAATGTGACTGAAATGGTTCATTCATTCAGTTCATGTTTATTTTTGTCATAAATCTAAATCACTGAGATTTGGGTCTGGATACATTGAAATTAAGATACAGGCACTAGTTTTAAGGTATTTTAACAGAGAGAGACAGAATAAACACAAAAAATCCAGAAATGACATAATCTTTTTAAATTAATTTACGTTTGATCAAGTGAAATAAGGGCAAAAATCAGCAGCAGATCAGATTTAACTTGTAGAATCTAGTTAAGCGTTATAGTGTTGTAAGTCTCTGTTCTTCTGGGGAACTAAATTGATTAGATCAAGCTTGTTTACTTAATTTTATTTCCTGTGGATTCAAGAGTGCAAGATATAAACTGTATCTGTCACTCATCCCCAGTTAAGATGCACAAGAACTATCAGTACAGATGATTATAGGCCTGATATTGGCAGATAATTATTGACCAAAGCCAAAATAGACAGGTAAGTCCGATGATGGCATTACTTTAGCCAATTATAATGACCTAACATCACCATGATTAAACTCATTTTCAGTCCGTTTACCCCCTGAGTTGATTTGAAACAACAACTAATGTTGATTTTTGATGAGTCATAACTGTTGTTGTCTTTGTTGTGATTACAACAGTAGTGATGTCGGTTTATTCAGAAGCAGAGCTGTAATGTTAAATTCATCTTTACTCACTACATCTTAGCCTGTCTTAACCTCAGGTGTGGATATATGTTATTGGTTCTCATCATCGGTTATGAGAAGCAGGAAGGATTGGTGCATCCCCTAATAAACAGGAAATGTTGTAAAGAAGTACAAACCTTTTCCATTGTACATTTATAGTTTTAGGAGTAGCTTCTTTATTATTAAAGCACCAGCTCTTTACCTCATATCCACAACCACACAGCCTTGGGTTTGACCTGGTGTTGTATTCGTGAGGCAGCTGCTTTTTACAGAGTCACTCAAACAGCCTCAGACTGATCTGCTCATCTGTGATCGCATTCCTGACTCATCAGTCTTTTTCAAGAAATACAAGACTACAGTGATTTTGATTATTTATTAGTTCAAGTGTAAACACAAGCAGCTGAAGAAGAACTCTGACAATACATAGGAGTCAGTTCAGAGGAGGGAAACAGTCCACACGAACTAACATGTTGGTTTTCTATTAACCTGCATTTGATCTCTTCTTTATAAACATCAGAGAAAAATGTCAGCAAAAAACCAAAGTTTAGTCTAAAACCTAAAAATATCCAGTTAAGTCAGCTTCAACCATCATATGTTGTTTTGATAAGTGACTGACTGAGCGACTGCTGATTGATTTTCTCTCGGTCGACTGAACAGTCACTTGATGTTGATGAGTCTGTGACACAGTTTGGGAACCTCTGATTGTTGTTGAGCTTGTTGGCTGGTTTGGATATTTATTTGGATTCTGACAGCTCAGTTAGCTGAAAACTAGAGCTGTGGTGACGACGTGTTGTGCAGCATGAAAATACTTAAAAATCTAAACAATACAATGAAGGAAAAGATGCAAATGAGCGAGTGAAGATTAAAAAGCAGCATGAGACTGAGAGAGTTTGGTGGTTTGACGGTTTGAGATGTTTGTCTGGATGTTTGCTCCCTCCACTAAACCACTGCAGCTCTTTACACACTGACACTAAACAGCACCGACTTTATTTAAACTCCAGCTCATGTATCATTTAGACAGAGGCGACTTCTACTACACAAATGTTCCTTGTGAATTTATGAAAGATTATTTCTGAATGCTTTCTTTCTTTTTTTTGACAATAATACTTATAAATCAGAAAACCCAAAATCCAGTGTCCTGAACCAGACACCCAGTTGTGAATGACGCCATTTACAAACAAGTTTTTTGCCACCATCACTTGTCACAATCTGAATGCTAGATGTCACGGTTTTCCCCCCATTTTACACACTGGACCTTTAAAACAGAATAAACCACAGTTTCTATGTTAGTTAGTTTTCTGCTGCTGAAGACAGAGCCTGTGTTGTGTCTGTGTTTGCAGGTTCCTGTCTGGTAAATGCACGGTCTACAAGCTGTTCGGCCTCTGCATGGTGCTGGTGCTGGTCTCTCTGCTCTGGCTGCAGCTCAGCTGTTCAGGCGAGATGTCCTCCATGCACGAGGACAGACGCGTCCCCCAGCAGCAGCAGCATCTTGTCCAGCCGCCCTGCCCCTCCCACGACGGCCAGGCGTCTGCAGCCGACGACCCATCCTGGGGTCCTCACAAACTGGCCCTCATCATCCCCTTCAGAGAGCGCTTCGAGGAGCTGCTGGTGTTCGTCCCCTTCATGCACACGTTCCTCAACAAGAAGAAGATCCGACACAAGATCATCGTCATCAACCAGGTGGATCACTACAGGTGAGAGCCGCTCCAGCAACCACAGAAGAAGAAATCACCCCCAGACCTTCAGAGACTGATTCTTCATCTGTTCTGTTTCAGATTTAACCGAGCGTCTCTCATCAACGTGGGTTACATGGAGAGCGGGAACGACACCGACTACCTGGCGATGCACGACGTGGACCTGCTGCCCCTCAACGACGCTCTGGACTACGGTTTCCCCGAGGACGGGCCGTTCCACGTGGCCTCGCCCGAGCTGCACCCGCTCTACCACTACAAGACCTATGTAGGAGGGATCCTGCTGCTCACCAAGAGGCATTATTACATGGTACTGAGCTGCTCCACTCTCCTTTCACCACTCAGGTTCTCAGTCTAGGTTTCATATTCTGCAGCGGAGTAGCAGTCTGCAGTACATTAAGGTTGACAGTTGCACAAAAATCTTGATCATCCTGTATCTGCTGTTTATGGCAGTAAGTTTAATTTTGGATCTGGTTGGTCACTTTTAAACTTGAAGGAGAAATATTCTGCTCCTTTTCCACAAATTAAAATAGTTCCCAGGTGTCTGTGAAAACTAATGACATCATTGTCGGACAACTGAGGGAACAGCTTGTAAAAGTACTTAGATTTCAACCTCGGGATCCTGAAAATTACAAATTTCTTCGTCAGTTCTCACATTTTGAGAGCCAGAGGGCAAGACAAATACCCAAATATGTTAAAGAGCTTTCTGAAAGTGATATTTCCATAGTTTACCCCCTTTAAGAAAACCACAAAGAATTCACCTATAGTGTAGAAGAAGCCCAGTCTCCCCCTTCTGTTCCTTTCTCTCAATTTACAGTAATGTAATGACCGGATTCATCCACTAGATGGAGCTCTGTGACCTGCTGTGATCTGTAGCTGTGTGAATCCTTAGGAGACTCTCTGTATTAACTGTGTAGCTGCTCTGTAGTCACAAGGTTTAACTGAACTCCCTGTTTTGTTTTGTTTTATTTTTCAGTGCAACGGGATGTCAAACCGGTTCTGGGGTTGGGGCCGAGAAGACGACGAGTTCTACAGACGACTGAGAAAAGCTGAGCTCCAGGTAAAAAAGTCGGGATCTACTAACCTCACTGTCTAAACGACAGCTGCACAAAACATCTTAAGTTTAAGATTGTCCTTAAGATTCTCTTAAACAGTGGCACAAAACACCTTTAAGTTTCCTCCTTAAAGTTTATTTTAAAAGGTTCAACAAAGTACTTCAGATTTTCTCATACACATATAAATACAACCAACCACCTGAAGTTAAGAGAGTTTAAACGTCCGACTTCCTCCGTGTTTATCAGTAAACGTGTTCGACGTCTTTCTCTCTGCAGCTGTTCAGGCCGAGTGGAATCACAACAGGATATAAAACCTTCCTCCACATCCACGACCCGGCCTGGAGGAAGAGAGACCAGAAGAGGGTGGCGTCTCAGAAACAGGTACAGACACTCACTCACTCACCTGAGACCTGAGCTAATGGGCTAATGAGTCAACAAGCTGCTGCTACAGTTCAAGAATATATGAAAACTGACAAATACAAAAACACTACTCCACAAGGGTCTTAATAAAAACCTGCAGCTTTAACAGGTGGAGCATCAACTCAACTTTATTTATAAAGCACTTTAAAAACAGGAACAAAGTGCTGTACATACATGATAATAATAAGAATAGAACCAAGCAACACAACAATAATAACCTCATGTCAGCGTGATGTAGATTCTCTGACATTTAATCTCAGACCTTTCTGTGTCTCTCCACCTCGAAGGCTGTGAACTATAAAAGCAGCCATTGATGAATGAATCAGAAAATAACAATAAAGCTTTGAACATTGTGAAGAAACATGAAACGAGCTGTTGTTCATCTGCATACTCACAAAACTGAAGAAACAAAAGAGAAGAGAGTTACGTCTCAATCTTCTCATTTCATATTAAAAACACTTTCTCTTCATCCCTAAAGACTCCACAGCAGTCACACAGGTTTCTATTAAAAACATTATAAACACATTTAAAACCAAGATATTCCCCCATCCCCTCCCCCCACTCTTCATCCCCCCATCATCCTCATCATCCTCCCTGTAGGAGCAGTTTAAGGTGGATCCGGAGGGGGGGCTGACTAACCTGCGCTACCAGGTGGAGTCCAAACAGGAGCTGACCATCAGCGGCGCTCCCTGCACCGTCATCAACACCAAACTGGAGTGTGACCAGAACCAGACGCCCTGGTGTCTGCTGGCCTAGGCCCGACCGGGTTCCTGCAGCCGGGTCAGGGTTCAACCTCGCTGCACCATGCTGGACGTTTTACTTCACGCTTCTTATTTTACCGGCTGGAAAAATCCCCTCCTCTCTGTGAAACTAAACGTAACTGCAAAGAGCGAACGGTGTGAACGGACTCATCGATTATGAAACTTTAAACTGGAGGGGAACAGAGCCAGAACCGGCCGGAGCTCAACACTCCTCCTCATCAGGTACATCTCAATACGACCGCGAACTGACGACAGGTTTAACAAACAGTGGCCAGTAAAACGTGTCGACGTTACCGTTTCCTCCCTGTTTCACCTGAACTGACCTGGAGTCTGTTTGGTGTCGGACGTCAGGGAGGATGGAGACTGTTACACTGAGCCGAACCGAACTGAACCAGGCTGAGCTCAGTCATAAACAGACGAGCATGACCAAACCTGAGCTGTCTAAACTCTTTATTTTAATATTTTTTTGTTCTCTTTGGTACCTGCTGGCATGGTGTGATTAGTGTTTTTTCTTTTTTGTTGTTTTTTATTTACTCTGGGCTTGTGCAAATGGAGCAGAAATGGTCGAGCGACGGCTGCCTATGCCTCATGTTTCACCAGATATGGGATACGTCTGCTGTCACACTGTGACATCGGAGGGTTTCTTTAAGGTTTTAACCATGAATCAGCGCCTAAGGATTCCTCAAACACAGTTAATAGGCAGACGTCTGACTACTAACCTCAAGAGTATCATTGTTGTATTTTCCCACTGACACTGTTAGAACAAACAGAACAAGCTCTGAAATTCCTCAGATAGGTACCTTTTTAAGTTTTACAGTATGTTCCTTTTTTCCTTTTTTTTTTAAATAGAGACACATTGAATTTGCCAAAGAAAACAAGCTGAGGAGTGTTTTTCTTTCTCATAACTACGAGTAAACTGATCATAATTATGGGAAAATGTTTCCTCGTTTCTTTCCTTTGACAATCGCAGTGAGTTTCTTCAAAGTAAACTGAGCCGAACTAAGTGAAACCAGCCTGAACTGAACTGTAGCAGATTATGACAGTGAGATATTAACATGAACTCATCAGAGTTTTCAAAATGAAATTTGACAAGTAAAGATCCAAGAAATACAGATCAAGAAGTTCATTTTAGAATAAAATGTCCTGTTATTAACCTGCAAACTTTCAAAATGTTTAAAATCGAGTTGAGAATGACGCAAGTGTGGAGGTTCATCACGACCAAAACCTTCTCAAAAAGATTAAGATTGCTGCTGCAGCTTTTTTAATTTATCAGAACTGAAAACAGGAAGAAGTTCTTGTCTGTTACCATGGAAATGCATGTGTTTATTTGCTGGGAAGCCAGTTAGGGATCTTGTCGTTCAGTATATTACAGCTGACAGTCAACATGAGAAGGTTTTCCTGAACTTTCTTGTCCTTCACCGTCGAGGCTCAGTTCTGATCCAGTCTGGCTCCGTAGTCTAGTTTCTTCCGAGCGCTGCGACGCCGTCTAGTTCTCTGCTGTTGTAATGTGCCGACCGGCCTCCAGGTGGCGCTCTGGAGTTTTAAAAGGCGATGGCTTTAGATGAATCGTCTGTGCATATGCAGACCATGATGTCATTCTGATTTTATTTTCCAGAGACAGTGGTGTCATGTATTTGTACAATATTAAGTATTTATATAAATCTGACAATACAAAAAAAAAAGACTCGACATTCTCGTCATTTTTGTTGATGTTGAAATTTTTGTGGAACAATGTTCAAAACCAGTGATGAGACGACTGCTGTGACCTTGTTGCCGTCATTTACCTCAGGTTCTTCTCTGGAATTTCAATGACTCATCATTTTTACCATGTGAAGGCCTTTGCACTTTTGCCTTGCAACGTCAAAGTTTCTCTTTGACGTTGGTGGTCAAAGGTGGTGAGCATAGACTGTATATAAAAACAACTGAACAGGTATGATAAGAAAAAATATATATTAAATGACCATATTAAATTCCACATTCTAATAGTTTACTAATATTTTCAAATGAATTTTAATGTCTCCAGTTCTGCAGAAGTTCTGTCCCTGCATCGCCACAGCAGCGATGAATGGGAGCGGACTGTGTCAGATGTCTTCAAACAGACACTGAGGGGTTTGTTTACTTCAAGAAAGTGGACACGTTTTATCAACAAAGGAATATCAACTCTGAGCCTTAATGTCTTTGTAGCAGTGAGAGGAAGTCTTGATATTGTTTATTCTGGCTGTAAACACACTGAGCCATCAACTTGACTCTCACGCGAGACTTCGTGAGACTTTGTATTACAGCTCCGTTTACAAACATGGCGGCTTGCTTGAAGTGAACAAACCCCTCGGTGTATGTTTGAAGCCATCTGATGCTGTCTGTGGGGAGACAAAAAAGTGGTTTTGAGGCATGTAAACAGCCTAAACAGCCTAAGATCCATCCACTCCCATTCATCACTACCGTGGCGATGCAGAACAGGAGACATTAAAAAGAAAATCTTCAGATTCATTCCTTTAGACCTAAAATATTAGGGCGCTAACATTACCCACCACTCTGACTGTGCACAGCTCCCACACAGTACTACACAATTGATGTTCCAGTTGTTTACAGGGATGTTTAACACAACGTCTCCCCCACAAAATGATAGTAAGCAGTGCTACTTAACCAGGAAGTCAATTAGCTGGATATGCTAACACCAACAGCTTAGGTTAGATCAGAGATTACTCTGTGAACTCAGCTTTAGGAAAATATATATACTATAATTCAAACTGACTGTTAGTTGCTATGAAAGCTGAAGTTAGTGTGGATGTAAATGTTGTAACACTCCTCCACTGTATTTCTTCATATGCTCTGAACTTGTATGAACACGTCAACAAAACCTTCGACTGGAGGTGTCGACAGCCGTTTCCTGCTCGTTCTCAGTCACCGTGAACAACAACCAAAGTCAATTTCAGACTTAAATACTTCACAAACACACAGGAAATGTTTTCAGCTGAGGATGAGATCACAGCCTTAAAGTACATTCGCTAGTTCCCTGTTTTGTGTGTCTACATGTGTACATCGTATATAGTTTTTCCTCTCACCTCCTCTTCTCTCCTCATTTACATGTGGAGTTGTTGGTGTGACTTTTAACACACAGACAGAGTTCTTCAGCAGGAGGAATGCAGGTAAATGCAGGTGAATGTAGATAAATGAAGGTGCGCCGTTAGCCTGAGCGACGGATCAGAGGTTAGCGGAGCCATTAGCGGGTTAAAACAGCAGGCGTTTACAGCCAGTTAGCCTGTCATCCTGCTCCTCCTAATGAGCCACTGTGGATCTGCTAATGAAAGCTCTCGGCTAATGAAAGCTCTCAGCCTTCATTACCCACACTCACGTACTACACTCAGAAAGAAAAAAAAAAGTACTTGACCTGACTGTTTACTCACAGTCTGTACTTTATTGTTGTGCAATGTCAACTTTGAAACGATTGTGTCAAAGAGTTTATTGGAGTAAAACGACAACTTTTTTCTGATAAGACACTATAAATGATAGATTTTAACCCAAATGCCCAGGATGTATCAAGAGGATTAGGGGTCAAACAGTTTAATGAGGTCTCATGAATTAGTCTGAACCATGGAGGTTCTACTGTTTGTGTTAAAGCTCCATACAGTTTAAAGGTAGACGTTTGTGTTAAAGCTCCATACAGTATAAAGGTAGATGGATGTGTAGTGTGATTATAAAGCAGCTCTAGGTTCTATATTAATACTGTGAAAGTATCAAAGCCTCAGTCCACAGAGAAATGCACACAGCCTGTATTCAGAAACTGAGCCTTAAAACCAGCCGTCAGGACTTCCTGTCACTTTGTGATGTCACAACAAAGCCATCACCCAAAGCCCCGCCCACTCACCACCTGGATCCAAAATCTAACAACTCGCAGGTTTTGGTTTTTCTGAGTGCTTTATTGTGAAATCTGCTACATTTTAAACAGTCGGCCAATCAGGGGAGAGACTCAAAGCCTCTCTCTTCTGATTGGCTGACACCGACCTGTTGTTACTAGAGCTCCAAAGAGGAGATGGAAACTACACTGAGATGGAATACTGATTTTGGTGAAGCATCTCCACACTTTGAATGTGTGAGTTCAGACAGTCGGCCATGTTCAATCAGCCTGTTCGCTCGTTTTGTGTTTTCCTTCTCGTTAAGCTTTTGTTTTGACTTTGTCGACATCTGTAGAGTCAGACGGAGACAGACGTCTCACAGCTCATGAGTCACAGATTTGATAAAGGTATGCTGGCCGTAGATTTGATTCCTGATGATGCACGTCCTTCATACAGAGTAAAAACGCGTGTTGTTGGACGTCGGACGTGGAACCAGAATCACATCAGTCACTAATTTTTCAGACTCATTTGTTCTGTTCTCACCTTAAAGTCACAGTTTGTTCTTCTTCTTCCTGTTTACCGGCGTTTTTCTGCTTCTGTTTTAACACATGTTGATCGGTTTGGATTGGCTCAGCGTCCCTCAGCAGCTCGTGGTCCCCCCCCCACCCTCTGGGAGGCCCCTTTGGGTCTCCAGCAGATATAAAAACCAGCTCTGATGGTGGTACAGTTGTGGATTTTCTTTTTTCTTTTGGGGGGGAGCCAAAGATGGCGACAGAGACAAAGAGAGGGTGGAGAGAATCTACACCTTCTCCCCCCACAAAGCTGTTCCCCCCTGGGTGCAATTTTCACCTTTTGTTGGAGGTGACTGCGACAGGAAAAAAAAAAAGAAGAAAAAAACACCTCCCTGTTAACCACAAATAGACGACAGCAGCTCTCCTGCTCTGCTGCTTTGTGCTAATTTTCCAATTCCCCCCTCAGTAATTATAATTCTTTATCTCCGCAGTAATATAAGATAATGGAAATTGTATAGTAATAACTGAGAGCGGTGCCGCACGGTTCACACGTATTTATAGATGCCGAGGGCTCGGGAGCAGATGTGGTGCCAACACTTAATTTTCAGTCTTTGTTAATGAATGTAGGGGGGATTATGTTTCTATTATGGAGCAATTAGCAAAAAATAAAAGATAAACTGGTAAGGGATGAGAGCAAAGTAATCATATTCATACACGGCTAATAAAACACTGAGGGACCAGACGGAGTCAAAACACAAACAAGTGTCATCTGGTGGTTTTTCTAATGTTGGAGTAGAAACAGATTTGAGGCGCAATGATGAAGCCGCAGCAGGTTGTTTCATGTGAGGAGGATGGACGTGTCGAGGTTTTTTATATGTGGTTTAATCTGAGACTGGACAGATGTTTGCACCTCTGCATTGTCATGTCTCGATCCAGATCAGTAGTTTAAAACTGACTCTAGATGTCTACGATTCAAAACAATAAGAGTCAGCGTTGGTGGCAGGAGTGTTGCACCATGGGAGATGTTGTCTTCATGGCTTCACCAGATGTGTTGGTGCTTCAGGAGGTTTCCAGTTGTAAACCAGAAATATACATTCTCATCCTTTTTAGCATAATTATGTGTTTGTGCTTTGTTCTACTTTATAAATCTCATACCACTGGGAATAAACATGAGGCCAAGACATGCATCAGTTACTTCAGTATAATCACTGTAATGTAAAGTTTTACCTCGAGCTTCATCAAGACTGGAGACGAGTTCATTAGGCTTCAAAGCTGTGGTTTAGTTAAATAGTTTAAAGAACAACTCACAGTAAATAATTGTATTTGTCCTTTATTTATCCAGGAAGGATCCATTGAGATTTAACAATCTCTTTTCCAAGGATGTCCTGGCCAGGAAGAGCAGCATTACAAAACAATCAATCAAACAATTTCAGTGTGTAAAGTGTTGAAAATCACCAGGAAAGGCAAAAGAAGGAGATATAATAACAAATTTAATTTTGTCGTGTGTGCGTGTGTGTGTGTGTGTGTGTGAGGCCGTGTCGGCATCAGTCCACCTACAGATGGTCGGACTCTCACTCGTCTGTCACACTCTGATTGGCTGCTTCGCTGCTGCTGCTGGAAGCTTCTGAACCAAACCTGACAGACACTTCACAGGACCACACACACACACACACACAGAGAGAAAGAGACTATATGGCGTGTATAGGAGGAGCAGTATCGCAGTTATAACATAAAGTACCACAGACGAGATCTGTTCATGACAGACAGACTGTTACACAGTAAAACACAGAATAAACTCATTTCAGTGTTTCCACTCAGAAGCTTAAAACTGATCTAAAACCTTCTGACTTTTCATTTTATCAAACTTAAACTGGTTTGAAGTTAAAGTTTGGTAAAGATCAAGTTTACCCGAACAGAAAACATCTCGTCTGCAGCACATGTCATTAACATTCGGCCTTAAAGTCATTTAATTGATTACTTTTTAATATTTCTGCTCAGTAAAACAAAATCCAACCTCCGTACATGTCCATATATGGTTTATATATCACCTTGTATTTAAGGGCACTTCGTGACTTCAAGCTTTGTTATAAAACCTGATCACGTGGTCTGGTGCAGTCGGGTCAGGACGACAGGAAAGCCTCTGTCCAGGATCCAGTCCTTAAAAATGGGCAGTCTTCACTACCCTTCTAAAACCACTCAGGCTGCAGTTCAGTGCTGGGCCACTGGAGGACGCTGTGCTGTTTGTTATGAGCTCTGAGCCCCAGAACTCACTGATCCACAGGTTTCACCCCGGCTGCGCGGAGCAAACACACGACTGACGTTAATGGACAGAGCTGGAAAATAAAACAGACTCCATCCTTTCTGAATGATTCAGTTTCCACGTCTCAAAGACAAAACTACTATTTATTCAACGTTATAAAAACCTGAAAGTTTCATAATCATCATCAGTAGCAGCAGCAGCAGCTCCGAGTCTTTACAACAAGAAAAACCAGAAACAATCAGATTAATTAATCATAAATTATTTATTGTCTGCTGTGGGAAATTTGCTTGTAATTTGCGGTCGGGGTTAATGAAGTGGAAGTGGAGCCGTGTGAACGCTGCCAAGTGGAAAACAGCCCAACACTTGAACTCAGGTGCTTTGATGTAATTAAACTTTCTGTGAATGAGTTCATGTGACGAGACTTTAAAAACTCCACCAAACTTTTTCAACTGACATTTTTTTAACAAAGAAACAGACACTGTTGTGTTCAAATGAGCTAAACCTGTATTACCAACTGCAATGTGAACATGCTAATTCATCTAAATTGATAAATAATATACTTTATATAACATATAAAATGAATAACGTACGTACATACTCTGCATAATCACTTGTAACATAAAAAAATGATAAATGAAAATGGACCAAAAATAAACATAAGCAATTGAATTAAAATAGTAAATAATGGCAATAATAAGAATAAGTTTAATTAATACTGGATAGGTGAAAATGATTAAGATTGAGATGGTGATGATCCGTCTCATCTTCATCAATACAATATCTCAAATGTACCACAGACGTTTCACTGACAAAACTAGGTTTCAGTGGCCAGAGGTCAAAGGTCAAGTTCAAGTGACCTCATAGAACATATTTCTCACTTTGTGAATGTGACATCTCTGTAAACGCCACCAACCAGCTTTGGCACAAACGTTAATTAGGACTCAAAGACAAACTGGTTTAGATTTTAGGGCCAAGAGGTCAAAGCACTTTAAAGCCACGAGTCACAACTTCACAAAATGTCACACAAGTGGTTCATGGTTTTGAAGACAAACAGGGATGTGACCTGGAACTAGTGTGACCTGGTGGAAGGATACGACCAGGAGGAGGTGGCTCTCTCACGCGCGCTCGCACACACTTATGATTTTACCGCAACTCTGTGAAAACCAATGATGTCACATTGACTCTGGTTCAGGTGTGTGCAGGTGAGGACGAAGCTGAGAGTGTCTGTCACATCCTTCTGTTCCTGTCTGTTACTACGACGACCGGCTTCTCACTCACTCTCAATCCGTGAAGTGGAAACACAGTTTTCATTTTTTAACAGAACCTGGTCTGACCTGGTTCTTCTGACAGAACCAGTGCAGCGTTCACTCACACCGGCCCCATCAGGAAGGACGCTCATCGTGTTTACCTCCGTTAATGACTGTGTATTACTGTGTGTGAGAACTTGTAGAGTCTATATATTATCTCTGACACACACACACACTCAAACACACACACCCAACCTCCCTATAAAATCCTGTGTCTCTGGCCGCCAGCGCTGAGTTATGACATTTTTGGCATAGCTGCGCTGCAGGTGAAAACACGTCGCTGTGAAATGCAGTTTTAACTAATGGTGCAGCTCCTGCAGCAATTTGTCCTCCACAACAACACATAAATTACCGTTTAGGGGGGTTGACTGTTGGCCCGCGGCGCTGCGCCACGCTGACTGACAGTTTGGGCCGGGCAACGGCAGCGACTGACTGTCAAAACCCCCCCGGGGTCTCCAACCCCCCCGGAGCTCCTGGGAGTTGAGGTGGAAGGGGAGGGGGGTTTCCAGGGAGTCCCCTTTTAAAATTCATGTTTGATTTACAAGATTTTTCGCCCCAATTACAGAGTGAAGAGTCTTTAGATTTCAGCCAGTGACGCGTCAGGCAGCTGTCTGATCACGTCTCAACCATCTCTGACCCACAGGAAATCACACACACTCTAATTACAGTATTTAAAAAACCTGCTTTTAATACGTTTTATTTATTGATAAGAAGCTATGTTTAAAAGTCTCTTAACATTTAAAGGGGAACTATATGTGACTCTGGTCTCTAACCCTCCTCTCCTCCATGTGCTTTTGTTTGGTGCATAAGGTTATTTATCATCTACCATGTTACCATCTGTGTAGTCTTATCTGTCATCAACAAGAGATTACGGGTTACTGCGCGCGTTACGTTTGTGTGGCAGTGCCACAGAGACGAGAGCTGGGACACCAGGTCGGATGCTCTGATCTTACAAGGTTGGTTTTCAGCCAAGAGACGCTAGGTGGAAGACAGAGAGCCTCCATTCTCCCTGGAACTAGTTACAAGTCACTGATTTAACCAGATCTACACTGCAAAACTCAAAATCTTTCCAAGAATATTTGTCTTATTTCTAGTTAAAATGTCTCATTTCTAGTCAAAACTAATCTCTTTCCACTTAGAATAAGACTTACCACCTAAAAATGAACTTGTTTTTAGATCATTTTCACTTGTTTCAAACAAATTTTCATTTGAAATAAGTTTTTAAAAAAAGTTTGTTATGCTTGTCATAAAAAAGAAAAACTTGCTCCACTGTCAGATTTTTCTACTTATTTCAAGTTAAAATATACTTGAAAGAAGTAAAAAGTGTCTAAAAACGAGCTGCTTTTCATGTGATGATTCTCATCTCATTAGATTCGTTTTGACTAGAAATAAGACAAATATTCTTGGCAAGATATTTGAGTTTTTGCAGTGTAGGACTCTGGAAATGTTTAATCAAGGTAAAACGTAGGAGAGTTAAGCTAAAAATCCTGTATAGTTCGTCGTTAAGAGCATATTAAATATCTGATACAATAACAAAATATTTATAGAAGTGCACCGATGCACCAGAGATGTTATGAGTATTGTGAGTGGCTCATAACGTCGACAGCCAATCATCTGCCTTGTAACAGCCGATATCGAGCCATTCATGTCGTTGCACAAAGTGAAACCTTTGCAGAGCAGGTACGTGCAGAGGAGCAGACAGAGTCTCCAGACTCTCTAAATTCTAATTGGTGATAGATCGTGCACATGCAGGTTTTTACATCCTGGTGAACCTGTGACTCTCTTACAGTTCGCCTAACTGGTCTCCAGGCCGTCACCAATATGGCTGCCCACAACCACCGCTGGCTGCAGAGCATGTTGCTTTTTAATTTTTGTTTCCATGTTAATGACAGGAATCCAACTTGACCCAGTTCATTGGCCTGAGCCTGATTTAAATCTTAGTACACTACATTGAAAAACTGACTGTTATGATTAAAGTTTTTAACTAATGACAGGAAGCTGCAGATGTAAAGATCGACGGTCCAGACCAGTTCTTAGTGTTTTTATTTTTATCTCACTGCACTGTAAAACGATGAGCACGGCTCAGTCAACCATCAAATAACCTGAAAGTCTTCAGTGTTTGTGTCATCGGCTCGGCTCGGTCGGTGTTTCCTCAGATCAGGAGGAGCTGACAGGAAAGGACGGCGAGGTGCGTTTAAAGACCCTGACAGCTCCCGACTGTCGGACGTCTCTAATGCGTCTGAGATGAAAGAAACTGACAGAGGCTGAACGTAACGTCTTCATGTGTGTGAGCGTGTTTCCTTCAAAGGGAATGTGGTCCAACCAGGTTCATTCAAGACCTGGTGAGGCCAGAGCAGTAATTACAATAACAGATGTCAGTAGTTTTTACACAAAGTTACACACAGTCTTTTTACATTAATAATCACAGCTGATTTTAGTCTCTCGCTACATTTTGTTGTTAAAAAAAAGCACTTTTAAAATTGTTGTCGGTCAGGTTCAGTTGTGTAACATTTATTGTATATTATTGTTGAGGTTGAAGAGTTGAAACCTCACAGACCCACAGTCAGTACGTTTACATGCACAGCTTCATCAAGCTTTGCTCAAAATTCAATTTCGGCATCTAATCGGACTCCTGTTCTTGTCCCCGTTAACAAGCAACAGAGAAAATCTAATAACTGACAGTGTCTCCTCCTCATGCGGCAATATGCGTTATTTCAGTGGGTTAATACGGCCGCTGTCCTGTTGACTTTTCTGTCTTTAAGTTATAGACTATAAACAACTTAATAACTTTAATAAATTCTCAACAGTCCCCTCCTAGAGCCGCTGGTCTGGGTTATAAATGACGTTTCACAGGCTTCCTTTCTCTCTCTTATTTAAATAAAACCCAACCTCTCGCTGGCCGCACTGTGTGAAATGCACTGATTTGGCACTGACGCCGGGTTCAGGCGGCTTCTCTGCTCCACTCTGTGCCATCTCTACTGTTGTGGAGCACACATGCATTGTCCGGTTTCAGCCGGATTACGGCGTATACGCTGAAGAAAATCATTTTCCAATTGGAGGTCTTAACCAGAGTTGGAGAACTCCGATATTAGTCGAACTAACGCGTTTACATGCACTTCAGTTGTCCAACATTGTAGTCGGATTAAGGCAAAAATTGTTTTGTTTTGTCATCTAAACTTACTGAGTGACAGTCCTCTGTTTCCTTTCTCTCCTTCTGTTCTTCTTTTTTTCCCTTTTCCTTTCTCTTTATATATTCTTGTCCTCTGAACTCGACCCCATTTGACCCTGAACTCTGGTTTCCGTTTGTTCGTGCGCTGAATGAACTCTGACTCTTCCTGCAGCACAGACTGAAGTTTCTCCTGCTGCTGTTTGTCCACTGACTGTGTTGAGTTTGTGCAGAGACAGTCGGGTCTCATCTCCAACGTGACAGCAGACCGTCATCGGTCCAATCAAACATGCAACACGATTACAAAGCGACACCTCGTATATTCATGCGAAACAATCAGCCGTCGGAGAGGCTGAGCCGCCGACTCAGCGTGACGTTTCCGTGGACACTGATGGACGATGTGTCTCTACACGACCCCGGCCGTCACCCAGCCCCTCTGTGAAAATGGCCTCCACGTCTTGGTGCTAAAAAAGCACCTTTCACTCTGAGGCTGGTGTCACTGGGGACATGTCCACGGACGTCTGCACGCACGCTGTTGTTTGGTGAAGTCAAAGTCCGACAGAAGAAGCAGTGAAATGATGTGAGAGGATGTTTCTGCTCTCTTGTTCTCAGATCATCTCCTCCTCTTCCTCCTCATCTCCTCTTCCTCTTTCACTATAAACACTTTGTCTTTTTGTGAGTTTAGTTTGTGTGTCGTGACTTGTTCTTTGAAACACGACCAGGAGTTTCATGTTATTTGCAGAACAGTGAACATTAGACAGAATAAATCTTTACTCTATGGACAGAAAATGAATCACCTGTCTCTTATTAGCTTCTCAAATGTGAGTCTTCGATGCTTTTCTGTTTCGTGCATGACCGTCAGTTGAATGTCTTTGCGTTTAAAGCCGTCTGCATTGGGGACATTTACATTTTTCGCTTTTTTACTGGTGTTATATTGACAAAGCAAAGAATCAGTTAATCAAGTTGTAACTTCATGTAGTCCAGGATTTGTCAGACAGTCGTAGTTTTTGCCTGTACTGTGGTGTTATCTGAAAGCTAGTGGCTGTTTGACAGTTTTGCTATTGCTACATCGCGGCTACACTTTTTATAACCTTTATTTATCTAGGTTTGTCCCGTTAAGACCCAAGATCTCTTTTGCAAGGGAGACCTGGCCACTTGGCAGTTGTTTACTTACTGGTCTCACTAACAGCTTCTGTCGTGTTTACAAGCCAAGATGTTAAAATCTGTTCCTCTGAGCAGTCTGTTCTTCAGTGTAGAAGTTTCTGAGATGGTTTAACGACCACTGCATGCTAACGGTGGTTTTAAAGGATAACTTTCGTTTTTTACAACCTGGACCTTATTTCTAGCATCAAATACGATCATTTAATCACCCTGACAAGTTTGGTGTCATTTGGAGTCGTTTTGACGAAATTAGCCCCAATCGAGCGGCGCGTATATCCGTACAATGCGGGAACACGGGGCACCCAATGCAGTCTCTAAATAACACATTATCCGCCGCAAAACTCGTTTATTTCGCCAATATTTTGTGATGATACACTAGTGTTATTCCCCTCCGAGCCCGTGGTGGCATGTTAGCAACATCCTGCTCCTCTAGGTTGACCTACTAACCGCTGACCTGGATGATGTCATCTCCGACGGCGGCGCGGCGCTGCTAACTTGCTATCGCTAATGCTATGGTCCGTTTCTGCATGTTTCTGACTCGTCAGAACAAAATGAGCAGCTGGATGAAGTTCAGCTTCGGTCAGCTTCCACAGGCTTCCTCTCCTCAGCCTGGATCCTCACTACAGCTCTGGCTAGTTGAGCTAAAAAGGACCCAAACGCCGAAGCGGAATGATTATTATCAGAACGAGCCGGGCACCGGTCGGAGATGACATCATCCAGATCAGAGGTTAGTAGGTCAGCCTGGAGGAGCCGGATGTTGATAACATGCCACCACGGGCTCGGAGGGGAATAACACTAGTGTATCATCACAAAATATTGGCGAAATGAACAAATTTTGCGGCGGATAATGTGTTATTTAGAGGCTGCATTGGGTGCCCCGTGTTCTCGCATTATACGGATATACGCGCCGCTCGATTGGGGCTAATTTCGTCAAAACGACTCCAAATGACACCAAACTTGTCAGGGTGATTAAATGATCGTATTTGATGCTAGAAATAAGGTCCAGGTTGTAAAAAACGAAAGTTATCCTTTAAAGGGAAATAAATGGCAGCAAAACAAGCGCTAACACTGGTATCAGTTTCCAGCTAATGAGGTCTGGTGCTGAACTCGCTTGTACGTTGCTATGCTAACCCTGCTTTAATGTGCCTATACATAGTGCTAATGTTAGCTGCAGCATTAGCAAGAATTTACCAACAGCTTCTTTAACAATCACATTTTTTTGTGATGGCTCCTCACATCATACTAGCACTAGGAAAACATTTCACAATCACAATAACTATGCAAGTCCAGTCGCTTTTCTGTTGTTTTGCTAACCCTCCTCCAGCCATGTGCATAAAAATGTAGCATAAAAATCCTGCATAGTTCCTCTTTAAGATAATAATAATGAATGATGACAACTGACAGAATAGTTAGAGGAATAGTAAAGGAAAGTATAGGCAATACAATTATATGTACTGTATACAGTCGCGTACATTATGTATTTTTGACAATGTGACTGTTGCAATCACAGACAAACGTCTCTTATCACGTCATCAAACCTGTTTTACTTTGTGCTTTTCTTTTTGAGTTCTTCTTCTCTGACTCCTGATGTTCCCCTCAACTCACCGCTACATGGTTAAACACGTACGAGGACAAAAAGCAAACACGCCGTCAACATGGCGGGTGGGTAAACAAACAGCGGCGAGCAGGGAGGCGTTTAGCAGCTAATTGTCTTCACTTGGGAGATGATATGGCCTCAGTTAAAGCCTGTAAGTCCCCAGGCCTGGGGGGGTGGAAACATACGCTTCTACAGGAAGAGCCCAGGGGCAGAGAGGAGGATTCATACCCCCGACACTCTAACACACACACACACACACACACATCGATAGAAGTAGGAAGAAATGCATGAATGTCCCTCAGCAGCACACACACCTGGAGACAAAGGGAGTGTCTATCACCAACACACACACCTGAGCAGCCCCCACCAACTCCCCCTCATCACACCTGTCAACACTTTAGGTGTGGAATAAACATCCTCCGAGCTGGTCGAGCAGGTAAACCTGCAGATCAAAGAGAACGGAGGCCAAAGTCATGACGGACAAGATCAGAGCAGAGGAGGTCCAAACCAAACCAAACCTGCACTGATACAACAAATAACACACGAATCCAAACCCACAACACTGAGACTAAACAAACAGTTTAAAACTAGATCAGTGCTGAATAAACCAAATGATGGATGAGCTCAGACTAAACAAACACAACAGGTGGACAAGAGCCAAACTGAAAACCTAAAGTCAACAGACGAGATCAGGCTGTCGATGATCCCAGGAGTTTGTCTTCATCTTTGGAAGTGATGAAAGTTAAGAATTATTAATTAAGTGTTTGCATTTCACTTTCTGGATTTTCTAAAATTAACCTCAACCATACAGTTTAAATTGCTACTAATCCTTCTATTGTCACAGGATTTTAAGTGTTAGAGCTAAAATTCCCTACAAAGTGTCTACAAACTGGCTACTTTTTAATTTATAACTTTGATTTGATTTGTTTTGACTAGAAATAAGACAAATATTCCTGGTAAGATTTTTTGCAGTGTAGAAGTGATAGTTAACATGGAGCCTCATAAACTCTGTAAACACCATAAGAGACTAAACCAAACAACGAGAAGAAAACTGATGCCAGTGATAAAACCACAACCACCGGATCAAACACACCAGTTTGGCTCAGGGTAAAGCCGATTCAGATGTACCTGAATGCATCAAGACGCATTAAGTCCGTTAAGTAAACTACTAAACATTATGCTAATGTCAAAGTTTAACTACAAATCCGACCTGAAGCTTGACCAAACTAAAGTCGGAGAAACCGGAACAGATTCTGGGTATGAACCTTTGGGGTAAAATGAGTGATGAGACTCAGGAGGAGTCGTATAATTGGCCCAAACTTAATTAAGTTAGGTTGATGTGGGCGGTTGTTGTTACTTCCTGTCGTCTCTTCTTTCTCTCTGTTGTCGTTCCTGGTTTTGAACCTGATCACCTTCGCTGTCTGCCGCTCCTGCTCGTTAAATCTCCTCGTTTCAGCGCTCCATAAATAAAAGGCGTTCCCTCCTGTCGTCTTCACTTCCTCCCTGCAGCTGTCTGACAGCTCTGCCCACCTCCAACATTAAACCTGAGCGTGTGGTGGAGGACGAGAGGTGGGGAGGGGGGGGTTAGGGTGTTACGGCTACTTAGGTGGTAATATATCGTCCTGGATACCACAGGTGTCTTCCTAAAGTGGTCTGGATGAGATAAGGATCAACCCTCCTCCCCTTTCCCACCTCCCACACTCCAGACTCCCCTCCATACACCACACCCCCCTCACCCCCTTCATGCTGAAATGAGTCGGTTACAAAACGACGCTGAGTCCTAGAAGAAGAAGCCCAACAGCCAGAGGTCAGAGGTCAGCCAGGAGAAACACTGAGACACGGTAACTGTTGTTGTATAAACTGAAGCCACAGAGGATCTAAACAGGTTCCCTGAGGAACTCCACACCCACCAGATCTGTTTAAAACAGCAAAGAGAGCAAATGTTACAACATAACAAACACAAACCCTTATAATTTTTCAATGATACTGATTTTTTCTTTTTATTTTAACGTTAATTTGGTTTAAATGATGATGTGTGATGTTTTTACCAAACAAACAAATAGGATTTGTAGCTTATGGTGCAAACAATGCACATTTTACCTCTGTTTAAGCAATTTGTTTATTACTTCAAGCAAGCCGACATGTTTTTAAAACTCAAGCTAATTCAAAGTCTTGCACAAGACCCAAGTTGACGCTCGGTGTGTTCACGTGCAGTCTGAAGCTCCCGTTTGTGTCATAAACACAGGAATATTAACTCTTGACTTGTTCCACAGCCAGCATCAGATGGCTACTCAAACGTGCACTGAGAAGTTTGTTTACTTTAAGTAAGTAAGGAAATACAGCCTCGAGTTGAATTTGCCCAGAATTGTCCTTTAATAGGAAAAAATGAAGCTTTTGCGATTCAGAAATTGCAGATTTAATTGTATTTTTTGTTTAATTGTGCAGCCCTGGCCGTGAATTTATTGTAAACCATGTGTGTTTCAACAGTTCAGACCCTCGTGGCGGCGGCTGCACCTTTGTTCTTCAGAGTGTGGAGCAGACCCCTCCAGGAAGGAAACGTGAAAATAATGATATATTTAAGCAGACAGTCGAAGTCTGGCAGTAAACTTACAGACAGACAGACAGTACAGCACGGTGGTATGTTTGCTTTTTTCTCTTCTCTGGAAATTACCTAACGTGTGCGAGCGGCGGGAATCTGGGCTGAAGGCCTTCATACCTGGAGAGGATAATAACAGGTGCTTCAGCCGCGAGATGAGTGGATGATTGTAGCAGAAGGCATTTTCTTTCACAGAGAAGTTGGCGCTTGGATGTGTAAACTGGTCGTGACAAGTGGCCGTAAATTACTCTGTAAAACATTCATTAAAGCTCATCTGACACAAATAGTCACTGATGCCATCTATCAACATACCTGAGTGACAGTGATGGCGCTGAGTCCTTCTCCATGATGGATGAGAAGGTTTCTGAACGACACACACAATGTTGAGAAGCCAGAGGAACATGTGAGTCTGCGATAATGTCAGAGATAAATGTTTTAAATGACTGTGTCACCACAAAACTTTTGCTTTTGAACCGCTGAGGTGCCGCCATGATTTAATGCAGGAGAGGAGGCCTGTATGGATTATTGAACAAGCGCTCAGGGTTTAAAGTGACATTTCCTCCAGGAAAGTCAGTCAGTCAATTAAGAAGAGACGCAACAGTCAAAGACACAAACAGAGAGATGCAAAACAACCACATAAAGGAACCACAGGGAATCAACCACATCTAAATTAGTGACGGTAAATAATAAAATACAATAGAATCGTATAATTACATACAACCGAACAGCAACTAACTACATAACCAGAAATTATCACAGTGTTGAACAGACACTTCCTTGGCACAGCTCCAACAAGAACCAAACTGA
The DNA here is from genome assembly GCA_030347415.2 of Decapterus maruadsi. NCBI lineage: Eukaryota > Metazoa > Chordata > Actinopteri > Carangiformes > Carangidae > Decapterus > Decapterus maruadsi. Next base: position 10,567,316 of record CM064903.1, read on the forward strand.
GCTGAACCAAACCGAACTGAACTGAGCTGAGTTATAACGTCCATTATTGAGGAGTACCCATACGGAAAAGAAATAGAAGAAACTTATAAAAAAAATCCATCACCTTCAGTTTATGTTTTATGTATTGTATGTTTCATGTATAATATATGATTTACTCCTGAAAGTGGCCGATTTTGCATTCTTTTCATACAAGATAATAAAAAGAACTATATAACAATTATATGAAAACTATATATGTTGAAGATAAGGAAAGCATATGTCAACCTATATTTTCCATACACGTTTCATATAATTTTTTGCAGTTTTTTTACTATGTCTGTTTAAAGACATATACTTTACATATATAAATAAATACCACTATATGTACGTTTTCTATATGAAAAGTGAATATTTTTTGCAGGTGAATTATGCTGTCTTTATATGTTTTATATACGTTCATTAAATGGCATATAATAAAAAATCTGTATAAAAAATATAGGAATATATACCATTACATATAGATTTTTTGTATGTTATGGCCTTGTAATGCCATGGAAAACTATGTTTTCTTTATGTTTTTTGTATAAGAATTCTTAAATGTCAGCCTATGAAATTTGTAATATGATTATAAAAATTACACACTTTCCATGAATATTTCAATACAACTTCATATACATTTATATAATAAGAAACACATGACTCACATATGAAAGTGACAAGACTTAATTTTTCTCTTTACTACTGCAATACGACTTTCTACCATCCCAGCTACATAACTGTTGTCTATAAATGCAATATTATCTGTAATGCTGAAAAAATGGCTGTTAGGCAAACTTTAATTTAATTTGATGGACTTTATTTGCAGTGAATTGATATTACATCAACATGGGCAAAACGAGGGAGGGATAAAAACCTGCCCACTAAAAACAATTTCCCTCTAACAGGTAAAACCTGGCTACAAATGTGACACTGTAACAGTAACAGTTACTAACAGGTGGATCATGTTTGTGGTGTGGTAAACAGTTTTTTAAGGGGTTGTTGTGACAGAAACAGTTTTACTTTTGGCGCGGAGCTCTGTGATCTTGGCATTGATTGTGCTGCCAATGCTGGAGGGCTGGGTCCCAGGCCACCTCTCAAGCGTTGCACCTATATATGAACACAATAGGGGAAAATGGAAAGGAATGACAGTACAATTATTAATCTGAAAATCCGTGCTATCTGGCAACTACAGTGCCAAGAAAACTTCCACCAATCACGTTGCCCAGACCCGAGAGGGAGCAACCAATCCAAATCCTTCTGCACGCACACCCCCCTCTGTCCCTGCTGTTCGCTCTCCTCCTCCCCCCGAGCTTCTTGTTGTGTGCGCGTGCCGGTTTGCGGGGGCGTGGCTTAGACCGAGACACTGACGGGAGAGGGAGAGGGGGGGGGGGGGGGGCAGGAGGAGGTGCTATTTTCAAATCTTGCTAGCTCTCTCCCTACGTTTTCAGGATAGTAGACCCCAGCTTTAATCGCCCCTGTTTTGCGGTAGTTGTGTCTGTCCCCGGATCGCTACGGCAGCAATGAATGGGAGTTCATTGCTAGTTCTGCTAGTTTGGCTGTTTACAGCATGTCGCATGTTAGTTTTACAAGCATGTCGGCTTTCTTGAAGTAAATACACTTCTCGGTACATGTTTGAGTCGCCATCTGACGCTATCTGTGGTATAAAGTTGCAGCTTTGAGGGATGTAAACAGGCTAACTAGCGGAACTTGCATCCACTCCCATTCATTGCTGTCGTAGCGATCCGGGGACAGACAGAGCTACCGCAAAACAGGAGCCATTAAACTGAAAATCTTCACATTCCTTCTTTTAGACCTGAAATGATAGGAATATACACCCCCAAGTTGAATTTGCCTGGAATTGTCCATAACTAAACGGGAATGCATCTCAATGTATAACCTTTGATGAGGAGATGCCTCTATCAAAGGCAAGATTATACTTCAGACTAAAATATACTTATTTTCCTAAATGTATTCATTTGTTTATTTGCTGTTGGACAAAAAAGAGGCACTTGAAACAGGAGAGAACGAGGTAGCCTACTATACTGTAGCATGTCATGAGTAGACCAATATTACACCTATGTATATAATACAGTATATGAGCCAGGGAAGATCAGACAGTATTCTATGAATTAGGTTCTTCCATTTGGCAAAGGCGTTGTTTCATTAACAATTATACAATATAGAAATGTTGGGTATACATTGTATGTTCTCCATGTGTCATAGAATTTAACACAACTGACACTAAAGTCTGACACTGTAGAATGCTGGTATGGTGTATGAAATCAGTAAAAAAAAAAAAAAAAAGCATGGACAAAACACATACCATAAAAGGTTGAAAACTTACTGTAGATGGCAGCCAGTTTAGTTTTGTCCAGAGGTAGACGAGCATCTCCTCTGCCTCGTTTCCCCCCTCGAAGATTGCTCACCAGCAGTATCTCCATTGGGAAGACTGCTGTGAGCAGATGCCTCACAAATACTGTGGCCGAATTTGCATTAACGGCATAGGCCCACGCCAGTTTCTCTACCATGACTCCAGTCCCAGGATGGATCTCCACCTGTTTAAACAAGGAGACAATCGTGAGTATTTAGGGTTTAAATATAATTTGCTCACCCCTGGAGACTTAAGACATTAAAACAAAAAATAGATCTCCCATACATGTACATCTGAGAGGTAGTAGATCCAATTTATGCACTGGATTTATTTATTCTTTAAAAATCAATTACCTTGGACGACTGGCAGCCCCTTGTTGATGGAATAACAGTCTCTGATGTGGAGCTGGATGCTGAAGATCTGGGGAGGGACAGCAGTGAATCTGCAGATGATGAACCAGGCCTGGACTGTGGAGAATTTTGGGGGGGCAGAGGTGGTGTGGTCAGCTCCAAACTGGATCTCTTAGGAGTTTCAGCCAAACCAATGACATTCCTCATGGTCTTTAGGAGTTCAGGCACATCTATACACAGAAGATGACAAACAAAAACGATACATCACTCTTTAGTACAATATAAAGTATGGCTGAAGTGTTTTGGTTGTCTACTTGTTAAATAAGTGATTAGAAGTGATACCTTGGACAACCAACTCCCTCAAAGTAGCATTCTCTTCTTTCAGATCTTGGATCTCCCGCTTTAACTCGGCCACTGTCTTTGTCAGATTTTTACCACGATGAATGACTGAAGGTGGTGAATCGCTGTACATTGCAAGAAATTCCTCTGCAGGGTCTTTCCTTGTGAGAGCCTTTGACTTCTGGATATACAGAGAGAGATCTGACATTCTATTTCCATGATACAACTGAAAAAATATGGTAACCCCAAAATTGTTAAAATCAAATAGATATCACCTTGATTTGCAATGGCTGAGTCAGAATCTGAGTCTCATCTGGATCCGAGACATCTGAATCATCCTGATATTTTTGAGGACGGACTGGTACCCTCTTGGTCAGCTCTGCAGGTTCATGTTCCTTCAGCAGTGCATTCAGTTTACGGGTTGCCTCATAACGAGTAGCTAGAGAACAAAAGAAGAAAGAACACAAACAGATTTAATAACAAATAAAGCAGTGTTTGTATCACTATGTTATTACAATGTCAGTATCATAGTATGTGTTGTGTAGAGCTGTGATTCAGTGGGCTTTGCAAAAAATATTAATAATTAATATTTGACTACATGTAGTTCAAATCCATATAACTTTGGTTAATGTTTAATAAACTTTATGTACTAAGCAGCCAGGGGTTTGTGTTCCAATTTGTGTCAGGTTAGGGGGTACTTAAAAGTAGGAACCATTGCTGTAGATATTAACATCATGAGATTGCTGTGTTATAGTGATGTTCACTTAGAGAGGAGGGAAGTTGTGTAGATAAGTATTTTGTAGACCAGTAATTTACACATGATAAAGATGAGTTGGCTTATTTAAATAGGGCTCATTTGACATGACTTTCCCGCCAATAATACTGTAATTAATCATCATTCATCCTGCAAAACATTTGTTAGAAAGCATTTACACAGGTAAAAACTTTTGTCCAACTTTAATCACCTATTGTCAAGTTATGTATAAAGGACGATCTTCACTATAGAAACATTAACTTACCACTGACAAAAATGACAGTGGCCCGGTAGTGGGGCCACCCTCCACGCTGTTTCTTCCCATGGCGCCATTCGATGACGGCTGAGTAGGTGGAAATGGGATCCCCATGTTGGTCCATCTTGGAGTCATCATACCCGCGTATATGGTCAGTCTTTACTTCACTGAGCTTCCCAGAGTCCTCCCCTTCACTCCACTGCACCACTGCAAATTTCCTGTCTTTGTTTTCTGAAGTGAAAAAAACCCGAATAATATGACCAATACACATGCATTTTTTCTTTTCTTTTTTTTACAGGCTGTCTTTAAAAACTGAGAACAACCAAATGTCTCCCTTTTTTAAATGTGTGTTACCCTTTAGCATCAAGCTAACTATCACTTTTAGCAATGCTACAAAACCGAAAATCCTAAGTACTAAGCTAACTCCTTCAAATACGTTATTTTACTTACCAACGGGAGGTTCGCTTGACTCCATTGCATCCGAATGGGCGATGAGCAGAGAGCACCAACCGTCAACCGAACCGAGACCTGCCGCCGCCGCCGCCACCGCCGCCGCGTGTTGTTCAAAATGAAACACCCTCGCGTCACCGTGTTGCCAAGGTCTGCGAAGCCATGGGCCTGGTTGGCACGATGGGCATGATGACCCGCCCTCTGCTCGCCCTACGCTGACTTTGATTGGCGTATCCTGATATTTTACGTACTCCTAGCAAATCAACGCTCTAAAAACTTTTTTTTTTTTTTTTTTTTTTTTTTTTTTTTTTTACCTCCTGGGTAAAATGCTTTGTAAATTGGCACAGACTGTCAATCCGGTGTTATGGCCCAACTGGTTCCTAATTTAACTGGTTACCGTACTGAACAGCTGCAGCTGTTTTGCGCTTCCTCAGCAGATTCGTCACAAATTCACAAACATACACATCATATTACGATCGAGTTTCAAGCTGCAGTTCACATCTACTGCGGAGAATATGTTGCTGTGAGTGAGCACTAACAGTTACGGACCAGCCACATGAAAAAAATAAAGTGAAGAAAAAATAATCATCACTTATTTGCGTGGAGCGGGACTCGATCTCGCTTCAGCAAAAACCACTGCACCTCCAACCACCTGTCTACCTCTGTGAGCCACGCAAGGTCGCAGACGTGCATATTAGTCAATTAGCCTACGTCAGCACATGTAACGTTTTGACTCGAGCTCACCTGAAACAACTAGTGTTTCGAGCAGATGTGATGTTGCCTCTACCTGTTTCTGCCTGGCGAATATGATGCATTCAAGGGAACAGGGCAGCGTCGGACGTTAGTCGATTGTTTGATTCATGGTCTCCAAACAAGTAGCCTACTTCTGTACTAGTACTATACTGTACTGATCTCATGTAATCTGCTGATCTTGTGCAATATTAACAAATATTTCTACAAAAAGAATGGAATGAATATTATTGGATATAAAATGTGACACAATATTAGCAACATTGTCCATTGTCATTATCAGTTGAAAACCTGATTTTAGTCAATCATGCGTTTCCCTGTAATCACATTGTCAAATCATTTATATAAATGTCTCACATTTGTGGTAACACAAGTAAAATTTGTAAGTATTTTCTATAACATATATAACAGTTTAGTTTCATTGATGATTGCACAACTTATATAGGTTTGAAATTACATTTTCCTACTAAGGATATTGTATGCAACATCACTGTCATATATTGTTCAGATAAATACCCAAATCATACAAGTTTCATTTTGTTCAAATTTACTAAGTATCTTATATCTGCTTTCACTGTTGTATGCTTTACTTACAAGTTTCAGACAAAGGAGATACAAATTTTATAAGATTTATCTATATCTTTTCCATATGGGTATTGAGCAGTTTCAGGTGATAAACCTTGTTTCCTTTTATACCAAAATTAGTGCATAGATGTTGTGAAAATAAGATAATCAACTCTAAACATGTTCATTCATTGCAGAGTTTGTGTTTTTGAAACTTATTTCAAGGCTGTTGTTCATTCTTCCATCTCAGAACTGGGTTTTCTGTTGGACAGGTGTGTTTACTGTGTGTGTGTCAGAGTGAACACACAGTTGGTTTTCCTTTTGGTTGTTGTTGTTGATTGTCGTTTGTTTCATTTGACCTCATAAACCAGCAAAAATATAGAGAAAAGAGACCTGTCAATGAATAAACCGATACCTTCCACTACAGTTCCTAAGGCTAAATCTGAATATATTCATATAGATACAAAATAATATTACCATATTGACCCGATTAAAAAAAGACAGTGTTCGTTCCCCCAGTGAATGTATCTGGAAAAGTGACAACTAACAATAATATAAACTCAGGCGCCTGGCACCAGGAGGCCTTCAGTGATGCCCTGAACAAAGTGGGACAAGCTGATGAATTCATATGAAGTTTGATTCTTCCGTGAAGATGAACCCACAGCGTTGAAGAAATATGTTGATGAGCCCAAAACGAGGGTTATTTGCTTCTATTTGCATCTTAATTCTAAATCCACACTTTACTTCTTAAAACAAGGTTGTTTCTCAAACCGAGTTAGCGGTTTTATGGTTTTCCAGTTTTCAGGTTATCTTCCTATGTATTGTTGTTACTGTCCTTGTGACTTCTGCAAAACAAGTTTCCATCTGTGGAATTATAAAGTTGAACTGAACTGAAGATGACTGCAATAAATAAGTCGTAAATTTACGACTTTATTCTCGTAAATTTATGAATTTATCCTCGTAAATTTTTACGACTTTATTCTCGGGATGTTATGACTTTGTTCTCGTAGGAAATGTACGACTTTATTCTCGTAAATGTATGAATTTATGGGGTGGTGTTTAGCTCAATTGGTAGAGCACCCGCCCCATGTGTTGAGGCTGTGGTCCTCGCTGCAGGCGGCCGCGGTTCGAGTCCCGGGTCAGACGGCCCTGTCCTGCGTGTCATTCCCCCCATCTCTGCCTCCCATTTCCTGTCACACTCTCAACCGTCCTATTGAATAAAGGCATGAAAAGCCAAAAAATATACTTTAAAAAAAAAGAAAAAAAGAATTTATCCTCGTAAATTTTACGACTTTATTCTCGGGATGTTATGACTTTGTTCTCATAGGAAATGTACGACTTTATTCTCGTAAATTTATGTAGGAAACGTAGGAAACAGGTGTCGGCCATTGCTTAGAAAAATAATCAAAATGAGAATCCATAGCTCCTGGTGTTACAGTTTGGAAAAGTAGCAAAAATAGTGTTCAACACATGACTGCCGATCGAGCTGATAGATACTGATATTGATCCTGAAGCAAATCTGATTGTTTCACAGACAAAAAAACCCACCTGAAGTGTGAAGACGGTTCAGAAGAACACAATGTTCATGAGGCAGCAAGTTCTCTCTTTGTGTCACTGAAGTTACAACTGTGTGTGTGTGTGTGATCCTTTTAGCAGAGGAAGCTTCATGCCAAATGCCAATCATGTATCTGTGTGGTATGTAAACACGACAGCACACACCTCATTTGTCCTGGACTGAGCCCAGCTGTGTGTGTGTGTGTGTGTGTGTGTGTGTGTGTGTGTGTGTGTGTGTGTGTGTGTGTGTGGGTGTGACTCGTCTCTAAAGGCCTGTCCGTCAGAAGACAGAGGAATTTTAATTACACGCCGAGTGAAGCTCCTGGTTTCATCAACAAACGAGTCCTGAATGAGTCAAACGGATCTGAATGTAAAACAACACAAAACAATTGATCATTTAGGAAATAAATTGGAAACATAAATCACTCCTGTTCACCTGAGCTGCTCCCCGACCGAGCCACGGACCGATCCGATTGGCTGCAGCTCGCGACCAGGAACCAATCAGACGCTGCTGTGGGCGGGACAGAAATTAAATAATAACAACACAACAATCTGTCAGGCTGATTATCTATTAATTAATCAACAAAAAAAACTCCTTCTTCCTTATGAAGTTTATTCTGTTTTCTTTTTCTGTTTCAAACACAAAAACTCAACAAACACACACACACGGACACACACAGTCATTCATTTCCTAGCTGCAGGCTCTTCAGTTTAGTTAAGTCAACATGAGTTTGACTTAAAACTGGCCGATCAAACAGGCTATAGAGTTTCACTGCTGTCAGTTTAAAGAGCGCACGCACGCACGCACACACACACACACACACACACACAAACACACTGTGGCTGTCTGAGTGCTTCAGGAAGTCTTTAGTAGTTTGAATACAGATGGGTTTTTTTAGAGGATTAACAGCTCAACAGAAGAAGAAGAAAGTTGCCAAGTCACATGTTCCTCCATCAGATTGACCTTTAACATGTAATCACTTAATTACATAACTGACGTAGCTGAAGGAACGTTTCAGGTCTCGATGTCTTTGTCTTATCAAGTCCCACGCTTCATGTATACGTCATTATTTAATGACATTTACAGTCAGGTTGTCTCTTCACAGGAAGCAGGAGGCGTCATTATGATGTTATTTCTTCATTCTCATCATAATATAGAATAAATAATGTTTAATTTAAAGGGACAGTAGCTTATTTGGCTTTTTATTAGCAAAAAATCTAATATTGCTTTCATAAATACTTTACTATTTACCGAAGTCTTATCACAACCATATACAAATGAAAGCCGTCTCGTAGCTCAGAATGAGTTGTTTACAAATAGGTGGCGGTGCAGCCGCCGGAGGCTGCCATGTTGCATCGCCATCTTCGAATATGGTACGCAAAAACGGACAAACCTGGCTCAAATGCACTGTTGTGCGTCTGTGCTTGTGGCCGGAGGATGATTGACGTAGTTGTTTTTGTTTTTTTCTGCTGTTACAGTAACGCACACAGCGCTAGTTAGCATTAGCAGCTAGGCTACATGTCACAATGTTGAGCTGTTGTGAGGGGTGAGCGCTGCAACCTAGAATCTGAACGCTGGAAGTCACGGTTTAGCCCCAATACCACACACATGAGTATCAAATTAACAATATTCTGATATGAAATATAAAACATGTTGAGTTCACTGTCGCAGGAAACATCTGAGAATCTGCAGAGACTTAAAGAGTTAAATCGTTGTCACAGTTGTGGCCAATTAATGAGATGTTGATCATGTGATTGATTAATTAGCGTTGGCTTGTCAGAGTCTTGTACTGAGGGTCAACAGGGGTCCAGGAACAAGTACGAGCGCCCCAGGCTGATTAGTGTTAGTTACCTCCACTGCATTGTTCTAGTGTGTGTGTGCGTGTGTGTGTGTGTGCGTGTGCTTCACGCAGTCTGCATCACAGATGGACGAGCGACTTGATACCCTCCTTAACTCAAGACGTGTCGGGGAGAACAAAAAGAACGACAGAGCAGGAGAGAAAGTGTGTGTGAGTGAGTTTGTGTGTCTGTATGTGTGTGCGCATATGTGAGTTTGTGCGTCATTGTGCGTTTGTGTGCGTCTAAGAGGGAGGTTTAACTCCTTTACGTCCTTATGAATATTGCAGCAGCAGCACCTTCGGGTGTCGCTGGGGACAGACATGACAACGTGTATGTGTAGTTTGTGTGTCTGTGTGTGTGTAGTGGTGCCAGGGTTGCATGTGTGTGTGTGGGGGGGGGCGGGGGTTAGAGCACCGCCCTCGGCCGTTGGAGGTGAGAAGAAGCTAATCCTGAATTAAATGATCTGGCACTTTACAAAATACACGACAATTACACAGATAATTATACCAAGCCTTCACACTGAGCCCACGGGTCACAATTAACACACACACACACACACAGACACACACACAGCTACCAGGTGTGGCACAGACTACTGTTGAGGTGACGTGTGTGTCTGTGCGTGTGTGTGTGTGTACATTACACACTGTAAATGTGCAGGAGGTGAGAGGAAAGATGGCCGACAGTAGAAACTCTTCTGTTCTCTTGTTAATAAATTCATATTTTCATCGTGTTAATGAGACGAAGTGTAAAGAACTCATAAAAAACAAGATGATGAAACATGTTTGTACGTTGTGTGTTGTTGTGTGTTGTGTGTTTTGCGTGTTGTTGTGTGTGTGTTGTGTGCGTATGTGTGTGTGTGTCCCTGCTCTTTCAGCTCAGTGTTTGTTCTCCACCTGCTCCTCAGGGACAAAACACTTAAGTTACGATTTGAGTTAAATAGGAACTCTGCGACATTTTCACCTTCATGAAGCAGCTTCAGTGTAATAGTGCTGGTTAAAGGGATAGTTCACCCAAAATCAATAATTCATCAATCATCTACCAAAAAATAGTCCGAAAAGTATGGCCCTTACCGTCATCCCTTCAAGGAAGGGATTGGAGATCTTTCAGAGTTATCAAAACACTTTAGGAGTTCCACGGTGGGGGGGGGGGGGTCCGGGGTCAGTTAAAGGGTCCGTCTGACTCTGTTTAATAGAGATAAATGAAGACATCTAGATCTGTGTATCCCTCCGCCACGCAAACTAGTCCCTAGTCACTTCCCTGTTTGTCTTAATTTGCTATTCAGTTGAATGTGGAGGGATTTCTCTCGAGGAGTCGTGGAGATTTTTGTTTTTTGACGTCGCTGTGACCTTTAACAACCAGAATCTAATCAATCTTTAGTGAATGTCTTGTCTTTCTGTCAAGGTTTAACTTTATTTTGTGCCCAGGAGCTGATCTATTGATGATAATATAAACTGATCGTATCGATCAGCAGCAGCTCCTGATCTTTGTTTGTTTGTTTGTGTTTTAGAGACTTTCAGAGCAGAGTTTTTAGTCACTAATGACGCCTCCACTGATTCCCCCGAGCCGACGGTTAACTAGCTCCCTGCAGCCCTTAAACGCACCTAATACACACCTACAGGGACTCAATAATGTGTGTGTGTGCACGTATGTTTCAGTGTGTGTGTCATCTGACGTCCATATAATGTGTGTATCTGTACAGTCTGTGTGATGTTCTGCACTGTAACTGTAACTCTCCACCATCTGTACCTGCAGCTTGGCTTCCGTCATTAACCCAAACCACAGTGATGTCATCAGGGGCCGACGCACAACAGCTGCTCACACACACACACACATACAGACACACACACAGCATGAAGTTGTAATTAAGTCATGTGATACTCGACTCAAACACCAACGGACAAGCAGCAGATTCACGTCTTTATGTTTTTGTTTTTACACCTGAATGTGACGCAGGTTTAATTAATTCAGCAAACTAGAACAAAACAAACTGTAGAAACAGAAGATGAAACTTAATTGATCTTCAAAAGGTGAAAAGTTATAGTAAAAACAATAATGATGATAATAATAATTGTAATGTACGACGAGTATTAGCGCCACATTGAGAAAGAAATAAACACAGACATCGAGAATAAAGTCATAAATTTACAAGATAAAGTCGTAAATTTAGAACCCAGAACACAGACCTGGGGGGTTCAAACCCAGAACCTGTGAGGCAACGGCCCAAACCCACTGTGACACCACACCGTCCACATGTGCAGGGTAGAAATAGAAAATGAAAGTGATCGTTTATCATCCAGATGTGGGGGAGAAGAAGAAGTTTCTGGTGGTTGGACAACAGGAGATCCAGGACCAGCAGCAGATCCAGGACAAGTTGCAGATCCAGGATCAGTGGCAAAACAAGGACAAGCAGCAGATCCAGGACCAGCAGCAGATCCAGGACCTGGTTTAACAGACCAGGTCCTGGGTCTGGCTTCATTCAACTCTGATCAAAGTGAATATGAATCAACATGAACGCGTGACGTCCGTCGTAAAAGACAAAGTTGTAGAAGATCGAACCTGTTTCTGCTCGTTATGAAAACAGACCATAATTAATCCATCGGATTATCGATCGTTTCCTGCGTGTGATCAAACATCACCCGTGTCAGTGAAGAGACGAGGCGCCGGCGTGCGACAGGAGTTTGACAGACGTTGGTTGATTAAAACGCAGCCAGGGATTAAAGCGTCAGGATGATTGACAGGTCAGAAACTAGATAATGGAGGTGAATTCCCTCAACGGGCCGAACGCTGAACGCCGACCTGACGACTCGTCTCCAGGCAACGAGCGGGCCGGCTGACGGCTGTTTATTTAAGATGTTAAGTTAACACCCACTTTAAGAGTAAACCAGTACAGGCTGAACCCAGATCTGTGTAAATCACACACACACACTGCTGGAGAGTGTGTAGTTTTATATTATTAGGTTATTAGCCCCGCCTCCTAAAGATGACATCACTCACCTGAGACAAGGCGGTTTTTCATTTTTTCAAACTTAATTTTTCAAGCATGAAAACCAAAATAATTTCTCTTTGTTGTTTAATGTTCACAAATTTTTCACGTCAGCGTCGAGGTCAAAGATTAAAATTTGCCTCGAGGGAATTTCAGAATATAAACCTGTGGTCAAAGGTCAAGAGGTCAAGGTCATGGTGACCTCACAAAATACGGTTTTGGACATAACTCCCAATTTCTTACACAGAGTGTGACACAGTCTAATCAATCAATCAATCAATCAATCAATCAATCAATCAATCAATCAATCAGACTTCTGTAAAACATTTTTCATACAGACAATAAGCAACAGAAGCTTTTCAAAATAAAAGCATGAAATTACTAAATCAACCCCAAACTCCGCCCTCTCACAAACACAGAACATAATGACCAAGTATGTAACGTATAATAAATAAAAACAACAGAAATAAGACAATAACAACAGGAACCACATGCAAAGACAAAGAAAGAGTGATGAATATTAATAAAATACTGATATAAAGGAGTTGTATTAAAAAAGTGAAACCAGAAATTAAAAGTAGGATATTAGAAATCCAGATTAGAGACAATGTTTTGAAAAAAAGTAAGAATAAAATAAACAACCAAAGAATAAAAGAGAAGATTTTCCAGAAAATGATCACAGAATAAAAGAAAACAAGAGGAAAGAATATATAGATAAATAACATTCATCAAACAGTCTAGTCCGGTAGGAGCTATTCACCAGGTCAAAGGTCAACTTCACTGTGACATCATAAAGAGTCGACACGAGCAGCTGCAGCAGAAACATGGAAACAAGTTGATGATTGTTATTGGGATTAAATATGAGCACGAGTGTGATGCTGTGTGTGTGTGTGTGTGTCTGTTGTGAGTTGTAGGCAGTTTTTTTTTGTTTTTTTGTGTGTGAGTGTGTATCACTTGTGATTCATTTGCAGTTTACTGGCTCTGTGAGAAGTGGAGGCGTCGCCTTCACTTCCACTCCGGGGCCGAACATGTTGCCGTGACATATTTCAGCGCCGAGCCGTGCCAAACACACGCCGACACACACAAGGCAGCCATTGTTTGGTGCTCGGCAGCGTCGTGTTTTCACAGCAGCGGCGTTGTTTTTGTCATCGTCCTTGTTGTTGTTGTTGTTATTGTTGTTGTTTGGTGAAGTTATTTGCAGGACGACGGTTCTTCACACACTCGTGTGTGTAACGAGACATATGCTGCTAAAAAAAACTCTGACTGTGAACGGACGGACACCTGAAGGACACGTCAACCTGAGATTAAAGGATGAATCCGCTTTATTTTTGAAGACAGAGGATTATTACATTAACAGACAGTTAAAGGCTGAACAGTCGTTTAGTTTATCGACTCTGAGGCTGATGTGCAGCATCTGCTCCACATCTGTCCAGATGTTTCTGTGGCTGCAGATATAGTTCAGTGTGTGTTCAGCTCTGCAGCTTCTTATTACGTCCACACAGAAAAAAATTAAAACTCTTTTCTTTTGTTTATTTCTTCCTCCCGTTCACACGACTCTGAAAACAATACGATAATAAAATTAAAGTGTCACTGATCTCGTCATTGTTGCTGCAGCGTGTGTTTAATTCTGTATTTTAAAGAGGAACTAAGCAGGATTTTCTTGGATTTCTCAAGATTTCTTGGTTTCCCTCATCAAATACACAATCCAACAACTCCACAACGCTCTGGTGGACAAGTTGTGACCTGCACATTCACCACGCTATGAGATAATAACACAACGTTACCACACAGAGTTGTTTTAGAGGGAAATGCAGCCGGAACTACATTCCCGACACGGCTGCTGGGCGGAGAGATTTCAAAAGCGAAAATAATTCCGAGTTTGCCAAAATGTTGAAATATCCCTTTAAACTCTTGTTTCTCTGTATTTTCCTGGACAGATCTCTGCAGACAAGTTCACTCTTCTCTTATCATCACTGAGTTTCATTCAGTTTGATGCTCCGAGGTCTCGGCTCGGACGGTGCTGCATTCACTTGGGACTGGATCGGACATTCCTTTTAATAGTGTCATTTATTTAAAGAGTATTTATTTTTTATATTTCCATCGTGGTGGAAATTGGAGCTGCAGCTGGAATTACAGATATTAAGCCCCGCCCCCTTTTTTGCATTTTGCACTTACAAACAGATTTTGTTCATTTGTTACATAGAAATAAAACGTCTGCAGGGACGTGAGGTCACATGGACTAGTTCTCCTATCTGACTGATCATTCTCTACCTCGTCAGATTTCGGTGTGAACTTGAAATCTGTGGTATTGACAGAATAAAATCAGATTAAAATAAAATAAAAAATAAAAGCGAGTCGTCGTTCAGCGGTGACTTGGATCCATGCGGCTGCAGCGTCGTCGCCGCCGTCGTCTCGGTGCCAGAGTCAGACGTGTAGTTGGCCGTCACGTTCCACGCTAATGAGTCTCCATATCACCTAATTGTCTGACAAACTGTTCCTTTAATATCCGCCAGTGTGTTTGTGTAAGTGTGTGTGTGTGTGTTTCCTTAATTTATGCAGGAGAATACAGGACGCCTTCTGCCGAGCTGCTCCTTCCTTCCACAATAACACACATCCTCCTCCTCCTCCTTTTTCTTTCCCTTCAACCTTCTGTTCTCCTCCTCCCTCAACTCCTCTCACTTTTCCTCCCCCCTTTCTCTTTCTCCCCCTCTCTCTCCCTCTTTCTCCCTCGTCTCTCCCGGACAACTGTGACTGTTTTAATTCTGACCGCTGATTAGCCCGAATCAATTAAGTCCTCCGTGCTGAGTCCAACAGCAGAGCAGCATGGGGTATTTAGAGTATTTAGGCTCCTATTCATCGAGCTCCAGCCTCTTAATCACCCTTTAATTACAGCCTACGACTACGGGGGCTGAAGTGGGACAATTAGGCAAAGCTGATCTCTCTCTGTGTGCCGAGAGCCCGGGGTCCAAACGAATCAGGCGGTCGCTGCGTCGTCATCGCGTCCCGTCCTGACGGCTGATTGCTCTCAGCAGCAGGGGTCAGAGGTCAATTAATTATTGTAATTTAGCTTATTTACTGTGTAATATTGTTGTGCATGTAGATGAAAGTGGATTAAATGAATAAGAAAAGTAAAATATGGGATCAGAAATCAAATGTTCTCAGAATTCCTGCACTGATTTTTCACAATAAAAGCTTTTACAGTGCTACATTTCTTACCTGGCTCACAGACTTTTATTGTGAAACAACTGCAGGAAGTGTCAAGTTTTACTGACAGAGGTTTAGTGAATGAGCAAATATCTTAAGACATGTTTTAAGCACACAAAATAACTGTCCTCCTCCTCCTGTCAATCATCCGTCTACCTGACAGGTGTGACGATGACGCAACTTTTGACGAATCTGAAATGCTTCTTCAAACTTTAACTTCATTATTGTTCCGGTGCATTGCTCCATTTTAAAATATAACATAATGTTAACAGTAATTGAATTATTGAATTACGAACAGTTCTACTTGTCGAGGGATCAATCAAAAAATGTTGCAGCCACTGTCCTCAGATCAGCTGGAGAATCAAGTACGAATCAAGCGCTCCTCACTCTTTCCCTTCCCCTTGAATAGTAGTTTTAATATTCAGTTTAAGTTTAGTTTATTTGAAAAGGGACAATGCACATTACACAAAAAGTCTATATTTCAAGCTTCTCGAAGCTTCCGCTACAAAACAAGCTTGAAATATAGACTTATTTAATTGTTTTTGGGACAATTTCGCATTTCGGGGCTTTCGGGGCATGGAGGTATTTGGATGTTTTTTGTTGTGTCTTTTTAGTTACGAAGACAGTTGGTGTCCATTTGCAACCGTTACATGGACATGCACTGCTACGCCGAGACCCCCTTTCACTCAGAGAAGCGACTCTGAAACTTCTCCCAACCCTTAGTCCACATGAGGGTGAGTAGATCAATGAGAATGAAATTTCAATTTTGGGTGAACTATCCCTTTAACTTTCAGGAAACTCCAGAGCAGGAAGCGAAACTCTCTCTCTGTCTCTCTCTGCTCGCAGCTATCAGCGTTACTAATCCTTTTTGTGCGTCTCTTGTTCGGCGGCTCAAAGCGACAGCAGGGATAACACATCACTTCATTGACGAGGCCCGAGTCCCCGCTTCGTCAATTAGACCTGGTGCTGGATTTAATCTCCTGCTGGAGAGAAAGGCCGAGCGCTTTAAAGCCGTCTAATGACGTTATGGGAGGAATAGCCCCATGCCGCTGGGAACCTGCTAATCCCACTTTGTTCCTTTTTTTTGGGATTTGTTCAGAGACCCCTCCTCCTCCTCCTCCCGGTTGCTGATCCCCTTCGTGTTGCACCGACACAATGGGCCCCCCCGCCGTCGGGCCCCATCCACCTCTTTTTCTCTAAACGCCTCTCTCATTTGTCGGGCCGCGCTCCCGTTATTATCTCCTCCTCAATTAGCAGAAAGGAGCTTGTGTTGATCACTTCCTCTCGCCGAGGTGAGCGAACATTCCTCCGGGCTGCGTTCACGCGCGTCATTAAGGAAAGGGAGGTTATCAATGATTCTGCCCCACAAAGGCAAAGTGCACTATCTGTAAAAATGCCAAACTGAGAAACACAGCTTCTTGTGTTTTTCATTGTCAGGTTTAACCATCAAATGATGAAGAACTACCAAGTCTGTAATCGATTAGATAAAGGTGGATTGGATTAAATGTATTTTGTAGTTTGTGTTTCTGACCAATTTGGTTTGGTTTCACGGTGCTTTTTTGGATGGACAGCAAAATAAAAAGCCCAATAACTCTGGAAATTTTAGCAGTACCCATATCAAATTCTACCAGATTAAAGGGAATATGCCACACTTTTGATTGGATACTGCACTTTGCCTTTGTAGGGCAGAACGGTTCTCCGCCCCCTCTCTCTTTTCAGAGACGACCGTCATTAACCTGGAGGTGGAAATCAGATTCCAGACGTTGGTGGATTCGTTCCAGGTCGACGACTCCTCCTCCTCCTGCTGCTGCTCAGGAAAAAATAAAAACTAAACTAAAGCCTCGATGAGCGTTTCATGTCACGTCCGTTGTTCGGGTTTGGGTTAGGGCGGTGGAAGGACGCGAAGGCCGACAGTTGCGGACCCTCCAAAGCTCCGCCCACCTCCTCCAGCCTCATTATGGCTGAGGGGAGGAGGAGGTGAGACGAGGAGGGGGGGTGAGGCTTTGATGAACCTAG
The DNA here is from genome assembly GCA_030347415.2 of Decapterus maruadsi. Taxonomy (NCBI): domain Eukaryota; kingdom Metazoa; phylum Chordata; class Actinopteri; order Carangiformes; family Carangidae; genus Decapterus; species Decapterus maruadsi. Next base: position 10,584,767 of record CM064903.1, read on the forward strand.
TCCTCCCATTTCCGCCGGACTAAACTCTGCCAAATCCTTCAATCCAGAAACGCTCGACCCCCATCTCCTCCAACTGTGGTGTCAGAGAGCAGAGGCTGATGGGAGGGAGGAGGGGGAGGAGGGGGGAAAGGTACGAACCAGGATCGAGGACCAACGGCCACGGTCGACATCAAACTCAACAACAAAGGGAAAAAGAAACACAACTAAACTCAACCAAGTTTCAAGTTTCCTCCACTTCCTCCTCCTCAGATCAGAAGAATGACATCACACGTCGGATCCACCGCCTGTTGAGAGGAGGAGCTGGATCAATCACAGACGAGGCAGGAGGAGGTTTTGGTCATAACTCAGGTCCGAACACACGTTGAAGTGAAGCGATGATCGATCGTCTGGATCCACAGAAACGTCTCCAAGAACCTGAAGAACTAAACAAACCACAGCAACATTTTATACAACTGAATGTTTGATGTTTTTCTCAAGAAGGAAAAACAACCTCCTGTTTAAACCCAAACATCCTCAACCTTCAGAAATCTACATGAAAGTAAAATTCTTTGTGTTTCATTATGAGTTCCAATAAAAAACGGCTAAATCATTTCCACCAAAGGTCAAAGGTCGAAGGTAGAACATGTATGACTCCTCAAATTGAAAAGGAATTTGCATTAAAGGGATAGTTCAACATTTTGGCAAATTGGCCTATTGCCAACTCCATCAGAGTAGGTTCGTTACCTTTAATTCTCGGTGCAATCTATTTTTAGAACAGAGCTATTCTAAGGAGGCTCATGGGATTTCTTGGAAACCAAATACTGCAATGACTATAAAGATTATGGCAATGGGCCAATTTGCCAAAATGTTGAACTATACCTTTAACTTTGATGTCTATTATATAATAAATGTGTATTAATGTCATATGCATCTGTTTCCTGTAGAATAAAACCCTAAGTTCCTGCAGGTATCAGACAAACTGTCACATTTCACCACGTTGCATCTTATTTTGACGTCTTGAAACTTGTGTCTTGTTTCCTGAGCTGCGACCACGTGACTCTCCCTCGCTCTCTGTTTCTCTCTCTCTGTTTCTCTCCGTCTCTCTCTGGGGTCTGGGTTGGACGAGTCATTTCTCGTTTCTTCTCTTTAGAGACTCTTTTGTCTTTGTTGTGTTTTGAGGAGCGGGTGGGTGAGGGAGGGAGGGAAGGGGAGGTGACTCCCACCCTCACCCTCCCACCGGCTGCACCCTCTGGCGCCAAGAAAAACTCAAGAGGAGAAAAGACAGATGGCCGCTCGGTTTAAAATCAGCGCTCGATCGCCTGAGACGCCGGCGTGGAGCGTCCGCGGCTCTGACCCCAGTCACAGGAAGCAGATGATCCTGCATATGTTTCTGCTTCAAATGGTCCCGTGTGTTGGTGGGGACGACGGGGGACACGGAGCGGGACACCGGAGCGGGGTCACCGTCGGTTCTGGTGGCCGAGGTCTGATCTGTGTGTTTGTTTAGATGACAGAGGACGGCAGAGGAGGGAGGAGACTGTGTTTAGACTGTGACGTCGTGAGGCCTGAAAGAGACGGAGGGACCAAACCAACGAGTCTGGTTCTGTCTGACGTTGCTCTGGTACAACTCAGCCGTTACTGTAAATTATGTGTCACTGTCCGTAAAGGGATAGTTCAACATTTTGGCAAATTGGCTCATTGCCATAATCCCTATAGTCATAGCAGTGGTCCATAGCCTTTAATGGTCAGTGCAAGCTATTTTTAGAACGGCGGAGCAGAGCCGTGAGCTGCTCAGAGCTACGCTACAGAGGCTCCTGGGATTTTTTGGTTTCCCTCATCGAACTCATCAAATACACAATCCAACAACTCCACAACGCTCTGGTGGACAAGTTGTGACCTGCACATTCACCACGCTACGAGGTAATAACACAACGTTACCACACAGAGTTGTTTTAGAGGGAAATATAGAGACTGTTGATGAAAAACTGTCCCAGACGGGAATGCCGCTCTAAAAATAGCTTGCACCGACAATTAAAGGTAATGAACCTACTGCTATGACTATAGGGATTATGGCAATGGGCCAATTTGCCAAAATGTTGAACTATGCTGCTCTGATTGGAGGAGGCTGAACCTGCAGACACTAAATTCCTCTTCATATCTTTCTAGTTAATTCCAGTTCTTTATCGTTTCCTTTGTCCTCATCCATCTAAACCACAGAAGAAATAACATTTACATTAATTTGCAAAGCAAAGTTAGAAATCTCATGTTATTATCCAGGTTAATATGAAGTCTTTCATCACATCCACTGAGGCTGTTCTGGGACCAGTGGATGGACGGCTGCTCAGACTCTGGACACCAACAGCCAGCTTGAAGTCGGAGCCAGAGAATCAGAACATTAAGAGACAAACTGTGAAATCTTTGCACGAGTCGACTTTCCAAAATTAAATCGGCCTGGCTCCACGTCGCTGCCAGTGTGCTGCTGGTGTCTGATAGGTGTGGGAGAGACGACCGTCTGTTCCCGCGGTAATTAGCGGCAGATGATGGCAGGGTGTCTCGTGATGAGACGTGGCGTCCTGTAACTGGAAGGTCACAGGTTTGAGCGCCGTGACGACGCCAGAAAGAGAAACAGGAAGTGTGAGACACACTCAGCCTCAGGTCGTCCCTGATCTCCAGGCTCTGGTGCTGAAGTCTGAGTTCCTGTCCATCTTCTCCGTCACATTCACACCACAAGTGAAACAAGGGCACGACAGGAAGTTTCCCCAGGAACCAGGAACCTTTTGAGGAACTCTGTGCTGCAGACTAAGGAACAGTTTTTACCCAAGAGCCATTGCTCCCTTCTGCCTCCAATGTGCAATATGTAAAACTACTGAATGCTGCAAACGGAGCTGTGAAATGGTTACAAGATTGGTTCATTTGAGTTTTTAATCGAATTTATTCTTTGTTGTATTTATTTTTTCTGCAACCAATTTCAATGTCCTTGTCTGCAGGAACCAGGATCTACATTTTAATCCAGGTCCACTGATCTTCCGCCCCAAAACGTTGGGATAGGCACTTTCCAAAAGGTCAAGGAGTTTGGGGGGTGTGACTTTCAGTGCTGAGCATTTCTGTTTGGTCGAGTACTCGCTGCGTTTTGTTTCATCCTCCATGTTTTGTTTTGTTTTATTTCGAGACTTTTTGGTTTTTCTTTGTGGTTCAAGATAAAGTTGCTGAAGAATAAAAAACGTACGTCTGGGCCGATGCCGAGCTGCAGGTATCGCTCGGTCGGTGATGCAGGACCTCTGAAGAACTCCATAAATCGTCAACCACTTCGCTGCAGGTTGACGATTGCCAAATTCTCGACAAGGTTGAGCCATCATCTTCTTCTTACTGCCTCCTACTGGACTGGAGGTGAGGAGTGTTAACCACCGTCTACCTCAGACAAAAAGTTCTGGAAGTTGAAATGAACCTTAAGACGCTCGTAGCTTGTTCCTGTTAATGTGAAGACGCTGTTATTCCACTATAATCGTTACTGCAGTAACATCAGCAGCACACGTGATGTCACATCTGGAGCAGGTACGTTCAGCTCTGTCTCTACATGGAGTCTGCACGTCACTGTGGTGTTTCCTTCTCATTATTGATTCTGTTCTGATTTGTTTTAAAGTGCCACTGTCTCGCTCCTGGCTGGGAGAGGTCTCTATTCCCTGAGCACAACAGAGGAACAGGATACTTCCTGCAGCAACCTGCACCAGTGATGGTGAACTTGTACACCTCCTCCTCCATCACCACCTCCTTCACTGCTGCCGTCGTTCCTGCAGGATCCTGAGGTGAGCCGGTCGGATATAAACTCCTTAAGCCCCGCCCCTCTGGCAGGAGGCTTATTGCACATACTTTTTTTAAAAATCCGTTTATTCTTTCTTTCTGTGTACATCTTTATTCTACTTACTCTAATTCTATTGTATCTTCATATTCAACCTGGTGGTTTTTGTCTCTGTTTATGTTTTGTTCTTCCTACTGTGTTCACGGTTTGATTATTTATCAGTTTTGTGAGTTTCTACACTGTAAAAAAAAGAAATGTCACCTCTGTTTTTCTACCTGTCCCACGTCTTTCTTCTCCTCTCGTCGTCTCTTCTTCTCCGTCTTTTCTTTTCTTGGACTCCCTCCTCCTGTTTCTCATCTCAAACACCTGCAGCACCTCGGGGCAGATCTGTCGTCCACCGCTAACTCCAAAACACAGAGGGCTGTCTCACACACACACACACACACACACACACACTCAGTGGGAGGAAGTGAAGAAGCGTAACAGCTGAAGTGTTTTTCCAAAGGTCAAAACATCTCAGATGATCCTTCTCCGTCCCTCCAGGAATCCACTTCAACAGTTAAAGTCCCTCTCTGTTGTTGTTGTTTTTTACCCATCAGCCCCTCCTCTGCCCACTGCCACTGGGGTAAATCCCTCTAATTTGCTCACATTACACTCACTGATGGGTTTTTGGATGTTGTCACAGTCCAGAGTCCAACACACGTATGAAGCAGTGAACATGTATGAACTCCTCTGTGACTCGGGGCTCAGCTGTGATTCACGGTTCATCACGTCCTCGTTAAAAGCTCATTAAAGAAACCGTCGTTTCCTGGTAACTACGGAGCAACGACACTGAACTGTAGCGTTAATCATGAACTGAGCTGAATAAATATGATGATGTTGACACGGAGGATGGATTATAACACAGGTGAACACACCAGCTTTGCACTGTGGTTCACGTCACGTTAAAGGAGACATATTCTTCCCCTTTTCCACAAATTAAAATAGTTCCCAGGTGTCTTAAAGACATGTCTGTGACATGCTTTGGTCAAAATCCCCCAAGGATCAAACATCACAGCTCTTTTCATTCTCTCATAACAGCCCTGTTCAGAATGGCAGCCCTGTCCCTTTAAATGCAAATTAACAACCACTTGCCCCGCCCCTTCTACCCCTCTAGGGGTGGGGTTATGCAAATTCGAAAGCTACTAGTTATATCACGGAAAGACATCTAAGGGAACAGCTCAAAACCACGTGTTTTTCAACCTCGGGAGCCTGAAAATTACAAATCTTTTGGTCAGTTCTCACATTTTGGGGGCTGGAAGGCAAAACAAACACCCAAATATGTTGATATGTTAATATGTCTCCTTTAATTTAAATTGCTTGTAAGGAAAATTTGAATCAACGTATCTATCAGAAATATGGTGTCCGTGATAGAAGACAGACGTAGCTAAAGAGCGATTGAACAGACATTACATTTCTGAAAAGTGGTGAAAAAACAGTGTTTTGGTCACTCACAATAGCTAACGTTAGCTAGCAGCTAATGCAGAAAAGACAACGACAGTGATCCAATGTAGCACACTGCTGGATGCTGGGTAGTTTATTATGTCAGGTGCTTTCTTTCACGTTAATGAGCCGTGAGTGGTGGAAATGTAGCGATGCTGCGCAGTGAAGCCCCACGATACGCAACAGAACTGCGGAAAGCCGCATCACTCACATTGGGAAAACATTGGGTCAGCGGCGTTCTGGAATATGTGATCCAATATAATCCCAATCCCCAGCTCTTGTCTCTCCACAAACATGGACTGCATAGTTACATTGTTCTGTAGTAGAATGTGTAAAAACAAATATTTAAGAGTCTGGTTGTGTCCGAAATCACTCACTCATTCCCTACTGCCTACTCACTATATAGTGAATTCAATATAGTGGACTATATAGTGGACTCACTGGACAAATAAAAAAACACTTTCGGACACTACTCCGCCGCACAGTTAATGACGTATTACGTCGCGTAATTAAAACGTTCCGACCGCGATCATAACGTTGGTTCAGGTACCATGGATACAACCATGGTAACAGCCGGTGTAGCATAGACCTACGTGTGCATACTACCACTATAAAAGCAATATATTAAGTGGCAACTTATATATTTAAGCATAAAAAATGTTCAATCAGACCCACACAGTTTGAAACAACGTTCAGAACACACACAGCCAGTGTGTCACAACAAAGCATAAACCGCCGCTAATGCTAGCTTAATGCTAACGTATAATGCAAAAGCCCATAGACGGGCTAACAGAGATTAGCCTCGCTATCCAGAGTCTGTGGTCAATTTATAACGCTTGTTTGCTCTGGCGTTTGTTTTGGTAGTCTGTGGAAGCCGCGACCGGACAACTCTGGCAGCCTGGACACATTTATTAAGAGGTTGCTGCTGCACTACTTGCATTTATTTGGTAGCTACACCGGTTGCTCTCATACATCCATGGTTGCTCTGGGCTGGTGGGGTAACTCTCATGATGGGATATCTTACAAACATGGATGCTCACTACATTTCGCATGAATTGTGGGATAGATTCAGTGCACTATGTTCTGTAATCATCACTAAACATTCGGACACCACTACAAAATGTGGTCACTAAAGTGCAAATATTTAAGAGTCTGTTTCAGTTTGTTATAGAAACACTTTGATGTCATGGTGCTGCTGTGATGTCACTGTGACATCAGCGGGGGGTTTTTGGAGGTGTAACACATGTGATGTGAGGAGTGAAAAGTAGGCGACGTGTTGAATCTCTAGAAGATCATGTGACACAAACTCACATGTCACACAGACTCTGATCTGTTCACATGTGAAACTAATGAGAAAACGAACGTTCCTTTATTATATTGATCTTTTATTATTGAATTCTTTTAGCCGTACAGTAGTAGAGTTGTTTATGACTGTGTTGGTCGGTCCATTGCGTTTTACAAGAATAACAGTTGTTTAAATGACAAGAACTGAGAAGTTTATCTAATCAGATAAAACTAGGTCATAAATCCAAATGAGTTATTAAGTTATTTATCACAATATTCAGGATGTTGCACAATGTTTAAAATGGAAATAATACAGTAGCTATCATAGAGCCTCAGGTGATTCACACCTCTACTTTACATGCTGTAGTGTGTGTGTGTGTGTGTGTGTGAATGAGAGAGAGAGACAGTGAGCGAATATTTATTTTTGGTTGGTTTGATTTGTTTAATTTGATTATGTTGTTGTATGTGTGTGTAATAATTTGTATTATCTGCCGCTGTCATCTTCACATTAGTAAACATAAACACATTTCTTCATATGATGGTGTAAATGTTTCCATATAAAACGTGTGTTCGTTCTAATTAAAAAGGATCGAGTGTAAATCGTGGTGATAATTAATGAATAATCAGCGGGAGTGACACGTTTAATGATTTAAAACTAAACCGTCTTCTGAAGCTGCTTTTCAATGGAAACAACAGGACAGCCAGAAATCGATCGATTGATTTATTGATTGATTGATTGTTTTGATCTTGAACTGTTCAGCCCCTCCTTCTGAGAATCAATCAATGAACTGATCAATCACTGGGCAGTTTCTGTTCATGAGCAGCGACTTAATATTGATTGTTTATCACTATTGACAGTATTTGTTATATTTAAAATATTTAACATATAAACTAATGTGTCAATGCTGAGTAATGCATAGCCTACATAATGATAACTAATTACATAATTCAACTTTTATTATTACTTAATAATTTATTAACTAACTTACTACTCGGCTACATTAAGTAATGGCCCTTATCCTAAGTAATACATAATAATCATATCTGTTAATATCTGTAAAGTGTTACCTCAAATTATTATTGATTTTCACTAAGACACTGTTTATAATAGACGTAGTGTTAAAGTGACACAATAAGAATCAATCAATACTTTACATTGTTAATTGAATCATTAAAATATACAAATAGAAAAAAGACTTTAAAAAATAACAATATTCTAAATATAACAAAACTAAGGGACCCTTATTGTAAAGTGTTACCTAATTTGATATTATTGATTGTGTGAAGCTTTTATTTTATCTGATGATAATGAAAGACAACTGGTCTGGTTTTGTTGGTGAGAACCGAACTCTGCCCATTTACCCACAATTCCCAGCAGCAGCACCTCCTCCTCCTCCTCCTCCTCCTCCTCCTCCTCCTCCTCCTCCTCTTCTTCTTCTTCGTCCTGTTTAGCTTTGACACCTCAGCTGTTCAGCAGGCTGCGGAGAGGAAGGTGTGGGGGGAGGGGAGGGGAGGGAGGGGGGGAGTTGATAATGAAGGTAGCATGTTGTTGTCACCACAGATTGTTGCTCAGGGCTTTCCGTGCTGCCACGTTAATGTGTGTGTGCGTGCGTGTGTGTGTGTGTGCGTGTGTGTGTGTGAACTCCACCCACCTACACACTTTCACCCCCTCCCTTACCCCCCACCCCCTTCCTAACATGGACTCCATTAACCACCCAAACATACACAAATATTCATACTCATCGTTAATTATGACACAACCACACACACACACACACACTCCATCATCGCTGTGTGTGTGTGTGTGTCGACTCAGTGCCATCATTAATATCAGTTTGATGTTTGATGATTGATCACTTCCATTGTCTGACTCAGAGATGATGATGTCACCGCGTCCTGTCACGTCTAATTACCTGAGCTTTGTTTCCGAGAAATCGTGCTTTTGTTATCCAGTAAGTGTGTGTGCGTGCGTGTGTGCGTGTGTGTGCGTGTAAAGAGTTTCAATCATGCTGAGAAATGTAGCTCACCTGAGGATTGATGCTTCCTGCAGCAGCTGTGGATGTGGATGTGTTTCTGTACATGTCAGGGAATGTGTGTCTGTGTGCGTGTGTGTTTGTGATTGTGTGTGCATGTGTGTCTGTGTGTGCATGTGTGTGGATGAAAGCGGTAAAAAGAAATTCCCCTGGAGCATCAAAGCTTCTGGTATTTGTAAAATGAAGCTGTGTGTGTCTGTGTGTGTATGTGCTGCAGGTGTAAGGATGTACACTGGAGGTGTTGGTGGGCGCATTGATAGGTGTGTGTGTCTGTGTGTGTGTGTGTGTGTGTGATGTGTGACTGATGCGGTGGCGGTTTCCCTCCAGAGAGCAGAGCCAGGCTTTAACACCTGAGCTCCGGTTGCTGGTCCAGATCCTTCACCGGTCGGTCTGACAGCAGCTGTGTGACGCTGTGGACGGTCACAGCCAGGACTCAGTTGTCGGAGGCGACATCTCGCTGGTCTCAGATCTGTTTGAGCCTCAGTTTGTTCTGTTGGTTCTAATGAGCTGAGACATAAAACTGATCAATATCTCTCACGTGTTTGTTACCATCGTCGTCCGTGAACCTGACTGGACTGAACGTCACCTGCTGCGTTCACATGCAGCGTTTTCATCAATCTGAATCAGCAGCTCCTCTCTCAGCGTTATGAAGGCTGCGCGTTGGATCAGGTTGAATGAAGAAGAAATGAAAACAAAAAAAGTTACTGTTGTGAAGTCTTAAACTGTGTTTTTACATCTGAATTAGGAGATAAGGCAGTAAACTTCTGGCAGAGACTGGTTTTGGCAGCAGAAGATAGAAAAAAGTGTCGTCTGCATATAAATTGATTGAAAACAATGGAATTAAATGAATCTTATTCGATCTGTGTACATAAAGTGTTCCCCCGTACTCTGGGACGGGGGCGGGGCTTACGGCAGCAGCAGCCGCTGCTCATTGAAGACAGCAGTGATACGCTTTCATGTCAAAGTCTCCAAAGCAGAAATGTCTTTAACAACACTAGGAAAAGTCACTAGATTTGTTGCTAGTCACTTTTGCCAAAAAAAACCCCAACTTCACTGGTTTAACAAACTCACATCACAACAGGAAGTGTCTCCAGAGGACACAAAAAACTGACGGACCTGACTGAAAACATAACGTCAGCAGAACAATCCATGATTACAGTTTGATTGGTTTTATTGATAAAAACTGAATATCACATGATTCAGATCTGATTTTTATGAAACTTTATGCCAATGTCATCACCTACAGGTCCGTCACTTTTTGTGTCCCCGTGTAACGGAGGTCCGCGGGTGTGCCACAGTCATGAGGGACCAGTAAGGTGAAGTCAAGTCAAGTCAAGTCAATTTTATTTGTATAGCCCTTTTTCACAAACAGTTTGTCTCAAAGGACTTCACATGACATTGTAACAACATCCTCTGTCCTTAGACCCTCGCATCGACTGAGGAAAAACTCCATAGAAAACCCTTTAACAGGGAAAAATAGGAGAAACCTCAGGGTGAGCAACAGAGGAGGGATCCCTCACCCAGGACGGACAGACGTGCAGTAGATGTTGTTACAGACAAGACAGTTTACAGTTTTACAGTTTATGACAGAACATGCGAAATGTGCATAGAGTTAATGGTGGCAGCTTCTGGTGACAGCTGGCAGATTGGTCCAGGGTCCAGTAGCAGGAGGGATACAGGTAGCGGCTGATCTACGGAAACACAGAAAGAGGAGTGCGAGACACCAAGGCCAAACTACAAAGTGCAACAGAAAATGACGGTTCCAAAATATACTATTTTAAAAATATAAAAATATACCAAGTGGGGGGGGGGTATAGAAGAGAGGAGGAGAAGGAGGAGGAGAAAGGAGAGGGCTCTGTGTAACCAGATGTGTCCCCCAGCGGTCTAAGCCTATAGCAGCGTAGCTATAAATGGTTCAGAGCTACCTGAACCAGCCCTAACTAAAAGCCCTGTCATAGAGGAAGGTCTTAAGTCTAGACTTAAATGTAGTCAGAGTGTCTGCCTCTTTGACCCAAGGAGAGAGCTGGTTCCACAGTAAAGGAGCCCGGTAGCTAAAAGCTCTACCTCCTAATCTATTTCTAGAGATACTAGGAGTCACTAACAAACCTGCATTCTGGGAGCGGAGTGCTCTGCTAGGACAGTACGGAGTAATTAGTTCTTTCAGATAGGACGGAGCTTTATCATTAAGAGCCTTATAAGTCAGTAGGAGTATTTTAAAGTCTATTCTAAATCCTACAGGAAGCCAGTGGAGAGAAGCTAAGGTGGGAGAGATGTGCTCTCTCTTCTTAACTCCTGTCAAAACCCTCGCTGCGGCGTTCTGGACTAGCTGGAGACTCTTGAGAGAGTTTTTGGGACATCCTGACAAGAGAGAGTTACAGTAGTCTAATCTAGAAGTGATAAATGCATGCACTAGTTTCTCAGCATCGCTCTGGGAGAGGATATTCCTAATCTTAGCGATACTACGCAGGTGGAAGAAGGCGGTCCTAGTTACATGCTTTATGTGGGAACTGAAAGAAAGGTCTTGGTCAAAAATGACCCCAAGGTTCTTTGCTGTTGTGCTAGAGGTCTGGGCGATATTATCTAGAGTAGCGATCTGATTGGAAAACGCATCCCTGAGTTGTTTAGGACCGAACACAATAACCTCGGTTTTATCTGAGTTTAGTAACAAGAAGTTAGCGGACATCCAGGATTTGATGTCTTTTAAGCAGTCTTGCAGGTTAATGAGGCGGTTACTATCATCTGGCTCCATGGACAAGTAGAGCTGTGTATCATCCGCCTAACAGTGAAAATTAATTGAGTGTTTCCGGATGATGTTGCCTAATGGAAGTATGTAAAGAATGAAGAGAATTGGTCCTAAAACTGAACCCTGCGGTACACCATACATAACTCTGCTGTATTCTGAATATGTATTGTTAACATTAACAAACTGAAACCTGTCAGATAAGTATGACTTAAACCAATTTAGGGCAGGTCCTTTAATCCCAATTTCATGGTCTAGCCTATTTAGCAGGATGCTGTGGTCGATGGTGTCGAATGCAGCACTGAGGTCTAAAAGTACAAGTACAGAGACAAGGCCTCTGTCTGAAGCTACAAGAAGATCATTAGAGACTTTGACCAGTGCTGTTTCAGTACTATGGTATTCTCTGAATCCAGATTGGAAAGTTTCAAAGAGCTCGTTACTATGCAGATGTTCATGTAGCTGTTCTAGGACAACCTTCTCAAGGATCTTGGACATATAGGGGAGGTTGGATATAGGCCGATAATTGGCTAATACATCTGGGTCAAGAGAAGGTTTTTTAAGTAAAGGGTTAATGACGGCAACCTTAAAGGCCCGAGGCACGTAGCCTGTGACTAGTGAGAGATTGATTTGGTTCAGAAAGGAAATGTTAACAAAGGAGAAGACATCTTTAAGTAGTCTTGTCGGGACTGGGTCCAGCAGACAGGTGGCTGACTTGGACGAAGTAGTTACAGAAGTTAAGTCTGAGAGGTTAATGGGAAAGAAACTATCCAAGTAAGTAATAGGTCCTGGAGGTGCTTCTATGGGTACTGTAATCTGTGGTCCATTACTGGCTATCTTTGTTCTAATATTAACAATTTGTTCAGTAAAGAATGTTAGGAAATCATTGCTGCTGAGAGTTTCAACGACACTATGGCTCTTGGTCAGCCTGGCTACAGTGCTGAAGAGGAACCTGGGGTTGTTCTTATTCTTTTCTATTAAAGATGAATAGTAACTGCTTCTAGTATTACGGAGTTCTTTTTTGTATATTAATAAACTATCCTTCCAGGCCTGACGGTCTACCTCATGTTGGCTGGAATGTGTTTTCCTTTCTAGCTGTCTGGTCTTCTGTTTCAAAGCACGCAGATTTAGATTGTACCACGGAGCTATTCTATTCTGGTTAATGACTTTCTTTTTCAGGGGGGCAACAGCATCAAGCGTTTCACGGAGTGCTGCTGCAGTGCTATCTACGAGGTAGTCCACCTGTGTGGGGGTGAAATTAGCATAACTGCCCGCTGTATTGTTACGGGATGTGGTGTGAAGTGATCGGTTGTGGCGGTAGCGGTACCAGAAGTAAACTCACTCGCCCATAAAAGACGTGCTAACCAACTTGCCAAGCAGTTGCCAACTTCTTGGCGAAGCGGTTAGCATCGCCGTCTCCGGTGCAGGGGGTCGTGGGATCGATCCTCACTCAGAGCAAGTCCAAACCAAACAACATCGGTCACACCCAGACACATTGTTTTTCTAAATTTGTAGCACGTTTCTTTTGATGTGTTTTCTCCTCTGCTGAGTGTTGACCCCTCAGGGCCACCATACAAACCAGACTGTCTATACTTCAGCATTGTTTTATTATTTAACTGTTTGAATCACAAAAAAAACGTATTTGAATGTTTCTTATAGTTGACTTTTGCAGATATTGAGAATTATCCAAGGAAATTTAACAGAGAAAATCATATCTTTATCTTGATATCCTGATTTGACCAGTTTCACTCTCAGCTCTGTTATTTCTCACATCACATAGAGTCGGATGTTTTTTCTCTCCTCAGTTAAAACGCTGAGACGACAATGATGATGATGATGATGTGTTTGAACCTCACTCATCACGTTCCTCCAGCTGACTGTTAGAAACCCCCACCCCCCCGATCCAACATGAAGTCTTTCAGCTGAAGCGTTTCCTTCACGTTCGTTAGTAAACACTGATTCATATGTTCATAAGTTGAGATGACAAATCATATTAATATCCCTCCTTCCAAAAAAAAAAAAAAAAAACTTGCTAATGATACCAAACAGGCCCGGCTTGGCTGCAGATCTGCAGCCGTTTGCCACCAGTGTTTCTCCTCATACTATTTGCACCACTCTCTCTCTCTCTCTCTCTGAAAGTGAGAAGTTGATTGGCTGTCAACAACTTTCCACATTTCCCTCTCTCTCTTTTTTTTCTCTCTCCCTCCATCCACACTGTTCTCCTGCAGCCTAATTAACACTAAATGTGCCACCGGGCAAATGCTGAAACGCATGGCAATATTTGATTACATGAACAATAAATTACCATCAACAACGCGCTCGAGAAACACATTGGAGAATAGTGACAATGATAATTATGTACAGTCAAAACCACAGTGTCAGAGGGGGGGGCGAGGACAGGTAGAGCTGTAACACCGCGCCACCACACGCTGTGATCATAATCACCGTTAACGAGGACTCGGCGCCGGGTCGCCTGCACGGTCAATTATACATGCACGTCGTCAACAACACCTGAAGAGACGGTACGGATGAGATAACGAGGCGGAGGAGGACGAGATCACACCTCACACCGTAGATTAACCTGTGCTTTTTATATTTATCATATGGAGAGAGACGAATGTGTCCTTTAAATAAAGATCATAGAAAACTGAGGCTGCAGATCATCAATCAGTAGAGGACACAAGTCAGAGATGATCAGATATGATCGCTTCATCTTCACCTAAAGGAACAGTTCAACACTTGAGCTCGTCTCTTAAGGTGACAGCAAACACCAATCAGGCCTAACACTCTGAGCACTTACAGGTGAAGTGAACAACACTTCATCATTGCACCTGTTAATTGGTGGGATGTACAGTATTTGACAGCAGGTTGGTGTTGGAAGCAGGAAAAATGGGCATCGTAAGGATTTGAGTTTGATCTCTGGACGACTTGTCAGAGCAGCTAACAGCTGCAGCTTCTTGTGCAGTCGTTCCCGGTCTGCAGTGGTCGGGATCTATGAGAAGTTGGTCCGAGGAAGGAACAGTGGAGAATCACAGGGCCACAGGGTCAAGGCACACAAATCAATCCATGGAGCGGTGAATGACGTTATTTATCATTTACCATGTTACCATGTGTATATTTGTGTAGTCTTATCTGTCATTTGTGTAGCAGTGCCGTAGAGACGAGAGCTGGGACACCAGGTCGGAGGCTCTGATCTTACAGGGTTGGTTTTTAGCCAAGAGACGCTAGGTGGAAGGTGGACAGCCTCCATTCTCCCTGGAACTAGTTAAAGGTCATTGATTTAACCAGCACTAGGACTCTGAAGCTGGCTAATTAAGGTAAACATGTAGAACAGTTAAGGTGAAAATCCTGCCTAGTTCCTCTTTAAGACTGGAAACACAAGGGAACAGCTGGTACACCAGCTAGTGTCTCTAATAATGCTGTCTGTCCTCCTGTAGTTTGGTTTATTTGGTCCAGACTGAGGGACAGAATGATCCGTTGTTGTCAGTTCTGGTCCTTTTCATAGTCACATATGATATCATGTGTTGTTAAACTGCAATTCATGAATAATGAGGCTGGAAAGGTAAAATAAATAAAAAAAAGTCAACATAGGACATACAGTATGATGGCATATAAATATACACTGCATTTACACACAGCAAATTATAAGGTTGTGCAGAGTTAAATTCTTGTTTTGTTATTGTAACTTGTTTGGGTGTTGAACCAGTGTTTGAGTTGAACTGAGGTCAGAGGAAGAGGATTATTTGTCTAATCAGAGATTTGTCTGTAGCTATCATCAGTATTCGTCAGGATTCGTCATCTGAATCTGCAGCTCCTCTCTCGGCTTTATGGAGGTAGCAGGTTGGATCAGGTTGAATGAAGAAGAAATGAAAAAAAGTTACTGCTGTGAAGTGAAGATTTATGTTTTTATGTTCAAATTAGGAAATAAGGCAGTAAACTTCTGGCAGAGACCAGTTTTGGCAGCATCAGATAGAAAAGAGTGGCGTCTGCATATAAACTGATTTTTGCAAATCTGTGGTGTGATCACTGATGATAACAAAAACAGATGGTTTGTCAGAGACCTTTTCAGCTTCCAGCGACGGTCTAATATCTCACCTAATTTTACATAATGAGGCCTCAGTCTTTCTGTCGTTTGGTTTTGTCGTAGCTCAGTCAAATCTCTGTGTTTCTTCTTCTGGTGTTTATTGGGCGTCACTGACAGACAGGTGTGCGTGGAGCTGCTAAGCGACAATAAATCTTCTTCATGTCTGATCTCAAGCAGACAGGACGAGTGACATGTTGTGTCTCTTTGTTTCCCATTAGTCCGTTTTCTCTCCAAACCTGTCACCGTGTCGTTTTCTCTCTCTTCAGCTTTTTCATAGTCCGTGCTCTTCTTCTTTGTCTATTTCTGTTTCCCTCTGTCCTCCGTCTTTGTTCTTCCTCCTGAGCTTTCCTCCTCTTTCAGCAGGCTCTCTCCTCTTTCTCTCCTTCCTCACCTCCCAGTCTATTTTAGTCGTTCTTCCTCCACACTCTCACCCTTCATCTCTCTCCAACGCTCCCTCTTTTCCATTCCCGACACATTTTGTCTTCTCTCCTTTTCGTTCTTTTCTTCCCTTTTCCCTTCTCCTCCGATGTATACCACCCGTCTTTTCCTTTTTCATTTACATCTTTCCTTCTCACCCAAATCTCTTCATTCTCATTTCCTGCATGTTTTTACCTGTTTTCCTTTTCCTTCCTCTTCATCTTTTCCCCTGTCTCCTCTCATCATGTTTCAGTGAATGGAGTAACACAGTGTTGACTGAGCTTTGGGCTTTGCAGTTTTATAAACTGGGTATCTGTTCATGAAGTTGCTGCCAATGCAAACCGAACAATTCCTGCTGTTGCAATTTCACATTAAAAGCATTGAACTAATAAAACACGACTTGATTTTTCCCATGTTGTTCTCTCATGAAATGCATTTACCCTGACACCGGATCCATTTGAAATGTTGTAGTAAGTATTAAAAGAAGAAATACTGTATGTCTTCTGGCCCAATGTATGCCTGGTGTCTTGGGTCCGTATTCTCCCACATCTGTGCAGATTCCAGTTGTTATTCTCTGCTTCTAGTTTCTGCATCCAGATGTGGAAGTAGCAACCAAAAGTTGCACTGTGTATTGGCCAAATTCAGGCCTTGAAACTAGATGTATCTGCACCAGAAGAAAACAAGCGTGGCCTAACTTGGGCCGGACTATCGACACCTCTTCCATCTTTTCTTCCAGCTCCTATCACTGAGCCCTCCTGCTCACAGACTCTGGTTTATCATGCATCAAATCAGATCACAGTTAACAGATGATGGAGAAAAGGCTGATTACAACCTGAGTCTTTGTTTAAACAACAGCAGTTTATTTTTGCAGCCTGGAGAACCAGTTGTAGCTCATTAGCTCCATCTCAAACACCTACACAGTCGAAATGATTCATGACAGAAACCATTCACCACAATAAGCATCTCCTTCACTTACAGAGCATTTCTTTCCTCTTGTTATTGTGGAGGTAAATGGTTTATATACTGTCAATCATCGCACATCAATATGTCCGATGTTCACAAACTCTCAGCGAGTCACGTTTCCTCTCCTCTAAATTCAAAACCGTCTCTTTTCTCCTCGACGGGATCTCTGTTTCATTTCCCTCTTTTTTTCTCTGACACATTTCTAAGTCTCCTCCGTCTTTCTTTTTTCTCTCTTCTGACACATTTCGCCTTCTCTCTCTTTTCTGTCAGGACACACACACATGCACACACGCACACACACAGCGGAGGTGAAGTCGAGAGGCTTGTCTTAGCGTGCCATCTGTCCTCGACGCTGACGTTGGCTCTAATTACTGCGTCTCCCCTGGCTAATGCTGCCTCATTAGGCCGCCGGAGCATGTGCAGCCGACACAAGCGCAGCAGAGAATTTGCACCAGGAAACGCGAGCTCGAGCCATTATGGGATCAGGAAATCTGTCTGGTGCGAAAGGCAATTCACACCAGCGACTAAACGCTCATTTTGCTTCTCTCTCTCCCTCTCTCTTCAAGTCTTCCTCTCTCTGCCGTGCTCTCTCGCTCCTCTCGTCTTGGCTTTGGAAAGCGTCTTGAAGGCCCGAGTCCAAGCACCAAAACAAAGGAGTCAGGATGGAGTCCTGCTCCAAGAGAGACCACAGACAGAGACGCCCATGAATCCACCCAGCACTGGTTTCTGAAGCTTGGTGCGTCTCGAAAATGAAATTCAACAGCTGATGCATCAAATATCTGACAAAGGAGGCATTGTTCCTCTTTATTTCTATACCACAAACCAGGGCTGACATTAGTTCCACCTCTATGTAAATACTGGATTATAACGTAGACTAGTGGCCATCTTGTCTTAAACCCGGCAACCTGCAGGCATTGCCCCAGAATTTACATATGGAAAACTGTGGTCACATTAAAGAGCGCCGATGTCACAAATGAGCTCATACAGCGTCTTTAACATGAAGTTGAACTTCCTGTTTCCGTGTTTGCACCTGTTTACAAACCATTTGAATTTCAAGCCACGAGTGACCTCGGCCTGACTTCTGTCATCTCAGCAGTGAAATCCATTCATCACTGGTGGTGATGAACAACCAGCTGGCTATACAAAAATACACCACAGGCCTAGATAAAGATAGATCTGCTAGTGGACATTGGAAGAACTGGAGTTTCTGGTACTTAAAGGGATAGTTCAACATTTTGGAAAATTTCCCCATTTCCATAACCCCTGTAGTCTAATGTAAAGTTTTAAGACAGAGTTGTTTTCGAGGGAAATTCATGCAAAACTGCTGATGCATGTTCCTGTCGGGGGTAATTTTTCAGCAAGCAGTCTTTGCATTTGCCTCGAAAACAAACCTACTCCTAAAACTATAGAGCTTATGGCAATGGGCCAATTTGCCAAAATGTTGAACCATCCCTTTAAAGTACAATTCTGGGCAAATTCAACCTGGCGCTCTAGTTTCCTTATGTGTTAGGTCTAAACAAAGGAAAAAGGACATGTTTGTAAACAGAGCTGTAATACAAAGTGAGAGTCAAGTTGACCGTCTCACTATGTTTACAGTTCGTCTGAAGCTCTGTTTGTTTTATCAACAAAGGAATATCGACTCAGAGCCACAACGTTGTCGTAGCAGTGAGAGTATAAGTCTGGATGTTGTTTATTCTACCTGTAAACATACTTGACTCTCGTGCGAGACTTTGTATTCCAGCTCCATTTACAAACATGTTGGCTTTCTTGAAGTGAACAAATCCCTCGGTGTGTGTTGAAGCCATCTGACGCTGTCTGTGGAAAAACATGTGGTTTTGAGGGATGTAAACAACCTAAACAGCGTAAGATCAGTCTGCTCCCATTCTACGCTGAGCCGTGACGATGCAGGGACAGACAGAAGAAACAGGAAGTAGCATCTTGTGACACAGAGCCGAGATAAACAGTTTGAAAAGGGACAAAATGTTTCCAGTTATAATTTGTTGAACAGTTTTGACCGTTTTTTATTGTCAGTCCTTGAACGCCTCGCTGCTCTGTGGACTGAATACCAACAGTTTAACACTTCCTGTCTGTGTCGCTGCTCTTAAAGCTTCGCTAATATGTTTAGCATCTTGACATCTTTTTGCTAATTGGGATGATTTAAACTGATTTAAAGTGCCACAGGCCTCGCGGGTATTTTCATTCGTCATGCCTCATGGTTTTGACTTAAGACCTCCATTGTGTCTTTAAGTGTTGCCATGGAGATGTTGCACCTGAGCACTTCCTGTACATCATGAAAGTGCCGCATGGAGGCTGTATGTCTGCTGAGAGTTTGACGATGTCGTACCTGAGCCTGTTTTTGGCAACAATTAAATCACTGCATACTTCACTTTAACCAGGAACCTTTCTGGTATCATCACACTTTTATAAAAAGTAGATAATTATAATCTATAATTAGGAATTTGACAAAATATGTGAAAATTTGTTTTCAGCTAGTTTGATGCTGTCGTGCCTGCAGGTTTCCCCTCATGGGTGAAAAATTAACACCTGCCAAAAACCAAATGCTGTTTACAGCAGCCGGCGCTCCGACTGTAAATGAAGCCGCATTTGGAGCTTTGACTAAATCTGCCTCTCGAGCAGCAGAGAGTGTTTCCTGCTGTCTGACATGTGGCTCATGGCCTGTCTCTACCTCCTCAAGTCCCTGCAGCTTCCCGCCATGAATCATCTGACAAACTGCGAGATAAGGATCTAAAGTCTTTATTTCATCTCTGTTGCGGTCTGCGTGTTCTGACAGCAGTAAATCTGTGCAGATTGATAATTGCAGTTTATCCGTGACAGGTCGTCTGATGGCATTAACTGTAAATGGTTCCTCACGTCGTCTGAAGTCTTTGTTTACCGAGGATGTTCATGACAAGCGCTGTGGCAACTGGTTAACCAGAAACACAACAGAGGAGCAGCCGAGGCCTCGGAGCTGAGTGGTTGTTTTGTGCTTTAATGAGAGTTGACGGCGCAGATTTACTCAAGTTGAACCGACAAATGAGGCAGAAACATGATGAAATAAAAGACACACTCAACAGTCAGCGGTGCATCCAACAGGTGGAAACAACTACTTTGGAGAGAAGCACCTGAAAATGACCATGAAGAAATTCACATGAATTCAGTGGACAATATTTCTAGTGCACTGATCTGTTGATGTTGAAATATGCGCAAATTTTTATACATTTCCAGAACCGAAATCTGAACAATGGATAAAGCTTCTTTCAAAATTCTTGTTTTATTTTGTTGACACATTAGAGTTGGAAGTTTTTACAGAGGAGATTTTGGATATCCCTTTTTATCACTCTGTAAATGAGAAAATACTGTCACCAGCCATAAAAATTCAAATTTCGCCATGTTTTTAGGAATAAAATATTGTATAAATCAGGCTGTGAATGATATATCAACAATCCCCTCTGTAAAACCCTTCTGAATATAGACGTGGATAGAACTGGAAGGTTTGGTGTCTGTAAGTGCTGCTGAAGTGGAGATTTCAAGCTCAGAGTCTGAGGAAAAACTTTTTTTTTGAGAAAACAGCCTTTAAAGGGATAGTTCAACATTTTTGGCAAATTGGCCCGAGAGCGTTTTTTATAACTGTTCAGGAGAGAGAGAGCTTTACAATGACACCTACCATGACACCTGTTCTCAGGTCAGTTTGCTCTGTTTGACTCCTGCTGCCTTCATAGTTGGTAAAACTATGAAATACACCTGAGGTCCTGAAGGTCAGGTAGCAGGTGGTAACAGGTAGCAGGCAGCAGGTAGCACCACAGGAAGCCATGAAGCCCCTCAACCGTCATTGGTTCAACACTGAATTTTCTCTTTTACACCTTTAGATTTTCCACAACATAAATAAAACTCTCTCCAGATCTCCGTGCCACACACTTTCAGACATGATCCACTGGTGTGTGTTTGTGTGTGTGTGAAGTATTCCCTCAGGTGTCATTTATCCGGACTCATCCATATGTTCGTTAACATGACGAGCTAATGGAGCTGGTACGAAGATGACGGCCAAATAGGCTCCTGACCAACTTCCTTCACTTGCCAACACTTCACTGAACTGCACGTGTGTTTGAGTGTTACTTTATTTCACAGGATGAATATCACCGTTTTCTACTTCTGTGGAAAGAGACACATTTTAAACCACATGTCCATCCATCCCTTGTAATTCTTAATTCTGCGCTTGTTTCCGCCTTTTCACCCCCGTTGGTCATTATTTGTTTTTCTTCATCTTTGTCCTTCTGTTTTTGTTGTCGTTCCAGATAAGTCGTCCACTTATCAGAAGGCTGTTGGTCCGATTCCCAGCTCCTCCGGTCAAAGTTCAAAGAAATGTTGGAGATCCTGAACCTCAACTTGGCCTTGATGATCATTAGTGTGTGAGTATTTTTGTGTGTGTGGAAGAGCGTGTAACGTTTCCATCTGTGACTGGTCTGAAAATATGAACCTGGAGTTAAAGAGAGAACCCGGACCTTTACTCAGATCTGTGCTGCTGACAACATGACAAGAGACTCGTCAGTCATCACATGGTTCCTTCTTTCCAACCTCACTAATGATTCACCGTGTTAAAATCTTCTTTTAAGACCTTTTTTTACCCCTGAAGTTATTAAAGGTGTACAGAAATGGCAGTTTGTTCCGTTTGATGCCCAGTCAATAAGAGTTTTCCCGAGTAAATTTAACGGCACTTGATTCCACTACACAGGCACGGGATATTCAAAGCTCTTCCATTACAGCTGAGTTCTTTAGACGTTTCCATGAGGATGACAGATCCAATATCAGTGGCTTTTGAAACGTGAGCAGACTGACGTACAATCCGTGCGCCTGCATTGTCCAATGCGAAAAAACAAAAACAAGAAAAAACACTTTCATCCCGGATTTACTCAAAAATAGAATTTTGCACAAAGTTTGGCCTACATCGTCTGTTAGATGAGTTTTTACACTAATTTTATGACCCAGAGTGGCTCAAATTCAGTATTCTTTTCTGTACACCTTTAATTCTCACAATGATGATACTATTGATGCCCGGTCAATTAGAGTTTTCAGTGTCTATAGTGGCACTTTTCCACCACACAGGCACGGCTCTGTTTAGTTGCTCTTCCATTACAGCTGAGTTCTTCATAGTTCCTCCACAGCAAGTCGTCATATCACAGCGGTAGCCGTCGCATCGTCGTCTCCTCTCGTCAGCTCCAAACTCACTCGTCTGCACCTCCATCACAGCGTGGTTTTCCACACAGCCGACATTCAACTCACATGAAAGACTAACAACAGTCTCAGTGAAGGTCGGTGGGCGCTGTTGTTGGTGTGTTTTTAAATTTAGCGGGTTTGATTCTCGTGGCAGAAATTGCGCTAGTGACTCTTCCAGCAGTGACGATGCTCTGGCCAATCAGTGGAAGGCAGTCGGGTGACGTCACGTTTTTTTTTTTTTTTCTTTTTTGCTCAATATTTGCAACCAAAATTACTGAACATTACCAAATATTTAAAGAAGTAGCAGAAAATTGAATGAAAATGAAATTAGGACTAAGCCTACAAGGAATGCTCTCCATCAGTTGAGCTGTTGGATTGTCATCATTCAAGGTTTTTGCTGTTTGATACCAAGAGGACGAACTTCTGAAACCCAAGTGAAAGTCCAGCTCCTCCCTACCTAACAGAACCGATCATAAAAACTCCCTGCAAAGTGGAAAAACACGTACCTCAACGCCCTTTTCAAGTAAACTCAGCCCAGAACCCTGAGACCAGTTCTACCAGACTGAACCACCCCAAGGTCTAAACTCCACTTCACCCTCCACTCCGTCCATACGTCCAAACAGGAAAAACCAAACACAGACCGACTCCCTCTCTCGGTGATGACGTCAGCCAGGCCGAACTGCGGGCCAAACTCCCACCGCCACCAGCGTCTTCGGGCCCCTTCCCACGTACGACCACATCATCTGGGAGGAAGCTGGGCTCTCGCCGCCGTCGTCTGTTCGGGTCAGGCCTCAGACACCCACCATGAGGGAGGGGACGCACAAATTATCCCTCCAAACGCAGAGGAACAATAGAAATGTGTTGATCCAAAAAATTAAAAAATCACTGGAATACAAAAAGACACCTACACTCATGACTTGATTAATGGCTGGAAATGATCGCAGATTAAACATGACAATTGTGCTTTTTATCAGAAATCTGGAGGAGAAAGTTCGACACAAAGTGGTGAAGGAAAAAGAGGAGAAACGCGTGTGGACGGAAGCAAAACTTCTGCCTCATGATGCCTGTTTTTCACTGACATCTAAATGCAGATATGACGACAATAAACACGGCCAGTCTTCATTCACTGATTCATTACTTCAGTCTTTTTAAAAGCCCACACAGACTGTGGTTTCCGAGTCGTCCTGTTGCTCGTCGTGCGTCTATTTTTAGTGGAGATTCAGTGGCAGATGAATAAAAGTCTCTGTCAGCGCGGCTCAGGCTTCTGCAGCAGGTGGAGGGTGAAGTGTCAGCTCCGGGCCCGTGTGCGCTCACGTCGGGCTTTGTGCTCCGTTTCTTTTTCCTGAAAAAGTGACTGGACGTTCGTCATTGTGTTTGCAGCATGCAGGCCGTTGGCGAGCGGGAGCCGGTCCAGCCATCTTGTGTGGAAAGAATTTCGGACTGGGCACGAGCCGGCCATCTGCAGCTCCAGGCCTTCAGCAGCCAGCAGCCAAACGCAAGAAACACTCACAGCAAACGACTGAGGGAGGACGATGGAAACCGATCGACAGCTTCAAAACGTCTCTGTTGCATTTTTGGAAGGAAAAGCTTTGACTTGTCATGATTGCAGAGTAATTACATTCATTTACATTTGTAATAATCAAGACAAAATACGGAGGAATTAGAAGCTGCATTCTTCTGCACTCAGAGAGAGAGAAAAAAAAGAAAGATCCAAACTCACAAATTAAATTTTGGAACAAGTAAAACATTTCAACATATTAAAGTAAAACAAGTTATTTTCTCTGGAGTAAAAATCTGTTCATGTTCTCGTCTCATATAATCATCAGAACAAAGGTGAATGACAAACTAAAAGCATGCTGACATAAAAACTGAAGAAGTCAGCTACAATTCCCAAGGTGCAGTTCACTGACAAACATCCAATCACAGAGCTCAAAGCCATCTGACGCACATAAAAAAAACAACTCAAAAAAGTAGGAGGTAAAATAAAGTAAAACCATCACATATTGTTTTGTGTCTTATTGATCCACATTGATTCATTCTAGCACCACAACTTCCTGTTTCAAGAGGAAATACAGCTCCACCTGCTTCCAAACCAGCGTTGTTGCTTCCCCTTTTTGTTAGCTATTGTTGTTGTTAGCGTTGTTAGCTATAGCACCACAATAACTACATGATAGTTTACACAAGATAACAACAAATTAATTCGGCTACAGGTAGAGTAAAAGTCGCACAATGAACAATGTAGGCTAATGTTCAGCTTGTCTCAACGAGTGGCCATCTTGGATTGTGCGCTTGAGTTTGAACTGTGGGATTGACTTTAAAATCTTTTGGATGAAAAGACCAAACATTAATGTGGATTATTCTGCTACTGTAAAGAGATCCCAAACAAATGGTCATGCTTCCAATTTTTTTTGTTAAAAAAAATTACAAGAAGCAGCTTTAATGAGGTGTTTTTAAAGATGTACATCATAAATAGGAACCAATGAGCTGCAGACAGAGGGGAGGGAAGTCAAAAAAGTGACGGACCAGCACACTGTTGGTTTGTGTTTGCTCATCAGATTTGCAAACTATAATTTAAAAATAAAAAAACACACACATCTACAATGTCTTGTAGTAACATATCTAGTCCGAAGCCATCATCAGACTCTTTCTTCATATCGTCAGAGAACATCCACATTTTCTGACAAATTCCCCAATTATGCCTCTAAAACCAAACAAAGGGTGAAAAAAACACCTTTTCTGCGTCTGAGAGTGAGAGTGTGAAGTTCCTGTCTCTGTTTTTTTCTTTTCAGTCTTCAGGTAGAGCGGTGTGCGTGTGAATCACAGAGTGCGGTGGCGGTGGAGGCGGCGGTGGCGGCTGTGGCGGCAGAGACATTTGTGCTGTTGTTTAGGAAATGGTCGGGGAAAGGAAGGTGACATCATCGCTACACCTGAGGCGACGGAGCTGACACCTCCAACTCTTAGACAGGTGAGAAGACAGTTGCTGGTCTCCAGCAGACACAGACACACACTGATCCATGTTTGTTGTGTTTTTGTGTAAAGGGTTTGGGCCTTCGAAGGAAATGTGCATGTTTTATCACCTGTATCATTAAGTGGGTGGCAGGTAGTAGGCTAAATAATTTTGGCCGTCAGCCATTTTGCAAAAGTTGAAGTTTTACTTTTTTTGTTTGTTTGCATCAATTCTGTCGTCGTTTTGTGTCTCTCTGAATTCCAGGCAACAGATTCGCTCAAGTTCTCCAACAATAGAGATAAAAGCATCCTCCTGTGGGTGAAGCAGGGTGGAGGATCAGATGCCTCCCGACCCTGACGACTCCACATCATCAAGAGTTAAGTAACATTTAAACCACAGACACACAAAAGACTATTAATAGGCTATAATGATGTCAAAACATTACATCCGAACAACAACTATTCCTTCATTGTGTCTCTGATCATGCTCTTGGTGAGAAAAACCAGTGGAAATGAACTAAACTATCATTTAAAAACGGTAAAAACTCTTAACTGTAACAGTAACGTCGGTAAACTAAACTGTAGTTAGAAACGGCCTGACATTCGTAAGCTAAACTTTAACTGTTAAATTTAGCTACATAACATTAGTTAGCTAAACTGTGACTTGAAGCTAAAATTAGAAATAAGATAACATTAGTTAGGCCTGCATAAAATGGTAGTAAGAAACTATAACATTAGTAGGCTAAGGTGTAACATAAAAAAGCTAAACTTGGAAACTATCTAAGATAAATTAGCATCTGACATTACTAACCTCAACTGTAGCATAACTGTGCGCTCACACCTATAGCATCCATAGGAAGCCGACAGATGTTCATTTTCAATTTGAAGTTGAAAGAAGCTCATCTTTATGCAAATGAGCACCATCACCGCCGAAGCAGCAGCCAATTGCAGGCCGGGATTCCCAAGGCAGGAGGAATTGGAAGAAGGGGGAAAGACAAGACGAACATGGAGGAAATGCCCGTAATTGTCTATTTATTCATATTATAAATTTATACGATACAGTCATCCTTGTAAAGGACACATAGAACATCTGCAGTGCAGTTTGGACAATCTGGACGCTGCTGGCAGGCAGCGCGATACCAGCAGCGACGCTTTTGGTGTAAACGCACAGTGGGCGGCTGCAATATAATCAAGCTAGCACTCATTAGCTAAACTATAATGAAGACTAAAGTCAGAAAAGTAACAGCTAAACGCTATAAAATAATTAATATTTGTAACTATCAAACATTACCTAAGCTGTGTCATAAGACTGAAGTTAATTAAACTAGTTCAAATGTATTAGCTAAACTGTAATTCAACATCGTAAGCTATCTTATCATTAGCAATAAACTGTAATAGCAACAATTAAGTTAAGGGAAAAAAAGACCAGATTTCTCCCACCTGCTCTGTGATTGTAAATGTTCAACAAAAACACAAAAGATTGTAATTACAATAGTTTAATTGGTTCTAATCAGAAGATGCAGAATAATAGCTACAACTGTTTGGTGAAACCATGTTTTTAGAGGAGATGCATATTTTAACAGATGTTTTTTTTTAAAGGTGTTGGGACTTCTTTTGGAAAATATAGGAGAGAGATGCTTACCTCGTTCACACCTCTGATGAGCGAGCTGAGGTGTGTGTTTTCTATGTGTGTGTGTGTGTGAGTATGTTTTAAGGTGGGATAATTGATTTGGACAGTTGCCAAAACGCGGGAAACATCTGCTGGGCCGATTTTTGAAAAAACGAAATGAAAGAAGAAGAAAAAAGTCGCCTTCTGATGTCGTCACAATATCTGAATATTAAAAAGGCTTTTATTAATGTAATCTGCACACACACACACACACACACACAAACACGCTCCAAGCTTTTGAATTCAACACCTCATGAGCCTAATCCTAATTGATATGTAGTGTGTGCAGATAATGCAAAATATGAAGAAGAGCCTGAGGGCAGCATTGTTCCTTCAGCAGAGAACAGGTGATGAAACACACGAGGAACAAGTCACAGAGGTGATATCAGACCTCAGATCAGTTTGCCCTGGGTTAAGCAGGGTCGAACCAGAGACAGGAAGTCGGCCCTTAAACAGGTGGAGCTTCAGGTTTGTTGATGAGAATGATGTTTCTTTTTTGTTGTTTTAGCTTCTTCTTCATGTGCTGCTATAACAGGCGGCCATGTTTGATTTGGAGTAACTTAGAGCTGCACGGTTTACATTGCTATCTCTGCTTCCACCTATAGCTACTTACTGTAATGAGGCTCTGTTACAGCTGCACATATACGTAGGTGACTGAACAAACAGGATTATAATTACATCTATTAACACACTGAACAACTTCCTGCTGCAGAAGGAATCCAAAACAATTAAACCAACTATTTACTTCTGTATTCAAGCCTCAACGGTCATTGAGGTTTCCCTCATGTGCAGCGACGTGATGATGCATGCGAGTTCAACAGAATGACGTCTCTGCACTGCAAAAACTGAAAATCTGTTTCTCCTATTTCTAGTCAAAATGTGATTTCTAGATCTCATTATTACCTAAAATAAGACTCATATTAAAAAGAAGCTTGTTTTAGACACTTTTTACTTCTTTCAAGCATATTTTCACTTGAAATAAATAGAAAAATCTGATAATGGAGCCAATTTTTAGGTGATGAGTCTTATTTAAAGTGGAAAGAGATAAGTTTTGACTAAAAATGAGACATTTTGACATGAAATAAGACTGAGTTTTTGCAGTGTTCCAGTGGTACAGTAATCGACCATTCAGGTGAACATTGATGTGATGCTCATCCTCTTTTATTCTTTACGTTCCACCTCTGATAGAGATCAGCGTTTTCAGTTAGAGGTATTTGGATGTTTTTTGGTGTGTCTTAAGAAAAGTGGTGTCCATTCACAACCATTATGGAAAAATACTGCTGCGTGGACCCCCTGCGTGGAAATTCTCTTTTGGGTGAACTATCCCTTTAAGGTTTAGCTTTTAATCTCGTTGTGCAACACAAACTTACCAATGTGTGTGTAACAAACTTACACTGGTAACACACACATAAACAACACCAGGCAGGGTTGTTGTTATATCCTGAAAATCCTGCTGTTTCCTATAGTCAGTGAACTCATCATCCTCAGTCGGGCAGAGATCCAGATCATGTCTGATTTATTCTGACACTGACACTCAGTACGACTCTGATGTTTTCAGTGTTTTGTGTAAAGCACCAATTTGTGTATTTCCCCTTCTTCCTTCCTTTCTTTCTGTCTTTTTTGTTGTTGTTGTTGTCTTGCTGTTTCTCTCTCCACCCACCCGCTCAGCTCAGCGCTGCCTCAGGATCTGTTTCACTCACTAAATTGGCTCCTCAGACACCCTTCCCCTTCTTCCCCATCTCTCATTTAAAAAGTGAGAAATTATAATTATCTGAATTATGCTTTTAATGATGCGTTAATTAGAGTCATGGAGTGAGATTAGCCTATGAATTATTACTTGTGAAATCCTTCCAGATTCGTACGAGCTCCTCGTTGCAGGCGTAGAGAGAGAGGAGGGAGAGGAGAGAAATGTTGCTGCGCTCGGTGATTAGCGCACCAATAAATAACAGAACAGATTGTGGTGCATATGCTTACGATTACAACTTTTAAACCAACGCTTTAAACTCACACCGACTGTCTTGTGCTGGCAAGAGGTTCCTGTACCAGCAGCCCAGTCAGTTTTTTTGTGTTTCCTTCGGAGGCTCTGTGCAATTCTCACCAAATGTGAACTATTATTATACTGTGTGAGGAGAAAACTGATTGTTGATCTCTCAGCTTTTACTGTCGGCGAGCTAATGCTGCAAAATGAGTCTGAATCCACGAGTAAACATGCAAGATCCTCTAGAAGCCGCACTTTGTTGTATTAGTATTATCTTGATAAATCCTCAGGGGGTCATGCACACAGACTTTTAGCCTCGTTTAGCTCCTGCTTTTGGTTTTGCAGCATGTTTCCAAGATAAACCTCCATCCTCAACCTGCTCAGCATCAAAGAGCAGTCATACACAATCACAGCTGGAGCCTGACTCACTGTTTCACATGAGCACGGCGGCTGCTTCGCTTCCTGTTTGCAGCTGCATCGGCCAACGTAGAGTTTACAGATAATTGTTAATGATTTATTTTCATTTTATATTGATTTTTGATTTATTTTAGACAGAAAACATCAATGCAAAACAGTCACTGTATCTGCATGTAGTTGCATCAACAGTTAAACAGCTGCCAGTTTTATGTCATGTTAATAGAGTGATGTCACGATGATGATAAGGTCTTGGAGACTCTCACATTGATCGGCTCTTTTATAAATAGTAGATCTGTTCCTGGCCTGGTTTCCTCTTTCCTTCATAATTGATTGTTCTTGACCTGATGATCAATATTGATTGGAAACTGTGGTTTCACTCATTTATTGTGTGTTTGTTTACACTGTTTGTATCGTCTTATTTTGTGGTGGTGCCGGTTCAGACAACTTTATTCATCCCAAATGGGCAATTAATTTGCAGTTTCCCTCATGCACAACAATCAGTAATCAGTGAAGGAAACATTAAGACACATGGGCACATGAAATTAACCCAAATTAATAAAGTCAACAATACAAGCTTAGCAGCAGAAGGAGAAAGACATTTGTTTGCTTTGCTCTTGGCCATCGTATCGGATACTCGATGATCTTCAATCTTAATGAGGTTTTAACCTGGTTAAATAAAAGGTCAAGGTCAAGGGTAAAACTGTTGTGCAGACAGGAGATGCAGCAATCCGAAACCTACAACACATTCAAATAAATAAAGATACACTAAAGATAAAGCACAAAATACTTTAAAGGGATAGTAGCATTTTTTTAAAGTGTGGTTGTATGATCTACATATAGCCCCTATGTTAATTGCAGTAGAAGACTCTCTGCACTCCTCCCGTTAGCAACGCCAGCCCATAATAGCCCTGCCCAGAGATTTACAAGGGGCTGGAAAAAATTATATTATAGCGAATAATGGAACTGTGTATTTTTTTTCCAGGTAAAACTTCTTTTAGGCTGCAGAAATAGGCCGTTTATTTGGGTCCATTCACAACAATGTATGTTGTAAATCTCTGGGCAGGGCTATTATGGGCTGGCATTGCTAACGGGAGGAGTGCAGAGAGTCTTCTACTGCAATTAAAGTACTTAGGGGCTATTTGTAGATCATACAACCCCACTTTAAAAAATGCTACTATCACTTGTGTTTTATCTTTAGTGTATCTTTATTTATTTTAATGTGTTGTAGGTTTTGGACTGCTGCATCTCCTGTCTGCACAACAGTTTACCCTTGAAAAAATGCTACGATCCCTTTAACATTCCCAGGATGACACACCAACCAACAGTTCACGGCGTTCGTCAGTAAAAGTGCTGCAGTGCAAAGGCAAAAAGGAATATATAAATATGACTCTTAATGTGCTTTTTCATTTCTCTTCTCTTTATCCTGACAGAAATCTTCACCATCATCATCGTCATCATCATCATCATCATCATCATCATCATCATCATCATCATCATCATCATCATCATCATCATCATCATCATCATCATCCTCCTCCTCCTCCTCTCAGTGGCGACCAGCGTTAATAACCCGTCCCTTGTCGACCGTACGGACCAACCAGGTGAGCTGGTAAAATACCAAATGATTGACCATGTTTGAAGACTTGTCTGGTGTCTTCTCATCACCTGTACTGTATGACCTGGTGTATTGACATATTGGATATAAAAACACGCTAAATACACTCGTGCTTCATCTATCAGCATCAAACAAAGTCAGCACTTTCGCTCCACGCGACTCCGTCTCCATCAGCCACTTGATTTGATCACAGCAGCGTGATAATTAACCACTGAAGGGTAAAGCGTGTCAGACGGAACAGGTAAATCTGACGACTGGTGTGAGGTGAAGGTGATTTGAAGAGAGGAGGTGAGTCAGAGCGGCAGGTTAATGACAGAGGAAGAGAACGGCTCATTAAGCTGCTGCTGCTGCTGCACAACAACAACAACAACAAGCAGCTCCTCTCCATGGAAAGCAGCTGAAGCTACAGACGCTACAGGAGAGATTGTATCAAACACTAATTTGCACTTCAGTGTGATATCATTGTGTAAACATTAACATGTAAACAAGATTTAAAACAACACCGAGCTGCATTAACTCCCATCACCTGTTATTATTATTATTAATCACTGATTACGGGTCAAACCTGTCGTTCAGACTCTGGAGCAGAAAAGGAGTTTTTTAAAGGTACATTCTGTAGGAATTCCTCCCATGTAGCGTTGTGGTTGTATATCTCAAGCAACTCAATCGTACCGCGGTGACTTTTCACAGACGAAACCTGGACCTGAGCCGACAGCTCCGGCGTCTCCGCTGAGTTTCCGTGGTTTCCTGCACGCTGCCGCTGAAGGTAAAAACATGGCGACACGACAACATGGCAGCCAGCAGCGAGCTGACCCGCTCCATGTAGATATGAATGATATGAACAGCTCATTCAGAGCTGAAGGGAACACTTCACTTTGTTACTGATTCATGAAAAACAGACGTTTGAACCAAATAATCGATTTTCCTGAATGGATAACAGGAGAAGTTACGCAATGTCCCTTTAAAAGTTGTCAGAAATTTGCTCACATGTTAAACAAATGTAAATAAGATGCAAACCAGATAATGACTTTGTGTAAATGTGTCCTAGATGACATAATGAATGAAGCAGTAATAGCTCTAAAACACAATGTCTTTTACAGTCATCCTTTTTAATTGTATCTATTATATAATAAAACTACATTATGAGGCAGAAACAGGTTAAAGGCAGACGTTTAGTCGTATAACCTGCACACAGCTGCAGTAAATACAGGAGGTGGAAGCTGCAGATCTCAGATCAGTCAGAAGTTAAATCAATAAAGTCGTTTTTTTAAAATTTGTTGATCATAAATCGTCGACAAAAAAAAAGAACAGATATCTGCTGAGAGAGAAGAGAGGCTGGTTTCAACTTCACCACATTTCAGTATCTGATGATGTGTGTGTGAAACTATTTGTTCTGGCAGCGGGTGAAACACACACACACACACACACACACACACACACACACACACACACACACACACAGACAAACACGAAGCCTTTTACTGGCTCATTGCACTTATGTAAAACATGTATGCCATTATTACCCTCCTTGTTCCACTCAGCTCCTCACATTTACATGCAGGAGGAGAGTGGGGGGAGTTGGAGGGGGGGGGGTTGTGTTTTCCCTCCTCAGCCAGAAAACCTCTGATGTTAAACGGGGTTAATTCTGCTGTTAATGTGTTGGACGGTTCAGACGGTCGGTTTCCTCAACATCAAACTGGAAACAGTTCCTCGTGGAGCTTCTTTTAATTAACATCCTGCTTTTTTTTTTTATCTGTGCTTTGTGACAGTTTCAAAAGTGTTGGATAATATGGATTATTATTGTTTTGCTGTCATTATTAGGCATATTAGTAGGAGTACAATACAATAATACAATGCAATACTATATATACAATAAAACTTTACTGTCCACCATCGTGGAAATGCCTTCGGCTCACCGTTAGAGAAATAGCATACATATTTCATCAAAAACACAGTTAAATACTATGTTAAAAAAAGAAAATATGGAAACAGTTAGGACACAATTAAATATACAATAAATAAATAGAGAGAGAAAAAGAAAAAGAAAAAAAGGGCTAATTTACATTTTAACATTCATAGTCAAAAGCTGAGACGGTGGTTGTTGCTGCTGCGTTAGCTCGTTAGCTTGTTAGCTTTAGAGTTTAGCTCTTATTTACTTATTTCCCTTTAAATGTAAAAATACACTGAAATGCCAAAGCGATGCTGAATATTTTTAATGCAGTTGATGGTCAAGTAAAGACTCTCTGTGTTTTTGTTTGTTCCAGTTTGATCCACTGGAGAGAAATTATTGTCTTTAATCGATATTTGCTCTTTAAGTAGATAATTGATGATGGCGCTCGTTTGTTGTCAGGGGAGACAGCGACATCATTCATTGGTTGTTGAAAGAAACATAAGGCTTTTATTAATGTTCATAACTAAGCACTTAAAAACTGTTAACACGTTTCGTATAAATTCTTGTAAATCTCTTATAGTCTGATGTTAACTATATTATAATGTCATTATTAACACTTAGATAGTTTTATAAACACAAAATAATGTTAATAAGCATCTTATAAGGACTTTTAAGGCCTTATTACCTATTAAATAACACTTATTACAAGCACCTTAATATAAAGCATTACAGAGTTTCCCTTTTGCAAAATATTTCTTTGCAAAACCCAGTCGTGTTCTTGTGTCGCATTTGTGTTTTTACGTGTTGTCGTTGTTTCTTATTGCGGTTTTGTCCCGGGTAATGTGTCCTTGACCTCAACACACTCGTTCTTATCTGTGTTAATCACTTATAGCGTCAGGATGTCATCAGTGTGTTGCAGCTCATGGCTCCATGTTTTACTTAATTTGACCTCATCATCACGCTGCTCCTCCTTCGTCCACCGCCGAGGACGCTCCTTCACTTCCTGTGCTGCTGCAGCCAAACCGACCGTGCACTGGACATTTGGGTAATCCCTGCTTGTAACAACACCGGCTGGAGCGTTTTGAATCGGAGGCGGCCATGTTCGCTCAGCCACTGTGACGCTGGCCTCGGTGTTTAGGGCCTGCAGATGAGTGGCGGGAGCCTTTGTCCAAACCCCGCGAGGGAAATCAGCTCTGCTAATTTGCAGGATGTGCCGTCCTCCTCCCCGTTTTAGGCATGCATGGCTGCAGCTAAACAAGCATGGGGGAGGAGGAGGGCTGCGGGAAAAAGGCTCGCTTTCACTGTTTGAAAAGACAGAGCCGGATAACGAGGCCTCCTCTTAACCTGCCTGTACCTTTTTAAACAAATTAGCTGAGCTGGATGTTGGAGGAGCACGCACACATACACACACACAGACACACAATCAGCTGAGCTCATGTCTTCAGTGGAGCTGGGAAACCAGAGGGAGGAGCACACGACACGACTGATGAAACAAGGAGCAGAGAAATAAGTATCAGACTGAAGGTGGAGCGGCTCATTAATAGAGTCCAGTAGGCGACAGGTTGGTCCAGACCAGTTCAAACTGACCAGGTAAAAGGTTGAACACATGGACGTTAACGCAAACACACACAGGTCACATGAATCGGTTATTAACCTGCTCCGAGCTCTGAGGTCATCATTTATACAGTGACTGACTGGCAGGAAAGTTAGTTAGTTAGCTAGCTAGTTAGTGAGTGAGTTACTTTGTTAATTTAGTTAGTTCATTTGTTGGTTGGTTAGTAAGTTACTTTGTTAAGTTGTTAATTATTTTGTAAGTTTATTTGTCTATTAATTAGTTAGTTTCTCTGTTGGTTGGCTGGTTAGTTACTTAGCCTTCTTACTTAGTTGATTAGTTAGTTCATTCATTGGTTGGTTAGTAAGTTAATTAGTTAGCCTACTTACTTTGTTAGTTGGTTCATTATTTCGTTCTTATACAGTAGTTAGTTGGTTACTTAGTTACATAGCCTTCTTACTTAGTTGGTTAGTTACTTATTTATTATTGTGTTAGCACGTTATCTAATTACTTACTTTGTTAATTACTTTGTTATTTAGTTACTTACTTAGTTTGTTAATTCTTTAGTTTTTATATTAAGTTCATTTGTTAGTCTGTTAGTCTGTTAGTTAATTCGTTAGTTAGTTTCTTCTTTAGTTTTTATATTAAGTTCATTTTTTAGTCTGTTAGTTAATTCGTTAGTTAGTTTCTTTGTTGGTTAGTTACTTAGCCTTCTTACTTAGTTGGTTATACTACTTTGTTACTTTGTTTATTATTGTGTTAGCACGTTAGCTAGTTACATACTTTGTTAGTTAGTCACTTACTTTGGTAGTTTGTAAATTATTTTGTTTTTATTGTAAAGTAGTTACTTTGTTAGTTTGTCAGGGCTTTAGTTAGTTTGTTAATAAGTTACTTACTTACTTTGTTAGTTCATTCGTTGGTTGTTTGAGTAGTTAGTTTAGTAGATCATTAGTTAGTCAGTTTAAGTTTTTTACCTGTGATTAGCACACAGCATGATGTCATTGGTTTTGTTCAATGGAGGTACATTTGCATAAAGCATAGAATAAGTATAATTATATAAACATATATAATTATACTATATATTTTGAACCAATAAAAACTGTTGACCTGTTTAATTTGCAGTTAATTTGTGGTCAGTTACCTACGGACACTTATGTATGTGATTATGATAAATTATTTTAATCAATCGATCACAAAAGCTGCACCACATTGAGACAGTCTGGTCTAACCCTGGCAACCATGACAACACGCCAAAACTTTGGATGAAACCTGATATTTGTTTTCCTCATGATCTGTTTCTGTTGTTTGCTTTCAGTACTGGCCCGCAATGCATCTTGGGACATGTTGAACTCTAAGGATGAACCTGTTGGAAGAGAAGACGGACGCTGTCGTGCTGCGGTGATGTAATCAGACGTTAATTGAGCTAATTACCTTGAAATGAGTTTCATTACATTTCAATGTTTTCACTGTAAACAGACCGTGTCTCCACCCTGAAGGAAACCCACGCAGCCGTTTGACTAAGTAGTTGTAAATATTAAAGGTTTTATTGTAAATACTGATAATAACTTCAGTTAAATTTGACCTCGTGCTCTGTGGGAATTAATTGAGAGTTTGATTTTATGAGCAAACCAGCTTTTATCTATTAGCTCAGTTGTCAAAGTGAAGTCTTTACAGCAGCTTTTCTTCCTCTCCTCTTCCATTAAACCAAAAATCATCTGTCAACACTTAATAAAAAAAAGAAGAAGAAGATTAAATCTCCCTCAACAATCACATTTTAACCCAGATGTGTCTTCAGGTGATAAATCAAGCCAGCGACGTCCAGAGGCCGACAGCTTTATTATCAGCACAGCTGTGGTTGTTGGCGTGACTGGTTTTGTCATGACAAGTTGTTTTATGTTGTTTGATATGATGTTGAGATACAACTGAATCAAGACTAATCCTCACATCGCTGCACGTCAGGCTGCAGCCGTCGAGTCTCATCAGCGTTTTTATCTCCTAACGGGGAAATAAACGCTGGGACAGAGACGAGACGCTTCGCTGATTCATGAGTGTCCACGCAGTGATGGAGGGATGTAAACAGGAAGAAAAACATATTTACCTGCTTTCAGAATTTTTTTTTTTTAAAGTTAATCATTTCAACATAGCATTGTTCTCACACTTGACGTCATGATCAATTTTATTTCACAATATGATGCTAATGTGGAAAAAAAGGTTATACCAACAGATCTAATGTATAGAGTTAAAAAGCAATATTTCAGCAATATACTTAAACTCAACAGATGGTGAATATCAATTAAGGTTCTATGCAATCATAGAATACAAAACATTATCTTTCAGTTAGAATGATCAATTTAAATTCACAATAACATTCACTTTCAACAAGATATTTACAGTATATATTTAGACCTAATGGATTTCCCTTTGGGGATTAATAAAGTAATTCTTATTCTATATTAAATACAATAGGTCTCTTTATTGAATGACAATCACAGATAAATAGCCAGTTGTGTCCACAAACAACTGAGAATTGTTGCTTTAACAACACTCACACGTCCAAACACATTAATCTGCTCAAACACAAACAAACAAACACCGCTAACCACCGAGGATGAGATGTAAATTATGTACAGATAAAATAAAATAAAAATCATAAAAATGTAATGGGTACCAAACATGACCTTTGTATCCACATCACTCACTCCTTCACATGGACCAGATGTTATGGTCCCATTGTATAGTTGAGTTTTTCACCTCAGTCTTAATTCAAACTGTCTCAGAAACTCTTCATCGAACCAGATCCGTTGATTGACGACTGGAGATAAATAAACCCCTTTAGCTTTTATCAACAACACTTTCCTGATTATGACTCAGTGCTGAACCCACTGTGCAGATGTTTTGCATCATCTTTTTTTGCAGAATGTTTTGGACAGACTGACTTTGGGGAAGCTGAATGTGTGAATTACACAACGCAACAGAGCCGCTTCAATAAGTTTGACTTGAAGGATGAGGCCTCGTCCTCAGGTCCACGGGTCCAGCAGCTCTTTGTCACATGACTCCTGTCGTCTTCTCGTCGCAACAAGTTTTTCTTCCGCTCGTCTTTCTCTCTTGTTCTCTTCACCTCCATTCTCACTATTTTAGCTTCCGGCGGTGTTTGTCTTCTCCGACACCTCTATTGGTGGGTAATTGCAATTCCTCAGACACTGTTTTAGTCATTTATTAGAATTAAATATAAGCACTGCTGTAAGGTTGTGTGACTGTCTCTTATCAACCTGCTAATTGTTGCAATATTCAATTTTCCTTTGTCTTGAATGTGATTAGCACCCAGCTGGCATCGCTGGAATCAGACATTATTTACACGTTCATTTTGGGCTCAGAAACCTGAGGATCCACCTTGAAGCCTGCAGGATCCTTGTTTCCTTCTCCGCAATCTCACACTTTGCGTCTGCAATGCATGCGTGTCGACTCAGAATAGCAGAGAAGAAAAAAAAACTAACGAGGTAGGCTACAGAGGGGCTGCCACCCGCTGAACGCCCTGCCCACCAACGAAGAAGAAGAAGAGGAGCCCACTTTGGGTGTCAAAACACTTCGCCGGCCCGGGGCAGCACGACGGCGGCTGCCCCGTGGACTTTGAACGCCAGCAACTGGAGATCCTGTTGTTTTTTCCTCCTTTTTCTGCTCAGGTTTATGCTAATGAGCTAATGCACCCCCCAACCACATCACCCAGCCCCCCCCTCACTTCTAACATTAATTAGCACAGTGCTACCTTGCTCAATATTTGGTAACAGAGCCGCCGTCGACGGATGCAGAAATTTGCAGGATTTGGCTTTTAATTAGGTACAGGAGAGCACAGGTGCGCTAACGAGCAGAAAGGAGCTAATTTGAATAAAAATGGTCCCGTCTATGAGGAAGACGAGGAGGAGGAAGGTGGTGGGGGGGGATATAATTAGCATGAGAGAGGTAAACGGCGACAGAGACCGTAGCTTCTTGCTTTTATTTCCTCATTGTGAAACTTGTCGTGTTTACGCTGTAATTTCACCTTTTAAAGTTTCTGATCTGTCGAGGAAACAAACTAAAGACGTGACATTTTACAACTTTAATGTGTAGAGGAAGGAAGGGAGGAAGGAAGGGAGTGGAGCCGAGCGGAAAAAGAAAAGAAACAAACAATCTTCACTGAGACGTCGCATCACTTTGAGCTTCATGATAAACTTCATTATTGATTCTGTCAACAGGAACTTGTTAAAAATGAAAGAGAGGAATGAAAACAATGTTTTTTAATGATTTTCTTCAAAGTATACTCTTGTATTTCAATTTCAATTCAATTTCAATTTCATTTATAAAGTGCATTTCATGCACAGGGCAAACTCAATGCGCTTTACAATAGTTAAACAATTGTAGTACAATGCAATAATAGTGCAAACAATTTAAAGAAGTGCAATTTAAAGACAAAACAAAGTAAAGCAACATCAAAACAATAACACATACACGTCTACACAAATGCTCAGGGGACACATTTATATACACACACATGTGTGCACACACACACACAATTTAATCAAATGCAGTTGTGAAGAGGAAAGTTTTTAACTTGTTTTTAAATATGGTCACTGATGTTGCCTGTTTCACGGTGTTTATGAAGTGTTTATGATAGAGTTTGTTTTAGTTTTTTTTAAATGGCCGTCATCAGGTTCAGGTTTAGGTCTTGTGCTGTGTCTCAAACTGAATACTGTAAGTATCTGGATGGTCACCTCATACCTCATAACGGTAATCTCCAGCTCGCATTAAACAGGTGGCGCACACAAGCAAAAACAAAAGCACAAGTTAGGCGTTCATCATTAGCCTGTCGCTAATTGAAGTTACAAACAAAGCCGGTAGATGTGTTGGCGGGC
Source organism: Decapterus maruadsi (assembly GCA_030347415.2). Lineage (NCBI taxonomy): Eukaryota > Metazoa > Chordata > Actinopteri > Carangiformes > Carangidae > Decapterus > Decapterus maruadsi. The sequence continues at coordinate 10,623,704 of CM064903.1, forward strand.
GACAATAGCGTCCAAAAAGGAAGACGACGTTGGCAACTGTTAGGATCGTTAGCTCCCAAATGCAAAACAACAGCAGTTCTTCGGTTTCAGTTCAGATTCAGTTCAGGCCTGAATTGATCAATTTTTTGCAAACTGATAATGTCATTTAAAGGTCCAGTGTGTAAAATGCTGATAAAACCCGCAAAACAACCAGCTTTCAGATTCTAGTTTGCTGCGCTCACTCACTCCCGTCGGCAAAGTGACAGTGGCCTCCGAGGACAAAAAAACGTGTTTACCGTGACTGAATGCGCATTGATCTAAAGCATTTTACCACATGTCTGCTGTTTCCTCCTCCTCCTTCTTCGTTGGTTTATTTATGAATGTGAAACTCTTGAAATGCGCTCTCTGGATTTTCCGTTCGGGCTGCCGTACAAACATGGCGGCGCAAGATGGCGACACTCTCTAAAGCAAGACCCTTGCTGTATGTAGATATAAAAGAAGAACTATACGGCTACGAAAACCAAACTAATTTTACTTTATAGCGATTATACAATTAAACAAACATTCATGGAGAGTATATTCAGCTCGTGAATTATTACACAACGGACCTTTAAGACCAGCTAGGTCCTGGATTAGCCTGTGTCTGAAGCTCAGCTGTTTGAGTAACTTCCCTTGAATGTAGAAGAGGGTATTTCACGTCTTGTTACCCCTCCCCTCCCCCTCACCGACCCGTCGTCGTGGCCACAGGTGGTTCTGAGAGTCTCAGGTGAAGAAAGCGACCGTTTGTTAATCTAAAGCTGAAACACTCTCTCTTTCTGGGAAGCCGAACCGCGGCTCCCTCTAATAAAGAACCACAGAGAGGCTTCGTGGCTCTCTCTCTCAGCAGGAGACCCTGAGCCGCCTGCAGCCTCGTACCTGTGTGGGATCCACCTGTGTCGACTTGTATCACAGGGAGAATTAATGACAGGGAAGGATCCGTCCGATCGGCGGCGGCGATGGCTCCCGCCGGCGCATCGGCCTCAGATCGCTGCGGGGTTCACCAGGAAGAGAGGAAGCTGTCGGGTCATGTTCTCCTGGTTCCTCATCCTCCTCTTTTAGTCTGCTTGAAATACTCACCGTCTGATATTTTACTTCACATGTTCACTTTATTATTGATCAACCCTTTGGTGAGATACGACTAAATACTTCACCTACTATTATTTTCTACCTCTACTTTAATACTCGTAATAGTAAATAATAATAAGTCATTTAATTAAATACCAAGAAATGCAAAGTTCTTCACCACAAAGAAATAACTGCAGCATGTTTAAAATAAAACATAGGCCTATGGAATAAAATATACAGTACAATACAATATTATATGATGATACATAGATATAAATATAGATATAAATCTAATAAAATAAAATAGAAAAGATAGAAAATTAACTTATTAATGAATATATTACAGTAAAGGAGACTGTGATAGATAGATAGATAGATAGATAGATAGATAGATAGATAGATAGATAGATAGATAGATAGATAGATAGATAGATAGATAGATAGTTTTGTGAGGTCAACTGACCCTGACCTTGACCTTTGACCTTTAACTGTCAACATTAAACCGGTTCATTCTCGAGTCGAGGTGAACGTTGGTGCCAAACTTGAGGAGTTTCCCTGAAGGCATCACTGACTCTACCTGAGTGGGACAATATTAGTTTTTAATCAGACGTTTTATTGCCTAATAAATCAATTAATCACGCGGCGGTCGTCGTGGTTCCAGTGTTTACCTGCTGCTCCTCCGTCAACGCCACGCACCGCACCAAACCTTATTAAATGTAATCATCATTAAACCGTATCATGGCTGCTCGTCAATAGTTCATCAGTTCAGTCGACGCGTTCAGACTCGGCGCCTTCACCTCGGCCGTTTAGCGAGCAGGTGCTGGCTGCTGACAGATGTGTGCCTTAGTGTGTGTGTTGGTGTGCGTGTGTTTATGTGTATGTATGTGTGTGTGTGTGTCCTGTTTGTGTTCCAAACATTTGTATAATTAGTGTTTTTGTGTTCACCTGTACGACAGGTTGGGTCACATCGTCCTGAGAGAGGTGACAGTTTAACACCTCACCACACACACACACACACACATACACACACACACCTGTATATGGTGTGTGTGTTGTAACTTCTAACCTCCAGCGACACTTCTACTGAAGTCGAAGAACATCACAGGTGTAATTATTTAGTTTGTTAACCCTGACGACTCTTTATTTCTTTATAATCGTTTCCTGAGTTCACAATAACTCATCATCATCTTCATCATCATCATCATCACTGAGATAAAAAAAACACAACTAACAGAATGTTTCACAATGAGAAGTCGGAGCTCGACATGGCGGCGGTAATGATCCTGTGGGTTCATTAAGTCGTTTCTCTGTGATCACAACAAAGAGAATAAATGAGTGTTTGCACCTCGTTTCATCCGCCGTCATAATTAGAGACAAATAAACGACTCGACGCAGCGGCAGCGACTGTTTTACATCAGAGAATAAAACACTAAACGTGGCCTAAAGTCATGTGATGTCACTCTATGACCTCATCACTTCCTGCTGTATGACCATGACATTTGAAAAGCCGTGTAAATGTTGTCATTTCATTATTGGTGTTTTGTTTGTGGTTAAACACAGTCATACATTTTAATTAAAATGTAACATTAATGAATAATTAAAAAAAAAAAAACTACAGGAAGTGTCTTTTATTGTCAACAACAGTGTGAACTGACTCTACAAAATAATAAAAATAACAATTAAAAGACAAACAAAAACATATTTTATATCAGATAAAATATTGTTAATGTTGATAATATAATACGAAATATAATGTAGCAGAGAAAACTTTACAAATAAGATAGAAAACAAAATGTGTTGAAGGAAAAATTGTGTTTTAATTAAAACAATAGAGAAAAACATTCATATATAAATATTAGTTTCAGCGATGTTTCTTCTTTTCCTAACTTTTAAAACAGTCTTGTTCCTTCACAATAAAAGTCTGTATGAAAACATGAGGGTGACACTTTATAATCAGTGCACGCTATTAAGCATTAGATATTTATTAATGCTCAACTAATGTTTAATAGTGTATCTTTATTATAAAGTGGGTTTATTTTGACGGGTTCGGTTCCCAGCAGCGATCTGAATCACACGGCGAGCGTCGTCTGGACCGCCGCATTAACGCCAAACTAAACGTTATTTCCCCCGTGATTAACTGTAATTATCTCAATCATTGTTCTGCAGACTCCCAGCAGCCCCCCCCCCCCCCCCCCCCCCGTCTAATTCCTCAGCCGTCATTACACTTAATTAGAGCTCTTTCACTGATTCATAAAAAACATATTTTTACTGCCCGAGCTCCGCGGCTGCAGGCGCTCTATGCTGCCGCTCTCAGCCAATCACAGCGTCCCGTCCAGGTGGCGGCGAAGGAAGCGCTGAGGGGGGAATCGATGATTCAGGGTCAGCGGCGGCTCTTCCTGAGGTTGTTCGCTGAGCGCTGATCTGGGAGCTGCTGCGCCTGAACCAGCTCTTCGAGTCTGTAAACGCAGCTCGCTCGCAGCTCGGCACAACAAACCCCGTCATTATCCCGTCATGGCAGTCGTAAATCAACCTCACGGCAGCCCTGTTGTCCCGGTAACATGACAGGCCCCAGTGGTGAGGTCGTAAATCAAGGTGGGATTGGCCTTTGGCAGGATGGAGGAGGAGGAGGTTGCTGGTGGTGGTGGAGAAAGTCCAATAAAGTTTTAGGTCGGATGAGTTGTTTTATGCAAACGACCCGGAGAGCTGGCGGCGGCCGGCGGTTTGCATCCTGCAGGACGAGCTGCGACTGCCGCCATTTCTGTCGTTTTGGCGTTGCAGCGTCTTCTCCTGGGAAGTCTGGATCTCCAGCAGCAGCAGTGCATCAGGGAGGAACATTAGCCCATCAATCACCCGCCCGCCCGTTAACAAATGGAGGCGTTTACCCGGCAGTTAGCGAGGCGGAGCCGTCAACGTGTGTCACATAATCGGCGTCTGATTATCGATGGATATGAATCACTGACTTTTATTGGTGTGCCATTCCTCTTTGACGTTCTTATCTGCCGGCGGTTGTAGCTACATGCGGCGCTGCGTTGGAGGCGATGAGAGTCTCGTCTTTAAGATCTGCAGCTAAAGATTGTTCTTGGCGAAACCCAAGAATCTTCATTTCACTTATATTGTAATTTATCTTAAACAGTTCAATAATTATCAATAAAGCTGGTGATTCATTTTAATTATCCACTAATTTCAACGGCTTCAAGTCCCCGTGCGTCGAGACGTGTTGCTTCAAGTAGCATCGACGCGTAAAAACGGCTCCATGACAAACAGGTGAAGGAGTTCATCAGAGTTTCTCCACAACAACAACAACAGATATTTTCACTTTAATTGTGAACGCCGATTGTAAAACGGTAGAAGAAGCGACGCTCGTGTTGTAATCTCCCAGCATTCCCTGCTTGCGTGTGCACGATCGGCCTGCGTGGCGTTCTGCCGGATGATGTTGCAGGAAATAATGAAGCTGATTAGATTTTTTTTTGCATGGAAGACGTCAGTGGACCGATGAATCACGCCGCTGCTCGTCTGAGTGTGAAGTTTGAACCCGGCTGCCGTTTCCTCTACGTCGACCTCTTTGACCTTTGGGTTATAAAATGCCATCATCCTGCAGATATTTGAGTTTTATTGCATTGTGATTTGTGCATGAATTCGACCCCACTAAATGTTAATAAACTCATCCTTGAGCCCTCGTGACTCTGTGACATCGTCTCACAGGGTCGGTCCTTTGAATCCGACCTGTGGTGCCAAATTGTTGCAACACTTTGTTTCCTTTCCTACCGGCCAGTCCATCAAGAAACTAGAACTCATACAAAACAGTGCAGCCAGGCTTTTAACCAATACAAGAAAAAGACACCTCATCACCCCGGTCTTAGCCAACCTTCACTGGCTTCCTGTGTGATCCAGGATTGACTGAATTCCTCCTACTAGTCAAATCAAACATCTAAATCCCTGAATGCCTTTGAAAAGGAACTGAAAACATGTCTTTATACCACAGATTTCTGACAAGTATTGTTTATTCTCATTTATTTCTTTTATTTATGCTCATATAATAATAATGCTAATATAGATGCCCCAAAATTAACTTATTAATGAATATATTAGGCCTACAGTAAAGGAGACTGTGATTGATAGATAGATAGATAGATAGATAGATAGATAGATAGATAGATAGATAGATAGATAGATAGATAGATAGATAGATAGATAGATAGATAGATAGATAGATAGATACTGTAGATAGATAGATAGATGTCCATGTCACTCCGTCTGAATTTAGGACTGAACTGGACTGACATGTGTCCGTCCTTATCGCCATATCCTAAAACATGGCTCCTGTCGCCTAGCAACCCTAACAACACATGACTTATGTTGGAGCATAACTTCCCGTATATCTGGTGGCTGATTCCAGACGAACCTCCTCCTCCTGCTGCTGCTGCTGCTGCTGACTCACTTCCTTCCTTTACCTTCCACCTGCTTCAGTCTGACGTGTTCAGTGGGCGTCGATCCAGCTGCTGCTGCTGCTCGTGTGGACGATTCCTCCAGATGTTGAGGCCTGAAAACAGATCCACCTGCAGTGTCAGGGAGAGAGGGGTCAGTGTCAGCAGACATAATGTGTTTTAACGTCAACAATGTGTTTTATATGTTGATGCAGCAAAATAGGTGGTGATGTGCTGAAAACAGAGAAACCAAACAGAAAAGAAAACGAGAGTTACAGATGTAACTAAGGTTCTATGAATTCTGGATGACCGCCAGAGACGGTATGAAATACCTGGATAAGCATCACGAAAACAGATCGAAACATAATATCAACAAAGTCATGACTCTTGACCTGGGTGACGTAAGCAACCTGATAAAGGGGGCAGGCACCCAGGAAACGTCTCCTACAGAATCTTCTCGTCAAGATTCCGAGTGACAAAGAACTCTGATTCATCCAGAATTCATAGAACCTTAGTTACATCTGTAACTCTCGTTCTATTTCATTCTTCCTGACCGCCAGAGACGGTATGAAATACCTGGATGACCTATACCAAAAAAGTCATGAGGAATCCGCACTCACCGAGATTCAGTTGCAGACCGAAGGAACAGACAGGACAGCCGCCGCCACAGGGTGGGGAATCCCTGTAGAAGCGGGCGAAGGTACAGGAAGAAGCCCACGCAGCTGCGGCACAGATGTCATTCAGTGGGACACCCCTCAAAGCGGCCCATGACGTGGAGACGCTCCTGGTCGAATGACACTTCACCGGCGGGACCGGAAGGCCCTTGAGCCTGTATGCATGAACAATGGTATCGACAACCCAGTGTGAGAGTCTCTGTTTGGACAAGGCACAGCCCTTCCTGTGACCCCCATGACAGACAAACAGAGCATCAGACTTGCGAAAAGTAGCAGAAACCTCAATGTACCGTTTCAGGGCGCGAACAGGGCAAAGAAAGGTGACACTAGGAGGCAGCCCCTCCATGCCCGACTCCGGGGCAAAGGCCGCCAGACTGACAGGTTGGTTAACATGAAAAGCCGAGATCCTCTTCGGGAGGAAAGAGGGGTTAGGCCACATAGTAACCCCCAATCCATCAGGGTTCCACCGCAAACAATCACCGGCGATAGACAGGGCATGAAGCTCACCAACCCGCTTTGCAGATGTAACCGCGAGAAGGAAAGCAGTCTTGCAGGACAGCCACCTAAGGTCAGCACCTTCCAGGGGCTCAAATGGAGGAGAACACAAGGCTTCCAGGACGACAGGCAGATCCCATGCAGGCACCCTAACAACCTGTGGAGGCCGCAAACGGAGAGCACCTTTGAGAAACCTGCCCACCAGAGCATGTGACCCCACAGACCGACCATCCACAAAGGCATGTCGAGCAGAGATAGCAGCAATATACACCTTTATGGTAGAGGCAGAGAGCCCTTTATCCAGCAACGTCTGCAGGTATCGGAGCAGCACAGGCACAGAACAATGTTCCGGGTCCAGATTCTGACCCCCACACCAAGCCGCAAAGAGTCTCCACCGGTTGGCATACAGCAACCTAGTCGAAGGTGCGCTGGGCTAGCAAGACTATGGTCCGGACAACAGCCTGATCACAAGAGTTCAGCAACGAGTCTGGCCCTTCAGGGGCCAGACATGCAGCTGGAGCGTTCCGGGTGGGGATGCCAGATGCTCCCCCCCAGCTGTGACAGGAGATCCCGTCTCAGTGGGAGGGGCCAAGGAACCCCGTCGAGAAGCCGATGGAGAAGGGGAAACCATATCCTCCCGGGCCAAAAGGGAGCCACCAGTAGTACCGAGTGACTGCTCCTGTCTATCCTGTGAAGTGTCAGCATGAGCAGTGGGACTGGAGGGAAGGCATACAGGAGGCGGTCTGGCCAGGAGTGAGCCAGTGCATCCTGACCCAACGGGCTGGCCGGTTCTGCGAGGGAGAACCACAACGGGCAGTGTGTCGACGCTGCTGAGGCGAATAGGTCAAACCTCTCCCATACCATCTGAACCACCGTGGGGTTCAGCCTCCACTCCCCTGGAGGAGGTTTCTGGCGGGAAAGCATGTCTGCGGCCGTGTTCTGCACGCCTGGCAAAATGACATCGCCCTGAGACTTGCAAGGCGAGGCGAGGCCCAGTGAAGGAGTTAAGCCTCCCGTAGGGAATGCCTGGACCTGGTCCCCCTGGTGGTTCACATGGTAAACTGTCGAACATTGTCTGAACTATCCCTTCCAAAACTGGAAGGAAGTGCCGGAGGGCCAAGTTCCATTTATGTGCTGGAGTTTCTGCTGAGGACTCCAGGTAACCGTCCTGTGGTTCCACACAGCGCCCCAGCCCAGGAGGGAGGCATCTGTAACCACCACCTCCCGGCGGGAAGGAAGAGAGCCCAAGGGAACGCCGCTGGAGAGAAAGGCCCTGCTTCCCCAAGGTTTGAGAGACTGGAGGCACTTGCAGGAGACCACTACCATCCTGCCTTGGTGCCTCTTGGGGTCGAGGCCCAACCCATTGACCCACACTTGTAGGCGCAGTGAGAGGAGCCCCAGGGGGATGACCGTCGAGGCAGCTGTCAATTTTCCCAGCAGTTGGAGTAACAGACCATGTCAACCTTGCACCTTCCCGAACACGTGAGACAAGGTTGAAACTCCGTGGGGAAGGAAAAGCCTCATCACTACTGAGTCGAAATTTGAACACGACACTGGGAACCAAGCAGCTCTTCGTGAAATTCACAGTAAGGCCCAACTGGTCCACATGGTTCAGAAGACACGTTGTATCGCGGATAGCCTCACGCGGAGCATAAAGCCAATCGTCCAAGTAAGGTAGAATGCGAATGCCCTTGCTCTGCAGGGGCGTCTGGTGAAGATGCGAGGGGCAAGTGAGAGCCCGAAGGGAAGAACACAGAACTGTGCCTGTCCCTTGAAGGCGAAACGAAGGAACTGCCTGTGGTGCGGTGCAACTGGCACATGAAAATAGGCGTCCTTCAGATCGACGCTCGTGAACCAATCTCCCTCTGAGACCACCTGAAGAACATCCGCTGTGCCCATATGAAAACGAAGAACCTTTATGAACTGGTTCAACCGTCTGAGATCGAGGATGGGGCGGAACCCCCGTCCTTCTTTGGAACAAGAAAATAAGTCGAATAGAACCCTCTCATTTGATCTGAACTTTGTACACACTTTTTCTCCAGAAGCACCGAAATCTCCCGTTCGAGAGCCAGAGACCTCAGGGGGTCCCTGACCACAGTCATTCTGACCCCGCTGAACCTGGGGGTCGACAACTGAATACTGTATCCCTTGGAAAGAGTCAACAACACCCAAGGGTCTGAGGTCAGGGCCCCCACTGGCCCAGATGTTGTGGAGAGAAACGGCTGGTGCCTGGATCTAGGCAGTCAAGATCGGCCCCCGGCCTTTGGGCGGCCTGGGGTTTCGGTCCGCAGGTGGTCCGTACCTGGGCGTCTTGTCTTTAGGCGCCCGAAAGGCAGGCTGCTGAGGGGCCCTTTGGAAACGGCCCTGCTGGAAAGAGGGGCGGCCGGCCCTTGGTTCACCCTGAGCGGTGGCCGTAGGGCGGGGAGCACCAGCGTGCCTCGGTCTAAATGGAGCCTGGCGCAAGTCAGCAAACTGTTGCTTAACTTTGTTCACCTGCACACTGCGTTCCAAAGCCTGCTGGGCTGCAGGACCGAACATCTGGCCCGGAACGACAGGAAGCGTGCAAGACAAGGGGGACTGGGCGAGCCACACTTGGCGTCGTGCCAAGGTCAAGGTGGACATGAGTCTCCCAAGCTCCCTGGTCATGAAGGCGAACGCCTGCAGTGAAGCATCACTAAGGCCTTGCGTCTGAGTATCCGCCCCCACAGTCTGAAGAGTCTGCGACAGAGCCAGAACCAGGTGAGAAAGCGAGTTACCGGCGCCCCATCCGGGCTGCTATATCATAGCTCTTGGTGAGGAGGTCATCAGTTATCCTACACTGAGGGCGTGGGCAACGGGCATCAGGTCTGAGGGCCTCATCAGGAGACACTATCAGAGAAGCGATCGAGGAATCGATTCTGATCCAGACCATATTGAGCGTCCCTCATGGCAGCCAGAGCCCTGCAGTCACTCGGCAGGTGAAGGAAAGCCTTGGGGTCCGGCCAACATCTCTGGAGTTCAGTGATGTATGGCTCAGAGGGTGGAACCTTGAAGGAAGATGGTTGAGGGGCATGTTTGAAGAAAGCGTTAGAGGGAGCAGCCTCCACAGGGGCAGCATCCAACCCAAGCCGGGAGACAGCCAGCTGGATGGCCTGTTTAACCGTAGATTCAGCATCTCTCAGTGAATCAACGCCCGACTCATGGGAGCCTGTCACCGAGGGAAGAGGGGATCCCTCCTCTAGTTCCTCCTGTCCCCCTGCCTCCCCACCAGTAAAGAGAGTCCCAGAGGCAGCAATAGACAGCACGTCCACGTCCCGCTGGCTAGCCACCTGGGGCAAAGACGCTAGGCTATCACTCTCAGCGTAGCTCCGTGACGGCTTCTCAAGTGGTGGCTCAGCGGCAACGGTGCAAACATCTGAGGGACTGCTAGGCTGCAGACTAAGGAGGAGGGCCTTAATCTGGGCAAACTCAGAGGCCAAAGTGTCCACTTTAAGGGCCAAAGGTTCAACACCCTTCCGTTTCTTCTTAATCCTCCTGTGTTTGACCGCGGCGTTTGGGGCTGTGCTTTTATCCAATTTAGCCAACCTCGCGTTCCTGTCCGCTAACGGCATGCAGGAGCAATTAATGCAAGCACCCTCAGTCAGTGCTTGCCTCAGGTGCTCAATGCCAAGGCACGAAGGGCATTTGTCATGGCCATCCTCTGGGCTCAAAGGAGCCATGCAGGTGACACAAACAGACAACATAGCCACGGAGGCTGTAGCGGTAGTTGAGCGGGAACACTCAAATACAGCCCAGCAAAGAATTGGCAAGTGACGCCGAAGGTTAGCGGTGTAGCTGCCGGGCGAAAACACCCAGCTACAACCAGCCCAGCACGAGTTACGGTGAAAAAATAGCCCCAGTGACGCTGTAGCAGAGCGAGCAGCACTCGGCTACGAGTCCGTCAGTCTAGCACCTGTAGTGCAGTTAACAGAGCGAGGAACACTCTGCTATATACGGCCAACAATGAATTAAGACAAGCTATCGAGCTAACAACAGGGCGGAAACACCTTTAGCCGACCGCTTAATTAGCACCGTGTATAGCCCCCGAGCAGCCGTCAGGGAGGCGAAAAACACCTCACAAGGACAAGGAGCTCCGGCTAACAACGAGGCAACTTAGGCACTTAGCGGGGATGAGAATACCCACCGGCAAGGAAACAAGCTACTTACCTGTCACAGTCCGGTTGGTCGAATGGAGGAGAGCGCCGGATACACAGCCTCTGGAGGACGAATCTGTAGTTCCGACCGGTTGTGGTTACGAGGCTACTAGCGTACGCGGCAACAACAGCACGTGTGTGCGCGAAGGCGAGAAGATGAAAAGGAGAAGTTTCCTGGGTGCCTGCCCCCTTTATCAGGTTGCTTACGTCACCCAGGTCAAGAGTCATGACTTTGTTGATATTATGTCTCGATCTGCGCATGCGCGTGATGCTTATCCAGGTATTTCATACCGTCTCTGGCGGTCAGGAAGAATGAAATAGAACTGATTTTGAGCCCACTATGGGTCTTAAAAGCAGGGTTCTAAATTAACACCCGCCAACCCGCCAAATGCGGGTTAAAAATCATTTTGGCGGGTGTTAACAAATACTTACTAGCCAGTTTGGCCGGTGGTGCATGAGGCAATCATGACGGTCAGAGCCGCTCTACTGTTCAGTCAGTAATTTGCTTGCAACATGCACGCGACTCGCGAGCTACCGGGCCGCTTGGTTGAAGCGTGTGTGTGCGTGCATGGGACCGTTCAGATGCAACGTGTAGACGCGCCACATGCCCGCTCACAACCAAAGTGAAGCGGTAGCGGCGGAAGACGATGCGTCGCGGTTTGTTTGTTTTTTCATGCATATCCGCGGTGCACAGACTGCATGTCATGTGATAAGAACAGACTCAGAATCGATCAGATGCACGGACCTGCTTCTCCTGCAGCGACGTGCTGCCTGGGTTTCAGTGCTTGTCGGTGTTGTGTCAAATCCTGGTTCCCTGTCCAGCTGGTTCTCCCTCCCACAGAGCTAAGACCCAGATGTAGAATGTGTTTTATAGAAGAGAAACACTGAAATATCCCTCATGTTCACCTCTCAGTCTTAGCCCAGTCCTTGGAATATTTTTATTTTCTCTAGGTAACAGAATAGAATTGTGTATAAAACTGAAAAAATAAATGAATAATAAAATAATAAAAACAGGATTTTAGGGTAGAGTAGCCTATAAGGGTTGACATCACACATACTTAATCATTTGCAAAGATGTACAGACAAGACATTTAGGCAGCAATGTGATGAAATTAATGAGAAATACAATTATTTTGTGAACATTTGCCAAGTAGTTTGGAGGTTTGTCCATATTGTTTTGAGAATGTAATTTCTGTTTTGAAAAATGAGCCAAACCAATGGAGAAAAACTGTAGGCTAATAGAGGAGATACAATACCTGAAAGGAATTATTTCAGTTGTCAGTATGATAGAGGCTAAAAACATGCTATTTTCATGGGAAACACAGTACGAACGTAAAGAATCTCTCTTATTTTCCCCAGAAAAAAATTTGGCTAGTGGAAATTCTGATTGGCTGGTAACTTTAGAAAGTTACCAGCCAAATTGGCTGGTGATCTAAAAAGTTAATTTAGAACCCTGCTTAAAAGTAGTGTAATCATTTGTCTATGACGATGGAGCCCAAACTTTGTGCAAAATATCAAGTAAATCCGGGGTGAAAGTTATTTTTTCCGCATTGGCTAAGCTAATGCAGCCGCGCAAATTATGCGTCACGTTGCTCACAATTCATCAGCCACTGATATCAGGATCGGTCATCCGTCAATCAAACGCCTGAGACAAACAAGGAGACCCGTCCACCACCGACACAAACTCTCCTCCTCCACCACCCTGCGCTGCATCACTTAGCCTCGCTAGCTGGGCTAGCAAGCTATAACGTAGCAAGCTAGCTAACAGTTAGCTACATTAGCTGAATACACTCGCACACATTGAATACCCCCGCTCGATAACGGCCAATCAAATTAGTTTTTTCCTTACTCGGGTAAACTCCTTGAACGAGGCAAAATGACAAAATCTGTCTCTGAAGTTAATGATACAGATGTTTTGTAACATAGGCTATGCAATGAAAACGGTTCCATTACAAGAAAACACGGCTGCAGATCTGCACAAAGCAAAGCATTATGGGTAACTATGCAGGATGACTGAGATCTTAAACTGTGGCCTCATGGGAAATTTCATATCATGCACAGTAAGGACTTGCATATCACTGTAACCAGGTGTGTGTGTGTCTGTGTGAGAGAAAGAGAAGGTGAGGAGAGAGTGAATGGCTGGAATTTCCCTCCGTCAAGCCCCGACAGTTTTCCTCTCCTCATCTCTCTCTCTTTTTCTTTAATGAGCACACACACACACACGCACACACACCTGGTTAACTGTTAAGCTAAACCTTTCCAGAACTGTAATGAATTATTGTCATGCTTTTCCACATTTACACACATAAAAATGCAAATACTGAACCACATGTAAATACACACACACACAACATAAGGGGAGACGCTACAGGTGAAGGGGGGGGGGGGGAGCTAATTTCCGTTCATTTCCAGAACTGAAATCTGAACAATGGATGAAGCTACTTTCAAAAGAGTCAGAAGTTTTTACAGAGGAGATTTTGGATATCTCTTTTTATCACTCTGTAAATGAGAAAATACTGTCACAAGCCATAAAATTTCAATTATCGCCATGTTTTTAGGAATAAAATATTGTATAAATCAGGCTGTGGATGATATATCAACAATCCCCTCTGTAAAAACCCTTCAGAATATAGACAGGAATAAAACTGGAAGGTTTGGTGTCTGTAAGAGCTGCTGAAGTGGAGATTTCTAGCTCAGAGTCTGAGGAAAAACTCGAACGGCCTTTAAAGACTTATAGGCTACTGTAAAATTACATAGGTTGTTAATGTTAATCATACTTTTACGATTGGTTGCAGATAGCTCAAACCTAATCAGTGCATGAAAAAACAGTGTTTTTGCCTGTAGTGTCTCGCCTTAAAGCAGATATCAGTGGAATGTTTTTGTTAATATAAGTCCTAAATAGTCCTATTTTCCGTCAGCAATCACTTACATGGAGTGTTTCAGCCGTAACACGAGTCTCTCCGTCACTCTGCTCTGCTGTAAACCAGGAGAAAACTTTCCTTGTGGGATACAAGTGTTATCCAATGAGGAGAGAGAACGGCATGAAGGGCTGTGTGTGCAGCCAAGGGGTGCGTGTGAATGTGGTGACGTAGCACGAGGACGCATGACGAGGGCGGGGGCTGCTAACTCATGGTGCGTTCAAGGAAACTCGTAACTTGTGTTTTTCCTTCCTGTGAAGTCATACCAGTTCAATCTGGTACGAGTTCACGGGTCGGAAGTTACGAGTGGCCGTTATAGTGACTTTCACAGGCAACAGGATGGTAAAAACACGAGTTACGGGTTACCTGGAACGCAACGAAGTCATAGTTGTGACTTGAAGCTGTAACTTACGGTTTCAAAAGCCTGCCTTGAACGCAGCATTAGCCGAAATGGCCGTGCCGCTGATATCTGCTTTAATACAGACAGGCCTAAATGTGTGGTTCAGAGCAGCAGTGGAAGTGATCAGCAGACGTTGGACTGTCTCCGCTCTGAGGTCCTGATGCTGAGCTGCAGCTTTGACAGAGAAGCTAACGGGCTAACGACGGGCTCTTGTGTTGATTGCTTTTGTTTGCAGCAATTAAAGTTGATTTAGTTGATTAGAGGTTTGGTAACGAGTGGCTGGTTAATTTCCCTCATTTGGATAAATACTGATTAACGTTGGCGAGCTGCTGAGCTCCCTGAGGTTCAACACACACACACACACAGACTGATCAACACTGACGTCAAACTGTTTTACAGTCTTTGAATCTGAATGTGGACAACCGACGCTCCTGAAGGTGGCGCTAGTGAACCAACAAATCTGTTCAGCAACTCCCAATAAACAACAGAAGAAGAACAACAACAACTTTGTTTTAGGTTTCACCGCAATAAATCAGTTCAGATTCAAACCAAAAATTAATTAATTTAATTAATAATTTATTTTATTTGTTGTCAGTAAAAACACAGAGTACAGAAAGACGTAGAGCTGCACACCAAAACTCTGTTTCAGACTTTTTATTAACGTTTCGACCACCAGCGTGATCTTCTGCACTATTGTGTGACATGTCCATCCTTCTGTGAATGTTTCTCAATGCTTCCTATGTTTTTCCAATGCGTATTAAAATCCTTGGTTTATAAATGATGAATTTATTAGGCTATTTAATTTAATTTATTTAATTTAATTTATTGAAATTGTTGATCCATAGGCTAGCTACTAATTAGCATTAATGATAATGATTTATAGTATCTGAGTGTCTGAACCACACGCCAACTGGAATCAAATTAATATTTTAAATGATTTCCAGGTCTCCTTGGTTCAGTTTACACTTCTTTTTTTTAGGGTCAACTTTATTGCTCTCTCTTTCGTCGACAATAAACCTCTTCCAGCTCATTTCTCTGAAAAAAACAAACACGAACACGTTCGTCATGAAATCAGCTCGACACCCCGAGAGCCTCCAGCATCACGTCTGTGCCCTCCTTCGTCTGTCTCATCCTTAAATTAAATTAAATGTAATTTAATTTAATAATCACCACCAGTGATACCTGCCGTGGTTCACCTGGACAACCCCCACCCCTCCCCTTCCTCCCCCCTCCCTCCTCCATCTCTCTTTAAACAGTCACTTCTTCTCTCACAGGAGATGAGAAGACGTGATAATTTGTTTCTGCTGGTCGTGCACCTACACGCATTCCTCCACCACCACCATCTGTTATTTCAGTTCAGCCTTTCCCAATGTGGAGACTGAGGCGTTTCCATGGCAACAGCGCCAACATATACAGGCAGGCAGGTAGTAGGCTACAACGGCAACCGGGGGGAGGAGGGGGAGGAGGAAGGAGGCTTTTATAATAATAATCTTCATATAGATCTGGACTCAGTTTCTAATGCTGGAGCAGCGATGTGACACCTGGACTCACCTGGATGGAGTGAAACCAGAGTTTATGTTTTTATTTAAGTTTTCAAACCTCAAACCTCTTAATTATCAGTGTTTTTTTTTTTTTTTTTTTTTGGGGGGTTTACCGTTAAACTGAAATTAAAAACAAAATCACACAAATACAACCAGAGCAGCATGACTATTAATCAACGGTTATAATAATAACCACTCTAACACATGGTAGGCTACTGAGGGGGGAGGGGGAGGGTCCTCAGCCCAAGTGCATGCTGGGTAAAGACAACATATTATTGCGTTAATGTTATTTGTACACTAGATTGTGTTAATCATGGTTCAATTAGAGTAATTATTGTTAATCAATTAATCAGTGAGTCTCTGGAAATCGTTCAGCATTGGTTCAGGTCCGTGCTCATTATAGAGACTGTGATGAAGAGATGATGATGATGATGATGATGATGATGATGGTGGTGGTGGTGGTGGTGGTGGTGAAGATGTCCTGTCTGAATCCTTTCAGACTCTATCAATTTATCAATATTTAAGGATCATAACCTTCATAATGATCCATTGACTTTCTTCATAGCCTATAATTAAACTAATTATACATTCATAAATATGTTTAATTTAATATCCATATTAAATGATCAACCTGTTTGGGGTTAGACTGTGTTGATTATAAAATAGCTAGGCTACTTATTGATGTATTATTCGCCTACATTATCCGAAGCCTTTTTCTGCAGCTTCTGAATCAAACTGTTGTTTCTCGGCAGGACAGAGCAGCTGCCTCCTTCGCATTACAGTAGCCATTTAACCATAAAAATTATATAAATGTTTACCGGTAGTTTAATAACAAATATCAGGTGTTTTTACAGTGACGCTGCTCGTGAGTTAAAGGTTTTTGATGCGTCGTCACGTGCTGGGTTTTTCATCCGCACGTTCAGCTGAGAAATATGTTTAGGCTACATCATAATATTTGCATATTCACAGATGGACTCTCTCTACATGTATAAATCCACATGTATGTACTTTCAGGAGCGGAGCGGGTCTGAGTCCGGGCCGAGGCCTGGTTGGTGCGGGGAGCGGCGGGAGGAGCCGGGACACCGGGGCAGAGCCGCAGCTGCAGCCGAGAATGACGCTTCATCCTGCGGACGATCCTCAGGTCTGACCCCGCTGCTGCTCTCTGTCCAGCGGGACTTTTACTTTGACAGCCAAGAGACGTAAACAGCTGTAAACAGCTGTAACAGCTGCTGCTCCGTGGTCACCAGCTAAAACACTTTTTCTACATTTTTGTTTAAAATGATTAAGACTTAAAAACTTTTGATTTGAGTTGATTTAATCAATATCTTAGCTTTAAACACTCGGGTTGAATCTGTTCAGACATTTAATTATATTAAATTAAGACCAATAATCACGCTTAAACATAATTGTATTATTATCTAGCGTAGTTTTTTTTTTCTTTTTTTTTCATCAATCATGGGTTACTATTGATATTATGGCGGTGCAGCGTGTAGCCTAGGCCCAAGTTCGAGTCGAGTTTTTATTTTTTAGGATTTTATTTCAAATAGCGTAGATAACAACAATAATAAACCAGGTTTTCCTTTAGCTCTTTTTCAGTTTCTGTTTAAAACCAAATCCTCAAATTAAAATGAGTTCAAATTAAACTGTTAAATGATAAAGATAATAAAGACAAAAGACAAAATATCTAAATATAAAAGAAGAAGAAATAATTATGTCCTCAGATTTTCAACACACAAAGAAAAAACTTTGTATTTTATTGCATTTTATTTATATTTTTTCCAAATGTGAACACAGGAAGTACAAAGCTTCTGTCGTGTCTTTCCCTTTCTCAGAGGAGACGAGTTGTACAGTTAGTGCATTCGATCCTAAAACAATGAAAAAATAGATCTGACTAAGAAGAAGAAAAGGAAGAGGAGGAAGAAGAAGAATAAGAAGAAGAGGAAGTGCTACATAAGGAGGTGATGAGGTAAATCTGTCCAGGAAGAAGAAACAAACAGATGAACTGATGCAGAGAGAGAAACAAACAAACAAACAAACAAACAGTCACACATTATTATTATTATCATTATTATCCATATATACACATCAGATGCATAGAATACTTTCAAATCCATTTGACATAAATACCTACATTTGTTTTTGTCTTTTTCTTTTGTTTTGTTTGCTTGTTTTTCAAAATAAAAGACAACCAAAAAAAAGCAATTAAAAAATCAAAACAAAAACTACCAGACCGAGAAAAAAAAAAAAGTGGAAAAACTGCTCCAGGATCAGCTGGTTGATGATCTCTGGTGCTTTTTTTTTTCTACTGTATCTCCAGTGTGAGGTGATGCTTTATTTTGAAAAGACACAAACCAGTTTGAGGAGCTGCTGGTCTCGGTCCCACGTGGAACCAGAGATGCTGTTTTATTATTTCGTTTGGAGGGGGAAGATGAAAACTGTCGCATCCTTCAGAGGCACCAGGGATCATGGTCATGTCCTACATATCCCAGGATTCATTGCTCTTTGCCAACAGAGAGTCAAATGTTTAAGTGTTTTTATTAAAACCTCAAATAATAAATTACGTGTTGTCCTGGCTGCTATGGCAACAGGGTAGTGGACAGGTGGTGACCACCAAAAAAAAAAAGCAAAAATCCTCCGTCTCATTTCAGTTTAGACCTTTACTCCTCTGAAGGATGCGACACATCTGGACCGTATAGGACACAGCTGCAGGTTCCTCCCAACAGGAAGTGAAGATTGACTTTCACATTAAAATGCACAAATTTAAACTCCAGATGTGTGAAATCATCAGTCTGTGACGTTCAGTTTCCATTTCTCTGTGAACTCATTACTTTCCTACATTTCCCAGAATGCTTTTCAGTGCAGAATGAATTATGCAGGTTTCCAACCAGGTCGTGATCATTATTTAGTGGCGTCTGTTAGAAAATAATGAAAATCTGAATTAAACTTGATGTGGGAAGAAAAAAAAACAAAGGTATAGCGCTTCACATCCAGATGTTCAGTTTTGTCACAGCTGCTTTTAATCAGATTTTAATTAGCTGCATGGCCGCGTCGCCCTGCACAGACATTACAGTCTTTTATTTTGAAATTGATACCCCGCCTCATTTAAAGCTAAGTGCACAGTATATTTTTATACTTGACATTAATTTGACACATTTCAAATTTTTTTTGTAAAGTGAAACCAAAAAAACTAATCGGAGCGGCCATGTTGGACAGAGCAGGAAAGTCACAGACTGAAACTCTTTTAAAAGGAGTTTAAAGTTTGTGTTTTCTTTCTGAAGTTGGAAACAAACTTCCTCCAGCTCGTGTCTGGGTTCAGGATGTTCTTCTTCTTCTTCTTCTGCTCCTCCTTCTTCTTCCTCTTCTTCTTCCTCCCTCCTGTTCCCGCTCTCCTTCCTGCTTTCCCTCCGTCAGGCGTGTTTGCGGGGTCCGGCAGACTTCCTGTTCGCCTCCGTCTGTTTGCGACAGACGCTCAGAAACCTGCAGCCGAGCAGCTTCTCAGCTTCGCTCCGTGTTTTTTCAGGACTCTGTGTTTTTTGTGTGTGTTTGTGTATTTGTGTATTTGTGTATTTGTGTATTTGTGTGTTTGGCACCAAAATCGTTCAGTCAACAGCTGTGACCACGTTTTTTTTTTCTCGTTTTTTTTCTTTTAAGTTTTGTTTATTTTTATTTTGGCCTCTTCAGAAGCGTCAGATCTCCTCTTCAGTCCAGCAACAACTCCAACAGGAAGTCAGGGTTTTTTTAAGCTCCTCCCACATGGCGGATCAGTTTGTGTGTTTGTCTTTAAACCCCTGTCGTCGTTGTCGTGTCATCGTCTTTGTGAATTCCTGCTGATGCCTTCAGGGACATCATCAGTCTTCGGAGAGGTGAGCTGTCGTGTCAGTGTGTGTCAGTGTGATGAATCTCTGCAGAAATAGTGAATCTCAATCTAACAAACTGTCCAAATGTCAAAAAAAAAGAAAAAGTCTTAATCAATAACGAATAATTGATCAGATTTGTCAGTCTTGGTGCGTTTGACATTAACTTATTCCCACCAGGACAAATCCACAGACTATTATTGCGTCTCCGAGTGAAATGTTTAGTTTGTGACGACAAAGCTGTGAACGAAGACTTGTGAAGCCAGAACTGATTTAATAAAGTTTTTAATCAAATTTTAATTGGCTGCATGTTTCTGCGTCGCCCTGCAGAGATATTGCAGCGACGTACGGCGTCACGCATGAGTCACAGTTGTGTGTCATGTTGCAACAAACTGATGGCGCCTCGGAGGTTTAAAGGTCGACGTCCACATGTGATTATAAATCTGGAATCTGCTCTGTTTTATATTGTAAGTAAGAAAACAGTCAGCCAATCAGAAGAGAGACTCAGAACCTCCTCCTCTCTTCTGATTGGCTGATACAGACCTGGCGTTACTAGAACTACACTGAGATGGTTTTAAAGGAGACATATTCTGCCCCTTTTCCACAAATTAAAATAGTTCCCAGTTGTCTTAAAGGGATAGTTCAACATTTTTGGCAAATTGGAAATTTTTTGAACGGCGGAGCAGAGCCGTGAGCTGCTCAGAGCTACGCTACGGAGGCTCATGGGATTTCTTGGTTTCCCTCATCAAACTCATCAAATACACAATCCAACAACTCCACAACGCTCTGGTGGACAAGTTGTGACCTGCACATTCACCACGCTATGAGATAATAACACAACGTTACCACACAGAGTTGTTTTAGAGGGAAATTCATGCAAAATTGCTGATGCACGTTGCCTTCAGGGACAGTTTTTCAGCAAGCAGTCTCTGTATTTCCCTCTAAAACGTTGTTGAAGAGCCTTCAAAAGGTGATATAAGATGATAAGTTCACAAGTCTTCATTCACAGCTCGAACGTTCACCTCACTCTTCTTCTCTGGTTTGATTGTCTCTTGTTGACGTTAACGTGGACACGTGGACTGTGTCTCAGGTCGGGGTCTTCATCCTGACCTCACACACAGCGTCGGCGTTTACACGAAAGCTGCTTATGTTCTTTTCTTTTTTTTTTCTTTTAAATACACACATTAAACACGTTCAAAGTGAATCACTACAAATTGGCTGCAAAAAATTTTGGAAAAAATCTCAACGACGACAAACGCGTAAGAGAGAAACTCGTCAACCTGAGTTTAAAACACTGAGCTGCTTGAGCCAGACACACCGTCCAAGTCCTTCAGGTTGTTTGTGTCTCACTTCAGCTCATACACCCTTAATACGACTTTATGAAAGTGTGTGAATGTGTGATTGTGTGTGTGCGCGTGTGTGTGCTGCAGTCTAGTCCTCGCTGATGACGTCCACGTCCTCGCCCCCCGCTCCCTGCTGCGTGGCCGCTCTCCAGCGACTGACGTGTTGACTTCCCTTCCTCTTCTGCTGCGCTTCGGGAGATTCCTCCTCCAGCTTCTGACGCTTGTGCTTCGTCCTGCGGTTCTGAAACCAAACCTTCACCTGGACGGAGACGGAGACAGAGACACAGAGAGACAGAGAGGTGAGACTTCGATTTTAAAACACTCTGAAGATCTCAGCCGTCTGATATGAAACTAATAAAATCTGATGAATCCAGATGTTCATCATAGAATTATCATCTTCATCATTATTATCAATGCTTAAAGGGATAGTTCAATATTTGGCAAATTGGTCCATCACCATAATCCCTATAGTCATAGCAGTAGGTTTGTTACCTTTAATTGTCGGTGCAAGCTATTTTTAGAACGACGGAGCAGAGCCGTGAGCTGCTCAGAGCTACGCTACAGAGGCTCATGGGATTTCTTGGTTTCCCTTATCAAACTCATCAAATACACAATCCAACAACTCCACAACGCTCTGGTGGAGTTGTTTTAGAGGAAAATGTAGAGACTGATGATGAAAAACTGCCCCTGAAAGCAACGCACATCAGCGGTTTTGCATGAATTTAGCCTCCGTAGCATAGCTCTGAGCAGCTCACGGCTCTGCTCCACCGTTCTAAAAACAGCTTGCACCGATAATTAAAGGTAACGAACCTACTGCTATGACTACAGGGATTATGGCAATGGGCCAATTTGCTAAAATGTTGAACTATGCCTTTAAGACTCAAAGTGCTTCACTGAAACATAAGATAAAATATATTTTGCAAACAATAATAAAAATGCATAAAATAAGGTTGTTTTAAAACAAGTGCTGCTGATGAAAGACATTAATAAAAACGTAAGGAGCAACTTAATGCATCTTTTGAAGGTTTAACCAGTTCAACATACAGTACACTACTCACAAAAGGTTAGGGATGTTTGACAACAATCTCCCTATAAAAAGTTCATGCTACAGTGATGTTCTATCACGGAAGCCTTTTAAGTCGAAGGATGCAACAGTTCAATGTGTCAATAACCTGCTCAGTTTGATCAAAGTGTTGTCTTGGTGTCATGATGTCACCGTGTGGACATGGTGGAGAGGAGATTGGAGAGAGGACCGTCTACAAACTGTCATCGAACCAGAACATTTAGTGGTTCAATGACAAGACGGTGCTTGCAATTTTTGTGGTTAAACACCTTGTTAGAGAACAGCATGTTATTCAGTTTATTTATAGAGCATTTAGGTGCATCTGAAATTTAATCCAAAAGCCAAACACCCCTAACCTTGTGAGTAGTGTATGTACATGCTGCCTTACAGACAAGACTCAGGGCTGAAACAAAAAGTTATAAAAACCTGAACAAACCCACTTTGAAAAAAAAAACTGAGTTGAAATTTAAACATAAAGTCAAAATGAAATAAAAACTAAAAACTTTTGGTTCTAACACATGGTTTTCTTCATCGGCAGCTCCTGATGAACCATGTGGTGTCAGTTATTCTTCCGGGAAATGACTTTATACTGTCATTGTCAAAGATAATAACAATGATAATGATGATGATGATGATGATGATGATGATGATGATGATGATGATGATAATACTACTACTAATAATAATAATAGGTGTTGGAGCTTCTCTGTCGGGACTCGTCCTGCCTGAGTTGCTCAACTGTCTGACGTCAGAGCCAAAGGCCCGAGGTGACGTTTACCGCCGGCTCCTCGTCACCGTGACGTCAACGATGTCACCCACGGTTACTGACGGAAATATGAAGAGGAGGACCAGATATCTACATCTGGTAAGGAGATGTCAGCGTTTTATTTTGAAGGAGCCTTTAGGGTCAAAGGTCGAACAACAAACGTGTTGAGTCGGTGAACGTGTTGACGACAGAGAGACTCCGACTCTCGTTGTGAAATTAGCTCATAAATATCTGAGGATGATTCACGTCGCTCCTCTGGCGTCAGCGCTCATCTCGCTGTCAATCACTCCTGAGAAAAGGTGGAGGCAGCTGACTCACCCCCCTCCCCCTCCTCCCCCCTCCACATTCCTCTGATCTGGATCATCACTTAATTACGACGTGACATTAGACGTGTCCCGGTTTCATCGTCAATAACTCGTTCAAACATTTCTGTTTCGGATTTCATCACTTTCCATGTGGCCCAGTTGTTTAAAGGGATAGTTCACCCAAAATTCAAACTCATTATCTACTCAACCTCATGTGGACTATGTGGGCTGGGAGAAGTTTCAGAGTCCTCCGTCCCTTCTCTGAGTTACAGGGGGTCTCAGCGTAGCAGTGCATGTCGCAAATGGACACCGGCAGTCTTCGTAACAAAAAGACACACCAAAAAACATCCAAATACCTCCATGCTGCTCGTATGTAATGTCCGTCTTGTATTGATGCCCCGACATGAGAAATTGTTCCAAAAAAAATTTAATAAGTTTATATTTAAAGCTTGTTTTGTAGCGGAGTTTCCGCAATTTCTCATTTCGGGGCTTCAATACAAGACGGACATTACATACGAGCAGCATGGAGGTATTTGGATGTTTTTTGGTGTGTCTTTTTGGATGGTGTCCATTTGCAACCGTTACATGGACATGCACCGCTACGCCGAGACCCCCTGTAACTCAGAGAAGCCACGGAGGACTCTGAAACTTCTTCCAGCCCTTAGTCCACATCAAGGTGAGTAGATACTGAGAAATTTCAATTTTGGGTGAACTATCCCTTTAGCTCAGCACTTTTGCACTTTAAACTCTTATGGTCCCCCTACCCATGGAAGTGTTTGTCAAAATGTCAATGTTGTATTTTGTTATAGTCGTCTTGTTGTCTGCATTATTGTCGGTTGTTTCCCATCATGCACCACTGCTCCTCCTGTTTCCCATCATGCCCTGCTGCTGTCCTACCTGCGTCTCGGTCAGACACAGCCCGCTGGCCAGCTGCTTCCTCTCGGCTCCGACCACGTAGTGGTTCTTCTCGAAGGCTCGCTCCAAACGCAGCAGCTGCGACGGACTGAACGCCGTCCGGATCCGTTTGGGTTTCCTGGAGAACGGACCGTGGAGCAGCAGGTTCTCCGGACTGCTGTCCTCGCCTGGACACGGACACACACACGCACACACACACACACAGAGGTTAATTACAAGGCCTGACATCAAACCTGGTCCAAAGGTTCACAGACATTCGATCTGAGCTGATTTTGACAAAAAAAAAACTCCATAAATCTTCATAAAAGCTCCATTGTTTTAAAATATCTTGGCCTCTTGTTTTGTTTTGAGGGTTTTTAAACCTATGTAAAGAAATTATTTTATTGATTTATTGATTAACATAAATAATTAGCTGACATTGTGCTGATTGTTTATTTATAATGTGTTTTAAAAATGACAAGTTTATTAGGAAAAACACGACATTATAAAGTTATTCATGACCTACAATACAATACTATGAATCTTTATTATCCACCGTGGTTGCCTTTGGTTCACCGTATATAGAAAGTATAATGTGTATAGAAAAATATAAACTGCATCAGGCAAAAGAAACAAATTAAAAACACAATTAAAATCTACAGTGTTAATGAATCAGCAGCAGGAAAACGATGTGTGTCTGGGTCAGAGGTCAGAGGTCAAAGGTCAAACAACCACAGAAAGAGACACAACATGAAGCAAAATTTAAAAAAACGCAGCAACAGTGTTACTGTAATCTGTCCGTGCTCCAATGTCCCCGCAAACAGACCTTTCAAAATAAAGGTCTTTTTTTATCGTCATCCTAAAAAATAAAACTCTGTTTACTCTATAAAACTCACTGTGTTTACATGTGACACATCGACAGACCGAGGAACAGACACACACAGATTTAAGTGATGACAAACAAAGAAAGGTGTATGTGTGTGTGTGTGTTTCTGTGTGTGTGTTTAGTGCAGCAGTTATTTGCAGTCAAACCTCAGAGCGACTGAGTCAGCGTCGCGTTTCTGCTGCATCAACAAACTGTTGTCGACACTTTAACAGGAACTGAGACACAGAGATGATAGATAGATAGATAGATAGATAGATAGATAGATAGATAGATAGATAGATAGATAGATAGATAGATAGATAGATAGATAGATAGATAGATAGATAGATAGATAGTTTTATACTTGACATTTTTCTGTTTTCATCGTTGCTTTCACAGTTGAATTACAGTTAATTAACAGTTATTGAACGGTTAATTATAGAGTTAATTGGCTTCCCTTCATTTATCTGGTGTCTGATGTTACTGATGCTTCAGCCTGAGCAGCTGATGCACTTGTATATCGTGCTGCTCTCTCTCCTTACTCTGCCTACAGGGACAAATAAAGGCTCTTCTTCTGAACTCCTACACAACATCTAACACATTTTCAACTTTAATGCGTCAATAGAATTTGTAAGATGTGGAAAAAGTGCATTTATTAATTACGGTTAAAAGCAGCGAACACCGCGCTTCGCCTGTTTCTTCGTCTGATTCACTGTTGGTGAATTACATCCTGATCTTAACAGCCTGACAATCATTCCATGAAATACACATACAGATGTATTCAAAGGCATATAAATACCATAAATAGGAATCTATCTATTAAATATCAAGGGACTCATTACAACAATGAGATGAGAACTGTACAAACTCATTATGTATAAACAAAGAGCGTGTGTTTACAGTGAATAATAAAAAGATATTTAGATTCATAAAATGTTAACACATGATAATTTTCTTATAGAATTAGTTGAATATTAAAAAAAGCATGAAACAGAAGTAAAATGTTGCAGCTCAGGTCGTTTGAACAAAAACTAAAATATTTACGATCAAAATCTTGAATATGAAAAGTGAAGCGTGCGCTCGTGTTCCTGCCGGTTCTGCAGGTGGAGACAGAAACGTTGTGTTTCTTCTTCTGTGGTTTCTCTGATTTGAAACAAACAGCAGCTCATTTGTTTATCAGACGCGTCGACGTGGCGTTCGAGTCCCGCCTACAAAACCCCGAACGTTGTGTCTCTTTGTGTCGTCGCGTTCGCCCCAAACCCACGTTCCCACATCTGCGCCGCTTTTTCTTTTTTTTCTTTTTTCGGTTTATTGAAATCGCACGGAAATTTTTTACAATGTACATTTTTACATAAAAACAAATGCACGCTCGAGTTCCCTGCAACCGCCGGCGCTCGGGTTGAAAAGAAATGCCGCCGCTGCCGCCGGCACAACCAGTACGCAAAGATGTCGGTTGGCCCGGCGGTGGCGAGGAGGCGTTGGGAGGACAATGATGGCGTGCCGCCGGAGGGTTGGACGCGTGCTCACGTAGCTTTCTGATCCGATGTTAGCATCAATAAAGTCGCATTCATATGCAAAAAACGCGGTGGCGTGGTGAGCGAGGCCGAGCTGCGTGACGGATGGACGCCACCTCGGTTTTGCAAATGTGACGGTTGGTTTCAAATAACCCGCGACTCTGACGCTGCCGAGTAACAACAGTCTGGTCACGGAGGTCAAAGGTCACAGGGAGACCTGGATGCACGACATCATCACAGGATGAAGAGATTAAAGAAGAAGAAGCTACATGCTACGTGCTAACGGCTGGATCGACTTTTACTCTTTTAACAGATTTGATTTGATTTAACTTTTATTAATTTATCTGAGTCACTTTTTGAAAATTAAGCCTCATCAACTAAAAACACAAAAGTATGAATGGAAATAAATCAAAGCTCAAACTCATTGTCCGTTATTTAACAGTTAAAATAGAAAAATAGAAACTTTTCTCAGGTGATTCAACTTTTCTCTAATGGAAGGAAAAGAAAGTAAAACACAAAATATAAAATAATATTCTTCTGTTTCAGTGACATGAACATCTGGTGAATTCTGCACTTTATCCATCTTCATATTACATGTATTTGTTCTGTATTTTAATACTTTTTATGGTTTTTATCATAGTTTTATGAAACAACAACAACTCTCTGACCTGCAACACTTTGCTTCTGCTTTTTACTTTTTCTCACTTTGTTCATTGTTCTGCATTAAAACAAAGTCCAGATGTGAAACTGATATTACAGATGCTGTGGCTCATATAATATAAGACTATACTGTATATACTTAATTATATGTTTCACACGGTGTCATTGTTTCTATTCTAACGTCTTATTTTTTATCTTAGTCATTTCACTTTCAGATCATTTATTGATTTATTGACTCGTTCTTTCACTCGGCTGCAGATTTCCAGTCAAACCGTCAGATCTAAAGATGAAACCTGCAGCGGAGAAACTGATCGATAACCGAACACGACACCGATCAGATCTGTTGAGCCGTCAGCGACACAACGAGACGAGACCAAACCTCCAACTACAACTGACGGCTGGATACAGACATAATGACAATGAAGGTCAGATACAGTCGAGGTTCATTTAAACTCCAGGAAACAACAACAACAACAACAACAACACCAGAGGAGGTGACGTTCAGGATCTAGTTCACATCTGAACACATCTGGATCAATGAGACTGAAGGAGAACATGTTTCTCTCTCTAAACCGTTGAAGGTCTGAAGCTTCTTTCAAACACAGAGCGAAGAGCGGATGATAAAGAAGAGGAGGAGAAAAGGCTGGAGGAAGAAAGAAATGAAAACAGGAGGACAAAGGAGTAAAAGTGAAGAAAATGTGGTCAGAAGAGGAGGAGAGAAACTGGAGAAAGAAATAGAAGAAGAGGAAAGTAAGTAAAAAGACGAGGAGGAGTAGTTGAAGAGGGATGAAGAGGAGGAGAAAGAAGGATGGAGACAAAAACAGAAGATTAGGGAACAAAGGATGAGGAAAAGACCAGAGAAGAGGACAAGGAACAAGTGGAGGAAGAGAAAGAGGGTGAGGAGGAGGAGGAGAAAACAGAAGCTGGAGAAAGAAAGAAAGAAGGATAAATGAGTAAAGGTGAAGAAAAGGTGGTCAGAAGAGGAGGAGAGAAACTGGAGAAAGAAACAGAAGAAGATGAGAGTAAGTAAAGAGTCAAGGAAGAGGAGGAGGAGGAGGAAAACGAAGGATGGAGATAAAAAAAACAGAAGAGGAAGAAAAAAGGAAGATTAGGAAACAAAGGATGAGGAAAAGAAGAGAGAAGAAGACGAGGAACAAGTGGAGGAAGAGAAAGAAGGAGAGGAGGAGGAGGAGGAGTAACGTTGGGGCAGATGGTGCATCAGGCTCCCGTGGCACTAAAAACAAGTCCAGACCTGTGTGTGTGTGTGTGTGTGTGTGTGTGTGTGTGTGTGTGTGTGTGTGTGTGTGTGTGTGTGTGTGTGTGTGTGTGTGTGTGTGTGTGTGTGTGTGTGTGTGTTCATGCTGTAGCCTATAAGAAAACAACAAGTTAAAGTTTCCATGGGTAACAACACTGCAGTGTGTGTGTGATCTCAATACACACACAGACACACACACATTCATCTTGAACCAAGAGAGACTAGATTAACCTTCATGCTTTTATTTTGAAAGTCTGTGTCAGGTGACATCGTTGTGAATGCAGCTTTTACTTTGACGGGTCTCTGATAAATGAGGAGTAGGTTCGGCCATGTTTGTTGTGTTTTCAATAATATTAAATATAGTAAATCAATTAATATTAGGCTATAATCATTAAATCAATCAACAAGCAGACTCCCATCGTCATGGTAACAACACTAGTGTTGACAGAACTTAATTTCCTGTTTCATCGACCTGTGAGCGTTTTAATGAGTCCAGACAGAGTCAAACCGCTGCATCATCATCATCATCATCATCATCATCATCATCATTTTTGTTGTGTTTGTTTACGTCTGATCAGCTTCACGTGCACTGATGACAAACAACAGGAAATGTGTTGCCATGGATACAGTGTGAGTGAAGGCTTCAACTTGAACCCGTTTGTTCTGTAGAGACGAAGCACTGAAGGAGGAGCCGGGTGACTTTAAACTATCAGAGGAATCGAACATGCGATCAAACACTGATGGATCTGACTCAGAGAACACACACACAGACACACACACACACACACCATCAACCAGAAACTCCTATTAGCAAAAATACTAAACGTGGATTAATCCGCTGCTGAAAATAGTCCCCAACAGATTCACTTCTCAGGTTCAGGAAAACACTATGAAACAAGATTTAAAACAATTAATAGGCCTAGATTTTATAATTTAACAGATACATGTAATGTTTTTCAGATTTAAATCACAGCTAGAGAACAGGAAACGACTGGTAACAATAACACCAGACTGCTCCTGCTGCTGCTGATCATTAAGATTTAGGAGTCTAGACTTTTATTATCAAGAAAATAATCGTTAAGTAAAAGTAGAAAATGTTGAGAATCATCAGCTGCAGCTCTGATTAATGAGTCCTAACGAGCAGCTGTTGATTATCATTATTATTACGTCTAAATATCACTGAGTCTCATCGTTGTATCTTTACAATCAAGATGGGATAAAGGAGAAAAGACCAAAACAAAACATCGTTATCATCATTGTTATTATTATTAATAATCAATACTGACACATAAAAACAGATGGTTTGAAAGAAATTAGATTAATTAGTTAAAGAGTCTGGGAATTATATACATCATAAGGTTGATCTGTATAAATGTTTCTGTCTGAAATGAAACTTTACATTTTTACACACACACACACACACACGTTTCAAGCTGTTATAACCTTGTTCTAACAGAACACAAGATGATTATCAATATAATATAATATATATAGGCCTATATATATATAATACATCATTGCAGAACATATATCAATCAGGTCTTTTATGAAAAGGTCATATTACGAAAATGTAAAACGTGTTTTCAAAGAACAGAACAAAACTCTGAGATTTGTTTTATTTTATTTTATTCTAATATCTTCCTCTAGAAATTATAAACTTTTTTAAATTAACATTTTTAAATCTGTTTCTCTGATGTTTTTGTTTTTGACCAGATAAACAATAACAAACATAAATGACATAAACATCTGAAATAATAATTTTAAATGTCGACATATCTAAGTTTTGACTGTTATATATGATCATGATTATTATTATTATATGATTTAATATGACACAACATTTAATCCGATGGAACTTTGTGACCATATCTAAAACTAATAATCAATCACCTGGTATTTTGATATTGAATTTATTCACTTCTATACTCATATTTATTATCTTTTATTCAATATTCAATAAAACCTTTATCAGTAACTCAACATTTTAAGTTTCATTTATTGATAGTTAGTTACTAGTAATAGTATTCTTTCTTAGATGGCGGAGGCTCCTAATCAATATCTGAATGTTCTGTTTATCAGACAATAAGCAAAGTATTGATGAATTTACTAAATAAAACAATGATCAATATCTGAACATCAGACTTGACTCGTGTTGTTTTAGATTCTGATCAAAAACAAACAACAAATGGTTAAAATCAATAATCACGATCTGTTCAGGAGGAACCAGACCTTTTGATTGACAGCAAGATGGGCCAATCAGATCACAGGGTTGATTCCCTGCACGAGCGTCAGTTATTGATCTTTGATTTTTCACGCTGACCGGGGCTGATGACGTCAGAGGTCAAACTTTTAACTTCAGTCATGAGAACTGAGCAAGAAGTTTATGATCGATCAATACAACTTATTGATCAACTGACATCAGAGATTCGGTTTCCCAGAATTCAAGGCGACGACTTCGTCAAATCTCAGAAAGAGACAGAGAGAGAGAGAGCAACAAAGACTCAGGTTTAAAATCTGATAAACAATCAATGATCAATAGGTGAATTTTCACTGCAGAGACAGATTTACATTAAAATCTCATTGATGTGTTTTTTTTTCCTCAAATCAAACTCTGTTCTTTTGTCTTCAAAAACTAATTTACAAGAAAAACTTAATTTACTTAGAAAAAAATATATTGTTTCAGTTTCATGATTTCTTTTCTTCATCCTTTTTTATTACTATTTAATCCAATATAAAGACATTATTATTTTATCCTGTATCTTTTGTCTTTTTTTAGATTTTTAAAAAATATTTTTGAAAACTATTGAAACTTTTCTTTATTTTTTATTCTTTTTTCTCTCAGACGTTTCTTTACTTCATGTTATTTTGTTTATATGACTTTTTTCTTTTCTTTTTGACGTTTTATAATCTCATTTCACTGAACACGCCTGAATGTTTTATTATATAATTCAATAACAAAGAGCTAAAAACTAATCAGACAGTTTCACACATCGTCATGGTGATTGATTCTGACTCAGAAACATTTTTAAGACAAAGTGAAAATGTGATTTTCATATGATTCATCCTCAGTGTCTGATGTGTATTTTTCTTTTTCCAGTTTTTATAATCTTTTTTATTTTTTTGTTTAAAATCAATTTCAAAGGAAAAAGAAGAAACAATATTACCAATTAAATTTTCCCCCAATAACAAATAGTAGCCTACACTTAAATTTATAAATTCATATTGTTTCATTCTCATACAATCAATAATTATTGCTGCTATAATAAAGTTAATTCTTCCATTATATCAGGTACTTAATAATAATAGAGCTGTAACACACACACAAACAGCAGCTACACAACCACTACAACACACAGCAGCTGTAACTGTGTGTGTGTGTCTGTGTGATGATTCCTGCTGCTGCAACTGATGAAAAACATCAAAACGATGAGACATTTATTCTGAGACTCTGTCAAACAATAAAAAAAATATATTAAAATAAAATTATAGAAAAGAAAGAGAAAGTATTTATTATTTCTACATAATTAAGGATATTTACTGTCAACATTCACTGTTAATGAAGTTACTGATGTTTTAAATCTGAATTTGGTCCAAACTGATTTTCATCTACGTTAATAAAATAAAATAAAAAAGGTTGTGTTCTTGTGGATTAAAGTCAAACTTTAATCTTTAATTAAAAACGGAGGGAAACAGATAATAAACCATCAGCTGCTGTTAATTATGACATTTACGAGAAACCCGAGAGGCCTCAAACACAACACCGCGCTATAGGAATGAACTGGGAATTAATGAGGTGCAGATTCTGTCACTGCAGAAGATTATAGACGATATAATAAAGATTTTACATCATTAAGTTACTGATGTAAGCGCGTGCAGAGTGTGGGGGGGAGGAGGGGATGTGAGAATGAAACAGAGGAAAATATAAAAATGGGAATAAAAAATATAAAATACAGCACAGAAGAAAAACGTTTGAATTGAGAATGAAAATCATCCTCTAATATCAGTATTGATAACCGTTAATAATCTGATCACCTTGGATCAATGAGTCAGTGAACTCTCTCCTCAGCAGCATCAACCAGAGGCTCAGATTCTCCAATAATCAATCAATACGTCGATTCAGCATCAAAACTCGCGCCAAATAACGTGCAAACTGCCAATCAAACTGCAGCAGCACAACTGAACATTTAAGATCAGTAATTATTGATTCTGATCATTATAATAATAATTATTATCTACAGTCCGTGTTGTGTTTGCAGCCACTTGTCCACAAGCACAATGTGGTAACGCGAGGAAAACTGTGAGGAAAAATGAGAATATTATAAAGTTATGGGACTTTTCTATTACGATAGGATCCTGGTTCTGGTTCTGGATCTGGTTCTGGTTCCGGACTCAGCGGTGAGAGATGGAAGTGAGAACAGAAACAAAAACCCTGCAGAAAGTGTCTGAATCCTTTGAGCTTCATGTTCACAGTCTGAGCTGCACTGACTGAAACGCACCAAACTGTGAATGAACTCCTAAATGAGACATTATATTACACATAATTTGATTATTAATTCATATTATATTAGATATAATCCATCTTGAATTCATCTTGACGCCATCAGGTCTGCGTTAGCCTTTTAGTTTTTTATGTATATTTCCCTATTTATGTATTTATTGATCTCACTAAATTTGCACTGTCTCGCACTTTCCTCCTCACTTGTAGGTATGCTCGTGTAAATGAACGTGCATGGTACAATGGTCAACTGTAGAAACAGAATTGCTCTATGGGATAAATAAAGTAATCTCAACTCAACTCTAGCATCTACCTTTGCTCTTGACGTAACCAACATGTGTTTTAAGTTTTCAGTAGCCTGTATGTTTTCATCTGTACTTTGTATTATAAGTATTTTAACCTATTTGCACTCACCGCACTTTCTCTCTTTCTCTTTTCTTGGTGTATGTTTGCCATCGTTGCTGTTGCATATTCTGGTGTGTTTGTATTGTGTATGTGCACGTATTGCATGTACAAGGCAGTTGCTATACGTCGCTTTACTTGCCCAAGACAAATTTCCCTTGCAGGACAAATAACTCAACTCAGTGAAACTCCGGCTCACCTTGGAAGCGGTGTCCCAGGTACCGGCTCCGCAGCACCCACGGGTAGAAGCTGAGCGCGTCTCGGTGCTGCGGGCTGAAGAAGCTCTGCGGGTGGGGATGGGGGATCTGCAGCGTGTGCAGCGGGTTAGGGAGCTCCATGTCCTGCCCGGGCGACGCGTACAAAGTCCTTGCGCCGCCGCTGTTCCCCTGGAAGCAGGAGCCGAAGACTCCGGCGGCTGCAGCAGCTGCGGCGGCGGTGGCTGCAGCCGGGTGCAGGGAGTCCGGGAACCTGAGCGCCGTGGGCCGGATGGGCTCATGATCCCCGGAGCCTCCACCGCCACCGGTCGCCTCCTTCCCGACCAGAGACTCTATGGTGAAGCATTTCTTGTTGTTATTGCTGTGCTGGAACATTGTAAACATCTGGAGCAGAGCTGAGCGGAGAGAGAGGGTAGTTATAGGTCCAGTTATAGTCCAGTTCTTGCAGCTCAGATTCCCAGATTCCCCCGGAGAGCCACCATGCCTCTCCTCCCCCGGAGTGAGTCCGTCCGTCTGCGGTGCGTAAAAGCCGCGACGAGCTAAATCCCGACCGATGCACCTGAGCTGAGCAGTTGAAGAGGTGAAGTTCCCTCTCCTCCTCACCTGAGTCCAGGGCGGTGTCTCTTCTGCAGCGGCTCCGTGTCCTGCAGGTTTTAAAATCAAACCAACCAACTCCTCTGAAAGTCTCCAGCGGGTCTCAGATCAGTCGGTGTCTGTGTCTCCTGCCGCCGCATGCTGGAGCCTGAGCGGAGCCGGGACTGAGTGAGTGTAGTGAGTGTGTGTCGGTCGGTGTGTGTCTGCAGGCTGCTCACTGACTCACTGACTGATACCTGCCCTGCCCTCCCTCCCTCCCACCCAGAGGTGCGCTGAGCATGCGCACGAGCTGCACAAGCTGCACGAGCTGCCCCACCGACTCCCCAACGACAGCCATTTTGTTGATGGAGTGGGTGACGGTGACGTTGAAGGAGGGATGATGATGATTGACGGTCATGAAGATGATGATGAAGGTGAGTATGAACTTAACGAACAGCTGTGTTTAATTAATGAAGCTGATCTGGAGTCTGTTCACCAGTGTGTGTGCGTGTGTGTGTGCATCAGGGGCCCCGGGTCATGAATATAAAGTTTTGGCCCTTCTTTGTTTTAATTAAATGAAACTCACTTTTATTGATCAGGTGCAAAGTGATTAGATGTTCAAGCTTTATTTTAAAATAGGATTTATCGACAGGAAACATGTGCAGCATTAATTTATAATGTAAAACCAAAATAAATCTGAAATTAATCCAACAATGTATTGGGTTTGTGTCCATGGTGACGCAATTAGGCCTCCTGCTGTAGTTATTTATAATGATGAATTAAATCAATTAGTGAAGGAATCGACAAAGACAAAAATGTAAATGGAGTCTCTTTTTTTAAAGACAACCAATAGAAGCAATAAAACAAATGCAATTCATCATCATTACATGACAGAGAAACAACAAAGACAACAAGAAATAAAACAGATGCACAGTGTAAACACAATGGAAAATGTGTAAGAAAAAAAAGATGCAAAATATTCAAAACAAGAAAAAATTAGAAAAAAACAAATACACAAATAAAACAAAATGAATTTAAAAAAACACTTATAATCAATTAATTTCCTGTTTCACTGATGAACTAATTGGTTTGTAATTGGTCGTCAGGAGGAATTACAAACCTGCTGTTTGTTTGATGCATGAGAGCAACGCAGGAAAATCTATTTTTATTTTAATCTCTAATATTAATATTATTTAATTAGTTTTTCAGTTTGTCAAACTTTTATGTATTTGTGAATCCAACAGGCTCCAAAAAAAACAAACATTTGTATAAAAGTCTTGGAGATTTACTCACTGCAGAGGGAGGAGTCCTCTGACCTTTGACCTCAGGGTCAATTGTCTTGTTCTGTGTCAACTGACCTGTCACTCAGGGAGACACACACACACACACACACACACACACACACACACACACACACACACACACACACACACACACACACACACACACACACACACACACACAGAGGGAGGGTGGGAGACTCAGATTAACTCAGTTCATTAGTTTGTTGAACACAAATCAAGATCAGATTTTACTCACACACACACACACACACTGTAAACATCATGTTCACTATTTATAAACAACGTAACGCAACTCAACAGCTTCACTTTAAAGACGACTGTTGCTCGTCCTGAATCCTGATTGGTTGTTTCTCATGTTTAAATCACGTGTTACTGAGCTGCAGATCCAGATCCAGACGCAGGGGCCTCGGGGAGCTGAGGGGCCCCACAGGAGCCTCTGACACTGTTGTAAAAGTCAATTAAATGAATAAAGACACACAAAACAAGTCGACACAGATCATGAAGTGATTCACAACAACTCAGACACACAACAGGACGACAACAAGAGACAAAGACAGACTCACTAAAGAGACACAAAATGATCGAAAAGACAAAATGAAAGTTAAATAAAGTTGGTTCAAAACAAACAAAACGACTAAAAAGAGACAAAAAAGAAGAGAAGACGCTAAAGGGAAAAACAACAACACAAACTGTCGACAGATGACGTCGTCTCTCAGTCTGATTGTTGTTGTTACTTTAGACTGTAAAAAGAGTGGACGTAGCACCCGTGACGTCACCCATTAGGTGGAGGCCGCTACTACGGGGGTTTGAACTGCGCCATCTTGGATTTTAGGTGGAGTCTACTTTTCTTCTTTTGGAGAGGTAACCGCCGCCCGAGAACCTGCCCGCTGAACTTGACAGTGTTGACAGAGGTGGAAACTATCGGTAGAGACCAAAAAAAATGTACCAGGCTGCAAATATGTTTTTTTAAGATGTAAGGTCGGCTGTTTTAACATGGGGCTCAATGGGAGTTGCTCCGTTCTGGAGCTGCTGCCCCCAGAGGCCGGACGGGGAACTGCAGCTTTATGAACGCAGAAGTGGTCTTCACTTGGAGAACCCACAACTCCCCCCTTGGTTGTTACACAGGATGGGGTGGGCGGGGCTTTGCCTCGTCATCTGTCCATGATTTAAATAAAGTTTATTTAACAAATCTGTCAAACGTGTGTCACATGTTTCCTGTCTCTGTGACTCGTGTCCTCATCATCAGGACTGGAGTCAGCCTGGAATCGGCTCAGACTCGGCTCTAGTTTGGTGTCGCCTCAGTCTTGATTCAGTCTCAGCTCAGTCTCACCCTGGTCTCACCCTTGTCTCGGCCCGGTGTCGTCCGTCCCCGTGCAGCTTTAGGACCTGGGGGACAAATGCCAGCCCATTCAGGAGCCTCTAATTGCGGCCTGCGAGCCCCCCCACCTCCGCCTTCAATAGGCTGCCCTGTGGAGGCCCGTGTGAACCGCGGAGCCCCTTTTTCCTCCCCATCCTGCCTCCCTCACCCCCCCCCCCTCCATTCGTCCTCCCCCCTCCACATGTTAATTAATAGGCCTCACTGGCAGATTTGGATCCTGCTCGGCTTTGATTGCAGGCGGCCATTAGCATCTATTAATTCTGCCTCTGGCGTTTCATCGCCGGCTCTGAAAGGAGGAATTAAGTGGTGTGAGTTATTGTGGGGGCCCGGGGGGGGCCGGGCTGAGTTAACATGTGATTATTGTCCCCGCGGCCCCGAGCCAGCTAACTGCTGCTAAGCCCTCTTGAAAGTGAAGGGGCGACTCCTCTCATTAGAGCCCAACAAGGGAAAGATATTAACAGGAAATAACTGCAAATTTCTCCTTTCCACCTCTAATCTCTGCTCTTTATGTCCTGCATCAAAAGGACACTTAGAAATGTTAAGGGAGGGGGGGTAAAAGGGGGAGTAAATGGGGGGGTGGTGGGCAAACAGCGACAGTGATGATACAGTAGTCAGGACGGACAGTGTTTTATAAAGACGGGATTTAATAGATTTAATTTAGAGGACGAGCAGCAGCAGAGTTCAACCAGGAAGTGAAGCAACCGGCAGGAACCGAGCAGCAAATCAACACAAACAGTAATTAATTAATTAATGATTTAATTACTTTAACTTGAGTCAATCAAGTTATCTATCTATCTATCTATCTATCTATCTATCTATCTATCTATCTATCTATCTATCTATCTATCTATCTATCTATCTATCTATCTATCTATCTATCATTCATTTTAGTTTTCCTGATTTTCCTCTTTCTATCCTCTTTTTCTCTGATTGACACCTCTCTCCTTTCTTGCTTTCTTTCTTTCTTTCATCCTTTCTTTTTCTGTTCATTCATCCGTTCGTCCTTTTCACACACTCCTTCCCTCTGTCTCTCCCTCTCTTCAGGTGTCTCCAGGTGGCTGTGAAGTGCCATGGGAACGCTGTGACATGACAGCACAGGCTGTGACCCATGGCTAACGCACACACACTCACAGACACACAGACACACACAGACACACACAGCAGGGTGGTGACCTGCAGGTTTCAGGTATTGTCTCAGCTTGTCAAACAGCCACGGACACACTGATCCCTTTACATCCGCTCAGCGCTTCACACACACTTAGATGTGTGTATTGCTATCTCTATAGAGAGACTCCAGCTGTGAGGAAGTGTGATGTCACAGGAAGTTACTTATCACACAGAAAAGTTACAATCATATTTATATAATGAGGAATAAAGAGTGAAGAAGATTAATTTACATGTTAATAGATATGAAGGTAAAATTAACCTGGGCCTTACCTGCTTGTGCAGTGTGGAATGAAGAGCTGTGATTGGTTAACAGATCTGAGGTGTGTGATGAGGTCACAGCTTTAAACACTTTACAACAAACGTGTCTGTTCACCAAAGTGAAGGTGAATCCGTGATCCCAGAGTCTGAAAGTCTACAGATGTTTAACAGACAAGTACATTTTAATTTTAGGAGATGAGTTGTTTTCATTGTTGTTCACATGGAACTTAATGAGGTGTGTGTTCAACATGTTCACAGTCTGAACAGTGAAGATATTCATGTTGTCTTCACCTGATGACACTGTGACGATGGACTGCAGCGCCCCCCACAGGCAGAGATCAGGAGCTTACATAGAATGACAGAATGTTACAATAAATACTGTAAAATATAGACAGCACAGAAACAGAAGAGAGGGGGTAAGATCAAATAAAATACACAAATAAGTGAATATTGACAATAATTAATAGAAGGTTAATAACAGCATAAAGTAATATGAAAAGTGAATGAATATTTACAAGGCTACATGTGTAGATAGATTTTTACTGTTTTCATCGTTGCATTCGCTGCAACTTAAATACAGTTTAATTACAGTTAATTATAGAATTAATTAGCTTCACTTCATTTATCTGATGTGTTACTGATGATTCACTGTTATAACCCTGAGCCAAACAGTGAAGAGTCCTCTGCTGCTCTCTAGTGGTCAAACATCTGTATTACACAAATTGAGAGATGCTTCGTCCTTCAAAAAAAAAAAAAAACTTAGGCCTATAATAACAAATACAGATTTCCATTGCTTTTAAAACCTTTGAACCCAAACCTTGCAGTCAAAGATTTTACAGATTGAAGCCTAAATATGAAACTGGATTTTAAAAAATGGATTGATGATGGACAGAAAATTGAGTGTAGGATTGATGATTTTTTGACAAAACTGTTGGTGTAGGCCTAATTGTTGCAATTTTGATTCTCTCCAGTAAAAAATGAAATATCTGTGAAATAAAACGGAAAAAACAATACCATACTAAATCGATTTAGGCTACGTAAAATACTTGCATGTTCATTTCACTTTGTAAACTAACTACACTTCATAAATAACCAAAATATATGATTATTATGAATCCATGCTCAAGACAATACATCACATTTCAGGAGAAAAGACATTAAACTCAGTTTTAATTGCAGCTTTTATTGAGTCAAGCCAAAAACAAAAAGAGGGAAACATTTCTGATTGTACCTAAGGCACGCTGAAAACACACAGCTGGATTCTGATCCAACCACGAAAAGATGAAATACGTTTTTTTTTACAAAGTAAGAAGCCGAGAAAATTCAAAACTATACAACATGGAACAAAAAAAATCTCTCTTATACAAACTCCTGGTGAAATACTGGTCAAAGTGCTAGTGCATAAGGAGAAGGCGTTATTTTGTTTTGTTTTGTTTTGTTTTTTGGCAAATTACAAACGTCACTTTCCGTTCACTATCCAACAAACTGTGACGTTCACATGAAGAAAAAAGAAAAAGTTAAACTGACAAACTAGTTTTCACATCTTTAAAAAGTATCAAAATAGATCAAGTTGTGGAGCTTTTTTAAAGGCAAGAAGGAAACAGTGATTATTGTCCTGTGGCTGTTGTGAAGTAGTTTTTTTACTTTAAATCTTAAACTGTGGTGAAGTAAACACAAGTTTTCTCTGGGGTTAACAAACTGTAGACACAAACACAAACATACTTTCACTGTTGTTCACTTTCCAATGATTTTACACTGAGCTGAGAAGCTGTTGCATCGTCCAGTGTCACATGACTTCACTTCCTGTATCAACAGCTCGCTAACTGTTCTGGAGCAGATTCACGTGTTTACAAAGTCCAGTATTTAACATCATTGGGTCAATGAGTTATTAATGTGACAGTTAAAATCCTATGAACTGACAATACAACACTGCATCAATTATATTTTGGTTTATTTAGCTATTTAGCTTTATTAATGTTAGCTTAAAATTGACAATCCTCGGTGTGTGACCCAAATTATGGGATATTTCAAGAGGAACCGGCTTTTCCTAAACTAGCAATCGTGCTAACTTCAATGTACCATGAGCACAGCATTAGCTTTGACTGGTAGCGAGGCAGCGAGCTTAGGAAGCCATTTTTTATTCGCTAGCATGTTAGCGGCTAGCTCATCGTCCACAAACGCTCAGCAGCTTTTCACCAAACCTCTGGAGACAGATGTTCAGAGTAAGTTAAATGAGTCACCATTTGGTATGACGATGTGCTAAAAGGCTACAGCTATGTTAGCAACCACACAAAGTCAGCCACGTTAGCATAGAGCTACCTAGGCTACATTAGCAATGGTACAGTTTGTCTGATGGTAATACTGTGATTGTAAGATGTTTACCCACCAGTCCAGCTGAACTTTCAACTCAACTTTTACAACTGTAAACTTTACTTGAGCTACCTGAGCTTTAATTTGTGCTAAAATACTGATTTGCAAACAAGAACACTCTAATGTCATAGAGGGAAGCTAATGCTAGTTAAGCTAAGACATTAGCAACCTTCAAGCCGAGACACTAGTGTGGTATAGAAAAAAGACCATGATTCATTGTTCTAGGGTGTCATTTACTGAATAAAACTGTGAGCCAGTGATTGTTTGAAAGAAATACTTGATTCTGAGGCTCAAACACTTTCAAATCCCCCAAAATACTCAACGTACAATACCTACAGTTATTCATGCCGAGAGTGAAGTGCTTTCTTCACGCAACAGCTTCAATGAACAGGGTGGTAACACGTTTGCCCGAGGCACGCAAGTAGAAAAAGAGTAGTATTGGCTTAAGGTTTGATTGAGAAGAGAAAAATCCCTGTTTATGTGAGTTTAAATCTGTCACGATCATGAAGTTTTCAAAGAGCAACTTTTAAAAGGTCTTAGTATTGTGTGTAATTAGAGGGGAAACCTGTGTGTTTGTGCTTTCTGTTGAAGATCTCTGTTTATTTAGGTGACTCCAACCTCCAAGTGACACACTAAATTACTAAATTAAGTTAAAATTACCAACTAAATTACATTAAAACTAACGACCTTTGAAGGAACCTTTCAGACCTTTACGGGATCCAACGATTGCGGTCGTTGGGGAACGCTTGACTTTAGTCCTTGGGAACTCCATCATTTAATACTTCTTAGACGACTTAGAGAGAACCAACCTGGTTTAGACCATGAACAATCTGGATTGACTAACTCAAACTCCCTATGGGAAAACTGGATCAGTAACAGCTTCTCAAATACCTTCACTGGAACTTAAGTCCAACAGCGTCCAACAGTGAAAGATGGTGTCAGACAGACGTCAAGTGTTGGGTTTCGTTTTGCTTTTCGAACTCATCTTTCCTGGGAAAATACAGTAGTTTGGCTTCTTCAACATGAACTAAAGGATTGTGGAGCTTGTGTTTTATAAGGACTAGAAGCCATCATCCAGGAAGTAGTTTTGAAACCTCAAAAGGTAAAATCATGTTGGATGGAGAAACAGAAAAGATCTACATGGACTGATTTCACGTCATTATGTCAGATTGTGGTCTCAGGCACTTTGGCGGACAGGTAGATCGTAGAACTGTACGTTACGAAGACCCGGTCACACCAACATCTCTATGAAAACAAACACAAAAAACAAACAACTGCAGAAAGTAGTGGATTTGTTCATGAGGAGCTCGACCTCCGTGAACTTTAACACAGGTAAACCAGAGGACGATCTCGTATCAGAGGTGTCACAACATCCAGATGGTCTGCTAACTGACTGACTAACAAACTAACAAATGACCAAAGTATTGCAGGTGCTGCTTCACTGATCCGTCTCAGGGTTAAAACCGTCAACAATTATCTGTCGGTAAAAGAATTTAATCTAAAAACCTGGATGAACTGACGTCAGATCAGTGGAGCTGCACCTTTACCTGGGATGATCTGAGGTCCAAACTGTTGTTGTCTGGCTCGATGCAGCGCACACACATACACACACACACACACACATACATACACACACACACGTACATACACACAGCATCCAGCTTTAACTCCATGTGTCTGCTGACTGTAGTGGGTCCGTGGGTCCAGGATGATGCTCGACAACGACAACCGTGGAGACGCAGTTAAAACCGAGTCTGCAAACCTGGACCAGAGCAGCAGACGCGGGTCGACGCTAAACTGTCGCTCTCGTAGCTCTCACCCAGGTCGCCGCAGGTCGCCTTGACAGTAAAATAACGGGCACGTGCACAGTCCAACACAGAGTCTGGTGTGTCTATCTACACGGAGGACTCTCGGGATCCAGACTCAGCAGAGTCATCTGGGAGCGATCTCCTGCACCATGGCCGGCAGGTGGATGGTCGGACACGAGTCCCTGTGTCTCAGTTTGAACATCAGCTGCTCTTTTTCCTGAGAAAGCTTCTGGTTCACCGCCACCTGCCTCTCCAGCGCCACCTTCAGGTCCTTCTGCTCCTTCGACAACTGCCTGCACAACACACAACAAACACACAGATCAAAGGAGGAAAAACCGACTCAGGAACATTCATGGATCCTTGTACAGAACCAAAATACATTTTCTGTATCTCTGTCCTCAACCTTTTAGTTTCTGTTAAACAAATCCACCGAAGCCAAAACACAAACATTTGATCTCAAAAATGTCATCAGTTCATCTTGGAGTTTCTTCAAGGTCTTACTGAGATATCATGTCCACAAGAACAGGACGGATGAAAAGACAAACATGGCTTCAGCCCTGACTCTTGTAGGAAGGAAATAATAAAATGAAATGAAATAAAATAAAATCCTCACATTTGTGCAGTGTTTGTGTAATTTGAACAACCTGAACAACTTTGACTTGTTTCTAAAGATGAAGACTTACTTCATATTGAGTTTGAATGAACTTGAAATTAAATTAAAAAGAGAAAATGTCATGTTTGTTGTTATAGTATAGTAGTAGTATTTTGTTTTCATATTGTCTTAACATCGTCTGCCATGTTTTATGGTACATCCTTTGGGTGTTTTATACGTACTTGCATATTAGAAATAAACATACTTCATTCATTCATAGCGTGAAGAGAGATAATTCATGTTCAAGTTTAACATCTTGTGTCATTAACTCATTAAAACTTTTTCCTGATTTTAGTTTTTAAAACATTCGTTACTTGGCTGGTTGATGCACCGGAGACTAAACCACCTGTGGGTCATGTTTATGGCCGATGTCCAGCAGGTGGCGCCACATCCACCAGCTGCAGAAACAGCTGCTGTTATTACTGTAACTGGGATTATTGGACTGTAGGCAGGAGTCACGTACTGAATGAGCGTCTGGCAGTTGTCGATCCGGACTCTCAGATCCTCGTTCTGCTGCAGGATGTGGATCGTCTGATCCTCCAGAGACAAGTTCCTCTCCACCTGAAGAACCAGCAGGAGGAGGAGGAGGAGGAGGAGGAGGAGACAGAAGGAGAACAGGAAGTTATTCTGTGTAAAAGTAAAACAACAGACCTGAATCAGTGTTTGGTCAGTGAACGCACCAGATCGTCCATCTGCTGCAGCTTTCTGCTCTGCTCCTGAACACGTTCACTCTTCATCTCAATGACGAACAACAGAGACTCCTGCTCGGACTCCCAGAATGCACCTGGGCTGCCGTGGGCCTGGAGGAGGAGGAGGAGGAGCACACACACAAACAGGTTAACATGTTAACGTGTGTCTCTGAGGTGTGCTTCATCTGCAGCTGGAAAAACTCCAGATGTTTAATGTTTAATTCGACTGATTCTGAACAGACGTTTAAGATCCTTTGAGTTTTATTTGTTACATTAATTAAAAACATATATTTATGCCGTTAAAGTCAAGTTGAATATAAATCTTTTTTACTAAACTGTGACACACTCACACAGCTCTTGTAAAAACTGTTTATTACTAGTTTTTATCTGTCTCTTTTATTTACATACTGTATATGACGCCATTTTATAGTTTTTTTCTTATTTTATTTCATGATTTTCTGGTTTGTTCTTCTTTTGATGTCCTGTTTTTTTTTTGCAATTACTGCTTTTATTTTATTCTTTTATCTTTATTAAGCTTCAGTTTTGCTTTGATCGTTTGTTCTGAGATCTTTCTTCAAGTCACAACTTACGACTTTGTAGCGTTCCAG
The DNA here is from genome assembly GCA_030347415.2 of Decapterus maruadsi. Lineage (NCBI taxonomy): Eukaryota > Metazoa > Chordata > Actinopteri > Carangiformes > Carangidae > Decapterus > Decapterus maruadsi. Next base: position 10,667,849 of record CM064903.1, read on the forward strand.
GTAACGCCACTCGTGTTTCTCCGATGAAAGTCACTATAACAGTTTTTCATTAGAATAAAATAAGACAGTTGTTAGTTATAGTTATAGTTATAGATAAAAACTTGATATTGATTTCTCCTCGGCTCATGACAGACCCGTGTTTTGGTCCAAACCTGTATGTTCCTCAGACATATTAACACAAATATATCACTTACTTCTGCTTTAAGTTTTTCATTAGAATAAAATAAGACAGTTGTTAGTTATAGTTATAGTTATTGATATTGATATACTCCTGTACCTGTATGTTCCTCAGCAGGTCTTTCTTGAACGTCGACTCTTGGACTCTCCTCTTCAGCTCGTTGTAAACCTGCAGCTCTGACGTCAGCTGCTCCACTTTACCCTTCAGTCACAGCACAGGGTTAAAAAAACACATGGCCAACAATGAGGACCAGTCATCATGAGACCGAAACACAAACTTTATCGACAGCAACAAGCGTTCTCACCGTGAGGACGCTCTCGGCCGCGCGGAACGTCTCCGTCAGCTGATGTTTCTCTTCTTTGTGTGTTTTCTGCAGCTCTGCAGGAAACGAGACAAACACACACTTCAACAAAGACTTGAACTAAGAGTGACCACTGTGCTCATTTAAATGATTAAAACACTGAATTTCTTTTTTGTTAATGTCTTTGTTTCCTAACTGATCTTGTGTTTTTAAATATTTTCATTTCTATATATTTGCTTTTATTGTTGTTAAATGTAAATCTATGATTCTATTTGTGACGTGTTTTCAGTTTAAGACACCTTTGTCTGTCTACAAATAAACTTTTTGGGCCAAAACAAAAGTATAAAAAATGATTTATCCAGATGTTTTTACCTGGGAAAAAACAAAGAGTCAAATTTACTGAACTATCCCTTTAACCACATGACATTCTCCTGATCTCTATTGATAACTCATGTAATAACTCTGATATAATAATTTGTTTTCCATCCCATCTAGCCTCCTCTGAAACTGTTTGCTAGTTATTGGATATTTTAAGAAACATAAGACAAAGAGAGAGTTGCAGTATTACAGCAGGATTTAATAATACTATTATATATTATTTGAAGTTAATATTAATTATATTATGCAGGTACTGGCACCTTATCTGTTACTGTACTGTGAAATATAACATGCTCTCAAGACATAAAGTGTATTACTATAAATAATATTATAGGTGCTATTTGATAAATATAAAATGCATGTATGGTTTTAAATAATTCACAGTTTATCAGTGTTTTCTTGGAGGAGCAGTTTGTCCTGAAGGTGGCGCCAGACAACAGGTCAATTGTTTATTCCCTACATGGTACAGTTCACTTCACTGTTTGACATGAACATTTTTATTGATGAGTGAAAGAAAAAAAAACAACTTTTCTAATTTGTTCACGTTGTTGAGATTTAGCTAAAACATGAGTTTTCTGAACGAGGCTGAGTTGTGTTGAATGTTCAGTATCAGCTGCACCAATGCTGCTCGTATCTGGTCCATGTGTTTAAAGTGGACGCAGTGACCTCCTTATAAAAAGGTCCACACTGTCCGGACACGATTCAACTCTCATCAGCTCTGCTATAATTAGCCTGTTAGCTCGAAAGGCTACAAACTAATAATAGAAAATCTGGACGACTCACTCCGGCCGACTGGACACTGATGAGTTCAAAGTGTCAGTTTTCAAACCTGACGACAACTTGGCAATAAAAAAAAGGCACCTGTAGATTTGACAAGTGAAACACGAGGACAGAAAACCTCCTGCGTCTCAATGAAGCTCACATCTGTGTTTCATATAACAGCTCGTTCATGAGATGGGCTATAAAAAGATCTGAACATCATGTGAAATGTGTTTAACACATTCTCAGAATAGAAAAAAAGAGTGAATATATGATGAAAACATGTGTCGGGTCCGTTACCGTCCACCAGCCTCTCGTGCTCCTCGGTCGCACTTTTACTTTTCTGCTCGTGCAGGACGTTCAGATCGGCCGTCGTCTCCGTTTTCACCTGGAAAAAAATTAAAAAATCACATCAGAAAAAAGTGAATTCAGTTTAATGAGAGAAAATCAAACTTTATATGAATGAAGATGAAACTGGAGAATTAACAGAAACTAAACTGTGATTTTCACATGAGCAACAATAACATGTGGTTTTCATTCAAACATAAACATGTAACAGGTACAGGTGTGAGCTGCTGCTCCACTGGCATCGCCTGACTCCGCCCCCTAACCACCTGTTTATTTTAACGTCACAGGAGCACCTCTATCTCCAAAGAAATAACTATTACAACGGAAAAAAACTGAGGGATGAAAGAGCCGCAGGTTGCTGACCTCTGACGTAACCCAAGACCGAGACAAAACCAACGTGTCATGGTGACACCAAGTTGTTCACATGGTTTAACACAAGCAGATACTTTAGTACAACTAGTTGAATGATCTGTAACTTATTGAATTGCATCACATAAACCAAAGGGAGCCAGTGACAGAGAGACATTTGTGGTCTGGAGAAAAAATCCTGAGTCCAGCTCGAATGAGAGCAAGACCTTGAAAATGTCTCTCTGTCACTGGCTCACTTTGGTTTATGTGATGTAATTCAATAACTTTAAGATGATTCAAATGGAATTAAACTCAATTATACACAACTTTATTTCTCAATAAAACAGATGAGTGATAAAAACAGCAAGTGATCTGCATCTTTATTTCTGCTGTAAAGTTAGAGGCCATTTTCACATGGCAGTCGATGGAGACTGACTCCCTCTAGTGGTCAGAAGAGGAACTGCAGCTGCAGGTTTCATCACAACATCATCATCATCATCATCATCTTCCTCACCTTATCCAGGATGCTGAGGACGAGCGTACACACATCTTCGTCGGCGTGGTCCTTCAGGAGCTCCGCCCTCTCCGGGTTCCCATTGGCCGAGAGCACTTCCTTTAAAATCCTCAGCTGCCACTCGAAGCGCTCGAGCTGCTTCTCCAGACACACGTCCTGCTCACCTGACGTACGTTTACCTGCAGGCAGACAGACAGATGGATGCACGGACCAATCAGAGAGCAGAGAAACACACAATGGCAAACTGTTAATAGATCTTTAATCAATTAGTTTTAGTCAATTAGTTAGTCGGTAAATTATTAATCTGTGACGTCTATGAATCTAATGGTGAATTTGACCATGTGGTAAAAGTTGTTAAAGGAATAGTTCAACATTTTGGCAAACTGGCCCATCGCCATAATCCGTATAGTGATAGCAGTAGGTTCATTACCTTTAATTGTTGGTGCAAGCTATTTTTAGAACAGCGGAGCAGAGCCATGAGCTGCTCAGAGCTATGCTACGGAGGCTCATGGGATTTCTTGGTTTCCCTCATCATCAAACTCATCAAATACACAATCCAACAACTCTCCCATGAGCCTCTGTAGAGTAGCTCTGAGCAGCTCACGGCTCTGTTCCGCCGTTCTAAGAATAGCTTGCACCGACAATTACAGGTAACGAACCTACTGCTATGACTAGAGGGATTATGGTGATGGAGCAATTTGCCCAACTAATTGAACTATCCCTTTAACAGATGTTGAAGGGTTAACACAGCGGTGCACAAAGATATGATGTCATCGTCATGGAAATTTGAAAAACAGACATTTAACAATGTCACACACACACACACACACCTGAATCTGCAGATCATTCAGGAAATGTTTCTGACTCATTTAATTTCAACCTCAGTTACATCATCGACATGTAGACACACGACCTCTCTCCGCCACACACACACACACACGGACACACACACACACACCAAGTTCCAATGACGTCGTCCCTGTGAGGGATGATGAACCAGATGTCTTCAGGCTTCGGTTTTAAAAACATCTCCGAGTGCCACAAACTGAATGAAGATAATCATTAACACTGCGACGACCTGCTCGTTAACTCTGAGCTCATTACTCAACTATTTCTACTACAGAAAAACAAAAAGACTAAACATCTGGAGTTTAATCATTGAGATGAAAAACCTGCAGTGATTGGTGGATATTTAAAATGTGAGTACGTAAAATGATGCAACACAATAAATAAGTGTTTAATAGAGAAAAACCTCATGTTTCTGTTCTCATCACCTCAGCTCACACTGAGGTGAAGCAGGTCCGAGCCTGTCTGACGATGAATTGATGTTAAACAAAGACCAGGTTTAGTTTTATTCTGTTGCTATTTGACGGTTGAAACACAGAGAGCACAGATTTGTCGTCAGGGGAGAAACAAACAGGATGGGATCTGTCACTTTGGCAGCACAGAGTTGTGAAAGATTAGTGTTTTTTTAATCAGGGCAGCAACACTTTATCACTCTATGAGGTTTATCGAGGCTTTTATTTTGGCGACCCATTATCGAGGCTTTTATTTTGGTAAAACTGCCAACAGGAAGGGACCCAGACACGTTCCACGAGGAACTCCAAGTTTGTTTAAATCTTTTAATCTTTTAACTTTAACTGTGGATGAACTTTATTAAACCAGCAAAACTTTATTTCAAGTCCTACTAAATTTGAAATATATCTAATATAAATATTGTTTTATTTTACTGCAACTTGAATGATCACGTGACAAATAAAAGTCTGATTGGCTGATCCAATAAAAACAGAACAGATTTAAGAATAAAACACTCAGAGAAATCAAATCCAAATGGTGGTGGGCGGGGCTTGGTGTGCCTGCTTAGTTGTGACATCACAAAGTGACAGGAAGTCCTGACGGCTGGTTTTAAGGCTCAGTTTCTGAATACAGGCTGTGTGCATTTCTCTGTGGACTGAGGCTTTGATACTTTCACAGTATTAATATAGAACCTAGAGCTGCTTTATAATCACACTACACATGGACATCTACCTTTATACTGTATGGAGCTTTAACACAAACATCTACCTTTATACTGTATGGAGCTTTAACACAAACATCTACCTTTATACCGTATGGAGCTTTGAAACAAAATAAGTGCTTTGTAGTATTAGGAATAAACAGAATAACAGAAGGGACAAATATTGAATGCAAGGCAATGTAGAAAATTGGTGCTGAACATTTTGTCTGATTCATAATCTCATTTATTTGTCTTCTGATCACATATTTTCTTATTTGAATCATAATTTTTCATTTTAAACCAGAGTTCTTGTGTGTTTCTTCTGTTAAATGAAAAAAGAGATGCTTCTGTGGAAAAATTAAATTTATTATCTGTCTCATTCTGAGTCTCTGGAAACTAAACTAAATCCAGACTGAGATATTAAATCAATAAGATTGAGAAGCCACAGAGGGGGAACCTGAACGGTCTCAGTATTATTTTTTATTCTCCAGCTCCTTCTGCCACAGCGACAGTGAATCACACACACACAGATGACGACAGTGTGTCCTGCTGCTGTAAACCAGTGGTTTCTGCTCGTAAACAGGAGGAAGTGAACGAAACCAACTGCCAGTCACACATGACTCAAAGCCTCAAGCAGACGATTCATTCAAACTATTGTGATACATAAAGAATCATCATTTTAAAAAATCCTCCTCCTCTCTATCTGCATCCTGTCTTATCTCTTCATCTCTCGTCTCATTTCTCTCTCTGATGACTCTCATGTTTTGTTTTGTTCTGGGAAACTCCTGAAGCAGAAACTCACAATTAATTCTTTATTCAATCACAACATATTTTCCTCGTCAGATGATCCGAGTTTTTCTGAATTGTTTATAATCGTCAGCTGTTTTCGCTTGATTACAGGTTCATGTCTGGGTCAAGTATATTTTACCACTGTAGAAAAGTCTGAACAAGTGTTTTATAGAAGGTTTCATGATAAAGATGGCTAAATAAACCTGAACCTTATCAGCGGGCTGCAGAGAGCCACAGTCAGCCACATCGGCACAACCACGAACACTGTGTAAGTCATTGTCAGTTATAGGCCGACAAACAACACAAATAAATGCTGTCTGAACTGTTCTAAAAGGATGATAACCACCAAGCTAACCATTTTAATAACTAACTAAGGCCTTGTTCACGTGGAAACGGAGCTTCACCCAAAACGATCTGTTTCTTGTTTGTTTTAAAAAAGTTTCCTGGAGCTAAACACGGCAACAAATAGAAATATGCATGAAAAACGACTCAAAACGCTGTATAGCCGGTACATCCACTAGGCCTGTTTATTTGTTATGTTTTATTATGTTTTTTATCTTTAGTATTTTTGCCTTTTTAGTATGTTTTATGGTTTTTATTTTACTAGACAGCACTCTGGAAACCTTTGTGTTTATTGAAATTGTGCTTTATAAATAAATGGATTGGACTGAACATGTTGAAGATGATAGCCTCCATGCTATTTGTTCTGAAAAGATACTGGTGTAGATGATGTTTGTACTCATCTGTATTAACCTTTTAATAGCGATACCAGCTACATCAACTGTTCTGAATCGATGCTAAACACTAAACTAAACTAGAATTTCAGATGAGATGAAGTTCATAAGTGAAGATCCTACTGAACAAAAACATGTCAAAAAACAAAACAACTTTCTGGTTTCAGGTCTGAACCAAACATTTCGGGGGTTAAGGTTTGATGAAAACAGGAAGTGAGAAGGTTGCGAGGCTGAGAACAGTCAGAGGAGGAAAACCACAAAGTCACACACACACACTCACCCATATATGTAGGCTACAAACACACACACACACAGGTATATATGAACCCACTCACCTCCTTCATCTTGACGGCTCTTGTCTTTCTTCTCTCCCTTCTTGCCTTTGCTTTTCTTCTAATGACGCCAAAAAGAAACGAAGAAGAAGTTTCAGTGACAACATCAACAAAAATAAACTGATAAAAAGACTGATAAAGACAAGCTGCAGCTCATCATCTGATTGATCTCAGATTGACAAACAGAAGCTGCTACATCATCAGTCTGTCACGTGCCGACCGCCAAATGACTCTGCTTTATTGATCCGTTATCGATCAATCGTCAGTGACCTTGGAAACAAGGCATCAAACCCTGCATGGTCGACCTCATCTGCCCCGACCCGCCGGGTTCAGCAGCTGACACTGCATAAAGACTAGTCGTCTATTTGCTTTATATTAAATCATTTTTGACCTAATTATTTTTTTTGCACTAAAATTAATTACACATTTGAGTCTGTCGGCTCAAAATACAGTATACTACCATATGTCAACTGATATCAGCACAAGAACTGTTGAGGAATATTTAGACCATTGTTTTTGTCATGTTTATATTAACTGACAGACACAGAGCGAGGCTGAACATACAGTAGGAGCTCAGCTTCGCGGCTGAGACACAAATAGACGACCGTATTTCCTCAAATAACAGCCAGGTTTCATATAATGGCCGGGAGTTTTGTTTACACCAGGGGTCGGCAAACTTTGTGACATGGAGTGCAGCCGGTTTGAAATTTTCTTGTCAATGAGTTGACCACTACAAGAAAACAATGTGACACAAAATACAAAAACAACATAACTGGGGTTTTCTATTTTAAAAAATCCCAGTTATGTTGTTTTTGTATATGGATAGATTTTAATCTATATACCCCACATCTAATCATACTGTAAAGATATTTTCCCGCTTTTCAGAAATTTGGCCTATTAAAACATATTGCAGAGGGGGGAATCAGAATATCATAAAGGCCGTAATAAAGGCCCCGGTACTCGTGGTGAAATTAACACAGCAAAAAATCGTCCAATCGGGATTTTGGTCGAGCCAGAATGTATCGACCAATAAACTGACGAGTCAACTGGGAGATTACAGCCCCACCAACCAGATCTACGAGGCCGATGACAACAGAGTGACATCATCACGTGTGTCCTCTTAGACTGACTGAACAGAATTAACGATCATTAATCACCTCGCAGCTGCAAACAAACTCAATACAAACATTATTTCACGTCATAAATCTCCAACGTCTTGTTCTTTATCATAAAGTCAACTTCAAAACTTATTATTAGAAATCAGATCAATCATCACAGTTACAGGACACATAATATTTATTTTCTGAGCTCACACTTCAGAGTCTGCTTCATAACAACCCACATCCCGTCACGTCACGTCGGTCATTAGGGGACATGAAGCAGGGCATTCTGGGAGGAGGTGCAGGGGTCTGGAGTTAAACTGGATCAGTGGGTTAGTTATGAAATCTGACTCTGACCTGCCAGTTTCCTGCTCATTAGTCTCCACATGACTGACGCTGCAGCTCTCACTCTTTTCTCTCCCTGCGTTACGTAACTTCAGCTGCAGAATGAACCGACTCAGGACAACGGGACGACTGTTTGTCCCAGCTAATGCTGCTGCTACCGCTGCTGCTGAAGACAGAACCGGCAGACACCTGCACCGCCGCCCCACGATCAGGCACGGCTCGACCCGGCTCACTGCTGATCGGTTTAGAGATCACATTAGGTATCGATTGATTGATGCTGTTAGAAGATGTGGAAGACACATTATTTAAAGCAGCAGCTCTGTTATTTTAACTTTAAAGTGATTGTTTATATAATATCGTCGTCTCATTGGCTGTGTGACCATGAGTCCGCCCCCTTTAGGAGACCAGCAGGCCATCACTCCGCCCCCTTTAGGAGGCCAGCAGACAATGACTCCGCCCCCTTTAGGAGACCAACAGACCGTGACTCCACCCACTTTAGGAGACCAGCAAACCGTGACTCCACCTACTTTAGGAGACCAGCAGATCATGACTCCGCCCCCTTTAGGAGACCAGCAGACCGTGACTCCTCCTACTTTAGGAGACCAGCAGACCGTGAGTCCACCCGCTTTAGGAGACCAGCAGACCGTGACTCCTCCTACTTTAGGAGACCAGCAGACCGTGAGTCCACCCGCTTTAGGAGACCAGCAGACCGTGACTCCTCCTACTTTAGGAGCCCAGCAGACCGTGACTCCGCCCCCTTTAGGAGACTAGCAGACCGTGACTCCGCCTCCAGCAGTGATGCATGTTTCCACATCAGTGTCTCCACACTGTAACAACATCGGAAAAAGTCGCGTTTGAAAAAAAAAAAAAAAAGACAGCAAGTGAGTGTCACGACTTCCTGTATCCGGCCCTTCAAATTAAAAGCCCTATAGTCTTTCATATACAGTTTTGACTAAATTTGGAGAAGACAGAAGGACAATAATATAAAGTGAAACAAACAGAAACAACTGGGAAGCAACTGGGAAGCAACTGGGAAGCAACTGGGGACGCGAAGCTCGGACAGTTTTTTGTTTGTTTCTTGGTTAAGATCAACAGCCGATAATCAATCGATCAATCAGTCACAATTTGTCAGTCTTTTATTTTATTTTGTTTTTTCTGTGTCGTTTCAACCAGCTGATTATCCGTGAGGTCAGAGGTCGTGGCAGTGAAGTGATGACAAGACGAACAGGAAGTGATCAGGTCATCCTCTGGTGTCATTATTTATTGATCTAGTTACATTGATTGATTGAGTCGTTTCTGTAACCCTCATCAGCTGATGATGATGATGATGATGAAGACTGTCACCGTCATGGTTACGTTACGTTGTTACATGATGTTTTCTATTAAATCAGATCAGCACATAGAAAGTGGGTGATGCGTTCAGTAGCCTCAGGAATTTGGATTACTGAAAAATCTTGATTATTTGAGAAATTGATTTACATCCAACCAAGATTAGAGTATAAACACACACACACACACACACACACACACAGTCATTGCACAAGCACAGTGTGGAGCTCAACGAAACACACTCCAGGCATTGGCTGAAATACTTTACTGTATTGCCTCACACACACTCGTTGCTCAAGCAGTGAGGCCAAACAATCACACCCTAAAACACTGCTGCGCACACACACACACACACACACACACACCCTCCCACTGTATAAACACTGCTAAACTCTGCTCTGTAAACTGGACACCGACTTTATTTAAAGTTGGAGCTGAAACAATAAATCTCTCTGGTTTAAACACGTCTCTGGGTTCAGACGTGGAGACCTGGGGCTCGGCAGCGCGTCGCCGTGTGCTTCACAGCTCGCAGTGAAGAGGAGGAGGAGGAGGAGGAGGAGGAGGAGGAGGAGGAGGAGGAGAAGCATATGTTCCTCCAGGCGTCGTCAAGGCCCCTCGCTTTTAAAACGACCATAAATCAGAGTCGCCGTCGTCTCCTCTGTTTGTACAACCCTCAGTAAAAACCTGCAGCGAGCCACAACGAACGTCGATCCGGCTTCTGCAGATGTTCCACAGGTGATGAGTATAAATCACCTCATTGGCCGGTTTGAAAAGCCTCGGGGTGGGCGGAGCCAAAGAGGAGAGGTCAGATAACAATCACATCACCTGAAACAGGAAGTGACATCACACTAGGGGTGTCCAGTCCTCCACTAAGGATTTTCATAGTTGAATCTGCTTAATCAGGTTTTGCCTTTAGTCAACCAATCGTGGAATCATGCTTTTTTCCCTCATTGATTCATGATCTACGGTGGCCCTGAGGTGCAAATGACAACAACAAAAGAGTTGTGTTTATTAATTTGTTGTTGTGTTTTCTCTTTTGCTGTTGTGATTTGCGCCTCAGGGCCACCGTAATGATCTCATTTATGCCTTTTTCTGTTCCAGAGAAAAGAGTTAAAAGAGCCCAATAAAGAAGTTCTTCAGCTGGCATTAGATAACAGGTCATTTTCCATCCTTTTCCTGATCTCACTCATTAAGCTGCGTGTCACAGCACCGTGGACGGCACTGTTTTTTGTTTGTTTGTTGTTGTTCAATTAGTTTAATCTTGTAAATAAAACTTTAATTTTCCCTCCATTGAAGGGAAACAACATTAAGCAGAGAGACGGATGCTCCAGTGCTCGAGCACTCACTGCATGTGATGTTTGTATCTAAACAGTCTGGCCTATATTATAAGAAAACAAAGGAAGTTCATGTAAAATCAGATGTTCAGCAGCAAAGAGCTCCCCTACACTCACAATGGTACGATCTTTTTTTCATAACCACATGTTGTGTCTCTTCGAATCAAACTGTTGAATCGCCGCCTATTGGAGGCCACCGCTACATGACACCGAGGCCCGTTGGTGTGTGTGACAACGAGCGACACCGGATGATGACACATCTCCAGACACAGAGACTCAGTGTTTCTGTCACACGGTTTAATCTGGACAAAGGCGACCTCTGACCTCTGAGGTCTCTTCCACAGAAACAGGAAACGCCTCCTTTAACTTCCTGTACAGTCGCCCACTGTTTAATGTGATGACACATTAACACGGAGGGAGATAACGACAAACACACACACACACACACAGACTCAGATAATTACCACTGGATCAATGCGACGCTGAAGGAAACGAGTCTGCAGAGATACAGGACGACACGTCTCTATATAGATGTTTTACTCAGGAAGAGTCTGTGTGCTCAGACTCAGAGGTCAGAGGTCACAGCTTCTACTGGTCAAGGTTTATTAAAACACAGCGAAGGTGCAGAACTAATGATTAACAGTCTGAGACAAGAAACAACAGTTGATATTAAGGAAACACAAACAAAACATTACGAGTGAAGAAAAAAACCTTAAAATAGGGCTGAACAGACCAATTAAATCTCATTAAAGAGTGATGTACATTATAAATCATAAAGCAGAAAGGTAAACTGAGTTCAGGGATGTGCAGATATAAAATCTCACTATAACCTAATCATTATGACGGAAACAAGGCGGTTCCTTTCTGATCACCTCACAACAAGTGAATGAGATCACAGATCGTCACAGACTCTTTTCTTTTTCCTCCACACTCACTGAAATGAATCCTCAGAGACATTGTTCAGGAGCTCCAGATCGTCCAAACTGTCCGACATCAACATGACGATTTCTCAGAACCAGAGATCAGGGAGAAAACGTAGTCGACTGTTTGTGTCTGAAGAGATGTCACAACCACAACAACAACAACAACATCTCCTCTGTCTGCTGGTTTATAAGTTAAAACTAGGAATTTAAGTTTAAATCAAAATAATACTTGAGTCTCTGTATTTCCCTCTAAAACAACTCTGTGTGGTAACGTTGTGTTATTATCTCATAGCGTGGTGAATGTGCAGGTCACAACTTGTCCACCAGAGTGTTGTGGAGTTGTTGGATTGTGTATTTGATGAGTTTGATGAGGGAAACCAAGAAATCCCATAATGAGCCTCCGTAGCGTAGCTCTGAGCAGCTCACGGCTCTGCTCCACCGTTCTAAAACTAGCTTGCACCGACAATCAAAGGTAACAAACCTACTGCTATGACTAGAGGGATTATGGTGATGTGTCAATTTGCCAAAATGTTGAACTATCCCTTTAAAAAGAGACGAGGAAACAGTGATGGCATTACGACATTTCTGTTAATTACATCCAGCTGTTTCTGTACAGAAGAAGGGAAACGATGCAAACGCTCAGATGTTGGCGATCAGGTGATGATGTCATAACTGTGACCAGCTCAGATGTTAAGTCAGTGGATCAAAACAAGTTCTGGAGCTGGATCTTCTTCTTCTTCTTCTCTGGTTGAATGTTGGAGCAGACGGAGTGGCAGCTGTTTCCAGTTTGTTGTTGTCGTTGCTGTGGCCTGTGTGTCAGACTCTGCTCCACCGTGTTCGCTACAAACATGTCTGTGCACAGCAGTAATCACTGTTTTCCTCCTCGGAGAAACCACAACACAACAAAGCTAACGGTGCTGTGTCTGTGTGTGTCTGTGGGTGTGTAGCTCCTCCTCTGCTCCTGCAGGAGGACAAACACACCTCTGTCTCCTCCAGTCGACTCTCGGCTCTGTGATAAAACGCAGCCGAGTGTTGAAACGAGACGTGACGTCGTGTGAAGAACCGGGTTCAACTCACACAGACGTCCGACGTGTCGAATGTCTCACGTTCGAGTCCGGGGACGTTGCTGCTGCTGCTGCTGCATCAACGCAGCACTTTAACACCTGTCGCTCAGTGACGAGTCTCAGAGTCATTAAACTTTTCTCTGAGGGGGAAAAACAACTGCGTCGTCGTCATAAACACAAGGTTTTACATTCACTTCGCTCTCGTTTTCCTTTGAAGAGTTACAGGCTCCGAAAAACTCATCAGATGGGATCAGATCAGAGGACGAGGAGTCGGTCGCCGCAGGAAAACGTCTGCGACAATAAAAAACACGACATTAAAGTGACTTTTGATTTAAATCACAGCTGCTTTGAATGAACTGAAGTCTGAAAAAGTTCTCGTCACATTGTTTATAGCTCACATTCATTGACGTGAATGTGGCAATAAAATATATCGTTTTAAACTCTGTTCCTCGAAAAACCATAAAAATAAGATAAATTTGAAGGAAATCAAAAGTTCAGATTGTGAATCTTTACCAGATTATTATTTGAAGACTGAATTAATCCACTTCATGTGTGTTTATTGCTTTTAACTGGAGCTTAAATGCTGCAAAAAGTCAATTAGAAATGATTTTAGTTAATGTTTTTTACACCAAACAAACCTATTCAATGATAAATAAAAGTGGCAGGTTAATCAATGATGAATCTAAACTCAATGATCCATTGATTCCTTCTTTAAAAACACAGACAGATGCGTTGAGTAAAGAATAATAAACCTGTTGTTTCTACCGACTGACGGTGGCCTGCAGGGACCAAAAGATCAGCAGCAACAGGTTCAGACGCAACAAGAAAAATTTACATTTTAAACGACTAATTTGTACTCGTTTTTTTTTTTAAACGAGGAAGACGAGGCGTCAGAGACGGACACGGGACCGATCGGCCACTTCCTGCTGGAGTTCGTTAACTGATTAAGTCGAGTCGTTGCCAAACCAGAGCGTCTGGTCCTCATCTGGTTCACCGCCGACATGTGGCCGCGCTCACGTCTGTTCTGAGTCAGGACGAGTCGGACAAACAGCAGCAGCAGCAGCAGCAGCAGAGTCTTCTCATGGAGAAAACTGGATTAAAACTCCTAAATACAGAGTTGATGTTTGGTCGTTGCAGGTTTTGCAGGTGATCGACTGCTGAATAACTTCCTATAAACGACAACACATGCAAATCAGCAGGACTGACATGAGGGTTTTGTTGTTGTGTTGGAATCGTTGAGAGTTTGGACGGAGAGCGACTGGATGCAAACGCAACATGAAATTGGATCCAATGGATTAACAGAAAGGAACAAAGTTGAGCTGCAGCAAAGAAGAAACATGTGAGAGAAAGTTAATGTGGCTGGAAAAAACAAAAAGAGGGAACAAGACGATTAGCCTAAATAAAAGGGAAAGAGCAAAAGAAAAACTGGTTCATAATAAAACTGCAGCTGCTCTGACCAGAGATGAGCAGGTAACCTAGATACCAGCTGTCAATCACTGGACCGGAGCCGAGTCGGCTAGTCGCGTCCAGACTGAGGCCACGTTCACAAAAACAGATATTTCCTCCTACGTTTTCAAATGTAACATCGTTCACACCAGAACATTTCTTAACAACTCTTCATTTATACAAACCTGTGTAAATACACAGTTAAAGGGATAGTTCAACATTCTGGCAAATTGGCCCATTGCCATAATCCCTATAGTCATAGCACAACGGTTCTGGCCGAATTTCCTTTAATTGTCTGGTAACGTTGTGTTATTATCAAGATGTTTTTTGTCCACCAGAGGTTGGATTGAATTTTGATGAGGAAAGCCAAAATGTTCTGAAATATCCCTTTACTGCTACAGTGTCAGATGCTACTGCTACAGTAAGACTATAGGGATTATGGTGAGAATTTGCCAAAATGTTGAAATATCCCTTTAAGAGCTACTATGAGCATGACAAAAACCTATGGGTGGCAGCGTAATGAGAAGCATGAAGCCATGCTAGCCAATCAGAATCCAGGAAAAAACACAACAGCAACAAATGACACGAGTTACTTCCTGTTCCCTCTTCGTCTACATGCAAAGGTCACATGAAAACTGAGTTTTCACCAAACCTTCCCTTTGGCCTTTGAAGTTTTCAGATATCTAATTCTAATTTTGGTGACTTGAAGCTCAGTTCTCGTGAAAACAAAAGGTCAAAACACCAAAACACATGGAAAAAAATCACCATTTCTGTTTTGTGTAAATCTAATCTATCTGCATTTTGCACATTCAGTGAGACAATGTTCTGTTTGCATCGTAGCTCAGTTTGCATGTTTTTTTGTGGGTGATGTAAAGTTTGCACATCTTTATTTGAGTTTTTTCTGGCATTTGGTCCTAAACTGTGTCAACAGACGGATCAACAGTGAAAGCGTTGTGTGCAGCAGCTCTAACATGAAGGAGTGAATCTCCAGAAGCTTCTTCAGGTTCCCTCAGGTCACGTCTCACCTCCTGTCTGACTGACTCACACCGACTCTGAGGTCACAGTTTTCCACCCGGAGCCGCGTCGAGGTGTCACAGCTCAGGTTTTTAAAGCATGGAGAGACCTCACAGAGAGAGAGAGAGAGCGTGGGTGTTTTTCAAAATAAGAGCTGGCCGGAGTTAAAGCAAAAAAAAAAAAAAAAAGATCTAAGAACTCATTAAAACTGCAGTGACTTCAGTTTCTGCTGCTGCTCGGCGTGACCTCTGTGACCTCTGCTGTTTGGAGCATCAAACTGTGGCTCAGTCTGTTCCCAGGCTGCAGCTGGAACTACGTCACCACCATCATCGTCGTCGCCTTTTTAAAAAGATCCGACCGGCCGGTGGCTGGAGGAACTCCGACAGAAACAGGAAGCACCGACGACGTTCCTCGAGCTTCTTCCCTCTGAGAGGAACTGAAAACGGTTCCCAGGTCTCTGACGAGATCCTGAACCACGAGAGCTTGTCACGTGACGCTTCACCCCGAAGCTACAGCCAGAGAATTTAGCCCGTCTTGTCGCCATAGCAACGGGAAAACATTAAACACGCTCCTCCTCCTCCTCTTGACCTGATTCGGCTCGACCGCCAGCGTGTGAGTCAGGCGCCGCATACATCCTCATCCTCATCCTCATCCTCATCCTCCTCCTACAACACCAACACAGGGGTCACGACCTCCACGTAGAGAACCATCGCTGTGAGAAGCCCCGCCCCCTTCGCCATCAGAGCCGCCATTTGGACACGCCACTTAGACGACGGCTGCATCATGAATTTAATCCAAATATAACAAATTACCGACCAAGCAGAGGCCAAATCCACCATTTATTGATTATTACTGATCAGCTCATCAGTTAAATGACTATATATGAGTATATGCATATTTTTTTGCACTAGAGTATGTTTATTTTAATTTATTCTATTTTATTTTTGTCTTATTTTATTCAAATTTGGATTTTATCCCCGACCTAACTATTTTTTGGTCCCTTTATGTTTGCACCTGACACCACAACAACAAGTGGTTCATTGTGCTGCAACTGTGTATTGTTGTCACTTTGTATTATAAATTAAATGTACTAATAATAACAACAACAATGTATAATCTCTTGTTTATGACAGATAAGACTACACAGATGATAAATAACCTTATCCACCGCTCCATGGGTCGATTTCTCACCGGCTTCGTTGGAAAGAGATGCACCTGGAGGAGAGGAGGGTTAGAGACGCCACACCTTTAACTGTGTTTTGTCTGAGGTGAATTGAGCTCTCGGGGCCACCATAGCTCAGTCCCCTTCAGTGTCTTGTGTTCTAGACTCACTGGCTCCATGAAAACAGGATTTAAAAAGTTTTTATAAAAGAGTAAAGCCTGAAGTGTCACTAGTTTGACGTGAACATCTGGTTTGTTTCCTCCTCGTCTCAGATGCTTCAACACCTCGACTGCGGAGATAAGATCAGATCAGCGCTCAGAGTTTTCTTTGTTTGGCACCTTGTGAAACTCTGAGTCCTCACGGCGTTGCACAGGTGAGTCAGCTCAGTCAGCACAGGTGCTGCTTTGAAATGTATTAAAGCCCATCGTCCCTCCTCCTCCTCCTCCTCCTCCTCCTGCTGAGCCGCTCTGACCAAGCTGTTTCTATTCTGAGCTAATCAAAGCTTTACTGGCTCTCAGGTTATGTAACAGCAGCCTCTGGGACTGGGACTGGGGTCTGCTTCCTCTGTCCTGGTCCTGGTGGTGAAACGACCCGGTCCCAGGATCAATAACTGAGCTGCACTGCAAAAAACTCAAAATCTTACCCAGAATATTTGTCTTATTTCTAGTCAAAATAAATCTCATTAGACCTTAAATAAGCCTCATCACATAAAAAGTAGCTTGTTTTTGACACTTTTTTACTTCTTTCAAGCCTATTTTCACTTGAAATAAGTAGAAAAATCTGATAGTGCAGTTTCTTATAACAAGCACAAAAGTGAAAATGATCTAAAACAAGTTAATTTTTAGGTGATGAGTCTTATTTTAAGTGGAAAGAGATTTGATTTTGACTAGAAATACGACAAATATTCTTTTTGTTTTTGCAGTGTGCTTCTCTAAATGTTTTCATTTCAGCCCAAAGATTACGACGAACAATGACTCATGTTTTTCTGCAGAAACTGTTTTTCTCTCAACTCTCCAACAACAAGTTCGTTAGATGATGTGGGTTGAGCCCAGAAAATCTGAGAGCAAGAGAAGAAGAAGAACTTCTCTTCTTGTCAGTTTATTTGTTATAAAACAGTTTAAACGATTCATTTTCTCTCTGTAGCTCCACATGTGACCAATTCTACGACTGGGAAACAGATGAATGAGCATCATCAGTCCATCAGCAGCAGCAGCAGCAGAATGATGATGTCATCGCTGACACTCTCCAACACCTGGTTTACACCTGTTTTGGCAGAACTCAGTTCAATATTTCATCATCAGAGACGCTACAGAACTGATTTTTCTTCCTGTTATTGATTCAAAACCAGAACTTGTGAATCAGCCGAGTTAAAAACCTCATCTATCTTATTAAGTTTTGAATTTCCTTCACTTCCTTCTCTACTTCCTCTTCGGACTTAATTTAACATCATATAAACTGTACATGTTGTGTTTTTTTGACTGGTGGGACTTTCCTGTGCAACATGTTGCCTAATTGTTGACTCTTTGCTTTTTAAACGGTTAAACTTACACTTCTTACAGGAAGTCAGTTCTTCTTCTCTGACCTAAAACAGCAGCTGCACAGCGCCACTTCCTGTGTGAACTATTCTATTAAAACAGCGAAGAAGAAGAAGAAGAAGAAGAAGAAGAAGAATAAAAGGTTCCCAGAGCAACAAACAGCTGTTTTATCAACATCTGACACTGATTACTGGGTTAGGACTCAAGTACTCACTGATACTACCTCTGATACTGTATTCAGGAAGTACTGGAGGTATTTGTCTGATAACAGTATCAGAGCGACCGACGTCTGGTTCGTCTCAACAAACAGCAACAGGCTCCGTCATCAACACCGTACTACGACAAAACGTCAAAAACCAACGTTCTCCTGGACTTTATGAAAGATAAGTCATCATACGACACAGCGTCAAAATTATTATCATTACCTATAATGAATAATTCTTAACAATCACTGTGGTACTGGTTCTTGTTGTGGGAACAATATTTTAGTTTTAAATAAGAAATGACAAATTAACATTCTAGTAATTATAATTCTTGTTCTCTGGGTCTTTTTACAGATAAGACGTCAATCCTAAACCTTTAATGTATTATTAAATCATTTTCATTTCTTCTAGGGTGACTCTTAACATCAGTCCAGGAGCAGCAGATGTAAAATATCCTTTTGGCTAATTCTGGCATGTTTACATTAAATGTGCATTGTCCCTGATTATTAAACCTTTAAATAAAACAAATAAAGAGTAGCGATCAATATAATCATCACTTTGTATGTATGGATGGCTCGTGACTGGACTGTGATACAGCTCAACAGGACCGAGTCGATCACATAACAGTTCAACTCTACAGATCAATAATCTAGAAGAGTTGAGTAAACTTTATTCATCCCCTGAAGGAAATTCCAATGTCAGGTGCTCATCATAAAAACAGAGAACGACAATCACACTTCTATTCATCCACAAAAGCACAGACGACACCGAGACAAACCATAAAATGAGCCGAAAAATTAGTTTAAAGTGCAGATGTAAAGCTTAAAATGAAAATTAAAATCAATATTACGCTCTACGTTTGCAGATGTGAAGCCTGATCAGCTAAAGAGAAGCTGTGGAGTTCCTCTAGAGTTCAACACAAATTGATTTAAAACACAACACAACACAAGGGACCGTTTGCAATTTATATTTGACAAACTGCCATCAGGGTCCGACAACAGGAGGAGGCCCCGGGGCCCTCGGCTGGGAAACCTCTGACCCACATGGAGCCTGGAGCCCGGGGGCTGCTCCGTCACTTTCTATCAATAACTGGAGGAGGACAGCAGCTGCCAACCTCCAGATACTTTATATCCTGGACTCACTCGGTGGAGACGGAGAAACTGCAGCTACACAAACAGTACAGACCAGCGTGTCTGTCTGTGTACGTTTTCAGTCGTCCAGGTCAAAGGTCGCATCTCTAGATGATTGAATCAAGTCAACTGGATTTAGTTTTTTGTCTTGAAGACGTTTCGTGACTTCATCGTGATGAAGCCACTTGGGATAAGTTGGATTTGTGTAAACATCCACCAACTATGAGTCACTTCTTGTCCTTTAATGTCCACATTAAACCTACGGTAACAACAGAGGGACACATGAGGTTATTATATGGTGGTTGGTTTCTCCTGGTTTCTGTGGAGATTAAAGGACAACACTGCAAAAACTCAAAATCTTTCCAAGACTATTTGTCTTATTCCTTGTCAAAGTGTCTCATTTCGAGTCAAAACTAATCTCTTTCCACTTAAAATAAGACTCAGCACCTAAAAATGTACTTGTTTTTAGATCATTTCACTTGTTTCAAACACATTTTCACTAGAAATAAGCAGAAACATCTGTCAGTGGAATCAAGTTTGCTCAAAACTTTCTCCGCTATCATATTTTTCTACTTATTTAAAGTTTTCTATGTCTTATTTTTAGATAATCAGCTGATAAACGTGGTAAACCCATAGAAAATCAATATTTTTTTTTTACCCTCATTTCAAAGCTATGACCTCCAAAAACAATCTCCCGATTTCACAGTCCAGGTAATTGTGAAAAGGCCAGTAAATGATGAAAAACCCTCTGAAGATGAGTGTTGCATCGTTGCAAACATGAAATATCTTCTGAACAAAGACAAGCTGTAAACTTTTTTCTGTGATTCTCCGTATAATGACATTGAATGGTTTGAATAAGCAGGGACGGCTATGAAACAGATGCTAAAGCTAGAAGCATCGACATTGCTTGCTAAACAGAACGTAGCTTAAATGCTAAACCGAACGTCGCGGTCAACACAACGCTTGCACATATTTTACAAAACATCAACAAAGCATCACAACTTTTGAACCGTTTATGATAGAGACGAGCTGTAAACAGCATCTGAATTGTGAGATTCTCTGCTTTCCGAGGCTCATTGAATGGTGCATCGATGACAACAAGGGACTGTATAGGGTGCGTGTAATCACGTGGTACAGGAACAGACTCCAGAAAGGCAAAAACTTTGAATGGAATTTTCTCAGTTTTAGAACAGAATAAGAGAGCTGAATTCAAATGGCCATATCTCGAAAACTATAAAATGTATTACTTTGACTAGGGTTTCATTTTAAAGCTTATTTTCTAATCTTTCCATTGATACCAAAATCTCGACTTTGAAATTTGGGTCAATGTGACTCATTTTGATGTAACACGTCACATATGCTTGAAAGAAGTAAAACAGTGTCTAAAAACAAGCTACTTTTTCTGTGATCTTACGTATAATGACATTTGTTTGAACTAGAAATGAGACATTTTGACTAGAAATAAGACATTCTTGGGAAGATTTTGAGTTTTTGCAGTGAAGAAGTGCTTCATCATGAAGGGGCGAAACATCTTCAAGACAAAAACAAAGTCCAGCTGACTTGATTCAACTGTTTAGAGAAGTAAGACCAGTGTTTTCATACCTACGGTAACAACAGAGGGACACATGAGGTTAAAGAGTCTAGTCTTGCTAGTGCGGACTATGAGACTTGTTGCGTATGAACTGATGAAGTCCCTTGGATAAGAGGCAAAGTCCAGTTGCCTACGATTCAATTTGCCCAGAAAAGAACAATGACCTGGATGAAATGAATGAGAATATCCATAGACATGAGGTTACAGAGTTGGTTTCTGTGGAGATTAAAGGACAAGAAGTGACTCATTGTTGGTGGATGTTTACAGAAATCCTGCTTCATCATGATGAAGCCACACGGATAAGGGACAAAACATCTTCAAGACAAAACACTAAGTCCAGTTGACTTGATTCAACTGCCCAGTGTTTTATGGCTATCTATGGTCACAACATGAGAGTTGGTTTCTTCTGTGGAGATTAAAGGACAAGAAGTGACTCAGTGTTGGTGGATGTTTAGAAATGTCACTGTGCTGAACATCAGGACAATAGGAACCACATGTTATGGGTTTCATCTGAGTGTGATTAATAAATAGTCCTAGGTAGTATTGATTATTTATAATATTGATATGAGATGTTCAGAACCGTCAGAATGAAACTTGGAAAAAAGAAAGAAAAAAACCGCCTCAAATTCAAACACGATGCAGATTAAAACCAGATGTGGAGAAACGACTCTAAGTTTCGCTTTGCGGGGTTTTTTAACGCATTTTTTTACTCTGTCGCCGCTTCGACACCTGCATCGGATCTGATCCCGGTCCAAACCCGGATCCGGAGCTCCGAGTCCGGACTGAGCTCCGCAGCAGCACCGGTCCATTATTATCCGGAGCTCATTCCCCGCACGTTTCTCGGCCGTGCAGCAGCAGCAGCCGCCGGCCGCCTGCTAATGAACCTCCTCCTCCTCCTCCCCCCAGAAAACAAAGTCAACTTCCCCCGGAGTCTGGTCTAAACCGAGCCGGTTCGAGTCCGGGGTCCTCACCTTGCTGTGGCTGCAGCCCATCCCAGCTCCGAGCTCCGGTGTCGGTGTGAAGCCGCTCAGACTCTCCGCTCCTCGGCCTCTCCGTCCGACTCGTCCTCCCTCTGTTGACAACTTTCAAACACTCCGGAGGAAAAAAAAAAAGTCCAGTGAACGCAGCACCGCTACAGCCGCCGGCCACGGGGGGACTGAGCTTATCTGTGCTGCGTTCAGGGACCCGGAATAGGCTCGTCAATATATCTGCTGCTGCTGCAGGAATTAACCATGAGGGGAAATAAATAAAGAGGATGTTACAGATGAGTTACTGTGAGATAAAATAAATGTGTTGTCATGAGGTTTTACTCCAAGTTTCACCCATGGTTTTACCTAGAAATGTAGAAAATGCAAATATGTTTTTTAGTTTTTTAAAACCAAATTAAAAAATAAAAATAAAAAGTAACCAATGCTTTAAAAATGCTGTTTCTATTCATTCACTGGTCAATGTGTAACATTTATCAATTATAGATTTGAATTAAAAGCAATTTTTGTCATTGAAAAAACATAAAACAGATCATTTTTGAAAAAATGAATTAAGATAATGAGATATTAATTGGAAAAATTGTCGTGAGTCAAGTATCCTATCAGTGATAAATAATAAATAAATGTTGGATTCCACCAGTAAAGTTGGTGATGGTTGCTGTCAAGTTCTGTTTGCTTTCTGTGACCACAAATCTGCCCAAATTTGAAAAACAAGAAAGACAAGCATTAGTCGTCAATAAACTCTAATAAACACCAATAAACATTTCCCCTTAAAGTAGGCTATTTCTAAAGAAAGAAGAAATATTAACATTTATGGTTCAAAACTGCACTAGAATCAGTTACAGAGATGCAGTTGTGCAATTTCCTACAGCTCATGAAGGCAGCGCCTTGTCAAACCTTGACATGCGCAGTTGCGGGTCTATTGTCCGTGATTTTAAACTGTTACCGTAATGGTGAGAGAAGCTGTGAAGTTTGCAGTGGTTGTTAATAGTTTAAGTCTCAACTTTATGTGGCGCTTAAATAATAATAGGCTTATTAAAAATATAAAACTTTCTGCATGTTTGTGACCTCATGCAGTTTGTTTTTCCAGAGGTCGCTCCTGATTGGTCCTTATAGGCTATTAAACATCAGTGAGAACATCAGTGCTGGTGCTGCTCCATGTTTATCTTCTATTTGTAAGATTTTCAACTGTGTGACGTCATTGTTTATTCATTTACAACAAAACGTTAAAAAAAAAAGTAACAATAATCTAAAAAGTATCCTCTTGACATACACAGAGCTACATAGCCTATGTGAAATGTTCTCATTATATAACTTATATTTTTTTATGATCACACACTAAAAGAATGCGTTGATGTCGACATCATCATATTTTACATGGGGATGATAAAACCATAACCCCGCCCTGCCTTAGTTACCGTTGCTCGGTTTGCCAGTGCTCTGTGGTTGTAGAACGCTCGTGTCTCACGCGTTCTAGAACACATGACGTGACGTCTTGTGTTCTAGAACACGGAGGTTGCCAAGTGAGGTTTCCACATGTCAGCTATGATGATATGGATAAATATGACAGTATACAGGTTTCTAACATGCATGGGGGGCCCATAATAAAGTTGGTGTAAATTTGTGTATAGCTTTTGTTTATGTACAGTATATGTACCTGTAGGCTATATGTTGATTTTTTTTACGTAAAAAAATCTGGGTTTATGCTGTCATAATGAGAAATATAATGTATATATTTTTTTTATTTTATTTTATTTTAACATCAAACTGCAAAATAACAAACAGTGTCAAATCGAAGGGGATATACTATATACGGTAGGCTATATCACATGTGAGGCCAGTCTCTGCAGACGTTGCATTGATGTAGTGTGTTGCAGAAAACCAAATGACTCAATTCAGTAAATTATGATACTTTTATATGTAGCCTACTGTAGCGTTGACTTGTCTGAGGTCGTGTAGTAAAAACCGAGCTGAGCTGAGCTGCAGCTTCAGGAGGGTGTTTCTGCTTCAGCAGCATCCGTGTGAATCGTCCCATGAGATCTCTGATATCATCACATTTTTAAAAGCTGATGTCACACACAGCCCAGTGTGTGTGTGTGTGTGTGTGTGTGTGTGTGTGTGTGTGTGTGTGTGTGTAAATATAACAACTCCCATTCATGTTTCTCTTATGTTATTAATTTAATCTCCACAGACAATGACAGGAGGCCTAACAGCAGCAGGAACAGATGAGGAGACAATGAGCACAGACTCTTTACTGTTGTTGTTGTTGTGTCTCTTTGTGGTCGTTTTGTGTCTTGACTTTCAGACATAAGACATGTTAATAATCAGTTCATACAGCAGCGGGGGCCCTCGGGGGCGTTTGGGTGTCTGTGCTTCTGGTGCGGCTGTTTGTTGACGGACAGTTACTGTACATTTCAAAATGGCGGCTGCAGTTTGCGGTTTTCAGGACGAGGCTGCAGATTTATTGTTTACTGCCTGTCGAGCTCAGCAGGTTTCTGGATTCTTCTCCTCCTGCTTCTGCTTATGGGCGTTTATATGAGCGAAACCTACAGCCCATAAAACACACACACACAGAGGGAGGGAGTTGCAGATGTTGTCATCCATATGTTCATGTGAGGACGTTGTGAGTCTCTGACAGCAACAACTCACACTCACACACATGCATAAAATTAATGTAAAAGCACGCAAAGTACACAACAACACACACACAGTTAGTCAGCAGGTTTGATTCCTGTAAACCAGTAAATTGTCCATTGACTCCACAGGCGCCATGAGTTTCTCTCATTAACCCGTTCTTGGTTTTTACACAAATGAAGTCGAGCACTTTAAATCTGAACTGCAATTAAAATATATTTTTAATAGAAATAAATAATCTTGCTGAGACTCATTCACTTGTTTTCTTCTTGTTTCTGCAGAAATCAAAGTTTGAATCCTGATGTTTGACTCATCCAGTATCAGTGTCAGTGTTTGTATTGTAAAGACATCGAGCCAACAACCTCAGGACTGTGGATGTACACGCTTTGAATATTTAAAGGGATAGTTCAACATTTTGGCAAATCGAACCATTGCCATAATCATAGCAGTAGGTTTGTTACCTTTAATTGTAAATTCATGCAAAACCGCTGATGCACGTTGCCTTCAGGGACAGTTTCTCAGAAAGTAGTCTCTGTATTTACTTCTAAAACAACTAACGTTGTGTTATTATCTCATAGCGTGGTGAATGTGCAAGTCACAACTTGTCCACCAGAGCGTTGTGGAGTTGTTGGATTGTGTATTTGATGAGTTTGATGAGGGAAACCAAGAAATCCCATGAGCCTCCGTAGCGTAGCTCTGAGCAGCTCACGTCTCTGCTCCGCCGTTCTAAGAATAGCTTGCACCGATAAATAAAGGCAACAAACCCACTGTTATGACTATAGGGATTATGGCAATGAGTCAGTTTGCCAAAATGTTGAACTATCCCTTTTAAAAAAATACCAATTTAAAACAGAAAGAATAGAATATCGATGATATAAGATATTGAATTTTTCCTAATGTAAAAATGCTTTTTGAGGATTTTCACAAAAACAAGTCAAATCCTCCTGAGCTCTGAATGTCGGAGCGATAAGACGTCTTAAATCAGTGTTATGTGTGGACGTGTTGAACGGCGTCATGGAAACAGCCACGGGCCTGAAATCACCCCCTCATTCACTCCCACTACTGTATCACACACAGCAGGTTTGATAATCACCGTCATGTGTTTTGCTTTGTGGTGGGATAAAATATTCTTTCCTTCCACTGTTTAGTTGACGAGTTTACTCATGCCTCTAATAAATACAACACACAACACGGACACTGTTTCCATATTAATGTCCAAATAAGGATTTATACTGTGTTTTGAAAAATGGAAAATGGATCATTGCAATATTTCCAGACACAAACAGGTGGAAAATTCATAATAAATCAAATCTGGTCCCAAACATCTGGAGACACGAGACAGACGTGTCACACATGTCTCTCTGAGTATGCAACGTGTTTATTTAGATTTTTAGTGTTATTATTTAGGCCTAAAATTGGTGATATAACTCCGACATGACACCCAGGTGCCACAGAAACAAATAAATAAGTATTAATTATCATATTTTCATGTTATAAGATCTTCACAGTTGAATTTTCAGCCATGTTTCTGAGTGTTTTTCTACTTGGTGTTTTTCTTCATGGTCAGTTCCCGGCAGACTCGGTATCTCTGCAGCTCCTGATAAACCTGTCGCTCTGCCAACACAAACTCCTGCTGCGTTTCAACAGATACACTCAGAAACAAAACACCACAACGCAAGACAAGACAGGGAACTGAAAAAAACGAGCCAGGCCGAGGTCAGTGAAGTGGTGCTGTCCAGTAACACAACAGTAAAACACAAAGCTTGACTTTCACTGATACGATTAGGTTTGGTTAATTACTTCAATGGAGGTAAAAATGTGTGACATCACCCGCAGCGCAAGGACAGGTGAACTTAATCTCATTATCTAGTTTAATTGAGCCTGGATAACTCAGCTGGTTCTCGGCTAAATCTGGGATTAAGTGAAGTCGTTAATGAGAAATGACGTCGTCCAGATCCATGAATGAAGAAATGAGACGTGACACTGGCTGCAAACTCAGACTCAGGTGAGATGTAAACAACTACAACCTGTTCACTACAATCAGACTGGACTCCATTTTTCTCGTTTCAACAGCAAATTCATTGTGAATAACCAAACTTAAAAGTTATTTCAAAGAAATAGGCTACATTTTAAATTTAATTGAGTTTTTACCTCTTTACCTCACTACTGCTACCGAGCTAGGCTACAGCGGCTAACACTGCTGGGTAAATTATGCTACTTTGACTTTTTCATTTCCACTTCCTATATTTTAGGTTAAATTAGCAGTTAATCAATTTAAATGCTTAACTTATCAAAGTAAATGTATTAAACAGAAAAATTTAGCAGCAAACACTGAACATTGAATCACCAACTAATGACATTTTTAATTCAATCTGAATTATGCTATTTGATATCTTGTTTTACCAATATCCTATATTATTATTAACACTGACCTGCCCATCTAATGTTTAATAAAGTTATTTTATCACAAGTTTTTAAACAATAATCAAGTGCTAATGCTAATGACATTTTGATTCAATCTGGACCTCAGACTTGTGCTGGTTAGCCGCTAATGCTATATGATGTCATATTTTACTGATATATTGTAATTATACAATGTTATTTTATCACAAGTTTTTCATGAAGTCCACAGATAGGCTAATGCTAATGACTTGCTATTTTCTTGTTGCATTTATTTTAGAATCATTATGATGTTGTCCAATAAATGAGATTTACTTTTATTTTTTTTAATTACCTATTGATCTATAGAAACATGTATTGATCTTCATCAGTTTGTACCACATCTTTTCCAGAAATTGCTCTAAAATTGCTTCAAAGTTTTGTCCAGTGGGGGTCCGTGGTCTAATTTGTGTCAACTTTGGGGCCTTGATATAAAAAAGTTTGAGAACCACCGGTCTATGTGATACAAGTACAGTTTACCCACTAGGCTACAGAAACTTAGACCACTGATCTTTATTCAGGACTCTGATTGGTGAGTAGCTGGACTCCAGCACAGGTTACCATGGTGATCCCTGACTCACCTGGTGGTGCAGGTGCTGCTGTTCACACCGGCGCGTTATCTGGACCTGGACCAGGTGGCATGGACTCTCTGGGTGGGTGTTACCATGGTGATTTGGGGGTGTGGTCTGTGCCTGGAAGTGGGCGGAGTCTATTCGGACAGTAACAGTGAGAGAGGCAGCTGCTGTTGGATGGAAACTTATTCTCAAGCTGGAAACAACAACTGCTGCTGAACACGCTAAAAATACACACAAACCCACATTCCACACATCAACTGACCCGTGTGTGTGTGTGTAACATACATCAACACGCCTCTTTGTGTGTGTGTGTGTGTGTGTGTAAGGCCTTAAACTTCGAGCTTCTGTGTGTGCATTACAAGAATGACTTGTAAAGGGTGTGTGTGTGAGCATACAGTACATACCTGAGTGTGTGTGTGTGTGTTTCTTAATATAAACCGAGGCTGAGATGCTCTAATAATAGTCATCAGTTCATTGTGCAGCAGCAGATCCCAGATCAGCGTGAGAACCAGAACGCACATCGTCCTCAGCCTCAATTTACCCACAATCCACCTCTCATACATCACTCACCTGTCCATAACCAAAACCAGCCGTCAGGGCTTCCTGTCACTTTGTGATGTCACAACAAAGCCCCGCCCACAAACTCGACCCACAATCCAACAACACTTTGCAGGATTTTGTGTCTTTGTGTTTTTTTATTCTGAAATTTGCTCTGTTTTTTTATGGATCACTTTAGAAAACAGTCAGCCAATCAGAAGAGAGGCTCGGAGCTTACTCTCTTCTGATTGGCTGATACCGACTGACTCCCATCCTCTCAGAAACCAGGGATAATAAATCTGAATGTCCAGGAGCAGACAGATATATTCCACATTTATTCCAGAGTTGTCAGATCCAGAGAGCAGCAACAGCAACAGCAGCAGCCGGGAGTCTCTGTTTTTTCCAGAGGCACCTGAACGTCTCACTGAGGCTCTTGTTTCCTCCTGAGAGAGATGAGCTGTTCAGTGTCTGCTCTCCTCCTCAGGCTGCAGGTCTGATGATCATGACTGTGGACGACAGCAGCAGCGGGACAAACATGAGATAAAGTCGCATATGATCCTGTTACATAAGAGTGAATGTGGAGAAATTCATGGTCCAGCTCCAGGAAGGAGAGAGGGGAAAAAAATACAAGTCTGCTTCAGTTTGTTGGAGATAAAAATACCAGATTTATTTATAAAATCTTTAACCTGAGCCACAGATCACAGGAGGATCAGAGCCTCTGTTGTTCTGACGCTTCAGAAAATGTTCTGCTCTGATCCGCCGAGAGTCAACTGATAAAGAGTAAATATAAGTATCGCAGCCCTTTCCTGTCTATCTATACTATGTGCTATCAAACAAAGGCAAAAAGCCAAAAGATATACTTTAAACCCAAACCAAAACAAAACACATCCTTCTTCAGTGGTTTAAGGAGGGCTCAACTGATTCTCTCAAGTTTATTAATTAATTAATTGTCTTTGTTTTGACTACTCAACGTTAGTTCATGAATTTAAAAGTTGAATTGTTGAATGTTAATTACATTATTCAGTTATCATTTTATGCATTGACCAGTCATTATTCACATTACCATCTCAATAATAACTGATTTTCTTGTTTTTGGCTCTTTTCTTTTTTTGTTTTTGTTTTTATATTTTTTGTTGACCATCAATTCACTTCCATCTCACCTTGCTTGTTGGCTCTTTGGGGGTTTTTGTTACAATAAACACTTTATTTGTGGGTAAAAGAAAGAGAAAACATGTCACTGTAGCTGTGGTCTTGAGGAAAAAATGCAGACACAACAGAAGAAGTGTCTCCTGAGACATAAATAGTTGCAGTGAGTTGACCCCTCAGGGCCACCGTACGCGTCCCCGACACTTGACTTAATGCATTAAGGTCATAAAGGTTTTTTGTTTAGACCTGTTTATGGAGGAGGGAGTTGAACCTGTTCAGTCACATGGTCATCTACATGTTATATTTAATATTTTGTAAGTTAGTATTTTGAGCATCCTCTGTAACTTCCTGAATCATGACTGGTAAGTTTGAATTTCCCTTGTCTTATTATACATTTTCTATTATAATCTGTGACTTTTTCTCATTGCGTCTTTTTTATTTATTCGTATTTATTATATTTTTGAGCTCATATGAACCGTATTTGTTTGGTTCTTTTGTCTCTATAAACAATTTAAGATTGAATAAAGGGCTAAAAACAAAGTAAAGTATGTGAAAACGTCCTGCAGCTGCTGTGTGATGTGATTAAAAGTAGATTAAATGTATTAATTAAACATTAATTGGAGATGTTTCATCCTCCTCATGTCGTCTCAGGGTCGTTTCTGTAACAGTGACCTGTGGCGCCACCTGCTGGTCAAACTGTATCAGCACATTACAAAAACCATAGGCTATACAGAAATGAATTCAGAAACTTTTCTAGAAATGACTCGTGTTTTTTTAAAGTATCTGAAATGACGCATCGATCACATGATGAAACGAGTGAATCAATCAGCGACTTTATTTCTGGGATTCAATAAATAAACGAACCAAACTTCCTGCAGAAATCTGCACATTTCATTTCTCCACCTGGACGTTCAGACAAGGCCGAGGGCAGCTGCGAGCAGCTGCAGCAGGTCCACGCTCAGGTAAACTCTGCAGAAGGACAAGAGGACGCCAAGACACGAGAGGCCGATGAGGAGCCAGAGGATCTGAGCGCTGAAGTAGAGAGGAGCCAGACTGAGAGAGAGAGAGGAGGCAGGTTTAGTTTAAATATTTATTCTGTAACTTTCTGTGAAAAACTGAAAAAACAAACACCAAGAAATCCCATGAGCCTCCGTAGCGTAGCTCTGAGCAGCTCACGGCTCTGCTCCACCGTTCTAAAAACAGCTTGCACAGACAATTAAAGGTAACGAACCGACTGCTATGACTATAGGGATTATGGCAATGGGCCAATTTGCCAAAATGTTGAACTATCCCTTTAAGAATCTCCTTCACTTGTGGTGTTTGTGGTGAATCTGAGTTTGGCCTCAGCTGCTGAACGTTGCTGTGTGTCCACCAGCTGTTCTCTGAATGTTTACACAGATGTTTCTGAAGACAGAAAACATCTGTACAAAACATCAGCAGAGTGGAAAAACAACAGTGGAGTTCTGTTTTATGACGATTCATTTTTATTCTGTTGTTTCTGTCTGAAACTAAAACCTGCAGCTGTTTGAAGAAGAAGAAGAAGAAGAAGAAGAAGAAGAAGAAGAAGAAGAAGAAGAAGAAGAAGAAGAAGAAGAAGAAGAAGAAGAAGAAGAAGAAGAAGAAGAAGAAGAAGAAGAAGAAGAAGAAGAAGAAGAAGAAGAAGAAGAGGTGTGAGTTCAACCAAGAGACTGAAAACCAGGACAGACAGACAGACAGACAGACAGACAGACAGACAGACAGGTGTAGAGACAGACAGACAGACAGACAGACAGGTGTAGCTTCGTCTCACCGTCCCTGTGAAGACTCTTTATATCCCTGAAAGTAGCGTAAACGTCCGTATAAATACAGCAAACCACAGACTGAGGACAGACCTGAAACACACACACACACAGTTAGTGCCTGAACACTGTGTGTGTGTAATTTAAACACATTATGTGTGTGTCTGTTGTCGTCTCCCTGTCACCTTGGCTGAGGAAGACTCCGGCCGTCCACAGGACAACAAGGAAGATGGGGAAATACTCGGAGCAGTTCGCTCTGAAGAAGAAGAGATAATTACAACACAACACAACACACACACACACACACACACACACAATAAAAGAACAACTGCATGGATCCAGATGTGGATGTTGTGATGTGTTGAGGTCAAAGGTCACCGACTCACTGAGCTCTGAAGACTCGCTCAAACTCCGGCGGTCCGCTGGTGGCGGGAGGAGACACAGAGTACTTCCTCCTGGCGTAGATCACCTGCAGAGAGAAATACGCTGTACGTGCACACACACGCACACACACACACACACACACACACACAGGAAACACACATTTAGTCCTGTTGGGTGAAAAAACAACAAACAAAAGCACTGACAAAGGAGAGAGAGTGAGGAGGGAGCAGTGTTCAGCGGTGTGGGATGAATAAACACGTCTCTTATGTCATTTTGTGTTTCAGATGCATTAAAGGGATAGTTCAACATTTTGGCAAATTGGCCCATCACCATAACCCCTGTCATAGCAGTAGGTTCGTTACCTTAAATTGTCAGTGCAAGCTATTTTTAGAACAGTGGAGCAGAGCTGTGAGCTGCTCAGAGCTACGCTACGGAGGCTCATAGGATTTCTTGGTTTCCCTCATCAAACTCATCGAATACACAATCCAACAACTCCACAACGCTCTGGTGGACAAGTTGTGACCTGCACATTCACCACACTATGAGATAATAACACAACGTTACCACACAGTTGTAGAGGGAAATTCATGCAAAACCACTGATGCGTAGCGTGTTGCCTTCAGGGACAGTTTTTCAGCAAGCAGTGTCTGTATTTACCTCGAAACGTTTGTGGAGGACAGTCTGGAAACGCTCTCTAGCAAGTTTGGTGTCAATTGAGCAAAAATTGTGGGAGGAGATGTGGTTTTATATAGTTTTTAAAAAAAAATAGTTTTATAAGTTTTACAGTCATTGAGTGGTGGACTTCATAATTTGTAATGAGTTTAATTGGACAAAAGTTTTAACAGTATTGAGGCTACATTTTGGTGAACTTTCAAAACTGTAGCACTGTTGCTTTGGTAGGATTTTTTTAAATTTAAAAGTTTATGGGGACCACATGTCCTTGGAGTTGGGTTAATCTGAACATTTCTGTGAAGTGGTTTTCACTGATTATGCATGGGAAGCAGGATAGAAAGAAGAACATTGAGAAAAACAACAGACCCCTCAACACCAGGTGAAGTAGATAACGGCCACCTGCAAACAGACAGTGGAGCCAAACACACTGAATTTGAGGAACTCGGCACGTGATGGAAAATAATCCGGTGAGATCAGATTACATCGCTTTATATCGAAGGGTCTTGTTCACCCCTCGTGTCATGCAAAAGTTTGTCCACCTATGGTCATTAAATGATCTCCAAAAAGCATAAAGTTAAGGATGGCACATCTTAAACAGGATCTTTTTTTTTCTTATTTTCATCTTTCACACTTTCAAACTGACAGAAAAGGAAACTATCACAGTTTGCAAACAGTAAATATCTTGTCTGATACCTTGGTCAAACTTGGTCTGAGAGCTCAAGTCTCCTGGAATTTCCCATACTTTTGCTGCTTCTGCTTTGTTTCCCTTTATCACTCACACAAGCAAATAATAAAACGCTGATATTGATTAAAATGTTGAAAAAGAGTGTTTCATGTTTAACTTTATACCTTTTGGAGATAATTTCATCTTCCTCTTGCTTAACTGTTCAGACAAACTTTTGACATTTTCCTCCAACAGTCCGTGTGTCTGTCACGCTGCATTTACATATATTTCCATTCATATTAATATCTATAAATAAACTTTTTTAAATAAACAGGTGGAATCTTTTTAAAAAAAAGATCTTTTCACATCTTGTTTGATGAGCTCAGAGTCGCTCAGTCGCTTCACAGAGCAAAGTTCACACTGTGTTTGTAGTAAATGCAAAGTTGATTCATAAAAATAACTCGGTCCTAATAATGGAAACAAACAGAGGAGAAGCCGATGGACAAGACGATGGAACACTGACATAAACGAGAGATTGTTACATCAGTTTTGATTGACTGATTAATAAAAAAAAATGTCACATTAAAAACTTTATTTTTACAGAGAAAATAAAACCTCAACATCTAAAATATTATTACATTTCCCACCTGGTTTTACTAACTAAAAATATAAATTACTACAGTAAACTCCCATCATCTCAGACATTTCGCAGCATGCTCTCTTACCCTGCTCCAGGACGCCCAGCACCGACACGGCGCCGAGTCCAACCACGTCGTCTCCCATCATCTTCATCAGAGACGTCTGAATCACAGGTGAGAAGAGATATACACACACACACCTCACCTGAGCTCTGACAGGGACACACACCACACACACAAAAAACCTGCAGGAGGGGGCGTGGCCAAAGCATGCATGACACCACATGACAGGTGAGCAGGTTAATAAGCAACCTGCTGCCTGTAACAGTGGTTCTCTTTTTTTTTTTGATATTTTACCACTTTTTCTAGAATTTATTTTTAACTTTGAAATTTTTCTACTAGTTTCGTCTATAACTTTGAGAAATGTTACCACCTTGAGAATTTTTACCACTTTTTTGTAGAAAAATTTTAACCTCATTTTATTTTTAGACCTCATGTTTTTTTAGAAATCTTGCCAATTTTTTCTAGAATTTTTTTGTGCAAAATTTTACCTTTTTTTTTTTTTTTTTTACCAGTTTTCTTATAGAATTTTTTCAAAACTGAGAAATGTTACCACTTTTTTGAGAAATTTTCTCAATTTTTTTCTAGAAAATTTTGAACAATTTTTTTTTTAGAAATCTTTTTTTTTTAAAAACAACTTTTTTTGAGAAGTTTTATCACTTTTTTCTAGAAATAATTTAACATATTTGGAGAAATTGTACCACTTTTTCCAGAAATTTCTCTTACAATATTTCAACAAATTCACTAATTTGAACATATACACTGACTAAAAAAGTAACATTCTTCAATCTCAGAACAAATCAAAAGTTTGTGGTGTCCAATGGGACCAATGTGGGTCCGTTGTCTAATTTGTGTCAATTTAGGGGTTCTTGGTGTAAAAAAAAAGAAGTTTGAGAACCTCTGGCCTATAATATACATTATTGGGTGTAATGTGGTTTTTGTTACTACTACTACTACTACTACTACTACTACTAATAATAATAATAATAATAATAACAAATATTTCCTGGACTTTTAATGTGAAAAGCTGAAATATTAAAACACACAGAAACAGAAAGACAGGGAGCCCAGAGTTGTTTCTAAAGAACTATATTTACATAATACTCTTGTTTTACAGAGAACCATATCAAAAGTATAAAATACTTACAAAAAATCCGCAGCAATATATAAAAATAACATCTATCTTCTCCAGATCATTAGGAAAGGCTTACATACAAAAAATATATTTATAGACATTTACACAGAGCCCGTTCACAACAGTTTGAACCCAGTAAAAGCCGAATGCGGCTGGAAGCTGAAGATTCATTGGGCAGCGATCGATTTTGGATGAAGACGTTGAAACCTGCCCCTCCCTCCTCCCCCCAAGCTACTGTCGAGCAAATAATAACATTACAAATAAAATAGGAACAAAACAAAACAAAAAAACGCAGACGTTTCTTTGAAGAAGGTAAAAACAGTACAGTAGATAGAACGACCGGGTCACGCCGCCCAACCGTCGACCCGGTCACAGATCCGCCTTACAAAAAAACAAAAACAACAGGATGACGCAGATTTAAAACATCGTGTTTTTTTATCCGCACACACAGAAAAACATGTTGGAAAGCTGCGTTCAAGGCCCGTAGGAAAACCCAGAGTCGGTTTAAAGAAGAACTCTTTGGACTCTGGTTTCTAATTATAATAAAAGGTTTTACTTCCTCTGCAGCCTGAGAGACGAAGCTCAGGGCTTAAAAACAAAACAAAAAAACAGCACTTTTTTTCCCGATGAGACTTGAACGCAGCGTCACAACACGCACCGACTGCAACACACGACTTACATCACTTCCTGTGTGTCTGTAGTGATGCTGCTGGTTTGAGTTTAACAGGAAACGGTCGACCCTGTCAGCTGACCACAGGTCAAAGGAATTAAAAAAAAAAACACCCAATGAACCAGGTCTCAGATTTTGAATGTGTAAAAGGTGACACACACACGTTTTTCTGGTCTGTTGTAACATTTCAAAATAAAAGCACCTTGTTATGAAACAGCAAAGTGTGAATGATCGTCAGTCAGTGTTTTTCTTCTTCGTCAGACTTTTTAACTGTTAAAATGAACCGTCAGTGTTTTTTTTACATGTTTCACTTTGACTTCGACTTGTAGAAATATATTTGTATATATATTTTACGCCGACCTAGATGAACGTGCCGAGGAAGATCAGAATAAAAGAGAGTCAGGATTTTTTTAAAAACAGAAGAAGAAAAAAAGGAGACCACTTTACTGCAGCTCATTTCCCTAAACAAAGCTGCTGTATTGTTTCACATATTTGCCTTCTTCTTCCGCGTCGCGTGCGTTTCCTCGTGTTTACCTACAGTATGAAAATCGACTGACAACACAAACACACTTGTCCGCTGGTGTGATGGTGTCAATCGTACTAGAGAACTAAATGGAACTCACGTTTCAATTCAGTCGGAGTCATTAAGAAAGTTTTTATGATCTTTAGTGTAAACGGTGTGAAAACTTCCACTGTGGTGCTGGCGGCCTGTAGGTGGCGCTGTGGCGGACGCACGGTGGTTTAACGCACTGAGACACTGGTTCAGTAGTTTATCGTCTTAAGATGAACTCCTCGGTTCAGTCTCCAGCGCACACAACACACGCTCTAACAAACTGTTGCTCGTTAACAAAACACACACATGAGGTCGAAACAGGAAGTAAACAGAAACGTTTCCGCTCTCTAACCGTTTTGTCTTTTCTTATCCTCCATGTTTGTAGTTTTTTTAATTCAGTGCATTAACCAGAAATGTTCTTTATCACAAAACGTCGATAAAATGTTTACGTTTTCATTTTATGATGCAACAAAATGACTCGACTCATAAAAGTAGTTTAACCGTCGTCAATGAATCTGATCAGGTTTCAGTTCTGTTTCGACCTTTCGTGTGGTTTTATGACGTGTTTCGTTTGTTAAACTGATAATTTATCTGGTTTTTGTTTGTAGTTTGACGTCTAGTTGTGTTCGTGGTCAGCTGACAGACAAGTGAAGGATTGTGGGAGTCGACCTTCTGCTCAAACCAGCAGGAAAACAAAAACAAAACAAACCTCATGTTTCTTCTTCACTGCATTGCAACGGTTGAACCTGCGGCCGCGACACTTTACCGCCGACCGCCGTGACGCTGACGCAGCGGGCGGGCGACCGACAGCGTTGGCGCCGTCGGTCTCAGTCTCCAGGCTCGGCGCCGTCCTGCTGCTCCAGGTGCAGGTGACGGTGTGTGTGCATGCGTCACTAATGGTGGCTGGCGAGCAGCTCGTCCAGGTCGGCCATCCACTCCTGCGGGCTCTGGCCCTTCAGCAACGAGTCCACCAGGTCGCTCTCGGCGGCGAAGCTGCCCGACGCCACGTTGTAACCGAAAGACACCTGCTGCTGCTGCTGGCTGGCAGTCCTGCTCACCTGGTATCCTTGGTTACACTGCATCCCCTGGCGACCGTTACCCTGCGGCTGCCCGAACGCCGCCATGTCGGGCAGGACGGCCTGGCTCTGATTGGCCTGTTGCTGCTGCTGAGTCTGCTGCTGATTGGCCATCGGCTGGCCGAGGCTCTGCGGGTTCGCCGCCGCCCTCTGCTGAGCGGCCGCCATGTTCGATTGCATCATCTGCTGCCCGGGGTTCATGCCCGCCATTGCACGACCTCCGGGGTTTCCTCCGAAGGGCGCGGCGCCCGGCGGCATCTTGGGAATGCGCGTCTGCTGCTGCATGTGGAAGGCGTTGGGGTTGTTGTTGAAGGCGTTGGGCGGCAGGCCGGCGTTGCTGGACGGCGGCTGGTTGGCGAGCTGCTGCTGCCAGGCGGCGTTCTGCGCGCCCTGCATGCTGGCGGACATGGCGCCCGGCAGGTTGGCGCCCATGCTGTTCTGCATGGAGCCCGGCATGCGGGCGGCGGCGGCGGCAGCGGCCATCTGCTGCTGCTGCTTCAGCATGGCGGCGTTGGGCTGCGTCTTCAGGTGCTGCTGCTGCGCCAGGAGCTGCTGCCGGTACTGGGCCGTCATGGCGCCCAGCGGCTGGCGCTGCAGGCCCGGCTGCTGCGGCGCGTGTCCCGGGTGGTTGGCGTGAAGGTTCATGTTGTTGTAGAGGTGCTGCTGCACGTCCACGCCGGCCCCGCCCCCTCCGGCGCCGCAGGACGGCAGACTGATGTCGGCCTGACTCGCCGCAGGGGGCGGAGCCACGCCGCCCGCTGGCCCGCCGCCCTGACCCATGTTCATTCCCATCATGCCTTGGTTCTGAGAGAACATGCGCTGGCCTCCGGGGGCGGGGCCTCCCATGGCGCCGACGCTGCCCATTGGCTGAGAGGAAGCTGAAGAGACACAGATTCATTGATTAACAACCAACAGCATTTTGTTTATAGTTTTCTATTATATATATTTTTTAACCTGCAGTTTGATGGTTATTTCAGACGGAAACACACGATGAGACTGAACAGTTCATCAGAACCAGTTACATTTTTGACATTTTCCATTCAAATCAGTGGTGAACATCATTTACACAACGACAGAGACGAGTTTCCTCAACGACACGACCAACAACAACCAACTCCTGCTGCTGAATTTTAATGATCTGATCTGATAAAACAACTTGTCACATGACATCACTCTCTTATATTTGATGTGAAGATAAATAAAGATTCATTTAATATCAGATTCTAGCTGGGTTTTACTTTCATTTTTGTGTGCTGAATTTTAATGATCTGATCTGGAATCAAAACTAACTTTAAGTTAAACTCATTATCCCATCAATCATTTCAAATTTGATAACTCCCTGAAGATTGTAAATTGTTTCCCCTGAGATTCATTTAATATCATTGATTATCTTTGTTTGTTGTGCTTTGTAATTCTTTGTAATTCTCGTCTGCACTGCAAATGAGGCTTGCCTCAGTGCAAAAACGAGTTTAAATAAAGGTAACTAACTATATGTTCTAAGTTAAATGAAGCTTTGTGTCCTGTACAGAACTGCCTTTTAAAAACATATGTATGTATATATGATCAACCCTGATTTTATTTTTCATAACTTTTGTTTTGTTTGTTTTTTAACACTCAAAGAATCTGGTCTCTACCATTACAGGTGTCAGGCCAAGTGTATGAAATCATGAATGAAAAGAAAATGTGAATATTTTCTCTGCAAGTCGATTTGTGCCCCTAAATGTTCTGCTTCTGAGCCTCAGCCGTTCCTGGTCAGCACTGTTATTGTTTGTTTTTTTTAGGTTAATGGAGTAATCAATAATGTAACTTGCAATGTAACTAGAAATCTTTGTTCTTGTATGTGTAATTTTTAAGACTATTAGGCTACATTTAGTGATTTGCATAATCTCCCCGGGACTTTAGGCCTGAGTGGAAACACAGACGACGCCGGCCTCAAGTACCATTTAGCTCTTGGAAAGAAAATTCCAGGAACTAAAAGTGTCAGGAATGTTGTGTGGAAACACGGCCTAACTTCCTGTACTCGTACCTGTAAACTGGTTGACTGGCTGCTGGGGGAAGGGGTTCTGATTGGCCGGTTGTCCCGGCTGGTCCTGGTACTGTGGCGGCGGTCGGGTCAGACGCCTCTGGAGCTGGTCCTGCTGCCGCTGCTTCTCCTGCACACACACACACAAAGGAGTCAGAGTCAGACAACGGTCACACACTTTGAGTTTTAATCTCATCTGTTGTTTTCCTGGTAAAACAAACATCAACACACACCTGAGAGAGAAGCTGTGTTTTATAAGAGTGATTATTATGGATTAACCAGCATTACAGGTTTTTGATTATTCCAGTTCTATAAGCAACAACACTGCTCTCATTATAGAATCCACACAGGAAACAAACAGCTCCCTCTAGTGTCCAATCAGAGGAGTCTACACCGTGTTCATCAGTCTGACTTCTCCATGTGGTCGCCTCAGTTATCACGAACCGTCTGAGCTCGGTGATGTTTCACTTCCTGCTCTCACTTCTTCTGCAGCTTTAACCTCATTATTCACCATCAGGGATGAAGTAACAGTTTGTTTCCATCCTGCTGCTGCTGCTGCTTGGTCTTTAAAACTCAACAACACAATTTGATCTCAAGTAAAATAAAAGCATAATAACCACTTTGTTTTAGTGCAAATAAGTCTTATTAAGATGTTCACAGGTAATGAACTGTCATTTTATAGACATATTAAATCTCTTGAGAAAAATATTTGAAATTTTCTCCTATGTAAATTTTTATCCCCCTGGTGGGTCGGGTTTGGGCTGCAGGCCGTACATTTGACACCCCTGGTCTAAATGTAAAGAAAAATATCTTTCACAGCTTCTTTGCTCCCATTTTTCATGAGCTGAATTCAAAGATCTAAAACGTTTTTCTCTTGAATATCTGCCTTTTATTGTGGCCAGCTTAATGCACACCTGTGCAATATTCCTGCATGTCTAATCATCAGCAGCTCTGGAAACAATGGCAGCACCTGAGCCGACATGAGGGCCATGTGGAGCGACTCACCTGTTCAGCCATGAGCTGCTGCCTCTGCAGGTACTGATGCTGCTGCTGCTTCTGCTGCTCCAGGATCTGCTGCTGATGCTGCTGCTGCTGATGCTGCTGTTGATGTTGCTGCTGCTGCTGCTGCTTCAGCATCGCAGCTGCCGCCGCTGCAGCCGCCGCCGCCGCCTGGCTGCTCATGTACGCTGCGTTCCCGTGGTTACCTGCCATGGCATTAGCCCCCGGCTGCGTTGGCATGCCGTTGTTTCCCGGCGCTGACGACATAGTGTTGCCCGGGCCCGGGCCGTGAGGGGGAGCGGGGTAGTTGTTCTGGTCCTGGAAATAACAGAAGAAGATGTTAGAGCTTCATGTTCATGTCCACCAGGGGGATACGGAGAGGTCGTTAAAGGGATAGTTCAACATTTTAGCAAATTGGCCCATTGCCATAAGCCCTATAGTCAGTAGGTTTGTTACCTTCAATGGTCGGTGCAAGCCATTTTTAGAACGGTGGAGCAGAGCCGTGAGCTGCTCAGAGCTACGCTACGGAGGTTTCCCTCATCAAATACACAATCCAACAACTCCACAACGCTCTGGTGGACAAGTTGTGATCTGCACATTCACCACACTATGAGATAATAACACAACGTTACCACACAGAGTTGTTTTAGAGGGAAATTCATGCAAAACCACTGATGAACATTGCCTTCAGGGACAGTTTTTCATCAGCAGTCTCTGTATTTCCCTCTGAAACAACTCTGTCTGATAACGTTGTGTTATTATCTCATAGCGTGGTGAATGTGCAGGTCACAACTTGTCCACCAGAGCGTTGTGGAGTTGTTGGATTGTGTATTTGATGAGTTTGATGAGGGAAACCAAGAAATCTCATGAGCCCCCGTAGCGCAGCTCTGAGCAGCTCACGGCTCTGCTCTGCCATTCTAAAAATAGCTTGCACCGACAATTAAAGGTAACGAACCTACTGCTACGACTATAGGGATTATGGCAATTTGGCAAATTTGCCAAAATGTTGAACTATCCCTTTAAATAAATATTATTCCCTTTTTAATATCTGATAGAGAACAAACTGAGGAGGAAATATCAAGTTTGTGCTCAAGATGGAGCCAGAGAAACGCTTGGGAAAAAAACAAAAAACAAAAAAAACAACCAGAGTGAGTGTGTGTGTGTAACTCGGTGAAAGTTGACACTGCTGCTGCTGCTGCTGCTGTGTTTGGTTGTGCTGTAAACACAAACTAAAAGTGCAGAGAGAAAAGTTTAGAGGTGGCGGCGTCAGCAGCAACAACAGCAGCGATCAACAGTTGTGATAATAAAGTGTAAAGTGCAGCAGGAACAGAACGTCCCGCCTGCTCAGAGGAAAAATACAAGCAGGAGCAGCAGCTATATTTAAATACACAGAGAGAGAGAGAGAGAGAGAATATGAAAGGCTGCTTTGTCATCGCCTCCCTTCACCCCCCTGTGTGAGCCTTAGCAACCAGCTGCTTGACCCACACACACACACACACGCACACACACACACACACACAGAGAGAGAGAGAGTCGGTGGATGTTAAAGCGTGGGGCCCAGGCCGGTCTGAGGCAGAGCAGCTGAACAAAAGGCCTCGCTGCTGCAGCCTGACTTCACCTCCACTCAAACCGCTCTGCGCTGGTCTTCATCTGCACCTGTTGGACTCAAAACCAACGCAAACACACACACGCACATACACACACACACACGCACATGGAGGCAGATACACACACCGGTCTGACTGGGAGTCACTGTGGATAATAATGTCAGCACCACACAGATCATTTAGTTATAAATAGGGATGGGCATGATTAATCGATGATCGATTACTGATCGTTAAGAATTTTATCGATCACGGACATTTTTTATCGATTTATTATAAGGGATCATGTCGAGGGCAGAGGTTGTCATGATTAAATACATCTCAGTTTTACTTTTTCCTAACATTCAATAAACTCTTTATATAAGTATTATTATACATGCCTATTATTATTACATGGTTTAAGAGTGAAATAATTCATAAATATGACGAGACGCGCTTGTGCTGCGGACTGGGTGCAACAGAGACGTGAGCTGCAGCCTGACTGATCATGCAGGTTTGGTTTTCAGCAGCGGTGTGGAGGGAGCTCCAAACTCTCTCTGTAAGTTACCAGCTGGTCATTTATCTAACATAATTAGTCCTGTTTGGACTTAAAATGAAACGTAAGAGAGGCCTAAATATCCTGCTGAGTTTCAAGCTGATCAGAGCGCCGCTTCGCGGTGTGTTGGCTACAGAAATAATAATAAAACACACGCTTTCACATTTTGAAAGTGCACAAGTGCAGCCAAACATGAAGAGAGATAGACAGCAGAGCTGCTCTGACAGCACAGCTGCAGGTGAGCCAGGTGGAGTAAATGCAGATAACAGTGAAGCACAAGCACACAGACGTCCGTCACATGGTTGTCTGACCTTCTTCCTTCATGGGGACTCATTACTGGCACACGGTATATGAACATTAATATTAACGATGATCGATAATTGATCGTTAATTTGTCCCGACGATCGATCAAAAAGATTTCTTC
The DNA here is from genome assembly GCA_030347415.2 of Decapterus maruadsi. Lineage (NCBI taxonomy): Eukaryota > Metazoa > Chordata > Actinopteri > Carangiformes > Carangidae > Decapterus > Decapterus maruadsi. The sequence continues at coordinate 10,710,234 of CM064903.1, forward strand.
AAATGCCCATCCCTAGTTATAAAGCAAGGCTGTGACTTTTGCAGACTTGAATTTTCTTTGTAATGTTGGAGATTATATTTGGATTATTTTGTTATATGTATTTAAAGGGATAGTTCAACATTTTGGCAAATTGGCCCATTGCCATAATAATGAAACATTACGAGACGGAGCCGTTTTCGAGGTAAATACAGACACTTGCTTGCTGAGTAACTGTCCGTGAAGGCAACGTGCATCAGCAGTTTTGCATGAATTTCCCTCTAAAACAACTCTGTGTGGTAACGTTGTGTTATTATCTCATAGCGTGGTGAATGTGCAGGTCACAACTTGTCCACCAGAGCGTTGTGGAGTTGTTGGGTTGTGTATTTGATGAGGGAAACCAAGAAATCCCATGAGCCTCCGTAGCATAGCTCTGAGCAGCTCACGGCTCTGCTCCGCCGTTCTAAAAATAGCTTGCACCGACAATTCAAGGGAACGAAGCTACTGCTATGACTCTAGGGATTATGGTGATGGGCCAATGTTGAACTATTCCTTTAAGTGATATTAATTATTGAGGTTTTTAACAGTATATTTGTGTTTTGTTCTTTTGCATGTTGTCATTATGAATTTATATCCTGTATCAGATGTATTTTCATTAAAAATCTAAGATGATTTTAATGATAATCTGAGTTTACAGCGGTGAAACGTCCTGGTGTCACCCCTACTCTCCAGAGGACGGCCCATTTCCACCTGTGGGTGTTTGTAGAAAGATGTGCATTGTACACTCTGCACTTCCTGTTTGATTTCCACTATTACTGCACGTCATCATCTATTTCTGTACTTGCACTTTGCGATTGCATTGTAATAACAGGTTGTAAAGCAGCACACATTGAGTTTCTCTTGTTCATGAAATGCACTTTCAATAAAGTTTAAAGTTTATTTTTATAACCTTGTGCATTGTAGATGTAATTATTTTTATATTTGGATTAGTTTAGTAAGTATTTCTTTGAGTTATGCTTTTGTGTGTGGTTTTTGTTTTTCAAAAAAAAAGTTTGATTTTCATGTCAATGTCAATTTTCAAATCATCATACAAGGATCAGAGTCTGATCAGTTTGATTTATTCTGAATCCCTGGTGTGTGTCTAGCTGTCACTTGATTTTATTTATTTTTATTGAAAACAAGTGATTTTTTAAAAGTTGAATTCTCCAGGTCTGGTGTCTCCTCCTCTCTGTCTCTAACCCTCCTCTCCTCCATGTGCATTTGATTTCAACGAAGCCGGTGAGAAAGCACCAGGACTCTGCAGCTGGGAGTGAAGGGACACGTGGAGCGGAGTGAAGATGAAAATCCTCCATAGTTCCTCTTTAATGTTTTAAAAAATCTGCCGATAAGCAAACCCAGAACCAGATCAATAACGGACCTGGCTTCCTCGGCCTGGCTCTCACCTGTGGGGCTGTGAGCGGCCAACTCATCCTTATGATGTGTTTATGGGATGTTGGAAGGACACTCGTCTCCTGTTTTTAGTTTTATTAGTTGTCAAATCTTATATTTTTCACAAAAAAAAGTGCTTCTCTTTGTTCGGCCATGTTTTGATGTTTTGGAAACAGTTTAACGCCAATTTTTTCCCTTTTTTGTGACCAGTGTTTTTTTACTTTTTACTGAAGTTGTTCTGATCTCACCTTTGAAAAGACTCCAACCGGCTCTTATATAAAAAAAAAAAAGCCAACGTCCGGATCGCCACGGATTGTCCTCTAGACGTCCGCTCTGTCGACATTGAACCCAACATCTGAGAAAAACGGGGCCGAGCGTCGGGTCTTTGTTCGGTTCTTTTGGTGCGGAGCGTTTCTAAAGGAGTTGCTGTGTCCAGACTGGATCAGCCAGCAGGAGACTCTGCTGCTGCAACAGACTTTCATTGTTCGGGCCGTTCAGCTCCATCATACATCACTCCGCTACAGCTGTGTGGGAGTGCGGAGCCAGAGCCTGGGTTTATTTATTAGACGCCCCGCTCCGAACACCACGATACATCAAATTTAATACTAATGTTAACCGTCAAAAATAAGCCAGGGAGTCTGAGGCGTGCAGAATAAAACAAGACGAGCTGCAGACCTTTGTACAACTGAGAGGAATGAACCAATGTGTGTGTGTGTGTGTGTCCAGGAATGTGGTGCTGGCCTGGTTATGAAAGCAGAGCGGGAACACACTGATCAGTCTGTACACTTGTTTTTGTTGCAGCGTTGTGATGTTAGCATGGATGCTGTGGGGCTTTTGTCTGTGAGCAAACCAGAGTGAAACGACTCTGTAGCAGGAAATTTACCAGCGCCGGTCGGTGTCGATGTAAACAACACAACCAGGTCGGTGCTGCTGGAACGAAGGGGCTGCATGATATGCAGATACTAATATTGTAATATTGCTTTTTCAGTGTGAACGGTCGGTTTTAGGGCTGCAACTGACGATTATTTTCATTATCAATTAACCTGGCAATTATGTAAACGATTAATAGATTAGTTGTTTGGTCAGTAAAATGTTAAAAACAAACCAAACCACAAAATTATGTCCTCAGATGTCTTGTTTTCTCCACAAACCAAAGAGAAACTATGTTTATTGTCATAAAGGAACAAAGAATCGAGAAATATTCATATTTAAGAGGATTAAATTCTTTTAAAAATCGATTAATTGTTGCACCTCATGCCAGTTTCACTCAAAAATATGAATTTGATGATGTCACTTTTGTTGTCCAGGCTGTTTCTGTGGCAACACAACACTTATGGTGCCGACAATGCACCACGAGTAGGGCTCGGTTTAATAAAAATCGATTTTCCGATTCATATCGATCTTCATTTGAAAGATCCGATATCGATTCACAAAATCCTTAGATCGATCTTTTATCGTATGTAAACCATTTCCTGTTTCCTCTGTTAGTCTTGTGCGATCAACTGTTAAACTTCTGGTGTGGGTCATGTTTAATAATGTGCATTAATGTCACTACTTTTGGGTCAGTTTTTTTTTTATGTAAACATTATTATTTTCAATAATGCACCAGTTTAGAGAGTTCCATCTTTGTGCAATATCCAGGATTAGTTCTGTAAAAACTCTTTCATAACCGAGCAACACTGGTATTAAAACCAAAATATCTCTGAATGAATCAACATCGATTCGAATTCGTAATCGAATTGATTCAGTACATTGGTAGCCACACTCAGCCCTAATCACAAGTGTTGTACTTTTATTTAAAAAAAGAAACTGCAGCTCCAGCGATTAACTGCGCTGCAGCCCTGATGTAAACACAACAGCAGCTGTCACCTGTGCGGCTCGGTGCTGCAGCTACACCGCTTCGGGATTTAAAAGTGAGCTGCAGCCGTGCAACAAGTTTTAAAAATACAGATCACTGGCAAAGATCTGTTACCGCATCAATGTATCACTCATATCCCTCTATCTTTGATGGATTGAGTAAAACTGATATTTATCTTCTTAGGGTTTTGCTGGCTCCAAGTATAAAGGTCATCTCAAACTGCTGGCTCCAGAAAAACGGCCCCGCTACAGATGTTATAAAACAACTGCATGTCTTAGAACGACTTATTCACATAATCACCCCTGGACCTTGAATTTGTGTAATTAATTGTTCAGTGTTTTGTCTATTGTTTGACCTTTTAGAGGGAAACATATAATGTGTTCATTCAGCTTTGTTAACCATATGTCCTGTGTTGCAGAGACGTTGTGTATGAAGGCTTTGTCCAGTTATGTTATTACATCAAAAACAGGCAAACGGATTAGTTATTACTAGTATTACTTGTCATAGTTTAAGAAAATGTTGCATCTTGTGCCGTTTTTTACAACCTGGACATTATTTCAGGCATAAAATACAGTCGTTTACTCACCCGTATAACTCTCGTGTCATTAGAGGAGATATTTAGATACATTCAGAGCCGTGTATATCCATATAATGGAAGTGTTAGATGCACAGAGATGCAGCCTTTAAATAACACACTATCTGACGTGAAACTCGTTCATTTCACCAACATGTTGTTGTGATTCACTAGTGCCGTTTCCCTTTGAGTCCGGAGTTTCCTGTTATCGTCATCCCGGGTCTGTAGGTCGACCTACTGACCTCTGAACTGGATGATGTCATCTCTGAGGCTCATTCACTCTGCCTCTTTGTGTAGATCAGTTTTATATAACTATAATGCCCCTGGATAAACAGTGTTGTTCGGTACTGTTAATAAAGCGATTAAATAATAAAAAACGGTCTGCTCTTTTTACCTGGAACTTGCTGCTGCTAGTTTTGTGCAACATGGCTGAATATTTGTCAGATTTTGAGGTTGTGGACGACGACTTTGGCTCAAAACAGTACAAACGTCCATCATAGTCAGAGTAGACGGATGAGGAGCTCTTTGAAAGGAGGACGCGGCGGCAGAGAGAGGAACAACAAACTGCTGCATGTCTGCGAATAGATGGTGGTGTTGTTGTGGAACAGCATGTGAATCATGACAGCATGTTGGTGAAATTAACGAGTTTCGCGGCAGATAATGTGTTATTTAGAGGCTGCGCTCCCACTATTTGGATATACACGGCTCTTGACTGGATCTAAATATCGTCTGAGGGATCCTAATGACACACATGAAGTTATCTGGATGAATAAACAACTGTATTTTATGTCAGAAATAAGATCCAGGTTGTAAAAAATGACACTTCTTTTAAGATGCAACATTTTCTCAAACTATGACAATTAGGGTTAAAAACTGAACTTCTCCTTTAAGTCGCGGGTGAAAGAGTGATGGAGGCGGTGATGAGGTGTGTGTGTCTGTGCTCCTCACCTGTGTGTGTGGTATGTGCTGCGGGCGGAAGCTCATGTTCTTCTGTTTGATCTGCTGTTGATGTCGGAGCAGCGTCAGCACGGCCGCCTTGTTCTGGCTCTGCGTGTTGGGCGGCGGCCGCGGCGGCGGTCCAGGCCCCGCCTCAAAGTGCGTCAGGGGTTTGGTGTTGTTGTAGTTCAGCATGGCGGCGGCCTGAGCCTGAGCCTGAGCCTGAGCCGCCGGCGTCGGCGGGTGGCTGAGCGGCGGCCCTGAGTTCGGGTGCCCCAGCATGTTGGGGTGGCCGCCGGGCCCGGGCATGTAGCCCCCGGCGCCGCCTGCCTTTGGCGAGCCCTTGGCGGGCTGACCCGGCATCAGCAGCTGCTTCTGGGCGCCGGGGTTGAAGTCCTGCGGGTAGAGGGAGGGGCTCGTGGGCTTGTCCATACCGAACGCGCCCCCTAGTGGGCTCTGGGAGGTGCTCGCCATCTGGGACCATGGCGACGGCGGGGGGTGGGCGTGGGGGGCCTGGGCGTGGAACTTAGCGCCCGGTTGCGGCGGTTTGTGCTGCTGCATCTGGCCGTGGAGGTGCTGCTGCTGCTGCTGCGCTCGCTGCTGGGCGGCGAGCTGCTGCAGCTGCTGCGCCGGCGACAGGTCCTTAGGCACCGGGGGGAGGAGGTGGTTGGGGGGGGGCTGCAGCTGCCGGGGGGGAGGAGGGGGAGGGGGAGCGGGCTGCTGCGACGGGGGCAACGCCGGAGAGGAGGCGGAGGAGGAGGCGACAGGGGAGCTGGTGGGGTGCGGCGGCGGCCCGGAGGAGGCGGACCTGACGTGGGGGGAGCCGGTGCGAGAGTCCTGCTCGAAAGCCGCCGCCGCCGGAGAGAACTCCGACTTCACGCTCGCCAGATCTGGAGGAAGCAGCCCCTGTGTCGACTGACCTCCGCCGCCGCCGCCACCGGGAGTCGGCGCCAGCTCCAGAGGATCCTTGCGGTCCTCGAAGCCGTCGTTGAGAATGTCCTGGATGTCCTCGTACGCCACGGAGCAGTTCAGCTCCTCCATCAGCTCCGTCCACTCCTGCTCGTTCAGGTTCAGGTCGGGGAACAGGCTGTTATTGCCGCCCGACGACGGCGGCATGATGGGCAGGATGTCGTCCGGCTCCTGCTTCATCTCCTTCCGGTGGAAGTCCGTCCCCGACTCGCCGCCACCGCCGTCCGTGGAATCCCCTGCCGTCGGCCCGTGGTGCGTCCCGTTGGAGTTCAGAGCGTCAGTGATGCCCAGCTTGGAGTCCAGCGGCGAGCCGTTGGCGGTGCCGTTGTCCAGACACGCCTTCTTGTTGGGCGGGAAGCCACCGTCGCCGAAGCCGTTGATCTGATCCCGGCCCAGAGGAGAACTGGCGCTTTCCAGCTTCCTCTTCACCGTCTCCTGCAGCTGCAGCAACAAACACAAACAACAACAGTTTAGAAACACGTTATTAAACGACCCCGACGCTGCCGTGGCGCCGTTCACACACTGAACCGTCACCGTGTCGGGAGCTGCACTCGTCCAGATAATCATAAAACAAAAACAAGATTTAACAACAATAAATGGACTGGATTTAGACACTACTACATTGTACCACATTGATGCACCAATTACAATTGATTAACTTGATGTCTTCTCATGGTCAACGCTTAGTGTCAGTTTTTAGTTAGTTTACAAGTATGAAAGGTGCTGTTCACATACAGTTTATTGTTTTTAACAAGTTAAATCTTTATTGTTCTGGAGCCCTGTGAGTCTTTGTTATTTTTTAAACAAATCATATTTAAATGGCAGGAATATTTTCATTAACAGTATGTGAATGAGCCATCTTTCATCTTCTAAAACTAAACACTAGTCTGCTGAACAATAATTTGAACTGTGAAGAAAAGAAGAGAATCTTAAACTTAAGCCAAGATGATAAACGTTCTGCTTTAAAGGTCTTCAAAACATTCAAACTACAGTTTTTCCACCATTTAACACATTAATTATATATGTGTAAAATCTGAATAATATAAATAATCCGGTAACGTTGGACAAGAACAAAAAATGTAAGCACCACTTTTCTCTCTCTTTTTTTTTTTTTATTTTTATGTCCTGTTAGTCTTTGGTCTTCAAAACAGATGGTCCGCTGCAGGCTAAAAACAAAAACGACTGTTTTGGTGTGTTTTATTTGAACAATGTGCTGATTATTAACATAACATAGAAGCAGATTAGATTTCGCCAATTGATTAAAGCATTAATTCCAGTTTTAGCTCAGCGTCTTTATTTAGAGCCATGAAATGAGCAGTTAGAGAGCTGAGGGACAAAGACAGCTGTTTGAATCAGACATTTTTGTCTGCTTCAGTGCCTGCAGAGGTCGGCTGTGAGCCCTCCAGCCACATGGCTCCCCTGGACCAGTTCTGAGTTCAGGGAGAGTTTCAGAGCTTCAGCCATTCTTGCCATTAGCCTACAATGATAGGAACCTCAGTCAGTAGCTATTAAATCTGCAGAAAAAAAAAGCCTGTATTTACTTGAGCTGCAAAATCTTAGACAAATAGGCTAGCACACCCACCTGGATCTCAATGATTGGACCTTTTTCCCCCATCATTAAATAGCCTACAAAATGGAGCTTATCCTATTTTTCCTTTTAAATAAGTTCAATATCAAGTTGTAGGCTAATTCCATCCTGCTCACACCTGTCTCTCTTTTGGTCACCACTCAGACACATTTTGAATGATTAAAATGATGGCAATGATGTCACTGTAATAATAACTGACGCCATTGTTTGCTGTTTTTGGCATCTACTTAATTTAGCCAAATTGTTTTCTGTTTGATACTTTTATTAAGATTGTTAATGGCTGTAGCCTAAGGTTGCTGTGTCACTTCTGTGGGTCTGTATAATTTCCTTTTTTTGTCCTTTTGGGTCAATCCCTGATATAGTGGAATGGCAAACTTTTTTGAAAATGCCCCTGACACTTTTTAGACTGTGGGGGCCAAAATTCATCCTAAATTTTTCTCCCATTGCAATGAGTCTGGTTCACATATAGTTTATTGTTTTTAACAAGTTAAATCTTTATTGTTCTGGAGCCCTGTGAGTCTTTGTTATTGTTGTTTTTTTCAAAAGCATCACATCACAGGCAGGAATACAAGTTAACAGTATGTGAATGAGCCATCTTTCATCTTCTAAAACTAAACACTAGTCTGCTGAACAATAATTTGAACTGTGAAGAAAAGAAGAGAATCTTAAACTTAAGCCAAGATGATAAATGTTCTGCTTTAAAGGTCTTCAAAACATTCAAACTACAGTATTTTCTCCAAGTTAGACACATTAATTATGTATGTAGTAAAATCTGCAATAATATAAATAATCTGTATTTGGACAAGAACATAATTTAAATGTAAGCACCACTTGCTCTCTCTTTTTTATTTTTTATTTTTATGTCCTGTTAGTCTTTGGTCTTCAAAACAGATCGTCCGCTTCAAGAAGCTAAAAACAAAAACGACTGTTTTGCAACTTTTCATTTGAACAATGTGCTGATTATTAACATAACATAGAAGCAGATTAGATTTCGGCCAATTGATTAAAGCATTAATTCCAGTTTTAGCTCAGCGTCTTTATTTAGACGTTTGCATCATGAAATGAGGTTATTTGTGTAGCTGAGTAACAAAGCCAGCTGTTTGAATCATGACATTTTTTCTATTTCAGTGCCTGCAGAGGTCGGCTGTGAGCTGCAGGGGGCGCCGCAGCTGAGTGGACAACGGACTAACATACAGGGAGAGCGGGAGAGCTGAGGCCGAGCAGCGATGGCTGCTGTTAATAGAATCAGCTGCAGGCTGCCTTACATAACGCAGACAACAAAGAGCTTCCTCAGAGCAGTCAGCAGATCAGATCTGCCCACTCTGCAGGCAGCACGACCCACCGGATCTAATGGGAACACTCAGAACTTCCTGCGCCGCTGCCCGACTCAAACCACATCAGCTGATCCTCACATGGTCTCCCTCTGTCTGTCTGCGCCGCTGCTGTGTGGTTGTTATCAATATCACATCCTGCTCACACCTGTGGTCTCCAGGAACACCACCCAACAAGTGGAAAACAGGACTCTGGTCAGGACCGGAAATGATCCAGGTCTAGAGATGATTTACTGTCATTTACTGTCTCAGTTAACAAAGAAAACAGCAGAGTGTGGCATCTACTTATTATTAGAGCTGGGTTGAAAAAATCGATTTCCCGATTCGTCTGATCTGCACGATCAGGATTATCGCCCACAACTGAAGAGTTGCACCGTTTACTTCTGTAGCGGGTCGTGTTAAATAAATGTACATTAATGTAACGGCTTTTGGGTAAATTCTTTATGTAAACAAAGTTACATAGTGCGGTTTCAGCCGACGCGACCTGGCTCAGGCTGCAGCGGCAGCACCATTCATCCTATTAACCATTTTTCTACCATTGCAATGAGTCTGGAAACATTATTTTAAGGCCGAAAAACTCTGCAATGTTACTTTAAATAATAACTACAAAAACCTACAGTGGATGAGTGGATTGACATCATTCATGACGTTTTTAAGATGGAAAGAATTACTTTTGCCATTAAAAATATCTGTTTTTGAAAAGGTGGACTATGTATGTGACACCAGTTCGATCATCGTTTAATTTTGTGCATCTCAATAAATTAGAATATCATGGAAAAGTAAAATGCTTTTTTTTGTGGTCTTTTGTGGTCAATAGAGAATTTTCAAGTCTCTGTCTGTAGTTCTCATTCACGTTCAGTGGGACGTCGCAGAGCCATCAATCCGAGTGATGTCAAACATAAACAGACTTGACAGAGTGGGGAAAAACTGCTGAAAAATGCTGAACTAAACTTAAAATTTCTCCTTAAGACAGACAAAAATTAGTTTGACAATTTTTAAGAAACGGAAATCAGAAATGAGCTGTATTCATTTGGCTGACTGTTTCATTTAAACTCAAATTTAATGAGAAAAAAGGTGCAATGTTCCTTTAAATAATAACTAGAAAAACCTACAGTGGATGAGTGGATTGACATCATTCATGACGTTTTTAAGATGGAAAGAATTACTTTTGCCATTAAAAGATCCGTTTTTGAAAAGGTGGACTATGTATGTGACACCAGTTCGACAATCGTTTAATTTTAATTTTGTGCATCTCAATAAATTAGAATATCATGGAAAAGTAAAATGCTTTTTTGTGGTCTTTTGTGGTCAATTGGTCTTTTGTAATATTCAAATTCATTGAGACACAAAATTTTAGGTCTTCATTAATTGAATTTGAGCGCACTGTGGGTCCTAACATTAGTGTAATAACTCATCTATCAGACGATGTAGCCCAAACTTTGTGCAAAATTCTATTTTTGAGTAAATTCGGGATGAAAATGTGGTATTTCTTTCCGCATTGGATAATGCAGGCGCACGGATTATTCGTCAGCCTGCTCACGATTCATCAGCCGCTGATATTGGATCCGTCATCCGTCAATCAAACGTCTGAGACAACACACACCGAGCTCAGTCTCGCCCCAAGCTTTGGATATCCCACCCACTCGAACCAATCAAATTCGTTTTCCTTACTCAGGTAAATTTGTGCTGCATTTTGTTGAAACTCTGCGTGACAAACAGGACAAACAGCCATTTCTGAACATCTTTAAATGTAAGCCATAACCATTACAGTTAGAAGAAATTAAATAACCCAAGACATGAAATGTTTCAATCTATGTGTAATGGACCTATGTAATGTATTAGTTTCACTTTTTGAATTGAATTACTGACATAAATAAACGTTTCCATGATATTGCACCTGTATGCTATTGATGGAGGACCAATCATTCATTCATATCTGTATTATTTATGGAATCGCAAATATGTTGCAGTGTGTGATTCAGTTGTATTTTACAGATGAGTGGAGGAGAACAGTGAAACGTTATGTGAATGAACATGTTTGTGAACCATGGAAAAGCATAATAAAAAGAGAATTTAAATAAATAAATAAAAGTTAAATAATGAATAATCAAACAATTGTGATCAATATCAGGTGTGAGACACAGCTGGACAGTGAATGTTCACACACCAGAGATAAGCAGTTTGTTTAAGTTTCTGCCTCGCTGAGCAGAGCAGCGTCACAATGTGGAGAAAGGTGATGTCTTCCTCCAAATATGCTGAGAATTTCCTGATTAGCCCGACCGGTGCCAAAATGGCAGCATCAACACATTTGGTCTCGGAGCCTGTTGGCCGCTGCAGCCGCCGCCGCCGGCTCCGGCAGCAGCTTCTAAAAAAACCATAACATGTTTTCATTTATTTTCCTGTTTATTCATTATCTGGGGTCATCTTTTTTAGTGGGGAATGAACTCTTTCTATAAACATTTATCACTTTTTTTTTTACACAGCAGAGGTCAGTGACCTTGTGAGTTTCCCAGCAGAGCGTCTCCCTCCTGTAAACGCTCTCTGCCTTGTGTGGGTGTGCAGAGAGAGACAGAGACTTTAACCGAGGTATGTGCGTGTCTGTGTGTGTGTCGTCGTCAGGAGGAGTTTCTCACAGGTCAGCCTCGTTGTTCTTCAAATCAGTGTCAGGGAAGAGACGGAGAAACAACGGAGTGAATTCAGTCAGTCTCACTTCTGAGCTGGTTACTCATCCATCTACCATCTGTCTCTTGTTTTAGGCAGCTCGGCCTCCCTGCGTGTGTGTGTGTGTGTGTGTGACGGCCTGAAACTAAACGTATGATGATGATGATTTCTGTTGAAACTTACTGAAGTATTTGCATTTTTATTGCATTTTTATTGCATTTTAAACTGACAGCTATAGAGACGACATACTCAGCAGAACAAGAGTACCTGTAGTAAAAAGAGACTCTGGTGACTCACTGAACTCCTTAAACCTGAAATACTGGTCGGACTCCTCACTGCCCGGTTGCCATGGTTACTGACCTGGGGTGGGAGAGTGTGTGTGTGTGTAAGTGTATGTGGGGTGGGGGGACAGGGTAGTACAACAAAAGACCTACTGCCATCTATTGGGGGGGTTGGTGGGAGGGAGGGGGGGTCTGACACAGCCACAAAGCCTCTACATCATCAAAGCAACAACCAGAGGGATTCTGGGTATTTGAGTCCTTGGAAGTGTGGAGTACTAGTGATGTGTAGTGTACTATCACTACGAGTCATCCCACTACTACAACTACAAGTCCTATACTGCTCTCACTAATACTACTACAACTACTACTGCAACACATGTTCTATTCTGCTCTTACTAGTATTACTACTAAGTCATCCTAGAAATAACAAACTGTCATCCTACTACTACTACTACAACAAAGTATCTCTGCTCAACTACTGCATAGTTAGTGCTATCTATGAGTAAAACTTTTAACTGTGTTTATAAACTAAGACCATCATGAATTCAGTAGTTAAAGCAAACTAATGCTCAAACAATACTACTATAAAAATACCTGTTACAACAACCTGTTCAAGTCATACCACTACTGTTACTACGGGTGTTTACCTTGGCCACCAATGCTACTTCAAAAACAAAAGCCATTCACACAACTACTACTAGTGCTACTAAAGCTTGTACTTCCACCACCATTAATACTACTACTACTTCTACTACTACTAGTAGTGATGACAGAAAGCTGCAGGCTTCATTATCCTCAGCACATTAATGTTTCTCCACCGCAGAGTGGAAAACAGGCGCTGGTTCAAACAATAACTGTGTCAGAAAGACATTAAACTAAAGCTGGGCTGAGACTGTTGAGGAGACGCCGAGAGCTTCACTCTGCATATTTAACCTCACGGTTAAACAGACAAATAAATGAAGGCTCAATATCTTCACAGTGACTAATCCTGAAGTCTTTCGCTCTGGCTTTGCCACAAAAATCCTAAATATGTTGTGTGTTTCTGTCGGCTTATCGTAGCCGAGCTGCATCCTCTCTTCCTGACTGAATTTCTCACATTTTTTATTTTTCCCTTGTTGCGTCTATTCTTGTCTTCAACGGTTTAATATGAGAAGCTGAAACCAGTGTATCATTAAAGTGTTGAAACTGTTTAGCGTTATTTTTCTTCATACCGACACATTTATTGACTCGGCTGCGGATATCCTTATATCTCCAAACACAAACTTATCTGATGCTTTCAAATATTAAAATGTTCGGCATCTAAACTCCTGTTCTGTTTGCTGTGAAAACATGAGGCGCTCTGGCCCCGCCCCGATCCAGCCGGCAGCCGAGGTGAGAGCGAGGAGGCGTTTCCTGACAAGTGTCGGTGTTGAGGAGCGACGTGGTGATGAGTCAGCGGTTGAGGGGGCGGTGGGGGGTTTTCTGTTCACACTGAGTCACGTCCCAGGACTCCAGGTCTGTCCCCTCTGAGAGCAGCTTTATCCTGAGCTACGGTGGCGCTGACTCATCATTTTCCCTCGGTTTTGTAGTTGGGTTCAGCCTTTAAAGCCTAAACCACGTCTTGAAACTTCTAGCGACCAGCGCTGGTACCTCCTATGGGACCCTCCACCTCTACGCTGCGACCACTAGACCCTCTTGAGAAAGAAGCCGCTACAGCTCTACAACCTGCTCAACGACCACAAGCACCTCATTAAGGATCCTTAAAGCTTCCTCTGTGGTTATTAGAGCCTCCTAATGAACATCTAAAACTCCTGCTCACTGATGATCATACACTTAAAAGGGATAGTTCACCCAAAATTCAAATTTCAGCACTATTTGTCCATATATTGGTTGTGAATGGTGCCCACTTTTCTTCATCCAAAAAGACACACCAAAAAACATCCAAATACCTCCATACTGCTGGTCTGTAATGTCCCTCTTGTATTGAAGCCCCGACATGACAAATTGTTCCGCCGGACACAGGAAGAGCAGTGAACTGAGACACTGGGAGCTTCCGCTTCTAACAAGCTTAAAATATAGACTCATTTCTCATGTCGGGGCTTCAATACAAAAGGGACATTACAGACGAGCAGTATGGAGGTATTTGGATGTTTTTGTTGTGTCTTTTAGAATGAAGAAAAGTGGTATCCATTCACAACCATTATATGGACATGCAGTGCTGCGCGGACCCCCCCTCCCAGCTCTTAGTCGACATGAGGGTGAGTAGATAATGAGTGAAATTTGAATATTGGGTGAACTATCCCTTTAATCAACAACTGCTATGGCTTCCAGTGTTTCCCCTACCATTCAGCCCCCACCCCCCCTTGAAAAAGACGAAACCTAGGAGCCAATTGCGGACCTGTTGGTCTGACTAGTCCAAAACTGTTGGAGCCCTCTATCCAAAGCACCCAGTAAGAAGCTGGAAAAGGCTAGGCTAAAAACTGACCTCATCAATGGCCACTAGAACATCACTTCACGCCAACGGACATCTAGAACCCCCTTGGTGGACATCAGAACCTATAAAGACCTGTACACCTGGCGACCCCAATGATGACCACAGACTTTTGAACAACCATCAAACCACCGCAGGTATTCCTCAAAGAACTGATTCTTTTACACAAGTTAATTGAGTGCTGTGTGGAAAACAACGCTGTGACCTAAACCGAGCCAAGTAGAGCTGGAACTGTGTAGTGGAAAAGGGTGCAAAGTAATAGTAATAGTTAGTATTGTGTGTCTGCCCCAATATTGAAGCAGTGGCGGCAATAATTAAGTCGTAGCAGGCCGCCACAGCTAAATTAAACTTGCAGAAGGTTAAAGGGGTGGTTCACCCAAAATACAAGGCGGACATTACAGACGAGCAGTGTGGAGGCATTTGGATGTTTTTTGGTGTGTCTTTTTGGACGAAGAAAAGTGAGCACCGTTTGCAACCGTCATATGGACATGCAGTGCTGCAATTTGAATTTTGGGTGAACTATCCCTTTAATGGTTTTCCAACAGGCAGGTAACAGTCCTGATCCAGAACCGATCCAGATGTGCACCTTGCTTGCGAGTCCTGCAGTCTAAAAGCGTCTAAACGCTCCCGGACAGACTCACCACCTGCTGCGACACTATCAGATGGACTTTGGATTCTTCTACATTCCACTCCTCTGTTTTCTAACAGCTGAGTTTCAGGTAACACACACCTGTCCTTTGTGTGACCACAGACAGAAGCCAGGAGACACAGGCTGTAACACAGAGGAGCAAACGTCTGAGAGGGTTTTATACCGAGTGGAAATGAGCGAGTCTGAAATACTGAGCTGTGAGTTTTCAGACTGTTGTCACATCATGTCAGGTTTTATATTTACCTGACGACTGTAGGTGGCAATTAATTTGCACATTATTATATTATCCAAAACAAGAGAGCAGCTCTTTAAATATGACTATTTGAGTTATATTAGTAGCTTTTTAAAACATAAAAAAACAGTTTCATTGAACTTACTGCACTGCTACTTTACAAAAATCTTATCAACTTTAAATATATTAATGGAGAATCATTTTCCAATACATTGAAAATCAAGAGACAACGCCAAGTATTGTGTCTTTGTTAAATCACATCGTTGTAAACCTTCAGTTCTGTTTGCGTATTTGAACTCTTAATTGAACAAGATAAGACTTCTCAAAAGACGTCAGGTTTTGCTCTGTGAACTTATGCTGGCCATTTGACTTCTCTTTGAAGCAGCACTGATTAGTTGATAGCGAGAAATAATCGGCGGTTGCAGCTGTAGTCTGCTATGAGCTGAGCTGAGCTCCCACACCGAGACCAGTCAGTCAGTCAATCGGCCTGTGAGCGACAGCAGCTTTCAGTCACGTACAGTTTGGTTTACATCTGAAACACATGCACCTTTCACCTCCCACCTACACAAAGGATGTCCGGCTACAAATAATGTTTATGTTAATGTTTAGTGACGAATTATTGAGTGTGTAAGATGTCAAAAAACAAGAATAAATGCCAAGTACACGTTGTGAATGAACTCTAAAGTGAATCTGTCTAAAAGATGTGACAGAAAAAAGCCTTTAATAGTAAATATCAGCTTCTGATTCAATAACATGTTGCAAAAACACGACAATAAACACCACAACTAGAAGAGAAAAAGGTCAAAGGTCAGCGTCTGGAGACGGTTTGAGATTTGGTGTCTTTCTGAAGGACACTCGAGAAGGATAAAGGCTTTAACCGAGTCAGTTTGTGTCTGCTGAAGCAACCACAAGCAACCGCACCAGCTCAGGCTGATGGGAAGCCGAGGTCACATGACCAGACAGCACGGCCACAAAAACAACACTTCCTCTGTCAGTCACTGTGAACACAACACACACACGTGAATACACACATTTAGCAGTTGTTTCACCTGGGTTGAGGTATATTTCAGCCACGGGCCGATCGGCAGCTCTGTGGAGCCATCGGTGTGGAGAGCTGTGATTAACCGACCTACAGGCGGCTTCGTATCTGCGAGACGCATCTAACGGCTCACACTCAGACCACAGCGTCGGGTCATCACAGACGAAAAGCGACAGTTATGAGAGAAAGAAAAGAAAAAAAAACATGATGTAATCTGTGGTCCGAGACCTCACTGCGATATGTTTTAGTGGCGTAAAACCAAACGCAGGCCTGCACCGCTGTGTGTTCAAACAGAATAAATCTCGGTCCAGACTTCAGACGGCTGACAATCCAGACTACCACACCTGAAAACACGCATATACACACACCTGAGTGATCACACACACTGAGCATGTGCAAACTGGTGTAAACATGACGCAGGTTGTCTACTCTGCCACTGATTGAAATAAAACTATAAACGAGGAAAAACAAAGACAGATGTCAAGCTGCAGCAAAGACAACAAGGTCAGTGACACTTTAATTACATTATTAATGTTGTTTTCACCAGTGGTAGTTGAGGCTGATGAGACCTAATCAGGGAGCGACGGTGGGCGTCGTGTTTTTGATGCTGCTGAGCTGGACAGGAGGTGAAATACAGGTGAGATTTTAAATGAAAACATGGTTGTTGCTGCTAAAACGCACATCTACCAAGCAATAAATCAGTGAAATAATACAAAATTAACTTTGTATATGAGTGATTTCTTAATTAAGTTTGAGTAAAATAAGACGAGAAGCTTGTGGAGGTGGATTTTGCTGCTGGAGCAGCAGTGAAGATACAAATCTGCCCATGTGGCTCGACTCTACTCCACTGTATAATCCTCCATTTCCATCTTGGCCCTATGATTCACCAGACGCTCATCAAACAGCCGGACATCCTGCACAGTCTGACCCACCTCAGTCAGACTGACGTGACGTGCAGTAAACTAAACTTACTCAGTCAAACCAGACCCAACAGATCCAGGTCAGGCTTTTAAAACGTCCCTGAGCTGTGTCGACCTGATGCTGCTGCTGCTGCTGCTGTTTCTCAGTCTGGTCTTTAAATGTTCTTAGTCCTACAGTGTTTCTGAAATTTGTCCATCTTTTAGAGATTTGTCCATCAGAGATGAGATATTACCACTCAACTGGTTCAATTAATGCATGTCGGCTACTCCCATTTGTCAGGTTGCTATCAAAAACAGAAATCCATGTCTTGTTGTTTAGTAGTTAATTTACACTAGAATGAGTAGTGGTAGTGGTAGTATTTTATCAAAACTGGATGAATTGTGTATGAGTAGGCTATTTTGTGAAATCAGAGGATAATATAAGAATTTAAACTTTTACCTGAGGTTTGAAAATATTGTATCTCAAATCCATACTGAAACAACACAAAGCATTTTCTCCAAAAAGTAATATGATAAAAATTTAAATGTCTCAGAGCTACATCAATTAGTGGATGAATAGAAAATAACCCTGTCTGACAATCAGTTGCAGATATTTACTGCATGAGCATCAAGTTGGTTTTAGCTTTAACGTGTTGATTTTGTTGCTGTAATCACACCAATCGGACATAAAAGCAACAACTAGGAACTAACAGTTATTTTCACTGTCAGTCAATCATTAGGCGTATTTTGATGTCTGCTCAATCATCCACAACTCAAAGATGTGACATCTACTGCCGTAAAGACAAAGAAAAAACAGAAAACACCTCAATCATGAAGTTGGAAACAACGAATGTTTGTTTAAACGTGGTTCAAACTGTGAAACTGACCGGTGTTTTGGCTCTAGCAGTGACCATTTAGTCCACACCACTAATGTCTTGCCATAAATACACAACAGACCACACCAACAACCACCAGAACAAAACGTATGACAGTTATCTGCTGCCAACCAGATCTGATTTAGATTGCCCGGCCTAGAGCACCAACAGCTGTCACTCTTGGTTGTGTTATTATACCTGCTGCACCAGCCTGGTGTGTGGATGTGTTTCTACCCAGTCAGTCGCTTCCCTTATGACAAAACGCTATGTAAATCAGTCAAAGAAAACATCTGCAGGTGTATTTTGATGTCTGATTATTGTAATCAACCATCCAAATCTCACAATGTTACATCTACTGTCATAGAAGAAACCAGAAAACACTTAAATCAAGAAGTTGGAAGCAATGAATGTTTGTTTAAACACGGTTCAAACTGTGAAAACGATTAGTAGAGCAATGTTTGAGCTCCAGCAGTGACTATTTAGTCCACACAAACCAGCACAAATGTCCAACCACTAGAACAAAACTTATGACAGTAATCTGCTGCCAATCAGATCTGAAGCACTACAGCTGTCACTCCTGGTGCTGTATTCCTGCTGCTGCACCAGCCTGGTGTGTGTTTATGTGTTTTTACTCTAACAACCAGTCAGCCTCTTCCCAAATTACAAAACACTGTGTAAATTAGTCAAAGAAAACATCTGCAGGTCTGACTATAGTGATCAACCATCCAAATCTCACAAATGTTACATCTTCGCTCCAAGGAAACCAGAAAACACTTAAATTAATCAGTTGGAAGCAATGAATGTTTGTTTAAACATGGTTCAAACTGTGAAACTGATTAGTAGACCAATGTTTAATAACAAATGTCCAACCACTAGAACAAAACTTATGGCAGTAATCTGCTGCCAACTAGATCTGGTTTAGCCTCTCTGAAGCACCTACAGCTGTCACTCCTGGTTGCTTTATTCCTGCTGCTGGTGCTGCACCAGCCTGATGTATGTGCAAGTGTTTATGTACGTTTCCGCTCTGTTAGCCTCTTCCCAGGCTTGTGTGTCCAGTGCTTTTCACTCACCGCTATCAGGGTACTGTTCCGGCTCTGCTCCGCCGCCGTGCCTCCGCTGTCCCCGTGCTCCGAGCTGCCTCCTCCGCCGCCGCCGCCCGGCGCCCTCTGTCCGGCCTGGTCGCCGCCGCCGCCGCTGGTGGTCTGTGGCTGCTGCCGGTGCTTGTTGGACCGCTTGGCTTTGGCCTGCAGGCAGCGCTGGTGCAGGGCGAAGGTCTGCTGCATCTCCAGCTCCCGTCGCTCCAGCGTCGCGTTCTCGTAGCGGCTCTCGCAGCTGTTGTGATGCTGCCGGAAGAGCTCGATCCTCCGGCGGAGCCTCTCCATCACCGCGCTGTGTCGCGGTGTAACAAAATCCGCCATCATCAATACAGACTTGTAGTAAAGTAAAACTCCCGGCTCGGGTCAGGTTTCGTCCATAAAATGCTGAATTTCTTTCTCTCTCTCTGGGGCGTCTATACACACCACCACCACCACCCACCCCCCTCGCCCCCTTTTACAAAGCCTCCTGTGCTGGCTCCATGGAGGCGACCTTTGTCTTGCTAATGGCCTTCAGTCACTGCCGGAGAGGAAAATTATTGGGGTTTTTTAGGTGCAATACCATACCAAACCATTCAGCCACCTGATTTTAGTGTACGATATTAACCTCGTTATATATCCACAACAATAGCCCATTTAAGTTGCTGTGTAAAAACCAGAGCTCCTGCAACAGAGTTTAACACCTAAATCCAAAACACACACACCTTCCCCTGTGGGCTTATATGAAAACAAACCACGGTCCTCTAAACCCTTTAAATCATTTAATAAAATCCCCCATTAACTGTTGCTGTTGTGTCGCCATCAAACAAAACCAAACTAACCAACTCTCTCCCGTCAGGGCTGAAGTGAAGTTAGCGCATTAGCACATTCCTCCACTCAGAAAAATCAAAGTTGGAGCGTCGAAAAAATCCTTTTAAAACTTATCAGAGCTGCTGTTACACTGTGGTCGGTTCGGTATTAATTTCTAGCCTTTATCCCCCATTTTCCGTTATTGGGGTCGAGGTTTCAGTCCGTGGGGGGCATCGTTACGGCTCCACAACTTGTCTGAAACTTTTATTTTTGTTCAAGTATACGGGGGTTAGCTTAGCTTAGCTTAGCTAGGGATGCTAACAGGCTAACTGTGCTGCTCCTCTTCTTCTTCTTCACAAAACTTGGCAGCACCAATTACTCTGCCAATAAACACATTGTTTTTATTTAATCTATCACAATCAAAACGACAGGGGCTTCCCACCCAATTAGACAATTAGAGGCGTATTTAGGTTTTTATTTTAAATTCACTTACTGTGAAAAGTGTAGCTGTCCGCTCTGCTTCCTACAGCAGCATCTGTCTAACAGCTGATCCTCCGCCTCCGTGTAGCTGCTAACCGTTAGCTGCACTAACGGCTGTGTTTTGGGGGTAGCGTAGCGATAGCTCGGCTAGCTGGTTAGCTAGGTGGCTAGCGTGAAACATTTAAACACGGCATCATACTTTTATCTATCCCCCCCACCCCCTAAATGTGCCGTCGCGGATAGATAGCCCTCCTCCCCCCGTGGACGAGCCCGAGTCGGGATGGTTACGGCTGGGTCGTCAGTCAGTCAGAAGGAGCTAACTTTACTCGGTCCCTCTGTTCTGCTGCTGCTGCTTCTATTGTTTTCAAGCGGACAGTTCAGGTCCACGCCGCCATTTTGGGAACTTTCTCTTTTTTCTTTTTTTTTTCCATCCGCGACAAGAGGAATGTCCCAGCGCTACGCCCGCCTTCTGGGTGATTGACATGTGAAATCAGCCAATAGGGAATGGTCGCAACGTTGACGGTCAAAAAAGTTGACCAATCAGTGTTTAGAAACCGCCCACACGTCACAAAAATAGCCTTCTTTTTAATTTTTCATTAGGACCACGGGGCAAACGCACCGAGGCACTTGCCGAGTCTCAATTCAAATACTTACATACTACACTAACTATTCTGAATATTTAAGTGCGTCTCAAGTAGTGAAGGACAAGCTGAAGCTTTCTGAACCATTGAATCAATATGAAGCGATTGTGTTCAGTGTTTTGAAGAAGCATTTGGTAGCTACAATTAAACATGGCGACATCTGCTGGTCAACCTTCAACGTAGCATTATTTTGCACGAACAATAAAGAGCAAGGTGTCATGAACTGTGGTGTGTTTATGTGACGTGACATAGGCAGAGACGTTATAATATTGAGGAGACAGACCACTCTACCGGTTTTGAATGGGGAAAGCTGCGACGCCAAAGATGGCGCATGTCCCGCCCACTTTCACCAACAGCCAATCACCTGCATTGTCAGAGCTGAACTAGGCCAATCATGTTGTTGCACCAGCGCATGCGCACAAGTCGTTTTACGACAGACCAACCTACCTGGTGGCAACAACAACAGCGGTCAGGTTAAAAATTTACCTAAAGGTTTTTCGGATAAGTGCAGAGAGCCACCTGACCAATCAGCATCCAGGGAGCGGCTCCTCGTCATGGGGAAAGCCGTTTAATTTACCCGCGGAGTTTTAGAGGTTTACGACCGGCTGGTTAATTTGGCCGTCACAGGTTTCTTAATGAAGTGCAGCTTCACGTGTGTGCTGCTGATAGAGCTACCTTGCTACCTCGGGGCTAATGTACAGAATTCACCACATTCACATCAATAAATGTTTTACAATGAACCGATCAGTCCACATTTTCTTTAATTTAATTTTGAATGTAGAGTTTGTTTCACTTTTTAACCAGAACAAAAACTCCCCCACTCCACCTGGGGCTAAGTGTTAGCCTCCTGTGCATGTTAGCAGCAGCAGCAAAAAAAAAAAGTCCGGGTGAAGCAATAGAGCCGTGGACCGATAGACTCTGTCACCGTTAACGAGAGCCTCTACTGTTTAACTGCACAGAGTACGAGAGCCTTGTTGTGAGCTGAAAACGGCGGTTAGCGGCCGATGCTAAATGCTAATGGAAGTTAGCGGATGCTAAACGCTACTTCTAGTTAGCATCGAGCATCAGCACAATGCCCCTCATTACGGTCAGGGCTTTAGTTGTCAGTGATGGTCGGTAATCAGTCCGTGGCTCCAGCGGTTCACTCCGACTGTATTTATTTATTTTAACTGCCTGCTGCTGAGACAGAGAGCTAGCACTCGGTAGCATCCGAGACAGCTAAGTGGGGCTCGGGGGGGCGGGAAGGGGGGTACAGACAGTCACCACCACAATGAACTATGAGCCCATATGTGATGATTAAAACGGATTTCTTGTAAGTCTAGCATTTATTTTTGGCCAAAAATCTCCAGATTCAAGCCGGTATGTCTCCAGGTAGAGCAGGGCAGACCGGTGTAGCCCGGGCTGCTGCTACAACAGCCGTTACGGCCGTACAGTGACAGCAGTGTCGTAAATCCGCACGCATGCGCAGTTGAGTACACCCTGTGGAAAAAATAGCGATTTAAACGTTATTCTGCGGTAAAGTCTATGTTTTTTTGGTTTTGATCTGTGATTCATTTCAGACATGTATATATGTTTTTTCTGTCATACAATAACGTTAAAGAGTGGGTTTGGCCATGGTCCCATTCAATTAGATAGGGGTCTGGTCTTCTTGGGCTTTTCGAAGCGTCGCCAATATGGCCGCCGAGTGGCCTGACTTGCCTAGAAGGGCTTTGACATAGGCCTATTAGTCCATCTTACCAGACGCCAAGTTCATATGTTTGTTTATGTGTAGTAATCATAGGTAGTAATAAAAAACAGACGGCTCTGACCAATCAGCATCCAGTGAGGGAGGAGCTAGTGGGAGCCATAGAAAACTTTTCATTTTTCAACATTTTCAAAACAGTTGTCAACAAACCATCCAACATGTCAACATTCGGAAGATAATCAATTTCCAGAACAGTAAAAATCTCAGACATGGACTTTACAATCACAGAAAACCAACAAATATTCACTTGATTTGAGAAAGAAAAAAAAAGTAGGCTATCTTGGGAAAAAAATACAAACAATTGACAAAAAACTGATGCAAACTGTTTTTCTTTCAGTTAACTAATGATTTCATTTTTAGAGGGCTGGTTGGTTTCTGGGTCTCTATGGAAATATTGAAGCCGATGATTAGCCTACAGTGGGGCCCAGTCGGGGGGCCCAAGATCCCTGGCTGCCCCTGATCCCCTCAAGTGGTTGATCCAGCCCTGCTCGTGTTACAAACGTTCTCAGACATGAAGACACATTTTCTTAAATAAAACTAAGAACTTACTGGAAATTAAATATGAAGTGGACTCTTCATTTTCAGACTCACTTGAACAAAATAACACGCATACAGTAGATCTTTGACTTTAATTCAGGCTGCAGCTGTTTGTCATCAGACAACATGTTCTGAGATCAGGTTTTTTTTTTTTAATGAAACACACACATGAAATCTTTTGTTTGTTGCACCAGGAACAATCTGTGCTGAAAGTCATGAAACTGATTTTGAAAAACATCTCCAAAAACTGTATCTGATCCTGTTCAATATTATTTAATTTTCTTTCTTCTTCTTTTTTTTAATCACCGCTAATGCAAAGTTTATTTCCCCAAACACATCTTGTATAGTGTTATATTTCATTCTTTATATTTTGTTGTTTTTGTGCTAGGAATTTTATTTGTTAAGTCCAGTTTGGCATCTATCCGTCTGTCTATCTGTCCATTTATCCATTTAAAGCAGTCAATTTAAAGTAGGGATGTCACAATTACAGATTTTCTTGGTAGGCCTACAATTATTGTCAGAAAAATAATCACGGTATTATGATTATCGTGATTATTATGCATTAATTAATTTCAAACACTATTTATGTGTAAAATCAAATACCGGTAGTCAAGATATACTAATTACTTACTCAGAAAAAACCAGGTCAATCTGATGTGGAATTTCAGAATAAAAGCCCTTTGAAATTTCATATTTGACTGTATTCTTTCTACATTAAGATTCGTATTTCTTAAAAACCACCCATTATTACTGGACCATTCTACTTCAGACTGATTGTGAAAACAAGCAATTGTGACATCCCCGCTTTACAGTGATGAACATGTCAGTTAATGTTTGTGCTGTGCATTTTTAGCAAATATATAGTTTAATTTATAATAAAAGTAATAAATGATAAAAGTCTGAGAAGCCAAACACAAATTTTCACATTTGTGGACAATTAAGATGATCATTATTACAACATTTTGTCATTTTTGTACAGTGTAGTCAATGAAATGATAATGGCTTCCTCACACCTTTTAATAATACATGAATTATTAATCTTAAAGTAAAAGAGTCTGCAGAGACACATAAAAAGAAACACTCAGCAGCTTCTCCTTCAGTTTCCATTCAGCCTTTTTTTTATTCATCAAAACAAATGTTGACTGCATGTCCACACTCACACATCAGGCTCCATCATCATCATCATCATCATCATCACAGCATTTCTATTCAACAGCTGGACCTTCCTGTGGCGTGTCAGCAGGTCCACCTCTCTACATAGTGTGTACATCATCATCATCATCATCATCATCTTCAGAAAACAGGCTGGGCCGACCAATTAGTTCAACACAAAAGTCAACAAAAAAAATAATAAAAAGTTAATTGTTACAACAGAGTCATGTAAAATCTCACCAGCAGATACAGTGTTCAGTCTACAGTCTGTTACTTAGCTACAGGCAGCTTCAGCCGGACACGACCAGAGAAAACAAACAACCAGAGACTAGGAAGAGAGAAGAGAGACGAGAGAGAGAGAGAAATAGAAAGAGAAACGCTGCTGCTGCTGCTGCTGCTGCTGCTGCTGGAGGAGACTCACCCTAAAAACCCAAAACACTGGATTCACAGCAGAGGGAAAGAAACGCATCGAGACTTAAAGCAACAGAGTTTACAGCCAAAAACCAAACTACTGCAGCTCGAGTTTACCCTAAGAGGAGGAAGAGAAAGAAAAGGGACAAAGAGGAAGAGGAGGAGGAGGAGGAGGGGAATTAATAATAATAATAATAAAAATAAAAAAAAGGTTAAATAAAGGTCACCTGGACATGGAAGAGGAGGACCTCCAAGTTC
This sequence comes from Decapterus maruadsi, assembly GCA_030347415.2. Classification (NCBI taxonomy): domain Eukaryota; kingdom Metazoa; phylum Chordata; class Actinopteri; order Carangiformes; family Carangidae; genus Decapterus; species Decapterus maruadsi. The sequence continues at coordinate 10,735,106 of CM064903.1, forward strand.
ACCTTCAAGGCCCCCACGAAATCTGAATTCACCGACAACAAAACACCTCGGACTTTTACGAAAACTGCCTTTTCTTTTTGTTTTTTGTTTTTTTTATTAACCAGTCGAGTCAGTCGTCGTCGTCAACCTGCAGATCAATCAATCAATCGATCGATCGATCGATCACATCGGCAGGAAAAACAGGACGTTCAGAGGATGGAGAGATGAAGTCAAGACACAGAAAATGACAAAAACAGAAAACCAAAAAAAAAAAGCAACACGTCATCAACAGCCACTGGACTGACGCAGGTACGTTTCTTTTCCACACACACACACACTTACACACACACACACACCTGTTTAATCGGCGAAGTTAAAAGAGAAGAAGAAGAAAACCATCTCAGGTTGTTTTTTCTTTCTCTACGATCAACAAACAGGAACAGATTGTGACAGTTTGTTTTGTCTTTACAGTCAAAGATCATGATTTTTTTTTTTAATTGTTTTTTTCTAGATTCAAAAACCGAGAAGTTGCAGGTTTGGTCCCGACGGAGCAGCCGGAGGTCAGGAGGTCGACGGCGTTATTAAACAACAACTACAACGTCTGTTTCTGTTGGACGGACGGACAAACGGCTGATTCTCAGATTCTGAAAACAACCAACCGTCGTCCAGGTTCTATTTATTTATTTATCTTTATGCAAGATTTGGAAGAGTTTCAGCAGCAGATGACGACAAGAACGAAGACGACGCTGACGACAGAGAAACAAGTTATTGGCCTTCAAGATGGTCGACCGGCGGCGGCGACGCACAGACGAGCAAAACTCCTGAATGAAAGCTGAATCAAATCAGCAGATCTTTGAGTTTGTTTTCTTTCAGTTATTGTGTCTGAAGATTGAATAAATCGTTAAAAAAAAGAAAACAAAAAGAAGAACCGAACGTCACGCTCAAGTGCCATCTCTTTTAAACATGGGGCTTAAACTCCGACGGGTCGGAGCGACGTGGGCGGAGCTTGTTGTAGTCGTTGCAGCTGGACAGGTGTTGAGGTTAAGCGCCTGAGTTTTTATTTTTAATCTTATTTTTTTCCCCTTTTTAGTGCCTTTTTCTTTTATATTTGGGGTCGATAGACAAAAAAAGAGGGACCGGGTGTCTGTCCATCTGCAAAACACAAGAGGTCAGAGTTCAGCCCGAACCGACACGACGACGGCGACTCGTTCGTTTGGACTGAAATCTGAAGAAGAAGAAGAGGCAGCGACTGTATTTCTGAAGTGTTTGTGTGGAGGTTTGTTCTGTATCAAAACTCATCACCGTCGTCGTAGTTGTCATCTGCTGCTGAGCCAACTCGTAACGTACGCCGACAGACTGCGACCTCTTGACCTTTCCCTGCGGCCGCATCGGGACAATCACACATCAAAAAAAGACAAAAACAAAAACAAAGAAACACACTGAGGAGACAAAGAGATCAGCGAACGTCTGTCACGACAACATGAAGAAGAAGAAGAAGAAGAAGAAGAAGAAGAAGAAGAAGAGAGGAAAAGAAAAGTTCACGTCAGCTGGAGTGTTCTCGGAAAAAAAAACACACACACAAAAAAAAACCCACAACCAGAAACAACGACATTAGCGCTCTAAAACGTTGTAAAAGTGGCGGTACGTTGAGGATGCTAGCAGGCTAGTTTACAGACTCCTGGAAGACTAAGAAGTCGGCGGTTAGTGGGTTAACGTCGTCGCTACGTTGCTGTTACTGTTATGTTTAAACTTTAGGATCGTCTGGATCCGAGGAACTCGTTACAGCAGCTCGTCATCGGCTGATCGGCTGGAGGGGGGGGGGTTTCTCTCCTTCATCGCTAACCTGCTAACAGGTAAAAACAAGTTGTTTGTCTCCAGACAGATGTTTTGCGAATTTAACCAGCTGTTTTTAATTAATAATGGCTGCACTTCCTGGATTAGTTTTAACTCAACAAGACCTTCAGTAGCGTGAGGGTGGAAGGTAGGATAAACCGCAGAGTGATGGTGAATGAATGAGCAGCCCCCCCCCAAAAAAAAACAAAGATGATGATCCCCAGATGTTCTGCTGCTGCTGCTGCACATCTGGAGAGGAGAAAACGGGTTTAAATCGTCCGTTTTTAAAGGTTTACTCTGCTGGGAAACATGTGTAGACCGTTAACCGACAGCTTGATCCCGATGGAAGAAGGTCTAATAATCTGAGAGCTGGTCGGCGGCGGCGGCTGTAGTTCTGGGTGGCGTTGGCGTGCGGTCGGCGTTTCAGCGGACAGGACAGGACAGGACAGGAGACGTTGGTCTCGTTGGGTTTGTGAGTCTGCTCAGGTGTTGTTAAGGAATGATGCAGGAAGTTTGTTTTTTTTAGTTAATCTCAGTTAATCTCCTTTAATCTAAATGAGTCCTGTTCGTACTGGAATCATCATCATCATCATCAGTATTATTATCATCATCATCTTCATCGTCAGGCGTCCATGACTCGGTTAGTTTCCTGTCGGCTTTGCTGCTTCCATGGGATCCATTTAGGCTTCATCACCTCGGAGCAAGGGGAGAAGAAGAAGAAGAACAGGAGGAGGAGGAGGGGATTAAAGGGGCAGGTGGTGGGGCGGGGTATTTTTAAGGGGGGAGTTGGGATGTGGGGCTTGAGGGGGGGGGGTTGTTGAGGTCAGGGCTTTGGATTCAGAGATATCAGTCCCTTCTGCTCTTCCTGTTCCTGGGAGATCTCCGCAGAATGTCGTCCTCCAACTTCTGAGGAGGAAACAAACAGTCAACTTCCCGTCTTTTTTTAAAATGGGACACTTTACATCATGAATGAATGAATAAATGAATAATTTATTCTAAAAATACTGATTACAACTACCTAGAAATATAAGAAGTTGCAAGCAAGCTGTTTTTGTTCCTTTGAAAATGTGGATTTTTTTTTTTTACAGCCAGAATGAACTATTTATTCTAACTCCTAAAATACTGACGACTACCTAGAAGAATCTTTTTAAAAAATGAAACAAACTTATTATCACAAATCAATACTCTATAACTACAATCTACTATTTATCACTTCACGACTGACAATAGGACGAGTGGAAATGTTTTACTCCATAGTAGTAAAAGTAGTGAAGAAGAAGAAGAAGTAGTAGTAATAAAACTAGAAGTAGTAGAAGAAGAAAGAAGAAACAAGAGTAGGAAAAACAGTAGAAGCAGCAACAGCAGAAGAAGGAATCTTAGAAGAAGAAGCGCCAGTAATAGAAGCAGCAGCAACAGTAGAAGAAACAGTAGAAGAAGAAGAAGAAACAGTAGAAGAAGCAGTAGAGTAGACCGGTAGAAGCAGATCTCCGGCCCTGTGACTAAATCTAAAAGCTGGAGCCGCTGGTCTTTATCTCCTCACCTCGTCTGTGGGCTCCTTCTCTTCATCCTTCTCTGCCTCCTCTTCCTCTTTTTCTGCAGGACTTTCGTCTTCATCGTTCTTCTCCTCTGCTGCAGCTGCAGAACAAGAAGAAGAAGAAGCAGCTTTATGTTGTTGTTTTGTTCCCAGTCGGACCAAACAGAGAGATACAGGACGTTCACTCTTGACACCGACCTGGTTTGCTCTTCTCCTCCTCAGCCTCCTCTTCCTCCGCCTCCTCCTCGTCTTCCTCCTTCACGTCGGGCTGAGGCGCGTCCGTCTTCTTGTACTCCGCTGGCGACGCTTCGCTCTTCTTCTGCAGGACGGGAAACGGTAGAAAACAGGTCAGTTTGAAGCTAAACAGGAAGCTGAAACGACCTCAACACGACGTTCACAACACGAGAGCACGACTGGAACAAAAAACCTGATGAATACAAAATAAATTAACTCGTCCTGTCTGACCTTTGACCTCGCTGAGCCGCTACGCTACAGACCGACTACAGAGACACAGCACAGACACACGGACACAGCTACTCTAACGACAGCGGCAGTCACCGTGGCGGTGGACGAGGAGGAGGAGGTGCGGCGTCCAGCTTCTTTTAAGTCTTCCTGTAAGCTGGTGAGACTCAACTGACCCTGAGCTGAGTCTGACGACGTCTGTGGACAGTCACACAACAGACGTCAGCACCGACAACACGCTGCATGATGCATGATGGGTAACGAGTCGGTGGCCGTCGCTCAGAGCCACTCGTTTCTGTCTGGTTTAGTCATGAGACTCGACGGTTTGATAACTTAAAAAGGGATAGTTCAACATTTTGACATTGAGCCAACAACCTCAGAACTGTGGATGTATAAACTTTGAATATTTAAAGGGATAGTTCAACATTTTTGGCAAATTGGCCCATTGCCATAATCCCTATAGTCATAGCAGTAGGTTCATTACCTTTAATTGTCGGTGCAAGCTATTTTTAGGGAAATTCATGCAAAACCGCTGATGCACGTTGCCTTCAGGGACAGTTTTTCATCAACAGTCTCTGTATTTACCCCTAAAACAACTCTGTGTGGTAACGTTGTGTTATTATCTCATAGCGTGGTGAATGTTGTTTTAGGTCACAAAACTTGTCCACCAGAGACGTTTTGGATCAACAGTTGTTGGATTGTGTATTTGATGAGTTTGATGAGGGAAACCAAGAAATCCCATGAGCCTCCGTAGCGTAGCTGTGAGCAGCTCACGGCTCTGCTCTGCCGTTCTAAAAATAGCTTGCACCGACAATTAAAGGTAACGAACCTACTGCTATGACTATAGGGGTTATAGCAATGGGCCAATTTGCCAAAATGTTGAACTATCCCTTTATTACACTGGCAAAATACTCTTGGGCCCCTCGGATGCTGCGCCTGAAACTCGTCTGTTAAATTGGCATCGATCTGCACTGGACTGACACAACTCTCAGTCAACATTTAGTCGTTTTAAGTTTGACACTAAAAATTTTAGTGGTTTCTCACCAGCACGACCAAAACCGAGTCGAGTCGAGCTTTAACTGTGTCGTGGAAAAGGACCAATAATATGATGTATTAAATCGCACAACAACCTGCTGCAGAGAGATTTGCTCTGTGTGTGTGTGTGTGTGTTTTTTTTACCTTGCCGGTGCAGCAGAAGACGATGATGAGGACGAGCGGTAAAGCCACGGTGAGGACGTAGACGACCCAGAGCCAGGGACGCTCCTCTGCAGCGTTCAGCATCTGAGTTGCAAGACCAGGCTGCAGCAATGACACAATTAATACACATTAATAAACAATAAACAAACAATCAACAACATGATCACAGTGACACAAGATGCACACGACACCTCAACTACAGAGGACGTGACTGAAATCTGTCTGGATCGGAAACAGAAGAGCCCAAAGTATTTAAAGTTGTTTTTGTGAATGAGCAGAATGAACAATAAAGTTTTTTTCAAATACGTCTTTGTTTAAAGCTGGAAATACTTGACAGCACAACAGTTTGTTTTCTTTCATTCAACAGTTTTTTAAGTTCAGATTCAAATTTGTCTGGAAATAAAAATATTTTTTCAAAGATTCAAGATTAAAAAAACTTTATTGTCCATCACATAGTGACAGAAAATTGCCCTCACTTAGGGCTCAAAACATAAAAACCACACTACGTTTTGACTGTAACTCCTCATCCTGTTGCTCGTTGGAGATTTTTCTTATTCAAAACCAGTGGAAGTTTTTTTTTTTCTTTCAGGAAAAACAACCACGACCAGAATCTGAAGTCATAATAACAGCCGTCGTAATCAGAGTGTCCCTGAACGCAGCGTCTGTGTGTAAAAGAGCGAACACAAAACGTCCCCGCTGGGGTTTTTCTTTCTGAGGAGACTCTTATTAACACATCACAACATCTATTTCTGTCTCGCTCCGAGAGACGACCGCCGCCTCCAGAGGATTACATCATCATCATCATCATCATCATCATCATCATCATCATCATCATCATCAGTGGTGGTGGTGGCGACGGTCAGAAAAAACAAAAAACACGTCACGTGTCATGACGGAGAAAAACTCAGAAAGAGGAAGTTTAGTGAAAGTTACACGTTTCATTGAAAAGAAAAGAAAAGAAAAGAAAAAGTCCCGTTGGTTTCGGTTTAGGGCCAAAAATTAAGAGGAGAAATCCTTTTTTTTTTTCATTATACACTTAAAAACACAAATAAAGTTGAAACACAATGTTGAGAGAACACACTCCACTCCTAACTTGATGGACCAGAGAGGAAAGTTTGGCTTCACTAACTCTCGGCGTTGTTTTTCCATTTTTCCATGAGTGTCCGTAATGCTCTTCTGTGCAACAGTGTTGTTTTGCAGCTGAGCATATTATATGTTTTTGATTATATTTATACTTATTAGATGTTATTAATTGTGCAGGTTCAAACATTTAGCATTTATACTTCTCAATTTCACAGAAACTTTTCTTCCGAGCAAAAAAACAAACAAAAAGGAAGTCGATCTGAATGTTTTGCAACAAAAACCACAGCAGAATTGCAAGATGGAGGCTGAAAACACGACGTCTGGTTGGTTTGTTTGGATTAAATCTCAGTCTGAATCTTAACTGTGAACTCAACAAATAAAAGAAATCTTAAATTTTGGACTTTGTTTGATTTGCTCTCAGTGATTATTGTCAGTTTCTGCAGGAAATGGGACTTAAAACTAGACTTGCTGAAGTTGCTTCAACTAGAGAAGCTCGTTTGTGTCATGGTGCATGAACCATGGGATAAATTAACGGAATATCCCTTTAAAATCTGATTCTGCCTGCAACACTGTGCCTGTCAACTCCTCACACTGTAGGATCCAGTCACGACAGTTGACTGTAAATCTTCCCGGTTCTCCCCCGCCTTGAACTCACGTCAGCGGCGCCCTCCGCGGCCTTCTTCAGCCCCCAGCCGTCGTTGGCCCAGCGGTCGGCCGTGTTGCGGTCGTTGGAGATGAAGAAGTTGTCGAAGAAGATGTCGTTGGTCATGGACCAGAGCTCCAGCCCCACGGCGCTGAACGGCGTCATCCTGAACGGCTGCAGGTCCTCGAAGTAGGACGGGTTGGCGATCTTCCTGGGCTTCCACACGCCCTGAGGACACGAGGGACACGGAGCCGTGAGACGTTTGAGGAGCGTAGGACAAACACAGATACTGACGTAGCACCAGTTGATCAAAGGTTTAATCTGATCGGATTTTAGATAATTGATCGGATCAAATCTAGAAAATGTGTCGTTTCAAAACTAAAAACGGATTCTGAGATCAAACCCTCAGTTTGTGTTCAGGAAAACTTGGAAAACATCTGGATTATTCTGATTCCAGCAGATTCAGAAACAAAAATTCAAATTTTGGTGAAATAAACAACATTTATAATGTAGGATATACATTATTGATATTGGTTTATATTTTGCACCATCACAGTGATAAGTAAATAAAATTAACTTTTGATTATTCCACGATTGGAGAACTTTTCCACAACTGCATCTGTCTCTATGCACTATTTCTATTGATCGATTTGTTGATAACTGATTGTGCAGCTGAGAAACTGATTTTCATTCAGGATAAATAAAGTATCTTTCTATCTGGTATTCGTCTGAGCCTCACCTGGTAGTTGGGGTTGTCGATCATCGGGGGCTTCCACTTGCCCTTGTAGCTGGGGTTGTCGATCATGGGGCGTTTCCAGGGGCCGCAGCCGGGCGCCGTCTCGCAGGCCGGGTTGGGGATCTGAGGAGCCTCCCACTCGCCGTCCATGTCCTCGTCCCTGAAGGAACGACACGAGACACGGTCGGAGTTAGAGACTGATCCTGATCCTGCATCTGTGTGTTGTTGTGTGTGTGTTTTCGTACCAGTCCTCGGGTTTGACGGCGTCGGGGTCTCCGATGTACTCGGGCTCGTCATCCAGCCAACCGTCTGGTTTCACGGCGTCTTCATCAGCGATCTGAGCGGGAGCGTCCTCGTCCCTAAAACCATCAGACACACAAACACATCTTCAATAAACCAGTCGGTGTGATCAGTACGGAAGCCCTGAGCGGACATTTCCCTCATTCTCCCCGAGACAACGGGATCATTCATTTCTCTAGAGCAGTGGTTTTCAAAGTGGGGGCCGCGGCCCCCTGGGGGGCCGCCAGGGGGCGCTAGGGGGGCCTCAGAAAATTGGAGGGAAGATAAGAAAAAAAAGGAAAGACAAAAAAAAAAAATCTAATTATTTTTTAATAAATATTTTAAATCTGATTATTTTTTTATCATTGTCATTTTGCGCATGTCGGTAAATTCGGTTTAAAAAAGAAAAAGAAAAACAAAAGTCGTTTTTGCTCAGCGTGTGTGGTGTAGGCACGTGACTCCTCCGGTGTGCAGTAGCCACCGGCAGCCGCAGGTAGCAGCTAGCAGCAGCTCGAGAGGCTGTGCTGCAGCGCGGCGAGCGCGCTGACCTGTACCGAGACTGTTGTTTTTTTCACCTGAGTTAATAACACCCACACACACACCACAGCAATGAGAAAACACCTCGCTGAAATGTCGGATTAAAAACGTGCAGCGACGGCGGCGACCGAACGTGATATTGTCAACAGACCAGCGTGAAGGGAGTGAAACAGAGGTTACAGACAGAACCGGACATGTGGCGTACATTTATGGGCCGAAATAACCACGTTGATGTGCTTTATTGATGAACAGGGCGTCGTCCCGCGGGTCGAGGCAGTTGAATAAGTTTACAAATTGACGGTAGATTATTACTGTGCGTCTGCTCCGACGCATTATGAAATATTGGCGGCGATAAGCAGCGGCAGACACAACTAACTGAGCAAAAACGTTCAAAAGTTGAAGCAGCTGCTGAGGCATCATGATTGAGGAGAAAGAGGAGCTTGTTCAAAAGAGAAACTCTGGGGCCTGATGTGTGCTATAATTATGTGCTTATCAGTTGTTCAATAACTCATAACAAATAAAAGTAACCTACTTTATTTGCATTTTGTCAACATATTTTCAGACAGTGTACTGTCTTGTTTAAGTGGCATGTCTGTAAATACAGCAGTGATAGCAAAAAAAAAAAGCAAAAATAGATCCATGGGAGTCATGCTATTTCTTTTGCCAGGGGTGGGTGGGGGGTGGAGTAGTTATCGTCCATTTATCGTTATCGAGACTAACTGCTCAATATATCGTGATATTGATTTTAGGCCATATCGCCCAGCCCTACCTGCCATACAAATCTTATTCTGTGTTGAAAACATGTTGTTAATATTATTCTCATGCTAAACAAATGTAATAATTACAGTATTGAATAGAGAAAACGTCTGCAAAAACGTTCTTAAAGTTGACGTGTGACATATTTTGTAGCATTGTTGGTGGGTTTGCAAAGGGGGTCCCCGGCCAGAAGCTAATGATTTTTGGGGGGCCTTGGCATGGAAAAGTTTGGGAACCCCTGCTCTAGAGATCAAGCTCTAACGACATCATTAATAGGAGATCTCAAATTAACAAATTGTATTACAAGGGCCAAACGACTGAGGGAGGCGAACTCTCAGAGTGGGAACAGGGAAATATTGATCAGTCTTGATTGATCAATATTCAATCAAGAGCTTTTTATGCTGAAAAGCTGCTCATTATGAACCGTTTGTAAATATCAAATAACAGTTTATTTGGCTGAGTAATCCTCCGTTTACTAATTTGTTTGTTTTTTATTATTGGCCATACATTTTTTCTTCTTATTTTTCAGTTTCATATTTTTATTGATGCGTATACAAGAGAAACAAAGGCACAAACATGTTTGCATTCACCCTTAGATTTAAAACCAAATAGATAATAGGCCTACAATGAAAAAAGTATAGGATGATTAAACTAAAATCCATGAACGGTTGCCATTTATTGGAGGATTTGTTCAAGTATTTAGTTCTTTTTTCTTATATTCATCATTAATTTGGGATCTAGACGTAGAAATGCACACATGTATACACTTGTCATGCTGCACTGCCGTCTTTAACTCTTAGTTAAACTTCTTATTTAAATAAAAAGGAGTACAGATCAGTTTTATTGAGATGTTAATGGTTAAAACCACTGTTGCCCGTTGTGAGTCCGTCGGTACTGACCAGTCCTCGGGCTTGGCGGCGTCCGGGTCCTGGATCTTGGCCCTCTCGTCCCAGTCCTCGGGTTTCTGGTCGTCGGGGTCTTCGATCTCGGCGGGGGGGTTGACAGGGGGGGTCATGTCCTTCAGCAGGCTGCCGCTGTTCACCACCGTCTGGTCCACCAGCACCTCAAAGGTGTTGTCGGGGTTCACCACTGGGGGGCGACACCGAGCGATTACACAGCCGTTACACCACGGCATCAGCCTGCGTGGGCCGTGCAGCTCACACAGTTCTTATGACGCAGAATTCACTCCTTTAACACGTTTTAAATGTTGTTTAACTTCTTTTACTCAACTGAGACCAAGACAGTCACGTTGTAAACCGAACCTAGAGGCTGAAACTAATTTATTTCCTGTATTTTGTTTCATTGCTTTAAAAAACAGTTGATTGAGTTCATGCAGACACATGAATCACAGCTGATTCCCATCTATATATAAACAATACATCTAGGAATCACACTGATCTTGTACAGATTTTCATTTTTCCTGTATTTATTCTGTTTGTAAACTGCATTTTCACACATCTGTGAAAGACCAGCAGCTCTGATGCAGACTTTTTTTTTCCTGCAGTAATTTTTTTTAGATGCTTTTCTGCAAAAACTGACGATATTTCTCCCATTTTTTTTAAAGTGTTGATTCTGCAAAGCTGCTCTGAGGTGGAAATTAGCTTTAGAGCTAAATCCGGCAGATATATGCAGAGTCCCGTTACAAATAAACAAATAAATTAAATGAAATGGTCGTTTACTTTTTGTAGTGTTTGCAAAAAAAGAAACAAAATTCCTGCATTTACTGAACTTAAGCTAAACGTAGAGAGTTTTCAGAGGAAACTACGGCACAAAAGTCAATTAATGATCAATACAATAATGTTGTAGCGATCGTAAAAAACTATAAAGTGTGTGTCTGTGTCTTATCTGGTGTGTAAACAGGTGTGTGTGTGTGTGTGTGTGTGTTACCCAGTGTGTAGAGATGTGTCTTCTTGTCGGTGTAGTACGTCCTCAGGTCGGCGTCCGGCTTCTTGGCGTGCTTCTCTTCGTACTCGCCGGTTTTGGGGTTTTTGTGTCTGAAGATGAAGTGCAGCTTGTAATCTTCTCCGCACTTGTCGGGTCCGAACATGATGGTGTACGGAGTCTTGTCCACAAACTGGTCCTGCACACGCACACACAAACACACGCGAGTTCAGTTACATCAAAGCTGTAATGATTAACTCTTCGACCGCCGAGGACAAATGATCTCATTTCATCATCAAAAGTCATTTATCAGTGTTGATTTTATTGTTTTTTCATTGCAAAATATAAAGGAGCCAATTGTTCTTTTAAATAATAATTAACTAGTCTTTTACCTTTGATGTATTGATTTATATGTATTTATATGTGTTTTTGTATTTTTACTTGTAGTATTTTATTAGTCTATTGCGTGTTTACAAGAAAACAGACAGGAGTGTGTATCAGTGTGTGTGTGTGTGTGTGTGTGTGTGTGTGTGTGTGTGTGTGTGTGTGTGTGTGTGTGTGTGTGTGTGTGTGTGTGTGTGTGTCGCAGCCTCAGACTGACCAGGTCGAGATCAGGAGTCTGAGTCAGGAGTTTGACGTAGGCGCCGCCGCAGTCGATGCCGGACTGGAAGTTCACCTCGTACCTGGAAACAAACAAACAAACACACATTAAAAAAATAATCAACAACATCTGGACACAGATGTGTAAACATCTGGACAGGTGAGCATCTGTTCTTACTGGACGATGAGCGGCTGCGTGTCGAAGATGAACGGCCGCAGCAGCTGGGCGGAGATGGCGTGATGTTTGGCTCTGGACTTCAGGACCAGACCTTTGTCTCCGGGTAGTTTACTGTCCTTCATCTCCTCCACGGCCCATTTACCTGTCGTCAGTAGCAACAACATCAGCATCAGCGTTTATCCTCAGTACGGTCTCTCATTAGTTCCTACAGTTCCTGCAGGTTCTTCACGTGTGCACCTACCGTCGTACTTGGCGATCTCTTCGTCAGCATCCTCCTTCTTGGCGTTGGACTGAACCCACCTGGAAACCAGCAGACGGACGGACACAGAGAGACGGACACAGAGAGACGGACACAGACAGGTGAGGCACAGAAATAAACCGGCCCGAAAATATAAAAACAACAAGTAAACACAGCTCATAGTCGAATAGAAATAGAAATTTCAAAATACATAAAACGCCTCTGGATCTGTTGAACATCGTCTTAATTTACCCAGAATTCATTGCACCTTCAATAAATAATGAATTCACAACAATAACAAACGTCAATAAATAAACAATTGTGTCGTTCTGCAACAATCAATCGATTAATTGATCGAACCGATCAGTCAAACTGTTGAATGAGCTCGTCAGCTGTTTTCACTGAGTTTCAGACACAAAACGTTTAAAATGTCTGACATTTTCACTGTTTTCTGACTTTTCATGAACACCGTAATCGATCGCTTTATTGATAAAGTTTTCTGTGGATTGACGTGTGCTCACCCGTCAAGCGTGTCCCGGTCAAAAGACTCGGCGAAGAAATGTTCCCCCATCGGCTCCGGAGCTTTGTAGGTCACCTGATAGAAGAGACAGGAGGAGGAGGAAGAGGAGGAGGAGGAGATAAAGAGAGAGAAGGAGAAGAAGGAGGAGATGAAGAAAGAGGAAAGGAGGGGGGAGGAGAAAAAGAATAAGTTAAAGTGAGTGATTTGACTCATTGACTGATTTGACTTTACAACTTGTTTTCTTTTCATTCATAAAATCTCTGTGTTTTTCACTGTTGGATTCAAACTAAAGGGTCCAAATTTACACGTCGTTGTCACTGAAACTGTTAAATTAGTGTTTTTTAATGTTCAGATTTGAGCTTGAACTATTACTATTACTATAAATCTTTACAAATGAAAAGTTAAAGCTGTTGAGTCATGGTTGTAGTGTGTGTAGTGTGTAGTGTGTAGTGTGTATTGTGTAGTGTGTAGTGTGTGTGGTGTGAAAGCAGGGCAGTGGACCAGCAGGTCAGTCCGTTATCAAACCGACTTCCTGATTTAGCTGTTAATCAGTCACAGACGCTTCCTGGACCAGAACTCACTCCGTTACGTAAAGTTCATTCAGAAAAAAACTGAAAACCTGCAACAGAACAACAATAAACTAAACAACTGTTGGACCAATCAGCTGCTGTCTTACCTTGGGAGTGGGCGGGGCTTTGGGAGCGGCTGGCTCCTCCTCCTCCTCCGCCATCATGTCGCCCTCCAGCTCCTCGTCGGCGCCGGCCAAACCCAGATCCAGCTCGTCCTCCACGTCCGCGTCATCCAGACCGTCGTCGTCGACGATGTCCTGCGCCTGAGAGACGGCGGGCGCCAAGCCGAGGCAGAGGAGGCCCACCGCCAGAAGAACGAACAACCCAACCCTCTGATCCATAATCTGAGGAGGAGAGGAAGAGGAGGATGAGTAAGAACATCTGCTCCAGATGTGACCGGGTCAACTAGAATCAACACGCAGAGTGATGCATCTTCACTCACACACAATCTTTGTTCATGTGCACGCTCAACCAACAGACATTAATTAACATTAATTAGCTACGCATCATTTAACACCACAACGCATTCCTGTTGCAAATGAGGATGATGTCACAGCAGCTTTTCAAAATAAGAGCCTTTAATTCATTCATGTTTTTTTCCTTGTGTATTTTTACTCTTGCTCATTCAAACAAAAACTGTACATCAACCTTTTTTTCATTCCCACCCACACTGTGCAATATCTACAACCAGACAACATTGTGTATATATAGTCTTTTTCTCTACTTGGTTTTTCTTTTCTTTTTTTCCTCATGTCTTTATTTACAATAGTCTTTTTATTAGTTATTTATTTCACTGATTGTGTTTCCCTGAATGGGATGATGAATTGTGGAAGCGTTTGAAGGTTTTTTTTAATGAATTCTGAGTTGAAGAAGATATTTTCTGCCTTTTTTTGGTCATTTTTAATTAAAAACTAAATGTACCCCCTTCTGCAAAACCTTGAATAAAAAGAGATTCAAGAAGTTTAAAAAAATATAAAAATAACACACATAACAGTACCATATCTTTGTCTTTTATATATTCTTGTACATAATGAATTCTTTGTTATATTTTTAACACAGTTACTAATGGGATCAATAAATAGTCTGATGTCTTCTCATATTTTAGTTTCTCATTGATTTTACTTTTTAAAGTTATTATTATATCAGAACTAAACTTGTTTGTGTTTTGATCTGAGATGATTTTAAATATTAATCAATTGTTTTCAGTTTTTTTATGTTACAGCTACAGAGTGAAGCCAATATTTAAAGCTCTACAATCCCATGTGTGTGTTTTATTTTTATATGTATAAAAACTGCATGTTGTTATGTGTTAACCTGTGTGTCCCTGACATCCATCCATCTCCATGGCGACCAACCAGCGCCCACAGGACAGCTCTGTTAACCTTAATGAGATTACACCCCGAGGGATTAATGCAGCAGCAGCAGCAGCAGCAGCAGCAACACCCCACAACACACGCACAGACACACACACACAGGTGATTTGCTCTGTACATAAACACTGTGGAGTCTGTGGAGACTATAGGTTACTCAAACTTCCTGTGTTTACAGGTAAACGCGGAGCAGAGGTGCATTCTGGGAGTTTAACGGTCGACAACAGTAACTGATTATTATCTGCTGACGCTGTAACGAGAGGTCTGCAGATGTAGAAATAAGGCGACGGCGATGAGAGAAGTTAATTGAGTAAACTATCAAGTCAAGTTGAAGGTCTGACCCATATTGTTATTGTAATTTAACTTAAAGATCATCATTTAAACAATTAAGTTCCTTCTTTCTTATTATTTGCCATTTATAGTTGATATTTGAGTTTAGATGAGTTTGTTTTTTTCACATATTTTTATTCTGCATTAGTTTTAAACAAAAAAAAATCCTAGAAAACTAATCAAGTGATTGTTTCTTTCTAAGGTGCTTTGTGTTAGTTTAACCTGTGTTAAATACAGGATGAGGATTTTGCATAAGTCATGTTTCAACGTTTCTTTAAAACCACCACCGTTTACACAACATCACCAACTGTTGCACTAAATATACAGAAACAAATCTGTAATACATTTTTAAAAAGGCTCCGAAAAAACCATCTTAATGGTCGTTAAATCTTTGATGTCGCTGAAGTATTTCAACTTGCTATACGTCTGCCACAGCGGTCGGGGCGCCGGGTTAATCTGATTAACCTACAGCAGGATTTTCCAACGCTGTGACGAGCGCGGCCACCGGCAGCGCTAACTTTTAGCTTAGCATCAAAGCCGTCTGGAGGGGAATTAGCTGCAGAGACGTTAATGTGGGTGGACTAATGTACATTTTTTAAATTAACTTTCTTTTTTCCTTTTTACTTTTTAGAAAGTTAGCGCCTCTATAGCGTAATATTATTCATTTAAGTTAAAAAATATCCTTGTTTGTACTATTTTGACTCGTGTATAAAGGTTAATGAGCTGCAGAGACATTAATATGGGTGGATTAATGTACATTTTGAGTTAACTTTCTTCTTTTCCAACTTTTTAAGTTAAATGCAAGATTTTCAATTTATCAATCATTATAATATTAGCGACTCTATAGCCAAATATTAATCGTTTTAGTTAAAAATGTCCTTGTTTGTAGTATTTTGACTTGTTTGTTCGTAAATAAATTATCATTAGTGTGTGAAGTTGAAGGTTAATAAGCTGCAGAGACATTTAAGATGTGGACTACTGTACATTTTTTAAGTTTCTGTCTGTTTAATTTGCCTACAAGATTTTCAATTTATCCATCGGTATAAAACCAATAGTTGTCATTTAGGGCGAATCGACCATCATTGGTCAACTATTTGGGGGCAACCCAAAAAATAAGCGACTCTATAGCCAAATATTAATCATTTAAGTTAAAAATGTCCTTGTTGGAACTATTTAGACTTGTGTATTCACAAATAAATTATCATTAATGTGTGAATTTGAAAGGGAATTAGCTGCAGAGACATTGAAGGTGGTGGACCAATGTGCATTTTTTAAAGTTTCTTTTACCGTTTTATTTACCTACCAGATTTTAAATTTATCAATCATTATAAAATCAGCAACTCTACAGACAAATATTGATCATT
This sequence comes from Decapterus maruadsi, assembly GCA_030347415.2. Lineage (NCBI taxonomy): Eukaryota > Metazoa > Chordata > Actinopteri > Carangiformes > Carangidae > Decapterus > Decapterus maruadsi. The sequence goes on from CM064903.1 coordinate 10,751,195, forward strand.
CAAGTTAAAAATTGTCTTGTTTGTACTATTTTGACTTGTTTATTGACAAATAATTAATAGCGTGTGAGGTTTTATTAAACATTTTATTAACGATGGATCCATGGCATGTTGTTCCTAATAGAACAAGTGTGAGGCTTAATTAATCGTCTAAACCAGCTGTTCACTGTGGCTCTTAATCCAACACACGGGAGGAAACAGAGAGAAAATTTGTTGGGGGACTATTTTCTGTGGCGGATTAATCCACATTTGGTGCTTTGATGAGTATTTGAAGCAGCAGGTGTGTGTGTGTGCGTTAAGTGTTAAATGTGTTTGTCCATGCCATGGTGGTTAATGAATGAATGAATGGATGGATGAATGGATGGACACGTTGTTGCCCAGAGCAACAGCAACAAGCACGGCTCATCATCTCATTGATCATCGATGAGCTCGATGTCGAACCACACCTCGGTTTTTTTCCTCCCCCTCAGGAGGAAGAGTAATAATAAGAAGCTTCCAGGCCGGGCTCTGATTGGCCGATAAAAAACCCAACGGCGTCTGTTAAAGTCGGTGTGAGTGAGTGAAACCAGCTGAAGTCGCTGTTATCCACCCAGACCGAGGAGGAGGAGGAGGTTTAATCTGATATTAGAGTCCAGTCCAGGCTGCAGGACATCTGCTGCCTCCACCCTTTGATCCACCGTCCGATAACCACACTGGATCTTCACCCAGAGCCACGGCTCGGATATTATATCTAATATACCGCACCTACCTATACTGTGCATTATGGTTATTATTATTACATCACAACACATCTGTCTTACTCTATTTTATCTATGTATTCTAGTATCTTACTCTTATTATCATCTTTATTTACCGTTAAGTGCTGCTTAAGACTTATTTAGGGCTGCAACTAGGCAACTAAGATTAATCTGTTGACTATTCAAACTATTAATCCATTAGTTGTTTGGTCAGTAAAATGTTAAAAAATGTTGAAAAATGTCTCGTTTTGTCCACAAACCAAAGACAAACTCACGCTTATTCTCTAAAAGAAACCAAAAATATTTACCTTTAAGAAGCTGAAATAAGAGAATTTTTTTCTCTTCTACACACTAGACAATTATTATTAGTTTATTAAAACAGTTGGCGTTTAATTTAATAATCAATGAATTGTTGCAGCTCTAATACAACAATAATAATGCACAGAAGGATGCAATCATGCAACCATTGGTGATTCTCATTACACATTCAGCTGTTTCCATTTGCATCCATTTAGGAAAACACATGATGCAGAAAAAGCAATCATGCTGCAACATCAGTATAAGATGATGGTGATATTTTACATTTCATTTTCACAAAACAAGATGATTATTTGGTGGTGATTTCTTTTTTTGGCATGTTCCTTTAAATCTGGAGAATATGATGGATACAATGCAGACTGGGGACACCACAATGTTCATAATTTATATTTTTTCCTCCAAAATTCTGAAACTAAACAGGAAAATTAATCTAATCAAGTGTCTGATTGTTTCAGCTCCATGTTGATGTATTAAAACTGGCACCACTGCTCTTTTTGTATTTCTAATCTTTTGTTTTACTACTATTTAATTTTAATACAACAAAGAAAACACTCAAATCAACCCACTGAAGCAGCATTAAACGGATAATTACAGGTACTCATCTACACAATCATCACTAATCATGAGGACTGTGAAGTTTTGTGTCTTTCATTTCACTTAATTAGATCGGTGAAATTAATTACCTGCAATAATTAAGGATCAAAAAACCACTGACATGTTTTTAAACTTGTGAAGCTGTTGAATTAAAAAAAAAAGAAAAAAGAATAAAACAAATATTGTCGCACAGACTTGTTTCAGCTGAATGAACAACACCTGCTCGGCTCCGCTCATTAAACAACAAGTGTAACGATCCTTTTATCAGTAGGTGTCAGTGAACGCATCGTCGGCGCAGACAGGACGTGCAGGTTACTGTTTAAACACAGCTGGACCTCGACGCACAAATATAAACACTGAATAACTGACCGACGACAAATGTGTCACCGACTCTAAAACGACCCCAGGAGGGAATTAAAACACGACTTCATCCTTATTTATAGTAATACTTTAATAACTGGTGATAATCTAATTTAAATCTCCCTTAGTTTATTTTTTAGCAAGAAGTTTTTTTTATATTCATATAGTGGTGAAATGTTTTTTCACGTTTAATAACTTATTAAACACAAGGATAAATGTTATTTATGCTCGAAACATTCAGCTGATTCTTACTGATGGTTATTTATCCCAAAAAAATGTTATTCAGTCCAATATATTCATATTATAACATATTGTGGTAAACAGTGACTGAACTACAGATTTAACCTGAAAACTTCACTTTAGTCACCAATTAGGATGAATTTTAATATTGTTTTAAATGTATTTGTGTTAGAAAACACAACATTAACATCTGACACCACCGAGAGTTTTACATTTTACATGTATTTCTCTCTGGTTGTTCAGACACATCAGAGCGGGTGTCGGTCCAACACCAACACCTGCTGAGAGAACCGGCAGGTTGAACCGGTCGAGCCGCCGCCGCCGTCATCTCGCTTCGCCTGAGAGACGGGATCTACTGTCAGGCAATCGACTAAACACCCATCCCCTTTTTTTATTATCTGAGAAAACTGGCTCTAATGTTCAGATTAGAAGGTTAAAAGACTTAAAAGCTGCTGTGGAAACTTCTACGATTATCACATAAAGTTACTTAATCAATGAACCAACCTATATCAGATTCTTATAGGCTCTCCTCAGCTGTATGGAGCAGTAAATCCTAGTAATAATGAATTAACCTGACATGAGCTGGATGGATACATGTAAGGATTAATGAACCAGCCTGTTTGTGAAGTGTCTGCTGATATTTGTAGTTTTAAAGTCACAGAGCTCAGTTAAAGACGACAGAGAAAGGCTGAAAAAGACAAATAAAAACCCATTGTTTCCGCTGTGGCTACTAACTAATTAACTAATGAACGACCACCTCGAGGGCGCAGCCTGGACTCAAACCTTTGTGTTTCGCAGTCATTTGACTGTGTGGTCACTCACATGACGTCACGCTGTGACTGAAGTGAAATGCTCCACCTCTGGGTTCTGCACTAGAAACATGTGGCGGGACACTTTGCAAAGAATGGATCAATAATTAATTTCAGACACCAATCCTATGTCGAGGGTCAATGAGTAAATCAATCAATCAATCATTAATTGCCACCAGCAGATAAACTTTCCTCTGTGTTCAATATTATCAGATTAAAGGATAGTAATGTATATGTATTCTCCTTTAAAAAGCTGTTTTTTTCTCTTTCTATAGGAATATTCTGGAGGTTTTTGTGCATCCGAGACAATCGATCGTTAAATCACTTGCTGTTTGGATAATCGATTTATCGTGGTGGTCTGTGCAGCGATAAGATCTGCTGCTTTTCTCTGTCTTATATCTCTGTACACTGAAAACCTGTCAGTTTTGGACTGAAGATAAGACATTCGAAGACGTCACTTTGGACTAACCCTCAAAGATCTAATACAGAAAATTATTCTGGTCCCTGAATGATTGTTTTAGTTGGGTTTTTTTGTGCTAAACATGCAGACAGACTCTCAGGTGTGAACTTATAGTTGTACAAACTGAGTTTTGGATCATTGCTCAAGCAAAATAAGACATCGGAGATCATCAATCCTGACTTATAATAAGTGTGTCATCTTGACAATTCGTAGTAATGAGAGCACGTTGCAGCTCTGCTTCAAAATAAAGCTTATATAACCAGAGCTCCAGGAGCGCAAGCAGAAAATTTAGGGGTGCAGTGCACACAGTAAATCGACTTGCAAAGCAAATATTCACATTTCCTTTTCATTCATGAGAAGATATCAGATCCTTTGAGTCACCAGTGTTTAAAAAACCCTGGCAATTTTTCTAGTTGCACATTATGCAAGTAGATGAAAACTGTACTTGCACTGTCACAAATCTTTAGGGGGCAAAATGCCTCCGTTTAGGGGCAGTCTGGAGCCCCAGTTGCAGCTCTACTTCTCCTTCCACTCAGATGTTCTGGATGTTTCCTCCACCACCGGTTGCAGCTCCCTCTTGTCTTTTTAAAGCACATTTGCAACGAATTCGTGCAAAACTACTATTTCTATTATTATAGTATTTCAAGATCGTCCCTATACTTTTACATATGTTAATATATTTAGTTTGTAAGCTTTCGTTTTCTGGCTGCAGGACTCATGAGGTTAGCACCCCCACCCCCCACCTGAACACACACACACACACACTCATTCATTATATTATGATGGGAAGTTCCTCTGCAAAGCCTTGTCTTAGCATTTCAACCTCAAATCATCAGCTCATTAAGCTCTTTACAGTGCCCCCCACCCCCATACGAAAACAGCCCCCCTTCCCCACAAACACGGCTGATTCAGCTATGTCAGATTAGCTTAGCCTAGCTTAGTTTAGCTCATTTTAGCTACGATGCTATAAGGGAATACTCCGGCTTCCTACCAGCAAACACAACAACCAGGGTTTCTGTCATGTACAGTGAGTCGTGAGGACGGGAAAAGCTTCATAATAAACATGTTAGTCATTTAACAGTTATAAAAAATAAACGCTAAATGGCTCAGTTCACCTGTGGTTAATTAGCTTAGGTTAGCCACATGCATGAGCCACTGAGCTTTTCATTTTTACGGCTAAAAAAAATGACATTATCTATATAATTACAGCACGGACAATGTGATTAAACCATCATTTCCCAGATACCGGCGCTCTCCGCCCGTGTTCCCCGGTAAAAAAGTGACATTTCTCGGTCTCTTTACTCACCTCCGGCTCTCTCCGACCTGACCGCCTGGGAACTACTGAGGAGGATCACGTGGGGGCGACGGGAGGCTGAACCCGCCGTTCGCCGACGCTGATTGGTCGCCGCGACAGAACGTTTGACGTTTCCTGTCAACTGTCAGACGCTGATTGGACGAGAGGAAATCTCAGTCGAACTGGTCACAGTGCCCTCCTCCCCCACCCCACCGGAGCTGAACCTCGTGGACAGCGATGATTGGACGAGGTGTCAGCGAGATAGTGCGCGCTGATTGGCTGTAGTAAGGGTGGTGAAAACGGATTGTAACAGATTTCATCTGACTAACAGCAGGTTGTTGAGTAGGCCTCTATACATCCATGGTAGGCCTACAGTGCTGCTGGAGACATTCATTAGTATATTTAGTAAACTTCATGTGAGAAAACCGTCTTCTTGTAAATGTTCAGAAAAATAATTTATTAACCAGAGTAGTTTAATTACAGCAACAACAATTACAAAGTACAACGTTAATGTATCAACAGTTAAGTGTATTTTCATTTTGTCCAAATAGCTCTCTCTGTTTGAGAGTTTTAACACATTTAGCCCATTTTATAGTTTAGAGTTGCTCATTGCCTGCTTTATAATTTAGATAAATAAGTAAAATAAGATACACACACACCCATAGTAAATCGATTCATTATATAGATATGCATGTCAGACACTATCTAGACATCTATCTACATACACAGTGCAGCACTGTTGACACTAATGTAGTCTGTCTTTGTCTTTTGTGGTTGTTGTTCTGTTTGTTTTTTGGTTGTCCTGTTGCATCGCTCAGATAGGTTGTTTTTTTTTGTCCCTGTCTATCTTTGTTGCATCTCACCTGTCTTGTACTTGCATCACCTAATTAAAAATAAATACATTACTGTAATACTGTAAATAATTTGGTTTGTTTTCTCAGGATGTTTATTGCAAATCTGAATCCTTAATTATGTTTTCTATTTTATTACAGTGTAAAGCAAATTAAATGTGCTAATACAAATCAAGCTTGCATTGAAAACAAATTAAAATACTACTACTACTTGAGTGCTTCCATTTACTGCTACTTTTTTTATTTTTTAGGTTTAATTCATCAACATTTCTGAAAGAAATATTGTGCATCCCACTCCAGTAGGCTACATTTTGTTTTAGCTTTCAGAAGAGTATGAGTTCAATGTAATATAAACTTTTGTTGACAAAACTGAAATAAAATAATGAATACCGACCAACAGTAACAGTATAATTTAGTAGTTTTGCTGGATTGGTGGATCTAAATACTCCAGATCTGTGTTACTACTATGTTGTGTTGATGATAGTTGGAGACTTGTATTGTGAAGCAGACAATCACAATGAAATGTCACTTTTCTGGGGTCACTCGTATTTCCTGTTCTCTCATGTTGTCCAGGCGTCAGTGGAAAGAGACTCACTCTGAACTTTTTTTGGTTGAGAAGTAATAACTTCAGACTTCAGAGCCTCGTTCTTCCTCAGTTTCTAACCAGAGACCAGTGGAGTGATGTTGGTGATGTTTCGTCACCTTCTTTGATGAAACCTGATGACATTTCCAGAAATCTACCAAAAAAATCCTCCCCCCTGAGATCTTCATAGTCAGCGCTGTGAAATCCCCCCGAGCTCAAAACAACCTCAGAGCAAAAAACTTCATTTAAATTTCTGTCTTTATTACAATTCACAGATTGGATAGAAGTTTGCGATCATTTAAATAGAGTTTATCTAAAGGATACAAAAGACAAACACAAGATTATAGCAATGCATTCCAGTGCATCTTACAAAGAAAAATAAACAAACAAACAAACCTCGGGATGTTTCCTGAAGCTCGAAGACACTCAGTTCACTTCAAATCTGAAAAACTGAAGTTCTGCTCGGTCTGGTTTTCCATTTCAATCTCCATTTGAATGAATGAAGACTAGTTTTGGCAGGTTGGGGTGGGGTGGGTGGGATGGGAGGATCCGGGGATGGGGGGGGGGGCTGCAGCTTAATGAATCTGAAGAATGAGCATATTGGTGGAGGATAAACATTGATAAATTTATCCCTCAGATTAGTTATTCTGTATTTTGTTCCCATAAATGAATGGGTTTCTGTTGGATTTGGAAACACCCAGTAAAAACCACAGGGGAAGGTGGGCAACAACCTCACCGGCCTCAGTGGGGGGTCTATGTTTTATTTGCCCTGAGGCACCACACAAGGAGCACAGAGTGAACAGTTCGAGCCTTAAACTGGCTTCTTCGTCTTTATACCAATCCTTAACACCCTGCTGGTTTCTACCCCTGGGGGCAACAACCAGAAACTGATCTTTATACCAGAATTGCAGCCTGAAGATTTAGTCCAGTCAGTGAGAGACGAGGAGACATTTAGAGTCGCTTCAGGGAACCTGTTCTTACATTTTAAAGGACAAACTTCAGTCAATTCTCAAAGGTTTATCTCTGTGACAGCTTCTTCATAGAGATGTGAGAGTTACCTGGTGGAATAATTAATGATCTACGTACTATTACTATCAGTTACCTGCTATCAATTAGAGAAAGAAAACACCTGGGTCAGGGTTTTCAACGGACTGGAAAGCTACTGAGAGTACATCATAGTACATTAGAATACTGTAGAGTACACCAGAGTACTGTAGAATATAATAGCGGACACATGAGTACTGTGTAGTACATCATAGTACTGTAGAGCACACCAGAGTATTGTGGAGTACATCAGAGTAACATTGGGTACTGTATAGTTAATTGTAGTACCGTTGAGTACTGTAGGTACATTAAGGTACTCCATACTACTGTAGAGTAATCAGAGTACACCAAAGTACTGTAGAGTACTGAAGAGTGCACCAGAGTACTTACGAGTACATCAGGGTATTGTTTAATGCTGTAGTACAACAGAATAAAGTACAGTGAAGTAAAGTAGAGTAGAACAAGGCCTCTATTAAATAAAACAACTTGAAAAGGTTCGGAAAAACCAGGAGTCGTCACCGGGAGTGTGAAGGTCTGAGGATCAGAATCTGAATGTCAGAAGGTCATATGAAGGTCTAAATGTCTGAAAGTCTGAAGAGTTAAACGTCTGAAGGTCTAAAGGTCTGAGGGTTTGAAGGTCGAAAAGTCTGAAGGTCTGAAGGTTGAAAGGTCTAAGGTCTGAAGGTCTGGGGTTCTGAAGATCTGAAGGTCCGGGGTCTGAAGGTCTGAAGGTCTGAATATCTGAAGGTCTGAAGATCTCAAGGTCTGACAGTCTGGGGTTCTGAAGGTCTAAAGGTCTGAAGGTCTGGGGTTCTGAAGATCTGAAGGTCCGGGGTCTGAAGGTCTGAATATCTGAAGGTCTAAAGGTCTGAAGGTCTGAAGATCTGAAGGTCTGACGGTCTGGGGTTCTAAAGGTCTGAAGGTCTGAAGATCTGAAGGTCTGAAGGTCTGAAGATCTGAAGGTCTGGGGTTCAGAAGGTCTCAAGATCTGAAGGTCTGAAGGTCTGGGGGTCTAAGGATTTGTCGCTACATTTTCAGTCCGGGTTCAGTGAAGAGCTGCTCTTCGTCTTTAAGGCAAATTGCTGACTGACGGAGGGAAACGTCTGAACCCCGAGCAGCAACTACAGACACATCAACACACTGAGGGCATTCATATGAGAGTGTGTACATCTCTATGCATATATGCACATACATGGTTACTGAGGGGTATACTGAGGGGAGGGGTGTTGGTAGAAAGGTCCGGACAGACTGTCTGCAGATAGAAAGAGGCCTTTGAGTTTCCAAACAGTAGTTTGATCATCGTCAGTGTTTCGGCGCTCCGTCGCCGCCGCCTTGCTCGTTACCAGTGTTTTCAACATCTACCTTACTGTATGTACACATAAATACAGGTTCTTCAGGAGTAATTACAGCTTCATCAGGAGGCCTGTCACCATCATCATCAACATCATCATCATCATCAACACCCTCCTCCTCAGCGGCCTGTCTGTGAGTGTGTTTCTGTGTTTCCAGTCTCTGGTCTGTTCATCCTGCGGTGGTGAGGTCCGGCCACATGGCGGCGCTGTGGCACCATGGTGGGGAACTGGTGAGCAGGACTGGAGCAGGACGGCAGCTGACGAGCGTCAGGTCGGCTCGGCTGACCGCTCAGAGGTGCTGAGGTATCACTGAAGGGGGGCGGAGCCTCACTCTGCCTTCTTAATGAAGATCTGAGACGGGAGAGAAACCAGAAACCAGTAGGCTATGAACCTGCACCAGTAACAACCAGTATAAACCAGTCTTCTCAGTGTTGGACAGTAGAGTTCAGTAGAGAACTATTTGTGTTATAAATAATAAACAAGTGATAACCTTTTGTTTTTATTAATGTTGGCCTTTAACATGTTTCTGATGGCCTGTTGTTTGAGTCTCAAACCTATGATTGAATCGCAGCCACAGTGATATTGAATACATCATTACCGCCGATGTGTTATTATGAACCAGTTAAGAATTCAGGTGAGAGTTGGTGCACTGATTAATAAACAAGTCGGCCAGTGTTCATACTGGCTGATTTGTTCATTAATCAGTGCACAATCATGGTGCAGTATTGATCCAGATAATTTGTAAATATTCAGCGTGTCCTCATTAAATGTTGTGGCCGTCTCTGATCTACATTTAGACCATCACAAGACACTAAAATCCTCCATGCAGCCGCCAAAACTAATCCAGTTAGAAATGTTCTCCTCGCCAACCTTCAAAGAGAGGTCAGAGGTCAGGAGTTCACATTCATACATTTTAGCCCACAGCTACGCTTTGTGGTTTGGAGGAATAACAAGCAACAAAGGACTTGAACCAGGGACAGTGTAGTTAAGAGTGCTAAATCCACGGTCAGTGGAAAACCTTGAATAACTCTGATGCCTCCAGACAGAGGATCATTGTAATCTCACTGAACTCCACTACAACCTCACAGCATCTCATCGCACTGCTACCTTGTTGAGGTGAAGAGACCCATAGGAACAACTGTGAAGAACCGTAACAGCATCGTCCATGTTTGGTTCTCTATAGTACACTACTCATGGCACATTGCATTAATCCTTTCTAAAGCCCATGGGACCCCTTTAAGATCCTATCAGACCTCTTTAATCCTCCATGCACCTCTTCAAGCACATTCTAAATCTTAATGATGTTTGGAAAGACCCCTTCAAGAACTGCAAAAAGCCCTTCTGGGAACCCCCTCTAGAAGTTCCTCAATGACCCAACTGAACTTCTGAATAGCCATCTTCAAGACCTTCTAACCATGTGGTGGATCTGTGCTGTGCATGCGGTCTCACCTCGCTGAGGATCACCCAGACCGGGGAGTCCGTTATCACTGAGAGACGCATGGCCTCCAGGGGTCCGAACGTGGGGTCCACCTCCCCCTCTGCTATCCCGTTCTGGAACGTTCCTGGAAGAGGCAAAGATCAATGAGATCAATAACCTTATTGACTTACACACGCTGGGTCATGAATCTTTCACCTTCCCCCTTATTTGGTGGGGAAGTGCTGGAATTCACTGTTATGGGCAACAATTGATTTTTTTGTACCGTTTGTGAAAAAAAGTTAAAAGAGTGAATCTTCAAACTCCATACAGCATGAAGGTAGATGTTTGTGTTAAAGCTCCATACGGTATAAAGGTAGATGTTTGTGTTGAAGCTCCATACGGTATAAAGGTAGATGTTTGTGTTAAAGCTCCATACAGTATAAAGGTAGATGTCCATGTGTAGTGTGATTATAAAGCAGCTCTAGGTTCTATATTAATACTGTGAAAGTATCAAAGCCTCAGTCCACAGAGAAATGCACACAGCCTGTATTCAGAAACTGAGCCTTAAAACCAGCCGTCAGGACTTCCTGTCACTTTGTGATGTCACAACTAAGCAGTCACCCAAAGCCACCTGGACCCACCATCCAACAACACTTGCAGGAATTGCTTTTGTTGTTTTATTCTGAAATCTGTTCTTTTTTTTTTTTGGATGACTCAGGAAACAGTCAGCCAAACAAGAGAGGAGAAAATTACTCTGAGATGGTTTTTGGTTCTTAAAACCACTAATGTATCTAAGCAGCAACACTGAAGATAAAACACAGGATAAGAGGAAAATGTGCAGCTGTAATATTTCAGTAAGACAATATTCACAAACCGACCAATGGCCGTGACATTTAAAAATGACATTATTTCCTGTAAACTGTCCATTAAAATCAAGATGATCCCTTTATCTTCAAATTTTAACCTTCAGTGTTGTAGGTTTTTAAGAGATTTACTTGTGGTTCATTCTTTTTTCTTCTTTTTTTTCATTTGCAGATGGAGGCTGCAGTAATTAAGGGATTTGATGTTTTTTTCTGCAGATTTACAGGGTTGTAAAAGGTTCCATTACATTCATCCAGACTCCATTAACTGACCCCTGCGGTTCTGCTATGGTTTTTTTCTTTTTTGTTCCAGCGTCGGCTGTCAGAAATAAAGGCGGTGTGGTTTTTTTTTTGGGTACTGTTGCATTTGCCTCCATCAGAAGCAGTGAGGCCTCCCACCGGTGTTCAGATGCACCTCAACAGAGCAATAATCCCTGGGAGGATTTATTTAGTGGGATTATCGTGCTGACTGTGATGCTTCCAGGTACGAATGTGACCATAATCCCAACAAAGAGCAACGTCTGGGGGTGTGTACTGTATGTGTGTGCGTGTGTGTTATTGTTTATCACAGGGTATTATCTGTTATTATTGTGGGTATTATGGCTTTCATTCAATATCCAGCCACATGTACTGCTGTCTGAGAGGCTTTCTGCAGAAACAGGCCACGCAGAGAAAAGACAGGAAACAAAAACCAAACACTAAATCAGACAAATTCTGTCTGAGCAAACAGGATATTTTACAGGTACAATACAAAGCAGGATCCATCTTGACTAATAATGTTTTTGTACCTATTATATATACGAAGATAAGGGTGGTCAAACAACCAATACAAACACAACTATAGAGTTACAGCCGCCGCCACTCACAGTAGTTTCAGGTTACATTCCTGTTAATCATATAAAATATTAACCATTTGTGTTAAATGTTGTCATAATAACTGTGCAGTAATGGCTAACTAGTGTGACCTGACCTCGACCTTTGACCCCTAAGCAACACAATGACATAATAGATGCCTACTTGGGTTTCAAACACTGTCTGTAATAAAACATCTAAAGGCAGCAGAGGGGGGTTAGGGGATCGAATTTGTGTCAGTTCCAGATTTCAAACTCAGACCGTGGCGTCAAAGTCCTGAGATTAAAAATGTTCAACATCTGTGTGAACACATCACTTCTTTATTACTTCTGTTGGTTTCCAAACAAACCAGGCGACCAGGGTTTCTCTACAAAGTACGGTGTTTATCAACACACCAACCAGCTCCTGTGGAAGCGACCAACCAACTGACCAACCAATCAAACAACCAATCAACCAAACAACCAGTTAACCAAACAAACAGCAAAGAAACAATTAAGAACCGATTAACCAACCAACCAACCATGGCTGAGAATAACTGCAGTAACATACTCATCATATGATCTTCATATTACTTGTTTCTCTGATTATAAACCATCTTATCATGTGACTGAATATCTGTATTTGGATTGAGAAGAGAAATTACAATTCATCAGTCAGTCAGTCGGGTGTTTGTAAATCAAAACATCTATAAAAGTTGGAATTTTTAAAACCTCTTTTCATGAAATGATTGTGACAATGGGATTTATTCTTGATAGATAAACTGTATACCTATTGGTAAACTTTGGTAAACTCTATAGATCAATCTCTATGAAAATGTAACCGCAACTAACCTTTGTAATAAGGAATAAAAAGGGGAATATGCCTGAAAACAAAATTATTCCAATTTAATTGGCAACCGTGTATAATAATTACTTTAAATTCTGTAATATAATTCATATCTGAATCGACCTATAACCAACTTAAAAAGTTGCACAATTATAATTGTTATTAATATTGGAGTCATAAAATAGTCATAGATTAAAACCTCTGACACAGCAACTGAACTTTTCAAATTCTCTCTATGGATTTGATGAGAAATTAAACTTGTTTATTGGATAAAACAAGTTATTTTTGTTGATAATGGCCCTGAGGCAGCAGAGTGAGTCAACATCCTCCTCTCTGTGTTTAGTCCTGAATCTCTCTGATATTTTTTCTTTGAAGTGCTTTTAGTTCCATCACAGATGCTGAGATGTCCGGTGTTCCTCTCTATACATGTGAAGGCAGCGCGCTGAAATGAAGTGAAGGAGCGCCGGTCGCATCGATCGGCCGACTCATCTGAAAAATTGATGAAGGGGATAAAGAGCTGCTGGTAATTTATGATGTCGGGTCAGAACAGCCCTCCTCCTCCTCCTCCTCCTTCTCCTCCTCCTCCTTGCCCTGCTCAGCTGTCTGCTCCACAAAACACTTTCTCCAGGTGGATTCACACACTTGAAAAAAATTACATTTCTGTTTCTTTTGTTCGCTTTTGTGGAAAAAACTAGAGAAAGATGAGAGTTCGGGGAGAAAATAGAGGGTGAAGTAAACACAGAGAACAACGGCAAAAACCTGAAGGATCCAGATTAAAGTGGATTCACAGGTGAAGAGGTGAAGGTGGATCAGGGTGTGGAAAATACTCATTCAGAGTAAATATGATTCACCAAAAGGAATGCTATTGTTAAGATATCTGACCACAATTAAAGGATATTATAAATAAATAAATTGAATAGAATAAGATGACATCGTAAAACACGCTCACACAAGGTCAAATGTACAGGCCCCATTTATGCATTTTCAAGTTATGAGTTTATTATAAATGCTACAACAGAAAAACCTGACAGATATTTTGAAAATAAGTGAAAACACTTCTGAATAAGTCTTTTTATCGGCTGAAATCTCAGCCTTAGTGTGAGAGGAACAACGGGTCATGGCTCCTCATTCGTCTGCCGAAGGTCACAGTACAAATCCTGCAAAAATAAATTCTAGCAGAAGAAGAATAAATCCAACATTCTGCCAAGGAGCAACTAAACCCTTGAGCGTCACTTTCACTTTGCACATTGGAAAACACAACGTTTATTTGTTTCACGGATTCGTTCCTCATTTTGTTTTCAGGTCGTCTCAGCGTCCGTCTCGTTCTTAAGGACACAAAACCTCTGTTACACCTTGAAGGTGAAGCTGCCAAATTCAAATTTGGAAAACAAACATTGATTGAACAGATTGGATAGATAGATGGAATGTCTCAACGACCTAATGAAACATGACTTTGGCCTGTGAAACCAATATGTTGAGAATACCTAGTTTAAATTTGCATTAAATGGATTTTGTTGGTCAAAGGTCAAGATCAATATGAACTCACACACACACAAATGGGTCAAGAGCAGTGTCAACACTTCTACAAACTCACTACTGTCGACCTCAAAGCACATCCTCAGTAAAGTACTGTAGAGTAGAACAAGGCCTCTATTAAATAAAACAACTTGAAAAGGCCTGAAGGTCTGAAAGTCTGAAGAACTAAACGTCTGAAGGTCTGAAGGTCTAAAGGTCTGAAGAACTGAAGGTTTAAAGGTCTGTAGGTCTAAAGTATGAAGGTATAAAGGTCTAAAGGTGTAAAGGTGTAAAGGTCTGTAGGTCTGTAGGCAGTTACACTTCTACAAACTCACTACCGTCGACCTCAAAGCACCACTCTGCTGTTGCTGCTGCTGCTCCTTATATAACAGCCATAAAATAAAATAATATGAGATTTTCCCCAAACCCGTGAACTTTACGTCACCGGCAAAACTCGTAAATGTCCCACAATCCCCCTTCACACAGGGCTGCCCCCAGTGTGTGTCTGTGTGTGTATTTGTTTTGTGGTCCACTTCTCTTCAAAGTGTTTTGAGGTTAAAATAATCAGGATCGTGTTAACATTGGCGTCAGGAGCCGTGGACTGTGTCAATAAGACTCCCTTGAAAAATGTGTGTGTGTATGTGTGCGGGAGCGATTTCATACCAAAGCACGTACATATGCATTTGTGAGTGTGTCGCCCACATGCATGTGAAATGACCCGAATTGTTCCCCGTACGCCCGTGAGGTTGAGTGTCTGTCCTCGTTGCAGCAGCAGAACAAAAGCAGAGGAATGTTGTCCTGAATAACTTTCCTCTGTGCGAACACACAGTTCGTTAGATTCGTTACGACACACACACACATCGGACTGTGTGACGGTTACTGCTCGGCACAGAGACTGTTCATTTTTACCAGGTATTGTCTATACCTGTGAACGCATCTTAAGGATCACTCCTCCTCCTACACCTGTGTCTCAGCGTCTCACCTATTCTGATGAATCCGTCCTCTGTCCGGTGGTACTTTGGCGTTTTCTCCCTCCCCTCCGTCAAGGCCTCTTTCTCTGCCTGAATATTCTGGAAAGAAAACATGCACACATACACATACACACACATTGTTTGTTGTTATAGAACCATATGTGGCAGGAAATGGTTGCAGGGATGGAAAACATCAGGTCCTTGATGAAAAATATTACAAAAACAAACAGCGATTAGTACAATTTTATAGTGCTGCCAATTTCTTCATGATGTTTTATGTTTAATGTTAAGAAGAAGAAACATATTGAACTTAATGTCAAGTAAAATCGACTTAAAGCTCCATACGGTATAAAGGTAGATGTTTGTGTTAAAGCTCCATACAGTATAAAGGTAGATGTTTGTGTTAAAGCTCCATACAGTATGGTAGATGTTTGTATTAAAGCTCCATACAGTATAAAGGTAGATGTTTGTATTAAAGCTCCATACAGTATAAAGGTAGATGTTTGTGTTAAAGCTCCATACAGTATAAAGGTAGATGTCCATGTGTAGTGTGATTATAAAGCAGCTCTAGGTTCTATATTAATACTGTGAAAGTATCAAAGCCTCAGTCCACAATGCACACAGCCTGTATTCAGAAACTGAGCCTTAAAACCAGCCGTCAGAACTTCCTGTCACTTTGTGATGTCACAACAAAGCCCCGCCCCCTCACCACCTGGACCCACCATCCAACAACTTGCAGGATTTGGTTTCTCTGAGTGTTTTATTCTGAAATCTGCTCTATTTTCCATTGGATCACTTTAGAAATCAGTCAGCCAATCAGGAAAGAGGCCCAGAGCCTCCTCCTCTCTTCTGATTGGCTGACACCGACCTGTTCTTCCTAGAGCTCCAGAGAGAAGCTGAGAGAGGAGATGTGGGTGTAAAACCACTATATGTCCACTATTATAAAACCACATCATTGCACATTAGTGTGTGTGGGTTCAACATAATTATGATAACACTCATATATCATTAAATATACGACATATGATTCAGCAGTGGAGCCAATAAAACTCCTTCTAACACCCTGATTTGTTCCTCTGAACAACTTTATATCTTGTATTGAAGCTTCTTCTCCTTTTCTCATATCTTGTTAAATCTCCTTGAACCTCTTTGGTCGATTGTCAGACGGTGAACACAGACTTCTGCAGGATTTTATTAACTTCATCTCCTTCCTACATTCACATAAAGTGCTCTGTTTGAATGGGATTCTTCTTTTTTTCTTGCCCTCGGGGCAGTTAACACCCATCCAAACCACGGCTGATGGTGATTGATGGTTGTAAAGAGGTTAAATGTCTGTGCACCTGTTGGGAGCAGGTGCAGCTGCCTTTGTGAAGCTCTTTGAGATAAATCGACCTGGATGACAGAAGAATCTTCACAGAGAGTCCGCTCTTCATTCTTTTTACTGTTTATCTTCCACATACTCTTCTCCCATGAGTGCTTCTTATCATCTCTCTCTCTCTTTCTCCATCCCCTCTGCTTCTTGGTCATTGTTACCCTGGAAACCGCCTCCAACCTCCCTGTCCTCTCCCTCTCTCCCTCTTGCTCTCTATCCCCCCGTGTGCTGCTCAGCCTCTTTAAAGTGCCGGTTGATTTTTTTTTTGCATCTCATTTTGTTCCCCTCCCTCCTTCTCCTCAACTGAGGTTGATCTCAGCAGGCGCTCCATCTCCTTTTTCTCTATATATCCCTCTGTCCCGCTGCGACTCTTCGTCTTAATCAGCCCTCGCCTTACACTCGACGACTGAGCAGGAAAAAGACAGTGATCCATCACTCTTCCTCGATTTCCAGGGACCACAAACTGAGTCTGGTTCTCAGTATTACAGCAAATACAATTGAAATATGTTCAGCTGTAATGTGTTTTAAAACCTGAACCGGGAGCTGAGAACCAGAAACCAGTCCAGCAAAGCTGGAGGCGGAGATTGTGCTCCCAGATCGACTATTTGGGTGGGAAACAAACATTTTTCTGTATCGATATATTTACAACATGAATATGTTTGAACTTAATTTCCACTTTACGTTGACAGAAACATTTTCCAGTCACTTTATGTTTCCCAAAAGGCAAATTTGCTGTTGCTTTTGTATGAAAATATTGTTTATTTTCATACAAAGTCACAAAAACTTCCATGGCACATGGCTTTAGAGGGATTAAAAAGACATTTATATGCCTCTAAAAGACCAATATAAAAGGGCCTTTGTCCCATTGGATCTGTTTGACTGCCTGATGAAGGCTTGATGACGAAATGCATCACAATTTGTTGGTCTTTAAGGTCTCACATGATCATTTCGGTACAATAAGGCCTTTTGTTCAGTAGTTTTAAGGGAGAGCGGCTTGGAGTTTTTTGTGATTTTGTATTACATACATGCCCTTACATATTGAATCAGGAAGTGTTTCTTCTCCAACATGTATAATTATTATTCTAGACAGGGTTGTTGTGTTGTGATACAAAGTCAAGACTCTCATGGTTATCAAAGAAAAGTTGAACCAAAGGGCGATTGGACTGGACTTGGTTGTAGATACTCGGTTCAGAATCAAGTCCAGTTGAACTTTTCTTGGTATGATACAGTCACCTGATGGTAAGGCTGATTTTCAAGTCTAATTTTGTTTCTAACTTGATCCTTAATTTCATAGTTTTGTCTACTGTCCAACAGATCCCAGACTGGGAGAGTACGGCCTTTGTAGAACTGATATAAAATCACAGACAAAGTTACAGAATCCAGACCAAAGCCTTGTGTGACTGGACTGAAGTGGAGTTCAAGACAAGACTCACATCAAACGGCAGAACCTCCACTGATGTGTTGAAAAGTTTGTCTCCAGGATGTTCAATGTTTCCGCTCCGAAAGAAATACCTGGAAGAAAAAGAGTCAGTTCAGAGAGACAGAAACAAATCTTTACCCTCCTAACTTTCCTATTGGTGTAACTGCCCTTGTACTTTGGTATCACACTGGTCTCCTCAGGTAAGCCTCACACCTACAACCCCGAGTACGTCTGAATCCTTAATGCTCTACCTTCTGGCCTTTTCCTTCTGGTATCTTCTAATGCTTTGAGACCTTGTAACTCCTACCTTCAAGACTCAAGCAGTTTCTGAAACCCATCAAACCACCATTGTCCACTGTAGTGTTTCCTGGTATCCTTTCACCTTCAAGACAACCTCAAGGTTTCTTTAATTGTCGGAGCAAACTATTTTTAGAAGCCCCTTCATCAAACTCATCAAATACACAATCCAACAACTCCAAAACACATTCACCACGCTATGAGATAATAACACAACGTTACCACACAGAGTTGTTTTAGAGGTAAATTCATGCAAAACAGCTGATGCGCGTTGCCTTCAGGGACAGTTTTTCAGCAAGCAGTCTCTGAATTTGCCTTGAAAACGTTTCCGTCTTGTAACGTTCTGTTATTATCTCATAGCGTGGTGAATGTGCAGGTCACAACTTGTCCACCAGAGCATTTTGGAGTTGTTGGATTGTGTATTTGATGAGTTTGAAATCCCATTAGCCTCAGTAGCGTAGCTCTGAGCAGCTCACAGCTCTGCCCCGCCATTCTAAAAATAGCTTGCTCCGACAATTAAAGGTAACAAACCTACTCCTAAACCTATAGGGATTATGGCAAATGGGCCAATTTGCCAAAATGTTGAACTATCCCTTTAAAGTCTATTAATCCCCAATAGCCCCACGAAACAGTGATACCCCGGTGTACTTCAGGCCTTGTTGGCTCTTTATAACCTTAGACCTTTGACCCTGTGACTCCCTGGTTTACCGACCTCTCAATGCGGACAGGTGTGAAGAAACGTATCCGTATGAAGTCCCCGGCCACAGGGGTGAAGGCCCAGAAGAAGTCCTCCCCCAGGTAGGCCTTCTCCAGGGTGAAGTGCTGGTAGGTCTTCAGGCTGGTCGTCACCTCCGCCAGCGGGTTAGCGTGACCCTTGTGGAGGGTCTGTTTCCCAAAGTCCTTGTCCTGGAGAAAAAAAAACATCATCATGACTTTCTAGTTCTTGTTTCCTATACATCACTGAACAGAAACACAAAGATGACATCACTGTGCACCAACCAGGAGCTGATGTAAACAATGAGTCATCCTAGACCGCCAACAGACTGGTATCACTGCCCGACTCACTCGCTGTCTGCAGTGACTAATACGGTTTTATTTCAAGCATGACTTCATTGGCATTAATTTGATGCACTTCGTTTTTTACTCATACTATATGATAATTATGGTACTGATAGTATCTAGTATCTGTCCAATCTTGAAGGTGGTGATGGACAGGTTTTCAAGCCTTCATGCTCAGTTAAGCTAAGCTAAGCTAAGTTAACGACCTGACGGCTGTAGCTTCATACTTCATACAGACTTGAGTTTGGTATAAGTTTGGTTTAGTTTGGTTTAGTAAGATCCCCATTAATAAACTAAACTTATACCAAACTCAAGTCTCTATGATGAGCCAGCAGGTTGTTAGCTTAGTTTAGTTTAGTTTATCGTAGCTTAGCTTAGCATGAAGGCTGGAAAACCTGTCCACCAACACCGTCAGGACTGGACAGATACTAGATCAGTACAACAATTATCAATCATCTTGAGTTTGGTATAAGTCACTGTCTCAAAAGTGGAGGAACTATTACCTGAAATCTATTGGGAGTTTTATTTTTTTTAAGTCATAAAGTTTTCAGACGACAAAGTTCCTTCTCCACTCCACAAACTTCGTCATTCTGACTCCAGTGATTATTTTGACTCGTTTCTCTCACATCAGGACAAATCTCTCGACTTAACTCTCCTCGGACAAAATAAATCCCACTTCCACTTTGGGTTTTTTCAATTTAAGTTTGATTTTTTTTAAAACCTCGGTGCTGATTTTCTTTTCTAAACTGCAGCGAACATTTCAGACTGGAGGGTAATAGCTGTGTTTAGCCTCCATCTTGCACATCCACCCAACCCCCCTAACGCCGGCTGGTGGCCACGGTTCAATCTCCACACTGAGGAGCTGCAGCAGGTCTGGGGACGGTGGATCAATATCCAATTGATTGGTCCAGATTGCAGCAGCAGTCAGCGGGACTAATATCCATCGCTCTTAACACAGTAATCAGAGGCATTAAGCTGAGGCGTTCAGCTCAGAGCTGCTGGCAGGAAGCGAAGCTGCCACCGCTGTGAGATACTGCAGCGGAGTCTAAACGCTGCGCTGAGCTCCACAGCTGCAGAGGCTTTCAATCTTCATCCCTCCAGAGACGCTGGACTGAACTTCGGCTGAACCGCACCCTGTTTCAAACTGTCTGAACTCCACTCACACTGACAGATAACCTGTGACACCGCTCCACTGCTCTGGGGCTGGAACCAGCGCTGACAACTTTGCACTAAATATAGAACATAAATACAGCAAATAAATAATGTAGCTATACCACGTGACGCAACGCTGAGCAGGTGCCGCTGCTGATGAGCAGGTAGGAAACTGATGTTCACAACATGTGTTGACAGGACGGCACAGAGTAGTTTAATGAAGTTTAAAAGCTTATGAAAGTTTTATTGGTCTTCGAGAATATTTAAACCGCTGCAGTGAGGAAAATGTTTGTCCTTTATTTTTATGTTTCACAGATTTAACAGACTTGAAAAGGTCAGCGCTCCCTGTGAAGTACTGTAATAAGGCACTGCCACATACCAGCGTCTGAACTGATTCTCCAAAAATAATATGGCTTGAAATTCTCCCACATTTTTTTAACCTTTTAACGCCATTTCAACTGAAACGTTCAAGGAATTAAAATTAGATCCTGACAAACATTGTGTGTTTAACGATGGAGCATTAACACCAATTATTTTCATATTTCATGTTGAGAAGATTTCACAGTGAAAAAACTGAAACTGTCTTGTGAAAATGGATGTTAATGAAGCTGCTCCAGTTTTACAAGTACTGAAGAAAAACATTAAAATATTCTCATTTAAGAATTGCAAAATGAGAAATGGATTCTTATGATGATGTGGGGTTGTTTTAATGGATCATGGTAACAGTGATCGTTATATTCAGACACTGTTGTGCTGCAAATGCCCATTTAGTTTAGTATACGCCCCGTTTAGTTAAATTTTTCGTGGCCCTATACCAGGTACAGCACAGGTGTGTACTATCCTCTTGAAAACAATGAATAGACAGCTAAGAAAAAGTCATAAATTATAATAAATTTGTTTAATGTAAAGTGTTTTATATCCTTGTGTGTGCTGCTGGCCGACGTTCAGCGTCATTCTGTCTTTACCTTGAGTTTCTGTATTTTTCCGGCCAGGGATGAGTGGGTGCCGACGTGTTGGAAGAGAGACGGTTTGAAGCGAATCCTCAGGTTGGCTTTCTGCCTGTCGCAGTGTTTCTGAAGCAGAGAGATGGGGGAGGGAGGAGGGAGAAAGGGGGGAGACAGGTGCGATTACAAACACATGATCTGTTCACATCCTTTAATAAGACAAGGCAAAACAAAGCTCAGCAGGAAGCATCGGCTGGGTTTACTTACTACAGCTGTTAGCGGATCACTGTAAAGATTAATGAGAACAACAGGAACTCACTGCACCGCTGTACGACAGGACGGAGACGGG
Organism: Decapterus maruadsi; assembly: GCA_030347415.2. Taxonomy (NCBI): domain Eukaryota; kingdom Metazoa; phylum Chordata; class Actinopteri; order Carangiformes; family Carangidae; genus Decapterus; species Decapterus maruadsi. The sequence continues at coordinate 10,772,867 of CM064903.1, forward strand.
ACGACAATATTTATTATGGTTAAAGCTGCTGTTAAGTCAAATGTGATGAGGGAGAGAGGAAACACTGAGCATATAGACTCTCTGGGACTTATAGCTCATGCAGCAGCAGCCCACTGAGGTCTATACGCCAGCTGGAAGATGAACTGAGCTAATTGGAGCTCTGTGGGCGGGACTAATGACGGCGATGACGTCATCTTTTGGCGCAGCATCGTGATAAGAATCATATTGGCACTGGCATATCTGAAGCATGATGTTGGCGTTACTGGGAATGCACTAGACCGGTTCGATTCCCAGTACATTTACAGCCAATATTAATAATTATTCCTCTCTTCCACCACATCTGACATTTGGCGTCCCCCAAGGCTCCATCCTAGGTCCCATTCGCTTTAACGTCATGTTTTCCTTTGTTAAAATCAGTCAGAAACATAACGACCCAGTCCATTAGCCCTCTCCTGTAGCCCCGCCCCTTCATTTGGTGTGTTCACATCAGGGATAGAGCGATCTCGGTCTTTGATCTATATCCAGCCTGTCAAATTAACATAGTCCAGGGCCACACTACAAATTAATGTATACACCGAACCACCAAACAATTTTTATTTTCATCAGTGTTTGAGTGAATTTTGGTTTTTTGTTTAAAGGGATATTTTAACATTTTGGCAAATTCTCCTATTGCCATAATCCCTATAGTCATAGCAGTAGGTTCATTACCTTTAATTATCGGTGCAAGTTGTTAGATCTGCAAGGCAGAGACATGAGCTCTGAGCAGCTCACGTCTCTGCCCCGCCATTCTAAAAACAGCTTGCACTGACAATTAATGAACCTACTCCTAAAGCTATAGGGATTATAGCAATTAGCAAATTTGCTGTTGAAATATCTCTTTTAATTGTGCTGTTTTATTGCCTGTTGGTGTTTTTGCTGTCTGATTTGATAAGTTATTTGTTAATGAGCTCTATTAATAAACTAGATTTGATGAGTGAAAACAAAACACCAATAATATTAAACTGAGCATGTCTGTAAGTGTTGATTCAGAGTCAGTTTGAGTTTGAGCTACTCACTGCGTCCTTCTCTGGGTTGCACACTTTGACCCACATGATGTGGTCCAGCAGCCAGTCGATGGGTTTGTCTTTGTAGAACATCAGCATGAACTCCACGATGAGGGACAGGTCCAAGGACTTGAACATCTTCCCTGTCAGAGTAAGAGGAGGAGAAGAAGAGAGTTCAGTTATGTGTTTCGCTTTTTCTTGCTTTCCACTCAGTTCCTGTGTTTGATCAGGATCGGTGGACTCGTGAAAACAGCTCGACCTTGACTCCGTGTCAGCGCCTCGTCAAGACCAACGCTAATTAACACAACCTCGCCGCAGCAGCAGCAGCTGAGAAAAACCTGGACGAGGAATGTGAATCACAACCACAAACTCTGGATCTTTTTAGTGCCGGTCCTCTCGGCTCTTCAAAGAGTCGCCGCCGCTTCACACTCGGCCTGAGAGCTGATGAATGTTGTCATGTCAGTGAGTTTCTCCACAAACACAAATCTGTTTGTGTCTCATTCGTCTAAACTCGAAGTAACAGCTTCAGTTTCTGGTTTCAGCAGCATCACACAGTGAGGTTCGAGGTCACAGCTGCCAAGTGGATGCATATTTCTTTACATATTCTTATTTTTTCGTTATATAAAGACGTACTTTTTATTCTTTATGTCTCTAATTATCTTTATCTCTATGACCCACTTCACATTACAACCTAATTTCCCTCCTGTGGATCAATAAAGTATCCAATTCTGAACGTGCATCAGCTGTTTTGCATGAATTTCCCTCTAAAACAACTCTGTGTGTTAGCGTGTTATTATCTCATAGCGTGGTGAATGTGCAGGTCACAACTTGTCCACCAGAGGAGTTGTGGAATTGTTGGATTGTGTATTTGATGAGTTTGATGAGGGAAACCAAGAAATCCCATGAGCCTCCGTAGCGTAGCTCTGAGCAGCTCACGGCTCTGCTCCACCGTTCTAAAAACAGCTTGCACCGACAATTAAAGGTAACAAACCTACTACTATGACTATAGGGATTATGGCAATGGGCCAATTTGCCAAAATGTTGAACTATCCCTTTAAATTAAATGGTTCATTTCACACACACTCATCATAACATCAGCTCCATCATGTCATGTGGTCAATTCAGACAAACCAGAAATGAACCTCACAGCTTTTCTATAATTACATTTCCCATGAGCTTCAGCTGATGTTAGTTTGAGCAGGAGCTAATTCAGAAGATGTTTGTTGTGATACAAGTCGCCATTGCAACTGAATTGATGCTGAAACTAATCCATAAAATAACATTTAAATGATGATTAAACTGATGAATCTGGTAAATGCAAACAGAATATGGATGACATCATGTTGTATGCCCTGTAAATACCTGACCTCTAAAACCTCACATGGCACAAAATACACAGAATTAGTACATCTGTACACACATCATAATCCACACACACACACACACGCTGCATGTCTATTGATTTACAGTCACAGCACATGTGCGACTACAGAGCCAAAACGTCCCTGAATGATTCACATGCGCTGAAGTTTAAACCTTAGAGACAGGAAAACAAACACAAACAATAAAACATGAGATAAAAAATAATAATAAAAAGCAGCAGATGATGGAACTGTTCCAATATCTTCAGCTTGTTTTTGTCCCTGGGCAAAACACAAAGTTACGACTTTATTATTAATTTTACAAATTGTTACATTCAGAGCTGGAATGAAATGTTTTGTTGAACAACTGATGTTTTGTAAAAGAAAAAAAGAATGAAACGAACAATTGTACTCGAAGTCATTGAGAGATGAACTTAATTCAAGAGTCAAATCACTGTGCACTGGACAAAAAAATCAATAATAATAATGAGAAGTACTGAACCATAAAAGCAAATATAAACTGTCTACTTATTCCACTTCTGTTTATCTCATCAATGTTTATTACTGTTTGATGGGCAAGTTATTAATTTAATTAGAGTAAAGTCAGCTTTTCAGTGCTCCATACAGTAGGCTATAAAGGTAGATGTTTGTGTTAAAGCTCCATACAGTATAAAGGTAGATGTCCATGTGTAGTGTGATTATAAAGCAGCTCTAGGTTCTATATTAATACTGTGAAAGTATCAAAGTCTCAGTCCACAGAGAAATGCACACAGCCTGTATTCAGAAACTGAGCCTTAAAACCAGCCGTCAGGACTTCCTGTCACTTTGTGATGTCACAACAAGGCCCCGCCCCCTCACCACCTGGGCGACACCATCCAACACTTCTTAGGATTTGGTTTCTCTGAGTGTTTTATTCTGAAATCTGCTCTATTCTATCTAGTTTTTTAGAAAACTCCACAGAGAGTCGAGCCCCGCCCCCTCCCACCCCCTCCTGCTCCGCCCTGATCCGTTTGGACATTTCAGCCTCTGGGGAGGGGGGGGTGTTCGACGAGGTAATAGATTGAAACCCCCCCTCGCCCCTCAACCACCGTCTCCACCACCCCCCGTAGATGTAAACGAGGCTGGACTGCAGCTAAACTTAGCTCCAACCCGAGTCTGAACAGCTGAATTACAGAGCAGCCCCGCAGCGCCGGCGCTCGCTCGCTCCTCCGTCTGATTTAATTCAGTGAGTCAGCTTCACCCTGATGAATTTATTAAAGCGGCCGCTGCTCGCAGGCGACGCCGGGTCGGAGGAGAGGACTCGTAAGGTCAAAAACAAGGACCAGAGGGAGGCCTGCTGGGAGGAGGAGGAGGAGGAGGAGGAGGAGGAAGCTTGACAGTCACGGTGGAAGAGAAGACAACAAACACAACATCCATGTTTGCAATCATCTTCGTTCAGCGCAGAGACGAGACCCCTGCTGCTCCTCTGTCTGCATTCACCTCCGTCGCTTTTTGAATCACTCCCCCCCTCCTCCTTCCTCTTTCTCTCCTTCTCTCTGTCTGCTCCTGTACCTCTCTCCATCGTTCTTCCATCAATTTCAATTTCAAACCAGCCCGCCTGGCACAGCAAGAGACGCTCCACGCTGCCAAGCCGATGCAGGAACGTGATGAAAACAACAAGTGAGCGATGAAACAGGGAGTTAGACGAGTGAAATATCCAGGTTCAAGAAAAACAAACAAGATGAATGAAGAGCTGCAGCTGTTGCTCCGAGGTCGGACTAATGACGAATGTTAATGTGGAACAAGACAGGAACCATCAACTGCCTGCAGCCACCGAGGACCATTCAGAGCCCAGTCTGGGGTGATGATGTCACAGACGACGTGATGTTTCATGTAAGAAAATCGTGAAGTTGTGAAATCCACACATGAAAAACGACATTTGAACCCACCTATTAAGTGGAGACTTTTGTTTTGAAAGGTAACAGGTAACAATCGTCGCTATTTCCTGTAGGCTATCTCATTTGTATAATGGCGCCTTCCATTTATCTTAGAAATCAGAATTTGGAGCAGAGAATGACCTAACTACGTTATTTTTCAGGACCACATACTGTCGTTAGCTATTGTTGTTGTTAGCCTTGTTAGCTAGCAGCAGTCGATAGCAACACGCTAAGACATGATTAGCGTGTGAAAGCGACATAACAACACGGATACAGGTAGAAGTTACTCTGTTGCTACGAGTCTACGACTGATTTACTGACACAAAAATACGACTACGTGTCTGATTAACAGTGATATGTTCAGCTTTTTTTTCCAGTAGATGCACGGCGCTGCCATCTTGGATTGAGAGATTTGAGGTGGAATCCAACTTCAGGGGGCGTTCAGGGGAAACCTAGAAAATCAGACTTCTGAGTTCTAATGGGATGCACCAATAGCTATATCCCTATATAGCCTAGCCTAGGCCTATATAATTTAGTGAAGCAATTTGTGAATTTTATTTCAGTTAATGTCCTATACAAATAAATGTATTATTATATTATGTTGTGATTGGTTGAAGGAAATCCAAAACAGCTGGGGCGTTTTTTTTCCTCCTATCTCAGAAAAACCAAGTTGGTCCAGGTCCAGCAGAAATTTAGGTCTGGTGAGTGAGACTAATCACTTAGCCTACATAATTCTTCTAAAGCCTGCAGATGACGACCACTTTCAAGACTCATCAATCCAAATATTCATTAATTTGATTATTTTCCCAGCTAAAAAATGTTAGAAAACAGTGGCGTGCACAGACTTTTTGAAAAAAAAAAAAAAAAAATAGCGTGTCCTCGCCACTGAAGAGGGCACTTTAGCACACGTTTTCAGCTCCTAGATGTGGCTCTTAGAGGGCACTTTCAGGGCTGCTCAGTTTCAGTCTTTCAAAGTTTCCACAATATCTTCAGATATCCAAAGCTGAAGGTATAACAAGTTCATTAAATTACTAAATCAGCCTATTGTAAACTGTTTTCACGTCTGTTTTGGCTGCCATGAGGGCATACAACATCACTGGAGCGATGTGGTGCATTTGGCCGGCGACCATCGGCGGGGAAAAAAATCCCTGTTTAGTATAGATTTGGCCTGTTTTACTTTTTGGGAGGTTTCTCCAATTTTTCCCTGTTTAAATGGTTTTCCATGGGTCTAAGAGCAGAGGATGTTGTAACGATGCTGTGTGGAGACCTTTGAGACAAACTGTTTGTACAAATAAAACTGCCTATTAATTAACTCATCAAAGCATCTGAGCAATAATTGATTAGTTGACTAATTTCAATTGTAATATTGATTTTAAAAAAACATTAATTTCCTTCTGTTCCTGTTGTATTTATTGTTTTATTCCAGACTGTATAAGCTGTAGATGTGGAGGCCACTAACGATCTACTTCCTGTTTGACAGATTCACCGTCTTCTCCTCAGATGATGTCGTCTGTGTTACTGTTCACACAAAGTTTGAATCTGTTTGACTCAGTGAGATTAAACCCTGAGTCTGTGTCTTTAACTGCTGGACATGTTTTTCTCTCTGCGGGTTCAGATTCTGCTGTTTGAGGCGATTTTTGGCGTCGTTTTTAAAGACGCAGCATTTGTTGTGTTGCTGTTTTGTTGTTGTTTTGTTGTTGTTGTGAGTTGTCGAGCTCAGCAGAGCGAAGCTGCGTCTCAGCATCTGCCGGGACAACGAGGTGCGTTTGATTCTCGTGTCCCCGGCTGCAGTAATGACGGGCCGAGCACTCAGGGAGCTATTTGTGGGAAGTGGAGCATCAAAGCCTCATGGGATGAAAATGATGCTGTGTCATGTTTGTGTGTCTGTGTGTGTCTGTGTGCAGAAAGATGCTGTAAGCAAAAAAAAAAAAAGGAGTAAGAGGAATACACACTTTGTTCCAGAGAGCGTGTTTTGTATTATTTAAATAAAAAGTATTACCTCACACACACACAAACACAAACACATGCACGCACACAGACACACACAGACACCCTGCAGCAGCGGCTCTTAACTGTCCTCCTCGGGGAGAAACCCAGGGATCCGGGGGGATTTCATATTTTCACATCACTGCTGGTGGAGCCGGAGGACGAAGCTGAGGACACTAAAGTCCTGCAGGACTCGAACATTAAAATGAAAAACACTCAAGTCCTGACTTCACTGTTCAACTGGAGGACAGATGGAAATGATGGCAGGGGTTAAAAGTTCAGTGGATTAAAAACTATTGTAAATAAAAACCGCAGCACGTCCTCTGTGATTAGTCCAACTTAGATACATTAAGTTTTCAGATCTTACACATAATCGTATTAAACATGAAAATGCAAAACTTCAACCTGATGAGAAAATTAAACTATTATTAGATTCTGCATCTATAAACTACGGTGGCCCAGAGAGCTCAAACCACTGCAGCTTCAGCAAAACACATGCAAACAAACACAAACTAAGTCAGTGCTGCAGGAAGGAAGAAGGAGCCGTCAGAACCAGGACCAGGAACGGGACCAGAACCAGGTCTTCAGCACTGAACCGTTGTGACCTCTCTGGTTCTGGTTCTGGTTCTGGTTCTGGTTCTGGTTCTGGTTCTGGTTCTGGTTCTGGCTCTGGCTCCGTCTCTCTCTCGACCACCCGGCCTCCAACTGTCAGAGCTGGAAACTGTTCTGATGAAACGATCTGACTCCAGATCAGCCAGCGGTTCCAGGCGAGTAAACGCTGCTGCTGCTGCGGCGGCGTTGGCTAGGGTTGGCTCCACGCGGCGGAGCGAGGGCTGATTGGATCCAGGAGGCCAGAAGTCATTGATTAGGCCTGACAGATTAATTAGCAGCACATCAGACGCTCAGGCTGAAGCTGAAATGAATCTGTTGGATGTGAGTCACCGTCAACAGCTGGAGCTCCACTTCCTGTCTGCAGCTGTTCACCGCCTCCACTCTGCAGCTCCGCACAAACTTTAAAAACCTTTAAAAAGTTCATTCAGGACCTTTGATGTGAAACCACCACGGCGTCGACTAAAAGATCCATTTGATAAAAACTTTTAAAGTTTTAAACTCTCGGGGCTTCGTCATCCACACGGAGACGTTTCGGTCGTCTTCACACCAGACGAGCTTTAGGACTGAATCTGGACTCCATCTATCGGATCCCATTCACGGCTTGTCGCAAATGATTATTCGCAAACATGGCGCTGGAAGAACAAAGTTTTGACACACATTTTAACGGCTGTGTACCAGGTGAGCTCAGGATCAGGTAACGATGCTAAAGGCCCATGCATTTTTCATGCAAATAATTCAATATCAATGTCAATTTTTCTTTTTACAATGCAATACAATAAAACTTTATTGTCCACCATGGTGGAAATTTACCTTCGGCTCACCATAAAAAAGTACAAACTTGCATTAAAAACATAAAACAGTTTTTCACATCAACGCGATGAAAATGTGACATAATATTTTTCCGGAGGTCGATTTTCTGACTTTTTCTTAACATAAAACAACAAAAACGAACCTAAGCCAGTAAGTTAGTAGTAGTACAGTGAGGGGCTGCTGTACTGGAACTTGTACTTGACGCGTCTTTTGCAATCATCAACATTTATTTGATGACGGTCAAAAAATTGTTTGCTCTTCCCGTCGGCAGCACACCTGCTTACCTGTTGCTGCATCTAATCCTTCCTACACAAATAACCAAAAATTGGCTCTAACAGTCGATTTTCCAGGTAATAAACTTTCCCCAAAAAATAAACGCATCAACCAAAAATTGGCTCTAACAGTCGATTTTTCTGAGCTAAATGCATCTCTCACCACCTTGTCTTGCATCTGTCACATATTTGCGTCGTCGCTGGTGTGAATGGTTTTGATTTTGTGTCTTTTATTCGTCAGGTCACGTTCTTATTATAGGCTAGTTATTATGATTAATACTAGGCCTACTGTTGTTCTTGTTGTTGACAACGACTCACCGATGAAGCCGAGCTGAGAAAACTCCAGGATCATCCACTCCTCCGACGGCTGCTGCAACGCAAAGTTCTTCATGGTGGTGAAGTAGTTTGGGCGAGCGACTATGTCGTCCTCCAGCTGAGGGAGAGGGAGGGAGAGAGAGAGAGAGGGTTAGTTAAACACAAACTGATGATACGTTCAGTGCTGGATTTTCTGGTCAGAGTGAGACCTCCTCTGCACGACAGCGTGCTTCTGTTACAGTTCTTATCAAGGTTCACCTTCCCTGACAAATACACTAATAAATGATTGATTGCTAAATATATAAATGAGACAGTGACATCATCAGACGGTGACATCACCAGACGTCTGTGCTCTGCTTCCTGTCACATTAACACCTTTCAGTTACTCATGGATTCGAGCTGCAGCCTCCTCACACACATTTACATCCTCCACCCCGGTGTGTGTGTGTTAGTGTCGGGGTGGGGGTGGGGGGGGGGGTGGAATGGAGTAATTACCCCACACACACACACACAAACACTCTCCCTCCTCCCATCTGCACCGTTGAGTGAGTTTAGATGTCAAAGCCGCGACGGTGACTCTGTGTTCCTGTCAAAACGCTCAGTGTGGGAGCAGCAGGCGATTCACCATCACCATCATCGTCATCATCATCATCATCATCATCATCATCATCATCATCATCACCATCATCATCATCATCACCATCATCATCATCATCATCATCATCATCATCATCAGGTGAGATGATGGTGAGGAGATTCACTCCATCACCGGAAAAATAACCAAGGAGCTGCGTTCAAGGACGGAGCTAGAGGAGCAAGAGGAGAAGGAGGAGGAGGAGGAGGAGGAGGAGGAGGAGGAGTAGAGACCTTCATCTTCTCCCACGTTGAATCATTTCTAGTCTCGACTGTGAAAACCATCATTTCCTGTCAGAGCTGAGACAACGCTGCTCCTATTGTTCAGGTGTTTCAGGTGTCATTAACTTCACCTGTCGTCTCTTCTCACCTTTTCTTCTCCTCCCTCGTTCATGACATCACAGACCAGAGGAACCAAAATACACACACACAAAAAAAACATGATTTCCCTTTGGATCCAACTTTAACTTTCCTTCAGATAAAAACTGCTACACAAGTCAGTTCCAGATAAACAAACTTTTTTTTACGACCAGCTGATGCATTGTGAATTTTTACTTCGTATAGGCTACTCATGAACTGGTGTATTATTTTGAGATGGGACTTCTCGTATGTGGCAAAAATACGCTGATTGATGATAATTTCTACTGCAGATATTACACTTAAAGGGGACATATTATGGAAATATCACTTTCTGAAGGCCCTTTAATGTGGGTGTTTGTCTTGCAAAAAAAGCAGAACTATCCCTTTGACATTATATTACATTACATTATATTTGACAATGCACTACTTCACGTATTGATATGGTCATATATAATACATTCACCTTGGGAATTTAAGGTTTTCTCCTCCCCTTAGTCTCATACTTCAGGAATCACTTAAACTCAGTTCATACTTTGGAAAACACACTAAGGGGAAACTTAAGTTGTTGTTTTTTCTCATGATTATGTCTTAACTTCCCAACAACAGTTTTCCACCATCATCATAAGAAGAGGAGATGTTCACCTACAAAAGCTGTCTCCATGGAAACTAGCTGTAAAATCTCTTTCATTGCTGCAAACACCTTAACGTTTGTCCCCATTAGCAGAGCCAAACCTTTAAGGGATTCAGATTTAAGTGGAAACATTTAAGGTGTTTTGTACCACTTGTCTCAGGTTCAAACTTTAGTTCCTCCATCGTGTCCTTCTGTCTTTTCCTTCAGTAACAATCAGGACTCTTTGTTATTATATATAGGCTATTATTATTATTATTATTGTTGTTGTTATTGTTATTTCATTGATCAGATCTGGTTGCCATGGTTTCTGAACCTGGACCTCATCATCCGGTCCAGTCGTCTCTCAGATGTGGCGGAGTCTGGAGGAGAGCGACCGTCTGCTGCCGCTCGCTTCCTCTTTTCATCTTTAACAGGAACAAAGAGTCTTTGATGAAGCCGCGGAGACGTCTCCATTAACGTCCCCGTCGGTCCACCCACAATGCAACAGTTTCATCAGCCTCGCACACACACACACACAGACACACAGACACACACACCAGCAGAATTACATCACAAACACCCTTCACTTTAATGACCGTCCTGCCTCGTTAGACTCAGCGACACCAGCCGTGTCCCTCGTCGTCGTGTTTAACTCTGCGTCTCTGTCTCTCGTCCTTTAAGTCGCTTTATTCTCTGTTGAGCTCATGAGCTCACGACTCCGTCAATAATATTTATTGGAGTATTGATCTACTCATATTTAATAAGATGAGTCCATTAAAGTCTCTGAGGTTCAGACGGTGAAAGACGAACAGATAAAACATCAGTAAATACCAGAAAATAACAAACAAATATTTCAAATTAAAAGCCTGGCATGTTTATAGTGAGGTTGAACATGAGCTAAGGACTCTCTATAGTTCACAGGATAATTCAGAAAATATAACAATTAAAGGGATAGTTCAACATTTTTGGCAAATTGGCCCATTGCCATAACCCCTATAGTCATAGCAGTAGGTTCGTTACCTTTAATTGTTGGTGCAAGCTATTTTTAGAACGGTGGAGCAGAGCTGTGAGCTGCTCAGAGCTACGCTACGGAGGCTCATGGGATTTCTTGGTTTCTCTCATCAAACTCATCAAATACACAATCCAACAACTCCACAACACTCTGGTGGACAAGTTGTGACCTGCACATTCACCACGCTATGAGATAATAACACAACGTTACCACACAGAGTTGTTTTAGAGGGAAATACAGAGACTGTTGATGAAAAACTGTCCCTTAAGGCAACGTGCATCAGTGGTTTTAGATGAATTTCCCTCTAAAACAACTCTGTGTGGTAACGTTGTGTTATTATCTCATAGCGTGGTGAATGTGCAGGTCACAACTTGTCCACCAGAGCGTTGTGGAGTTGTTGGATTGTGTATTTGATGAGTTCGATGAGGGAAACCAAGAAATCTCATGAGCCTCCGTAGCGTAGCTCTGAGCAGCTCATGGCTCTGCTCCGACGTTCTAAAAATAGCTTGCAGAGACAATTAAAGGTAACGAACCTACTGCTATGACTATAATGGTTATGGTGATGGGACAGTTTTGCCATAATGTTGAACTATCCCTTTAAAAGGACAAAACATGATGGATACAGGAAGAGAGATGGGCTTTTAATTTGAAGTTTCTGTGCGGTGTTGTTGTTCTGACCTGGACGTAGTAGGTTCCTTTAGTCTGAGCGTACATCATCAGGAAACAGTAGTCCAGGTTCTGCTTCGTCCTCCACCTGAGGAAGAGGAGGAGGAGGAGGAAGATGAAGAGGAGGAGGAGGAAGAGGAGGGATAATGTTAATGTTTTCATCACACACACACACTAAGCTATAATAACAGGCTGCTCAGTGGATAATCAGAAAAATGCCGCCAGGGACACAAGATTCAATGAGCCATGAGACACACAAACACACCCTCAGTGTACAATATTGACACACAACAACCACCTTCATTCTCATCTTCATCATCTCTCCGTTCTTCTTCTTCTTTTCCTTTTACCGTCCAGTTTTAATAATCCATATCTAATAAACTCCTGTTATAATATAATATTTTTTCCTTTGCCCTGTGTCTTGTCTCACAGGCTGCTCACACACACACAGACACGTTTCTGTTTTCCTTTTATTCTAATTACATTTGGGACTGTTGCTCATATCTTGCTCGGCTGCACCGTCACATTTTATCTCCTGTGTAATTCGTCATATAATTTTATTTTATTTTCTCTTTTATTTCACCAGTTTTTAAAACCGTGTTTGTGTATTTATGTATTTTTTTTTAAAATTCTCCTTCTATCGATCACGTCTGAGCTTCAGCACTTTGCTTTGTGGGTAGTTACAGTTGATGGTGACTTTTGGTATCCAACATGTGCATCTCCAGCTGTTTCACCTGCCTGTCTCAACAATCAGCAGGTGAACATCTGGTCACTGTCCAGCTGCTGATGTGATTAAACAGCTGCTCTTTTTAAATAAAGTTTCCTTGTTGCCGTCTGTTGTTGATTCGCTCACAAGAAGCTTCTGCAGGATTAAAAGTTTCAGGTTTTTCACCCAGAGCTTCGGCCCAAAGGACGGAAAAACTCTGAACCAGCTCCGAGCAATCAGTGTGTGTGTGTGTGTGTGTGTGTGTGTGTGTGTGTGTACAGATGAGGTTTGGTAAACAGCAGCGCCGCTCCACAACTGAGCAAACACACACACACACACACACACACATGGATCAATATTTACAGCAGCAGATGGAGGTTGCAGGAAACTCAACACTCACAGAACTGAATTGAGATTTTAGTTTCATTAAAGGGAATAAAAGTGGAGCTGCTACAGCAGTCTGGAAAATACAGTATTTAGATTATAATATGTATAATAATATAGTAATGTGTAGCAGTGGTTCTCAACCTTTTGTACATTAAGGACCCCTAAATTGACACAAATTAGACCATGGACCCCCATTGGACAAATTTTTTAAGCAAACACCAGAAATACTTGTTCTGAGACTGGATAATGTTACTTTTTTTGTACATTGAAATTAGGACCAATGGCGTAAATTTTTTTGAAATATTCGGAAATATTATAAATATTATAGAGACATTTCTGGAAAAAAAAAAGTGGTACAATTTCTCCAAAAACGTTTAAACATTTGTAAGAAGAAGTGGTTCTCATAAAAGTTGATTTTCTACAAAAGTCGTAAATTCTCCAAAAAAAAAAAAAAAAAATTGTTTAAATTCTCAAAAATAAAAATTAGAAATTCTCAAAAAGAAAAAAAAATGTAATTCTAAAAAATAAAAAAAAATTCTAAAAAAAATAAATTTCAAAAAGATTTTTTTTAAATTCTCAAAAAAAAGTTGGGGATCCCCTTGAAATCTCCCAAGGACCCCTGGGGGTCCCCAGACCCCACGTTCAGAACCACTGATATATGTGATGTGATATAGATATAGTATAGTATAGTATAGTATAGTGTAGTGAATATAACCTTTATCACTTAGAAAAGAGTGGGATATTTTGGAAAATTATTACTTACTTACAGTACTTAGAATAAGTAAATTAAAGTGAAAACCTGATAAATCTGATTTGTTTTGAGTCAGTGAACGCACCACCTGTAATTAACCTGCATTACAACCTACAGCTTTGCAAACTGTACAATTTGCCCCAGAATAAACTTTTATATTTCTTCTCCTTTTTATTATTATCGTTATAAATTAATACGAAGGATGAAAAAAAGGAAAATCTGATTTAATGTTGACTTGTCTTGTCTTTTTCGTGTTGTGATTGTAGATAAAAACATTTTGGTCATGAAAAATGCCATAAATATTCATTTCTGTTTTTCCTGCATTTATTTCATCACTTATTTCTGTGTTAATAAATAAATAAATAAATAAATAAATAAATAAATAAATAAATAAATAAATAAATAAATAAATACATGAACAGCACTTTGCTAAACAGAAAAAAAAAATGCCAGAGGCAATAATACTAAAATAAATAATTACAAACATAAACAAATATGTCTAAGTACAAAGAAGTCACACAGTTGTCTGTTTGTTATTTCACATAGAAGAGAATTTAAAAGCTATTTTTAAAAACAGAAAACTTTGTCCTCTGACCTAAATTTGGACAGACGGAGCCTCTGTAGTGTTTACATACATCACCATGGAATCCACCCCCCCCCTCCTCCCACTGTGTCCTCTGACCCCTGAAACAGTCACTATAGTATCAGAAAATACCCTTTACAGAGGTTTATGTAGCATGTGATGAACACATGAGGTCTGACGCCTCCAGCCCTGCAGACATGACCCCCCCTCCTCCTCCTCCTCCTCCTCCTCCTCCTCCCTCCATCGCCGTCGTCTCTTTAACTTTATTGTTCCATAAATAAACCCCCCACCCCCCCTCCTCCTCCTCCTCCTCCTCCTCCTCTCTGTGTAGTTTTTACCACAGGGAGCCTCTTTTTTTATGTTTCCACTGGGATCTAAAACAATCCTGGAGAAGTGAGGTTTTTATAGGACGACAGTAAAGTTAACACTCTATCAGTCTCCTCCCTCTCTCTGTGTGTCTCCCATGGCGACGGAGGAGACGATGTAATGCAGCCGAGACGTCGGCAGGAAGAAGGGTTTTCAAAATAAAAGTTAGATAGAAATAAATATCAAGACCAAAGACCAAGACATCACTCCTCCACCACCCCTTCATCACTCCATCATCACTCCTCCTCCACCACTCCTCCACCACCCCTTCATCACTCCATCATCACTCCTCCATCATCACTCCTCCACCACCCCTCCACCATCACTCCTCCGTAACCACTCCTCCATCACCCCTTCATCACTCCTCCATCACTCCTCCTCCACTCTTCCTCCATCACTCCTCCATCACTCCTCCTCCACTCTTCCTCCATCACTCCTCCATCACTCCTCCTCCACTCCTCCTCCACCACCCCTTCATCACTCCATCACTCCTCCATCACTCCTCCGTAACCACTCCTCCATCACTCCTCCTCCATCACTCTTCCTCCATCACCCCTTCATCACTCCTCCTCCATCACTCCTCCTCCACTCTTCCTCCATCACCCCTTCATCACTCTTCCTCCATCACCACTCCACCACTCCTCCTCCATCACTCTTCCTCCATCACCCCTTCATCACTCCTCCTCCATCACTCCTCCATCACTCCTCCAACACCACTCCTCCTCCATCACCCCTTCATCACTCTTCCTCCATCACCACTCCACCACTCCTCCTCCACCACTCTTCCTCCATCACCCCTTCATCACTCTTCCTCCATCACCACTCCACCACTCCTCCTCCATCACCCCTTCATCACTCTTCCTCCATCACTCCTCCATCACTCCTCCTCCACTCTTCCTCCATCACCACTCCACCACTCCTCCTCCATCACCCCTTCATCACTCTTCCTCCATCACCACTCCACCACTCCTCCTCCACCACTCTTCCTCCATCACCCCTTCATCACTCTTCCTCCATCACCACTCCACCACTCCTCCTCCATCACTCTTCCTCCATCACCCCTTCATCACTCCTCCTCCATCACTCCTCCATCACTCCTCCTCCACTCTTCCTCCATCACCACTCCACCACTCCTCCTCCATCACCCCTTCATCACTCTTCCTCCATCACTCCTCCATCACTCCTCCTCCACTCTTCCTCCATCACCACTCCACCACTCCTCCTCCATCACCC